>OX596008.2:3107425-4379678 GCA_951394115.2 Drosophila phalerata | reverse complement strand
GACTGTACGTCAAAAAGCCTCAAATTCACCTTTCCAATGATATATATCGCATATCTGTAGCTTCTATGGTTTGCAAACTATTGGGGTTTCAATTTTAGCGGGAAATAGCGTTTTCCCGCTAAACTAGCGGGAAATTCAAAAAGTCGTAGAACAGACATTTCTATATTTTTGAAAGGAAACAAATCCTCATCATTACATCTAAGCTTTTTTAGTGCTTTGATACGGACAAACGAACCGACAAACAAACCGACTTTTCATCTTAATTTGAAAAGTCAACTAAAAATTTCAAATTTTATTATATTTTATACGCTTTTCGTCCTTACGCAGGTACTTCTGATATGTGTGTTTTCCTATTCCACAAAACGGATCGGGACCTATCAGGGTAAAAAAAAAACCGTGTTTTCTTTGGTAGGCCGACTATTTATCAACCCACCCTCGTAGTTTGGTTGAGATATCTCACAAAACAAAAAAGTTTTCCATTTGATTTTCGCCCGATCGGTCCCATGCCAGCTATATGATATAGTGGTCCGATTTGAACCAACTTTGGACAGGATATATAAAACTAAATCTTATGCATATTGTATCAATTTGGTTGATATATCTCATAAAACAAAAAAGTTTTTCATACTTAACTTCATTTTCGACCGATTGTTCCTATGGGCGCTATATGATATAGTGGTCCGATCCAAAAAATAAATGGGCTTAGTATGCCTGCAATACAGAGGAACCTACATACTAAGTTTGGGGTCACTAGTTTTTAAATTGTTCTTATAATTTGGATATGAAATTTTTGTTTTCGATTTGTGGGCGATAAAGGGGGCGTGGCCAAATTTTGAAACAAACTTGATCTGCTTGCAATATAGGCAAACCTACATACCAAGTTTGGTGTCTCTAGCTCTTATAGTCTCTGAGATCTAGGTGTTCATACAGACGTCAGGACAGACGGACAGACGGACATTGCTATATAGACTCGGCTATTGATGCTGATCAAGAATATATATACTTTATGGGGTCTACCACGCCTCCTTCTGCCTGTTACGCACATTTTCGTTAAAACAAACCCAATAGACCCCTGTACTTTTTTTAAGTACGGGGTCTAAAAAACATTCAACATGGCGGGAAGATAAAATAAGCTTCACCTTGATTGAAAATCGTGAGAGAAATAATTTAGAAACAAAAACAGTTGGACGTCCAAGAGTAATGTTTGTGCAAGGACACAGAGAAAGCAAGCAGCCGACCTGTCCAAGTCTCAGAAACATAATGTTCGATTGCTGGTTCAAGCAGCAAGCATAGCTGTTCGTAAGCGTGGGCTTAAAAATCTCTCAGCCGTTCCTCGATTACTTGTCATTAACCCTGAAAAAGCCTCACAGGTGAGAAAAATAATGACGAAGCCAATTCAAAAGCTTGTACGCTCGACTCCAGAGGACGCTCTAGCATTGATTTTGGACCAAGGCTTAACAAAGGAGCAGTATTGTTCATTTCGGGAGGAATCCAAGAAAAGAAAAGCCGATATATTTCCACGCTATAGGGAAGTGGCTGAAAAAAAATATGCTGCCGACCCCAAAACATTGAAATATCCGACACTGTTGCTAAGGTTTCTCTGCAAGAGCTTTTAAACCACACCCCAGCTCGGATAGTTGCTTTACAAGAAGAAAATATTAGAATGGCAATGCATAATCAGCAAACTGACTTTGTATCTGCTGAGCTGATATTGAGCTATGATTTCGATGGGAGCACAGGACAGGCGAATTACAATCAAGCATACACAGATAATCATTCTCAAAATGCTGATTCAAGTTTATTTGCGACGACTGTCATGCCACTTCGCCTTATTGATTCATCCAGAAATATTTTATGGAACAATCGTACTCCCCAATCAATAAGATTTTGTCGACCTTTGAAATTGGAATTTCTTAAGGAAACTAAATCTATTATCTTAAGAGAGAAATCTTTTAAACAACAGGCAATGAATTTATATAAGGTTTAGTCTATAATTAACAGTAATAGATGGCAAAGTGCTTAATGCCTCAACAGGAACAAAATCATTCATAGCTTGCCCGATTTGCAATGCAACTCCCAAAGGTTTCTTTGGAAATAAACATTTTAAGTGCTCTAAATTTATTCCATTATTGGACAACCTAAAATATGGAGTGAGCCCACTACATTGTTGGATTAAATTTTTTGGATTCAAAAATGGAAAGTTATATACTTAGCCGATAAAATTGTCTTACATAGAAGAAAAAAACAATTCAGCGTAAGTTTTGGGATATGCTATCATTAAGAGTTGATTATGCAAAACAAGACGGATTTGGAAGTACAAATGTTGGGAACACTGCGCGTCGCGCTTTTAACAACTACAAAATGTTTTCCGAAATTACTGGAATTGATGAACAAATTATTTTAAACATGAGGACAATTCTTATATGTTTAACATTGTCAACTGCCAATTAATTTGGAAAAAAGGAAGAGCTTTGCCATAAAACTGGAGAGTTGATTATTGACATGTATCCATGGCTGCCAATCACAGCGACAGTTTTTTTCTAAAGTACTCAGGTAACATTTTACAGGTGAAATAAGGTTTTTTAGCTTATATTTTGGCGATTTCTGACAAAACGGCTCTAACGATTTTTATTAAATTTAAGTATATTGTAGTACATAAAATTCTTCGTTTTTTGGTATATAACACATAAATTTTAATTGAGGGGTTTGGAAGATATTGCCTGTTAACTGAATATATACATTTTTCCATCGGTCGAAAATCACGTTTTAGTTCGAAAATCACGTTTTAGTACTAAAAATTTTTTGGTTTTATGAGATATCTCAACCAAACTAATAAAATACGCATTTTCCATAGTTTTATATATCCTGACCAAAGTTGGTACAAATCGGACCACTATATCATATAGCTGTCATAGGACCGATCGGGTCAAAATTAGGTTTTAGTATGAAAAACTTTTTTGTTTTATGAGATATTTTAACCAAACTGATAGAATATGCATTTAAGTTAGTTTTATACATCCTGACCGAAATTGGTTCATATCGGACCACTATATCATATAGCTGTCATAGGACCGATCGGGTCAAAATTAGGTTTTAGTATGAAAAACTTTTTTGTTATATGAGATATTTTAACCAAACTGATAGAATATGCATTTAAGATAGTTTTATACATCCTGACCGAAATTATTAACCGGTAATCAAACCACTATATCAAATAGCTAACATAGGACCGATCGGGCGAAATCCAAGTCTTAGTATGAAAAGTAGACAGTAGTAACGCGAGCGAAGCAAACAGGGGCGGAATCTCTTAGTTATATATTTTACTATCTCCTTGCATTAATGATAAAGTTAAAATGTCAAAAGCAAAAGCAATTGCAAAAATTTCTGATATCCAACAAAAAAAACCTCTACACGAGGTAAAAGTCTAGTGACGAAAGCAATTTTTAGCCCCAAAATTTCTGATATCCAATTGTGTGACGAGCAAAATTCAGTTTATTATAACAATTTTCAATAAAAATAAAAATTATTAAAAAAAAAAAACACAAAAATTGGTATTCGGCACTGTGCAAAAAGTAATTTTTATGTACAAAGAAGCTCGCCCTTTTTGAGCACAGTGCACAATGCCAATTTTCGTGTTTTTTTTTTTAATAATTTTTATTTTTATTTAAAATTGTTATAATAAACTGAATTTTGCTCGTCACACAATTGGATATCAGAAATTTTGGGGTTTAAAATTTAAAAAGGCTTGTGCCTTGGTCTGTGAGATATCCATCAGTATAACATTTTATAGTGTGCTGACCCATCGGTCCAGTTCTTATATCTTCTAGTGAAGAGAATGATGACTGTTTTGGTGGGATTGAGATTGATGCCCACCTCTCCACACCACTCACTCGATATCCGTAGACCTAGCTGAACAATATCGCAGAGTGTTTCTTTGAATTTGCCTCGTGCTATGATGACAATATCATCGGCATATCCTTGACATTGAATTCCATAGCTGGCAAGTCTCCTAAGTAGTTCATCTACTAACAGACTCCAAAGTAGTGGAGACAAAACACCCCCTTGAGGACAACCCTTTGTGGTTGTGACTGTAACAGTACTATCTTGAACTGTTGCCATGGCTTGTCTAGACGCAAGCAGTGAGGAAATCCATCTGCTTGTCGTTGCGTCTAGGCCCCTCCTGGTCAGGGCAGCCTGGACAGCGTCATGGAACGTGTTCACTACACCTGTTTTTTTTTGGCATAAACTAATTTTTGACAAGTATTCAAATCACTGAGTTTTTGATGCCAATACATCATAAATACATCCAACTGTTATGTTACATACCAAAAATGTTAACATAACAGTCCACTGTAAAAATAAAAATAAAATAACAGCTGTTAAAGTCAGCTGTTGCAGCCAAAGGCCACGTGCTTTAGTAAAGTGCAAGCTTGCAGTGCATTTTAAAAGATTTCATTTGTTAAGAAAATCGCTTTAACAAATCAAAAGTGGCAATGGATAATAGCAAATCGGGTTTATACTTAATATTGCAACTTATATTTGGTTGTTTTTGTGCGTGCTTTATTAATAATTGTTGTATTTAGCAAGTGATGTCTTTAGATGCTTTTTGACACAAAAGTTTAACTTTGCAAAGAGTTACAAAAAAATGTTAACACTTGTTGAGTATATCCATGTTGTAGATTCATTAATTTTCTATTCAGAAAAGTAAGTCTCAATGTGCGCTTTTCTGAGCTTTTTGCAAAATTTTATTTTTTAGAGCGTAACCTCACAATTGCAAATGAAGATTTGTTCGTCTGGCGCAGAAGTCCCGTCTTGAGCAAGAAAATGTTGTGTTTAATTTTATTAGTGGACATGTAGATCCAAGCATTATTGACGTTAATGAAAACATTTTAATGCAAAAATCTCGCATGTTTTGCGTTAATTTATCCAAAAAATGGCAAAAATGCTACAGAAAAATACAAAATTTTGCAAGACTGCTCGCTTCGCTTGCCAACCCCCCGCTCGCGGTGCTACAGTCGACCATACTCGACTGTCGGAGACCCCGTACTTACTATAGAAATAGAAATCTCATAAAACATACAATTTTTTCATACTAAAACTTGATTTTCGACCGATTGTTCCTATGGGCGCTATATGATATAGTGGTCCGATTTAAACCAACTTTGGACAGGATATATAAAACCAAGCTATTTGCATACTGTATTACGAGGGCGGGCTGATAAGTAATCGGCCTTACCAAAAAAAAAACATCTTAAACAACCCATAAATATTTTATTCGATTAGTGTTTTCTATCGGCTGATTGCTGAAAAAGTTTTAGGCGTTTTTCTCAACACTGGTAATTTTGGCGGGAGTTTTAGCATGGTCACTTTTGCATTGTCCCCAAAATGAGTAAAATAGAATATCGAGCTGTCATTAGATTTCTGTTTTTAAAAAAGAAATCCAACGATGAAATAAAAAATGAGTTAATCGAAGTTTATGGGGAATCAGCTCCATCGATTTCGACCATTAAATATTGGACTGCTGAGTATAGGCGCGGGCGGACAAGC
This sequence comes from Drosophila phalerata, assembly GCA_951394115.2. Taxonomy (NCBI): domain Eukaryota; kingdom Metazoa; phylum Arthropoda; class Insecta; order Diptera; family Drosophilidae; genus Drosophila; species Drosophila phalerata. The sequence goes on along the minus strand of OX596008.2, from coordinate 4,374,131 downwards.
ATTTTTGACGAGGACCGTCCGGGACGTCCCAGAGAGGTGACAACCCCAGAAATGGTAGATAAAGTCCACGGAATGATATTGGATGATCGCCGAATAAAGCTGAGAGAGATTGCTAAGGCCCTAAACATTTCTCGTGAACGTGTTGGAAACGTCTTACACGAATATTTAAATATGAGTAAGCTTTCGTCAAGGTGGGTGCCGCGATTGCTCTCAGCGGAACACAAACGCAACCGCTTGGTCATTGCGAAGGAGAGTTTGGCATTGTTAAACGCAAATAAGAATGAATTTTTGCGTCGTTTTGTGACTGTCGACGAAACTTGGATACATCACCATACACCAGAAAGCAAGGAACAGTCAAAGCAGTGGATTTCAACCGGAGAAACGGCGCCGAAAAAGGCAAAGATTGGTTTGTCGGCCAACAAGGTAATGGCAACGGTTTTCTGGGATGCCCGAGGCGTAATTCATGTGGATTATCTAGAAAAAGGCAGAACAATTAATGGAGAATACTATTCTAACCTTTTGGGACAGTTCGATTCAGAACTAAAGAAAAAAAGGACGCACATGGCGAAGAAAAAAGTTCTGTTTCACCAGGACAACGCTCCGGCTCACAAGAGCGTTGTTGCCATGATGAAATTGTGTGAACTACACTATGAAATTCTTCCACATCCCCCTATTCTCCAGATTTAGCACCATGTGACTATTATCTATTTCCAAACTTAAAGAAATGGCTTGGTGGAAAGAAATTTCAGTCGAATGAACAGGTGATCTGTGAAACAAACGCCTATTTTGAGGACCTGGACCAGTCATATTTTATGGAAGGTATAAAAAAATTGGAGGACCGTTGGACTAAGTGCATACGTCTAAAAGGAGATTATGTTGAAAAATAAAAAAGAAAAATAAAAAAAAACCGTGTTTTCTTTGGTAGGCCGACTATTTATCAACCCACCCTCGTAGTTTGGTTGAGATATCTCACAAAACAAAAAAGTTTTCCATTTGATTTTCGCCCGATCGGTCCCATGCCAGCTATATGATATAGTGGTCCGATTTGAACCAACTTTGGACAGGATATATAAAACTAAATCTTATGCATATTGTATCAATTTGGTTGATATATCTCATAAAACAAAAAAGTTTTTCATACTTAACTTCATTTTCGACCGATTGTTCCTATGGGCGCTATATGATATAGTGGTCCGATCCAAAAAATAAATGGGCTTAGTATGCCTGCAATACAGAGGAACCTACATACTAAGTTTGGGGTCACTAGTTTTTAAATTGTTCTTATAATTTGGATATGAAATTTTTGTTTTCGATTTGTGGGCGATAAAGGGGGCGTGGCCAAATTTTGAAACAAACTTGATCTGCTTCCAATATAGGCAAACCTACATACCAAGTTTGGTGTCTCTAGCTCTTATAGTCTCTGAGATCTAGGTGTTCATACAGACGTCAGGACAGACGGACAGACGGACATTGCTATATAGACTCGGCTATTGATGCTGATCAAGAATATATATACTTTATGGGGTCTACCACGCCTCCTTCTGCCTGTTACGCACATTTTCGTTAAAACAAACCCAATAGACCCCTGTACTTTTTTTAAGTACGGGGTCTAAAAAACATTCAACATGGCGGGAAGATAAAATAAGCTTCACCTTGATTGAAAATCGTGAGAGAAATAATTTAGAAACAAAAACAGTTGGACGTCCAAGAGTAATGTTTGTGCTTAATCGAGCAAGGACACAGAGAAAGCAAGCAGCCGACCTGTCCAAGTCTCAGGAACATAATGTTCGATTGCTGGTTCAAGCAGCAAGCATAGCTGTTCGTAAGCGTGGGCTTAAAGATCTCTCAGCCGTTCTTCGATTACTTGTCATTAACCCTGAAAAAGCCTCACAGGTGAGAAAAATAATGACGAAGCCAATTCAAAAGCTTGTACGCTCGACTCCAGAGGACGCTCTAGCATTGATTTTGGACCAAGGCTTAACAAAGGAGCAGTATTGTTCATTTCGGGAGGAATCCAAGAAAAGAAAAGCCGATATATTTCCACGCTATAGGGAAGTGGCTGAAAAAAAATATGCTGCCGACCCCAAAACATTGAAATATCCGACACTGTTGCTAAGGTTTCTCTGCAAGAGCTTTTAAACCACACCCCAGCTCGGATAGTTGCTTTGCAAGAAGAAAATATTAGAATGGCAATGCATAATCAGCAAACTGACTTTGTATCTGCTGAGCTGATATTGAGCTATGATTTCGATGGGAGCACAGGACAGGCGAATTACAATCAAGCATACACAGATAATCATTCTCAAAATGCTGATTCAAGTTTATTTGCGACGACAGTCATGCCACTTCGCCTTATTGATTCATCCAGAAATATTTTATGGAACAATCGTACTCCCCAATCAATAAGATTTTGTCGACCTTTGAAATTGGAATTTCTTAAGGAAACTAAATCTATTATCTTAAGAGAGAAATCTTTTAAACAACAGGCAATGAATTTATATAAGGTTTAGTCTATAATTAACAGTAATAGATGGCAAAGTGCTTAATGCCTCAACAGGAACAAAATCATTCATAGCTTGCCCGATTTGCAATGCAACTCCCAAAGGTTTCTTTGGAAATAAACATTTTAAGTGCTCTAAATTTATTCCATTATTGGACAACCTAAAATATGGAGTGAGCCCACTACATTGTTGGATTAAATTTTTTGGATTCAAAAATGGAAAGTTATATACTTAGCCGATAAAATTGTCTTACATAGAAGAAAAAAACAATTCAGCGTAAGTTTTGGGATATGCTATCATTAAGAGTTGATTATGCAAAACAAGACGGATTTGGAAGTACAAATGTTGGGAACACTGCGCGTCGCGCTTTTAACAACTACAAAATGTTTTCCGAAATTACTGGAATTGATGAACAAATTATTTTAAACATGAGGACAATTCTTATATGTTTAACATTGTCAACTGCCAATTAATTTGGAAAAAAGGAAGAGCTTTGCCATAAAACTGGAGAGTTGATTATTGACATGTATCCATGGCTGCCAATCACAGCGACAGTTCACAAGATACTTGTTCACTCGAGGGAAATATTAGAAAACACCGTGCTGCCAGTCGGTTATTTTGGCGAAGAGGCTGCTGAATCGCGAAATAAAATTTATAAAACCGACAGACTTAATCATGCGAGAAAACACAGCCGATTAAGCAACTTCACGGATGTGTTTCATAGAGCAATGGATACTTCCGATCCAATAACTTCTTTAGTAAATCTTGAGAGGCGCATACGAAAACAAAAGCGTCTTTCTTTACCATTGGAAGTCATTGATTACTATCATGTGAGGTCGATACTACAGTCGATACTTCGAAAAATTAAGAATTTGGAGACGAAAAATACTTTAATTCTTTCTTAATGTATGTAACCGATCATCATGATCTTCCTACGAATGGGGAGCAGTATGTCCTGCCCCTGCTGTAGGAAGGAGAGTGGTATCATGGCCACGCCCGGCGATTTAGAGGCTTCGAAAGTTCCAATAGCCCATTGTAATCGTTCTGTATGACTGTCGACATGGCAATTCGCCAGTCTGCAGACGTTGGCCTGAAGATGTTCCTTATTTCGATTGTATCTTCTTGTACCGGTATACTACCTGGGAAGTGGGTCTCAAATAATAGCTCTAGTCTCGCTATGTTACCGATAATTAAGGTGCCATCCCTTCGTTTCAAAGCTAAGCTCGCTGCCGGTGTACGTTTAGAAAGTGTCTTTCTATACCTTTGCAGAAATCACGATTGTTCTTCCGGTTGTCCTTTCTAATCTCCTTGTTGTAGGAGGTAAGGCTTTCATGGTATGAGTCCCATAGCTCATCTCGCTTCGCTCTGTTGAAGAGGCGGCGGGTGGTGAGTCTTAGCCTTTCGAGGCTGTCGCTCCACCATGGGGCATCTGTTTCCTTGCGCTTCCTTCCAAAAGAAAAGCTTTCTTCAAAGGCATTAGTTATGCTACTGTTTAAATTGCTTACTACTTCCTCTAGTTCCAGTGGTGAACGGGGTACAGGGGTCTATTGGGTTTGTCTTAACGAAAACAAAAATTTCATATCCAAATTATAAGAACAATTTAAAAGCTAGTGACAACAAACTTAGTATGTAGGTTTCTCTGTATTGCAGGCATACTAAGCCCATTTCTTTTTTGGATCGGACCACTATATCATATAGCGCCCATAGGAACAATCGGTCGAAAATCAAGTTAAGTATGAAAAACTTTTTTGTTTTATGAGATATATCAACCAAATTGATACAATATGCATAAGATTTAGTTTTATATATCCAAAGTTGGTTCAAATCGGACCACTATATCATATAGCTGTCATGGAACCGATCGGGCGAAAATCAAGTCTTAGTATGAAAAACTTTTTTTTTTTTTTTTTGTGAGATATCTCAACCAAACTAATACAGTATGCAAATAGCTTGGATTTATATATCCTGTCCAAAGTTGGTTTAAATCGGACCACTATATCATATAGCACCCATAGGAACAATCGGACTAGGATTTCTTCTCTGATTTTGGTTACGAATGTCGGTTTATTTCCGACATTTCCAATTTCTAGGTTATATCTAAATATAAAATCAAAAAGGTACTCATCTCTTGTGCTGGTGTCAGTACTACCCCATACCTCACGATGTGCGTTGGCTTGCTCTGCAAGCTTGACGAATTCCGGTGGTGGACAGGCTCCATCTCCTGCGAAGTACGCCGATGCTACCACGGTGGTGCGGCCATTCCCGATCGTCTGCACGCCGATGGGTACACAGTCCCTGCTCAAGAATTCTGAAAGTATGGTATAGTTAATACATTTCCATACCATTATGCATGTTCTAGGCACTGGATCCCTCCGAGTCCGCTGTGTACAGACCTTTTATGTCATTATTGTACCATGGCTCCTGTACTAGAGATAGCCTAGAGATAGTTGGTTGGTAAACATCCAGGTGGATGTTTACCACTATAGCAGGGGCTCCATTTCGCATGACGAGGGGGGCTGGAAATTTGCCTCGTCATACGAGCTCCTAGGACGACATTGCTATTTGGTACTCTAACTCTTACGCCGCTGCTCCGCCAAATCCTCATCTTCGGCCAGATCCTTCAACGGGTTGGTAGGATCAGCCATCTGAACATCGTATCCGCAGACAGCCGCAGGAGATACTTCCATATCCACCGGAGGGGGGATGTCGCTCGCGGATATGATCTTCTCGCCTAGGTGGGGTGCTGCCTTCTTGTCAGCTTTCTCTACCAGCTTCTTCAAGCCGATAATGGGTATTGTTCCGTAGCGGAAGAACAGCTGGTAGCCTCTCGACTTAATGTCGTCTTTGGCCAACTCATCGACGCCAAGCACCAACAGGGTTCCTCCTCCTTCGTTCCTCCTTGATATAATCCTCCATGCGTCGGTTTCGATCTTGTTCTGGCTTCTCAGCATAACCAACTAGGATTCGGTTGACCGATCCGCACTTCTCGGACAGTAGATGGTGATGTTGTGGGGGATGTCATTCCCCATTCGACAATAAAGGGGTACGCCCTTCCATGAATGTAGCCTCAACGCTACAGTCTTCAGCTAGTCTGCCGAATTTTCATCCGTGCAGTCAATCACCAGGTGGCCCACTCGGATATGAATGCCGGAGAAAGATACGGCAGTGTCCCATCCTGTCAGACAGACGCGTACGTCGCGCGAGGTTCAGTGGACGCTGAGGGGGAGGACTTCCTGGCTGCCGTTGGTGCTGCTGCTGCTGCTTAATAATTTTATATTAAATTTAATTTCGTTCGTCACAAAATGGGATATCAGAAATTTTGGGGCTAGAATATGCTTTCGTCACTAAATTTTAACAAATCACGAAAATTGGCATTCTGCAGCCCGCAAAAGGGAATGCTTTGTACTTAAAAATTATTTTTTGAGCAGTGCCGAATGCCAAATTTCGTAATATTTTTAGATTTATATTTAAATTTAAAATTTTATATTTAATTCTATCATTAATTTAATAATTATGTAAAAAAGAACACATAAATTTAATATGCGTTACAGAAAGGCACAACTAGTTTAATTCATTCAAATTGTCAAAAAAGAAAACTAAACTGTCTGGCAACACTGGCGAAATACGCTACGCAAAAGAAGACTTTCTGGCAACGCTATTTTGCCGCTCAAAAGCTGTCTGCTACATATGTTTGCTAATATTTGACTTTTTTGCAGCTGTCTTCAATGAACTTTTAGTAATATGTTATACATACTATACACTAAATTAGTAATATCTTGCCGAAACTAATTTTTACAGATATGTGTGATATACTAAAAAAAACGAGGAATTTTATTGACTGTAAAATGTTGAAATTTGATAAAGATGACATGTGTCAATTTTTCTAAAATAGCCAAAATGTAAGCTAAAGAACCTTATTTCACATGTAAAATGTAACCTGAGTACTTTAGAAAAAAGTTGCAAAGCTCTCAAACTCACCTTTCCAATTATATATAGAAAATATATTTAGCTCCTATGAATTGGAAACTGTGGGGGTTTCAATTTTAGCGGTATTTAGCATTTTCCCGCTAAACTATCGAGAAATTCAAAAACTCGAAGAACAAACATTTCTAGATTTTTGAAGCGGAATAAATCCCCATTATTACATATAAGTTTTTTTGTTTTTAGCGATTTGATGCAGACAAATAAACAAACTGACTTTTTATTTCATTTCGAGAAGTCCACTAAAAATTTCAAATTTGATTATCTGTTGAACTAGTTGTCGGATTTGGGTGATCGAGGTATCAATCGCGTATTTTTGGTTAGAATTAAAAAAAAAAATAAAAAAATTGACCAAAAGGCTTCCACGGCCCCATTAGCTGCAATCATTTAAATTTTTACCCTCCCACTAACATCCCTTATCTTATGAACTAGGTGGGTTATCAAAATTTTTATTAAGTCATTTTGTAAGTTAGGACCAAACATTTCGATCGGTATATAACTCGATCTGATTGGATAGTCGTAGCAAATTTTTCATATCAGCTGTTTATATTGCTAGTCGCCTTTCGCACCCTTTGTGCTAGCACGGACTGCCGTCCGCAGTTATGTCCTTTAATCATTGGAAATCTAAGACTGGGTGATTTAATAGGAGAAATACGATTTTGTGGCCCACATTTAGGCGATTTTAATAAACATGACATTCAAAATATTTATTAAATTTTAATGGTTATGGTCAATGACATTCGGCGTATTTTGATAAATCACATATACCTGTAAAAATTCGCATTCTCAAAATATCAACAAATAAGTGTATATATTACACTCAGAACAAAATGCCATCCTAGAATTAAGTACAACCGCACTTAAATTTATCCCGTTTTGTACTTAAAATTTTAAGATGCCTGTGTACTAAAAATCTTAAATTAAGTATGATTCGATCTTAATTTTAAATTTTTACCGACAATAATGTGATTTAATAGTCCGATTTCAACCAAACTAAGTCAGACTTAGTTAGACCATGCCAAAAGCATAATCTGTGAGTTTGGTTGAGATATCTTTAAAATCAACAGAGTTTTGAGTACTAAACAACTATTTTAAAAATTTAAGATTGTTGTGTACTAAAATCTTAAATTGAGTATGAATCCATCTAAAATTTAGAATTATCAAGATGGAAAGAAAGTTAAAAATGAGAACGTTTCGAACTAAAATCAAGTACATTTCGGAATATTTCTTTTGCATTGTCGTACCTTAGAATTCTCAACTGGTTCTAGCAACGCAAATATGACGTTAGGCTTGGTTCGCTGGTAAAATCAGCACCTATTTCGAAAGGTCGCTATCCAAAAAAATACACCATTATTAAATGGTATTTAATTTTGGTATTTTGCTTAATTTTAGTATACATACTAAAGAATGTTTTAAAATTACAATTAATTATTTATTAAAATTTTTTGTACTTGAAATAAGTATATTTAGGATTAAGTTCAAGATTGTTTTGTACTTAAAGTAGTATGTTTTAAATTTTTACAGACTTGAATTAAGCCCAAAACGTACTTAAAGTATCCTGAAAAAATCTCATTTTAAGATTTCCGTACTTGCGAAAACCGAACTTTAATTAAGATTTTTGTACTCAGTTTTAGGAATTCCGAACTTACCCAGCTTTTGAGAACGTTTGTACTTGAAAATCGCCTGTTTAAGTACGGAAATCTTGATTTTTTTTCTGAGTGTAGAGTGCATCGATTTGTATGGGCCAAAAAAAAATTTACAATTGGTTCGTGTTTTTTCTTTTTAATTTATATTTTTAGATCCCGTACTTAAAAAAAGTACAGGGGTCTATTGGGTTTGTTTTAACGAAAATGTGCGTAACAGGCAGAAGGAGGCGTGGCAGACCCTATAAACTATATATATTCTTGATCAGCATCAATAGCCAAGTCGATATAGCAATGTCCGTCTGTCTGTCTGTCCGTCCGTCTGTATGAACACCTAGATCTCAGAGACTATAAGAGCTAGAGACACCAAACTTGGTATGTAGGTTCGTCTATATTGCAAGCAGATCAAGTTTGTTTCAAAATTTGGCCCACAAATCGAAAAACAAAATTGCATATCCAAATTATAAGAACAATTTCAAAGCTAATGACACAAAACTTAGTATTTGGATCGGACCACTATATCATATAGCTGCCATAGGACCGATCGGGCGAAAATCAAGTCTTAGTATGAAAAACTTTTTTGTTTTATTAGATATCTTAACCAAACTAATACAATATGCATATAAATTGGTTTTATATATCCTGTCCTAAGTTGGTTCAAATCGGACCACTATATCATATAGCTTCAATAGGACCGATCAGCCGAATATCAAGTCTTAGTATGAAAAACTTATTTGTTTTATAAGATATCTTAACCAATCTAATACAGTATGCAAATAACTTGGTTTTATATATCCTGTCCAAAGTTTGTTTAAATCAGACCACTATATCTTATAGCTGCCATTGGACCGATCGGGCGAAAATCAAGTCTTAGTATGAAAAACTTTTTTGTTTTATGAGATATCTCAACTAAACTATTACAGTATGCTTGGTTTTATATATCATGACCGATGTTGGTTCAAATCGGAAAACTATATCATATAGCTGTCATTGAAAAAAGTAGTCGAAAATGTATTACAACGCTCTGCAACAGCAACAAGCGGCCAAATTATTATTTTAATTTTTGTAGTCTTTTCTATTTCCATAGTAAGTACGGGGTCTCCGACAGTCGAGTATGCTCGACTGTAGCACCGCGAGCGAAGCGAGCAGGGGGCGGATCCCCCTAGTTTATTAAAAATCAGTATTTCTTTAAAAATTTTGAAATACAATTTTTTTTTAATTTTGCAATTGAGTACTTAAACAAGTAATATGACAATTTGGGAGACCAAACACCCAAGTGCAAGGATGGCTCAGTATGTTGAGCCTCTGTCACATAAGTTTTTTGGAAATCGAACGCGAGTTCGATTCCCTGCTGGGACAACTTTTTTTCAGCTAAATTTTAGCATATTTTTTATAATTTTTATTATTAATTATTAAATTTTTAATTATAAATGTTTTGTTGACATATTGAATTGAATATATATTGTTAAGAAATTGCTTAAATAATTTTATTTATAATCATTTTATGAAAATTATTTTACTATGGCATTCATATAAATGTTATGTAAAAGTTCTTTATAACTTGACCATGAAATTTATGTTTTTAATAAATTTATCTTTTTACTTCTTTTGATTCAATTATATTATTTAAATAATTTTTGAGTTTCAATTATGTTACTATATGAATTAAGTGTTGGATAATTTATTTATTTTAACATTTTGCATATTGGACATGTAGCTTTAGTTTAATCTCTGTTAAGGGCTTACATATGCTTAACATTACCAAATATGTATGTAAATGTTAAGCTAGAAACTTCTTTTGTTTTGTCGCGTGCTTAAATATGTATGTTTGTGTGCACTTAACAGATCTTAGAATTGTATATATGGCGGTCTCGCTCTCCCTAATGCTTTACGCATATGTATGTCTATTTGACTTTACATTGGCTCTTCTTCAATTCTTTTTTGCGCGTTGTCTACGAGTGATTTTGAAATTAACTTTGCGATTTAACGAGTGTAACTTAATTAGATAAATGGTGCGACTAGTGTTCATAAATAATGTTTAACAGAAGACCCTAGGAATGCATATAAACTATAAGTTATTTTAAGTTTATTTTAAATATTATTTAATTTTTAGCAGTGGCTGCTTTTGGATAGTAAGTACGGGGTCTCCGACAGTCGAGTATGCTCGACTGTAGCACCGTTCGACTAGTTATTACAAATTTTTATATTCAACTTTATTTTGTTCGTCATCAGAAATTTTGGGTATGGAATATGCTTTCGTTACTAGAATTTAACCTCGTGTAGAGGTTTTTTTGTGTGATTCCTTATATCTACCAAACCTACAATACACAACATAAAACGAGGAGGAGAAATTTAATACAGTTTTTATTGTAATATACTTGTGTGTAATTAATACATACTTTAACTTTGGGCTCGACATGACGTAGCAAGCTGATTTTTGCTTTCCAAATGTTTAATACTTGTTATTTCGAATGGGTTCGACTTTTTACCCATTCAAAATCATGTATCGTCAAGTGAATGTTGTCAATGTAAACTTTATAACATAACCCAAATTCATTATAATACAGTCGAGTTTGAGCTCAAATTCATTCATTTCTTTGGAACTAATTAGCTTCATATATCTTTTTGAGTGCATTCATGCAGTTCTCCATTCTCAGAATAATTAAGAATTGACCCGACCAATTTTGGTTCATAACACACGAAATCAATACTCAATGTGGGAGTTTGTTCAAATCGGCAGACTTGTCGTTGGCTATCAAACACAATTTTGGAATTGGATCGCTCCCTATACCAAGAATTCTTTAGAAATTCCTTCACATTGCTAAACGTCCTGAGCTCGACACTCAACGGAAAACTCTCAAAATGTTGAGGTAATCAACTCAATTAGGCGTGGAATGAGGATGCCACACTACATACACACGAACTTTAGACAAATAACAACACATAACTCAATTAGATGCCATAACTAAATAATCACAAACACATTAAAGCAAACAACGAAAGCGACAAGAGCAACACCCTCGGATCCTAGGCGACAAGGAATACGACAAGGCTCTTTCTGGGTAAGCAGAAAAACCAGGTCAACAACAAAAACAACAAGAATAATTTTCTGAAACAATGGCAGCTGCTGTGTGGAAAATTGCTTAAAATGTATAGAAGCCATAGAGATGTTGCTATTGCAAAAGCTGGATCTAGAGCTCGGAGAAGCATTCCAACATGTGACGCACGTGACAAAACTTGTCAAATGACTTTACTTCACTTTGACTGTGAATCCGGTTTGAAGTAAACAACGAAGCAATTCGAGTGGGTGACGGCTACTGAGAAAACATACCCAAACCCGGACACAAACCCAAGAAATTGTAGCATATTTCTGTTATGAAATGCGCAGCCAAGTAAAGTGGTTCAGGCTCTTATGTTTTGTTTTTATTTACGGACTGAAACAATTCAAAAAAAAGGAGGGAAAGAAAGAAAACGTTATAGAAAAAACTAAGAAAAAATTAGCTCAGAAAAGGGAAGTGGTTCCACTTGTTGCGCCCCCAACTCTGAGTTATGGCCGTTTCAGAGGCACGGACACAGATAGCCTTAAGGGAAATGGCAAACGACACTGGAAATATTTCAGAAGTGCAGTCAAGTGTATTTCTATTTGATTCGCTGCCAGGCAACAGACGCATGAGTACACAGATTTCAGCTTCTACTCTGTGAACACTGATTTCTTAAAAGTTTAACAGAGCACAAATGTTAATGGTTAGCCCTAGGGACGCTGAGTTTGCAGTGGAGGGCAACATGGGCGGCACTCGGTAAACACTAAAGGAAGAGAATCGTTTAGGCAATTGCAGAAAGAGGAAACATTGTATGGTTATGTGATGTATAAGAGATAATACAAAAATTTGGATTTCAATTTCTACGCAAATATTTCTATTAGTACCTTATTTTTATCCAATCTTACATAAAAATCGCTCTATCACTGCAATCGGCAGTCCGCGCTAGTAACGATAGCAGAACTAACGAATATGGAAAATTTAAATAAGCAAATGCAGCTAATGGGGCCGTTGGGGACTTTTGGTAATTATTAGACCCTGTACTTAAAAAAAGTACAGGGGTCTTTTGGGTTTGTTTTAACGAAAATGTGCAGAAGAAAGCGTGGCATACCCTATAAAGTATATATACTTGATCAGCATCAACACCCAAGTCGATATAGCAATGACCGTCTATCTGTCTGTATGGTCACCAAGATCTCAGAGACTATAAGAGCTAGAGACACCAAACTTGGCATGTGGTTTCTCTATATTGCAAGCAGGTAAGTATACAAAAATGTTTGTTTTATGAGATATCTCAACCAAAGTAATACAATATGCATATGACTTGGTGTTAAATATCCTGTGAAAAGTCGGACCACTATATCATATTGCTGATATAGTACTGATTGGGCGAAAGTCAAGCAAACTTGGTGTTTTGAAACTGAATTTAATGAAAAAGTATTTTTGATAAACTCGAAGGTTCTAAAGGCAGCTGTTTCCGATGTTATTGACAAGTAAAGAACTTTCAAAACAAGATATCGAGATGACTTATAGAGTGATCGTATGCGAATCGGTCGGCGAGTGTTCGAATCTCAAACTTATATTTTACTTTTCGTTATAATATTATTATGTATATTGATTTTAATGTTTTTATTCATTTTCAGTTTATATTCCTTATTTCTACCAAACATATAATACTCAATATAAAACGTGGAGGACAAATTTAATACAGTTTTACTTTAATTTCTTGTGTGTTCTTAATGCATACTTTTACTTTGTGTACAAAATGACGTAGCAATCTGATTTTCATTTCGGTCATATAGCTGCCATAGGACCGATCAGGCGAAAATCCACTCTTAGTATGAAAAACTTTTTTGTTTATGACATATCTCAAACAAACTAATAGAATATGCATTTAGCTTGGTTTTATATATCATGCCCAAAGTTGGTTCAAATCGGACCACTATATCAAATAGCTGCCATAGGACCGATCAGGCGAAAATCAAGTCTTAGTACCTCAGTTACCGTTACCTCGGGCAACCCTTCTTTGAATAACTAGGCAGTCTGCTAGATTTAAGACTGGAGGACATGGCACTCTTCCTAGACTCAACCAGCTGGTTTCAAGGGCGATTTACGCCCAACGAAAGCAGTTGATTTGGTCCTGATAATGGTCAGTCAACCTCTACCTCCCCCACCATCTTTTCCTTCCCCTTATACCTCACTTAAACCATCCCGATCCTTCGTCGAACCCCACAGTTAACAGGTAGCACAATGGGCCGAGCGGCCTAGGTGAACTCGACTTCGGTCGAGCAGCTCGAAATACCTAACCTAACATATCAAAAGTACGCGATGATTTACACCTTAATTACCAAAATCCGACATAATGTTCAAAAGATAATTTGATTTGAAAATTTTAGTAGACTTCTCAAAATTAAATGAAAAGTCAGTTAGTTTGTTTGTTTCAAAGCGTTAAAAAGTTGGATCTAATGATGGGGATTTATTCCCCTTCAAAAATCGAGAAATGGTTGTTCTACGACTTTTTGAAAAGAAAAATGCTAGTTTAGCGAGAAAACGCTATTTCCCGCAAGAAGTGAAACGTCAACAGTTTCCAAATCATAGAAGCTACAGATATTTCCTATATATCATTGCAAAGGTTTGTATGAGGGTTTTTGGTCGAAATTTTTTTCTAAAGTACTCAGGTAAGATTTTACAGGTGAAATTATAGCTTAAATTTTTGCGATTTGTGAAAAAACGGCTCTAACGATTTTTTATTAATTTTCAATATGATGTAGTAAGTAAAATTTTGCGTTTTCTGGTATATGACATAAATTGGTTGAGGGGTTTGGAAGGTACTACCTTTTAGTGAATATAGACATTTTTCTATTGGTCGAATATCACGTTTTAGTACGAAAAACTTATTGGTCTTATGAGATATCTTAACTTAACTGATAAAATATACATGTAACTTAGTTATATATATTCTGACCAAAAGTTGGTTCAAATCAGACCACTTTATCTTAACCCGAATCTTCCCAGCATTACCATATGGTAACAAGCAATAGACATTTACTAAAACTTAATTTTTAGACAACATATTAACATTAGATTAACTTTTATTTGATATTCTAAGAGTAAATTGTTGTCTCTAACTGATAAAGAGTTGATTAACACAATCTCTTGAAGTTAGCTGATCGAAAAATGCGCATTAAGTTGCTCATTATATTCTGCAGTGCAAAAAAACGGCATTTGGCAATTCGCCGCAAGTAAATTTAAACCGTTTAACTAATTTTAGTACTGAAGTATATGCAATGCACACATCATTAGAAAGGTAAAAGAGTGTTCTTTTTATTTGTAAAAAAAAATTTGAAAAAAGAAACAATTTTTTTTTGGGAAATTTACGCTTTTTATTTTCGTGTTACCATATGGTAACGCTGGGAAGAACAGGGTACAGGTTTTTTCCATACATTTTATTTGCGTTTCGGCACTGTTTTGTTCATAAAATATGATTGCTGCTATGGCAGCTATATAATATAGTGATCCGATTTGAACCAAATTTGGTCAGAATGTATTAGAACATATTAAATTGATATTCTAAGAGTTTGGTTGAGATATCGCAGAAAACAAAAAAAGTTTTCCATACTAAAGGTGAATTTGACTCCGATCGTTCCTATGACAGCTATGTTTTATATACGATATACTGCACCGAAAAACTGGCTACAATCTATCTTTCTAGAAGTTCTCAAAACTGGCCTTATCCCTGACGCATGGCGAGTCTCTAAAATAGTTTTCATACCAAAAACTGGCAAATCATCCCGTACGACAGCAAACAACTTTAGACCAATCAGCCTGTCGTCATTTATGCTCAAAACCTTCGAGCGACTCTTGGCTCTTCATCTAAGAGCATCCATTCCCCCTCATCTCTTGTCTAATTCTCAACACGCATATCGGAAAGGCAAATCGACGGAAACAGCTTTGCACTGCGTAGTCGCCACTATAGAAAAATCCCTTTCGCTCACTGAATACTCCCTCATAGCCTTCCCAGACATCGAGGGAGCTTTTAACAACGTCGTCCCGGAAGCTATCACTGGAGCACTGACAAACTTGGGGATTGAAAGCCGGCTAGTGGGACTCGTCGACCAATTGCTCACATGCAGGGTCGTAACGTCCACACTTGGCTCTTCAACACTCACCAGGTTCGTCAGTAGGGGAACACATCAAGGAGGGGATCTATCTCCTCTTTTATGGAACCTAGCAGTCAACAGGCTGTTATGCGACATAGAGGGTGGAGGCAGCCAGGTGGTTGCACTATGCGACTTGATGTTAGTCAAGCTACAAAAACTGGTCACCTGGCCCGATGAGTGTGGCCTGGGAGTAAACCCAGCGAAATTGGAACTTGTACTCTTAACTAGAAAATACAAAATTCCATCTCTAATACCCCCAAAAAAAAAACCTCCTCCTCCTTCAGCGAAAGCGCCAGATATTTGGGTTTAATTCTGGACAGAAAGCTGGACTGGAAAATTAACACGCAAGATAGATGTAAAAAGGCAACAGTTGCACTCTACACTTGAAGGAAAGCGATCAGCCTGAAATGGGGCATGTCGCCATATATCGTCCACTAGCTATACATATATGGTATAGCAATATGGTGGCCTGCCTTAACAAAGCAGTCCATAAACAAACAGCTCAACAAAATTCAAAGGATGGCCGAAATCTGCATCACAGGTGCTCTCAACACAACACCTGGCGAAGCTCTAGTCGCCATACTTAACATACAGCCAATCAGGTAAGTAAGCAAAAATATTGCCACCATGACAGCAATTCGACTGAGAAACTCTAACTCTTGGACAGAATGCTCAACAGGGCACTCCGCTATTCTTAAGGATAACCAATTAGTTCCTTCCAGAACCGACTACTGCCAATAGAGCATATTGAAACTCCCTTTCAAACAACCATTCCGCACAGGGAGGAATGTTCATCACATACCCCAGGACAAAGTGGGGCCATATCCTTCTACACAGATGGTTCAAAGTTGAACAATCAACCTGAACATTGAATCGTCTTTCAAGCCGAAATCCTGGCTATAAATGAAGCCTTAAAACTCCTAAGGGAATCCCAAGTCAATTCGGGCCGTATTAACATATACAGTGACAGCCAAGCAGCTATCAAGTCCATAGAATCGACCACAACTAATTCCACCTCAGTTTCGAACTGCCGCAAATCTCTACATGAGATGGCTGAGCATTTCGACATTTCCCTAATATGGGTACCAGGGCATCAGGACATTACAGGAAACTGTACAGCTGATGAACTAGCCAGGAAAGGTACAACAGTACATCTCCTTCCTGACAAGGAGGATACGCGTATGCTACTGGCGACCTGCAAGCTACTACTTCTAGCTCAATCTATAACAGTTAGCGAAAACATGGCACAACACGCACCATTGTCGTGTCGCGAGGCAAACCTGGCCTCACCTGAATTAGACTCGTTCTAGTATTCTATGTAAACTAAGCAGAACCGACTGTTCTGCAGTAGTAAGAGCACTGACAGAACATTGGCTGGTAGGCATCCACGCCACACGGCTGAATGCCCCATTCAATAATTTCTGCAGGAGCTGTAGAGTCGAAGAACAAATTGAACCACCGGAACATTTCTTCTGCTCTTGTCCCGCATTGAGTAATAGAAGAGTCCACACCCTGGGAAAACCTTTTCTCTCCACTCTAGGTGATCTTGCCTCAATTACACCGCGCAAAATCGCTAAATTTATTCAGCTATCAAACTGGACGCCATACTGATTGACATGTCACCACAAAGGTTGAAGGGAACCCTAGATCCGCGGTACCACAATGGGCCCAACTGTGGCCTAAGTGAGTCGTAGAATCGACAGCCGCTCTAACCTAACCTACTGCACCGATTTGAACCAAATTTGGTCACATAAATCAAGGAAGAGCCCTCTGTTGGATTGGGCTGTGTTTATTAGATTTTTTTTTCAAATATATGTATATTTTAGTAATTAAAATACCTGTACCCTATACAAGTAGAACAGATTGTTCTGCAGTAGTAAGAGCACTGACAGGACATTGGCTGGTAGGTATCCACGCCACAAGGCTGAATGCCCCATACAATGATTTCTGCAGGAGCTGTAGAGACGAAGAAGAAATTGAATCACCTGAACATTTCTTCTGCTTCTGTCCCGCATTGAGTAATAGAAGACTCCACACCCTGGGAAAACCTTTTCTCTCCACTTTAGGTGAACTTGCCTCAATTACACCGCGCAAAATCGCTAAATTTATTCAGCTATCAAACTGGACGCCATACTGATTGACATGTCACCACAAAGGTAGAAAGGAAATCTAGATCCGTGGTACCACAATGGGCCCAACTGTGGCCTAAGTGAGTCGTTGAATCGACAGCCGCCCTAACCTAACCTAACCTATAGCCATAAATCTAGCATATTTTAAAGTTCATGTAACATATTCTAACAATAAATGAATTCTTGACATCAACGAGTCAAAAGTTTAAAATGTTTTAGGACATTATAATATCGGAGCTGGTTCTTTATTGCCGATTGTTACGTGAATTTATTCATATGATCGTCAATTTATTTTCCTTTCGATGGTGTCATCGATATGTTCGCTGATGCTTGTATTATCGCCATCATTTTGAATTCGGAATTGTGAAAGTGAATTTGTAAAGCTTTCAAAGATACATCTTATTAAATTGGAGCATATTAATGATACCTCGAAATTTTGGGCAGAGGTGCTCTCCTACAAAGATGCTGGAAATAACACTAGGCAACAATTTTCAACTTTTTGTCTATTACACGAACCAAACCCACTTTTTTGGATAGATTTGGGGCTCCAAATGACGAAAAACATTTTTTTTTTTTTTTCTATGGTAAGATTTTTTTTTTAGAATTTTTTGAAATTTGTCTTTTTTTTTCGTACTTTTTTTCAGAGGTGCGCCCAGTTTTTTCATCATTACTCGAGAACGCCGAAACCCATTTTCAAAAACTTTACTTTTTCTGAAAGCCATTGAATATATCTATAATTCATGAATACAAAGTTTTGGATTTAAGCTTAAAGCTTAAGAGATATCAATTTTTGAATTAAGAAAATGATGATTTTTTTTAAGCTTTTTTATTAGCTTTTTTTACTTTAAAATTCGAGGAAAAGTCGAAAAAAATTTATTACATTTTGTCTTTAATTTTATTTGCATAGCTGCATTAATTACGCGTCGTCTATGATATGTCTTATCAAAATCTGTGGAGAGACAGCGATATAATATTTTTTTGTGTGTAGGCATGTTTTTGTCGACTTTGATGACTTCCTTGTAGAGTGGCATAACCTTAAGTATGAAAATTTTTTGTGATTTTTAAGATATCTTCACCAATCTCACACAATATCAAATTGTTGTTATTTTACACATTTTGACCATATTTGGTTCAAATCGGTGTACTATATCATATAGCTGCCATAGAAACGATCGTTCGAAATTCAAGGTTTAGTATGAAAAAGTTTTTTGTGTTTTAAGATATATCATCCAATCTCTCTGGTTATGTATTTAGTAATGTGGTATGTATCCCTACCAAATTTGGTTTAAATCGGATCACTATTTAATATAGCTGCCATAGGAACGATCAGTCGAAAATTCACCTTTAGTATGAAAAACTTTTTTATTTTCTAAGATATTTTAATCGAACTCACAAATTGTGTACTCCATGTTGTCCTTTATTAATTTTGGTTCGAATCTGTCTACTATATCATACAGCTGCCATAGGACCGATCGGTCTAAAAACAAGTTTTAGTATGAAAAACTTTTGTGTTTTTGGAGATATCTTAACTAAACTGATAGAATATGCATATAAGTTGGTCTTATGCATCCTGACCAAAGTTGGTTGAAATCGGTCCACTATATCATATAGCTGTCATAGGACCGATCGGTAGAAAATCATGTTTTAGTATAAGAATTTTTTTTGTTTTTGGAGAAATCTCTATAAAACTCATAAATTGGGCATCTTTCATTGCCCATTACATCCTTACGAAATTTATTAGAAATCGGACCACTATATCATATAGCTGCCATAGAAACAATCGATACGAACGGTCGATAAGCAACCTTTAGTATGAAAAACTTTTTTGTTTTTTAGTTATCTGTACCAAACTTACAAGTTAAAAGCCTTCTATTGCCTTATACAACCTGTCCAAATTTGGTTGGAATCGGATCACTATAACATATAGCTTCCATGGGACCGATCATTCGAAAAAATTGCGTAAAAATTGTTTCATTGTTAATATACTAATAACTTAGCCGTCCTTCCATAGATTTTAACGGTAAACATACACAACGATTGGTAATTAATATAGCTATATATATAAAAACAAATTTAATAGTTCAGATGACCATCTTAAATGCATATTCTGTCAGATTGGTTAAAATATCTAAAAAAACAAAAAACTTTTTAATACTAAACCTTGATTTTCGAACGATCGTTCCTATGACAGCTATATGATATAGTAGACCGATTTGAACCAAATTTGGTCAAAATGTGTAAAATAATAACAAATTGATATTGTGTAAGATTGGTGAAGATATCTTAAAAATCACAAAAAATTTTCATACTTAAGGTTATGCCACTCTACAAGGAAGTCAAAAAAGTCGACAAAAACATGTCTAGACACAAAAAAATTTTATTTCGCTGTCTCTCCACAGATTTTGATAAGGCATACCTTAAACGACGCGTAATTATTGCAGCTGTGCAAATAAAATTAAAGACAAAATGTAATAAATTTTTTTCGACTTTTCCTCGAATTTTAAAGTAAAAAAAGCTAAAAAAAATGCTTTAAAAATATCATCATTTTCTTAATTCAAAAATTAATGTCTCTTAAACTCCTGGCTTAAATCTAAAACTTTGTATTAATGAATTATAGATATATTCATTGACTTTCAGAAACAGTAAAGCTTTTGAAAATCGGTTTTGTCATTTTCGAGTAATGATGACATAAGTCGGTGCACCTCTGAATAAA
Source organism: Drosophila phalerata (assembly GCA_951394115.2). Taxonomy (NCBI): domain Eukaryota; kingdom Metazoa; phylum Arthropoda; class Insecta; order Diptera; family Drosophilidae; genus Drosophila; species Drosophila phalerata. The sequence goes on along the minus strand of OX596008.2, from coordinate 4,353,966 downwards.
AGTACGAAAAAAAAGCCAGATTTTTAAAAAATTCTAAAAAAAAAATTTCAGCATAGAAAAAAAAAAAAAAATGTTTTTCGTCGTTTTTGGCCCCAAATCTATCCAAAAAAGTGGGTTTGGTTCGTGTAATTTTTTGGCTGTTGCCTAGTGTAATCATCCATTTGAGTCCCTGGCCTTGTTTGCACTTCAAATGCTTTCACTACCGTGGTCAAATGCGGAAGTGGAACGCGTTTTTAGCCAAATAAACCTGGTTAAAACAAAGTTGCGCAACAAAATGCATTTAAAATTTTTAAATGCAATACTAAGTATAAGGTATGTTTGTTTTCATATATCTGAATTATTTATTTTTAATAAAATTATTTAATTTTACAGATATGGATTGCGCAGACATGGGGAAGCTTGCCACAACTACAAGTTGCCACAAAAATACTTTAGTTTGATTCAATCAAACGAAAAATATTTAAGTCAGGATGAAAATACTGAAATAGATAATCTTTTAACAAATTTGTTTTAAATAAAAACCCAATAATTTTGAATGTTATCTTCCAAATGCATTTAGCTTGTTTTTCGGCATGTTTTTTTTATTTTTAGCTTATTTTAGCTTATTTTTTCTCCGAATCTAGCTTATGCGGGCGCCCAAAACCTGGCAACACTGCTGCGAACGGCAGTTCGCTCTAGTGACGAAAGCAGCACGATGGGTCCGAAAGGCGACTAGCAACTAGACAGACGGACATTGTTATATCGACTCGGCTATTGATGCTGAACAAGAATATATATACTTTATAGGGTCTGCTTAGCCTCCTTCTGCCTGTTACGCACATTTTCGTTAAAACAAACCCAATAGACCTCTGTCCTTTTTTAAGGACGGGGTCTAAAAAATTTGACCGGTGTGGGAAATGTTCTCGCGCTTCCCAGCAGTTGAGTCTAACACACCATCCTCTGCACTACTGCACATTAAATAAATGTATATCTTTGTTTTGTCAACTCGATTTTAAAAAAGCCAAGATCATGCCAGATTCGTACCCGGAGCTCGCCTAAACTCCCGACACACAATTTTTTTTTTTTAGATTTGCGTGATTAAGGGGTCAATCGACGCGTATTTTTGATTAAAATTTTTAATAATTAACAATATTTTCAAAAATTCTCCAACGGTCCCATTAGCTGCAATCGTTTAAATTTTTACCCTTCCACTTACACCCCCGTATCTCGTGTACCAGGGGAGTTAGAAGTAGTTCTAGTATGTCATTTTGTAAGCCTTTCGATCGGTATATAACTCCATCTGATCGTACAGTCATAGTAAATTTTCCATATTAGTTGTGTATATTGCTAGTCGTCTTTAGCACCTTTCGTGCTGCTTTCGTCACTTCCGTCCGCAGTGATTATAATTATTTCTATTTATTTCTAATCTTTTGTGTTTATATTGAATAAAGTAAATTTAAAACTAGTCGGACGGTGCTACAGTCGAGCATACTCGACTGTCGGAGACCCCGTACTTACAATCCAAAAGCAGCCACTGCTAAAAATTAAATAATATTTAAAATAAACTTAAAATATCTTATAGTTTATATGCCTTCCTAAGGTCTTCTGTTAAACATTATTTATGAACACTAGTCGCACCATTTATCTAATTAAGTTACACTCGTTAAATCGCAAAGTTAATTTCAAAATCACTCGAAGACAACGCGCAAAAAAGAATTGAAGAAGAGCCAATATAATGTCAAATAGACATACATATGCGTAATGCATTAGGGAGAGTGAGACAGCCATATACACAATTCTAAGATCTGTTAAGTGCACACATACATACATATTTAAGCACGATACAAAACAAAAGAAGTTTCTAGCTTAACATTATTATTTGGTCTTGTGAAGCATAGGTGAAACATTAACATGCAAAATGTTGTAATAAATAAATTAACCAACACTTAATTCATATAGTAACATAATTGAAGCTCAAAATTTAGTTTAATAATATAGTTGAATCGAAAGAAATTAAAAGATAAATTTATTAAAAACATGAATTTAAATAGTAAATGTAAATAATATTAAATTATACATAGAATTCTAACACAACATTTGTATAACTGCCAATATAACATTATTTAAATAAAATGATTTAACAGGTATTCGATGCTTAATATATCAATACAACATTATTAGATAATAATTTTAAAACAAGTTTTAAAATTATATAAAACAAAAAAAATAAAAATAGCTACAAAATCACCTTAAAAAAAATTGTCTCAGCCGGGAGTCGAACCCGCAAAAAAAAATGTTGTTGGAGCCGGGAAACGAACCCACGACCTAGCTTTAAAAGAAAGTTTAAAACTTCGGTGGCTCAACCCATTGAGCCACACATCGCATTGTATTACATGACTCTATTTCATAATTTTAAAAACGTTTGCTAACAACATTAAATGTTAAAATTATATGTTATCATAACATTAATAAATACAAATTGAATTTCAATGCAAAATGATTGAATTAAAAAACAAGCGGGAAAGGCTATAGTCGAGATCCCGACTATATGATACCCGTTACTTACTTAAATATATTGAAAAGTACTTTAAAGAAAATACTTGTTTTGCTCTGAAAACTTTAATTCGCCATAACTGTCGTTCTACATGTCCGATGTTGATGCGATTTAGTGGGATAATAGATAATGCTAATAGATAACGGTAATAATCACAAAAAACGTATTATCTTAAAAACTGTGGGTGTGGTGGTTTTTCGCGATTTGCGGGGGCGGATGGGGGCGTGGATTAAATTTGAAACAAACTTGATCTGCGTGAGGTATATATAAATCTGTGTGCCAAATTTGGTTACTCTATCTCTTTTAGTTTCTGAGATTTCTTTGTTCAGACTGTTTTTCGCTATTTGCGGGGGCGGAGGGGGGCGTGGCTTAAATTTGAAACAAACTTGATCTGCGTGGGGTATATAAAAGTCTTTTAGTGAAAGTTTGGTATCTCTATCTCTTATGGTCTCTGATATCCTTTTGTTCATACAGACAGACAGACGGACAGACGGACAGACGGACATGGCTATATCGACTCGGCTATTGATGCTGATCAAGAATATATATACTTTATAGGGTCGGAGATGCCTCCTTCTCCCTGTTACATACATTCCAACGAACACAATATACCCTTATACTTATTATACCCTGAGCCCATTAAAAATGGGCAAAAAAGGGTATAATGCATTTGGCAGAATGTATGTAACAGGCAGAAGGGGGCGTGGCAGACCCCCAAAAGTATATATATTCTTGATCAGGATCAACAGTCGAGTCGATTGAGCCATGTCCGTCTGTCTGTCCGTCTGTCCGTCTGTTTGAACGCGTCGATCTCAGAAACCATAAGAGCTAGAGACTTCAAACTTGGTATGTAGGTTCCTGGATACCGTACGCAGATCAAGTTTGTTTTTTTTTTTGGATCGGACAACTATATCATATAGCTGCCATAGGAACGATACATCGAAAATGAAGTTTTTGTATGAAAAGCTTCTTTAATTTTTGAGATATCTCAACCAATCTCACACGATATATATTTGGGGTGGTATTATACATCCTGACCAAATTTGGTCCAAATCGGCCCACTATATCATATAGCTGTCATACAGTCGCTCTGCCGAAAATCAAGTTTTAGTATGAAAAAGTTTTGTTTTTTGAGATATCGTAACCAAACTGATAGAATTTGTATCTGGGCTGGTATTATACAATCTGACCAAGTTTGGTCCAAATCGGCCCACTATATCATATAGCTGTCATACAGACGATCTGCCGAAAATCAAGTTTTAGTATGAAAAAGTTTTTTGTTTTTTGAGATATCGTAACCAAACTGATAGAATATGTATCTGGGCTGGTATTATACATCCTGACCAAGTTTGGTCCAAATCGGCCCACTATATCATATAGCTCTCATACAGACGATCTGCCGAAAATCAAGTTTTAGTATGAAAAAGTTTTTTGTTTTTTGAGATATCGTAACCAAACTGATAGAATATGCATTTATGTTGGTTTTGTACATTCTGACCAGATTTGGTTCAGATCGGTTCCATATATCATATAGCTGCCATTGGAATAATTGGTCGAAAATCAACATTTATAAAAAAGTACCTGGGCTCAGGGTATCCTACTGTCGAGCGTGCTCGACTGTAGCCGCACCTCACCGCGAGCGAAGCGAGCCGGGGGTAGGCGAGCGAAGCGAGTAGGGGGCGGAGCCCCCTTGTTTTTTATAAGTAACGGGTATAACAATTGTCCCTGCCAGAGTTTGAACTCACGATCGGATGACTAACCATATCACGAGCGCTGCGACTCGGCACACTACGCCACAAAAGCCCATTATGTATAGGAGGCCAATTTGTTATATAATATGTTTATTCAATTTTCATGTTTTCAAGTTATTCAAATCTTAATTACTGCCAACGCTCCATCATCGAAACAGCAAAATTTATTATTTGAATATCTTGGTTATTTACTGTCCGATCGGAATGAAATTTTCATCAAAAATCTATGACACTTTTCTCTTGAAAATCTTGAATCTCTAGCTTTTAAATTGCCCTTATAATTTGGATATGAAATTTTCTATGTCAATTTTAGGGGGGTAAAGGGGGCGTGGCCGAATTCTGAAACAAACTTGATCTGCTTGCAATATAAAAGAACCTACATACCAATTTTGGTGTCTCTAGCATTATGTATGGAAATATTGAAAGAAAATGTTAAATCTTATAGGAAAATAGTTGATTTTGTCCCAATATGTAACATAAAAATCCAATAAAGGTACCTGTACGCCGGCGTTCTTAAAAGCTTCACCATTCGTCGTACTTTTTCGATGAAATCAACGGATTCGAGGCGTTGTATAAAATCCCTAACAGCTAGTTGAAGGGTATGTGCTGCACATTTTATAGAGCTAATTGAGTGAATTTTTAAATTCTTTATCAGCTCTTCATCGTCCAAATCGTCTTCGTCATCCCCATCTGCCTCGCAACTACTTAGCAGTTCCACTGCCTTGACCATGTTTCGACCATTATCTATCGTGATAATTTTGTTCCTTTGTAATGCTGAAATCAGCCAATATTGTCTTTATTTCGTTACACAGATTTTGGGATGTGTGCGCTGTTCTCAATTCTATCATGCCCAAAGTGTTTACACATATTACACCGCGATCGATGAATTGCACATTAACACCAAGAATACCGCGATTGCATCTTGTGGCCGTGTCCATTTTTAGACAGAGGATTCTGTTTTTTATGCGTTCGACAATTTTGAATTTTATTTGCCTGTATTTCTCGTCGGCTAAACTCATAACATTTCTGGATGTTACAGTGGGCATATGCAAGCCACTGAATATTTGAGCTGTTAATGTCTTAAAGCCTTTTGAGTCCGAAACATTACTTTCCACGTGGAATGTAAAATAATTGCGCAGAGCACAATTACGCTTGCGACCCATCTTGATAAGCGATTAAGAATGATCACCAAACAATTAGTGTCAATGCCTAAACAATTGCAGCATAAGATAAGCACTTCTTAAAATAGATTTAAAAAAAGCATGAGCGTAGTCAACCGCAGTCGAACTACGGATCTCTTCGTTATACCCCCTCCGTTGCGACTATGAGTAGCTCTCCTTATCTGTTACTTGTTATTAACACATAACAGTAATTGCAATTGCAATTGAGTGGCCAAAATGTGAAACAAACTTGATCTGCCTACGGTATACATGAATCTCGGTGCAAAGTTTGGTGCCTCTAGCTCTTATAGTCTCCGAGATCTAGGTGTTCATACAGACAGACAGACAGACAGACAGACAGACAGACAGACGGACATGGCTCAATCGACTCGGCTGTTGATTCTGATCAAGAATATATATACTTTATGGGGTATGCCAGGCCTCCTTCTGCCTGTTACGCACAAATCGCCTCCGACAAACTCAATAGACCCTTGTACTTTTTAAGTACAGGGTCTAAAAAGCAATTAAATGTTGAGTTTTATTTCGAGCAAAAATATAAAAATTATTTGAAATATATAATAAATTAATTATTAAATTTTTTTAAGAAAAATTTTAGAAAAAAAATTATTTGCTGGGAGGTAGCTTTAGGTTCCATTTATAAGAATAACTAGGGGGCTCCGCCCCCTGCTCGCTTCGCTCGCGTTGCTGGCCCCGTACTTACTATAGAAACAGAAAAGACTACCAAAATTAAAAAATATTTTGCTCGCTTGATGCTCTTGCACAGAGTTGTAATACATTTTCGACTACTATCTTCAATGACAGCTATATGATATAGTTTTCCGATCTGAACCAACTTCGGTCAGGATATATAAAACCAAATTATATGCATACTGTAATAGTTTTGTTGAGATATCAAATAAAACAAAATAGTTTTTCATACTAAGACTTGATTTTCGCCCGATCGGGGCAATGGCTGCTATATGATATAGTGGTCCAATTTGAACCAACTTTGAACAGGATATATAAAACCAATTTATATGCATATTGTATTTGTTTGGTTAAGATATCTCATAAAAAAAAATAGTTTTTCATACTAAGACTGGATTTTCTCCCGATCGGTCCTATGGCAGCTATATGATATAGTGGTCCGATCCAAAAAAGAAACAAACTTGATATGCCAGCAATATAGAGGAATCGACATACTAAGTTTGGTGTCCCTAGCTATGAAGTTGTTCTTATAATTTGGATATGAAATTTTCTTTTTCGATTTGTAGGCGACAAAGGGGGCGTGGCCAAATTTTAAAACAAACGTGATCTGCTTGCAATATAGACGAACCTACATACCAAGTTTGGTGTCTGTAGCTCTTATATTCTCTGAGATCTAGGTGTTCATACAGACAGACAGACAGACGGACATTGCTATATCGACTCGGCTATTGATGCTGATCAAGAATATATATACTTTATAGGGTCTGCCACGCCTCCCTCTGCCTGTTACGCACATTTTCGTTAAAACAAACCCAATAGACCCCTGTACTTTTTTTAACTACGGGGCAATATATTTAACCCAGAGGCCGTAAATTACTGTTGAGTTTTATTTTAAGCAAAAAAAATAAAAATCATAAATAATCATAATTTTTGAGTTTTATTTTTTTTTGATCAAAAATAATGATTACGGTCTAAGTTTTATAAAATTACTCAAAAATAATTATTATCACTAAACAAAATTGTTTAAAATTAAAATATAATCATTACTATGTAATTATACCCGTTACTTATAAAAAATAAGTATAAGGGTATATTGTGTTCGTTGGAATGTGCGTAACAGGCAGAAGGAGGCATCTCCGACCACATAAAGTATATATATTCTTGATCAGCATCAACAGCCGAGTCGATATAGCCATGTGTGTCTGTCCGTCTGTCTGTCTGTGTGAGCGTCTAGATCTCAGAGACCATAAGAGATAGAGTAACCAAACTTTCACACGCAGATCACAAAGGCGTTGGAGCAGGTCAAGTTTGCTTTAAATTTTTGACCCCCCTCCTTCCACGCCCGCAATTCGCGAGAAACTGGTCGTCCGTCTATATAAACACACGGATCTCAGAGACTATAAGAGATGGAGTAACCAAAATTGGCACACAGATTTCCATATACCTCACGCAGATCAAGTTTGTTTCAAATTCAAGCCACGCCCCCCTCCGCCCCCGCAAATTGCGAAAAACCACCTCACTCACAATTTTTCATATAATACGTATTTTTTGGTAATAACCGATGTCTGTTATTATTATCTATTATCCCACTGAATCGCAACAAGATCGGACAAGTAGAACAGCAGTTATTGCGTGCCTAAGCTGTTAAAGCAACAGGTGCCCCCTAGAGTATGCAACAGTTTTTGTATTGTTAAACCTTATTAGAATGCTTAAAATTTTCAAGTAGTTCTGGCCACGCAAGTATGACATTAGGATTGAATCGCTAATGTATTGAAATAAGTAACGGGTATCCTATGGTCGGGATCTCGACTATAACCTTTCCCACTTGTTAGACCCCGTACTTAAAAAAAGTACAGGGGTCTATTGGGTTTGTTTTACCGAAAATGTGCGTAACAGGCAGAAGGAGGCGTGGCAGACCCTATAAACTATATATATTCTTGATCAGCATCAATAGCCAAGTCGATATAGCAATGTCAGTCTGTCTGTCTGTCCGTCTGTCTGTCTGTCTGTATGAACACCTAGATCTCAGAGACTATAAGAGCTAGAGACACCAAACTTGGTATGTAGGTTCGTCTATATTGCAAGCAGATCAAGTTTGTTTCAAAATTTGACCACGCCCCCTTTGTCGCCCACAAATCGAAAAAGAAAATTTCATACCCCAATTATAAGAACAATTTCAAAGCTAATGACACCAAACTTAGTATGTAGATTCCTCTATATTGCAGGCATATCAAGTGTGTTTCTTTTTTGGATCGGACCACTATATCATATAGCTGCCATAGGACCAATCTGGCGAAAATAAAGTTTTTCATACTAAAACTTGTTTGTTTTATGAGATATCTCAACAAAACTATTACAGTATGCAAATAACTTAGATTTATATATCCTGTCCAAAGTTGGCTCAAATCGGACCACTATATCATATAGCTGCCATTGGACCGATCGGGCGAAAATCAAGTTTCAGTATGAAAAACTTTTTTGTTTTATGAGATATCTCAACAAAACTGTCACAGTATGCATACAACTTGGTTTTATATATCCTGTCCAAAGTTGGCTCAAATCGGACCACTATATCATATAGCTTCCATAGGACCGATCGACCGAAAATCAAGTTTTAGTATGAAAAACTTATTTGTTTTATGAGATATCTTAACCAAACTAACACAATATGCATATAACTTGGTTTTATGTATCCTGTCCAAAGTTGGTTCAAATCGGACCACTATATCATTTAGCTGCCATTCGACCGATCGGGCGAAAATCAAGTTTTGCTATGAAAAACTTTTTTGTTTTATGAAATATCTCAACAAAACTATTACAGTATGCATATAGCTTGGTTTTATATCTCCTGACCGAAGTTGGTTTAAATCGGACAACTATATCATATAGGTGTCATTGATAAAAGTAGTCGAAAATGTATTACAACTCTCTGCAACAGCATCAAGCGAGCAAAATATTTTTTAATTTTTGTAGTCTTTTCTGTTTCCATAGTAAGTACGGGGTCTCCGACAGTCGAGTATGCTCGACTGTAGCACCGCGAGCGAAGCGAGCGGGGGGTTGGCGAGCGAAGCGAGCAGGGGGAGGAGCCCCCTAGTTTTTATTTTATAACTTATAATGATTACGGTCCCTGAAAATAACTGCATTGAACATTTGTGAACATGAAGCAGATGATAGCCAATATTAATTTTTAACCTGAAGAAGCTTGCAATAGTCAAACTTAGACAAAAGCCTTCCTATTCGATTCTCATAATTTCTAATAACACTAGGCAACAAATTTGAACTTTTTGGCTATTACACGAACCAAACCCACTTTTTTTTGGATAGATTCGGGGCCAAAAACGACGAAAAACATTTTTTTTTTGCTATGGCAAAATTTTTTTTTTAGAATTTTTTAAAATTTGTCTTTCTTTTTCGCACTTTTTTTCAGAGGTGCGCCCACTTTTGTCATCATTACTCGTGAATGACAAAACCGATTTTTCAAACTTTACTTTTTCGGAAAGCTTATAAATATATCTAGAATTTATTTGTACAAAGTTTTAGATTTAAACTAATAGTTTAAGAGACATCAATTCTTGAATTAAGAAAATGATGAATTTTTTTAATCTTTTTTTAAGCTTTTTTACTTTAAAATTCGAGGAAAAGTAGAAAAAAAATTATTACATTTTGTCCTTAATTTTATTTGCATAGCTGCATTAATTACGCGTCGTTTAAGATATGTCTTACCATCGAATCTGTGGAGAGACGGCGATATAATATTTTTTTGTGTCTATGCATATTTTTGTCGACTTTTTTGACTTCCTTGTAGAGCGGCATGACCTTTAGTATGAAAATTTTTTGTGATTTTTAAGATATCTTCACCAATTTCACACAATATCAAATTGTTGTTATTTTACACATTTTGACCATATTTGGTTTAAATCGGTCTACTATATCATATAGCTGCCATAGGAACGATCGTTCGAAAATCAAGGTTTAGTATGAACTTTTTTGTTTGTTTTTTGAGATATTTTAACCAATCTGACAGAATATGCATTTAAGATGGTCATCTGAACTATTAAATTTGTTTATATATATATATAGCTTTATTAATTACCAAATATCGCCGTTTTTCCACAGATTTTGATAAGACATATCTTAAACGACGCGTAATTAATGCAGCTATGTAAATAAAATAGAAGACAAAATGTAATAAATTTTTTTCGACTTTTCCTCGAATTTTAATGTAAAAAAAGCTAAAAAAAAAAAAGCTTTAAAAAAATCATCATTTTCTTAATACAAAAATTAATGTCTTTTAAACTACTGTCTTAAATCTAAAACTTTGTATTAATGAATTATAGGTACATTCATTGACTTTCCGAAATAGTAAATCTTTCGGTTTTGTCATTCACGAGTAATGATGACAAAAGAGGGCGCACCTCTGAAAAAAGTACGAAAAAAGCCAGATTTTAAAAAAATTCTAAAAAAAAAATTTCACCATAGAAAAAAACAAAAAAAAAATTTTTCGTCGTTTTTGGCCCCAAATCCATCCAAAAAAGTGGGTTTGGTTCTGTTTTCTTTATTATTTAAATTTTTTTTTTCAAATTAACTAGTTTGTTTTATTCGAGGCGGGTCGTGAGTATTTTTAGCATATTGACGACAAAGTGGACCCTATTCGAAGACAACTGCTAAAGTATCATTAAGCTAAGATTTTCTATTCTATTATTTTATTAAGTGTGCAGTTTCTCGCATGTTCTTTTGAAGACTTCGATATATGCACATTTAATATATATAATATTTATTATATATTTTGTCAGCTTTAATTACTAAATATATTTTAATATTACATTTACTTAATTATTCATATTTCTAAATTTCATTTTTTTCAGATTTATATTTTTATACGATTTTTTTTTTTAACAATAATAAAATGCCTCGTTTAAATAGGCAAACTGCTTCTCAAAGATCTCAGAGACGCAGATTGAGGAATAGGTTGTATAGGGAAAACTCTGTGAATGTAGATTTAGAAAGACGTAATAACGCCGTCCCAGCGAGAACGTCGGTTAATTAAAGATGTTAGAGAGCTTTAACAAGCTAATGACACTCAGCGACACTCTCTCAGGCGACGGTTTAGTACCCGACTTAGAGCAAGAGAACAAGCAGCTAATACACTAGCTCGATCTCAGATTAGACAGGACCCAATTGTTAAGCAGGAAGAACAGGGAAACGATGCTAATCGTCGTTGGTCTAGAAGACTTAACCCTGATATTAGAGCTGCAGAGCAGGCTAATGATTCGGAAGCACATAGAAATAGACGATCCGATGCAGAAGGTAGGGCCAGAGAGCAAGAATCAGATACGCATCGTCGTCGGTCTAGAAGGCTTAACCCTGTTATTAGAGCAGCTGAGCAGGCTGGTAACACGGAGGCTCATAGGATAGAGCAATCCAATTCAGAAGTTAGGGCCATGGATCAAGCACTAGATACCCTACGTCGTTACCATAGAAGACAAGAAGACGATTATAGACAGTTGGAACAAGCCGAAAATACAGCGGCTCATTGTCATAGACGATCCGATGCAGAAGTTAGGACCAGAGAGCAAGCAGTAGATACACAGCGTCGTCGGTCTAGAAGGCTTAACCCTGTTATTAGAGCAGCAGACGTTCAAGGGCAGAAGTCAGAGCCAGAGATCAAGCTATTGATACTCTACGTAGACAATTAAGGAGACTGGACGGAACTTATATGAGTGACGAACAGCTTAGAAACACTCTGCAGAGAGCTGGAGCACGATCTGTACAAGGCCGTGTATTAGAAAGTCAACGAGATAGGGTAAGAAAAGCCCAGGCTAGAAATGATAGAGCTCGGAGGGCAATGGAGCAGGCGCGAAATACCCTAGGTCGAAGGCGTGCCCGTGAAACTGCCCGACAAGCAGCATTCGATGCAAATATCTTCGAAAATGACCATGTTCTCAATGAAGGTGTACCGAGAATCACGATAGCCCCAGGCGATGGCCAAAGGCCCCTTGACGTGATTCTCAATGTTGATTCAAAAGAATTGACATTCTCAAGCATATATGCAGGTGTCAAAAGAAAGTCTTCTAAAACATTTACAAAGATAGTTAGATCAGAGCTTCGTAGTGCACACAGACGACGTTGTAAAACAGACAAATTGTTCTTCAACTACAAGAAGTAAGAGCTTATCAAAATTCGAAATAATATTTCAACCTTGTTATGCAAGTGGAGCGCCTCCAGCTCAATCACAGCTGCTAATGTCTTAAATGAAAACTTTATGGGTAACTTGATTTTTCATGATGACGGGTAAAGAGTGCTTCGAGATATTCGTTCATCTCCTGCTCATTGGGAAGAAGAAAAGGTGAAAGTTATGGCCATGATACGGCAGTTTGGACTTCCGAAATTCTTCATAACTCTATCTGCTGCTGAAACCAAGTGGACAGAGCTCTTAGTATTGCTGAAAAAAACTGTAGATAAGTTTTTTATTAATGAAGAGACAACGTCAGCCATGCAGTCAGAAAAGTCCCGTTTAATTAGAACAGATCCAGTAACTTGTGCAAGGTATTTTGACTATAGGTATCGGGAGGTCTCATAGCTTATGAAAAAGGAAGGTGGTGTCTATGGACCCATATTTAAAAATTTTCTATCACACAAACATGTGAACCTCTCTTACGAGGACTAAAAATTTGCTATAAGATCTGGCTTGAAAAAACCTTAAATTTCTTTAAAGAGGACATTTGCCGAAATTAATGTGAATGCCTTTAACAAGCACCTTATTTCTATGCAAAGGGCAAATATGCATATTTAATTCATAATGGATCCTTATGCTTGCTGTTGTTATATAATCAATTATATTAACAAATCACAGAGGGGCATTTCAAAACTGATGCGTGAAGCCGTTAATGAAATTCAAAGAGGCAATTTAACCAACAGACAAAAGCTTAAATTTATAGGTAATGAATTTATTTCAGGCACTGAGATATCTACTCATGAAGTCGATTAATGCTGCCTAGTGATGGCATTAAATGCAAGCATATTAATACATTTCCACCGGATCAACGTGTTCGAATGCTTTTACCCGCTAATATCCTTCAAAATATACTTCAGGACTCTACTTACATATTTGTAAAAGTATTACACGAAAAATATGTACACAGATCAGATTTCCTTGGAAGTCTGTGCTTAGCGGATTTTGCACATTACCATTTTAGTAAGACATCTAGAACATCTAGACAACGGAGAAATAGTGACAATGAAGGTATAGAAGGTGGAGATGGGACCCTAGGTGGTTACATCGCTCTTCGCGATGCTAGTGGTTTCATCAGAGAAAAGGCAACCTTGCATTATAAATTATAGGTCATATAATATTAACACGGATAGGACTAATTATTTTAGAGTCCTATCAATGTTATATTGTCCATGAAGAAATAAATAGGTAGAGTTAGTTGGCAGAAATTGTGAGGAGTTTTATAGCCTGCTTGAGGCTATAATCAAAGCTAACTTTCAGAAATATATTACAATAGACAATTTAGAGTATATGCTTAGAATGGCCTTGGAGGTAGAGCATGAGGACAATATAGTTGAGGAGGCTGTGGTTGATGAGGAATTAAGGGCATTGGCAATACCTGAGATATCTTCACAAGTGAGTGTTGTTAATTTAGTTGACAATAATCATAATGAAGAACCGGATGGTAATCTCCGAGTTGTGAAGATGCCGCCAATTGTTTCTCCGGAAGCTCTGCAAGTTTAGTTAGATCATCAAATTTAAAGCAAAAAGCTTTTTTAATCCATGTCCTTCATAATGTTAGAGATACCCATAATTTGTATGAGTTAGTAGGCGGTGAAGTAAAAGTAGGCTTATAGCTACATTATATCAGTCTCTTTCCCTAGAATATAGTCGTAGAATATATATGGCGTTTTAAAAGAGATTGGATTCAGTTCAACTAATACCCCAGATGTTCTTTGGATCTCTTTTCTTGATGATAGCGTAGGTGTTAGTGCACGGGCTCATTGCAGTCATCGAGTGGAGAACTTATGGACCCCTATTCACAAAACCATTAAAAGCTATCAATTTCGCTCCAACGAGCAGATTTACAATCGATCGAATGCAATTTCCGGTTGTACCAACCGAGGCAATAACGATCCACAAAAGTCAAGGAGCTACATATAGCGAAGTTGTGGTTCACACTAGTCCAGGAATGCGAAGAGAAGCATTATATGTGGCCTGTAGTAGAGCGACAAGTGCTGCTGGTCTCTTTATAGTTGGACAATTCAATCCTCCAAAATCAGATTAGCAATCCGCTTCAAAAAGAGCGCTTCGAGAGTTACGATCCGGAAAATTACTTCAAACGCATTTCAACTTTTTATTTAATAGTTCAAGTTTGAATATTTTCTTTCATAACACGGAAAGTTTTCACTGCCACATTAACGATGTGTGTGCAGATCTGCTAATGCTCCAATCTTCTATTTTGCGTTTTGTTAAGGCTTCTACATACTCAAACGAAACATACCATATTCCTGGTTTTACTACAGTAGTGTGACTAGATTGCCAGTCCTTAGCTCACGGAAATCGACAAAAGAGAGGCATTCTCATATTCATTAGAACTGATCTTTTTGAGAATATCAGTTTTTCTACCAGTGATCGCATTCATGCTAATAGTAGGAACTTGTCTTCTACAGTATTTGAATATTTCATTTTCAAATACAGATCATTTGGATTTTTAATAGTTGACAAAAGTCAAACCTATCCGTAACTTAAATTAGAAAGGGAGCTTAAAGAACTATTTGAAACTCATTCCCTATTAAATACAGACTTATTTGAGTTAGGAGATTTTCATTTATGTCTTCACTCGATGACAGGTTGTTGTGGAAGAATCTTTGATTCCTTAGTGAATTCTAAAGGTTGTACTTCGTTGTTAGACCTAGCAACATCCACAACAAATGGTAGTACCCATATTGATTGGGCATTTTCAAATACCTCCGACAGCAGTGCCCGTACTTTCGAAACTACATATAGTTATCATAGCGGAATTATAGTTACTGCAACTGAGCCTCCCCCTTAGAGAAATTAAATACGTATTTATAAATATCTGAATAAATTTCTCAACGGTGTATTCAAAGTTAAGTAATATAATATTTAGACAAACTTTTTCTAAGTAAACTTTTTATACCCGTTACTTAAAAAAAATAAGTTTAAGGGTATATTGTGTTCGTTGGAATGTGCGTAACAGGCAGAAGGAGGCATCTCCGACCACATAAAGTATATATATTCTTGATCAGCATCAACAGCCGAGTCGATATAGCCATGTGTGTCTGTCCGTCTGTCCGTCCGTGTGAGCGCCTAGATCTCAGAGACCATAAGAGATAGAGATACCAAACTTTCACTAAAAGACTTCTATATACCCCACGCAGATCAAGTTTGTTTCAAATTTAAGCCACGCCCCCCTCCGCCCCCGCAAATAGCGAAAAACCGTCTAAACAAAGAAATCTCAGAGACTATAAGAGATAAAGTAACCAAATTTGGCACACAGATTTATATACACCTCACGCAGATCAAGTTTGTTTCAAATTTAAGCCACGCCCCCCTCCGCCCCCACAAATCGCGAAAAGCTACCACACCCACAGTTTTTAAGATAATATAGTTTTTCTTGTAGTCACTGATATCTATTATTATTATTTATTATCCCACTGAATCGCAACACGATCGGACAAGTAGAACAGCAGTTATTATCTGAAAATGATTCTTTAAGCAATACATGGCAATACATGCCCCTAGAGTATGCAATAGATTTTGTATTGTTAGAAAATTGTCTTTAAAGTACTTTTATATGTAGTGAAATAAGTAACGGGTATCCTATAGTCGGGATCTCGACTATAGCCTTTCCCACTTGTTTTTGTATTATTAAACCTTCTTAGAATGCTTCAAATTCTCAACTAGTTCTGGCAACGCAAATATGACATTAGAATTGAATCGCTAATGTATTAAAATAAGTAACGGGTATCCTATGGTCGGGATCTCGACTATAACCTTTCCCACTTGTTTATTTTTTTTTTATTTATTTATTATTATTATATGGTTATTTGCTAGAAGGGAGGATGAGGGATAGCATACAAGGCAAAATGACTGATTGCATTTATTGCCAGCATGATCCTTGTCCCTGCTATTCTCAAGTCGACGCACTACCTCTACTTGGTTCCTCGTGGATTATCACCTAGTACCCTTTGGGTGGCAAACTAAAGCGCGCGGCGAGGAGGCAAGTTGAGCAACAAGGCATGGCCCAATATGAGAGTTAGACCATATAATAATATATTTTAGTTAGAATAGCTATTTCTCAAAAATTTTTTTTTCTTACAAAAATTTTCTATAAAGCACTTTAATATACATTAAAATAAGTAACGGGTATCTTATAGTCGGGATCTCGGCAATAACCTTTCCCACTTGTTACTTATACATTAATTTATTGAAATAAATTTTATTTTATTTATTTGTTAATTAATTAATTTATTTATTTATATTTAATTTTATTTTATTTTGTTTTATTTTATTGTATTTTATTTTTGTTTTATTTTATTTTTTATTTTTATGGGCCAATTCACATACCTTTCTTTCTCTGTGTTGACCAGGCCAGCTATTCATCAACGTCGGCAGTAGAGGACAAACTGCACAAAAAAACAAACGTTGACTTCGCAGGATAAAATTTTAGTGCATTTAAAGGGGACGAACAAGACCTTCAGAGCCTGATAGAAATTGATTGAGTAGAGGCGTCTTGGATAAAGAGTAGATCGTCCCAAAAACGAAATTAAACAAACAAAAATATAGCAAATTTTTTATAATTTATGCATACTCTTGCGATCTCCCTCAGTGCAATCCAAGCACATGAATATTTGTAAGAACCTCTGCAGGAAATCCCTCTTGTAGGAGGTTGGCGTCATTTCTAGCAATTATGAAATTGAGAAAAATGTAGATGATTTTAGTTATAGCGTTTGCATTCATTGAAGCATTTTTAAGCCGACTTCCAATTCGCAAAAGCCGTGCCTTCAAATAGCCTTAAGCGTTCTTTCTGCAAGTACTTTAAAGAAATTAGTACCTAATAAAAACTTCTGCATACTTTTAGGTGATTGTTTTGAAATAGTTACTTTATTAATAACTTTGGCTAGCTTTTACTCCCGTTATACTTGTCCAATCTTGTCCGAGATAATAGATGGTATTAAAAGTTAAAGGCCTTTCTCCAGCGGGCCCGGAACTAAAAATTCCTGTCAAACTGCATATAAAAAAAACTTTGGCAGGAATTTTTAGTTTTCGTTTTCGTTTCGTGTGTATCCAGCCACTTGAACGAAATCCACAAATGCATATCAATATTTGGTATATCAATAGCATGTGTGGAATGAGAGAACACCTGATGAGTCTATCAGGAAAATATATTTATCAATTTTTCCTGGTGGACTCATACAAATGTCAAACATGGAGACTCAAGGTGCTGTGCGATAAACAAAAAAAAAACAAGATTTAAATTTTTAACGCGAGGAAAGATAACTTTAGTTAAAGCAGTGGAGGCGCGACGAATCGCAATAAGAATCATTTTGATAAAATATCTGTGAAATATCTGGCATATTTTTGACCATTCACCAAAAACGTACATGGTCACTCTGACAAATCAGTTTGGCTTGTAAACAGCGCCAAATTTGAAAGATCAACTAAAATTAAAAAAAAAAGCAAATAAATTTGGACGATGTAATGATTGTGATGGTTGCAATAATTATTATTCAATTATTTCTCCAGCAACACTCTTCCATGCACTTTTCACAGATATTTTATCAAAATGCTTCTATTTGCGATTCGTCAAAGACATGGTCACGCCTCCACTGCTTTAATTAAAGTTATCTTTCCTCGCGTTGAAAATTTAAGTCTCTGAGCCCATTGAAAATGGGCAAAAAAGGGTATAATGCATTTGGCAGAATTTATGTAACAGTCAGAAGGGGGCGTGGCAGACCCCCAAAAGTATATATATTCTTGATCAGGATCAACAGCCGAGTCGATTGAGACATGTCGGTCTGTCTGTCCGTCCGTCTGTTTGAACGCGTCGATCTCAGAAACCATAAGAGCCAAAGACCTCAAACTTGGTATGTAGGTTCCTGGATACCGTACGCAGATCAAGTTTGTTTTTATTTTTGGATCGGACCACTATATTATATAGCTGCCATAGGAACGATACATCGAAATTCAAGTTTTAGTATGAAAAAGTTTTTTGTTTCTTGAGATATCAGAACCAAACTGATAGAATATGCATCTGGGCTGGTATTCTACATACTGACTAAATAAGGTTCAAATCGTACAACTGTATCATATAGCTGCCATAGAACCGATACATTGAAAATCAAGTTTTAGTATGAAAAAGAATTTTGTTTGTTGAGATATTAGAACCAAAATGATAGAATATGCATTTATGTTGGTTTTGTACTGTAACCGCACCTCACTGCGAGCGAAGCGAGCCGGGGGTAGGCGAGCGAAGCGAGCAGGGAGCGGAGCCCCCTTGTTTTGTTTTGCGCACAGCACCTTGAGTCTCCATGTTAGACATTTGTATGAGTCCACCAGGAAAAATTGATAAATATATTTTCCTGATAGACTCATCAGGTGTTCTCTCATTCCACACATGCTATCGATATACCAAATATTGATATGCATTTGTGGATTTCGTTCAAGTTGCTGGATACACACCAAACGAAAAAGAAAACTAAAAATTCCTGCCAAAGTTTTTAAATCCTGAGCCCATTGAAAATGGGCAAATAAGGGTATAATGCATTTGGCAGAATGTATGTAACAGGCAGAAGGGGGCTTGGAAGACCCCCAAAAGTATATATATTCTTGATCAGGATCAACAGTCAAGTCTGTCTGTCCGTCCGTCTGTTTGAACGCGTCGAGCTAGGTATGTAGGTTCCTGGATACCGTACGCAGATCAAGTTTGTTTTTATTTTTGGATCGGACAACTATATCATATAGCTGCCATAGGAACGATACATCGAAAATTAAGTTTTTGTATGAAAAGCATCTTTAATTTTTGAGATACCTCAAACAATCTCACACGATATATATTTGGGGTGGCCCAAATCGGCCCACTATATCATATAGCTGTCATACAGACGCTCTGCCGAAAATCAAGTTTTAGTATGAAAAAGTTTTTTTAAGATATCGTAACCAATCTGATAGAATATGAATCTGGGCTGGTATTATACATCCTCACCGAATTTGGTCCAAATCGGACCACTATATCATATAGCTGCCATAGAGACGCTCAGTTGAAAATCAAGTTTAAGTAAGAAAAAGTTATTTGTTTTTAGAGATATCCTCACCAAACTGATAGAATGAACATTTAAGTTCGTCTTATATATTCTGGCCAAATTTGGTTCAGATCGGAACACTATATCATATAGCTGCCATAAAAACAATCGGTGAAAAATTAAATTTCAGTACAGAGTACCTGGGCACAGGGTATCCTACTATCGAGCTTACTCGACTGTAACCGTCCACTTGTTTTTATATGAAGTTTGATAGGAATTTTTAGTTTCGGGCCTGCTGGAGAGAGGCCTTTAAGAAAGATAAGGGCTGGCAGCGGAGCAGCCGCTTTGGATTTAATGTATATATAAGAGAGAGTGTGATGTGCACACTAAGAGATCGCAATGAGCGGCAAGCTAGACGCCGACTTGGCACTTCGCTGCCCATTGCATTCTTGTGCGATCATATTACTTTGCACTTTGAATATGCTTGGGACTTATGTTAATGTAAACATTGCAGCAAAGTGTTACAGTGTGTATTCGATATGTGTGCATATTACAATAAAAACTGTACTGTCGTAAAAACTCTGGGTGTGGTAGTTTTTCACAATTTGTGGGGGCTGAAAGGGGCGTGGCTTAAATTTAAAGCAAACTTAATCTGCGTGGGTCTATAGAAATCAGTGTGCCAAATTTTGTACTCTATCGCTTTTTGTCTCAGAGTTCCTTTTATTTATATAGATGAACATACGGTTTTCAGCGATTTGCGGTGGCGTAAGTGGACGTGTCAAAATTTTAAAACAAACTTGACCTGCTCCAACGCATTTGATGTCTGTGGGTGAAAGTTTGGTATCTCTATATCTTATAGTCTCTGAAATCTAGGCGCACACACTGACAGACCGACGGACATAAGAATACATATTCTTTATAGAGTCGGAGATACATCCTCCTGCCTGTTAAATACATTCCAGCGAACACAATATACTCTTTTACTTATTCTTTAAGTAACGGGTATAACAAGTACCAATTTTTTTGGGTACCGAGCTAAACATTCAATCTTCAATATTCCTCATAAATCCGTTTAGAATAATTTAAAACTATTTTAAAAAAAATCCAATTCAAATATTTCATGTTAAATATAGTACATATACAGAGTTGTTCTACAAATCCCTAATAGCGCCAAAGCAACTCAAAAGCAATATTTGGGGTTCCTGAAAACAAGCAAGCATTGCTTTCAAATATCTAAAAAATTGTTGAGAGAATTCACAAAATGAAATAATTATTGAATAAAACTAAATTAATTTTTAAGGCCTCTCTCCAGCAGGCCAGGAACTAAAAATTCCTGTCAAACTTCATATAAAAAAAACTTTGGCAAGAATTTTTAGTTTTCTTTTTCGTTTCGTGTGTATCCAGCAACTTAAACGAAATCCACAAATTCATATCGATATTTGCCATATCGATAGCATGTGTGGATTGAGAGAACAGCTGATGAGTCTATCAAGAAAATATATATATCAATTTTTCCTGGTGGACTCATACAAATGTCAAACATGAAGACTCAATGTGCTGTGCGCAAAACAAAAAAAAAAAAGAGATTTGAATTTTCAACGCGAGGAAAGATAACTTTAATTAAAGCAGTGGAGGCGCGACCATGTCTTTGACAAATCGCAAATAAGAATCATTTTGATAAAATATATCTGAAAAGTGCATGAAAAAGTGTTGCTGGAAAAATAATTGAATAATAATTGCCGCAACCAACACAATCACTTCATCATCCAAATTTATTTGCTTTATTTTTTAATTTTAGTTGACCTTTCAAATTTGGTGCTGCTTACAAGCCAAACTGATTTGTCAGAGTGACCATGTACGTTTTTGGTGAATGGTCAAAAATATGCCAGTTTTAGGTAAATATTTTATGCATATTAGGTGCTTGGTCTCACTGTTTTAGTTATGTTCCACAAACACAAAAAATAATTGTCAAATTCCTGACAAGGAATTTTAAGTTGCTGGAGTCAGGCCTTTAAACTGAATAAATTTTAATAACATTTTTTTTAACTCTCTTAATTAAATAAAATATTTCTTAACCTAAAAATGTTTTTAAAACTAGAAGAAAGTCGACTTTTTTGACTTCGAAAATATGTTAAAAAAAAAAATAAATCTCTGACATTTAAGGAACACCGACATTTCGAATGGTTGTTTTCAAAAGCAAATGTCTTCAAAAACTCTAGGGATTTCTGAAACACACCTGATAAGCTAAATTAGTTAAAACACTGGTTGCTTGAATTTTATTACTCAAATGAAGTAACTCTAGCAGCTTTCGATATCGAGAATCAGTATCGATAGCAAAAATAAAAGTCATTGTCATTGCTGCCCGGTTTTATATTTCATGCAATATTTGGTAGATGTTAATGAAGTGATGTTAAACGATTCTAAACATGTTCAACATATCAAAATATTCCATTTATAACTTTATTTGATTTACTTTTAATTCCTTTACTTTTAAATGACTCTACAGCGCACGTTTTGAAAACCACAATTCTTATCGACTTGCGGAATTCGGAACACCAATCAACTCAATTTTTGGCAATTCCGATCGTTTTCGGCATTCGGAACAGGCCCGATTATTCAACTTTTATTGATATTTATATGATATTGATTTATCTTCTATATACCTATATATATATATAATCTGTTTGTCCTGACTGAATGACAGATGACTGACTGATATTCGTGGAGCCCAAACGGTAAGGCCGAGGAGGATGAATTTGGGCACAACATAGCTGACAAAACCTTATCATGCAATAAGACGGCTTTTTGCGAAGCTCGCACTGGAGGTGTCCCCAACGTTTCTTGTTAGGGAAACGTTCATAAATATATAGGTAAGATTCCTCATTCCTAGTTCCTAGGAACTCCCAATGTTAAATTCCTCAATCATTTTCATACAAACGACTCGATGTTTCCAAAATGACCAGGGAATGTTCCTCAACTTTTTGTCAATATTTTGTTAAGGACCAGTTCTACTGGGTACACTCAAATACACATACATACATTCTCATACACACACATGCATTCGTACACTCACACACATATACTTAAGAGAGTCGAAAGTCACTCAAAATTCAGTGGGCAGGGGAGGAGCGGCCTTGGCAATTTCACGCTGTCATTAAGCCAGTGCTGGATAGCGAGGAGAGCGATCAGTTGAGTTGACCAGAGTTGCCAGACGCTCAAAGTTAGCGCTAAAGTTTGAATTTAAATTTAAAATTGGGAATTTCGACATAGAAGGAGAACACAACAACAATAATAAAAATAATATTGATAATAATAATAATAATAATTATAATTATAATAATAATTATAATTATAATAATAATAATATATTCAAATATGCGCAGTGTGCACATGTTGTTTACAAGTCGCATGTTCACATAGTACAGCAGCGCAGAGAAAACGAGAAAATAAATACACATATACACAAAAAGAAGGCGATCGCGTATTTTTGACTCAACGACAACTTGAAAGAATGAAAGAGATAGACATAGAACAAAGCAGAAGCGCAAATTGCCAAAGTTGAGTCCGAATTTTGTGTTGAATAGTGCAGTGACGGCTTCCGCGATGCCTCGAGAGCCGTGGCTGACTTGTCGAAGAAAATTCTAACTGTGAACAAATGGGAAAGTTATATACTTACATAAAGTGGGATACACTGCTACCCTATGCAGAAGCAAACATGAAACATCCAAAAGATGCAAACAGTGCGAGAGAAGGTCATTGATGTAACCATTTTGTGTGAGTCTTATAGACCGAAACAGGAGGGAAGCTGGCTACACAATCACAGTGTTGAAGCAGCAATCTGGAGCAGTGCTAATCCAGCATTTCAAATAAGAGAGCAGAGAACGTCTAGGAGCTTTGTGCGAGCTAAATGTTATGGCATTTTCATTTATAGCTACTATATTCCACCCAGTATTCCGATCGAAGAATACGCCGAAGTCCTCAACGAAATTGTAGTTGACGCGAGACCACGGTCGCCAGTAATCATTGTTGGAGATTAATGCTTGGGCCACCGAATGGGGTAGTATTCGTACCAATACAAGGGGAAGGCTACTCATTGACACATCTGCAATACTCAATGTATCTCTGCTGAACTCAGGCAATGCGCACACCTACACTAAGGCAGGTAGGGGATCAGTAATAGACCTCACGTTTGCTAGAACATGTCTAGCTCGGAGTGCCAGGTCTAACATGTATACGCATAGCAATCACCAGGCAGTACTGTACGCCATCGGATCTAGCATGCATATGACGAGACAGCCGAGCTTTACTAGTTGGTCCCACGAGACGCTGAACGAAGAAGCCCTACTCATCATGATGCCAGGATGCTGATGGATATGCGAATAACACTGCCTTGGCAATTAAACGTGCATGTGACGCATCGATGCTGCAGAAGAGTAAGTCCACATGTTGGAAAAATCTATGTGTCGAAGAAGACATTCAGCCATTTGGGATGGCCTATAAGGTGGTAATGGGTAAGCTGACAAGACGTTTAATGCCCATTGACCCGGAGCAGCTGGTAACCATCGTTAGTACCCTATTTCCAACCGCACTGCGGGCACCATGCAAACAGCACCGAGGTATACAGAGTCAGCGGAAATATTAGAAGCAGCAGCACGCATACAAGTCAACAAAGCGCCAGGCCCAGACGGAATCCTGGCAACCCTGTTGATAAACACACGCAAATTTACAACAGTCTCCGAGTTTTATTTTAATTTAATTCGTTAAACACTTTAAAACAATTAAAACAAACACTCAACGTTACTTAACATTATAAGCGTCAGATAAATCTGTTTCAATCAAATAAAAACCAGTGTAATTTACGTAAAAAAAAAACATTAACAAATGTAAACAACACACAACACATATACTTACAAGCTAATAAGCCGCCAAACACGAAACACTCAAAGAACTCACTCAAAAATTGTTCACAACCACTCAACTTGCCGCTCAGCAACTATGCCAGGCTCGTCAACCGCAAAACAGGTCAACCTCATTAAGGAGCAGATGCGTGAGGCAGAGGATCGCATTTTGGCTGTGCTCAATGACAATCTGAGCCGAATGACGAGCGAGATGCAGCAATTGGCTCAGCGTGTTCACCAGCTGGAGGCCCGTGCTGACACTGCAAGTCAACTGGAGAAGAGGGTGGCCGGATTGGAAGCCAGGATAGCGTCTTTGACGTCTGCGGAGGCCAATACAAGCGCCGTCAAGAACCTTCGTCTTCACGGAATACCTTATGAAGAAGGAGAAAACTTGAAGATTCTGTTCAACACACTGTGCTTTGAACTCAAACTTACACCGGCTCCAAAATTGGTGGACATCTTCAGAGCAAAAAGTAAAAATGCGACGAACACAATTGTTGATCCAGTAATAATTATTAAAACCGAACACGTAAGAGATAAAGAAAATTTACTACGTGCAGCAGGTGAGCACCGCAGAGAGAGAAAACAACAACTTAACCTATGTATGCTGGGCTATGACTCGCAAGCTCCGTTCTACCTCAATGAGCAAATGTCAAAGCCCAACTATGAGCTTTTTAAAGAAGCAATGAAGTTCAAGCGACAAAAGCTTTTGTCTGCAGTTTTCTCTCGCCGAGCAATCGTACATGTAAAAGCTTTCAATAGACTACATAATTGACTCAATGCAAAAGCTGTCGGCTCTGAAAGCTGAGCTTGACGCTGCTACCTCTCACTCAACAGAACCATCTGATCGTCCAACCAACGACGGCGCCTTACATTCATTTCGCTCTTAAATTAAGAGCATACATGAGCTTTCATCGCTGCACTCAGCTGTGGAGAATGGGATACGTAGTTCTTTTCGTGAATATATTATATATTAGTAATAATAATTTGATGACTTATTATATATATTTTTTCAGTCACTTGTTTATATTCACTGCCGACGGTCGTGTTCTGCAAAGTTTCTAGCTAATAATTATTGTTGGTATTACAGCTTACAATTCAAATTTTGGACATCGTCTTGAACGGTGTCGGCAACGGTTTCGATCAAAACAAAGATAAGAGCATAAACAAACAAACGTCGCGTGCTCTTGCCCAGTGGGCAAGACTAAAGCCCTCGCCCGCGACCCCCCGCGATCGCCGATAACGAGGGACAGACAGTTTGTTATCAGCAAATTTTTGTGTTTTGTGTCAATTGGCAAGCACTCTATTTAGTAAATAAATATTGTGTTGTTGCTTTAACAATGAACAATGAAACATCTTCTCGCTCCCGACTTGGAAATAAGTCGTTGGAGTTCGAGGCGATGAAGCAAGTAGCTGGTGAAACACCTGGTGAATTATAATTAATGCTAAAACTAGGCAAAACATGTTTTTTGTTAATCTTAAGCAGACTCCAAATGTCACAGAAGCATTGAAAATTAGTCAAATAGGAAGACATAGGGTTACTCTTATGAGATCAAAGCCTGGCAAGGAGCTGGTTCAATGTTTAAGATGCCAAGATTACGGACACTCCCGAAACTATTGCCTTAAAAAGCCGGTCTGTGGAAAGTGCTCAGGAGATCACCCAACTGGGTCAAACTTTTGTCAACTGCGCTCCAGTGCTACCTGCATATGTGCCAACTGTGGTGATGATCACGCCTCCGACTTTAAAGGATGTAAAGTAAGAATTGATTTGACCAAGAAAATAAAGCCTTCTGCTAAATTACCGACTAACGGACTTCGAAACGTAGAAAAGAAGGGCAATCAGAAGTCATCAAGCTTCAGGGCAACATTTATTCCAGATTCAGTTGTTAAAAACGGATACTCATATGCTGATATGATAAGACAAAACTCCAACAACAAGTACAATGGATCTGCTACTCAGTCAGTTCCGCGCTCAAACAATTGTGTAGAAGATCATGGAAATAATAATAAGTTCGATATCCTAGAAAAAGCAATTCAAGACATTAATGCAAGAATGGATCAGCTTTTCAAATTAAACCAGGACTCGATGGATGCCAACAAGGCATTTCGAGACTTGGTTCAGAAGCTAATTACAAAATGATTCATTCTAATATAAAAATTGGACTGTGGAACGCACGAGGGTTGCTCAAAAAAAAACGAAAAGCTTAAACTTTTCCTCAGCGCCAACTCGGTAGACATCATGCTTGTAACGGAGACTCACTCCTGCTCTAGGCATAACGTATACCTTCCAGGGTACGACATTTATCATGCCAATCATCCTAGCGGCAACTGCAGAGGGGGTGCTGCAATTATCATTAAAACCAGCATCATTCATTCACAAAATGAGCCATTTTCACGCTGGAAGGTGCAAATAGCAAGTGTGAGCATACAAACGAACTGTGGAATCGTTAGAATTGCTTCCTTATATCTTCCTCCTAATCAACCTTGGACAAATGCTGACTTCGAGCAATTATTGACATCCATGGGCAACAAATTCGTAGCTGGTGGCGATTATAACGCTAAGCACAGTTGGTGGGGCAACATAAGGTCAAATTCTCGTGGTGATCGATTGCAGGAAGCTATTGTGAGCAGTACATGTCAAGTTTTAGCTACTGGTGATCCAACTTTCTATTCATATAACACCCAGCTCACTCCTACTGCTCTGGACTTTTTTCTATTCAATGGGATACAAAGTAATAGGCTCTCTGTAGAAAGACGCTATGAACTTTCATCTGATCACCTGCCTATTATAGCTGTTTTGCATCAAGAACCACAAATCCAGTCTCGCAGGCAACGGATACTCTCACCTGGACATTCTGTTGAAACGTTTAAAGCAGAATTAGATAGCAGGATTAACCTGGGAATGAAAATAAATAGCCCTGAGGAAGTCGAAGAAGCAATCTCAATATTCATGACCAACCTGGAATTAGCTGCAACTTCTGCATCTCCGACGACTGCACAGGCTCCTCGACAACACCAGAGAGCTGAATTGACCCCAAATGCTGCAGCACTCTTGTGCCTTAAAAGACGGGTAAGAAAGGAATATGTTAGGACTGGTGACGAGCGGCTCAACCAGATATACAAGCGGTTATCGAATCGCCTGCAGAAAGTGCTTAGGAGGAATAGGCAAGCAAAAATTGATGACCTTCTCGAAAACGCAAGTCCCGATGTAACGTCCAACTACTCTCTCTGGAAACTTACAAGACGTTTCAAGCGGCAAGTAACTCCCAAGGCCCCATTGAAGAATCCTGCAGGCGGCTGGTGTTTCACCGGTTTGCAGAAAGCTGAAACCTTTGCGAATAATTTGGAAGAAAGATTTAGGCCACTTAACCTGTCACCGGATTTTATGCATCGGTACATCCAAATATCCCTGGAAAGCCCGTTCCAAATGTCTCCACCTGTCAATCCAGTTACGTTTCAAGAGGTTATGACGATAATAAAGCAGCTAAAAGTCAAGAAGTCACCGGGTGCTGACCTGTTGGACAACAAAACCATCAAACTTCTGCCAATTAAAGCAGTGCTCTTCATAGTCTTAATATTTAACAGCTCATTAAGACTGGGCTATTTCCCGAAGCTTTGGAAGTCTGCTTTGATTACGATGATCCCAAAATCAGGAAAACAGTTAACTGAAGTCAACTCATTCAGGCCGATTAGTTTATTGCCCTCATTGGGAAAGATGCTGGAGAGGGTTATCCTGAACCGGATTCTAAAACTTGAGAGCGTGACGCAGACAATTCCAAAGTGGCAGTTTGGTTTTCGAAAGAGTCATGGCACTTCAGAACAGCTTCACAGAGTGGTCAACTTCGCCTTGGAGGCCATGGAGCACAAGCAATATGCAGTGGCGGTATTTATGGATATCCAACAAGCCTTCGACAGAGTATGGCATAGCGGTCTCCGAAGTAAGCTGAAGCGCATATTAACACCACAGCTCTTTCAACTGGTGAGCAGTTTTCTGGAGGACAGATCGTTTTGTGTAGTCGTGGATGGGGCGAAATCATCCGAGAGGCCAATATGTGCAGGAGTTCCACAAGGCAGTGTGCTAGGTCCCACCTTGTACTCACTGTACACAGCTGATATGCCAACATTCAGCTCTGTTCGTACCGTTGACAATCAGGATGTGCCTATTGCCACGTACGCAGATGACACTGCTGTTCTTACCAGAAACGAATCGCTCGGCATTGCAGCAAAGGCATTACAGGAGTACGTTCGGAGCTTTGAGAGATGGGCCCTTAAATGGAATATTGGCATCAACAGCAGCAAATGTGCAAACGTCACCTTTGCCACAAGAGTGGGATCCTGCCCAGGAATAACGATGCTCGGCTCGGTCCTTAAGCATGAAACGCACTACAAATACCTAGGGATCATCTTGGACAGGTACCTCAACTTTGGTCGACATGCAACAATGATTCAACGAACTGTATTGTCAAAAGCTGCTAGAATGGCGTGGTTGCTGTCCCCTAGAAATAAGCTCTCCATAAAGAACAAGGTAGCCATTTACAAGACCATATTGAGTCCGATCTGGAAGTATGGGCTACAAGTCTATGTGATCACTGCCAAAACTCATTTAAATAAGATTCGCGTGGCTCAGAGCAAAATCCTTCGTAAAATGTGCAACGCTCCCTGGTACATGCGCACCAGGGACATTGAAAGAGATCTTGGAGTCTCCAAGGTTGGCGATGTGATCCGAATTCAGGCCGAAAAATACAGAGACAGGTTAGCCTCGCACCCAAATGCACTCGTTCGTCGACTTACGAGATACAAAGGGAAAATAAGGCTAAAAAGACACCACCCGCAGGATCTGCCTAACAGAGTCCTGTCATAAGTAAAACTGATGTAAAAATGTAAATGTAATCAAAAATTTAATGTAATTAATTGTATATCTCACTGTAATTGTTTTAGTCACCATTTGTAATTGTCTTTGATGTAAAACTAGCTTAAGCTGCCTTATGGTAGCAGAATACTGGTTGTTAGAATATATAAAAATTTAATAAAAATTACCATTTTTTGGAAAAAAAAAAAAATTATATATTTTTTGTGGTGTCTTTTCCCTTAAGGGGGTCTTCTCATTGAGCAACTTTTTTTTTCGACTTTTTTTTTCGACTTTTTTTTTTTTGCATTTATTTATAGCTTGGGTAGTTTTGAATATGCCCCTAATAATAAGTTCGATATCCTAGAAAAAGCAATTCAAGACATTAATGCAAGAATGGATCAGCTTTTCAAATTAATCCAGGACTCGATGGATGCCAACAAGGCATTTCGAGACTTGGTTCAGAAGCTAATTACAAAATGATTCATTCTAATATAAAAATTGGACTGTGGAACGCACGAGGGTTGCTCAAAAAAATCGAAGAGCTTAAACTTTTCCTCAGCGCCAACTCGGTAGACATCATGCTTGTAACGGAGACTCACTCCTGCTCTAGGCATAACGTATACCTTCCAGGGTACGACATTTATCATGCCAATCATCCTAGCGGCAACTGCAGAGGGGGTGCTGCAATTATCATTAAAACCAGCATCATTCATTCACAAAATGAGCCATTTTCACGCTGGAAGGTGCAAATAGCAATTGTGAGCATACAAGCGAACTGTGGAATCGTTAGAATTGCTTCCTTATATCTTCCTCCTAATCAACTTTGGACAAATGCTGACTTCGAGCAATTATTGACATCCATGGGCAACAAATTCGTAGCTGGTGGCGATTATAACGCTAAGCACAGTTGGTGGGGCAACATAAGGTCAAATTCTCGTGGTGATCGATTGCAGGAAGCTATTGTGAGCAGTACATGTCAAGTTTTAGCTACTGGTGATCCAACTTTCTATTCATATAACACCCAGCTCACTCCTACTGCTCTGCTGGATGCTGGAGAGGGTTATCCTGAACCGGATTCTAAAACTTGAGAGCGTGACGCAGACAATTCCAAAGTGGCAGTTTGGTTTTCGAAAGAGTCATGGCACTTCAGAACAGCTTCACAGAGTGGTCAACTTCGCCTTGGAGGCCATGGAGCACAAGCAATATGCAGTGGCGGTATTTATGGATATCCAACAAGCCTTCGACAGAGTATGGCATAGCGGTCTCCGAAGTAAGCTGAAGCGCATATTAACACCACAGCTCTTTCAACTGGTGAGCAGTTTTCTGGAGGACAGATCGTTTTGTGTAGTCGTGGATGGGGCGAAATCATCCGAGAGGCCAATATGTGCAGGAGTTCCACAAGGCAGTGTGCTAGGTTCCACCTTGTACTCACTGTACACAGCTGATATGCCAACATTCAGCTCTGTTCGTACCGTTGACAATCAGGATGTGCTTATTGCCACGTACGCAGATGACACTGCTGTTCTTACCAGAAACGAATCGCTCGGCATTGCAGCAAAGGCATTACAGGAGTACGTTCGGAGCTTTGAGAGATGGGCCCTTAAATGGAATATTGGCATCAACAGCAGCAAATGTGCAAACGTCACCTTTGCCACAAGAGTGGGATCCTGCCCAGGAATAACGATGCTCGGCTCGGTCCTTAAGCATGAAACGCACTACAAATACCTAGGGATCATCTTGGACAGGTACCTCAACTTTGGTCGACATGCAACAATGATTCAACGAACTGTATTGTCAAAAGCTGCAAGAATGGCGTGGTTGCTGTCCCCTAGAAATAAGCTCTCCATAAATAACAAGGTAGCCATTTACAAGACCATATTGAGTCCGATCTGGAAGTATGGGCTACAAGTCTATGGGATCACTGCCAAAACTCATTTAAATAAGATTCGCGTGGCTCAGAGCAAAATCCTTCGTAAAATGTGCAACGCTCCCTGGTACATGCGCACCAGGGACATTGAAAGAGATCTTGGAGTCTCCAAGGTTGGCGATGTGATCCGAATTCAGGCCGAAAAATACAGAGACAGGTTAGCCTCGCACCCAAATGCACTGATGTAAAAATGTAAATGTAATCAAAAATTTAATGTAATTAATTGTATATCTCACTGTAATTGTTTTAGTCACCATTTGTAATTGTCTTTGATGTAAAACTAGCTTAAGCTGCCTTATGGTAGCAGAATACTGGTTGTTAGAATATATAAAAATTTAATAAAAATTACCATTTTTTGGAAAAAAAAAAAAATTATATATTTTTTGTGGTGTCTTTTCCCTTAAGGGGGTCTTCTCATTGAGCAACT
Organism: Drosophila phalerata; assembly: GCA_951394115.2. Lineage (NCBI taxonomy): Eukaryota > Metazoa > Arthropoda > Insecta > Diptera > Drosophilidae > Drosophila > Drosophila phalerata. The sequence continues at coordinate 4,322,453 of OX596008.2, read as the reverse complement.
TTTTTTTTCGACTTTTTTTTCGACTTTTTTTTTTTTTGCATTTATTTATAGCTTGGGTAGTTTTGAATATGCCCCTAATAATAAGTTCGATATCCTAGAAAAAGCAATTCAAGACATTAATGCAAGAATGGATCAGCTTTTCAAATTAATCCAGGACTCGATGGATGCCAACAAGGCATTTCGAGACTTGGTTCAGAAGCTAATTACAAAATGATTCATTCTAATATAAAAATTGGACTGTGGAACGCACGAGGGTTGCTCAAAAAAATCGAAGAGCTTAAACTTTTCCTCAGCGCCAACTCGGTAGACATCATGCTTGTAACGGAGACTCACTCCTGCTCTAGGCATAACGTATACCTTCCAGGGTACGACATTTATCATGCCAATCATCCTAGCGGCAACTGCAGAGGGGGTGCTGCAATTATCATTAAAACCAGCATCATTCATTCACAAAATGAGCCATTTTCACGCTGGAAGGTGCAAATAGCAATTGTGAGCATACAAGCGAACTGTGGAATCGTTAGAATTGCTTCCTTATATCTTCCTCCTAATCAACTTTGGACAAATGCTGACTTCGAGCAATTATTGACATCCATGGGCAACAAATTCGTAGCTGGTGGCGATTATAACGCTAAGCACAGTTGGTGGGGCAACATAAGGTCAAATTCTCGTGGTGATCGATTGCAGGAAGCTATTGTGAGCAGTACATGTCAAGTTTTAGCTACTGGTGATCCAACTTTCTATTCATATAACACCCAGCTCACTCCTACTGCTCTGGACTTTTTTCTATTCAATGGGATACAAAGTAATAGGCTCTCTGTAGAAAGACGCTATGAACTTTCATCTGATCACCTGCCTATTATAGCTGTTTTGCATCAAGAACCACAAATCCAGTCTCGCAGGCAACGGATACTCTCACCTGGACATTCTGTTGAAACGTTTAAAGCAGAATTAGATAGCAGGATTAACCTGGGAATGAAAATAAATAGCCCTGAGGAAGTCGAAGAAGCAATCTCAATATTCATGACCAACCTGGAATTAGCTGCAACTTCTGCATCTCCGACGACTGCACAGGCTCCTCGACAACACCAGAGAGCTGAATTGACCCCAAATGCTGCAGCACTCTTGTGCCTTAAAAGACGGGTAAGAAAGGAATATGTTAGGACTGGTGACGAGCGGCTCAACCAGATATACAAGCGGTTATCGAATCGCCTGCAGAAAGTGCTTAGGAGGAATAGGCAAGCAAAAATTGATGACCTTCTCGAAAACGCAAGTCCCGATGTAACGTCCAACTACTCTCTCTGGAAACTTACAAGACGTTTCAAGCGGCAAGTAACTCCCAAGGCCCCATTGAAGAATCCTGCAGGCGGCTGGTGTTTCACCGGTTTGCAGAAAGCTGAAACCTTTGCGAATAATTTGGAAGAAAGATTTAGGCCACTTAACCTGTCACCGGATTTTATGCATCGGTACATCCAAATATCCCTGGAAAGCCCGTTCCAAATGTCTCCACCTGTCAATCCAGTTACGTTTCAAGAGGTTATTACGATAATAAAGCAGCTAAAAGTCAAGAAGTCACCGGGTGCTGACCTGTTGGACAACAAAACCATCAAACTTCTGCCAATTAAAGCAGTGCTCTTCATAGTCTTAATATTTAACAGCTCATTAAGACTGGGCTATTTCCCGAAGCTTTGGAAGTCTGCTTTGATTACGATGATCCCAAAATCAGGAAAACAGTTAACTGAAGTCAACTCATTCAGGCCGATTAGTTTATTGCCCTCATTGGGAAAGATGCTGGAGAGGGTTATCCTGAACCGGATTCTAAAACTTGAGAGCGTGACGCAGACAATTCCAAAGTGGCAGTTTGGTTTTCGAAAGAGTCATGGCACTTCAGAACAGCTTCACAGAGTGGTCAACTTCGCCTTGGAGGCCATGGAGCACAAGCAATATGCAGTGGCGGTATTTATGGATATCCAACAAGCCTTCGACAGAGTATGGCATAGCGGTCTCCGAAGTAAGCTGAAGCGCATATTAACACCACAGCTCTTTCAACTGGTGAGCAGTTTTCTGGAGGACAGATCGTTTTGTGTAGTCGTGGATGGGGCGAAATCATCCGAGAGGCCAATATGTGCAGGAGTTCCACAAGGCAGTGTGCTAGGTTCCACCTTGTACTCACTGTACACAGCTGATATGCCAACATTCAGCTCTGTTCGTACCGTTGACAATCAGGATGTGCTTATTGCCACGTACGCAGATGACACTGCTGTTCTTACCAGAAACGAATCGCTCGGCATTGCAGCAAAGGCATTACAGGAGTACGTTCGGAGCTTTGAGAGATGGGCCCTTAAATGGAATATTGGCATCAACAGCAGCAAATGTGCAAACGTCACCTTTGCCACAAGAGTGGGATCCTGCCCAGGAATAACGATGCTCGGCTCGGTCCTTAAGCATGAAACGCACTACAAATACCTAGGGATCATCTTGGACAGGTACCTCAACTTTGGTCGACATGCAACAATGATTCAACGAACTGTATTGTCAAAAGCTGCTAGAATGGCGTGGTTGCTGTCCCCTAGAAATAAGCTCTCCATAAAGAACAAGGTAGCCATTTACAAGACCATATTGAGTCCGATCTGGAAGTATGGGCTACAAGTCTATGTGATCACTGCCAAAACTCATTTAAATAAGATTCGCGTGGCTCAGAGCAAAATCCTTCGTAAAATGTGCAACGCTCCCTGGTACATGCGCACCAGGGACATTGAAAGAGATCTTGGAGTCTCCAAGGTTGGCGATGTGATCCGAATTCAGGCCGAAAAATACAGAGACAGGTTAGCCTCGCACCCAAATGCACTCGTTCGTCGACTTACGAGATACAAAGGGAAAATAAGGCTAAAAAGACACCACCCGCAGGATCTGCCTAACAGAGTCCTGTCATAAGTAAAACTGATGTAAAAATGTAAATGTAATCAAAAATTTAATGTAATTAATTGTATATCTCACTGTAATTGTTTTAGTCACCATTTGTAATTGTCTTTGATGTAAAACTAGCTTAAGCTGCCTTATGGTAGCAGAATACTGGTTGTTAGAATATATAAAAATTTAATAAAAATTACCATTTTTTGGAAAAAAAAAAAAATTATATATTTTTTGTGGTGTCTTTTCCCTTAAGGGGGTCTTCTCATTGAGCAATTTTTTTTTTCGACTTTTTTTTTCGACTTTTTTTTTTTTTGCATTTATTTATAGCTTGGGTAGTTTTGAATATGCCCCTAATAATAAGTTCGATATCCTAGAAAAAGCAATTCAAGACATTAATGCAAGAATGGATCAGCTTTTCAAATTAATCCAGGACTCGATGGATGCCAACAAGGCATTTCGAGACTTGGTTCAGAAGCTAATTACAAAATGATTCATTCTAATATAAAAATTGGACTGTGGAACGCACGAGGGTTGCTCAAAAAAATCGAAGAGCTTAAACTTTTCCTCAGCGCCAACTCGGTAGACATCATGCTTGTAACGGAGACTCACTCCTGCTCTAGGCATAACGTATACCTTCCAGGGTACGACATTTATCATGCCAATCATCCTAGCGGCAACTGCAGAGGGGGTGCTGCAATTATCATTAAAACCAGCATCATTCATTCACAAAATGAGCCATTTTCACGCTGGAAGGTGCAAATAGCAATTGTGAGCATACAAGCGAACTGTGGAATCGTTAGAATTGCTTCCTTATATCTTCCTCCTAATCAACTTTGGACAAATGCTGACTTCGAGCAATTATTGACATCCATGGGCAACAAATTCGTAGCTGGTGGCGATTATAACGCTAAGCACAGTTGGTGGGGCAACATAAGGTCAAATTCTCGTGGTGATCGATTGCAGGAAGCTATTGTGAGCAGTACATGTCAAGTTTTAGCTACTGGTGATCCAACTTTCTATTTATATAACACCCAGCTCACTCCTACTGCTCTGGACTTTTTTCTATTCAATGGGATACAAAGTAATAGGCTCTCTGTAGAAAGACGCTATGAACTTTCATCTGATCACCTGCCTATTATAGCTGTTTTGCATCAAGAACCACAAATCCAGTCTCGCAGGCAACGGATAATTAGATAGCAGGATTAACCTGGGAATGAAAATAAATAGCCCTGAGGAAGTCGAAGAAGCAATCTCAATATTCATGACCAACCTGGAATTAGCTGCAACTTCTGCATCTCCGACGACTGCACAGGCTCCTCGACAACACCAGAGAGCTGAATTGACCCCAAATGCTGCAGCACTCTTGTGCCTTAAAAGACGGGTAAGAAAGGAATATGTTAGGACTGGTGACGAGCGGCTCAACCAGATATACAAGCGGTTATCGAATCGCCTGCAGAAAGTGCTTAGGAGGAATAGGCAAGCAAAAATTGATGACCTTCTCGAAAACGCAAGTCTCGATGTAACGTCCAACTACTCTCTCTGGAAACTTACAAGACGTTTCAAGCAGCAAGTAACTCCCAAGGCCCCATTGAAGAATCCTGCAGGCGGCTGGTGTTTCACCGGTTTGCAGAAAGCTGAAACCTTTGCGAATAATTTGGAAGAAAGATTTAGGCCACTTAACCTGTCACCGGATTTTATGCATCGGTACATCCAAATATCCCTGGAAAGCCCGTTCCAAATGTCTCCACCTGTCAATCCAGTTACGTTTCAAGAGGTTATGACGATAATAAAGCAGCTAAAAGTCAAGAAGTCACCGGGTGCTGACCTGTTGGACAACAAAACCATCAAACTTCTGCCAATTAAAGCAGTGCTCTTCATAGTTTTAATATTTAACAGCTCATTAAGACTGGGCTATTTCCCGAAGCTTTGGAAGTCTGCTTTGATTACGATGATCCCAAAATCAGGAAAACAGTTAACTGAAGTCAACTCATTCAGGCCGATTAGTTTATTGTCCTCATTGGGAAAGATGCTGGAGAGGGTTATCCTGAACCGGATTCTAAAACTTGAGAGCGTGACGAAGACAATTCCAAAGTGGCAGTTTGGTTTTCGAAAGAGTCATGGCACTCCAGAACAGCTTCACAGAGTGGTCAACTTCGCCTTGGAGGCCATGGAGCACAAGCAATATGCAGTGGCGGTATTTATGGATATCCAACAAGCCTTCGACAGAGTATGGCATAGCGGTCTCCGAAGTAAGCTGAAGCGCATATTAACACCACAGCTCAGTGGCAGTGCGATAGAATACCTTCTTCTACAAATTAACAATTCAGACATGGCATCGAAACCTTTAATCGGATGTTTCTATCGACCTCATAAAAATGTCGAATTTAGTGATGTATTAAATATATTGACAGAATTATCTCTTTCTTTTACAGACATTATTTTAACAGGTGATTATAACAGTAATACCCATTTTATACTGGCCGCATCATTGTCGAAGGTGCGAAAAAATGATGCAAGTGTTTACATTGAAGTCGCATAATTCCGAACTGCTTGTCAGTGTCAAAAATCAATTCGAGACGTAAACATAACAAAAATTTACAAAAATGAAAAAGATTCAAAATGATCAAAAATTTCTTAAACGGTGCATTCGGTAATTGCATCGCCTTTGCTAATGGAACTCGTAAAGGAGGAATGAAATGTGCACGAAAGGATGGAAGGCTCGGAAAGAACGCTTTGGGCCATTTAAAGGCACGGTTTCGGCGAATTGGAAGGAGGCTCTAAAATCAAATGCAATGAATGCAAACGCAATAATTAAAAGCATCTCCGTAAGGATCAATTTCACCATTGCTAGATATGAAGACAACCTCCTACAAGAGAAAGTTTCCGCAGCAGTTCTTACCAATGTCAGGAAATACGTTTAGCCATGCTTTGATTTCACTAAGGAAGATAGCAGAAGCAAGCAAGAAATTCGATGTCTTTGCATTTATGAGTTTTTATTTTGTAAACAATTCTTAAAATGGATATTTGCAGAATCTACTCTTTATCCATGGCGCCTCGACTATCAGCAATTTCTACCAGGCTCTCTGCAGGTCTTGTTCGTCTCCTTCAAATGCTACAAAATCTCTGTCAGCGAATTCGGCGTTTTTCTTTTTTATGCGGGTTGTTCCTCTACGGCCGACATTGATAAATATCTGGCCTCGTCCATAAAGAGAAAGTGAGGTGTTTGAATTAGCATCTAAATAAAAATTGTTATTAAAAATAATTTAAATTATTAATACGTGTGTTAATTACTTACTTGTACTTTGATCTATGTGAACCAGAAAGTTCACGAATCTCGAACACTCATTCGCGCTTCTTTTTTTTTTGTTTTTCACGATTCTTGATTTTTTTCAAATTACTTTTGTATTCCCCGCTTAATTTTTTCTATTTTTTATCGACCCTTTCGATTTTTGTCACGAAAAAATACTACATTTCTGTGAAATACTAGTCGAATACGGTCACACTTTCGGAACATTCGTCGCATCTTGTTAAATGTGACTCTTCTTCTATCCACAGGATTTATATGAAAAAATTCTCGCACCTTTGAAATGATGCGATATCATCAATGATGCGGCCAGTATAAATTGGGTATAATACGCTAATAGAGAAACATCTTACTGACAATATGAAATCACTTGGGTTAAGTCTAGTGAATTCATCACAGCCAACTCATTTTTCAAACACGTGCAATACACTTCTAGACTTATTTTTCGTCACTGACATGCAAAAAATCATGCTATATGACCAACTATCTGTACCTTATTTTTCCAAACATGACCTAATTTTTATGATGTATGACCTTTGCGTTGAGTCTGACTATCAAACTATTAACTTCAGAGACTTTAAAAACATTGACATGAACCTGTTATGTATCGAATTTAATAAATTAAACTAGAGTAGAATATACACACTGCCAACTGTTGATGCCCAACTCGAGGACTTAGATAAAAATATACAATTGTTATATAATGCTTTTGTACCCATCCACAGCAAACAATTGAAGCCTAAAAGTACTTCTTGGTTCTCCAATGAAATTAAGCATGCAATTTTACTTCGGAACAAATCATTTGCAAAATGGAAGCGTTATGGGACAACTCAGCAATATGACAAGTTTAGAAAATTAAGAAAAAATGCCAATAAGCTAATTATGACTGCTAAAAGCGAGTACTATGCTCAATCTTTTCAAAGTGCAATAAACACTGGGCAGACATGGCAAAAACTAAAGCAATTAGGAATTGGCAAGCAACGGTCACACGTTGATGATGAAGTTGACGTGAATGCTCTTAATGCCAAGTTTATACACACGAATGTACCTGAAGTCGTAGTAAACCCGTACCTGAATATTGAACCTGTTAATAACTGTGATGCTAGCTTTAATTTTGTCTGTGTAGATCAATGTGACGTCCTTGAGTCGGTACTTGACATAAAATCAAACGCTATAGGCTTAGATGATATAAATCCGAAATTCATAAAATTTAATACAATTTTTACCCATTCCAAGTTTCCTACTTTTTGGAAAACAGCAAAAATTTTACCGATTCCAAAGACAACTAATGAATACCGACCAATCGCAATTTTACCGTTCTTATCGAAAGTCTTCGAGAATCTAATGGCCAAGCAAATTAACAATTATATGTTATCAAATAAGTTATTTAACAATCATCAATCGGGATTTAGGAAAAATAGGAGTTGCACAACAGCAATTATTAAAATCTCAGAGGATATTAGGCAGCAACATGACAATAGCAACGGGACACTACTAACTCTACTTGACTTCAGCAAAGCTTTTGACACGGTAAACCACGATATTTTAAGTACAAAGTTGAGAAATTTTTATTATTTTTCAACAACTGCTGTGCGTCTTCTAAATTCGTATTTGAGTGATAGATGTCAATCTGTGGTTACAGCGTCCAAGTCTTCGTCGTTAATGTTTGTCAAGCGTGGAATTCCCCAGGGATCTGTCCTTGGACCTCTATTGTTTTCAATTTATGTTAATGATCTGCCTAATAGTGTCTCTGTTTGTGATGTCCACATGTATGCTGATGATGTGCAAATGTACGTAAGTCGTCCTTTAAGTAGAATTGTTGAATGTATTGATATATGTAATAATGAACTGACGGCCGTGAATGAATGGGCGAAGAAAAATGGGCTGAGCATTAACCCTGCAAAGTCGAAATGTTTAGTAATTTATAAAAAATCAATCAATACCACCCACCTTCGAAAACTATCCATCGATAACTCACATATAGAGTATGTGTCTAAGGCTAAAAACCTGGGATTCATATTTAACTCGACCCTGAGCTGGAGTGACCACATTTCAAATGCAGTTGGCAAAACTTATGCTTTGCTTAGACAATTGAATCATACCAAAATCTTCATACCTCAGGATCTTAGAATGCTTATTGCCAAAACATATATAATACCCACACTGTTCTATGGGGTTGAGGTTTTTGAGAATTGTGACGCAAACAGCAAGCAAAAATTGAAAGTGGTATTTAATAATATAGCACGTTATATCTATAACATCAGGCGGACTGATCATGTCTCTCAGTATGCAAAACAAATTTTTAAATTAACAATAAATAACTGGACAAACGCAAAAACTTTGATACTATTGCACAAAATAATATATACCAAAGATCCGTCTTATTTGTACAATCATTTAAGTTTTACTTCGTTAAGAAGGAGAAATGACATAGTTGGCTTAAGATTTAAGCGGTCTAGTTCAGAATGGCATTTTTATATACATGCTGATCGTATATGGAACCAACTCCCAAACAACTTCAAACAGATTAGAAATGCAAAACATTTTCGTGAACAAATTTACGAACACTTTCGGGAAGTAAACAATTAAGGGGAAATTCACTTCAATTTACTAAAATTATATACCACAATTAAATTAAATTAAATTAAATAAATACCACAAAATAATAAATAAGAATAAAATAAAAATAAATAAATATGTAAACCTAGATTTAAGTAATTGTAATCGTCAAAATGTTTTTATAGTTGTGACTTGTGCCTTAAATATAAGTTAAACTTGTAGCGCTAGGATGATATTAATTATAATAAATAAATAAATAAATTATAGTACGAACCCAGACGGAGTACCCTCCAAGGTAGTCAAGGTTATTGCAGAAAGCCACGCAACCCTCTTTGCTAACCTTTTCAATGTTTGCATAAAACGCCGGACTGTGCCGAGGAGATGGAAGCTGCAACGGTTGGTGCCTCTTCCAAAGTGAGTTAATGTCGATGGCCCGTCTGCCTACAAACCCATGTGCATGTTAGATTTCGTCTGGAAGCTGTTTGAACGCATAATCTGCAAAAGGCTGGAGGAAGAGTTAGATGCAAGGAGAGGCATCTCCGACTGGCAATATGGACTCCGGAAAAAGCGAAGCACAATCGACGCCATTAATGCCGTGGTGGAGATAGCTAGTAAAGCCATAGAGGGAGAACGTGGAAAGGTGATAAAAAGCAGTACTGCTTCTCTACAACATTGGATGTGCGCAATGCTTTCAATTCGGCAAGCTGGTCATTCATTGTAAGAGCCTTGCACCAGCTCGGGATCTCCGAGTACATAATGAGCTTGATATGTAGCTACTTCAGGGTCTGAATTTTGCTAACATAGCCATAGCCATCGTCACAGTGGCATAGGAAACGGTGCTCATAAGAAGCAGGAAGGCTATCGAAACTGTCACTATAGAAGTAGCTGGTTGCACAATAGCTTCGAAACCGGCGATCAAGTACCTGGGAGTGCAGCTTGACCATAGGTAGACATTTAAGTACCACTTGGAGTACACGGCGAAAAAAGCGACGACTGCGTTAAGTGGCATATTTGCAAACATCGGAGGTCCACGACAGCGAAGTCGGTGGCTCATTGCCAACGTAGTGCGATCGATCATCCTAATTGCAGCACCAGTATGAGCACCAGCAATAGCAGTCACGGCGTATAGCAGATCGTGCAAGGCAGCTTATCGCACTTGTGCTCTCAGAATACTTAGCGCCTTTCACACGGTTTCCGACGACGCTAGCTGGGATGGTTTCACTGGATCTACTAGTCAAGGAGGAAAGGTGCAACGGCGACCCAGCTTCCAAAAGAGATGTGACGTTGGCGAGATGGCAGGAGATAGACGAAGCGCATCGTCCCGGACATACGGCCGTGGGTGAGTAGGAAATACGACACTGACTTTATAGATATCCTACTTAGCTCGCAAAACGATTGGGTCGCTATAACAGACATGGCATCAGAAATTATGAAATCCTTGCGTCGCGCTGAAAGACAGCGTAATTCGAATTCGAACTCTAGATGAGAGTTTAGACGAGGCTTTCATGCCATCCCCCCCTCGTGAGGTAATACTTAGCGGTGGTTCCGCGAGAGGGAAACGGAGAGTAGGGGTGGTTTTAGTGGGTGCAAGTCCCACACTTTTTCGGATTTTAATGTTTTCCCCCCTATCCAAAAAAAAACAAGTGGGAAAGGCTATAGTCGAGATCCCGACCATAGGATACCCGTTACTTATTTCAATACACATAAAATTACTTTAATGAAACTACTTGTTTTGCTCAAAAAACTTTAAGTCGCCATAACTGCCATTCTACTTTTCCGATCTTGATTTTATTCAGTGCGATAATAGATAATTCTCATAGATAAACTGGGTATGCTGGTTTTGCGCGATTTGGAGGGGCGGAGGGGGACGTGGCTTAAATTTGAAACAAACTTGATCTGCGTGGGGTCAAAAGAAATCTGTTTGACGAATTTGGTTACTCTATCTCTTATAGTCTCGGGCGTGGAAGGAGGATGGTCAAAGGCTTCGCTCGCGGTGCTACAGTCGAGAATTCTCGACTGTCGGAGACCCCGTACTTACTACGGAAATAGAAAAGCTGACAAAAATTCAAAAATATTTTGCTCGCTTGATGCTGTTGCAGAGAATTGTAATACATTTTCGACTACTTTTTTCAATGACAGCTATATGATATATTGGACAGATTTGAACCAACTTCGGTAAAAATATATATGACTAACTTAAATGCAAATTCTATTAGTTTGGTTGAGATATCTCATAAAACATACAATTTTTTCATACTAAGACTTGATTTTCGCCCGATCGGTCCTAAGGCAGCTATATGATGTAGTGGTTCGATTTGAACCAACTTTAGACAGGATATATAAAACCAAGCTGTATAAATATTATATTAAAAAAAAAGGTTTTCATTATAAGACTTGATTATCGCCCGATCGGTCCTATGGAAACTATATGATATAGTTTTCCGATTTAAAACAACTTCGAACAGGATATATAAAACCTAGTTATATGCATACTGTATTACTTTGGTTGAGATATCTCATAAAACAAAAAAGTTTTTCATACTAAGACTTAATTTAGCCCGATCGGTCCTATTAAAGCTATATGATATAGTGGTCCGATTTAAATTTAATTTTATATCATACTGTAATAGTTTTGTTGAGATATCTCATAAAACAAAAAAGTTTTTCATACTAAGACATGATTTTCGGCCGAACCAAGTTATATGCATACTGTAATAGTTTTGTTGAGATATCTCATAAAACAAAAGTTTTTCATACTAAGACTTGATTTTTGCCCGATCGGTCCAATAGAAGCTATATGATATAGTGGTCCGATTTAAATTTAATTTTATATCATACTGTAATAGTTTTGTTGAGATATCTCATAAAACAAAAAAGTTTTTCATACTAAGACATGATTTTCGGCCGATCGGTCCAATAGCAGCTATATGATATAGTGGTCCGATTTGAATCAACTTTGGACAGGATATATAAAACCAAGTTATATCCATAGGTCTTAGTATCAGTCCTATGGCAGCTATATGATATAGTGGTCCGATCGAAAAAAGAAACAAACTTTGGTGGTTGGTTTGGTGTCTCTAGCTCTTATAGTCTCTGAGATCGAGGTGTTCATACAGACAGACAGACAGACGGACATTGCTATATCGACTTGGCTATTGATGCTGATCAAGAATATATATACTTTATAGGGTCTGCCACGCCTCCTTCTGCCTGTCACGCACATTTTTGTTAAAGCAAACCCAATAGACCCCTGTACTTTTGTTAAGTACGGGGTCTAAAAATTAAATAATATTTAAAATGAACTTAAAATAACTTATAGTTTATGTGCCTTCCTAGGGTCTTCTGTTAAACATTATTTATGAACACTAGTCGCACCATTTATTTAATTAAGTTACACTCGTTAAATCGCAAAGTCAATTTCGAAATCACTCAAAGAGAACGCGCAAAAAAGAATTGAAGAAGAGCCAATGTAAAGTCAAATAGACATACATATGCGTAAAGCATTACGGAGAGCGAGACAGCCATATACACAATTCTAAGATCTGTTTAGTGCACACAACATACAAATTTAAAACATTAACATAGATAAAACTAAAACTACATGTTTAAAATGGAAAATGTTGTAATAAATAAATTAACCAACACTTAATTCATATAGTAACATAATTGAAGCTCAAAATTTAGTTTAATAATATATTTGAATCAAAAGAAATTAAAAGATAAATTTATTAAAAACATGAATCTACATAGTAAATGTAAATAACATTAAATTTACATAGAATTCTTACACAACATTTATATAACTGCCAATATAACATTATTTAAATAAAATAATTTAACAGGTATTCGATGGTTAATATGTCAATACAACATTATCAGATAATAATTTTAAAAAAAGTTTTAAAATTAAATAATACAAAAAAATTAAAAATAGCTAAAAAATCACCTCAAACAAATTGTCCCAGCCGGGTGTCGAACCCGAATTCTTACACAACATTTATATAACTGCCAATATAACATTATTTATATAAAATGATTTAACAGGTATTCGATGGTTAATATGTCAATACAACATTATTAGATAATAATTTTAAAAAAAGTTTTAAAATTAAATAATACAAAAAAATTAAAAATAGCTAAAAAATCACCTTAAAACAAATTGACCCAGCCGGGAGTCGAACCCGCAAAAAAAAATGTTGTTGGAGCCGGGAATCGAACCCACGACCTAGTTTTAATAGAAAGTTTAAGACTTCGGTGGCTCAACCCATTGAGCCACACATCGCATTGTTTTACATGACTCTATTTCATAATTTTAAAAACGTTTGTTAACAACATTAAATGTTAATATTATATGTTATCATAACATTAATAAATATAAATTGAATGTCAATGCAAGATGATTGAATTAAAAAACATACGTCCCTGCCAGGGTTTGAGCTCACGATCGGATGACTAACTATATCACGAGCGCTGCGACTCGGCACACTACGCCACAGAAGGAGACCAATTTGTTATATAATATGTTTATTCAATTTTCATGTTTTCAAGTTATTTAAATCTTAGTTACTGCCAACGCTCAATCATCGAAACAGCAAAATTTATTATTTGAATATCTTGGTTATTTACTGTCCGATCGGAATGAAATTTTTATCAAAAATCTATGACACTTTTCTCTTGAAAATCTTGAATCTTTAGCTTTTAATTTGCCCTTATAATTTGGATATGAAATTTTCTATGTCAATTTTAGGGGGGTAAAGGGGGCGTGGCCGAATTCTGAAACAAACTTGATCTGCTTGCAATATAGAGGAACCTACATACCAATTTTGGTGTCTCTAGCATTTAAAGTGCTCTTTTAATATGGATATGAAATTTTCTATGTCGATTTGTGGGCGGTAAAGGGGGCGTGGCCGAATTCTGAAACAAACTTGATCTGCTTGCAATATTGAGGAACCTACATACCAATTTTGGTGTCTCTAGCATTTAAAGTGCTCTTTTAATATGGATATGAAATTTTCTATGTCGATTTTTGGGCGGTAAAGGGGGCGTGGCCGAATTCTGAAACAAACTTAATCTGCTTGCAATATAGACAAAGCTACATACCAAATTTGGTGACTTTAGCTCTTATAGTCTCTGAGATCTAGGTGTTCATACAGACGTCAGGACGTCAGGACAGACGGACAGATGGACATTGCTATATCGACTCGGCTATTGATGCTGATCAAGAATATATATACTTTATGGGGTCTGCTACGCCTCCTTCTGCCTGTTACGCACACTTTCGTTAAATTAAACCCAATAGACCCCTGTACTTTTTTTAAGTATGGGGTCTAAAAACATCTAGCATAATTTGTTATTCATAATTAAAGACGTATATTGAGCTTTTTCTTAAAAATACAAATGTTTCAAATGTGCAATTATCCCAAAAGAAAAACTGTTACTCAAGTTTGATACGCAAAAAAGGTTAGAGCATGGTCAAACTTAAGAAAAAAATAAGTAACGGGTATAACTAGGGGGCACGACCCCCTGCTCGCTTCGCTCGCCATAATTAGAGACGTTTATTGAGCTTTTTCTTAAAAATACAAATGTTTCAAATGTGCAATTATCCCAAAAGAAAAACTGTTACTCAAGTTTAGATCTTAAATATTATTTATTTATTTACGATATGATTCCTAACGCTACAAGACAAAGCTTATAAATTAAGGCGCTAGTCAATAATATTAAATTTTAAAGTTTCATGTCATAACGGAAATTGATAAGTTGGATTAACATTGAGTTACAATTATTTATATTCTTATTATTTTATTTATTTTTTTATTTATTTATATATTTTTATACTTATATTTTATATTTCGTTTCTAAGGTGTGTAATAAGTTTTGCTCTGAATTGCGCTGCGCCTGAAACAGATTTTAGGTTTTGTGGTAACTGATTCCATAAGCGAACAGTATGTATGAAGAAGTGCCTGTCAGAACTGGCCAACTTATGTTTTAAGCAAACAATATTGTTTATTCTTCTGGAGCTGGTAAATCGAAACTTGTCAAACAAATAATTCGGCTCTTTGTTATTTATTATTTTGTGAAGTAAAATTAAAGCTCTTAAGTTTGTCCATTTTTCAAGCTGAGGTCAAATATTTTGTTTGAATAACTTGTTATATGTTCTCTCCTTCTTATATTAAAGATATATCTAGCTATGTTATTAAAGACCACATTCAATTTCTGCTTACATCTAGAATCACAGTTGGCAAAAATTTCCACTCCATAGAAAAGTGTTGGTATAAGATAGCTTTTAGCAATAAGTAGTCTTATTCTCTCAGGTACAAATCTTTGTGTCATATACAGTATTCTAAGTAGTCCGTACGTCCTCCCAACCATTTTTGTTATGTGGTCATTCCATGTCAAAGTACTGTTCAGGGTGAATCCCAGGTTGTTAACACGATCTACATATTTTATTGCACAGTTATTTAACTTAATCTCCCTAAGCCTGCCAATATCAATTGTTTTTTTGTATATCACTATACAATTGGACTTGGAAGGATTAAGAGCCAATCCGTTATCTTTTGCCCACTCATCAATGTTAGCTAGTTCCCTAGTGGTTATGTCAATACATTCATTAATATTACACAGTGGACGACTCACATACATTTGCACATCATCAGCATACATATGAACATCACACACTGACAGAACACTTGGTATGTCATTAACATAGATCGAAAACAACAACGGACCTAAAACTGACCCTTGTGGGACACCACGTGTAGACGACAGAAAGGACGAGAAACCATACTTTGTGACAACAGCCTGACTTCTATTGGTCAAGTACGATTTTAGTAGTCTGACTGCTGTACTAGAGAACCCGAAGAGTTTTCTAATTTTTGTGCACAGAACTTCATGATTTACTGTGTCAAAAGCTTTACTAAAGTCTAGAAGTGTCAAGAAGGTTACTTGCCCATCATCTAATTTCCTACGTATATCTTCAGTAACTTTTAAGACTGCAGTAGTGCAGCTTCTATTCTTCCTGAACCCTGATTGCGCTTCACTTAGCAGATTGTTTATTGTCAAATGATTATTGATTTGACTAGCTATGATGTGCTCAAAGACTTTTCCCAAAAAGGGTAAAATTGATATGAAATTATTGGATTTTACAATCGGCAATATCTTGTCAATTTTCCATTGTTCAGGAAAAGTTGAGGTCATAATTGCAGTATTTATAATATGGGTAATGTATATCAAGATTTTTGGTAACAATATTTTTAGAAATTTACGATCTACTTCGTCAAGGCCTACTGCATTAGATTTAATTTTTAATATTGATTCTAGAACATCACATTGAGACACGCATTCTAAACTAAAGCTATTATCACAGGTGGATGTATTATCACAGTCAAGGTATTTGTTTTCCACAACTTCAGGTACTTCAGATTGCACAAATTTTCTGTTTAAATTATTTAAATCTACATCACAATTTGGAGATTTTGGCTTCTGTTTCCCTATACCAAGTGATTTTATTTCGTTCCATTTGTGTCCCGTCATTTTTGCTTTATTAAATTTAGAGCAGTAAAAAGCAGTTTTAGCATTGTTAATCACAGAAAGAGCTTGATACGCAAAAAAGGTTAGAGCATGGTCAAACTTAAGAAAAAAACTAGGGTGCACCGCCCCCTGCTCGCTTCGCTCGCCATAATTAAAGACGTTTATTGAGCTTTTTCTTAAAAATACAGATGTTTCAAATGTGCAATTATCCCAAAAGAAAAACTGTTACTCAAGTTTGATACGCAAAAAAGGTTAGAGCATGGTCAAACTTAAGAAAAAAACTAGGGGGCACCGCCCCTTGCTCGCTTCGCTCGCCAACCCCCCGCTCGCTTCTCTCGCGGTGCTACAGTCGAGAATTCTCGACTGTCGGAGACCCCGTACTTACTATGGAAATAGAAAATCTGACAAAAATTCTAAAATATTTTGCTCGCTTGATGCTGTTGCAGAGAATTGTAATACATTTTCGACTACTTTTTTCAATGACAGCTATATGATATATTGGTCCGATTTGAACCAACTTCGGTAATAATAATATATACTAACTTAAATGCATATTCTATTAGTCTGGTTGAGATATCTCATAAAACATACCCTTTTTTCATACTAAGACTTGATTTTCGCCCGATCGGTCCTATGGCAGCTATATGATGTAGTGGTTCGATTTGAACCAACTTTAGACAGGATATATAAAACCAAGCTGTATAAATATTATATTAACAAAAAAGATTTTCATTATAAGACTTGATTATCGCCCGATCGGTCCTATGGAAGCTATATGATATAGTTTTCCGATTTAAAACAACTTCTGACAGGATATATAAAACCTAGTTATATGCATACTGTATTACTTTGGTTGAGATATCTCATAAAACAAAAAACTTTTTCATACTAAGACTTAATTTAGCCCGATCGGTCCTATTAAAGCTATATGATATAGTGGTCCGATATTAACCAACTTCGGACAGGATATATAAAACCAAGTTATATGCATACTGTAATAGTTTTGTTGAGATATCTCATAAAACAAAAGTTTTTCATACTAAAACTTGATTTTCGCCCGATCGGTCCAATGGAAGCTATATGATATAGTGGTCCGATTTAAATTTAATTTTATATCATACTGTAATAGTTTTGTTGAGATATCTCATAAAACAAAAAAGTTTTTCATACTAAGACTTGATTTTCGTCTGATCGGTCCTATGGCAGCTATATGATATAGTGGTCCGAATTAAACAAACTTCTGACAGGATATATAAAACCAAGTTATATACATACTGTAATAGTTTTGTTAAGATATTTCAGAAAACAAAAAAGTTTTTCATACTAAGACTTGATTTTCGGCCGATCGGTCCAATAGCAGCTATATGATATAGTGGTCCGATTTGAATCAACTTTGGACAGGATATATAAAACCAAGTTATATCCATAGGTCTTAGTATCGGTCCTATGGCAGCTATATGATATAGTGGTCCGATTTGAACCAACTTTGGACAGCATACTCGTATATAAAACCAAGTTATTTGTATACTGTATTAGTTTGGTTTAGATATCTCATAAAACAAAAAAGTTTTTCATACTAAGACTTGATTTTCGCCCGATCGATCCTATGGCAGCTATATGATATAGTGGTCCGATCGAAAAAAGAAACAAACTTGATCTGCTTGCAATATAGGCGAACCTACATATCAAGTTTGGTGTCTCTAGCTCTTATAGTCTCTGAGATCTAGGTGTTCATACAGACAGACAACAGACAGACAGACAGACAGAGAGACAGACGGACATTGCTATATCGACTTGGCTATTGATGCTGATCAAGAATATATATACTTTATAGGGTCTGCCACGCCTCCTTCTGCCTGTTACTCACATTTTCGTTAAAACAAACCCAATAGACCCCTGTACTTTTTTTAAGTACGGGGTCTAACAAGTGGGAAAGGCTAGAGTCGAGATCCCGACCATATGATACCCGTTACTTATTTCAATACATTAGCGATTCAATCCTAATGTCATATTTGCGTTGCCAGAACTAGTTGAGAAGTTGAAGCATTCTAATAAGGTTTAACAATACAAAAACTATCGCATACTCTAGGGGGAACCTGTTGCTTCAACAACTTAGGCACGCAATAACTGCTGTTCTACTTGTCCGATCTTGTTGCGATTCAGTGGTTATAATAACAGTAATAATAACAGATATCGGTTATTACCAAAAAATACGTATTATATGAAAAATTGTGGGTGAGGTGGTTTTTCGCGCTTTGCGGTGGCGGAGGGGGGAGTGGTTTGAATTTGAAACAAACTTGATCTGCTTGAGGTATATGAAAATGTGTGTGACAAATTTGGTTACTCAATCTCTTATAGTCTCTGAGATCCGTGTGTTTATACAGACGGACGACCGGTTTTTCGCGAATTACGGGCGTGGAAGGAAGCGGGTCAAAAATTTAAAACAAACTTGACCTGCTCCAACGCCTTTGTGATCTGCGTGTGAAAGCTTGGTTACTCTCTCTCTTATGGTCTCTGAGATCTAGACGCTCACACAGACAGACAGACGGACAGACACACTATATCGATTCGGCTGTCGATGCTGATCAAGAATATATATACTTTATGTGGTCGGAGATGCCTCCTTCTGCCTGTTACGCACATTCCAACGAACACAATATACCCTTATACTTATTAGACCCCGTACTTAAAAAAAGTACAGGGGTCTATTGGGTTTGTTTTACCGAAAATGTGCGTAACAGGCAGAAGGAGGCGTGGCAGACCCTATAAACTATATATATTCTTGATCAGCATCAATAGCCAAGTCGATATAGCAATGTCCGTCTGTCTGTCTGTATGAACACCTAGATCTCAGAGACTATAAGAGCTAGAGACACCAAACTTGGTATGTAGGTTCGTCTATATTGCAAGCAGATCAAGTTTGTTTCAAAATTTGACCACGCCCCCTTTGTCGCCCACAAATCGAAAAAGAAAATTTCATACCCCAATTATAAGAACAATTTCAAAGCTAGGGACACCAAACTTAGTATGTAGATTCCTCTATATTGCAGGCATATCAAGTGTGTTTCTTTTTTGGATCGGACCACTATATCATATAGCTGCCATAGGACCAATCGGGCGAAAATAAAGTTTTTCATACTAAAACTTGTTTGTTTTATGAGATATCTCAACAAAACTATTACAGTATGCAAATAACTTGGTTTTATATATCCTGTCCAAAGTTGGCTCAAATTGGACCACTATATCATATAGCTGCCATTGGACCGATCGGGCGAAAATCAAGTCTTAGTATGAACAACTTTTTTGTTTTATGAGATATCTCAACAAAACTGTCACAGTATGCATACAACTTGGTTTTATATATCCCGTCCGAAGAAGGCTTATATCGGCCTACTATATCATATATCTTCCATAGGACCGATCGACCGAAAATCAAGATTTAGTATGAAAAACTTATTTGTTTTATGAGATATCTTAACCAAACTAACACAATATGCATATAACTTGGTTTTATATATCCTGTCCAAAGTTGGTTCAAATCAGACCACTATATCATATAGCTGCCATTGGACCGATCGGGCGAAAATCAAGTTTTGCTATGAAAACCTTTTTTGTTTTATGAAATATCTCAACAAAACTATTACAGTATGCATATAGCTTGGTTTTATATCTCCTGACCGAAGTTGGTTTAAATCGGACAACTATATCATATAGCTGTCATTGAAAAAAGTAGTCGAAAATGTATTACAACTCTCTGCAACAGCATCAAGCGAGCAAAATATTTTTTAATTTTTGTAGTCTTTTCTGTTTCCATAGTAAGTACGGGGTCTCCGACAGTCGAGTATGCTCGACTGTAGCACCGAGAGCGAAGCGAGCGGGGGGTTGGCGAGCGAAGCGAGCAGGAGGCGGATCCCCCTAGTTTTTTATAAGTAACGGGTATAATAAGTTCTATCTTAGTCGTACTAACGTAAATATAAAATTTGAAGTCTCTAGCATTTAAAATAATGTTAATGCTTCATAAATCGAAAAATCGCCCATAGTGCATTGTTGACATTGTTTACGAGAAAACTTTATAATTTACACACTATTATTGACACGTAGACAATCGTGTAGTCTTTGCGGCACATCACTGCCTATTTTTCAAACCCTAAAGCAATCCCAGTAGACCTTGAATAAAAAAAAAAATTTTAAAGCAATAGGGGCTATATGGATTGATATAGACTTTCATTCTCGTCTTGGCTCTCGTACTAAAAACATCTTTTGGAAGTAACCAAAAATATATTTTTATTTTCTGATAACCTAGTTCCGTAAAAAGGCTAAAGTGAATATATTTTAAATATCTTTTGGTAATATATATATATATATATAAATTATATCTTATTCTAGTTATACTAGCTTGACAATGTGTAATCCGTGTTTGCGGTCAATGCCTGGCACATGTTGTGGACCAACTGGTGGATTGGGACCTTGTGGTTTTTGTGGACCTTACAATGGACAATGGTTCAGAGCGATAAATCACTGCTGCGGTCCCTGTGGACCATATGGCTGCTGTTCTTGCTATGGACCCTCTGGGGGACACTGTTAGCCTGCTTAGAAGGAACGTAGGTTACACGAAACTGATCAAATATGGTGAAGACAAAGGATGAAATACTTAATTTCTTGAGTATTGACATAAACGCTTCAACGGATATCTAGAGATCGTGGCCGAAGCTATAGAAAACTAGTAATAGACAAAAGGTCGTGCTGTTCAAAGAAACCAATAAATAAATTTAATGTGACTTAACATATTTTGGTATGCAGATTCTGTTAATATATGTCCTGTGGAGTAATGGGCTTAGTAACAGAGCTCAGGCGATGCATAACCGACCGTGAGTTCGAATCATGCGACCGACGGGTGTTAAATTCAATAAAACGCGTATTATATTGACCAGAAATTTTAATTCTATATTTTATTTATTAACCCGAATCGTCCTGAGCAACATTTTTTCGAATTTCTTAATGAAAATTTCCGGACTGATAAATTTGTGTTCGCTGAATCCGAAAAACACATTCATTTTGTTCGACCTTGTCAGGATAATCGACAGGACAATTTTTTCGGCTGTTACCATATGGTAACGCTGGGAAGTACAGGGTACAGGTTTTCATAATGCTACAAAATACAAATGTTTGAGAAAAAATCAAATAAATACAACTTAATCCAACAGGGGGGCTCTTCCTTGATATATAGGACAAAATTTGGGTCAAATCGGTGCAGTATAACGTATATATAACACAACTGTCATAGGACCAATCGGGGTCAAATTCACCTTTAGTATGAAAAACTTTTTTCTATTCTGAGATATCTCAACCAAACTCTTAGAATATGTGTCTTATATGTTGCTACACATCCTGACCAAATTTGGTTCAAATCGGACCACTATATCATATAGCTGCCATAGGAGCAATCATATTTTATGAACAAAACAGTGCGAAACGCGAATAAAATGTATGGAAAAAACCTGTACCCTGTACTTCCCAGCGTTACCATATGGTAACACGAAAATTAAAAGCGTAAATTAACTTTAAAAAAGTGTTTTTTATTTAAAATTTGTTTCATAATTAAAAAGAGCACTCTTTTACCTTTGTAATGATGGGTGCACTTCATTTATTTCAGTACTAAAATTAGTTAAACGATTTAAATTTACTTGCGACGAATTGCCAAATGCCGTTTTTTTGCACTGCAGAATATAATGAGCAACTTAAAGCGCATTTTTCGATCAGCTAACTTCAAGAGATTGTTTCAATCAACTTTTTATCAGTTAGAGATAACAATTTACTCGTAGAATATCTTATGAAAGTTAATCTAACGTTAATATGTTGTCTAAAAATGAAGTTTTAGTAAATGCCTATTGCTTGTTACCATATGGTAACGCTGGGAAGATTCGGGTTAAGGTAATAGCCCCCTACTCGCTTCGCTCGCGGATTTGAGAGTTGAAAAGAAAAGCACTTATTTTTTCTTGAATAAATTTCAACGCAAAAATAAATTAATTCGGATAACCTAATAACTCGGGCTCCACACAAATTTGTTTATTCTGAAATCCGATTTGTATGTAAAATTTAAAAAAAAAAAACCTTTACCCGAGGTAAAAGTTTAGTGACAAAAGCAGTTTCTAGTCCTAAAAATTTTGTATATCCAATTTAGTAACGAACAGTTTATTCTAAAAATTAATTAAATTGGTTGGTTTGGCGACCTTTCTAATTGTTAAAATTGAGTTGTTTAGCTGGCTCAAGGTCTCGATGTTTATTTTTTATTTCATTTGCCGATATATTTCGACCACCATCGGTAGTCGTCTTCAGGGCGACTACAATGAACATTTAAACAATAAAACATTCTATTTTTGGTTTTACAAGTCCGCTTGCGTCGGCTTGGAGTTTGTGACTGTATTTTGTGTAGTAAGTGTCGGTAAATATAAGCGCCATTGTCTGTGTCTGTTTTGTAGTTTAGTCGTTGGTTTATTGGTGTGTTTATTATATGTAGCATTTCCAGGGTGTAACTTTTATAGTAGTGTTGTTTTTGTTGCAATGGCAGCTATATGATATAGTGGTCCGATCGAAAAAAGAAACAATCTTGATCTGCCTGCAATATAGAGGAATCTACATATCAAGTTTGGTGTCTCTAGCTTTTAAATTGTTCTTATAATTTGGATATGAAATTTTGTTTTTCGATTTGTGGATGACGAAAGGGGCGTGGCCAAATTTTGAAACAAACTTGATCTGCTTGCAATATAGGCGAACCTACATATCAAGTTTGGTGTCTCTAGCTCTTATAGTCTCTGAGATCTAGGTGTTCATACAGACAGACAGACAGACAGACAGACGGACATTGCTATATCGACTTGGCTATTGATGCTGATCAAGAATATATATACTTTATAGGGTCTGCCACGCCTCCTTCTGCCTGATACGCACATTTTCGTTAAAACACACCCAATAGACCCCTGTACTTTTGTTAAGTACGGGGTCTAAAAACTTTTATGTTTTATAAGATATCTCAACAAAACTAATAGAATATACATATAGCTTGGTTTTATATATCCTGTTCAAAGTTGGTTCAAATTGGACCACTATACCATATAGCGCCCATAGGAACAATCGGTCGAAAATCAAGTTTTAGTATGAAAAACTTTCTTATTTTATAAGATATCTCAACCAAAGTAATATAATATGCATGTAACTTGCTTTTAAATATCCCAAAGTTGGTTCAAATCGGACTACTATATCATATAGCTGCTAAAGGACTGATCGGGCGAAAAACAAGTAATAGTACGAAAAACTCTCATGTTTTATAATATTTTTTTGTTTATTTATTAACATTGATAGTTAAGCTTATAAAAACTAAAACTAACAAGAAGATATATAGCACTAGCTGCAAAGGCTTTCGGCTACATTAAAGTAACTTAAAGTGGTTTAAGGTGTTATTTACATATATACATTTTATACATTTTTTAGATACAATTTTTTCTTAGGATACTTTTAATTTTGAGATACATTTGATAAACTTAATTTATAACTTAGACTACATTAAATTTCGTGGTACAAATTTGTTTTTTTTAGGCATGTAATAATTTTTTTACAGTTTTTAATATTTATATTTGATAAGGAGTCTGATGGTTTATTATTTTCAAAAAATTGTATTCTATCTTGACTTAATGCTGGGCATTGATCAAGAATGTGTTCTATGGTTATTCCTGAGTTAGTGTTACAAAGTTTGCAAAGTGGTGATAGGCTTTTGTCTATATAATATTGATTTGTAAGTTTTGAGTGTCCTAAGCGGAGTCTGACGATTTTTATTTGGTCGAGTCTAGTTATGTTATTGTCTTTAGATATCTGGGGAAAGTAGTCGGTGATATTTAGACCGTTTTTATTAATATTTTTGTACAGCGTTGAACAAAATGATATGTTATCTAATTGTTTTTTATTGAGATTATTTTTTAAGAATCTGTGTATGTCTTTTGGATTTGGTGTAATAATGAGAGGCATTTTTGCAGAGGCTTTTGCTGCTTGGTCAGCGAGCTCGTTACCTTTAATTAGGGAGTGGCCAGGCACCCACATGAGTTTAAATTTTGGTGAATAATATGTAAGTAAAGAATTATTATAGTTGGGTATATGTTGGAGTTGTTGATGTTAACAATTGCATCCAGAGATGATAATGAATCTGAACAAATGAAAATTGGCCCTTTTTAGACCCCGTACTTAAAAAAAGTACAGGGGTCTATTGGGTTTGTTTTACCGAAAATGTGCGTAACAGGCAGAAAGAGGCGTGGCAGACCCTATAAACTATATATATTCTTGATCAGCATCAATAGCCAAGTCGATATAGCAATGTCCGTCTGTCTGTCTGTCTGTCTGTATGAACACCTATATCTCAGAGACTATAAGAGCTAGAGACACCAAACTTGGTATGTAGGTTCGTCTATATTGCAAGCATATCAAGTTTGTTTCAAAATTTGACCACGCTCCCTTTGTCGCCCACAAATCGAAAAAGAAAATTTCATACCCCAATTATAAGAACAATTTCAAAGCTAGGGACACCAAACTTAGTATGTAGATTCCTCTATATTGCAGGCATATCAAGTGTGTTTCTTTTTTGGATCGGACCACTATATCATATAGCTGCCATAGGACCAATCGGGCGAAAATAAAGTTTTTCATACTAAAACTTGTTTGTTTTATGAGATATCTCAACAAAACTATTACAGTATGCAAATAACTTGGTTTTATATATCCTGTCCAAAGTTGGCTCAAATCGGACCACTATATCATATAGCTGCCATTGGACCGATCGGGCGAAAATCAAGTCTTAGTAAGAACAACTTTTTTGTTTTATGAGATATCTCAACAAAACTGTCACAGTATGCATACAACTTGGTTTTATATATCCTGTCCGAAGAAGGCTTATATCGGCCTACTATATCATATAGCTTCCATAGGACCGATCGACCGAAAATCAAGTTTTAGTATGAAAAACTTATTTGTTTTATGAGATATCTTAACCAAACTAACACAATATGCATATAACTTGGTTTTATATATCCTGTCCAAAGTTGGTTCAAATCGGACCACTATATCATATAGCTGCCATTGGACCGATCGGGCGAAAATCAAGTTTTGCTATGAAAAACTTTTTTGTTTTATGAAATATCTCAACAAAACTATTACAGTATGCATATAGCTTGGTTTTATATCTCCTGACCGAAGTTGGTTTAAATCGGACAACTATATCATATAGCTGTCATTGAAAAAAGTAGTCGAAAATGTATTACAACTCTCTGCAACAGCATCAAGCGAGCAAAATATTTTTTAATTTTTGTAGTCTTTTCTGTTTCCATAGTAAGTACGGAGTCTCCGACAGTCGAGTATGCTCGACTGTAGCACCGCGAGCGAAGCGAGCGGGGGGTTGGCGAGCGAAGCGAGCAGGGGGCGGAGCCCCCTAGTTTGGTTTTAAAAAGCTCAATTGCTTCTAGGATTGCTATAATTTCCGCTGTCATTACTGTGTAGTAATGAGGGAGTAGTCCTGATTTTATAATAGTTTTGTCAATGGTTATTGCGTAACTTGTCAAATTATTTGTTTGAGAGCCGTCAGTAAATAAAAAACAATGGTTTTTGTATTTGTCTCTAATATTTTGGAAGCATTTTTGGTAAATAAGAAGGTTTGAATTTTGTTTTTGATGGATTCTAAGATCAGTAAAAATTAGGTTTTTTGAAAATTATCAAGGTGGTTTTATATTAAATGTTTTACAGGGGAAATATGGAATATCATAAAATTTGCAGAAGTTAATTGTTTTCATTATCGTAGAAGATATTTGTTTTGTATTTGTGTTTTTTTTTAATAATTTCAAAAACAAGAGTGTTTCGTGAGTTTAGAAGGTTTTTATAAAGTGAAGCTGTAAGGTAGTCTCTTTTGGTTCCGAGATCCGGAATCTTGGCTTCATATAACATATTTTTTGTTGGTGTAGTTCGATATGCTCCGATTGAGAAGCGTATTGCTGAGTTAAATGAACTTTTTAATTTATTAAGTGTTGTTTTGGAAACGTGACCATAAATGAATAGGGCATAATCTATTTTTGAAATAAATAATGATTTTGTTATATTGATTAGGGTATGGGTGTTACAATTAAATTTTGGACTTGCTAGGCATTTAATAATATCTAGTTTTTTTGACAGAGAGCTTTTCAAGTTTTCAATGTGTGTATGCCAGTTGTATTTATTATTAAATAAGACACCAAGTATTTTTAGGGAGGTCACTTCAGGTATTAGTATTCCATTGCATGATGTAGTACATTTACAATTATGTTTTTTACAGATATGCAGTTGCTTGCATTTGCCTAGAGATAAAGTAGCACCAGAGTAGGTACACCATTCATTTATTCTTGAAAAGATTGTATCTAAGTTGATAGTTGTGTTTTTTTCATTTCTTTTTAACTCAATGTATAGTTGAAAATCGTCTGCGTATGCGCAAAATTTTATATTTCTTTGTATAGCGAGTATGTTGGCGACTTTGTTATACGCAATAAGGAATAAAACCACAGATAACGGTGAACCTTGCGGGATTCCGTTTGATAGTGGGTATATATCGGACATGTACTTGGATTTTACGGTTGGTCATAAAATTTCGAATATAATTAATGATTTTGTATCCAATTTTCCATGTATAGAGTTGGTCTAAAATAGTGTGTATTCCAATTCTATCAAATGCCTTCGAAAAGTCGAAAGATATGATATTCATGTGGCTCTTACGTGAAATTGTTTTGGTTATCAGATGGTCTGCATAGATCAGAGCATCTGTAACCGATTTACCTCTCTTGAAGCCTATTTGGTTTGGGTGTAGAAGATTTTTTTTTGTAAGTAACCACCATAATCGTTTGGCGATAATTTTATCTAAACTTTCGCTAAACAGCAGTTAAGGGAAATTGGTCTGTATGATTCGGTTTTCAGTTTATCTGTAGCTGGTTTTAGAATGGGAATTGTCAGATTTATTTCATAAGTTTGTGGAATATATGTATTAAAAATGTTATTGTACATTTGAAGGATTCTTTCTTTCAGCTTAATGGATGAGTTTTTTATCATAGGATAAGAAATTCTATTTAATCCGGGCGTTGTACCCTTTAGAGATTGAAGGGCTGATGCGAGTTCAGAATAGGTTATTTTCTGTTCTATTTGTGAGGTAAGTGGGCAGGGATAGTAGTTGTGTTGATTGGCATTGGTATTATGTTTGCAATTTACAAATTGTATGTTAAAATTATTATCTTCTGATATTTTTGACCAGTATTTGGCGAAAATATTTGCAATTGTCTTTCTGCAGAGTGTGGCTTGGTTGTTAGCGGGATTGTTTAAGCAATGAATTGTTTTTGAAGGATTTAAACCAAAAAATCTTCGTATATTTGACCATATTTTCGAGGTTGGGGAGGAGGGTTGGATTTCTGCTGTAAATTCTCTAATTGATTCTTTTTTGGTTAATTTTAATTCTCTTCTAAACTGGGCATTTGCTTTTTTGAAATTTAGAATATTTTCTTGAGTGATGTTCTTTGGTAAAGCTCGCCACATTTTAATTTTATTGTATCTAAGGGTTTCAAGATTTTTATTCCACCATGGGACTTTGTATTTAAAAGATTTTGAGGATGTTTGTGGAATGCTGTAGTGTGCACTTTGCAAAATTATTTTACATATGTTAGCGTTTTCTTTGTTTGTATATTCACAGTTCATTATTCTGTTGCTTATATTCTCTGTTAGTTTTTCAAATTGTGTCCAGTTAGCTTGTTTTATTTTGAAATGTGGTCTACTAATATTTTCGGTATAATTTTGGGTAAAAGTTGAGATAATGATTGGAAAATGGTCGCTTCCATGGAGGTCGTTTAATATTTTCCATTTGGTGTAAGGTACGAGATCGGGTGTGCAAAATGAGAGATCTATATGCGTCAGCGTATTGTGTGTACTAAAGTGTGTAGGCGAATTGTCATTCAATAGACAAAAATTAGTTTTGTCTATAAACTTGTCTATTGTTTTTCCGCGAGTGTTGCATGAGGATGAGCCCCATTTTGTATGCCAACTATTGAAGTCACCAGTGACCATTATTAAGGGTTTTTGAATATTGAGTACGTTGTCCAAATTTTGGTATGAAAAATTAATTGATGGGGAAATGTACGTTGATATTATGGTTAATTTTTTTACAGAATCTATTTCTATTGCTAGTGCCTCGAGATCATTTTTAAGATTTATTTGTGTATATTGGACTGATTTGTGAATAAGGAGTGCAACTCCTCCAAATCTATTTGATGCTGTATTGGTTATCATATTAAAATTAATGGGAATGGGTATATGTTGGTTATTGTATATGTGGGTTTCTTGTAGAGAAATTATTTGTGGTGTGTATTCCTTAATTATGATTAGTAGTTCACTATAGTTATTTGAATATCCTTTAATATTCCATTGAAGAATGGATAGTTGCATTAGGAAATTAGAATAAGATATTTATACCCGTTACTTATAAAAAATAAGTATAAGGGTATATTGTGTTCGTTTAATTTAGAGTAGTAATAGAAAATGTTCAAATCGGACTACTATATCATATAGCTGCTATTGGACTGACCGGGCGGAAATCAAGTCTTAGTACATAAAACTTTTATGTTCTATAAGATATCTTGACCAAACTTCTAGAATATGCATATAACTTGGTTTTATATATCCTGTACAAAGTTGGTTCAAATCGGTCCACTATATCATATAGCTCCCATAGGACCTATGGGTCGAAAATCAAGTCTTAGTATGAACAACTTTTTTGTTTTATGAGATATCTTAACCAATGTAATAGTATGAAAAATTTGTTTGTTGTATGAGATATCTTAACCATAGTAATATAATAAGCATATGTTTTAATTATCCTGTCCAAAGTTGGTTCAAATCGGACTACTATATCATATAGCTGCCATAGAACCGATCAGGTGAAATCAAGTCTTTCCAAGAAAAAAATTTATATTTTATGAGATATCTCAACAAAACTTATAGAACATGCATTTGAGTAATTCTTAAATTTCCTGACCGAAGTTGGTTCAAATGGTTCAGCTATGCTGTCATTGAAAAAAGTAGTCGAAAATGTATAACAACGCTCAGCAACAGCATCAAGCAAGCAATTTATCTTTTAATTTTTGCAGTCTTTGCTGTTTCCGTAGTAAATGCGGGGTCTCCGACAGTCGAGTATGTTCGACTGTAGCACCGCCCCTAGTTTGTATGTGGGTTTGTAGGCGGAGTTTATATATATTAATATATCTAATACAACAAAAAAATTTGTACACTAAGACCTAATTTTCGACCGATCGGTCCTATGAGAGCTATATAATATAGTGGTCCGGTTGCAACCAAATTTGGTCAGGATATGTAACACTAAGCTAAATGCATCAGTTTGGTTGAGATATCTCATAAAACCAAAAAAATTTTCGTACTAAAACGTGATTTCGATCGAAACAATAGTGTATATATTCAGTTAATAGTAATATCTTCCAAACCCCTCAGCCAAAATTTGTGTTTCATATCCACAACCAGCGAAACTTTACGTTTTACAACAGACTTTACTTACAAAATGGCGTACTAAAACTTTCTCTAGCTCATCAGGTTCATGATATAATGGGGTGTAGGTTAGGGTATAGGTTAGGTTAGGTTAGGTTAGATTAGATTAGATTAGATTAGATTAGGTTAGGTTAGGTTAGGTTAGGTTAGGTTAGGTTAGGTTAGGTTAGAGCGGCTGTCGATTCTACGATTCACTTAGGCCACAGTTGGGCCCATTGGGGTATCGCGGATCTAGGGTTCCCTTCAACCTTTGTGGTGACATGTCACTCAGTAGGGCGTTCAGTTTGATAGCTGAATAAATTTAGCGATTTTACGCGGTGTAATTGAGACAAGTTCACCTAGAGTGGAAAAAAAAGATTTTCCCAGGGTGTGGAGTCTTCTACTACTCAATGCGGGACAAGAGCAGAAGAAATGTTCGGGTGATTCAATTTCTTCTTTGTCTCTACAGCTCCTGCAGAAATCATTGTATGGGGCATTCAGCCGTGTGGCGTGGATGCCTACCAGCCAATGTCCTGTCAGTGCTCTTACTACTGCAAAGCAGTCTGTTCTGCTTAGTTTACATAGTATACTAGAACGAGCCTAATTCAGGTGAGGCCAGGTTTGCCTCGCGAGACGACAATGGTGCGTGTTTTGCCATCTGTTTTCGCTAACTGTTATTGATTGAGCTAGAAGTAGTAGCTTGCAGGTCGCCAGTGGCATACGCGTATCCTCCTTGTCAGGAAGGAGGTGTACTGTTGTACCTTTCCTGGCTAGTTCATCAGTTATACAGTTTCCTGTAATGTCCTGATGCCCTGGTACCCATATTAGGGAAATGTCGAAATGCACAACCATCTCATGTAGAGATTTGCGGCAGTTCGAAACTGAGGTGAAATTAGTTGTGGTCGATTCTATAGACTTGATAGCTGCTTGGCTGTCACTATATATGTTAATACGGCCCGAATTGACTTGGGATTCCCTTAAGAGTTTTAAGGCTTCATTTATAGCCAGGATTTCGGCTTGAAAGACGCTGCAATGGTCAGGTAGCCTAAGAGAGACCTGTATATTTAGATCCTGAGAGTATACCCCTCCACCCACTTGATTGTTCAATTTTGAACCATCTGTGTAGAAGGATATGGCCCCACTTTGTCCTGGGGTATGTGATGACCATTCCTCCCTGCGCGGAATGGTTGTTTGAAAGGAAGTTACAATATGCTCTATTGGCATACAGTAGTCGGTTCTGGAAGGAACTATTTGGTTGTCCTTAAGAATAGCGGAGTGCGCTGTTGAGCATTCTGTCCAAGAGTTAGAGTCTCTCAATCGAATTGCTGTCATGGTGGCAATATTTTTGAATACTTGCCTGATTGGCTGTATGTTAAGTATGGCGTCTAGAGCTTCGCCAGGTGTTGTGTTGAGAGCACCTGTGATGCAGATTTCGGCCATCCTTTGAATTTTGTTGAGCTGTTTGTTTATGGACTGCTTTGTTAACGCAGGCCACCATATTGCTATACCATAGAAATATCGGCCAGTGGACGATATATGGCGACATGCCCCAATTCAGGCCGATCGCTTTCCTGCAAGTGTAGAGTGCAACTGTTGCCTTTCTACATCTATCTTGCGTGTTAATTTTCCAGTCCAGCTTCCTGTCCAGAATTAAACCCAAGTATCTGGCGCTTTCGCTGAAGAAGAGGACGGTGTATTTTATTCTTGGGGGTATTAGAGTTGGGATTTTGTATTTCCTAGAGAAGAGTACAAGTTCCGTTTTGGCTGGGTTTACTCCCAGGCCACACTCATTGGCCCAGGTGACCAGGGTTTGCTTGGACCAGCTTCGCAAGGTCCACCGGCTGGCATGGTAAGTGGGACGGAAAGAATTTAAATGAATGCAGCTAAAGGTGCCGTTAAGGCCTTCTGGTAAAATTTTTTATTTTATAATATTTCTTATCAAAAACGCGTCGATTGACAAAAATCCGATAACTGGTTAAATTTGAAATTTTTGGTGGACTTCTCAAAATGAGATGAAAAGTCTGTTTGTATCAAAGCGCTAAAAAAAACCTTAGAAGTAATGATGGAGATTTATTCCTTTTCAAAAACCTAAGAATATTTGTTCTACGACTTTTTGAATTTCCCGCTAGTTTAGCGGGAAAACGCTATTTCCCGTTTTTTATGGGATATTATATAGTAACCAAATTTTGACCATATTGTAAAATATAGTTAAATTTAAAAAAAAAATATAAATAAAAAAATTCAAAAAATAAAATAAAATCTTGCCTCTACTGGAGTTTGGGGGGAGATCTTCTTAATAAAATTAAACTAAAAAATAAAACCCTGACCGCCCTGAGACTCGAACCAAAGTGTTCTTGGGTTCTTAGTCTATACACCATCCTCTGCGCCATCTACATACTTAGCCCGCTGGATGACCAAACGCTGCTATATGTAAATCCAAATAACACTTTTTGAAAGAGAAACAAATAGTTATTTTCACAATTTTGAATTTGTGAGTTTGGTTAAGAAATTGACAAAATTAAAAAAGTTTTTCAAATAAGCAGCTATTTCATACGTGGGCTGCTATATATATTTCTGGCCTGGCAACACTGAGTGTTGCCAGATGCCATCTGACATTTCCTTTGAAAAGTTTGACATTTTTTAGCATAACATCACTCAGAACGGTTTGTCATTTGATCGTGAATTGTTTTATTTAAAGAGACTTAAAAAATGCATCTCGGCCAAAAAATGAAATTAACACGTGAACATTTTCGAGCGATCATTTTTGACAACTTTCGACTTGGATTATCACGACAAGAGTGCATTGATGAACTTAAATTTTTGTAAGGCGATGAAGCACCATCTTATAGCACAGTTAAAAAATTGGTATAATGAATTCAATCGTGGCCGACGCTCGCTCCATGACGAACTTCGTGAAGGTCGTCCAAAAACGGCCGTTGTGCCAGAGACAATTGATGCCGTGCGTGAACTGATAATGCAAGATCCTCATGTGACATTCCGTGTGATAGAGGCATCCTTGGGAATTTCCCCCATCAGCATACATTCAATATTGCATGAACACCTGACCGTAAAAAAGGTTTGTTCTCATAGGATCCCGCACAACATGACAATCGCTCATAAAAAGGCTCGTGTAGATTGGTGCACGGAAATGTTGAAAGAATACGATCGCGGTGCTTCAAAAGACGTTAATAAGATTGTCTCAGGTGATGAATCATGGATCTATGCATATGAGCCCGAAAGAAAACAACAATTGACCGTGTGGGTCTTCGAAGACGAGCCAAATCCAACGAAATTTGTTCGTGGAAGAAGCACTTCAAAGCAAATGGTCGCCAGTTTCTTCGGCCAAACTAGTCATGTGGCGACTGTTCCGCTTGAGCAACGTAGGACGGTCAATTCTGAGTGGTACACCACAATTCGTTTATTCCTCAGAGAAATTCGAAAAGCGAACAAGATAAGACGAATCATTGTTCACCATAATAATGCGAATTCTCAAAATGCGTGGTCAACGATTTTCGTCGATGCTGCTGAAGCGTTCAAAAACCATGCATGCAAAAGTGCATAAATCAGGCTGGAGAATACTTTGAAAAACAATAAAACCATTTGGCCAATAAAATGTATATAACAGCCTACGTATAGTCATCCAAGTTTGAACATTGTGTAACATTTAGTAAACAATACATATTCTGTGAGTTGAGTTAAGATAGCTCAACCAACAAAAATAATTTTCATACTAGAAGATAATTTCAATCCAATTGTTCCAATGGCAGCTATATGATATAGTTACCCGATGTTGACCAAATTTTGTCAGGGTGTAACAGGCAGTCTCAAATACACAGTCTATGAGTTTCATTGATATGTGCTAAGAAACATAAAATTTTTTTCATTCTAAACGTTAATTTGAGCTTGATTGTACCCATGACAGCTATATGATATAGTCATTGGATTTTGACCAAATTGTAAGATATCGTAAAATTAAAAAAAAATGTTTAATAAAATTAAATAACAAAGTAAAATAAAATCTTTCACGGTATGAGTTTGAAATCTCGACCTCGTGCGCGTGAGTCTACGACACTATCCATTGCTCTACCTAAGTAGTAAGACTACTGGCTGACCAAGCGCTTCTATGTGTAAAACAAAATAAACTTTCACCTCGATTTGTACGCACTTGGAAAATCTTCGTCTTTTCGACCGATAAAATTATCTTTAGTTTATTGTGACCAAGTTTCAAGAATGTCACTTCAGCGGGTTTGCCTGTGCAATGCTAAGTCAGTTTTTATACCCGTTACTTATAAAAAATAAGTATAAGGGTATATTGTGTTCGTTGGAATGTATGTAACAGGGAGAAGGAGGCATCTTCGACCCTATAAAGTATATATATTCTTGATCAGCATCAACAGCCGAGTCGATATAGCCATGTGTGTCTGTCCGTCTGTCCGTATGAACAAAAGGATCTCAGAGACTATAAGAGATAGAGTAACCAAATTTGGCACACAGATTTCTATATACCTAGCGCAGATCAAGTTTGTTTCAAATTTTGGCCACGCCCCCCTCAGCCCCCACAAATCGCGAAAAGCTACCACACCCAAAGTTTTTAAGATAATATAGTTTTTTTTGTAGTTACTGATATCTATTATTATTATTTATTATCCCACTGAATCGCAACACGATCGGACAAGTAGAACAGCAGTTATTGTCTGAAAATTATTCTTTAAGCAATCATGGCAATACATGCCCCCTAGAGTATGCAATAGATTTTGTATTGTTAGAAAATTTTCTTTAACCCGAATCTTCCCAGCGTTACCATATGGTAACAAGCAATAGGCATTTACTAAAACTTAATTTTTAGACAACATATTAACGTTATATTAACTTTTATAAGATATTCTAAGAGTAAATTGTTGTCTCTAACTGATAAAAAGTTGATTGAAACAATCTCTTGAAGTTAGCTGATCGAAAAATGAGCTTTAAGTTGCTCATTATATTCTGCAGTGCAAAAAAACGGCATTTGGCAATTCGTCGCAAGTAAACTTAAACCGTTTGACTAAATTTAGTACTGAACTATATACAATGCACACGTCATTAGAAAGGTAAAAGAGTGCACTTATTAATTTTGAAAAAAATTCTAAATAAAAACCACTTTTTCTCTCTTAATTTTCATTTTTTATTTTCGTGTTACCATATGGTAACGCTGGGAAGTACAGGGTACAGGTTTTTTCCATACATTTTATTCGCGTTTCGCACTGTTTTGTTCATAAAATATGATTGCTCCTATGACAGCTATATGATATAGTGGTCCGATTTGAACCAAATTTGCTCAGGATGTATAGGAACATATCAGATACATATTCTAAGAGTTTGGTTGAGATATGCCAGAATAGAAAAAAGTTTTCCTTACTAAAGGTGAATTTGACACCGTTTGTTCCTATGACAGTTTTGTTATACATACGATATACTGCACCGATTTGAAAAATTTGGTCTTATATATCAAGGAAGATCCCCCCTGTTGAATGAAGCTGTATTTATTTGATTTTTTCAAAAATATTTGTATTTTGTAGTATTAAGTAAACCTGTACCCTGTACTTCCCAGCGTTACCATATGGTAACAGTCGAAAAAATGGTCCTGTCGATTATCCTGACAAGGACGATCAAAACGAATATTTTTTTCGGATTCAGCGAACTCAAATTCACCAGACCTGAAAGTTTCATTAATAAATTCGAAAAAATGTTGCTCAGGACGATTCGGGTTAAAGTACTTTTATATGTAGTGAAATAAGTAACGGGTATCCTATAGTCGGGATCTCGACCCACTTTCCCACTTGTTTTTTTCTAATTTAACAGGTGGTCTTTATTTGCAATCTGTCCTGTTGGACAATCAACAAATTGTAATAATAATACATTGGCGATACGATTTTGTATTCTGTATGAAAATATAGGGGGTAGGGTTGTTAGGGGTATTGGGAAAGGGGGGAGTCAATTTCCACGATTAGGAAGGTCCAGCGAATGATGTCTTCTTAAACGGCGGATGGTAGTGCTGTTGTCCAGCAAGTTAACGGCAAGGGGGTTTGTGTGTTTGACCAGTCTACCCATGTAGGCTCTGTTCAGCCTTGAGATTTCCTGGTGGACCCATGGGACACCGAGCTCATTGTGGATCTCTACATCAGAGTGGAAGGGGTACGCGTTGGAGATAACTGGAATTTCTGTATAATGTTACAGTTGGTACCCCAGATAGGAATCCCGTATGTCCACATGGGTTTCATTATAGCTTTGTAAATAAGTAGCTTAACGCGCAGCCTCAGGGTGGACCTTCTGCCAACAAGCCAGAGATGCTGTTTAAGTCTTTCGTTCATCTGCGCCCTTTTGCTTATTAGATGAGGCTTCCACGTTAGTCTTCTGTTTAGCACCAGACCAGATACTTGGCTGTATCACAGCTAGGAATGATTGAACCATTCAGTTGGACCTGCTAAGTCAGTGAGTGAATGAATGAATGAGGTCAAGCAATTTTATATATATATATAGATAAAAAATTTTGTAAAAGAAACGCATAATTGTATATGGCAGAGAAGTTCGATATTTGGCGTGCGAAAGCGAATCTGTGAGTTTGGTTAAGAAATTGCAAAAATTAAAGTTTGAGTTTCGTTGATATATCTTAAAAAACAAAAAATTTGTTCATACTAAAGGTTAAATTGAGCTTGAGTATACCTATGACAGCTATATGATATAGTCATAGAAATGTTTGTTCTACAACTTTTTGAATTTCCAGCTAGTTTAGCGGGAATACGCTATTTCCTGCTAAAATTAAACCCTTGTAGTTTCCCAACCATATAAGCTACAGATATGTCCTATATATCAAGGTGAGTTTAAAGGCTTTTAGGCGTACCTTTGAACTTTTTTTCTCAATTACTCAGGTAACAATTTACAGGTGAAATAAAGAAAATCACGTTTTAGTACGAACAAGCGGGAAAGGCTATAGTCGAGATCCCGACCATATGATACCCGTTACTTACTTTAATACATTGAAAAGTACTTTAAAGAAAATACTTGTTTTGCTCTGAAAACTTTAATTCGCCATAACTGTCGATCTACATGTCCGATCTTAATGCGATTCAGTGGGATGATAGATAACGCTAATAGATAACGGTAATAATCACAAAAAACGTATTATCTCAAAAACTGTGGGTGTGGTGGTTTTTCGCGATTTGCGGGGGCGGAGGGGGGCGTGGCTTAAATTTGAAACAAACTTGATCTGCGTGAGGTATATAGAAATCTGTGTGACAAATTTGGTTACTCTATCTCTTTTAGTCTCTGAGATTTCTTTGTTCAGACGGTTTTTCGCTTTTTGCGGGGGAGGAGGGGTGCGTGGCTTAAATTTGAAACAAACTTGACCTGCTCCAACGCCTTTGTGATCTGCGTGTGAAAGTTTGGTTACTCTATTTCTTATGGTCTCTGAGATCTAGGCGCTCACACAGACGGACAGACACACATGGCTATATCGACTCGGCTGTTGATGCTGATCAAGAATATATATACTTTATGTGGTCGGAGATGCCTCCTTCTGCCTGTTACATACATTCCAACGAACACAATATACCCTTATACTTATTTTTTATAAGTAACGGGTATAAAAACCAGGGACTGAAAATAATAATTATTGTTCAAAATAGCATCATAAAAAATCAACCATAAGGAGATGTTCAATTTTTGTTTTGAATGTACCAAAATTGATATTATTTCAATATCTCTGCGAAAAAACTTCTATTTGATTTATAAAAGAAAAAAATCAATATTAATGGTTATTTAAAGACTTGATTTTATAAATCACATTTAATAATTATTTGTGATTAAAAAAATTTCAAATAATTATTAATTTTTGATTTTTATTTTAATAATCTTTTATAAGAGTCTATGAAATTTTTTATAATAAAAGTCTTTAAAGACATTGAAGACTTTTATTTTGATAAATAAAAAAAAGTCTTTAAAGACTTTTACGATTTGAAAACTTTTGAATAAAAGTCTTTGTCAATATCTCCGCTTATACTCAAGATAAAAATTTGAAAATTACAACACCAGTAAAACCTACGACTTTTAATTTAATTTATTCTCTTCCGACTAACTACGCTCTTTTACGGCGCACAGCGGGGTCAATTCTTATTTTTGTTGTTGCAAGAATCATAATCTCCAAAAAACACTTTTCAAAGTGGGATATTGGCGGTAGAAGGCGTAATTTAGTTATCTGCACCGTTTAAGTCACAAAGCAATTAGCCAACTAATTTACTAAGGTTTGTTTTAAAATATGTTTATTTTGTTATTTTTTATTTAATTGTAAAAACAATATTTTCTGTTTTTCCAACTAATTTAGTACTTTTTAGACCCCGTACTTAAAAAAAGTACAGGGGTCTATTGGGTTTGTTTTAACGAAAATGTGCGTAATAGACAGAAGGAGGCGTGGCAGACCTCATAAAGTATATATATTCTTGATCAGTATTAATAGCCGAGTCGATATAGCAATGTCAGTCTCTCCTGACGTCCTGACGTCTGTATGAACACCTAGATCTCAGAGACTAGAAGAGCTAAATACACCAAATTTGGTATGTAGTTTTGTCTATATTGCAAGCAGATCAAGTTTGTTTCAGAAATCGGCCACGCCCCCTTTACCGTCCAAAAATCGACATTGAAAATTTAATGGTATTTACATTTACTATGTAAATTCATGTTTTTAATAAATTTATCTTTTAATTTCCTTTGATTCAAATATATTATTAAACTAAATTTTGAGCTTCAATTATGTTACTATATGAATTAAGTGTTGGTTAATTTATTTATTACAACATTTTCCATTTTAAACATGTAGTTTTAGTTTTATCTATGTTAATGTTTTAAATTTGTATGTATGTGTGCACTAAACAGATCTTAGAATTGTGTATATGGCTGTCTCGCTCTCCCTAATGCTTTACGCATATGTATGTCTATTTGACATTACATTGGCTCTTCTTCAATTCTTTTTTGCGTGTTCTCTTTGAGTGATTTCGAAATTGACTTTGCGATTTAACGAGTGTAACTTAATTACATAAATGGTGCGACTAGTGTTCATAAATAATGTTTAACAGAAGACCCTAGGAAGGCACATGAACTATAAGTTATTTTAAGTTTATTTTAAATATTATTTAATTTTTAGCAGTGGCTGCTTTTGGATAGTAAGTACGGGGTCTCCGATAGTTGAGTATGCTCGACTGTCGCACCGTCCGACTAGTTTTGAAATTTGTATCTTGATTATAAGCGGAGATATTGACAAAGATTTTTATTTATAAGTTTTCTAATGATAAAAGTCTTTAAAGACTTTTATTTTATTCCTCAAAAAAAATTTAGAAATCAGAAATAAAAGTCTTAACAGACTTTTATTTTATTCATCAAAATAGACTTGAAAGACTTACAAAAGACTAATAAAATAAAAATCAAAAATAATGATTAATTACAATTTTTATTTTTTTTGATATAAAAGTAACGATTAATTTGAATTTATAAAGTAAAAGTCTTAAAATAATCATTAAAAGTGATTTTTTTTTGATATTCCTCATAACAGTTATAGTCCCTGCGAAAAACTTTTTGGTTTTATGAGATATCTCAATCAAACTGATACAATACGCATTTTACATGGTTTTATATATCCTGACCAAAGTTGGTTCAAATTGGAGCACTATATCATATAGCTGTCATAGGACCGATCGGGTCAAAAATTATT
The DNA here is from genome assembly GCA_951394115.2 of Drosophila phalerata. Classification (NCBI taxonomy): domain Eukaryota; kingdom Metazoa; phylum Arthropoda; class Insecta; order Diptera; family Drosophilidae; genus Drosophila; species Drosophila phalerata. The sequence goes on along the minus strand of OX596008.2, from coordinate 4,282,836 downwards.
TGCAAATATCGAATTTTTTCTAAAACACAATAGTAATCACAAAATAATCTAGTAATTTTATTAGAAATCTTATTTTTCTTGCATCGTTTTCATGCCTAATTCAAATTTTGAATTTTGAATTTGTAGCTTATATATTACGTATTCTTATAAAAAATTTAACGACAAACATAATTTTAACTAGGGGGCTCCGCCCCCTGCTAGCTCGCTTCGCTCGCGGTGCTACAGTCGAGCATACTCGACTGTCGGAGACCCCGTACTTACTATGGAAATAGAAAAGACTACAAAAGAAAAATAATTTGGCCGCATTTTCGACTACTTTTTTCAATGACAGCTATATGATATAGTTGTTCGATTTGATTCAACATCGGTCATGATATATAAAACCAAGCATACTGTAATAGTTTAGTTGAGATATCTCATAAAACAAAAAAGTTTTTCATACTAAGACTTGATTTTCGCCCGATCGGTCCAATGGCAGCTATATGATATAGTGGTCCGATTTAAGCCAACTTCGGACAGGCAATATAAATCCAAGTTATTTGCATACTGTATTAGATTGGTTGAGATATCTCATAAAACAAAAAAGTTTTTCATACTAAGACTTGATTTTTGCCCGATCGGTCCAATGGCAGCTATATGATATAGTGGTCCGATTTGAACCAACTTAGGACAGGATATATAAAACCAATTTATATGCATATTGTATTAGTTTGGTAAGATATCTAATAAAACAAAAAAGTTTTTTATACTAAGACTTGATTTTCGCCCGATCGGTCCTATGGCAGCTATATGACATAGTGGTCCGATTCAAAAATGAAGCACACTTGATATGCCTGCAATATAGAGGAATCTACATACTAAGTTTGGTGTCATTAGCTTTGAAATTGTTCTTATAATTTGGATATGAAATTTTGTTTTTCTATTTGTGGGCGACAAAGGGGGCGCGGCCAAATTTTGAAACAAACTTGATCTTCTTGCAATATAGACGAACCTACATACCAAGTTTGGTGTCTCTAGCTCTTATAGTCTCTGAGATCTATGTGTTCATACAGACGGACGGACAGACAGACAGACGGACAGACGGACATTGCTATATCAACTTGGCTATTGATGCTGATCAAGAATATATATAGTTTATAGGGTCTGCCACGCCTCCTTCTGCCTGTTACGCACATTTTTGTTAAAGCAAACCCAATAGACCCCTGTACTTTTGTTAAGTACGGGGTCTAAAAATTAAATAATATTTAAAATAAACTTAAAATAACTTATAGTTCATGTGCCTAGGGTCTTCTGTTAAACATTATTTATGAACACTAGTCGCACCATTTATGTAATTAAGTTACACTCGTTAAATCGCAAAGTCAATTTCGAAATCACTCAAAGAGAACGCGCAAAAAAGAATTGAAGAAGAGCCAATGTAAAGTCAAATAGACATACATATGCGTAAAGCATTAGGGAGAGCGAGACAGCCATATACACAATTCTAAGATCTGTTAAGTGCACACATACATACATATTTAAGCACGCGACAAAACAAAAGAAGTTTCTAGCTTAACATTATTATTTGGTCTTGTGAAGCATATGTAAAACATTAACAGAAATAAAACTAGAACTACACGTTTAACATGCAAAATGTTGTAATAAATAAATTAACCAACACTTAATTCATATAGTAACATAATTGAAGCTCAAAATTTAGTTTAATAATATAGTTGAATCAATAGAAATAAAAGATAAATTTATTAAAAACATGAATTTACATAGTAAATGTAAATAACATTAAATTAACATAGAATTCTAACACAACATTTATATAACTGCCAATATAACATTTAAATAAAATGATTAACCAGGTATTCGATGCTTAATATGTCAATACAACATTATTAGGTAATAATTTAAAAAAAAAGTTTTAAAATTAGATAATACAAAAAAATTAAAAATAGCTAAAAAGTCACCTTAAAACAAATTGTCCCAGCCGGGAGTCGAACCCGCAAAAAAAAATGTTATTGGAGCCGGGAATCGAACCCAAGACCTAGTCTTAAAAGAAAGTTTAAAACTTCGATGGCTCAACCCATTGAGCCACACATCGCATTGTGTTACAGGACTCTATTTCATATTTTAAAAACGTTTGTTAACATTAAATGTTAATATTATATGTTATCATAACATTATAACATTAATAAATACAAATTGAATTTCAATGCAAAATGATTGAATTAAAAAACAAGCGGGAAAGGCTATAGTCGAGATCCCGACTATATGATACCCGTTACTTACTTAAATATATTGAAAAGTACTTTAAAGAAAATACTTGTTTTGCTCTGAAAACTTTAATTCGCCATAACTGTCGTTCTACATGTCCGATCTTAATGCGATTTAGTGGGATAGTAGATAATGCTAATATATAACGGTAATAATCACAAAAAACGAATTATCTTTAAGACTGTGGGTGTGGTGGTTTTTCGCGATTTGCGGGGGGCAGAGGGGGGCGTGGATTAAATTTGAAACAAACTTGATCTGCGTGAGGTATATATAAATCTGTGTGCCAAATTTGGTTACTCTATCTCTTTTAGTTCCTGAGATTTCTTTGTTCAGACTGTTTTTCGCTATTTGCGGGGGCGGAGGGGCGTGGCTTAAATTTGAAACAAACTTGATCTGCGTGGGGTATATAGAAGTCTTTTAGTGAAAGTTTGGTATCTCTATCTCTTATGGTCTCTGAGATCCTTTTGTTCATACAGACAGACAGATGGACAGACGGACAGACGGACATGGCTATATCGACTCGGCTATTGATGCTGATCAAGAATATATATACTTTATAGGGTCGGAGATGCCTCCTTCTCCCTGTTACATACATTCCAACGAACACAATATACCCTTATACTTATTTTTTATAAGTAACGGGTATAACAATTGTCCCTGCCAGAGTTTGAACTCACGATCGGATGACTAACCATATCACGAGCGCTGCGACTCGGCACACTACGCCACAGAAGCCCATTATGTATAGGAGGCCAATTTGTTATATAATATATTAACTCAATTTTCATGTTATCAAGTTACTCAAATTTTAATAGCTGCCAACGCTCCATCATCGAAACAGCAAAATTTATAACTTGAATATCTTGGCTATTTACTGTCCGATCGGAATGAAATTTTCAGCAAAAATCTAGTACACTTTTCTCTTCGTCTATGCAAATTCTTGAATCTCTAGCTTTTAAATTGCTCTTATAATTTGGGTATGAAATTTTCTATGTCAATTTTTAGGCGTTAAAGGGGGCGTGGCCAAATTTTGAAACAAACTTGATCTGCTTGCAATATAGAGGAACCTACATACCAAGTTTGGTGTCTCCAGCTCTTATAGTCTCTGAGATCTAGGTGTTCATACAGACAGACAGACAGACAGACATACAGACAGACAGACAGACAGACGGACAGACGGACATTGCTATATCGACTTGGCTATTGATGCTGATCAAGAATATATATACTTTATAGGGTCTGCCCCGCCTAACCCAATAGACCCCTGTACTTTTTTTAAGTACGGGGTCTAAAAATTAACTACGATGAAACAAGCCCCAGTGAGTGAGCTGTCGATTTTTCATGGAAATCGATTCAATCAACTCGATAGATCGTCATTAAAAATCATCGAATTGAATTACTCGATAATCGCTTCCACGAAAATCGAGCTGTCGATATTTCAATATATTTTTACATCACTACATTTAAGTTAGTTTTATACATCCTGACCGAAGTTGGTTCATATCGGACCAATATATCATATAGCTGTCATAGAACCAATCGGGCAAAAATTAAGTGTTAGTACGAAAAACATGTTTTTCTTATGAGATATCGTAACCAAACTAATAGACTATACATTTAAGTTAAACTTATAGATCCTGACCCAAAGTGTCTCAAATCGGACTACTATATCATATATCTGTCATAGGACCGATCTGGCGATTAGATCAGATTTTTGGTAAAAGATTTATATCGATATCACATCTTGAAGTATTTATTGCCGCGGATCCATACAAGCCGATCCACTGTGCAAGGGGGTCTAGCAGAACTGATAGGATATACAAGCGGAACACAGATATGAAGTAAAAAACTGAGGGCCGTTTTCGCATCTTAATTTCAAAGCCTACTTTACCCATACGGAACTTTTGTCTAAATGTAGGCTTTAACTTTTTTCGTTCTCTCATCTTGATTTTAAAACAACATTAAGAATTGTGACTTAGTTGGCAGCTTGGTTCCACAAAAAGGGTGAATCTTTTTAAATGAGCAACACTTGTCGAAAGGCTTAACGCAAAATTAAAAATCCTGAAGTTTTTGTGTGAATTGTGTCTATATCTCAACCGTTTTAAAAGCTAGCGCAACCAGATTTGGTAGACAGACTACCATGGATGTGGAGTAATTCAAAAGTCTTTAAAATGTTTTCCACGCCACGGTTGTCTAATGCAAATCGCAAAAACAATATATTACACCCCCATTTTTGAGTATAGAACTCTTATGTAAAATAAATAACGTTTCGTCCTATTTTTTAGCTTTTATTCAGCTTATTGTCATTAATATCATATAAACATTGCGGTATTAAATTAGTATAAATTATGATAAACAATTCAAGGCCCTAAATGTATGCAATAATTGATACACTGTATTGCGCTGTCCTTAGCAACACCGAAATAATCGTAGTTGGCGAATTTTAAGCCCGTTAAGTTTGGATGACCTGTCCTGTAACTTATAGCAACTGCCTGCAACTAAATTTTGAACAAGAAAATCAAAGTTCTATTCACAGCCAATTTGATGAGAAAACGGCCCTAACTGAATGAAGGTTTTCCACAAGTCGGCTGGATTGAACAGCGGCGCGTTCCATAAGATTTCGTAAAGTTTTCCGAGAACTTTTCCCAACTGGGCACAGCTACAGACCCGAACTTTCGACAGTTTATTAGTCATACCGTCCGCGGCACGAAACAACATGTTTTCTCTTGAAGATCGTTTTGAAATTTTAAAAACTTATTTCCTAAGTCAGTGCTGTGTCGTCGAAACTGTACGAATTTTAAAAAGAAATATGGGTCGTGATAAAGCACCCACCGAAGGAGCTATACGCAAATTGGTGAGGAAAGTTTGTGAGAAAGGGATGTTTGTGGATGACAGAAGTGGTCCAAGAGCTCAGACAGTGCGCACACCCGAGAATATTGAGGCTGTGGCCCAAAGTGTGAGACAGAATCCGACGACCTCAACTCGACGCCGATCGCAGCAACTGAGCATTAGTCGCACCAGCCTGAGGAGAATACCGCACAAAGACGTCGGATTATTCGCCTACAAGATCCAGATGACTCAGGAGTTGAAAGCATATGACCATCCGCTTCGATATCAGTTTGCTGTGTGGGCTATAGACCAGCTCTAATGACGTCGATTTTAGTCGAAAAATCATCTTTTCAAACGAAGGTCATTTCCATCTCGGCGGATATGTGAACAAGCAAAATTGCTGGATTTGGGGCCCGGAACAGCCACACACAATCGTAGAGACCCCAATGCATCCTCCAAGAGTCACAGTTTGGTGTGGATTTTTGAGTGGTGGCATAATTGGCCCATTTTTCTTCGAAAATTATGCTGGAAACGCCGTTACCGTCAATGGCGAACGCTACAGAGCCATGTTGACCAACTTTTTATGGCCTCAAATCGACACTATGAATGAGGACGACCTTTGGTTTCAACAAAATGGCACCACATGCCAGCGGTGTCAAATCGCAGCTACGCGCGGGCCAATTGACATCTCCTGAACGGCTGATTATGCGGTTGTTGAACTTGGTGCGCAGAAGGTCGATCGTAAGCCGACTTTTTCCTGTGGGGTGCCGTTAAAGACCGATGTTATGCGGATAATCCAAAAACAATTCCAGCTTTAAACTAGTCGGACGGTGCGACAGTCGAGCATACTCGACTGTCGGAGACCCCGTACTTACTATCCAAAAGCAGCCAGTGCTAAAAATTAAATAATATTTAAAATAAACTTAAAATAACTTATAGTTAATATGCCTTCCTAGGGTCTTCTGTTAAACATTATTTATGAACACTAGTCGCACCATTTATCTAATTAAGTTACACTCGTTAAATCGCAAAGTCAATTTCGAAATGACTCAAAGAGAACGCGCAAAAAAGAATTGAAGAAGAGCCAATGTAAAGTCAAATAGACATACATATGCGTAAAGCATTAGGGAGAGCGAGACAGCCATATACACAATTCTAAGATCTGTTTAGTGCACACATACATACATATTTAAAACATTAACAAAGATAAAACTAAAACTACATGTTTATCATGGAAAATGTTGAAATAAATAAATTAACCAACACTTAATTCATATAGTAACATAATTGAAGCTCAAAATTCAGTTTAATAATATATTTGAATCAAAAGAAATTAAAAGATAAATTTATTAAAAACATGAATTTACATAGTAAATGTAAATACCATTAAATTTTCTATGTCGATTTTTGGACGGTAAAGGGGGCGTGGCCATTTTCTGAAACAATCTTGATCTGCTTGCAATATAGACAAAGCTACATACCAAATTTTGTGTCTTTAGCTCTTATAGTCTCTGAGATCTAGGTGTTCATACAGACGTCAGGACGTCAGGTCTGACGGACAGACGGACATTGCTATATCGACTCGGCTATTGATACTGATCAAGAATATATTATATATACTTTATGGGGTCTGCCACGCCTCCTTCTGTCTGTTACGCACATTTTCGTTAAAACAAACCCAATAGACCCCTGTACTTTTTTTAAGTACGGGGTCTAAAAAGCATTTGATAGAAAACTTCGTAGGCTTACAAATGACTGCTTGCACATGGTGATTTATCCACAGGACGACTCAGGGTTGTTGGCCAAAGTATTTTCAGTGCATAATTTACATATAAAATTAAAAAAATAAATCAATTTTTAGTTGGCCAAAATACACATTTTAATCTCATTTCATGTTTTAAACAGCATTAATTAGTATTTAAAAAATTTTCGTTACGCTTATTACAACGTATGTAATTGTACTGCGCTCTTCCTCGTCTATTACCAATTTTTTTGCGAGGTTGCATCACTTTTCGCTCTATAACTTGCTTAGCCGCAGTTGGACGCAGGCAAGACCGCGGTTTTTGATTAGAGAATTGATTACTGAAGACTTCTGTAGTAGTGGGTGCCCTGGTGCAAACATAAATGTTTTAAATTATTAAGAGGATTTGATTTTCCATTTATTTAAGCATGCGTCAGACGAGGATTTTTCACCGACACTTTTCGCTAAAAACGAACGTCAGAGAGCGGAAAGTAGAGAATTTGGAGCGAGATAGACTGCTATTTTCCAAAATAAGTGTTTGTTTTTAGTTTAAAACGATGACTTAACCTTTAATAGTGGCAAATTTAAACTTGAAGAACTTATAAAAAAAATGTGGAAACTACTTGGCACGCTTCGAAATGCGTGAGCTACAGAGTAAAGGAAAGAAATCGACATTATTTAGATCTGGTGCCTGGGCCTTGTTTAGCTTCGATGCCACTGGAGTTACCTGCTTTTTGGGACGGACACTTATCTCACTTTGGCTTTCACGCAAAGCTGGCGGCACATACACTAGATTTTTGACTACGATATTGGACTCATATTTCTCCTCCAATAAATCAATCTTTTTCGGGCTATAGTTAGAGACGGGCTCTAACTTCAGCCAGGGACAAGCTGATTTTCCCATAGCTTCTGTACACTGTCCGACTCCAATTCCATCTCCACCAGTATCCTGATCTTGACAAAGTTCGGTGGACTTCTTTACGTCTTCGACGTTAATCACAACAGTCGGGCTCAAAACAAGCTTTGAATTCCGTTTAAGATTGGGAAATGGTTGATCATGATCTTCGGTGAAGTCGCACCATTCATCCTCCTCGTTACAGGCCTCGTCGGAAAAGCGTACGCCAAACTCAAGTGGGACATGTGAGCTGCTAGATATCTCCAACTGAACCTTTTCGTTACTGTCAACTTCTTGCGCCACTTTGGTAGTTTCTTCTAGTGTACGAAAAAGCTCGTCGGCGGCCAAGAGGTTTGTTTTTGTTGCGGACTTTTTTCTGTCCTTTTTTGCAAAAAAATCATCTAAACTGGACATTTGTGTATCGTATATTTTTAATTGGCGTTTGAAAATCCCAAATTTCGTTCTGTGCTTTTAGAAACCTTAAATTTTATGATACCGACAAACTTAAGCATCATAAAACAATAACGTAGAATTTTTTGACAGCAACTGCTTGACAATTGACAAATTTGAGTAGCTGTTAAAATAGTTTAAGCTAAATTGAGTTCGCTGAATTTAATATTTGTAATAAACTGGTTGGTTTGGCGACCTTTATAATTGTTAAATTGTTCAATTTGTAATAAACTTTTACTATTTTACTATACCGGTCGGTTAAAAACCAATCTGATGGAATATGCATTAAAGTTGAACTTCACATCTCAACCGAAGTTGGTGTGAAGTTCCGCTAGTAGTGTCATTTATTTTTAAACTAACTTTGAAATTAACGTATTTAAAATATAAGACGTTTATTTCCCCTCCTAGAAGTAGACAACAAAAATTGGTTTTAGCTATATGTGCAAGCAGTACAAGCAGTGCAATCATCTAGCAAGTGACCTGACTGCGCTGACTGCGCCGATGCCAAAACTAATTTTATAGTCCACATAAATAATAATAATATGTTGAATAATATGAAGTTTATTGCGATGAATAGAATAGATGAATATTAATTGGATAAAATGAATTCGATAATTTTTATTTTTCGTCCTCTAGCGGGGACATTAGCAATTAAAAATTAGTAATACCATTTTGAGTTGCTTATATTACAGCCCTGGTAGCAACCCAAAACTGCAAATATGCAGCACAAAATGAATTTCAAAAGAATTATGCCCCTATGCTTCCATTATTTTCATAAGCGTTCTTTTCACCTCGTGGACATCAAACAACACACTTGTGCGCGAATTAATCGCAGTGATATTTATTAAGTTGGCAAGTGCCATTTTGAAAGAATTTAGTGCAAAATTGGCATATGTAAGTATGCTCTGTGCAGATAGCTGCAATAAATCACACTAATTCTACTTTTTTCCTGCAAGATCGCAGACTTCAAATTGTCAAATCAACATAATTTTAAATTTGAATCAAGATTCAACTGTAGCTGTGCCGATTCCCAAACGGGTAAGCTTGGTCAATTTAATTGAGGTGAGCAGTGACTAATTGGTGTGTATGTGTGTCTCTGTTTATCATTCATTGCATGACAGAGTCGGCACTTAGTGCTCAGGCGCAGCTGTTCTAGACTCGCGGTCAAGCTGTGCAAAATCTCTGCTCGAATGGCCTACTAAAGGTTTGTGACTCGGCTTAGTGATGTCACAACGCTCTTAAGACCCAATTCAAACATCGCTGCCGTTTGAATTGGTGTAGGCGGAAATCTTTTACTACGTGGGAATTCGTCCCTTGTGTGCGCTGGCCTTCATCTGCCGTTAAAAATTTCAACTTCGGGGTCGAAGAAATGGTGAAATATTGACCCTGTGAAAGTGCCTTGTCCCCAACCTCTAAATTTGCTAATAGCTGAGGCTATCCAAGTGGCAGAAATAACTGCTCAAGTGGCATGCATTGTGAAAATTGTGCTGCCACCATTGTTTAAGGCCTTCTGCCATTGTTTCGCTTAAAGATTTTGTTAAGAAATTCTAAATGCATTTGTAGTTTGCGAGTGCGGTATGGTGGTGCCTACAAAACAAGAAAGAGTTTAAAGTTTCAAATTTTCAAATATATCACTGCGAACGGCAGTTCGCTCTAGTGACGAAAGCAGCACGAAGGGTGCGAAAGGCGACTAGCAATATATACAGCTAATTTGGAAAATTTGCTACGACTGTCCGATCAGATCGAGTTATATACCGATCGAAAGGTTGAGTCCTAACTTACAAAATGGCATACTAAAACTTTTTGTAACTCACCTGGTTCATGAGATACGGGGGTGTAAGTGGGAGGGGAAAAATTTAAACGATCGCAGCTAATGGGGCCGTTGGGGCCTTTTTGAAAAATTTTTTATTTTTAAAAAATTCTAATCAAAAATACGCGTCGATTGATACCCCGATCACCCAAATCCAACTGGTTCGAAAGATAATAAAATTTAAAATTTTTAGTGGACTTCTCAAAATGAGATGAAAAGTCAGTTTGTTTGTCGGTTTGTTTGCGCGTATCAAAGCGGTAAAAAAGCTTAGATGTAATGATGAGGATTTGTTTCTTTTCAAAAATATAGAAATGTTTCTTCTACGACTTTTTGAATTTCCCGCTAGTTTAGCGGGAAACCGCTATTTCCCGCTAAAATTGAAACCCCAATAGTTTCAATTCCATAGAAGCTACAGATATGTCCTATATATCATTGGAAAGGTGAGTTTAAGGGCTTTTTGACGTACCTTCAAAGTACGAAAATTGGTATTCGGCACTGTGCAAAAAGTAATTTTTATGTACAAAGAAGCTCTCCCTTTTTGAGCACAGTGCACAATGCCAATTTTCGTGTGTTTTTTTTTTTTTAATAATTTTTATTTTTATTAAAAGTTTTTATAATAAACTGAATTTAGCTCGTCACACAATTGGATATCAGAAATTTTGAAGCTAAAAATTGCTTTCGTCACTAGACTTTTACCTCGTGTAGAGGTTTTTTTTGTGGGATATTTAATAACCCAGGCTGCCAACGCAATTAATGAAAATGCCATAAGCATAAATGAATGCAAATCAACTAATGGTTAATTGATGTTAATTTAATAATTTGTTTTCTTATAATTTACCTTTGCTTATTAAAGCTCACCCAAGACCCAAACCAGATCATTAGCTTTTATTTCAGACATTCACCTAACCAACATCGGCCACGCACACACTGCGAGATCTTTCATCGTGGGATTGTAAGCCGTAAGTGTTAAACATTATTTATTCATTTTCTGTAAACATATAAAAGCTTTTCGGTCGGTTCGTTATTCACCTTAACATGTCAAAGCGTCAAAGAAAATAATAACTCAGCATACTTTCGGGCTGTCATAAAAACTAATATTTTTGGAATATTAAGTATACAAATTAACTATCAATAACATTTATTTTGGACTGCATTTATTACCAAACAAAAAAATTAAAATTATTAAATGAAAATGAAATTAAATATTTTCAAACGCCAGCAAATAATGATAGAAAAATAATATTGTCACGTTGATTTCTTGAACTTTTCTTGTTTTTCGAATTTCTTAAAACTTATTTAAAATTAATTATAACAAAGTTTAGTAATTAATATAATATGAATTTAACTATGAATTAAATTTTTATTAGGGAAACCATGATGCAATATGGGGATATAGGGTAGTGGTCTTGCGACATTTTTGAGGGATCCTTATCTTACTATGTGGCCCGTAAGGATCATGGTAGGGCGGGCGTTCACACCTCTTGGTGTAACAAAAGAAAATTGTCGGATTGATTGTATCTTATGTTTTCCCCCGCATCCCTCTCCTTTAATCCCGTTTCTTAATTTCTTTTTCCCTCGGTACGCGAATTTATTTAATCTATTAATACTCGTTCAATAAGCAATCTTACTCGTCGATATTTAAACACCCACCCAACTAGCCGACGAGCCGAAGCCGGACTGCAAGTCCGTACTATCCGACGAGTGATACCCTACATCTGCTCAGTCACCTATCTAGAGGTTCGAGAAATGTTACATTGGTTCAAATCAGTCTTTAATATCATAAACCTGCCATTGGAACGTTCGGTTGAAACTCAAGATTTGTATAGAACTAGGGGGCTCCGCCCCCTGCTCGCGGATTTGAAACGTGAAAAAAAAGAGCACTTTTTATATATTTCTTGAATAAACTTCTTTAGCGCAAAAAATAAATTACTGTATTATTTCAATATTTCGGACACTTATTAATTAGGACAACATTTTATTTCGGGCACTTATTTTTTTTCTATAAAATATTCTAAAGCGCGGGCACCACACAAATTTTTTGATTCTGAAATCCGATCACATTAACGTGTTTGTATTGAAGGAAAGATTAAAAGTAGCAAATATATGTGCAAGAGCAGGCACTTCAACTGCAGTTTCTGTCATTTGAGAGTAAAGGGTCGTTATTTCTAGCATTGGGTTTATTCGGCAGGTTTTTTAATCAGCAATCTCTTCTTTAATTCAGATGGATCCAGTAATCCGTATCTGCCACATGACAAGACACGTTCTTATACACATCACTACTACTACATTTTTTAACCGTCCGTAAGAAGCAATTATAATCGGTTAATAGTTATTTGAGATGAACCTAAATTTTTTGTTGTTGCAAATTTCGATATATCGACAAATCGATATTTATTTTTGGCGATTTTCTATTTCGATATAAAACTCGATCTAAAGCTTTGATTTACATCATTAAAAAAATGTATATATTAATATAACATTTTTTTTAAAGAGAAGTGAATGATTATATTTTCGCTGCCCCTGCAATTGGACTTTGGAATAATCGCCAGATTTGGCTGGAAAAAAAAAACAGAAAAAAAAAACAGATCCAAAATATAGAAGCTACAGATATGTTCTATATATCGATAGAAAGGTAGTTTTAAGGACTTTTTGGCGTACCTTTAACTTTTATCTAAAATACTTAGGTAACATTTTATAGGTGAAATAAGGTTTTCAGCTCGATACCCAAAAAATGGGTATAGAGCCTATTAGATTCGTGTCGATTATGGTACAGAATTTTGAACACATATATCTCCGCAACTATAAAAGTAAGAGCAACCAAATTTGGTGACAGTACTCCTAGGATGTTGATCTATACTAAGTTTGTATTTAAATTTGACCCCGCCCACGTCCGCCCACGTAAATGATATAAAATCTAATAACAAGAGCACTATTAAAGCTACAGCATTGAGACTTGGCACACAGGATGGGGGACGAGTCCTGAGGTGTGCTGAAAATTTCATTGAGATCGGGTTATAAACAGGGAAGTAGTTTGAGAAAATATGATATATGGAGAAAATATAATCACCTGGATCTCAGAGACTATAAGAGATAGAGATTCCAAATTTGGTGACAATACTGCTATGCTGCGCACGCAGATCAAGTTTATTTTAGAATTTTGCCACGCCCCCCAATTATCCTGTAATCGACAAAATAAAACTAAAATATCCAAATACAAGGCCAATTTAATAGGTACAGATGTCAAAATCTGCACACACACTAAACACAATTTTGATAATGCATCCTGGAAACTGCATTGCAATCGGATAACAAATACAGAAGATATTAAATCAAAACTTCACATTTCTCATGCCTACGTGCAGTGGCCAGATTTTGGTACAAAACTTGCAGCAATGCATGCGATTTGTGGGTACATTGGACTCGGGATCAAAACAACTCTTTGTTTTGAACCAAATTATTTATTATTATTATTATTTTTATTTTTTTATTTTTTTTTTCATTGCATTAAATTAATTACATATTAATTAATAATTACATACTTTTTAAATGAATACTTTACATACTTAATCAATAATTTTATGTGATGCACATTTTGCAATCAGTACCATGAATTAGCAGCAATTTGGTTCTATAAATAGCTTTATTTGCATATGTATGTATGTGTGTATGTAGGGCTTCTCTTCTAACGAGCGAGACATAATTGAAACAAAAGAAACGTGCAAAACGTACAACGAAAAAAAATGATATACATTGATATTGCCACATGCAAATATAATGCTCCGATGGCTCTGATGATAGAGCCGTGTATTTCGAGGCGATGAGTCGAGAGTTCGAATCCCGTTTCAATTTTGCCCATGTGCAACTTTTTTTTTTTTTTTGTCAACTATTTCCTTTTTTTTGTCAACTATTTTCTTTATTACAATTTGTACTTTTTTAACAACTTGTATTTTCTTTGATTTTGTGAAAAGAGTAACTAAATATATATATATATAATATAATCTGTATTTTATTATTCACGTATTGTATTATAGTTAGTATTAATACCAATTCTGTCACAGACTAGCACCCCTAACTGTAGGCTATAGGATAGCATATAGTCTGTAGAATTTTATGTTGACCATATTTTACTGAAATTGAATTAATCGGTTGTGAACGTTTGGGTATCGAGCAAGTTACTGTCGAGTGCGCTCGACTGTAGACATATCACACCTCATCGCGAGCGAAGCGAGCCGGGGGTAGGCGAGCGAAGCGAGCAGGGGGCGGAGCCCCCTTGTTTTGCTTACATTTTGGTTATTTCTTATATAACGGCTATAAAGATTTTTATTGTATATGAATGTATGTTAACAAAAAAACATCTACACGAGGTAAAACTCTAGTGACGAAAGCATATTCTAGTCCCAAAATCTCTAAAATTAAATTTTGTGACGAACGAAATTAAAATAATACAAATAAAAATTTTAAATAAAAACATGAACTATTGAAAAAAAAAATTGACATTATGCACTGTGCGCAAAAATGGTGAGCTGTTTTGTACATAAATATTAATTTTTGCGCAGTGCCGAATGTTATCGTGTAGCGTTTTTTTTTGTGGGATATCAGAAATTTTTGCAATAGCTTTTGCTTTCGAAATTGTAGCTTTATTACTAATGCAGGCAGATAGTAAAATAAGTAAATTTGTTTGTTGAATTTGTTTCATATTTAAAAGAAAATTCTTCATAAATAATAAAGAGAAAAGCCATATTAATTTAAAATGCGTTGCAGAAAGACGCAAGCCCGAGATCTTAAAAAAAAAAAAAAAAATTAAACTGTCTGACAAACCGGTTGTTTATGCCGCGTAAGCTGTATGATTCGTAGGTTTGCTGCTATGACACGTTATTGTCGCTGTCAGCTTTTAACTTTATGTAATATGTATATTTACACTTAAATGGTAATATCTGGCCGAAACTTATTCTTACATATATGTGTGATATACCAAAAAAACGAGTAATTTTATTGGCTACTAGGGGGCTCCAACCCCCCGCACCCTTCGCTCACGAAATTGAAACGAGAGATTAGGAGCACTTCTTATATTTTTTTCGAATAAACTTATTTTCAATTATTATCAGTTATTAGTTATTTGAGAAGAATTTAAAATTTTTGGTTGCTGGAAATTTCCTGCTGAATTTTAGAGGCAACAAAAAATGTATATAATATAAAACTTTTTTTGAAAGAAAAAAAAACGAATAATTATATTCACGCTGTCAGTTGCTCCTGCAATTGGACTTTGGGAAATAGCCAGATTTGGCGGGAAAATTCTAGATTTGGCAGAAAAATTTGAGACTTGGCGTGCAAAAGCGAATCTGTGTCTTTGGTTGAAATACCTTAAAAAACAAAAAGATTTTCGTACTAAAACTCAATGTGAGCCCGATTGTTCATTTGCCAGCTATATTATATAGTAACCCGATTTTAACCAAATTGTAAAAAATCTTTGCACTAAAAACATATTATTAAAATTTTATAAAAAAAAAAATAAAAAAAATTCGCCTGGTGTGGGATGATGAGCCCGCGCTTCCCAGCAGTTGGATCTAACACACCATTCTCTGCTCTATTGCCGCACCTCAAATAAATGTATATATTTGTTTTGTCAACTCGATTTTAAAAAAGCCATGATCAAGCTAGTTTCGAATACGGAGCTACTGATTCTGAATCTAACAGACCATTCTCTGCACCACTTTGCCACTGCATGCTACGACTGATCAAACTCTACTACACTACAAACTCAAGTAAACAGAAAATATATGGGAACTTTGACCTTAAATTTAACGCACTTTCAGGTCGATTTTAGATCCCGCCTTATCTCCCGATGAAATTATCTTAAGAATATTGTGGCCAAACTTCAGGGTAGTAGGTCAAATCGTTTGGCCCGTACATTGCTAAATCAGTCAGTTGGACAACAACTTTATATATATAGATAACATATTTATCTATATAGATAAATTTTAACCTAGACAAAAGTAATTATTTCACCTGAAAAATGTTACCTGAGTAATTTAGAAAAAAAGTTTACACGCGTTTCTCAATAGATTTTAATGAATCATATCTTAAGCGACGCTCAATTATTTCATCTTTAAAAAAAATCAAATTAAAACCGCAGTTCAGAACTTTTTTCAAGTTTTCCTTGAATTTTAAAGTTAAAAAAGCTTAAAGAAAGCATAAAAAAATAAGATTTTCTTAATTCAAAAATTAATAGCTCTTAAAGTACTGGTTAAATCTTAGACTGCTTACGTTTAATTACAGATATATTTAGAAGCTTTCATGAAAAGTAAAGCTTTTGAGTAACGGCTTTGGCATTCTCAAGACAAAATGGGCGCACCTCTAAAAAAAGGCACGAAAAAATGGAAAAGTTTAAAAATTCTAAAAAAAAATTCTGTAATAGAAAAAATAAAGATTTTTATAGTTTGGGGCCCCAAATGCATCCTAGAAAGTCGGTTTGGTTCAATTCAGGTTTGGGCTGTTGCCTAGTGTTACCTTCCATTTTCAAGTTTGAAGAAATAGCTTGGTGGAAAAAAAATCGGCAACAATGACTAGTTGGAGTCAGAGTTTTACTGTTCTTGCCATAAAATTGGTATAGAAGATATTGAATGTCGCTGGGAAGAGTGTATCGACCTAAAATAAAACTATGTATGTAAAGTAGTAAAAATCTTTTAATTTTTGTGTTAAAGTTTTTATGTCGTCAACTTTTGGGACCGCTCTCATATATACATATACATATACATATACAGATTTAACATCATGGCTGTCACAGAAAACAAAAACATCCGAAAAGGTCCCAAAAATGTGTGATAATATTTCACACGAAAAATGTGCGGGTCTTAATGGCCGTAATGTTGATTCAGTCAAAATTAGGCATTAATTGGACATGTAAATCATGTAGGGATATTGAGAGGCACATGATGGGATTCATGAGGCAGACAAAAACAAGCTTTAGAGATCTATTTGGACGGTTTAAGGTACTGTTCGATAGCTTCTCGGCTTTGGATACCAATTTCAAGGGTAAGAAACTTTTGAATGAGTCTCCGAAGCGTAAAAAGCCAAATTTTAGGCTGTCAATTGACCCAAATTAACTTTTAATACCTAAACACATACCCACTACATCCGCTACTCAATTAATTAATTTGTCATCTCCGTCTCCTTGTACGACTGTAAGTAAGGAAAAAAAAAAACTAAGCACCAATGTATGTTGTTCCTTCTGACACTGAAGAGATTTCTGATTCGTTGATTACTAACACTATTGTTGCCGATTATCAGCATATTTATTATTCAGCAGATTATGTACTTTTCAAATTTTTTTTATAAATTAAAAGCGCACTTTTTTACCTTTCTAATGATATAGTTCAGTACTAAAATTAGTTAAACGATTTAAATTTACTTACCACGAATTGCCAAATGCCGTTAATTTGCATGGCAGAATATAATAAGCAACTTAAAGCGCATTTTTCGATCAGCTAATTTGTGAGATAGTTTCAATCAACTTTTCATCAGTTAGAGACAACAATTTACTCTTAGAATATCAAATAATAGTTAATCTAATGTTAGCATGTTGTCTAAAAATGAAGTTTTAGTAAGTTCCTATTGCTTGTTACCATATGGTAACCCTGGGAAGATTCTGGTTAATATATAATTAATTTAACGCAATGAAAAAAAAAAAAAATTAATAAAAATTTTGTTCAAAACAAAGAGCCGTTTTGATCCCGAGTCCAATGTACCCACAAATCGCATTCATTGCTGCAAGTTTTGTACCAAAATCCGGCCACTGCACGTACGCATGAGAAATGTGAAGTTTTTAATTAATATCTTCTGACTTTGTTTTCCGATTGCAATGCACTTTTCAGGATGCATTATCAAAATTGTGTTTAGTGTGTGTGCAGATTTTGACATCTGTACCTATTAAATTGGCCTTGTATTTTGATATTTTAGTTTTTTGTCGATTACAGGATAATTGGGGGGCGTGACAAATTTCTATTTCTTGATTTGCGTGCGAAACATAGCTGTATTGTCACCAAATTTGGTATCTCTATCTCTTATAGTATCTGAGATCCATGTGATTATTTTTTTTCCAAATATCATATTTTCTCAAACTACTTCTCTGTTTATTAACCGATCTCGATGAAATTTTCAGCACGCCTCAGGACTCGTCCCCCCATCCTGTGTGCAAGGCTTTAGCTTTAAAAGTGTTCTTGTTATTAGATTTTATATCATTTACGTGGGCGGGCGTGGTCGGTGCCAAATTTAAAAACAAACTTGGTATAGATCAACATCCTAGGAGTATTGTCACCAAATTTGGTTGCTCTTACTTTTATAGTCGCGGAGATATATGTGTTCAAAATTCTGTACCATAATTGACACGAATCTAATAGGCTCTAGTACCCTTTTTTGCGTACCGAGCTAATAAAAAAACGACAATAAAATACGAGTAGATTTTAAAGTATTTTTTCCAAGAAATATTATTTTTTGTAAAAATTCCTTGGGTATTGAAAAAATATCATCTTAGTTGCTTATGGAAGCAACAAATTTGCATTACTTCATGCAATTTTCGTATTTGCACTCATTTGATTTGATTTAATCAAAGCTTTCGTCTCGTTTCCACCGTAATAATATTCGTTTTTGCTATGTCTCTTTTGGTTGCGCACCACGCTTTATTTATTTGTATTGACATTTGCTGTGTGTCTGTGCAGGACGCGAAGGAAGCAACAAAAGCAAATACAATTACAGTGAGTGGTTCAGTTCCTGTTTAGTCTGCTCCCGCAGCCCACTCGTTGCCATTCGACAGTACACTTCCATTTCCATCCGTCCCATTCTTTGGGCAGCAAATTGGCTGGCGCAAGAAAGTATTCCGCACAGATAAATGTAAATACATAAGCAAACAAATCATTTGGAAAATATTTCTTGCATTATCCTATCCAGGTACAAAATATTTACGAATATTATTTTTGGCACAGCAGCGAAAAAGTCAAGAAAATGGCAGAATTGAAAGTCAAAGCAAAAGTGTGAAAAATCTGAATAGCATGAAATGTGTAAATATTGCCTCAGAAACAATATTTACACAGCGATTTTTACATTTTGCTGATGAAAATGTAAGCTTCAGTGAGAATTGTACAAATTTTCTATAGATGGTGACTGATTGACTGGTAAAATGAAAAAATATAATTGCAAGGACATCTTCTTTAAATAAATGAATCGGCAAGTAAATAAGACAAATGAGTACAAGCTGTCAGCTCTTTGCTATTACTTTAATGATTTTTTGAGATTTGTGGGGTCGAAGAGGGGTTTAAGCTAAACACCTTTAAAACATACATCTCCTGCTCCAACGCCATTGGAGTCTGCGTGCCATATTTGGTTGGTTGGCTGGTAATGCTGACCAAAAATATTCTTATATACTTTAAAGGGTGGGAGATGCCTCCTCCTATCTGTTACACATATATTAACGAGCACAATATACCATTTAACATATTTTTTAAGTAAAGGGTAGAGTAATACTAACAATGCTTCTCTTATAAGAATATAAAGATTTTTTAATTGGCTACCAATTACCAATTAAGTAGGGCAATAAATCAATTCAATATTTTTCTGTTCTCGACAAGTGTATTGATTTATAATGATTCCTTGTAATCATAGGAAATAAGATAAATAAAATATATATTAATTTATTGATATATTTTTAAAAAAGAAATTCATTCATTGACGTTCTGGTAGGTCGTTCTGCTCTTTAAGCTAAAGCAAACAAGACCACTTAGCTAAGTGAATATTGGATAGTATAATTCTGTGCATACCTTGCGGTTCTGAATCAGAGAGCGGCGTGATTGCAAAAACGGTCATACACGAACAACTGCTGAGTAATCGAACTATTTGGCTCAAACCATCAAACCTGCACGCGAACAGGTTTTTACTAATGATTTAAAATCAATTAAATAAGCGAATATTATTTGTTGTCTGAGTTTATTCATGTTCGTGTTCAAACCACTCACTTCCGGCGTTCGTTCATTCGGCTCAACATTGATTGAGTTGAATTAAGAATAAAACTCAAAACGCTAAAAAAAAATCATATGAGTTTGTGCATGTCATGCGAAGTCAGCAGCGCTGCTGCTGCACTACTGATGACGAAATACGTATTAAAAAAATATATATTTTTATTTATAATAGATTCATTATTTCAATCATTCTGATTAATAATAAAATTAAAATATAATATAACATGGTTTATATGGCAATGTCAAAAAAAAAGGAAAACCAATTGACTGTAACTTTAACAAATTCATAATTATTACTAAATATTTATTTTGTTCATTGTTATTTATTTAATTATCTAGTTTTTAAAAGCCTTGAAATATGACTTTAAAAAAAAGTAAGCTATCTACAGATTTTGGGTATTTAGGGTATTACGTAGCCAGCTAAAGAAAATGCGAACGAACGCCACGCGGTCTGTCAAGCAGATTGTCATAACAAACCGTTGTGCATGTACACGAGTTGAGTGACAGAGAGCTGCAACGGGTATGTTCGATTATGTTCGAGCATCAGTGCGACAAACGTGTTCGGTCGAGTCACGGGTCTCTTTGTTTTCGAACGAGTCACGGGTATGATTCGTTTTGCTTTCGGACGAGTCCCGCGTATGATTCGTTTTGCTTTCGGACGAGTCACGGGTATGATTTATTTTGCTTTCGGACAATTCGGGTCGAGTAGACCGTTCGAGTATAATCGAAAGCGACAGTGTTGTTTTTATATTTTTTTTTCTGCTTGTACATGCATGTACATACCTAAGTATTTATATTTCTGTTTTAGAGCAGCGGTGGGCAAGCCCTTGCTCACGCTGCCCACTCTGCTCAAAACAGTAAATTGGCTTGCCTGCGATTTTTTACTAGAGATGAGCATGGGCCGTGCCGTGCCTACTTAAATAAATTCCGTGTTGGGCCTCAGTTTTTACAAGCCGTGCTTGGGCCGTGCCGTTCCTCAAAAAGGAGGCCCATGCCCATCTCTATTTTTGACAATACAACAACAACTTTTGACGCTGCGCGCAAATTTTTTATGACCCCCAATAAAACAAAACAACAAACACACACAAATGCTCGAGTTTCGGCTGCTACGCGTACCGTCATAAAAGTGTTCATTTCACTTCAGTAGCGTTTTGTACACTGTGTGAAAAGTTTTGATGCGTTTTGATACGTTTTGATCTTAACCACATAATAAGCGTTCGAATTACAAAATAAAATTTATTAAACTTTCTTTTAGTGTATAATTGTTTTGGCTCATGAAAACCAATAACAACCACACAGATCTTTCGTCGCGGCGCACAGAGTCATACATTTGTACACACATAAATACATATTATTGTAAGCGCAAACACCGCTGCGTTCGCGCTCTGTGACGCACATTTTCTGAACGAGTCAATTCGAGTATGACTCGATGACTCGATCCGACTGTTTGAAGAAAACGGGTATTGCATCAAATCAAATCAGCCAGCAATTTCGGTCATGACTCGTGACTCGTTCGAAACGAAACCGTTGCAGTTCTCTGATACGTTTGTACATTCATATATAAGAGCTGTGATACACACATTAAAATTCATATGTAAAATTATACAAATTAAAACAAGTGGGAAAGGCTATAGTCGAGATCCCGACTATAGGATACCCGTTACTTATTTCACTACATATAAAAGTACTTTAAAGAAAATTTTCTAACAATACAAAATCTATTGCATACTCTAGGGGGCATGTATGGCCATGTATTGCTTAAAGAATCATTTTCAGACAATAACTGCTGTTCTACTTGTCCGATCGTGTTGCGATTCAGTGGGATAATAAATAATAATAATAGATATCAGTAACTACAAGAAAAACTATATTATCTTAAAAACTGTGGGTGTGGTAGCTTTTTGCGATTTGTGGGGGCGGAGGGGGGCGTGGCCAAAATTTGAAACAAACTTGATCTGCGCTGGGTATATAGGAATCTGTGTGCCAAATTTGGTTACTCTATCTCTTATAGTCTCTGAGATCCTTTTGTTCATACGGACAGACACACATGGCTATATCGACTCGGCTGTTGATGCTGATCAAGAATATATATACTTTATAGGGTCGGAGATGCCTCCTTATCCCTGTTACATACATTCCAACGAACACAATATACCCTTATACTTATTTTTTATAAGTAACGGGTATAAAAAGGGTTCTAATGTCACGCAAAGTAGGAAGCCACAGTAAGTATAGGCATATATTTGAAAACGACTGTTCAAGGTCAAATGCAACGGCGAGCAGCAACGCTTTGCATAAAATTTATTTTTATGTACAAAAAAGCTAACCCTTTTTGCGCACAGTGCAGAATGCCAATTTTCAGGTATTGTTTTTAGACCCCGTACTTAAAAAAATTAAAGGGGTCTATTGGGTTTGTTTCAACGAAAATGTGCGTAACAGGCAGAAGGAGGCGTGGCAAACCCCATAAAGTATATATATTCTTGATCAGCATCAATAGCCGAGTCTATATAGCAATGTCCGTCTGTCTGTATGAACATATTGTAAAGTAATTTGTAATCTGGCAACTCTCCTATTAGATGTACTCGATACTCTCTTACACTCATGTACTCACTATTTACAAATACTCATTAAATCAGTCTTGCTTACATCTTAACCTGCGCACACATGCTTGTTTCAATAGGTTATGGGCCCAGGCCACGCGTATGAAAAACATGTCGACTTCAAGTAATTACACGTTTGAAAAACTGCGCGGCCGCGAAATGGAAGCGGCAAGCAAAATCGTACTTTGTAATTAAAGGCTATTGGAAGGTTGTAAGCAACGGAGCATCTGAGAAGGATTTGGTACTTGATGAGCGCGCACTAGCAGAGATAACTCTCACAAAAATTCCCCAACGGCCCCATTAGCTGCGATCGTTTATTTTTTGACCCCCCACTTACACCCCCGTATCACGTGATCCAGGTGAGTTAGAAAAAGTTCTGTTATGCCATTTTGTAAATTAGGACTAAACCTTTCCATCGGTATATAACTCGATCTGATCGGACAGTCATAGCAAATTTTCCATATTAGCTGTACATATTGCTAGTCGCCTATCGCATCCTTCGTGCTGCTTTCGTCACTAGCGCGAACCGCCGTCCGAAGTGATTAAACAAATCAAAGAACAAAAAAATCTTTGTTTTTATTTATTTTGTGGAACTTGTTTAATGCTCGCGAGTTTGTTCAGTGTTAAATTTCAAATATATGAAAATAAAATTATATATATATATATATTACTATCTGCCTGCATTAATTTTATGAATGTCAAAAGGAAGAGCAATTGTTAAAATTTCTGATATTACACAAAAAAACCTCTACACGAGGTAAAAGTCTAGAGACGAAAGCATATTTCAGATATCCCATTTTGTGACGAACGAAATTAAGTTTAATATAAAAATGCTAAAAAATGTTAAATAAATATACAGGTTTTCTTAATACTACAAAATTCAAATATTTGAGAAATAGTCTAGTAAATACTGCTTAAATCAACAGGTGGGGAGGGGGGGTGGGAGCTCCTCCTTGATATATATGACCAAATTTGGTTCAAATCGGTGTAGTATATCGTATATATAACATACCTGGCATAGGAACAATCTGGGTAAAATTCACCTTTAGTATGGAAAATATTATTGTTTTCTGAGATATCTCAACCAAACTCAACTTATGAACAAAACAGTACCGAAACGCGAATAAAATGAATGGAAAAAACCTGTACTTCCCAGCGTTACCATATGGTAAAACGAAAAGAAGAAGCCTAAATTAACCGAAAAAAGTGTTTATTTTTCTTAATTTTTTTTACAAATAATAAGAGCACTCTTTTACCTTTCTAATAATGTGTGCCTTGCATATAGTTCAGTACTAAAATTAGTTAAACGATTTAAATTTACTTACGACGAATTGCCCAATGCCGTTTTTTTGCACGGCAGAATATAATAAGCAACTTAAAGCTCATTTTTCGATAAGCTAACTTGAGAGATTATTTCAATCAACTTTTTATCAGTTAGATACAACAAATTACTCTTAGAATATTTTGATATTCTTTTTATTTGTAAAAGTTTATCTTATGTGTCTAAAAATTAAGTTTTAGTAAATGCCTATTGTTTGTTACCATATGGTAACGCTGGGAATATTCGGGTAAAGTCCTAAAAATAAGAATAAAAAAAATCAGAATTGTAATGTATTTTTAAGTTTACAAATTTTAGATTGAGGACAATCTCAGAGTCAGAATGGCCGAGTTGTAGCAGGCTGATGGCTCAACATCTGTAAAACCGATATCACATGCCTAATATTATGTTAAACGATTGCACATATCTTGTTTAAGCGTTGCCAGATAATGAAAAGAATAATACATAATTGAGTACAAGCAAACTGACTGTTCATTTCATTTTATGAAGTCCAATTAAAATTTAAAATTGAATTATCCATTCATATAGTTGTCGAATTTGGGTGATCGAGGTATCAGTTAAAGCGAATTATCGGTAATTTTTTTTTACAAAATTAAAGATTTTGCCAAAAGGCCCCAACGGCCCCATGAGCTGCAATCATTAAAATTTTTCCCCTCCCACTTACACCTCCGTATCACATGAACCAGGTGAGCTAACAAGCTAGTTAGTTTTAGTTCACATTTTGTTAGTTGGGACTAAACCTTTCGATCGGTATAATACTCGATCTGACTCGAGTCAAATTTTCCAAATTAGCTGTATATATTGCTAGTCGCCTTTCGCATTCTTCTGCTGCTTTCGTCACTAGCACGTAATGCCGTCCACAGTGAAAGTGGTCCGATTTGAACTAACTTTTCATAATATGAAAGACAATAACGAATTTATATTCTGTAATATTGGTTAAGATAGTTCTAAAAACACAAAAAATGTTCATACTTAAGGTCATGCCGTTCTACACGGAAGTCCTAATTTTTTTTCGAGTTTTCTTGAATGTTAAAGTCAAAAAAGCTTTTAAAAGCTCTAATACAACTGGTTTAAATTTAAGACTGTGTATGGATGAAATACAGATATATTCATTAGCTTTCAGGAAAGTAAAGCTTTAGCATATCGGTTTTTGGCATTCTCAAGGAATGATGACAAAAGTGGGCGCACCTCAAAAGTCAGAAAGAAAAAAATCCTAATTTCAAAAAATTATAAATAAAAATACTTTAAAGTAAAAACAAGCGGGCTCCTCCGTCAAACAGACGGACGGACAGACGGACATGGCTCAATAGAAATAGCTATTATTACTATAATATTCAATTTGCCCCCTCGCCGCGCGCCTTAATCGTCTATTCCTATGAGCCGCTGTATTTTCGTCTTGTTCTAATGCTCCATAATCTTCTTCTTGTCTTCTATGATAATGACGTAGAGTATCTAGTGCTTGTTCCATAGTCCTACCTTCTGCATTGGATCGTCTATTTCTATAGGCCTCCGTGTTATTAGCCTGCTCAGCTGCTCTAATAACGGGGTTAAGCTTTCTAGAACGACGACGATCTGTATTGTTTTCCTGTTCTTCCTGCCTAACAATTGGGTCCTGTCAAGCATCAGATCTACCTTGAGTATTAACTTCTTGCTCTCATGCCCTAAGTCTGGTATTGTATGTTACCGCCGCTGTGTGTCATTGAATGGTTCTTCCTCTCGAACTTCTTCAATTGCCCTTCGCTCGCGCTGCAACTCTGCATTATTGTGCCTTTCCCTATCTGCGTACTCTGTATTTTCCCTACTTGACCTATTCCACACTCTACGTCTCTGAGATCGCTGAGAAGCAGTTTGTCTATTTAAACGGGGCTTCTTAAAAAATATAGCGCAATATATTATATAATTTGATTAAAAAACAAGCGGGAAAGGCTATAGTCGAGATCCCGACCATATGATACCCGTTACTTACTTTAATATATTGAAAAGTACTTTAAAGAAAATACTTGTTTTGATCTGAAATCTTTAAATCGCCATAACTGTCGTTCTACATGTCCGATCTTAATGCGATTCAGTAGGATAATAGATAATGCTTAAAGATAACGCTAATAATCACAAAAAACTTACTATCTTGAAAACTGTGGGTGTGGTGGTTTTTCGCGATTTGCGGGGGCGGAGGGGGGCGTGGCCAAAATTTGAAACAAACTTGATCTGCGCTGGGTATATATCTGTGTGCCAAATTTGGTTACTCTATCTCTTATAGTCTGTGAGATCCTTTTGTTCATACGGACAGACGGACAGACACACATGGCTATATCGACTCGGCTGTTGATGCTGATCAAGAATATATATACTTTATTAGGTCGGAGATGCCTCCTTCTCCCTGTTACATACATTCCAACGAACACGATATACCCTTATACTTATTTTTTATAAGTAACGGGTATAAATATCGTGCAATGTATAACAATACATATAAATCGGAAACAAAAATATTTAAAAATTTTAAAACTAAATAATAAAATAAATGTAATATATAAACCTATAGCTGTAATAAATGAAAATAGTATTTTCATAATACATGAAGTATATATAAGATGTAAGATGTAATGTAAGACGTGCATATATTGCAGTCTTCAAAAGAAATGGCATGAAACTGCACACTTAATAGAATAGAAAAGAAAATCTTAGCTTAATGATACTTGAGCTGTTGTCTTCAAAGGGGGTCCGCCTTGTCATCAATACAACACTCGCGATGAAAAAATGATGCAAAAATATGTTGTGTCAACTTCTTCAGGTTAACAACGGTTTTTGGGTATCAACTGCTTTATACTAGCAACTGTTTCAGGTTTAATTCAAGTAGCAACTTTTTCTGGTTGAAATCAAGTAGCCACTGCTTTAGGTAAAAAAAAAAAAAAATTCTGCATAGTTTGAAATCAATCTAAACTATTATGGTTTACAAAATATTGTATGACATAAATTCAGAACCGTTTCTGCTAGTTGACCAGCGATTTATATTTAATGTCATCTTTGCGTCGCCAAAACCTGTTGGGAATTGTAAGTCGCTTGATTGACAAAAATGTTTGGGTACAATTGTCTGTTGCTGTTACTTAGTTGAAACGTCGACTTTCAAATCTCTTTGGTTTGCGACCTGTCTGCATTGGAACAGGTGACATGACATAACCAACAACACACAACACTTGGATAGAAGCATGGAGCATGGCATGGCATGGTACAGCTGATTTAAAAGATGCCACTCCCTATCATCAGTACCATTTGGGTTGTGTCTACTAGCGATTCAAGGTTAATGTCATATTTGGGTCGTCAGAACCAGTTGAGAATTTGAAGCATTCTAATTAGGTCCAACAATACAAAAACTATTGCATACTCTAGGGGCATTTATTGCTTTAAAAGCTTTGGCACACTTTTACTGCTGTTTTACTTTTCCGATCTTGTTGCAATTTAGTGGGAAAATAAATAATAACAAGGGGGCTCCGCACCCTGCTCGATTCGCTCGCCTTACCCCAGCTCGCTTTGCTCGCGATGAGGTGTGGTATGGCTACAGTCGAGCGCACTCGACAGTAACTTGCTCGGTACCCAAACGTTCGCAACCGATTGATTCAATTTCAATGAACTATTGTCGACATAAAATGCATTTAATTCCCTTTCAATCTGCGAATAAGATCTAATCTCCAAGCTTGTCCTATTTCTTAAATGGCGGTTTCGAGCCCTCTGTGAAGCAGACGGTCGATTTAACCTAGGCATAACAAAAAAAAATTATTAATATTAATTGTAATAAAATATAATTGCAATAAAATAAGATCAAATTTAGTAATTCAAATAATAATAATTTAATTAAAATATAATAATTTAAGCCTCATTAGTTAAATACATAAAAAATAATACAAACATACATATGGGCATTTCCAAACCCGCGTAAAAAAACCGTAAAAAACGGTAAAAAGGAAACGGTTTTTTTCTGATGAATGGCTTAACATATAGCATTTGATTAGCTCTTTCATTGGTGCAAAGATCGATTTTGGGTAATTTTTAATTTCTAAGATAATACGAGAAATTTAAGTGATTCGCACGGGTCACGAAATGGAAGTGACTTGTGAGGTCAACCGATTCAAACGCCAATTTCAGCGAATCCAGAGGCAATATTTGAATGCAACTAATTTTAAACTCTTGAGCATTGATGCCTCTTAAAAATGGTTATTATGTTTTTCAAAGATGACTTGCACTTTTTTTAATTTCAATTTGATGCAAATTCGCACTGGACATCGTACACGGGACATCTTTTACCATCACTATTTTGATGTTTTTTGTTTACTTCGTATGAATTACATTTTAACTTTTTAAGTCGCTAAGAAGCTTTATTAATAGAACTGAAGGGTTTTCTTTGCATTTTAATTAATTTTTTGTTCCTAAAAGAAAGAAAAAAGGCAAAAATACGAAAACAAGTAACTTATTCGAAAATACGGTCGATATCCTCAAACTAATGATCTAATAAATGTGTAAAAGGATTAAACAAGTAACTTGAAAATGTTTCTGCAAGAAAATTTCGCAAGATGTGAGCTTTTGATAAATTTTACGTTTTTGGCTGCGGTTGACCTTTCTGTGGAAATGCCCATATGCATATGTAGTTTTTCCGCGTTAAATAAATATGTCACAAATCACAGTAAGACACAATACGCACTCAAAGCAATCGATCGAACTAAAGTAGAGTAAGCTAGTGTGAGAGAGCTTTGCGTATGCAAAGCATACATGCTTCCCCCCTCTATTTCCCCTCTTTTCTTAGAACAAACGATAATGAGAGAACATAATTGAAACTAAAAAAAATTGCAAAACATACACAATAA
Source organism: Drosophila phalerata (assembly GCA_951394115.2). Classification (NCBI taxonomy): domain Eukaryota; kingdom Metazoa; phylum Arthropoda; class Insecta; order Diptera; family Drosophilidae; genus Drosophila; species Drosophila phalerata. The sequence continues at coordinate 4,254,044 of OX596008.2, read as the reverse complement.
AAATGATATAATTTGATTATTTTTGACAAAAGACATATCATGGCGGTGGCTGAGATGGATGATCTTTTGCTTCGCGACGAAATTGTGGCGGTTCGTTTCCCGGTGCGGTCAATTCCTTTTGTTGATTTAAATAAAATTTGGCCTTGGGCGTTTATTTTGTGTTTCCATACGTTTAGTTAATCTTTTGACAAAATTAAAGAAAAATACAAATTGTAAAAAAATATAGAAACTGTAAGAATTAAAATAAGGTGTAAAAAAAAAATATTTACGCATATTAAAATTTTTGCACATGGGCAAGAATCAAACAGGAATTTAACCCTCACATCATCATCTCGAAAAACACGGCTCTACCGTCAGAGCCATCGAAGGATTATTTTGCCGGGTGGCCATATAAATCTATACATACATATATCACTTTTTTTCTTTGTCCGTTTTGCACGTTCCTTTTGTTTCAATTATGTCTCGCTTGTTAGAAGAGAAGCGCTATACATGTAAGCATGTTATAATAAAGTTATTTCTAGAGCCAAATTAATTTTGCTGTTAATTCAGCGGACTGATTGCAAAATCTGCAACACATAAAATTGTCGATTTTGTATCTAAAGTATTAATTTAAAAAGTATGTAATTAACTAATATGTCATTAATTTAATTTAATAAACAGAAAATACAAAAAAAATGTTTGCTTAAAAAAAGTTGTTGCAAGTTTTGTACCAAAATCATCCCAGCACGTACGCATGAGAAATGTAAAGTTTTTTTTATTAATATCTTCTGTATTTGTTATCCGATTGCAATGCAGTTTTCTGGATGCATTATCAATATTGTTTTTAGTGTATGTGCAGACTTTGAAATCTGTACCTATTAAATTGGCCTTGTATTTGGATATTTTAGTTATTTGTCGATTACAGGATCTCTATCTCTTATAGTCTCTGATCTCCCCACCAACGACTGGAAAGTTGTGAAGGTAGAGGAGATGAAGGGACCAACGAATCAGGTCGTGCTGATTCTCAACAAAGAATCGCTCGCCCCCATTGAGGCCGCTGGTAACGAGCTAAACTTCGGTTTCAGCTCTGTTTCCATTCGGGTTTACAAGTCGGATAACGCGGCCGGGATATATTCTCCCGACATGCCAGTCGAGGAGGATATAACGGCAGAGCCAGAGGATCCGGAGCATAGCGACGCTGAACGCGGCTACACTTCAGATGCGTCCACCATAACGCGGGATCTAAGGGCAATGTGCCAACTGGGTGAAGGAGAGGCCACCTCTGATGTAGCGTCGGACGATGAGGACGCGAACGTGACAGTGGTGCAGGGACGATCTTCAGATGTCTGTAAAGATTCTGCAGATAAACCTCCACCACTGTAAAGCAGCCTCCGCTGCACTGCTACTCCGTCTGGCTGGAGACGGAGCCGACATAGTCCTAGTCCAGGAACCCTGGTTGATTGGTGGTAAGGTTTCTGGAACCCTGGTTGATTGGTGGTAAGGTTTCTGGACTAGGAACACCAGACTACAAGCTAGTAGTTGCTGAAACACAAGGTAAAACCCGTACCTGTATTCTGGCCAGAAAACATTTGAATGTTTTCTTGCTTCATAATTTCAGCAATGAGGACAACACGGCAGCAAGCCTGGAACTCCAGTCAGCTCCGATAAGGTTGCTGTCCTGTTATATGGCCTATGACCAACCGGGCCCTCCTCCAGAAGAAGTCACGAGAAGTCTAATAAAAGACTGCGAGACGCGAGGTATCAACCTCATCTTTGGATGCGATGCCAATGCACACCACACCCAGTGGGGCAGCACAGATATAAACACAAGGGGTGAGTCACTCCTAAACTACCTTCTCAACACTAACCTAGTTTTAGGCAACAAAGGTTGCGAACCTACTTTTATAATTAAGGGCAGGAAGGAGGTCATTGACCTTACCCTGGTATCTTATCCTCTATATGATCTCATCAGAGACTGGAAAGTGGCAGACGATCACTCCTTCTCTGATCATAGATACATTGAATCCTCCCTCAAATCGAGGCACTTTAAACCAGCCCCGTTTACCAACCCAAGAAAGACCAAATGGCCAATATTTATTGATATCCTTAAAAAGGCTATCCCAGAGATAACACCAGAAGGAATTCACTCTACAGAGCGACTAAGCCACCTAGTAAAAACCTTTACTGAGGCTTGCAACTCGGCCTTCAGGGCAGCATGTCCCATCAGCAGACCCAAAAGGGGTAAGCAACCACCATGGTAGAACCCCAACCTAAACGAACTCCGTAAGAGCTCGAGAAACCTCTTTAATCAAGGCTGTTAGCACAGAAGAAACTTGGCTAAACTATCAACACGCCGTTTTAATATACAAAAAGGCGACTCGACAAGCCAAAAGAGATTTATGGAGAGATTTTTGCTCTGACATAGAATCAACACCGGATGCGGCCAGACTGAGGAAGATTTTATCGAAATCTGCCCCCACACTAGGGTACCTCAAAAAAGAGGATGACACCTGGACTACATCTAGCGAAGAATCGCTGGACGTACTCTTGAAAAAGCACTTTCCGGGCTGCAAAGCAAACAATCAAGGTAGACACCAAACCCCTACTGAGGTGCCAATCAGCCCCTCTCTTCTAAGCAGACGTAACATAACCTGGGCTATAAGCAGCTTTAAACCGTACAAGTCACCTGGACCAGACGGCATTTTTCCTGCCCAATTACAACAAGCAGGGCAAACTGCCATAAACTGGCTGCAATCTATCTTCACAGAAGTTTTAAAAACTGGCCATATCCCTGATACATGGCGAGTCTCAAAAATAGTCTTCATACCAAAAGCTGGTAAATCATCCCATACGGCAGCAAAGGATTTTAGACCAATCAGCCTGTCGTCATTTATGCTCAAAACCTTCGAGCGACTCCTGGCTCTTCACCTAAGAGCAACCATTCCCCCGCATCTCATATCCAATTCTCAACACGCATATCGGAAAGGCAAATCGACGGAAACAGCTTTGCATTCCGTAGTCGCCACTATAGAAAAATCCCTTTCGCTCACTGAATACTCCCTCATAGCCTTCCTAGACATCGAGGAAGCTTTTAACAACGTCGTCCCGGAAGCTATCACTGGAGCACTGACAAACTTGGGGATTGAAAGCCGGCTAGTGGGACTCATCGACCAATTGCTCACAAGCACGGTCGTAACGTCCACACTTGGCTCTTCAACACTCACCAGGTTCGTCAGTAGGGGAACACCTCAAGGAGGGGTTCTATCTCCTCTCCTATGGAACCTAGCAGTCAACAGGCTGTTATGCGACATAGAGGGTGGAGGACGTAGCACTAATTTTCACGGGAAAATTCCCTCAAACACTATGCGACCTGATGTCAGTCAAGCTACAAAAACTGGACACCTGGGCCGATGAGTGTGGCCTGGGAGTAAACCCAGCCAAAACGGAACTTGTACTTTTCTCTAGAAAATACAAAATCCCAACTCTAATACCCCCAAAAATAAAAGACTCCGTCCTCTCCTTCAGCGAAAGCGCCAGATACTTGGGTTTAATTCTGGACAGGAAGCTGGACTGGAAAATTAACACGCAAGATAGATGTAGAAAGGCAACAGTTGCACTCTACACTTGCAGGAAAGCGATCGGCCTGAAATGGGGCATGTCGCCATATATCGTCCACTGGCTATACATAGCTATAGTCAGACCGATACTACTATATGGTATAGCAATATGGTGGCCTGCTTTAACAAAGCAGTCCATAAACAAACAGCTCAACAAAATTCAAGGGATGGCCGAAATCTGCATCACAGGTGCTCTCAACACAACACCTGGCGAAGCTCTAGACGCCATACTTAACATACAGCCAATCAGGCAAGTAAGCAAAAATATTGCCACCATGACAGCAATTCGACTGAGAGACTCTAACTCTTGGACAGAATGCTCAACAGCGCACTCCGCTATTCTTAAGGACAACCAAATAGTTCCTTCCAGAGCCGACTACTGTATGCCAATAGAGCATATTGTAACTTCCTTTCAAACAACCATTCCGCGCAGGGAGGAATGGTCATCACATACCCCAGGACAAAGTGGGGCCATATCCTTCTACACAGATGGTTCAAAGTTGAACAATCAAGTGGGTGGAGGGGTATACTCTCAGGATCTAAATATACAGGTCTCTTTTAGGCTACCTGACCATTGCAGCGTCTTTCAAGCCGAAATCCTGGCTATAAATGAAGCCTTAAAACTCCTAAGAGAATCCCAAGTCAATTCGGGCCGTATTAACATATACAGTGACAGCCAAGCAGCTATCAAGTCCATAGAATCGACCACAACTAATTCCACCTCAGTTTCGAACTGCCGCAAATCTCTACATGAGATGGCTGAGCATTTCGACATTTCCCTAATATGGGTGCCAGGGCATCAGGACATTACAGGAAACTGTATAGCTGATGAACTAGCCAGGAATGGTAAAACAGTACACCTCCTTCCTGACAAGGAGGATACGCGTATGCCACTGGCGACCTGCAAGTTACTACTTCTAGCTCAATCCATAACAGTCAGCGAAAACCGATGGCAAAACACGCACCATTGTCGTCTCGCGAGGCAAACCTGGCCTCACCTGAATTAGGCTCGTTCTAGTATTCTATGTAAACTAAGTAGAACAGATTGTTCTGCAGTAGTAAGAGCACTGACAGGACATTGGCTGGTAGGTATCCACGCCACAAGGCTTAATGTCCCATACAATGACTTCTGCAGGAGCTGTAGAGACGAAGAAGAAATTGAATCACCTGAATATTTCTTCTGCTCCTATCCCGCATTGAGTAATAGAAGACTCCACACCCTGGGAAAACCTTTTCTCTCCACTTTAGGTGAACTTGCCTCAATTACACCGCTCAAAATCGCTAAATTTATTCAGCTATCAAACTGGACGCCCTACTGATTGACATGTCATTACAAAGGTAGAAAGAAAATCTAGATCCGCGGTACCACAATGGGCCCAACTGTGAGTCGTTGAATCGACAGCCGCTCTAACCTAACCCAACCTAACCTAACCTATAGTCTCTGAGATTCAGGTGATTATATGTCCTCCATATATCATATTTCCTCAAATTACTTCTCTTTTTATTAACCGATCTCTATGAAATTTTCAGCACACCTCAGGACTCGTCCCCCATCCTGTGTGCCAGTCTCAAGGCTGTAGCTTTAAAATTTCTATTGTTTTTAGATTTTATATCATTTACGTGGGCGGACGTAGGCGTGTCCAAATTTAAAAACAAACTTGATTTAGATCAACATCATGGAAGTATTGTCACCAAATTTGGTTGCTCTAACTTTTATAGTCGCTTAAAGTTCTGTACTATAATTGACACGAACCTAATAGGCTCTAGTACCTTTTTTTGGGTACCGACATAAAAATCTAGTTGAGACCCCAAACCAATGGGGTGTTTTTTTTTTTTTATTTGGAGTTGGCCCAGCCTAATAGATGTTTACCACAACTTGTACAGAAAAATTTCCTGCTAGGGTGCTAGACCTAGACCCTTGACTACGAAAAGTATTTCACATATGCTCGCGTAAAGGTGATAAGAAGCTCGATAAAAAGTCGATTATTTCAATCGAAATTTATTTTAGTGTAAGTTTTATAAAACTGAAGTACAAATTTCTTAGCAGGAAGGAAATCTAAAGTATCCAACTTCGGTCAGGATATATATCAAGTAATATGCATACGGTATTAGTTGGTTGAGATATCTCATAAAACCAAATCCCGATCGGTCCTATGACAGCTATATGATATAACCTGCTCGCTTCGCTCGCGAAATTGAAACGTGTAAAAAAGAAGCACCTCTTCTATTTATTTTGAATAAACTTCATTTATGCAAATATTAATTTCTGTTCTATTTTAATAATTCGGAAACTTATCAATTAGGACAACGTGATATTTCGGACACTTAATTTTTATCTATTAAATATTCTGTATCCTGGTTTTTTAATCAGTAATCCTTTCTTTAAATCTAAGGGATCCAGTAATCCGTACCTGCTAAAGACCGTGATACCTTTTTATACAAATCAGACTACTACGTTTTGTCACCGTTCGTACGAAGCAATTACACTAGGCAACAATTTTCAACATTTTGTCTATTACACGAACCAAACCCACTTTTTTGGATAGATTTGGGGCTCCAAATGACGAAAAAAAATTTTTTTTTTTTTTTTTTGTGATATTTTTCTTTCAGGATTTTTTGAAATTTGGCTTTTTTTCCGTACTTTTTTTCAGAGGTGTGCCCAGTTTTTTCATCATTACTCGAGAACGCCAAAACCGATTTTGAAAAACTTTACTTTTCCTGAAGCCATTGAATATATCTATAACTCATTAATACAAAGTTTTGAATTTAAATTTATAGTTTAAGAGATATCAATTTTTGAATTAAGAAAATGATGATTTTTTTAAGCTTTTTTTACTTTAAAATTCGAGGAAAAGTCGAAAAAAATTTAATACATTCTGTCTTTAATTTTATTTGCTAAGCTGCATTAATTACGCGTCGTTTATGATATGTCTTATAAAAATCTGTGGAGAGATGGCGATATAATATTTTTTTGTGTCTAGGCATGTTTTTGTCGACTTTTTTGACTTTCTTGTAGAGTGGCATAACCTTTAGTATAAAAACACAAAAGTTTTTCATACTAAAACTTGTTTTTAGACCGATCGGTCCTATGGCAGCTGTATGATATAGTAGACAGATTCGAACCAAAATAAATAAAGATGTAAAGGACAACAAAGAGTACACAATTTGTGAGTTCGATTAAAATATCTTAGAAAATAAAAAAGTTTTTCATACTATAGGTGAATTTTCGACTGATCGTTCCTATGGCAGCTATATTGAATAGTGATCCGATTTGAACCAAATTTGGTAGGGATACATACCACATTACTAAATACATAACCAGCAAGATTGGATGATATATCTCATATAGAGGGCGCACCTCTGAAAAAAAGTACGAAAAAATAGCCAGATTTTCAAAAAATTAAAAAAAAACAAATCTCACCACAAAAAAAAAATAAAATGTTTTTGTCATTTGGAGCCCCAAATCTATCCAAAAAAGTGGGTTTCGTTCGTGTAATTTTTTGACTGTTGCCTAGTGTTTATTTTACATCCGATTGATCCTATGGCAGCTTTATGATATATTAGACCAATTTTAATAAATTTATTTAAAATTGTAAAATTTAAAAAATATTGAAAAAAATAAAATTTAAAATGAAATCTTGGCGCTTTCGGGGATTGAACCAGAGGCCTCTTGCGAATGAGTGTAAAACACTATGCTCTGCACTAAGCCCGCTTCAAAGACATTTTACTTATAGTTTGATTGCTGAATAGTATAAACAGAATGCCTAATCTACAACTTTATACATTATCAGCTCGTCTTTTTAACCCATTTTCGAGTTCCATATTAAAAATCCAACAAAATGGAAACAATCTCCAGCATAGCTCGCAAATAACTGTTAACCGTTTCACACTGTCGCGAAAAAAGTGTTCTTCACTGAGACTTTGAGCAAAAGGTCTGAGAGCAACCGATTGGATTGTTCGTAAATAAATTTTGCTCGCGCTCAGTCGAAGATCACTTTTTTCTGTTCTCTTTTGCTCTGCTCATTCCGGACCGTTTGCTTCTGAACGACGATTCAAAAAGTCTTTTGCGCATGTATGTGTGTATGTGAAGTTTCGTGGGTTTTACGCGTCAATTTGCTTTGTGAGTTTCGATTGAGCACAGTGATTTTAACAAAATGAGACGTGAAACTAATAAAAAAGTGCATCAATTTTTTAAAATTAATTAAATTAAATTTTTGAATTAAAATTAGTCTGAAATACATACAATTTTTTCAAGAAGATCGAAAGTGAAATTTAATGTCGCAATTTTACACAACGTACCACTGTGCATCGAAAAGAAGACAAATAGTTGAAAAGACCGTTTGCGTTGAGTTTTTCAGTCAATCGGTCTTTTGGTGAGCCTCACTGTGTGAGCGTGAATCGTTTCACTCTTTACGCGCTGTTCACTCAAAGACCGATAAGCAAATTGCTCAACTGTTAGCGCTCAACCGAAAACCGGATCGAAAACAACCAAAGGGTCTTGCTCAGAGCGAGAGCGAGAAAGTATGATTATTTTCGGTTGTTCTCGCGAACAGAGCGTAAGGAAAAAAACGGTTAACAGTTATTTGCAAGCTATGATCTCCAGGTATGACCAAATATTGTTTTGTACATATTATTCAAAGGAAACTAAAATAAAATCTGGCTTTAAATAGATTTTGTGAAAACTTTAAGGGCTATCACAATTTTCATATTTTTTTATACCCGTTACTTATTTTTTTATTTTGTTAGGCCACCTTACACATTTGTATGGAGCAGGGCTGCCAGACGAAGTAAAAACAAGGGGGCTCCGCCCCCTACTCGCTTCGCTCGCCTACCCCCGGCTCGCTTCGCTCGCGGTGAGGTGCGGCTACAGTCGAGCACGCTCGACAGTAGGATACCCTGAGCCCAGGTACTCTTTTATAAATGTTGATTTTCGACCAATTATTCCTATGGCAGCTATATGATATATGTAACCGATTTGAACCAAATCTGGTCAGAATGTACAAAACCAACATAAATGCATATTCTATCAGTTTGGTTAAGATATCTTAAAAAACAAAAAACTTTTTCATACTAAAGCTTGATTTTCGGCAGAGCGGCTGTATGACAGCCATATGATATAGTGGGCCGATTTGGACCAAACTTGGCCAGAATGTATAGTACCAGCCCAGATGCCTATTCTATCAGTTTGGTTACGATATCTAAAAAAAACTTTTTCGTACTAAAACTTGATTTTCGGCAGAGCGTCTCTATGACAGCTATATGATATAGTGGTCCGATTTGAACCAAATTTGGTCAGGATGTATAATACCACCCCAAATATATATCGTGTGAGATTGGTTGAGATATCTCAAAAATTAAAGAAGCTTTTCATACAAAAACTTCATTTTCGATGTATCGTTCCTATGGCAGCTATAGGATATAGCTGTCCGATCCAAAAATAAAAACAAACTTGATCTGCGTACGGTATCCAGAAACATACATACCAAGTTTGAAGTCTCTAGCTCTTATGGTTTCTGAGATCGACGCGTTCAAACAGACGGACAGACGGACAGACAGACGGACATGGCTCAATCGACTCGACTGTTGATCCTGATCAAGAATATATATACTTTTGGGGGTCTGCCACGCCCCCTTCTGCCTGTTACATACATTCTGCCAAATGCATTATACCCTTTTTTGCCCATTTTTAATGGGCTCAGGGTATAAAAATTAAACGTAATATGTGGTTTCGTTTGGATGTATGAGACCGTGCATTTCGATAACATTATTTGGCCACACCTTGTGTTTGTTGTACCATGTGTCCATTAAAAATGTTCAAAGAAGGGTATAATGTGTTTGGCAGAAAGTATGATCAGGATCAACAGCCGAGTCGATTGACTCATGTCCGTCTGTCTGTATGGGTATCGCTATTTGTTACAAATATATATATATGAGATCTAAAGCGATAAACATACTAAATGCGGCATTTATTTATTAACAATTTACAAACAATTCGATTTATTATTCTATAATTTGAATTTGACAAAACAATTACACTGTTACAAAAAAAAATCAAAGCAAAACTTCTGGGATGGGACATATAGTATGTTGTAGGTTAGGAAAAATAAAAATTTTTTGCATACTAGAATTTTTTGGATCACACCGAAGTTATAAATTACGGTAAAAAAAACCGTTTTTCATACTTGCGCTCACTTATACGCGCATAGCTTTGTCAAATGTTCGCCGATTTTAATTTTTTTACCGGTTTTGGAAAGAAGAAACTTAGGTGTTTAAATTGTCCATACTTGACTTAACCGGTTTTAATTCCCTTATTAGAGTATTTGATAATATAAATAAATAAATTAAATAAATTTTTTTTTGGTTTTTTTTCTAATTTTTTGACTTTAGTGATGTTTTTTAACACTAGTTTGCTACAAACCCTCTAACTTTGATATTTTATTTAAAAAGAACACATTCACGAGTATAACACTTTTCAATATTCCTAAATCGGTCAATAATTAGCAGAGCTAAAAAAGATTTTCGGAAACCATATGTTGGGCAATATGTTTATGAGGCGCGCCAATTTAGCACTGTTGAGCGTAATAATGTTGATCACATTATAATAAGAATGAAAATGTATCTAATTACTGTTAAATAAAATTAAACATATCAAGCTTCTTAAATATAAAAATTTTTTCTTTATTTTTGAACTTTTAGTAAAAAGTCAAAAATGTTTAGTGGATCTTTTTCTTTTCAACTGATTATCATCAGTATCTCGCTTAAGTGACCAGCAGTAATTTGCAAGCATGTTGATCTTATTTTTTCCATCAAATCGCTGTTCAATAGCAGTGATCTCTTGGTGAAAACGTTCCCCTTGTTCGTCGCTGAACTGGCCCAAATTTTCTGGGGAAAAGCTTTGGTGGGAGTGTAAAAAATGAATTTTTATCGACATGTTGCAGCCCATGTCATTGTACGCCCTTAAAAAATCCTTTACAACAGTTACATAATCGGCGCTTTTGTTATTGCCAAGAAAATTATCACAAAGTGCAATATAACTTTCCCAAGCTCGCTTCTCCACAGGGTTCAATTTGGTTCAAATTTCACTTTTCATAAGCTTTCGCATATGTGATCCGATAAAAATTTCAAACACTGTCAACACTTTGAAAAGAAAAACATACCTGCTTTTATTTTTGCTTTTCTTAGTCGTGGAAAAGTTGCTTTTAGATTATGAAGAGATTCGCTGTTTATATTCAACTTTTTAACGAATTGTTTCATATATCCTAGCTTCAAATGTAGTGGTGGCAAAAGTATATTTTTAGAATTTACTAAAGGGATGTTTAGGACATTTTGGTACCAATTTGAGGTAACGCACGTGATGGCCATTCTTCACGTTCATTGCGTTTTGGTGCTCGGCTGTCCCATTCACAAAGATAACATGGATACTTCGTGTTTCCACCTTGCATGCCAATTCCAATCGGCATTTTATTTATATAATGTTTATTTTATTGTTAGCAACAAATTCAAACAATACGGACCAATTGAATTAACGCGAAAGTTATAACACATCATAAAATTTAAATATGGACATATGGCTTTTTTCCCAAAAACTTGAATAGCTCAGTGAATTATTACTCTATTTTTAAAAAGTAAATTTCATAAGGCGCAGAATTAAATGTATTTTGAAACTGCATACCAAAAATTTATGGTCTTTTACCAATTTAACTTAGCCATTTTCGTTCAAAGTACGTTGAAGTTGCAAAAAACTGAAAAAATCCATATATTTTTACACGTAACTCCCTCAATCTGAGCTTTTAGTGAAATACATCGTTAGAAAGGTGTTACAATTCTCTTTCCAATGACGTACTACATTATAATGTAGGATGCATAGCTTAAGGAATATGATTGATTAACTCTATCAAGCTCGAAAAAACGGTTTTTTTACCGTAATTTAAAATTTCGATGTGCAACAAAAAAATGTAGTATGCCACAATGTTTCATTTAACATTATCTACAACCTGCGCTATATCGCATCCCAGGAGTTTTTGGACTGTTACACCGTGTTATTATTTTAAAGAAAATTATTTCTTAATGTAAATCAGCTTCTTTACAGAACCTTTAACAGCTGCTAAGCAAATTTGATGTGTTGCAGCCCTGGGTTTAGTTTTTTTTTTTTTTTGGTTTTAGCAAAAACAAATACGGAATGTACAGTGTACAATGTACACATTATTTTTGATAAAAAAATTTTTAAAGAAAAAATTATATTTTATTTGAATCATTCATTTAACACAGACTGTTAACAGCAGCTTTGGCATCTATTAAACAAATTTTATGTTGCAGCCCTTTGAGATTTTAAGCGAGATAGCACAAAAGAGTAAAAACGACAAAGCAGCTAACAAACAACAACAAAAATGCAAAATGTTGCATTATTTTACTTTTGATTTTAAAAAGTATTAATAAAATAAAAAAAATTTTAAATTAAAGAGTAAAACTAAAGTCTTTGCGGGAATTCGAGCCGCAGACCTCTTGCGCCTAAGTCTATACACCATCCTTTGCGCCACCTAGGCTCTAAGCTCGGTGGCTGACCAAACGCTGCTATATGTAAATCAAAATAAACAATGACCTCGATTTTGACGCAATTGTAGGCCGATTTTGGAAAATCGACGTCTTATCTCCTGATAAAATTATCTTAAGTTTATTGTGACCAAGTTTCAAGCATGTCACTTCAGCCGTTTGGTCTGTGCAATTCTCAGTCAGTGAATAAGGTCAATCAGTTTTATATATATAGATAGACCGATTTGCACCAACTTCGGTAAGGATGTATGAGATTAACATATTCCATAAGTTTGGTTATGATATCACATAAAAAAAAAGTTTTTCATACTAAGACTTGACTTTTGCCTGATAGTGGCCCGATTTAAACCAACTTTGGACACGATTTATAAAACCAAGTTATATACATATTGTATCAGATTGGTTACGAATTTCCAAACAAAACTAGGGGGCGCCGCCCCCTGCTCGGTTCCCTCGCGGTGCTACAGTCGAGCATACTCGACTGTCGGAGACCTTGTACTTACTATGGAAATAGAAAGACTACAAAAATTAAAAAATATTTTGCTCGCTTGATGCTGTTGCAGAGAGTTGTAATAAATGTTCGACTACTTTTTTCAATGACAGCTATATGATATATTGGACCGATTTGAACCAACTTCGGACGGGATATATAATATAATTTAAATGCATATTCTATTAGTTTGGTTGAGATATCTCATAAAACATAAAATTTTTTCATACTAAGACTTGATTATCGCCTGATCGGTAATATGGCTGCTATATAATATAGTTGTCCGATTTAAACCAACTTCGGACAGGATATATAAAGCCAAGTTATATGCATACTGTATTGCTTTGGTTGAGATATTGCACAATACAAAAAAGTTTTTAATACTAAGACTAGATTTTCGGCCAACCGGTCCTATGGAGGCTATATGATATGGTGGTCCTAATTAAACCAACTTCTGACAGGATATATAAAATCAATTTATATGCATATTATATTATTTTGGTTGAGAAATTGCACAAAACAAAAAAGTCTTTCATACTAAGACTTGATTTTCGGCTGATCGGTCCTATGGAGGCTATATGATATAGTAGTCCGATTTAAACCAACTTCTGACAGGATATATAAAACCAATTTATTTGTATATTATATTATTTTGGTTGAGATATTGCACAAAACATAAAAGTTTTTCATACTAAGACTTGATTTTCGGCCGATCGGTTCTATGGCAACTATATGATATAGAGGTCCGATCCAAAAAAGAAACAAACTTGATCTGCTTGCAATATAGACAAATCTACATACCAAGTTGGGTGTCTCTAGCTCTTATAGTCTCTGAGATCTAGGTGTTCATACAGACAGACAGACAGACGGACATTGCTATATCGACTTGGCTATTGATGCTGATCAAGAATATATATATATATGCCACGCCTTCTTCTGCCTGTTACGCACATTTTCGTTAAAACAAACCCAATAGACCCCTCTACATTTTTTAAGTACGGGGTCTAAAAACAAAAAAAAATTCCTATTATCCACTTTAGTCTAACTAATGTTCATGCTAAGTTTTAAGCCTCTATCATTATATTTTGATTTTTTGTAAATATATTAAGCTTTTCTTCATAGTCAAATTGGGAGGAAGTGGGGTGAAGGAGTGCTTTAATTAAAACTAGGGGGCTCCGAGCATTCGAGCATATGCATATTATATCAGTTTGGTTACGATATCTCATTGAACAAAAAAGTTTTTCATACTAAAACCTGATTTTCGACCGATCGGTCCTATCACAGCTATAAGAGACAGTGGTCCGATTTAAACCAACTTCGCTAAGGGTATACAAGACTAATTTAAAAGCATATGGTAAAAGTTTGGTAACGATATCTTCTACAACAAGAAAGTTTTTCATACTTAAACTTGATTCCTCCTACGGGAGCTCTATGATATAGTTGTCCAATTTGCACCAACTTCGGTCATGAATTAAAAGAATAACCCACATGCAAATGCTGTTAGTTTGGTTAAGATACATATCTTATAGACTTGATTTTTTCCAAGCGAAATGTTCAATTCCGAGTTTTTGTTAAGAAAACACACATGCATATGTATAAAACACATATATGTGTGTTTAAAACTTTAATGTACATGACAAAACAAAATTGTCAAAAAAAAACAAAAAACAAAAAATTTTAACAAAAACTATAAAAGAAAGAAAGTAGAAGAAAAAAACTGTATGATACAGTAGTCCGATGTAAACCAACTTTGGACAGGATATATAAAACCAAGTTATATGCATATTGTATTAGTTCGGTTAAGATATCTTATAAAACAAATTAGTTTTTCATACTAAGACTTGATTTTCGGCTGATCGGTCCTATGGAAGCTATATGGTATAGTGGTCCGATTTAAGCCAACTTCGGACAGGCAATATAAAACCAAGTTATATGCATACTGTAAAAGTTTTGTTGAGATATCTCATAAAACAAAAAAGTTTTTCATACTAAGACTTGATTTTCGCCCGATCGGTCCTATGGCAGCTATATGATATAGTGGTCCGATCCAAAAAAGAATCAAACTTGATATGCCTGCTATATAGAGGAATCTACATACTAAGTTTGGTGTCATTAGCTTTGAAATTGGATACCAAATTTTGTTTTTCGATTTGTGGGCGACAAAGGGGGCGTGGCCAAATTTTGAAACAAACTTGATCTGCTTGCAATATAGACAAACCTACACACCAAGTTTGGTGTCTCTAGCTCTTATAGTCTCTGAGATCTAGGTGTTCATACAGACGGACGGACAGACAGACAGACGGACATTGCTATATCGACTTGGCTATTGAAGCTGATCAAGAATATATATACTTTATAGGGTCTGCCACGCCTCCTTCTGCCTGTTACGCACATTTTCGTTAAAACAAACCCAATAGACCCCTGTAACTTTTTTTAAGTACGGGGTCTAAAAATGTTTAATAACACTAAATGTTAATATTATATGTTATCATAACATTAATAAATACAAATTAAATGTCAAAGCAATATTATTGAATTAAAAAACACACGTCCATTGCAGGGTTCGAACTCATGACCGGCTGACCAACCATATCATTAGCGCTGCGACTCATCACACTACGCCACTAAAGCCCATGACAGGACAGACGCCAATTTGTTAATAATATGTTAACTCAATTTTCATGTTATCAAGTTACTCAAATTTTAATAACTGCCAACGCTCCATCATCGAAACAGCAAAATTTATAACTTGAATATCTTGGCTATTTACTGTCCGATCGGAATGAAATTTTTTAGCAAAAATCTAGTACACTTCTTCGTCTATGCAAATTATTGAGTCTCTAGCTTTTAAATTGCTCTTATAATTTGGGTATGAAAGTTTTATTGTCGATTTGTGGGCGATAAAGGGGGCGTGGCCAAATTTTGAAACAAACTTGATCTGCCTGCAATATAGAGGAACCTACATACCAAGTTTGGTGTCTCTAGCTCTTATAGTCTCTGAGATCTAGGTGTTCATACAGACAGACAGACAGACGGACAGACAGACAGACGGACATTGCTATATCGACTTGGCTATTGATGCTGATCAAGAATATATATTTTTTATAGGGTCTGCCACGCCTCATTCCGCCTGTTACGCACATTTTCGTTAAAACAAACCCATTAGACCCCTGTACTTTTTTTAAGTACGGGGTCTAAAAAAAAAACAAAAAACTGAAACTCTTAATATGACCTTTCATGGATTATTCCCATATAAGAAATACACTTTTTGACCAGCTTTCAACTGTTAGAATTTGAAAACAATTCTACAGTTGTAAAAGCTCCAATGCAACTCTGAAAGCTCACAGATCTAGCTTTATGTCGGTTTCTTTTTTTCCGCTCTGTGTTACCATTTGATCGAAATATACGCGTTTTTGTAGATCCTTCTATTATCCACTTAAATGCGTGATTTTCAGTTAATCAATTCATATGGTTACTGTCATCAAATTGGTGTATAAAAAATATGTAAGTATAGTTGTATTCTTTGTTGTTAATTAAGTGCGAAAACTTCTAATATACTTGTACAAATAACAGAAATAGAAGCAAAAATATCGTCGTCCCTTATATGGGACCAGGGCTGACTGTGTACGTGACTTTTGTTATTTTGCGCGGGAATCATTACGCAATTTGTTTTGCAGCAGATTTATATATTTTGACCAAAATGCATAAAACTATGCAGAAAAAATTAACAGAAGAAGAAATATTTCACCTTTTAACCAATTCATCGGATTTGGAAGTCGAATCTGACTTGGTTGTAGAAAAAGTGCGTGCGGCCGAGACAGAGTGCACCCGAAGGCAAGGATGAGGAAGGGCATATTATAGGGAAATACTCATATTTTAGATGATACCTCGGAGACGACTTTTTTGATAGTACTGCCAATTTTACAAATGCGTATGCTCATCAAAAAGGTGGGTCCATTATGAATTTGCAATACTTTAATTGCTTATGTAAACCTTTTCAGGCAACACTACATTTAAAAATACTACATCGAATGAGATTCAGATTCTGTTCGCTCATCATATTATGATGATCTGCTTTAAATTTCCAAGAGTAACCATGTTCTATGAAAAGCGATGGAACCCTTCTTCCGGAATTCGTCAATGCATATAAAAAGATTCACATCATTAAGAAATCATCTTCATGTTAGTGATCCTTTCAATTCTTCAACTACTGATCGACTTCACAAAGTAAGACCAATAATGGAACACGTAAGAAGTCATCCACGCACATTACCTATGGAAGAATTTATGGCAATAGATGAACAAATAATTCCATTTAACCCGAATCTTCCCAGCGTTACCATATGGTAACAATCAATAGGCATTTACTAAAACTTCATTTTTAGACAACATATTAACGTTAGATAAACTTTTATAAGATATTCTAAAAGTAAATTGTTATATTTAACTGATAAAAAGTAGATTGAAACAATCTCTTGAAGTTAGCTGATCGAAAAATGAGCTTTAAGTTGCTCTTTATATTCTGCAGTGCAAAAAAACGGCATTTGGCAATTCGTCGCAAGTAAATTTAAATCGTTTAACTAATTTTAGTACTGAACTATATGCAATGCACCCATCATTAGAAAGGTAAAAGAGTGGTCTTTTTAATTATGAAACAAATTTTAAATAAAAAACACTTTTTCAAAGTTAATTTACGTTTTTTATTTTCATGTTACCATATGGTAACGCTGGGAAGAACAGGGTTCACGTTTTTTCCATACATTTTTTTCGCTTTTAGATACTGTTTTATTCATAAAATATGATTGCTCCTATGGCAGCTATATGATATAGTGGTCCGATTTGAACCAAATTTGGTCAGGATGTGTAGCAACATATAAGACACATATTCTAAGAGTTTGGTTGAGATATCTCAGAATAGAAAAAAGTTTTTCATACTAAAGGTGAATTTGACCCCGATTGGTCCTATGACAGTTGTGTTATATATACGTTATACTGCACCGATTTGACCCAAATTTTGTCCTATAAATCAAGGAAGAGCCCCCCTGTTGGATTAAGTTGTGTTTATTAGACTTTTTCTCAAACATTTGTATTTTGTAGCATTATGAAAACCTGTACCCTGTACTTCCCAGCGTTACCATATGGTAACAGCCGAAAAAATTGTCCTGTCGATTATCCTGACAAGGACGAACAAAATGAATGTGTTTTTCGGATTCAGCGAACTCAAATTTATCAGTCCTGAAATTTTCATTAAGAAATTCGAAAAAATGTTGCTCAGGACGATTCGGGTTAAGAAAACCTGTACCCTGTACTTCCCAGCGTTACCATATGGTAACAGCCGAAAAAATGATCCTGTCGATTATCCTGACAAGGACGAACAAAATGAATGTGTTTTTCGGATTCAGCGAACTCAAATTTATCGGTCCTGAAATTTTCATTAAGAAATTCGAAAAAATGTTGCTCAGGACGATTCGGGTTAAAGGCCTTTTTTTTCGCTAAGTAATACATCAAAGGCAAGCCCTGCCCCTGGGGCATAAAGGTTTATTTCCTTTGCGGCAAGAGCGGTATGCCTTATGACTTTCTTGTTTACCAAGGCTCGACCACACCTTTAAGTCCAATACTAACTAAAATTATAGGCTCAGGATTAGCTATTGTACTTGAACTAGCAAAGCGGATTCCAGATGCAAACGGTTACAAGCTTTTTTCCGACAACTACTTTCCATCGTTTCAACTTTTTGAAATCCTTTTGAATAGAGGCATTCTTGCGGCAGGAACAGTAAGAGCAAACAGATTTGGCAGCCCTCCATTACCTGATCCGAAAATTATGGCAAAAAGCGGTCGAGGTTCAGCAGCGCAGTGTACACAGTGAAGCACTGGCTTCTAACTATATTAGAATCGGGAGAGAAGATAAGGCATCTCGTTGGGATAAAAAGCTACAAAAGTACATCGAAGTTAATCGTCCGGAAGTGGTTCGTTTGTACAACGAAAACATGGGTGGCGTAGATCTCTTAGAACAAATTCTGCAATATTACAGAATCAATATAAAAACTAAAAAGAAGACGTTACGAGTAATTATGCATTTTGTGGACCTTGTACTGGTTGCGGGTTACCTTAAGAGCTGTGGCTACCAAATTTGGTGTTGCGCACGTAGATCAAGTTTATTTTAGAAATTTGCCACACCCTTCAATATTTCAAATTCAGCAAACGTCACTGCGGACGAAAGTTCGCGCTAGTGATGAAAGCAGCACGAAGGGTGCGAAATGCGACTAGCAATATATGAAGCTAATTTGGAAAATTTGATACGACTGTCCGATCAGATCGAGTTTTATAGCCATCGAAAGGTTTAGTCCCAACTAACAAAATGGCGTACTGAAACTAACTTACTTGCTAACTCACCTGGTTCATGTGATAAAAGGGTTTACGTGGAATTTTAAATTTTAATTGGACTTTTCAAAATGAAATGAAATGTCAGTTTGTCTGCTTGTTTATTTGTCCGTATCAAAGCGCTAAAAACCTTAGATGTAATGATGGGGATCTATTCAGCTTAAACAATCTAGAAATATTTGTTTTACGACCTTTTTGAATTTCTCGCTAGTTTAGAGGAAAAACGCTAAATCCCGCTCAAATTGAAACCCACTTAGTTTCGAAGCCATAGAAGCTAGAGATTTGTCCTATATATTATTGAGATTTGTTCTATATATTATTAAATAGGTTGTTGAGTGCATTTGGGGGCATTTGAGTGCATTTAATTGTTTAGATTGGCATTCGGCACTGCGCAAAAATATATTTTAATGTTCGTGGTAGCTCCCCCTTTTTGCTCACTGTGCAGAATTCCAATTTTCAGGAATTGTTTTTTTTTATATTTATTAAACACTTTTATATTAAACTTAATTTCGATCGTCACATAAAAGGAATATGCTTTTGTCACTAGAATTTTACCTTGTGTAGAGGTTTTTTTTGTGTTATTCAATTAATCATTAAATTATGTTAATCTATAAATGTTAAATTTGCATATATTTATGTATGTTTTGTGGTTAGAATATTAAATTTTCCTTTATTTTAACATTTTTAAAGATAAAAGTGTCAATAAAATTGAGCCTCTATACGCATTGAAGTTTTTTAACTACCACAAAAAAAACCTCTACACGAGGTAAAAGTCTAGTGACGAAAGCAATTTTTAGCTCCAAAATTTCTGATATCCAATTGTGTGACGAACAAAATTCAGTTAATTATAAAAACTTTTAATAAAAATAAAAATTATTAAAAAAAAAAAAAAAACACGAAAATTGGCATTGTGCACTGTGCTCAAAAAGGACGAGCTTCTTTGTACATAAAAATTACTTTTTGCACAGTGCCGAATACCAATTTTCGTGTTTTTTTTTTTTTTAAATAATTGTTATTTTTATTAAAAGTTTTTATAATAAACTGACTTTTACCTCGTGTAGAGGTTTTTTTGTGGGATATCAGAAATTTTTGCAATTGCTTTTGCTTTTGACATTTTAACTTTATCATAAATGCAGGGAGATAGTAAAAAATATAGCTGAGAGACTCCGCCCCTGTCTACTGTCTACTTTTCATACTAAGACTTTTCGCCCGATCGGTCCTATGTTAGCCATATGATATTGTGGTTTGATTACCGGTTACCAATTTCGGTCAGGATATATAAAACTAACTTAAATGCATATTCTATCAATTTGGTTAAAATATCTCATAAATCAAAAAAGTTTTTCATACTAAAACCTAATTTTGACCAGATCGGTCCTATGACAGCTATATGATATAGCGGTCCGATATGAACCAATTTCGGTCAGGATGTATAAAACTAACTTAAATGCATATTCTATCAATTTGGTTAAAATATCTCATAAATCAAAAAAGTTTTTCATACTAAAACCTAATTTTGATCCGATCGGTCCTATGACAGCTATATGATATAGCGGTCCGATATGAACCAATTTCGGTCAGGATGTATAAAACTAACTTAATTGCATATTCTATCAATTTGGTTAAAATATCTCTTAAAACAAAAAAGTTTTTCATACTAAAACCTAATTTTGATCCGATCGGTCCTATGACAGCTATATGATATTGTGGTCCGATTTGAACCAACTTCGGTCAGGATATATAAAACAATGTAAAATGCGTATTTTATCAGTTTGGTTGAGATATCTCATAAAACCAAAAAGTTTTTAGTACTAAAACGTGATTTTCGAACTAAAACAAACTAACAGGCAATATCTTCCAAACCCCTCAACCATGTGTTATGTGTTATATACCAAAAAACGCTAAAACATACATAAATTTAATAAAAATCGTTAGAGCCGTTTTGTCAGAAATCGCCAAAATATAAGCTAAAAACCTTATTTCACCTGTAAAATGTTACCTGAGTACTTTAGAAAACAAGGGGGCTCCGCCCCCTACTCGCTTCGCTCGCCTACCCCCGGCTCGCTTCGCTCGCGGTGAGGTGCGGCTACAGTCGAGCACGCTCGACAGTAGGATACCCTGAGCCCAGGTACTCTTTTATAAATGTTGATTTTCGACCAATTATTCCAAGGGCAGCTATATGATATGTGGAACCGATCTGAACCAAATCTGGTCAGAATGTACAAAACCAACATAAATGCATATTCTATCAGTTTGGTTAAGATATCTCAAAAAACAAAAAACTTTTTCATACTAAAACTTGATTTTCGGCAGAGCGACTGTATGACAGCTATATGATATAGTGGGCCGATTTGGACCAAATTTGGTCAGGATGTATAATACCACCCCAAATATATATCGTGTGAGATTGGTTGAGATATCTCAAAAATTAAAGAAGCTTTTCATACAAAAACTTCATTTTCGATGTATCGTTCCTATGGCAGCTATATGATATAGTTGTCCGATCCAAAAAAAAAAACAAACTTGATCTGCGTACGGTATCCAGGAACCTACATACCAAGTTTGAAGTCTCTAGCTCTTATGGTTTCTGAGATCGACGCGTTCAAACAGACGGACAGACGGACAGACGGACAGACAGACGGACAGACAGACGGACATGGCTCAATCGACTCGACTGTTGATCCTGATCAAGAATATATATACTTTTGGGGGTCTGCCACGCCCCCTTCTGCCTGTTACATACATTCTGCCAAATGCATTATACCCTTTTTTGCCCATTTTTAATGGGCTCAGGGTATAAAAAGTTTGAAGGTACGTCAAAAATCCCTTAAACTCACTTTTCCAATGATATATAGGACATATCTGTAGCTTCTATGGTTTGCAAACTATTGGGCGTTTCCCGCTAAACTAGCGGGAAATTCAAAAAGTCGTAGAACAAACATTTCTATATTTTTGAAAAGAAACAAATCCTCATCATTACATCTAAGCTTTTTTAGCGCTTTGATACGCGCAAACGAACCGACAAACAAACTGACTTTTCATCTTAATTTGAAAAGTCCACTAAAAATTTCAAATTTTATTATCTTTTGAACCAGTTTTCCAAATTAGCTGTATATATTGCTAGTCGCCTTTCGGACCCTTCGTGCTGCTTTCGTCACTAGAGCGAACTCCCGTTCGCAGTGATTTATTTATTTAATTAATGGTAATTAAATCTAACTGCCGCGAAGACATAGGTAGCTAGCATATAACTTTCGAGTGTGCTCGACTGGAGCCTTTTTACACCTCACCGCTAGCGAAGCGAGCCTGGGGTTGCGAGCGTAGCGAGCAGGGGGCGGAGCCCTTTTGCTTTAAGTTAAAGTGGCTATTCTACCCAAAAATTATAACGATTCTGTCACGAATCATAACCAAATTTGTTTCATATTTTTCGCTCTTTATTTTCTGAGTCTAACTAAACAGTGATGTCCAATGCTTAAATTTTCCCGTGTTGGATGTATTTTGAGTGCATCGCCATCAAAAGTTTAAAAAAAACATCGGTAAACGAACAGTTTTATTAATTAATTTAAATAAATAATTTTTACTTTTTACACTTTATAATGAAAGTTGGAATTTTTGACCCAAAATCGCAATATTAAGTGATTTAGATTGATGTTGCAACTTAATTAAATCCCCTTAGTTTGTGAAACAACCAATTCTTAAAATGCCCCCAACAGATCCAGTAATAGAATATTTTACTTGTTTAACTGCAATTGTCGGTTGATAATGACTTAATTATTATCTTATCAAGTCTCCGTGTATTAAAAGATGAAAGCAAAAGTAAATTCGGCCTGAGGGCAAGTTCTGGTTTCCTATGTCAGATTACTTACTCTTTATTAATTTCTAATTACAAGCAAGAATTTTCGTAACCTTCTTTTAGTGTTCATTTTTTCAATTTAATATTCAATTAGTGGTACCAGCCTGAGGTGGTTTTTTAAACACAACGGCGTCGCTTTAACATTTAATCAGGATTGGAAAATAAAATATATACTCAAAATAAATGATACTGCATTTTACTTTAAACAAGCTACAAAAACTATTCGAAAAAGCCAATAAATGAAATGTCAGGCAGTCAGACTAAATAAAAACATACGCTGGAGCAACCCCAAGGAAACCGGAAAAAATGCAGCTACAAATACTTTGGCGCCAGTATGGCGGGTCGTCTGGCAATGCTACAGGCGACTTCGCGGCGTCTGACGCTCATCTTAGAGAGTTTCAGAGCTCCCTTTTCATTGTTATTGATTCTGTAGTGGTGGAAAACCAAATATTGAGTATCTTTGGTGTAGTATGATGCATAATTTGGAAACACCCCTATTGCCACGACTTCCAGATGATGACATCATCATAAAACCGATGGGTAAACAATTTTTCGGAGTTTACTCTTGACTCTGGGGTGGAGTTTGCTTACATTGTATGCGTATGTGACCATTATATTTTTATGCTTATTATGGGAGCAACTTTAAAACTGTTTTGATCATCAAATCGAGTTACTTTTTACGAGCCTTTTTGTGGTACTCTTTAATCTGCGAAGAAATGGGCAAAGCCAAGTGAATATAATTTGATTAAACTATCGTTTTACAGTATCTGAAATTGTAATTATATACTGACACACACACACACATAGATTCGTGACTATTTATGGCTAATCGGACCACTATATCATATAGCTGCCATAGGAGGAATTATATTTTATGAACAAAACAGTACCGAAATGCAAATAAAATATATGGAAAAAACCAGCACCCTGTCAGTACTCGTTACCATATGGTATCAAGAAAAAGATAAGCGTAAAATTTCCTAGAAAATTATGTGTGCATTGCATATAGTTCAGTACCAAAATTAGTTAAACGGTTTAAATTTTCTTGCCAGGAAATGCCGTTTTTTAAAAGAAATGTCATCCAGACCGGTTAATAAACAAAGAAGATGTTTGAAGAGATATATTGACAAGACCGACCACATACAACAAAAGGATCTCAGAGACCATAAGAGATAGAGATACCAAACTTTCACTAAAAGACTTCTATATACCCCACGCAGATCAAGTTTGTTTCAAATTTAATCTACGCCCCCTTCCGCCCCCGCAAATCGAAAAACCACCACACCCACAGTTTTTGAGATAATACGTTTTTTGTGATTATTAGCGTTATCTATTAGCGTTATCTATCATCCCACTGAATCGCATTAATATCGGACATGTATTTTCTTTAAAGTACTTTTCAATATATAAAAGTAAGTAACGGGTATCATATGGTCGGGATCTCGACTATAGCTTTTTGTTATGCTGCTTTATCCTTGTTATTCTTTTTTTTTATCTCGTACAAAATCTCAAGGGGCTGCAACTTTAAATTGTTTACCAGATACCAAAGCTGCTGCTAACAGGCTAAATTAATAGAATAGTTTAAATAAAATATTTTTTTCTGTGTACATTTTTTAATAAACTAGAGTTCGATTTGCACCAACTTCGGTCAGGATGAATAAAACCAAGTTAAATGCATATTCTATTATTTTGGTTATAATATCTCATAAAAAAAAAAAGTTGTTCATACTAAGACTTGATTTTCGCCCGATCGGTTCTATGGTAGCTATATGATATAGTAGTTCGATTCAAAAAAGAAACAAACTTGATATGCCTGCTATATAGATGAATCTACATATTAAGTTTGGTATCACTAGCTTTTAAATTGTTCTTTTAATTTGGATATGAAATTTTTGTTTTTGATTTGTGGGCGTGGCCGAATTTTGAAACAAACTTGATCTGCTTGCATTATAAAAGAACCTACATACCAAGTTTGGGGTTTCTAGCTTTTATAGTCTCTGAGATCTAGGTGTTTTTACAGACGGACGGACAGACGGACGGACAGACGGACGGACAGACGGACATTGCTGTATCGACTAGGCTATTGATGCTGATCAAGAATATATATACTTTAAAGGATCTGTCACGCCTCCTTCTGTCTGTTACGCACATTTTCGTTAAAACAAACCCAATAGACCCCTGTACTTTTTTTTAAGTACGGGGTCTAAAAACCTGTCGAATAAACATAATGTTAGAAATAACGACCATTTGCTCTTGAATAACAGAAACTGCAGTTGAAATGCCATTTCTTGCACATATTTTTCTACTTTTGTGCGTTTCTTACACACAAACACGTTAATATGATCGGATTTTAGAGTCAATAAATCTGTGTGATGCCCGGGTTACAAAATATTTTTTATAGATAAAAATTGTGTGTCTGAAATTTCAGGTTGTCCTAATTAACCCGAATCGTCCTGAGCAACATTTTTTCGAATTTCTTAATGAAAATTTCAGGATTGATAAATTTTAGTTCGCTGAATCCGAAAAAAACATTCATTTTGTTCGTCCTTGTCAGGATAATCGACAGGACCATTTTTTCGGCTGTTACCATATGGTAACGCTGGGAAGTACAGGGTACAGGTTTTCTTAATGCTACAAAATACAAATGTTTGAGAAAAAGTCTAATAAACACAACTTAATCCAACAGGGGGGCTCTTCCTTGATATATAGGACCAAATTTGGGTCAAATCGGTGCAGTATATCGTATATATAACACAACTGTCATAGGAACAATCGGGGTCAAATTCACCTTTAGTATGAAAAACTTTTTTCTATTCTGAGATATCTCAACCAAACTCTTAGAATATGTGACTTATATGTTGCTACACATCCTGACCAAATTTGGTTCAAATCGGACCACTATATCATATAGCTGCCATAGGAGCAATCATATTTTATGAATAAAACAGTGCGAAACGCGAATAAAATGTATGGAAAAAACCTGTACCCTGTACTTCCCAGCGTTACCGTATGGTAACACGAAAATTAAAAGCGTAAATTAACTTTAAACAAGCGGTAAAGGCTATAGTCGAGATCCCGACTATATGATACCCGTTACTTACTTAAATATATTGAAAAGTACTTTAAAGAAAATACTTGTTTTGCTCTGAAAACTTTAATTCGCCATAACGTTCTACATGTCCGATCTTGATGCGATTTAGTGGGATAATAGATAATGCTAATAGATAACGGTAATAATCACAAAAAACGTATTATCTTAAAAACTGTGGGTGTGGTGGTTTTTCGCGATTTGCGGGGGCGGATGGGGGCGTGGATTAAATTTGAATTAAACTTGATCTGCGTGAGGTATATATAAATCTGTGTGCCAAATTTGGTTACTCTATCTCTTTTAGTCTCTGAGATTTCTTTGTTTAGACGGTTTTTCGCTATTTGCAGGGGCAGAGGGGGGCGTGGCTTAATTTTGAAACAGACTTGATCTGCGTGGGGTATATAGAAGTCTTTTAGTGAAAGTTTGGTATCTCTATCTCTTATGGTCTCTGAGATCCTTTTGTTCATACAGACGGACAGACGGACAGACGGACATGGCTATATCGACTCGGCTATTGATGCTGATCAAGAATATATATACTTTATAGGGTCGGAGATGTCTCCTTCTCCCTGTTACGCACATTCCAACGAACACAATATACCCTTATACTTATTTTTTATAAGTAACGGGTATAAAAAGTGTTTTTTATTTAAAAATTGTTTCATAATTAAAAAGAGCACTATTTTACCTTTCTAATGATGGGTGCATTGCATATAGTTCAGTACTAAAATTAGTTAAACGATTTAAATTTACTTTCGACGAATTGCCAAAAGCCGTTTTTTAGCACTGCAGAATATAATGAGCAACTTAAATCGCATTTTTTGATCAGCTAACTTCGAGAGATTGTCTCAATCAACTTTTTACCAGTTAGAGACAACAATTTACTCTTAGAATATCAAATAAAAGTTAATCTAACGTTTATATGTTGTCTAAAAATAAAGTTTTAGTAAATGCCTATTGCTTGTTACCATATGGTAACGCTGGGAAGATTCGGGTTAACCAGTGTCCGAATTATTGAAATAGAACAGTAATTTAATTTTGCGTAAAAGAAGTTTATTCAAGAAAAATATAAGATGTGCTCTTTTTCTCATTTCAATTTCGCGAGCGAAGCAAGCCGGGGGTTGGCGAACGAAGCGAACAGGGGACGGAACCCCGTAGTATTTTATAAATTTGTTGCTTTGATAATAATTGCTTTGTACGAACGGTGAAAAAACGAAGTAGTCTGATGTGTTTAAAAAGGTATCATGTCATTTAGCAGGTACGGATCATGATGAAATTAACAAGGTGGAGTATTCACTCACCACAGCCCTCATTTTCCGGCCCAAAAATATTCACCATGATTCGTGGTGAAAGTAAGTTGTCAAAATTAAAAAAAAAAATGTTCAAATTATTTGATTGAGCAAATTGTACCTTGTAAAAATGCCCAGGAAATGCAAAATATGTGGTTCTCTTTTAAATTCGGTAATTCGTGTACCAAGGGATGGAAGCAAGAGAAATCTCTGGACAGATGCAGCTGGAGTTGAATTAGAGGAACAAAATAGAATTTGTCCACTGCATTTTAAGGATTCAGATTTCCACTATGCATCCAACAGCAACGTAAAACGGAGGCAATTGTTACCAAACGCGGTGCCTCAACGCAACAAACTTAATGTAAGACGGAGAGACACACATGGCTATATCGACTCGGAATATATATGCTTTATTAGGTCATGAGTTGGTCCTTCTCCCTGTAACATGCATTCCACCTAATACAATAGAAATTTATACTTAATTTAAAAATAACGGGTAAAACATATTTCCCAAAATAACGAAATAGAGAGAAGAGAACGACAAAAAATTTTCGACGTAGCATGCTTTTCAATGTCGTCTCTCTATCTGTCAAAATGCTCTCAAAGTGGTGAAAACATTGGCGCCTGTGGTGAGTGAATACTCCACCTTGTTAATTTCATCATGGTACGGATTACTTGATCCATTAGAATTAAAGAAAGGATTACTGATTTAAAAACCTGCCGAATAAACCCAATGTTGAAAAATCTGCGCTTTGCTCTGAGAGAAACTACAGTTGAAATGTCTACACTTGCAATTTTTTATACCCGTTACTTATAAAAAATAAGTATAAGGGTATATTGTGTTCGTTGGAATGTGCGTAACAGGGAGAAGGAGACATCTCCGACCCTATAAAGTATATATATTCTTGATCAGCATCAATAGCCGAGTCGATATAGCCATGTCCGTCTGTCCGTCTGTCCGTCTGTATGAACAAAAGGATCTCAGAGACCATAAGAGATAGAGATACCAAACTTTCACTAAAAGACTTCTATATACCCCACGCAGATCAAGTTTGTTTCAAATTTAAGCCACGCCCCCCTCCGCCCCCGCAAATAGCGAAAAACAGTCTGAACAAAGAAATCTCAGAAACTAAAAGAGATAGAGTAACCAAATTTGGCACACAGATTTATATATACCTCACGCAGATCAAGTTTGTTTCAAATTTAATCCACGCCCCCATCCGCCCCCGCAAATCGCGAAAAACCACCACACCCACAGTTTTTAAGATAATACGTTTTTTGTGATTATTACCGTTATCTATTAGCATTATCTATTATCCCACTAAATCGCATCAAGATCGGACATGTAGAACGACAGTTATGGCGAATTAAAGTTTTCAGAGCAAAACAAGTATTTTCTTTAAAGTACTTTTCAATATATTTAAGTAAGTAACGGGTATCATATAGTCGGGATCTCGACTATAGCCTTTACCGCTTGTTTTTACTTATTTTTAGTATATTCTTACATACAAACACGTTTATATGATCGGATTTCAGAATCAATAAATTTGTGTGGTGCCCGGGTTACAGAATATTTAATAGATACAAATTAAGTGTCCGAAATATCAGGCTGTCCTAATGAACAAGTGTCCGAATTATTGAAATAGAACAAAAATTATTATTTGCGTAAAAAAAGTTTATTCAAGAAAAATATAAGAAGTGCTCCCCTTTTCACGTTTCAATTTCGTGAGCGAGGCGAGCTGTGGGCAGAGCTCCCAAGTATCTGAATAAAGTTCTCAACGGTGTATTCAAAGTTGAGTATAATTTAGGCAAACTTTTTAAATTATTTGTTATTATTATATGGATATTTGTTAGGGGGGAGGATGGGGGATAGCAAAAAAGGCAAAACGACTTATTGCATTCAAATTGGTGCATCCCAGCATGATCCTTGTCCCCGCTATTCTCAAGTCGACGCACTACCTCCACGTGGTTCCTCCTGGATTGTCACCTAGTACCCTTTGGGTGGCAAACTAAAGCGCGCGTCGAGGAGGAAAATTGAACAACAAGGCATGGCACCAAGAGGGGAGTCAGTCCATATAATAACAAATTTCATTTATAATAGTCATTTCTCATAAATCTTTTCTTTACTTTACTTTTATACATACTGAAATAAGTAATGGGTATCCTATAGTCGGAATCTCGACTATAGCCTTTCCCACTTGTTAGACCCCGTACTTAAAAAAAGTACAGGGGTCTATTGGGTTTGTTTTAACGAAAATGTGCGTAACAGGCAGAAGGAGGCGTGGCAGACCCCATAAAGTATATATATTCTTGATCAGCATCAATAGCCAAGTCGATATTGCAATGTCCGTCTGTCCTGACGTCCTGCTGTCCTGACGTCCTGACGTCTGTATGAACACCTAGATCTCAGAGACTATAAGAGCTAAAGACACCAAATTTGGTATGTAGCTTTGTCTATATTGCAAGCAGATCAAGTTTGTTTCAGAAATCGGCCACGCCCCCTATACAGCCCAAAAATCGACATAGAAAATTTCATATCCATATTAAAAGAGCAGTTTAAATGCTAGAGACACCAAAATTGGTATGTAGGTTCCTCTATATTGCAAGCAGATCAAGTTTGTTTCAGAATTCGGCCACGCCCCCTATACCGCCCAAAAATCGACATAGAAAATTTCATATCCATATTAAAAGAGCAGTTTAAATGCTACAGACACCAAAATTGGTATGTAGGTTCCTCTATATTGCAAGCAGATCAAGTTTGTTTCAGAATTCGACCACGCCCCCTTTACCGCCCAAAAAATTTCATATCCATATTAAAGAGCAGTTTAAATGCTAGAGACACCAAAATTGGTATGTAGGTTCCTCTATATTGCAAGCAGATCAAGTTTGTTTCAGAATTCGGCCACGCCCCCTTTACCCCCTTAAATTGACATAGAAAATTTCATATCCAAATTATATGGGCCATTTAAAAGCTAGAGATTCAAGATTTTGCACAGACGAAGAGAAAATTGTCATAGATTTTTGATGAAAATTTCATTTCATAACCAAGATATTCAAATAATAAATTTTGCTGTTTCGATGATGGAGCGTTGGCAGTAATTAAGATTTGAAAAATGTGAAAACATGAAAATTGAATAAACATATTATATAACAAATTGGCCTTCTATACATAATGGGCTTCAGTGGCGTAGTGTGCCGAGTCGCAGCGCTCGTGACAGGCAGGGACATATGTTTTTTAATTCATTCATTTTGCATTGAAATTCAATTTGTATTTATTAATGTTATGATAACATCTACTAACATTTAATGTTAACAAACGTTTTTAAAATTATGAAATAGAGTCCTGTAAAACCAATATAGAAATTTGGCGACTTGTACTCAATTCGATTTGTGGCCCAATGGGTTGAGCCACCGAAGTTTTAAATTTCTTTTAAAAAAAATTTTTTTTTTGCGGGTTCGACTACCGGCTGGGACAAATTTTTTTAAGGTGATTTTTTGGCTATTTTTAATTTTTTTTTGTATTATTTAATTTTAAAACTATTATCTAATAATGTTGTATTGACATATTAATTTCTTTTGATTCAAATATATTATTAAGCTAAATTTTGAGCTTCAATTATGTTACTATATGAAATAAGTGTTGGTTAATTTATTTATTACAACATTTTGCATGTTAAACGTGTAGTTTTAGTTTTATCTCTGGTAATGTTTTACATATGCTTCACAAGCCCAAATAATAATGTTAAGCTAGAAACTTCTTTTGTTTTGTCGCGTGCTTAAATATGTATGTATGTGTGCACTTAACAGATCTTAGAATTGTGTATATAGCTGTCTCGCTCTCCCTAATGCTTTACGCATATGTATGTCTATTTGACTTTACATTGGCTCTTCTTCAATTATTTTTTGCACGTTGTCTTCGAGTGATTTTGAAATTAACTTTGCGATTTAACGAGTGTAACTGAATTAGATAAATGGTGCGACTAGTGTTCATAAATAATGTTTAACAGAAGACCCTAGGACGGCATATAAACTATAAGTTATTTTAAGTTTATTTTAAATATTATTTAATTTTTAGCAGTGGCTGCTTTTGGAGTAAGTACGGGGTCTCCGACAGTCGAGTATGCTCGACTGTAGCACCGTCCGACTAGTTTCTTTTTGAGGTGGGCTCGAACTAATAGGCAATTACCGAAATATCTCATAAGACCAAAAAGTTTTTCGTACTTAAACGTGATTTTCGACCGACACAAAAATGTCTATATTCAGTTAATAGGTAATGTTTATGTTTCAAATGCCAAAAAACGCAAACCTGTACGTATAACAACATATTGAAAATAAATAAAAATCGTTAGAGCCGTTTTGTCATAGTTCACCAAAAAGGAAGCTAAAAACCTTATTTTACCTGAAAATTGTTTCCTGAGTACTTTAAAATAAAAATTGAAAGGTACGCCTAAAATCCATTAAAAATACCTTTCCAACGATATATAGTACATATATGTAGCTTTAACGGTTTGGGGGTTTCAATTTTAGCGTAAAATAGCGTTTTTCCGCTAGCTGGAAATTCAAAAAGTCGTACAAAAAACTTAACTAGATTTTTAAGGAGTCCACTAAAAGTTTCAAATTTAAGTATTTTTTAAATTAGTTGTCGGATTTGGGTGATCGAGGAATCAATAGACGCGTATTTTTGAGTTAAGTTTTTAAAAAATAAAAAGTTTTACCAAATGGCCCCGACAGCCCCATTAGCTGCGATCGTTAAAATTTTGCCCCTCCCATTTTCACCTCCAATTTACACCCCCGTATCGCGTGACCCAGGTGAGTTAGAAAAAGTTTAAGTATGTCATTTTGTAAGCTAGGACTAAACCTTTCGATCGGAATATAACTTGATCTAATCGGACAGTCGTAGCAAATTTTCCAAATTAGCTGTTTATATTGCTGGTCGCCTTTCGCAACCTTCGTGCTGCTTTCGTCACTAGCGCGAACTGCCGTCCGGAGTGATTATTCCACTAAATCGTATCAAGATCGGACTAGTAGAACTGCAGTTATGGCAAAATAATGGTTTCAAAGTAATACAAGTAATTTCTTTAAAGTACTTTTATATATAAAAACAAGGGGGCTCCGCCCCCTGCTCGCTTCGCTCGCGGTGAGGTGCGGCTACAGTCGAGCACGCTCGACAGTAGAATACCCTGAGCCCAGGTACTCTTTTATAAAAGTTGATTTTCGACCAATTTTGGCAGCTATATGATATATGGAACCGATTTGAACCAAATCTGGTCAGAATGTACAAAACCAACCTAAATGCATATTCTATCAGTTTGGTTAAGATATCTCAAAAAACCAAAACATTTTACATACTAACACTTACTTTTCGATTAAACTTCTCTATTGCAGCTATATGATATAGTGGTCCGATCTGAACCAAATTTGGCCAGAATATATGAGACGAACTTAAATGTTCATTTTATTAGTTTGGTTATGCTATCTCTAAAAACAAAAGACATTTTCTTACTTAAACTTGATTTTCGACAGAGCGTTTCTATGGCAGCTATATGATATAGTGGTCCGATTTGGACCAAATTCGGTGAGGATGTATAATACCAGCCCAGATGCATATTCTATCAGTTTGGTTACGATATCTCAAAAAACAAAAAACTATTTCATACATATGCTGGATTTTCGGCAGAGCGTCTCTATGACAGCTATATCATATAGTGGGCCGACTTTAACCAAATTTGGTCAGGATGTATAATACCACCCCAAATGTATATCGTGTGAGATTGGTTGAGATATTTCAAAAATTGAAGAAGCTTTTCATACTAAAACTTCATTTTCGATGTATCGTTCCTATGGCAGCTATATTATATAGTTGTCCGATCTAAAAATAAAAACAAACTTAATCTGCGTACGGTATCCAGGAACCTACATTCCAAGTTTGAAGTCTCTAGCTCTTATGGTTTCTGAGATCGACGCGTTCAAACAGACGGACAGACAGACGGACATGTCTCAATCGACTCGACTGTTGTTCCTGATCAAGAATATATATACTTTTGGGGGTCTGCCACGCCCCCTTCTGCCTGTTACATACATTCTGCCATTTTTTGCCCATTTTTAATGGGCTCAGGGTATAATAAGCAACGGATATTCTACGGTCGGGATCTCTACTATAGTCTTTCCAACTTGTTTTTCTCAATCTGCTTTTGTTGCCAACTAGTTTTCTGAATTGTACTTACGGACTATCCCACTCACTCTTATCTTAGTTACGTAAACCACCCCTATTTATGGTTGAATCCACCCACGCATAACCGGCTTGTGCTCAAAAGCCGTAATAACATAATAATTTTTTGCAAACATATCTTTCTGTGTTTTCTCTCTTTATGTTTTTCATATACCACTAATTAGAATTACGAGCGCGTAATATACCCTAACCATCCCTTTTGCTACTGCACTCCGCTATCCACGATGACCCCGTCAGTAGCTGGCAGCCGTAGAACTTTTGAAGTGGCAAAAACCTTTTTATGCCACTATGTCGCATATGTTCATTATGTTTGCCGCCGACAAGGTCCTTGAAGCCTCATCGTGCTCGTCTGCTTGAGTAATTAGCAGTACCGGAATTCACCATCCAATGCATTGCAATCCAAGTAACGCTCCTTGTTGTCCTTGTCGTGCTTGTTACAGGCGCTGCATTTCATTTGTGTGCAACTGTGCGCAAAGCTCTTTATGAAATGACGGAGACGACGATGACGACCACAACGGTGATATTATACGGCCCAACAACAACATCTTCCACAAAAACAACCGTATGGCTCTAGATTATTTCATTATTTAATTAGTAAAACATTTGGGAGTGCAATGTGAAGCTCTTTTTTTTAATATTAAGTATGAATTTTCACTAAACTTTCAGCGATTTAAATATTTCTACTACATATCCGCTTACATAAATAGAAGTAAAGAAATAATTTAGTGTACGCCTATATTATTTTGTACACTCAGAAAAAAAGACCAAATCGTTCTTATTTTTTTTGTTGAAAAATTATCTACAATTGATTTCGAACTATGACTCTATGTTCTCGATACATGAATTTCGATTCTTGAAATATAATAGGCGTTTGAAATTTAATAACATTACACTGACATGTTAAACAAGTGATGTTCCGGTAGTACCCTGGATAGAGTCGCTGCTACAGTTTAGGAAAAACCTGGGTTCGCTTCCCACTCTGGCCAAGGACAGTTAGGTTAATAATAATACAATTAGGCAATACAGTATTGCAGGGAGCACATGTGCAATACTGATATCGTGAGCATCCTTTTACGTTTCAACCTTGCACAGGGATTTGTATTTCAGTGTTATGATTTCGTTTCAGTATGTTTGAGTTTCCTGGTAGTGTAGATGCTAGAGTTGAAGATCAACATTCAAAAGCTGCTGGTTCAAATTTGAAAACTCCATCAATGTTTTTTATTTATTTTTATTCGATGCACCCAAAATACCATCTATTTTTTCTTGTTTCCACTTGTAAAAATAATTTGTCGGTTGCATTGGAAAATTGTCCTACAATCAAAAAAATGTATTGTGTCGTGACGTCACTAAACAAGTATTGTCAAAACTTTAACACTAAAATATGCCAAAAATACAAAATTTGGATTGAAATAATCGACTTCATCGAGCTTTCTATCATCTTTACATGAGCAGATGTGAAATACTTTTCGTTGTCAAGGGTCTGGGTCTAGTACTCTAGCAGGAAAATTTTCAGTACAAGTTGATGTTGTGACGTGTTTCACATGTGCTCCCTGCAATTCGGCTACTGTATAGTGAAAACCCTAAATCATATTATAGCACATGGGCATTTCCAGGAAAGAGAATGCGACATTTGTATGACTTTTAAGGTAAAAAAAAAATGTAAAAAGTTTACATTTTAAAAATTTACATTTTAAAAAATGTTTTTCTACGTGATTAATGCATTGTATCAACACAATTTTTATTATAAAAGACAAGCATTCAAGACCTTTTGTATTCTGTTATTTTAACAAGTGTCATGTTACCGATTCCAGGCAAGAGTTTACTTCTTGCTATTTTTGTGACCGGACTTTTCATTTAAAGTGTGTTGGCTTAAACATTAAAGTCAAAGATTGTCTTGATAAAAACGTTGGCTTGAGATGGCGTTGTGAAACTTGCCGGGACATTGAGGTGCAAGTGCGCAAGTATATGGAGCGAACCAGAGAAAGTTTTAAGGACTTATCGAAGCTTTTTCATAAAGCTAATGTCGTTTTTTCGGATATGGAAAACTTGTTCAGTAATTCGTCATTATTGAATGAGCAACCTAAACGAAAAAAGAGTAGTTCTTCTTCGCGGCATGCGCAGACTTCCTTTTCTATCCCGCAATCAGACCTGAATCTGCAGCATTCAAATACAACTGGTACATCTCAATCAACCAATTTATCAACCAATTCATTGCCTAAACATGTTAAGACCCACCATAACCCACATGTTATTGAAATTTCGGCCCCACAATCAACATCTTTATCCAATAGTGTAAATTTTAATGTCGCGCCAGTTGATACGGTAGCCAATATACTGACTGCCGTACCGCCTCGCCCGTCAAGGCCCCTCCAAGGCATTCCTCCTCCGAATCCTAAGAGACATGTTTTTATCTCTAGGCTTTCTAAAGATCAGTCTCCGTATGATGTTAAGGCTTATGTCCAAAACAAAATACAAAATGCTGATATTTCGGTGGATAAATTTAATTTTAATTACCCAAGGGAAATATCGTCATTTAAAATATCGTGCTCACAAAGTGTTTTTGATAATATTTGTCAACAACACTTTTGGCCTGAACATATTTTTGTGGCTGAGTACCAAGGAAATGCAAATCGAAAGAAAGATCGGAACCCGATATCAGGTGATGGCTCCTCTTTACCTGTTATACCTTCAAACGTAGTATCAAAAAACTAATTTCCTCTATCTCTTTAGCTTACCAAAATGTACGAGGCCTTAATAGTAAGCTATCTAGCCTATTTCTTAACAGTCATTCCTTCGACTTTGACATCATCTGTTTTACTGAGACCTGGCTCAAACCCGCCACATCAGATTTTTCTATTTTTTCTTCTAATTATACTATATATAGATGTGATCGTATTACTCGAATTGGAGGCGGAGTATTATTGGCTGTTGACTCCAATCTCGCCTCGGAACCGATTCCAACCACTTTTAATTCGGACATTGAGTTCATTTGTGTGAAAGTTTCTTTCAATAAATTTTCTATTTATTTAACTTGTTCTTACATTCCACCCTCGGCTGATGATACAGTATACGATACTCATCTTAACGCCATTAAATATATATCATCTCTAGCTTCTGACACTGACTTGCTCTTTGTCTTGGGTGATTTTAATCTGCCCAATGTTGGATGGATCGCCTCCAATGACTCGAATTTACTTATTCCTGATAGCTCCAATAGTTTTATTGATGGCCTCTCAGAGCTTTCTTTGGTACAAATCAATCCTGTTTGCAATTCTATCAACAGGACACTCGACCTGCTATTTGTATTGGACCCCACCAATACCATTGTATCTAGGATTGACCCATTGGTTATGCCAGAAGACCCATACCATCCAGCTCTTAATACATGCATTAATTTACCTTTGCGTTCAGATGTATTATCATCTAATACCGCTGTGCGCATTCGGTGTTTTAGCAAAACAGATTTCAATAGACTAAACAATCTGATTTCGTGTATGGATTGGTCTCAACTATACGCATGTTCTGATTTGGATAATGCCATTAAGCTTTTTTATATTACTCTAAATTCTTTATTTGATATCTGTGTTCCGCTTGTATCTCCTATCAGTTCTACTAGACCCCCCTGGTTCTCTAGAGAGTTATCACATTTAAAAAATGTGAAATCCAAGCAATTCAAAAAATATAAAAAGTCTGGAAATCCTTACGATTTCTCCAGATATGTAATTACCAACTCCAATTTTCAGGTACTTAACTCTCAGTGCTACAACAATTACTTACAACGTTGTAAGGTTGAATTCTCTAGAGATCCTAAGCAGTTCTATAAATTTGTAAACTCTAAACGCAAAACTATATCATTTCCGTCATCTCTCACCTTTAATAACGTTCAAGCTAATTCTGACCAATCAATAGCCGATTTGTTTGCTGACTTTTTCCAAACTACATACTCTACGAGTAGACCCCATGATGGTCACTCTTACCCTTACATGCTGAGCAGTATAAACTGTATGTATAGCCCCGCAATCACAGAAAGCTCTCTTCTTTGTGAGCTTAAATTAATTAAGCCAGTACATACACCAGGTCCCGATGGTGTGCCTGGTTCCGTATTAAAGTACTGTGCGGAATCTTTGTGTAGACCGCTGCATAAGTTATTCACTTTATCAATTGACTCTTCGTCTTTTCCAAATCTATGGAAAGACTCTTATATTATCCCTCTTCACAAAAAGGGTATTAAATGCGACGTTCAGAATTATAGGGGTATTGCTAAGCTTTCTGCAATTCCGAAGTTGCTTGAAAAAATAATAACTTCTCATCTTCAACATTTATGTGGTTCTATTATCTCTCCTACTCAGCATGGGTTTATGAGGTGTAGATCGACAACCACTAACCTTCTTGAGTTTACTTCTCTTGTGATTAAAGGGTTCAAGAAAAAGATGCAAACTGACGTTATTTATACGGATTTTAGTAAAGCTTTCGATTCTGTAAATCACTCACTATTAATTCATAAGCTCGATCTTCTCGGCTTTCCGAATAATCTTCTTATTTGGATTTCCAACTATTTAAGTAACAGAACGCAAAGAGTTAGTTTCAAAACTTCATTTTCAAAAACCATCAAAGCTACGTCTGGAGTACCGCAAGGTAGTCATCTTGGCCCACTTCTTTTTACGTTATTTATAAACGATCTTCCAACTGTTTTATCCCACTCACGTGCACTCATGTATGCGGATGACGTCAAGCTTTGTTTAACCTATAGTGAACCTTTCTCTGATAGATTTTTGCAAGCGGACTTAAATGCACTGTTTTTTTGGTGTCAAGCCAACTTGCTTAATTTAAATAGTTTAAAATGTAAAGTAATGACTTTCTACAGATCCTTTCGGCATATTTGTCAGTATTCACTAAATGGCATTATCTTGGAATGCTTAAATGATAACGAAGGCTCAGTAAATGATTTAGGTATAATTCTAGATCATAAACTGAAGTTCGATAAACATATTGCTGTTGCAGTCAATAAGGCAATGGGAGTTCTTGCGTTTATTAAGCGATGGTCAAAGGAATTTGATGATCCTTATATTACTAGGCTTTTATATACATCTCTTGTTCGTCCGATTCTTGAGTATGGGTCATGCATTTGGTCTCCTCAATACGAATCACATCGTGCCAGAATAGAATCGGTTCAAAAACAATTTTTAATATTTGCTCTTCGCGGCTTGAACTGGAACTCAGAAATACAGTTGCCTTCGTACTCTAGTAGACTTTGCTTAATCCATCTTCCCTCTCTTACTAATCGTAGAATTATGCTTGGAGTAATGTTCGTCCATAAATTACTACAGGGTCAAGTAGACTCAGTTAGTTTGATGGACGAAATAACTTTCAACATACCTTTTAGATTAACTCGTAACTTTAATCCTCTTTATCTTCAGCATTGCACCACTAACTGGGCTTTGCATGAACCTTTTCGTATTCTGTGTGCTGACTATAACAATCTGTACCGTACGATTAGTTTCGAGCGTTCTTCGCCTACTATTAAAGCCTCTATATTATTGTTTCTAACTTCTAACTAACTAACTAATCTCTAATTTTATCTTGGTCTGATTGGGTTTTTCTGGGTTTTCCCCAATCCTAGCAGCGAATGTTGGACCAATCGTTTTCTTTTTCATTTTAGATGCCCCCAGAATATAAAATATATATTTATAATTACATTTACATTTACATTACACTGTAATAATTAAATTAATATTTTAATTTAAATGTATAGTTAAA
Organism: Drosophila phalerata; assembly: GCA_951394115.2. Classification (NCBI taxonomy): domain Eukaryota; kingdom Metazoa; phylum Arthropoda; class Insecta; order Diptera; family Drosophilidae; genus Drosophila; species Drosophila phalerata. Next base: position 4,214,814 of record OX596008.2, on the reverse strand, counting down.
TGTCGGCTGCTTATAGCTTGACAATAAATAAATAAATAAATAAATAAATTAATTATAGAAAACAATGCATCGAGAACGCGACGAGAAATATATGTAAGTCACTTTTGACTTCATTTTGAAAACTGCGAAAGTATGCGAAATGTAGGAAGTAATTTGGATGAAAATATTCTTAAACCATTGTAAAATAATGTAGTTTTCCATTTTAGGAGTTATTTTGATGTGTTAATATCATTTATGTATTTTGCATGTTTTATTAGTGATTTGTAACACGACGATCGTGAACGTGAGTAGATATAGTTTTTGTCAAGAATTTTTATTAAATCTCGTTATCGCTCGCACACCCCCGACTCGCTTCGCTCGCAGTGAGATGGGAAAGAGCTACAGTCAAGCTCACTCGACAGTTATTTGCTCGCTCCCCACACCTTCGCGACACTTATATTTAATGATCATTAATTAAACCAGGCATGCCCAGCCCTAAACAAACAAATACTTAAAAAACTTAAATTCATAAAGAGGCTTAATTTATTTGACACTTTTAACTTATAACAATATGTTAAAATAAAAGATAATTTATCGTACTAATAATCAAAAAACATAAATATATTCAAATTTGACATCTATAGATTAACATAATTGAATAAACAATTGATTTAACAGATCAAATATATATTAACAAAAAATTAATTAACATAACATTCATATAACATGTCTAAATTAAATTATACCATGTTAATATAACATTGATATAACATGTATAACTAAAATTATATTATTTTATAATAACATTAGCATAGCATGTGTACCTACTGTTACCCCCACCCCACCAGACTGTGCGTATCACGGCGTGCAAAGCGAAACTTATTTGCTTAATATATTCGTTGTTGATTATTCGATTGCAATGATATATTCAGCATACATTATAATGATGCTAATCCATACGTGTGCTGAATTTATTCTCTACCTATTAAATTGGCCATGTAAGTGGATATTTAAGGTTTTTGTCGATTACAGAAAAATTGGGGGCGTGGAAAAATTCTAAAGCAAACTTGATCTGCGTGCTCTTCATAAAAGTATTGTCACAAAATTTGGTAGCTCTGTTAAAAGCCTAATTTTTCTAAGAAAAAAAAATTCTAGATTTTTGAAAAATTTTTTTTGATTTTCTGCTCAGAAGCAGTGCTGCCAAAACCGCTTTTTCCCGTCAAATCTGGCTGTTTTTGAAAGCCAGCAGCGGGAAAAATTTTGGAATTGCGGGAAGCGGGAATTATGCCTTTTTTAGAAATGTATTCAGCTTTTTTTCGGCAAAGTCAGCACCATTTTTGGCCATTCTATCATCTTTATACCAAAAGTCGGCGCCAACTGTAACAATTTTTTCGAAATGCCAAAAGTCTCTGCTCGCTTAGTTCGCCTCTGATGCCGTCCGGACCAACATAAGTGCAAAAATATTCTATAAATATACTTAAGATATTTCAAAGAACAAACAAATTGTTTATGCTTTTGCTTGATTTTTGAGCAGACGGACTCGGCTGTTGAGCTGATCAAGAATATACATGTTTTATGGGGCTGCCACGCCTTCTTCTGCCTTTTACATACATTCTGTTTAAAACTTTATACCCTATTTTGACCATTTTTAGTGAGCACAAGGTAAAAAACATTTAATTTGTGAGCCCATAAGTACCGCTTTTTTTAAGCTCTTTTCTTAAAATTTTTGGCTTTTTTTGCGGGTCCTTCCAGTCAAAAACGGCTTTTTTTTTGGTCTCAAAAGTTGGCAGCACTGTTTCGCACCCTTCGTGCTGCTTTCGTCACAGTGATCTGTGTTCCAAATTTGGATACTCTATCTCTAATAGTCATACAGACGTATGAATGGTTTTTCGCGATTTACGGGCGTGGCAAAAATTTAAAAAAACTTGACCTGCGTGGGGTATATAGAAATATGTGTGCCAAATTTGGTTGGAGATCTAGGCGCTCACACAGACGGACGGACGGGCAGACGGACATGGATATATCAACTCGGCTGTTGATGCTGATCAAGAATATATATACTTTATAGGGTCAGATATGCCTCCTTCTCTCTGTTCCATACATTCCAACGAACACAATATACCCTTATACTTATTTTATATAAGTAACGGGTATAAACACATTTAATGACATACACTGCAAAACCGAATAGTTTCACGATTTTCGTCACATTAAATTGGCCAGATCTTTTAAAACAATTGGTCGATTTTGTTGGAATAATTTTTATTTGATAGATTATTTAGTTGTTAATAAGATGTAAAAGTTTTTAACAACGGTACAAATATTGAAATTATTAAATTTTCCAAAAGCCTTTCTAAAATGGCATAACTGGCTTAACTGAATAGGTTCAAGAGATTAAAATTAAAAAAAAATGTTTGTCGGAAAAATTTAAAGTTCGGATAAATTTTTTGTTAAATATATATTATTTTACTATAATTTAATAATTAGTATTGCTTTAGTATTGCTTCATAATAATTTTCAATAATTTGAAGCGAGATTTCGGTCCAGGCTTTCCTAATCGCATCAATTAATGTCGCGGTATCTTCAAATTGTCTCTCGCCCTCGTGTACAAAAGTCCCCATAATGTTAACGTCCGGGAAGTATGATTGTAACTCAGACATTCTCACATTTCGGTCTTCAGTCAACTGTTTAATCCATCTTGCAGACGGAGTGTGGGTGTTATTATGCTGAAATGTCCATAAAAGCCTGTCAAATAATTCGGAGAGTTGGGAAAAGCTTTTTTATAGTTCAATATTGCACACACTCTCAATTAATTTTGAAAAACGAACTGCAGTTCACAACTTCTACAATATGCTAGTACTCCCGACAAAATTTTACTCCATTTACAAGTGTGGTGGTAACTTCACACATATTATTCCTTTCTTACGTCTTGGAAGTATTATTTAATCTCGTCAGGACCACCCAGATAATATGTTTTTTGATCGAAAAACTCGACATCTCCATGTAAAACGCTCTCGAGCAAAACGGGTGCGTGGGGCTTAAAGCACATCATTGAGGTGTGTTTTTTTTTTGTTTTTTTTCAATCTCTCCCAACATTTGAAACTACGAATAATGAGTTTTTTAGTCGCCCCACTGGCATTGACACCGCATTTTTCCTTGACTTGGGAAAACAAACCTGATAAAATTGATGCACCTCTAATAAAAAGAGTTCCTCTACTGATGTTGTAGTGTTTTGAAAACCTTCTCTTATGTTATTGACAATAACTTATTGTCATAATTTGCGGTACTTCAAAGGTAACTAATAATCATTTTGGATCTGACCTAAATTGTATCAGCGATTATATGGTGATTTAGTTCAGAATTAAGACATTCTTTTACTTGAACTCTTCAAAGTAAGTTAATTGAGTAATGCGGTTCATTTTACTTAAATTTAGGTGTGAAAGCTCTAAATTAATAACCAAAATAAAATTGGCGTCTTTAAGTTATCCCTGTCGATCACAAAGTTAGCTCAAAGTTCGTGAACCTATTCAGTTGAGCCAAAAAAAGCATGCCATTTTAGATAGGATTTTGTGAAATTATATAATTTTGATATTTGTAGCTGTGTTAGAAACCAGAAACATCTTATTAACAACTAAATTCTCTATCAAATAAAAATTTTTCATCAAAATCGACCAATTGGTTTAAAAGATCTGGCCAATTTAATTTGATGAAAATCGTGAACCTATTCAGTTGAGTGGCAGTGTATGAAGAAATTAGTTTAAAATTTGAATTGAAACACTATATTTATTGATTAATTATAATTAGTTCGACATATGAAGGCATTAATTTTTGGGCTAGACTTTATCGTTCGCTTATTGCGTTTGTTTAAAAATCCCAACTATTGCATTGCTTGTTTGATAAGAGGATAATTACAAAAACGTTGACATCAGAGCATTATTAATAATAATAATAATAATTTATTATAAAGCAAATGAGAATACCAGTTTGCTATTTTATTATCTGTATTTAATTTTTTATTTAATATATTAATTTCACAGCAAGCGGAAGATGTTGACGCCAGAGATGATAATGTCCAAGAGAGTGATTGTTCATCAATCTTATAGAACTGCTCTTTCGATAAGTTCAGTTCGGTATTTTTCCAGTAGATGCTGTGTTGTCAGACCGCCACAATTAAAAATTTTGTGGCGCCATCTTTTAAGAATAGAATAGAAACTTAACCGTCAATTAGTGAACCAGTCAATAACGCCATCTGTTTATCACATCTAAGTTTTTCACAGAAATCATTGCATTGGCGATCCGCAAACGTGTAGCATGGAGGATATATTAAAAAGTTTAGGAGATGAAGCATTTTTAAATATTTTAGCTGGTAAGTACAAATGCATAAAATAACAAATGAAAATATTTATCATTTAATTTATTTGTTCTACAAATAATTGTACTAATTTTAGAGCGGAACTTTAGCGTTCGCACATTTTGCTCTTTAAAATGGGATCAGTTGCTCGAAAAAAATTCCTGTAGAGCTCGTTGGACCAGCGATTAAGTTTTAAGCACAATTGGAAAATTGACATAAATGAATTAAGTGTTTTTCTCCAATTTAGTAAATGTAGTCATTGTTCATGAAAATTATAGCATTTAATACGCCATCTATATTTCATATGTAATAAGCTGGACCAACTCCAAATTACAAAATAAAACCCCAAATAGAGGGCAATTTATCATGAATTTAGCCAAAAAAATTATTTTTTGGGGTCTCAACTAGTTTTTTAAATGTTTAAAGTTTTCATATAAAATTGCCTATTTTTGTTGTTGCTTGAGCAACTTGTCTCTATACAGCTCATTTACCAACACTGATTTGATCACCCGGTCACAAACATCTCTATAAACATCATCCTAGAGGTGTTGATAAATTGCCCTCTAATTGGGATTTTTTTTTAGACCCCGTACTTAAAAAAAGTACAGGGGTCTATTGGGTTTGTTTTAACGAAAAAGTGCGTAACAGGCAGAAGGAGGCGGGGCAGACCCTATAAAGTATATATATTCTTGATCAGCATCAATAGCCAAGTCGATATAGCAATGTCCGTCTGTCTGTCTGTCTGTCTGTCTGTCTGTATGAACACCTAGATCTCAGAGACTATAAGAGCTAGAGACACCAAACTTGGTATGTAGGTTCCTCTATATTGCAAGCAGATCAAGTTTGTTTCAAAATTTGACCACGCCCCCTTTAACGCCTAAAAATTGACATAAAAAATTTCCATACCCAAATTATAAGAGCAATTTAAAAGCAAGAGATTCAAGAATTTAATTTACTAGATTTTTGCTGAAAATTTCATTCCGATCGGACAGTAAATAGCCAAGATATTCATTTTATATAAATTTTGCTGTTTCGATGATGGAGTGTTGGCAGTTATTAAAATTTGAGTAACTTGATAACATGAAAATTGAGTTAACATATTATATAACAAATTGGCGTCTGATCAGTTATGGGCTTCTTTGGCGTAGTGTGATGAGTCGCAGCGCTAAGGATATGGTTGGTGAGTCGGTCGTGAGCTCGAACCCTGCAAGGGACGTGTTTTTTTTAATTCAATAATTTTGCTTTGACACTCAATTTGTATTTATTAATGTTATGATAACATATAATTTTAACATTTAGTGTTAATAAACATTTTTAAAAATTTGAAATGGAGTACTGTAAAACCAATATGGCAATTTGGCATATTGTACACAACACCATGTATGGCTCAATTGGTTGAGCCACCGAAGTTTTAAGTTTTCTTTAAAATTAGGTCGTGGGTTCAATTCCCGGCTCCACCACAAAATTTTTTTTATTTTATAATATTTGTTAAAATTTTTTTTCTTTGTTTTTTTGATAATTTTGTTTTGTCATGTACATTAACATTTTAAACACACATATATGTGTTTTATACATATGCATGTGTCCTTTCTTAACAAAAACTCGGAAATGAACATTTCGCTTGGAAAAAATCAAGTCTATAAGATATGTATCTTAACCAAACTAACAGCATTTGCATGTGGGTTATTCTTTTAATTCATGATCGAAGTTGGTGCAAATCGGACAACTATATCATAGAGCTCCCATAGGAGGAATCGGACGAAAATCAAGTTTAAGTATGAAAAACTTTCTTGTTGTAGAAGATATCGTTACCAAACTTTTACCATATGCTTTTAAATTAGTCTTGTATACCCTTAGAGAAGTTGGTTTAAATCGGACCACTATATCATATAGCTGTAATAGGACCGATCGGTCGAAAATGAGCTTTTAGTCTGAAAAACTTTTTTGTTCAATGAGATATCGTAACCAAACTGATATAATATGCATTTGAGTTAGTGCTATACATCCTTACCAAAGTTGGACCAAATCGTTACACTATATAATATAGCGGTCATAGGACAGATCGTGCGAAAATCAAGTCTTAGTATTGTAAGTGAATCTTTTTTAACCATAGTAAGTACGGGGTCTCCGACAGTCGAGTTTGCTCGACTGTAGCACCGCGAGCGCTACAGGAGGCTGGAGTTGGTCCAGCCTAATAGACTATTATCGAAAGCTTAAATTGATTTTTATTACTAACTAATCGTTCCATTCATTTAGAACGACGTACAAGAAATCCCACAATCGGAAAGCAATACAAGTGTGTCCAGCATATTTTACCCCATAAATTTCTGATATTAATATATTATTTAAAATTATATGCTTTCAAATGGTAATATCTCGCCGAAACTAGTTTTTACAGATATGTGTGATATACCAAAGTACGCGGAATTTTATTGGCTATAACATATTGAAATTTGAATTAGGACGACAAGTGTCCATTTTTCTAAAATAGCCAAAATGTTATTATTTCACATGTAAAATGTTACCTGAGTAAGTTAGAAAAAAAGTTTAAGGGCACGACTAAAAGCCCTCAATAACACCTTTTTAACGATAGATTGAACGTATATGTAGATTTTACGGTTTGAAAAAGCGTTAAAAATGCTTAGATGTAATGATGGGGATTTATTCTTTTTCAAAAATCTAGAAATGTTTTTTCTACGACTTTTTCAATTTCCCGCTAGTTTAGCGGGAAATCAATATTTCCCCCGCCGATTCCAAACGGTAAAAGCTACAGATATGTCCTACATATCGTTGGAAAGGTATTTTTAAAGTCTTTTAGGTGTACTTTTAAATTTGTTTCTAAAGTATTTAGGTAACAATTAACAGATGAAGTACTGTTTTTTGACTTACTTTTTGGCGAATTATAACAAAACGTCTCAACAGATTTTTATTTATTTTTAATTTGTTTTAAAAAGTACATTTTCTCGTATTTTTTGGTATATGAAACATATATTTTGGCAAAGGGTTTGGAAGAGATTACCTATTAACTGAATATAGACGTTTTTGTATCGCTCGAAAATCACGTTTTAGTACGAACAACTTTTGGTTTTATGAGATATTTCAACCAAAATGCCCAAACGGCCCTACTAGATGCGGTCGCTTAAATGTTGACCCCCCCACTTACACACCCTTATCTCATGAACCAGGTGTGCTAGCAAATGTTTAGTACGACATTTTGTAAGTTAGGACTAAACCTTTCGATCAATATATAACTCGATCTGATCGGACAGTCGTATCAAATTTTCCAAACTAGCTGTATATATTGCAAGTCGCCTTTCGCACCCTTCGTGCTGCGTTCGCCACTAGGTCGGACTGCCGTTATATGCATATTCTATTAGTTTGGTTGAGATATCTTATGAAACATAAAAGTTTTTTATATTAAGACTTGATTTCGTCCGATCAGTCCCATAGCAGCTATATGATATAGTGGTCCGATTTGATCCAACTTTGAACAGGATATATAAAACCAAGTTAAACGCATATTCTATTAGTGTTGTTAAGATATCCTAGAAAACAAAAAAGTTTTTCATACTAAAACTTGATTTTCGACCGATTGTTCCTATGGGCGCTATATGATGTAGTGATCCGATTTGAAACAACTTTGGACAGGATATATAAAACCAAGTTATATGTATATTCTATTAGTTTCGTTGAGATATCTTATAAAACATAAAAGTCTTTTATATTAAAACTTGATTTTCGCCCGATCGGTCCTATGGGCGCTATATGATATAGTGTTCCGGTCGAAAAAAGAAAAAGACTTAATATGCCTGCAATATAGAGGAATATACATACTAAGTTTGGTGTCACTAGCTTTTAAATTGAATTTATAATTTGGATATGCAAATTTTGTGTTCGATTTGTGGGCGATAAAGGGCGCATGGCCGAATTTTGAAACAAACTTGATCTGCTTGCAATATAGAAGAACATACATACTACATACCAAGTTTGGTGGCTCTAGCTCTTATGGTCTCTGAGAGATCTCAGGTGTTCATACAGAAGTCAGGACAAACGGACAGACGGACATTGCTATATCAACTCGGCTATTGATGCTGATCAAGAATATATATACTTTACAGGGTCTGACACGCCTCCTTCCTGTTACGCCTGTTACGCACATTTTCGTTAAAACAAACCCAATAGACCCCCCCTGTACTTTTTTTAAGTACGGGGTCTTAAAACAATACCTGAAAATTGGCATTCTGCACTGTGCGCAAAAAGCGTGAGCTTTTTTGTACATAAAAATCGCTTTTAGCGCATTGCCGAATTCCAATTTTCAGGTATTGTGTTTTTTTAAATTTATTTAATATTTTTATATTAACCTAAATTTCGTTCGTCACAAAATAAGATATCAGAAATTTTGGGGCTAGCATATAATTTTGTCACTAGACTTTTTTACTTACATATATTCTTGATCAGCATCAATAGTCGAGTCGATCAGCAATGTCCGTCTTCCTTGTAGGCCTACTGTACTGACATCTCTATGAACAACTAGACCTTGGAGACTATCACTGTGGACGGCAGTCCGCGGTAGTGACGAAAGCAGCACGAAGGGTGGGGCGAAAATCAAGTTTTAATATAGAACACTTTTTTGATTTATGAGATATCGTAACCAAACAGACATCTCAGTTACCTCTATGGTTTGAAAACTGTTGATCAATTATAACGTTTTCGTGCTAAACTAGCGTTTGTTTTTTTAAATTAGGATTAAGCCTTTCGATCGGTATATAACTCGATATGATCGAACAGTCTTAGCAAATTGTAAAATTGTCCTACAGTCAAACAAATGTATTGTGTCGTGACGTCACTAAACAAGTGTTGTCAAAACTTTAACACTAAAATACGTCTGAAATTCTATACAGGGTGACCAGAAATAACGGGGACAAACATTTTTTATCATCATTTTATTAATTGAATGACATTTGGCAAAACAAAAAGACCACTGGTATTAGCATTCTAAGTCGGTTCCGAAATGAACCCCTCCAGCGGTCCAAACGTGATACAAAATTGTCGGCGATGGGCCGCAGGTCATCGCTCGGCAATCGATCCCATTCCAATCGCAGCGATTGCTTCAGCGCCTCCAAACTTTTATGAGGCTTAGCACAGAGCTTGACCTCGAAAAACGACCACACACTGTAGTCCATCGGGTTGACATCCGGCGAGTAGGGCCAAATTTCAGCAGTTGAGATAAAATTTGGAAATTGGAACAGGTGCAATACTGTTTTGCGTAATTTTCGCTATGTGGGCAAGCCTGGAGTCCTGTTAAATGTCCAGTCCGCATCGTCGAAGTGATATTGGGCCCAAAAAAAGTATGACGGCGCTGAAAATGTCGCGGTGGTATACTTTTTGGTACATTTTAACCCCTTGACTGACGAAAACCAGTGTTGTCTTGCCGCTGGTTCAAGATTCGCCACAAACCATGACAGACTTCAAATTGTGGAGTGTTCGTCACTATCCATAGTGTCGGAAGCCTCTGCGGATCAGGACCTGTCGTCTTGGTGGTTTTGGTCCAGGTCGATGGTGAACAACTTCGCATTCGTGAAAAGGGACGCTCCCATCGCTGACTTGCGGCACGACACTTGAGTTGCTTTTCGTCCGTGAGAAGCAGAATTTTTTGGAGCTTGTACGCTTTCGAGTGATCTTACCACTTGCAGAAGTGTTCACGGTGCTTTTTATTTATGTACAACGTAATGAGCATAAGTGCACGACTTTTCGTAGTCAAGGGTCTGAGTCTAGCACCCTAGCAAATTTTTCAGGACAAGTTGTTGTTGTGACGTCTAGCAAACGTGCTCCCTGCAATGCTGCTACTGTCAAGTGAAAACCCTAAATGTGAAAATTGTAAATTGTTGAAATGATTATGCAATATTTGAGTTAGAAGTATTTTGAACAACTTAAAATAATAAAAATTATTAAAAACTAGGGGGCTCCGCCCATTTTCGACTCCCAAACATTTTCGACTACTTTTTCAATGACAGCTATATGACATATTGGACCGATTTGAACCAACTTCGGTCAGGCTATATAAGACTAATTTAAATGCATATTATATTATATTGGTTGAGATATTGCACAAAACAAAAATGTTTTAATTTCGGTCGATCGGTCCTATGGAAGCTATATGATATAGTGGTCCGATTTCAGCCAACTTCAAACAGGATATATAAAACCACGTTATATGCATTCTGTAATAGTTTTGTTGAGATATCTCATAACACAAAAAAAATTTTCATCGATCCAAAAAAGAAACAAACTTAATATGCCTGTTATATAAAAGAATCTACATACTAAGTTTGGTGTCACTAGCTTTGAAATTGTTCTTATAATTTGGATATGAAATTTTGTTTTTCGATTTGTGGGCGATAAAGGGGGCGTGACCAAATTTTGAAAAAAAAACTTGATCAGCTTGAAATATAGCAGGGACCGTAATCATTATAAGTTATATAATAAAAATTACATAGTAATGATTATATTTTAATTTTAAACAATTTTGTTTAGTGATAATAATTATTTTGGAGTAATTTTATAAAACTTAGACCGTAATCATTATTTTTGATCAAAAAAAATAAAACTCACAAATAATGATTAGTAATGATTTTTACTTTTTTCTTCACTGATAATAATTATTTTTGAGTAATTTTATAAAACTTAGACCGTAATCATTATTTTTGATCAAAAAAAAAATAAAACTCAAAAATAATGATTATTTATGATTTTTATTTTTTTCGCTCAAAATAAAACTCAACAGTAATTTACGGCCTCTGGGTTAAATATTTTGCCAATATTATTTTTTATTCTTATAAATGGAACCTAAAGCTACCTCCCAGCATAATAAATAATATTTAGCAAAATATTTAACCCAGAGGCCGTAAATTACTGTTGAGTTTAATTTTGAGCGAAAAAAATAAAAATCATAAATAATCATTATTTTTGAGTTTTATTTTTTTTGATCAAAAATAATGATTACGGTCTAAGTTTTATAAAATTACTCAAAAATAATTATTATCAGTGAAGAAAAAAGTAAAAATCATTACTAATCATTATTTGTGAGTTTTATTTTTTTTTATCAAAAATAATGATTACGGTCTAAGTTTTATAAAATTACTCTAAAATAATTATTATCAGTGAAGAAAAACCTAAAAATCATAAATTTAAAAATCATGACGGAAATGCAGAGCCTAAGAAAAAATAAGGATTTTGGTGTGAACCATATTTTTCTAGGTCCATTAGAAGTGTGTGATTTTTTTAGTTAAAAAAATAAAAGTAATCATTATTTACGGTCCCTGAAATATAGACAAACCCACATACCAAGTTTGGTGTCTCTAGCTTTTATAATCTCTGAGATCTAGGTGTTCATACAGACAGACAGACAGACGGACATTGCTATATCGACTTGACTATTGATGCTGATCAAGAATATATATACTTTATTGGGTCTGCCACGCCTCTTTCTGCTTTACGCACATTTTCGTTAAGACAAACCCAATAGACCCAATAGGGTGTAAAAACGTCATCCGGACCATCGTGTAGTGCGCTGTGGTTTACGGTAAGAAATCGAAATTATTTTTGAAACTATTTCTCGTTTGTATCTTTTTTAAGTTTTGCCTGAACAATGGGAATACATGTGGGACAACAAATTGTAATATTTTCAATGGAAAACCACTGACCATGAAATTGAATGACAAGCCGAATCAGTCAACCAACCAAAACAAACGACAAATGGTAGCAGTGGTACGAGTGTGTATCTTCATGCACTAGCTCAACATCATTTGGAAAAACAATCAAAGTAAACATCAAATCAAAATAATGCCATCATTTATTTACAATGAAATTCGTCGCTGCTTTAAGTTGCAGGCAGACATGCAAACCAGCCTCTGCAGGCAATCACTCCCTTTTCTACTCAATACATATTCATCACTCTATACGTAGCAATCCGTTACAACAGCCTGACTCTCGGCAATTGATTACTATTGAAGAGAATAGACAAACATCCTGTTGTTGTTTTTCCACTCATGAATATTAAACAATGACAACAGTAACAATAATAGAAACTGAGGATATGTAAAAGCATCTTATAACAAAATCGTAATGAAAGTCATTCACTCACTGTTCGGTTTTCAGTTTATACCGTTCTCTTTGGGAAACATCAAATTTAAAGTGTACTTTCAAACCTTGCATTACGAAAGCTTTCCGTGTATGAAAGGGTGTTTTTTTGTGAATGAAAGTAAGAACTGTTGTTATGTTCCTTTGCTAGAAATTAATATGAACGGCACTGCATTTTAGAAAAAACGTAATTTCAATGGTAATGCAATTATTCATTGTTGAACACCTTGGTTTAGATTTTTTTATTTGTTGATAACCCGTGGACTCGCACTCTAAACCAAAAGGCTCCGCCCCCTCCTTGCTACTTCAGCTCTCTTCACTCACGATGAGGTGCGTCTACAGCAAAACGCACTCTTCAATGGCAACTAACTTACAAAATGGCATACTAAAACTCTTTCTAACTCACCTGGGTCATGAGATGATGGGGTGTAAGTGGGAGGGAAAAAATGTAAATGATTGCAACTAATGGGGCCGTTGGGGCCTTTTGGAAACTTTGGTAAAATTCTGTTTTACGCCGAAAGGTTCAAAAAAAAAAAAAAAAAAACTCCAAATAGCGGGTAATTTATCAAGAATTTAGCAACAAAAAAAAGTTTGGGGACTCAAATAGTTTTTTTTTTTTAAATCTTTGAAAATTCGAATAAAAATGAACTTTTTTGATGTTGCTTTGTGGAACTTTTCACTCTTTTCAGCCGTTTTCCAACACTTTTTATGTAATTTGATTCCGAATCGGAACTGTCCGATTAATATCATGTTTACCAACACTATTTATAACGGGAAACTTTCAAAAATTATTTGTCAGCAAAATGTCGTGCACTGGCTGCAATTTGTTTATGATAAAATTTCATAAATTCAGTGATGACCAATTGCTTGATTTCTTACGAAATCACAATGTCATTTTATCTGAACGGATTTGTCCGAGCAAAATCTATGAGATTTTCATGGCCATAGGAAAACTTTACAACCCATCAAATGTGTCTATAATTAATGAAGATGTAGAGATCTCGGAGGTATGTTGAAAAAATGAAGGAAATGCGCCGCAGGGAAAAATTTTTTTTAAAAAAATCGCGCGATTTTTTTAAAAACAATTTTTGCCTGCTGCGCTCTAATTACGATTTTTTTAAACATATTTTTGCTTTCGCCTCTTTAATCACGCCATTTAAAAAAAATAAATTTGCGTACGGCTCTCTAATTCAGGGCCCCTTTTTTTTTAATAGAGATAATTATTTTCATATTAAGGCTTAAAAGCAGTGTTGGTAAACATTCAAAAAATCTTACAGTTCAATTGGTTCCTAATCGGAATCATATCACAAAAGCAGTGTTGGTAAACGAGCTGTTATAGTGACAAGTTGCACAAAGCAGCAACAAAAATTAGCAATTTTCTATGCAAACTTTAAAGATTTTTTAAAATTAAACTATTTGAGTCCCCAAACTTTTTTTTTTTGCTAAATTAATTATAATTTGCCCTTTATTTGGGGGTTTTTTTTTTTTTTTTTTGAACCTTTCGGCGTAAAACAGAATTTTACCATTTGAAATTTTTAGTGGATTTCTCAAAATGAAATGAAAAGTCAGTATGTTTGCCTGTTTGTTTGTTTGAATCAAAGTGCTAAAAATGCTTAGATGTAATGATGGGGATTTATTCTTTTTCAAAAATCTAGAAATGTTTGTTCTACGACTTTCTAAATTGCCTGCTAGTTCCCGCTAAAATTGAAAGTCCGCCGTTTCCAGTTATGTCCTACAAATCGTTGGAAATGTATTTTTAAAGGTGTACTCGAATTTTTTTCTAAAGTACTCAGGTAACAATTTACAGGTGAAATAATGTTTTTTGACTTACTTTTTGGCGAATTATGACAAAACGGCTCTAACGATTTTTATTATACCCGTTACTTATAAAAAATAAGTATAAGGGTATATTGTGTTCGTTGGAATGTATGTAACAGGGCGAAGGAGGCATCTCCGACCCTATAAAGTATATATATTCTTGATCAGCATCAATAGCCGAGTCGATATAGCCATGTCCGTCTGTCCGTCTGTCTGTCTGTATGAACAAAAGGATCTCAGAGACCATAAGAGATAGAGATACCAAACTTTCACTAAAAGACTTCTACATACCCCACGCAGATCAAGTTTGTTTCAAATTTAAGCCACGCCCCCCTCCGCCCCCGCAAATAGCGAAAAACAATCTGAACAAAGAAATCTCAGAAACTAAAAGAGATAGAGTAACCAAATTTGGCACACAGATTTATATATACCTCACGCAGATCAAGTTTGTTTCAAATTTAATCCACGCCTCCATCCGCCCCCGCAAATCGCGAAAAACCACCACACCCACAGTTTTTAAGATAATACGTTTTTTGAGAATTATTACCGTTATCTATTAGCATTATCTATTATCCCACTAAATCGCATCAAGATCGCACATGTAGAACGACAGTTATGGCGAATTAAAGTTTTCAGAGCAAAACAAGTATTTTCTTTAAAGTACTTTTCAATATATTTAAGTAAGTAACGGGTATCATATAGTCGGGATCTCGACTATAGCCTTTCCCGCTTGTTTTTTTTTTGTTTCTAAAAGAAGGATATCGTCAAAAATATAGTATAATACAATCTCTCCATTTTGGAAGTCAACTTTTGACAAAACAGGCAAAAATAAGAAAAAATGTATAAAAAAATTCTGTGAGTGTGGTGGTTTTTCGCGATTTGCGTGGGCGGAGGGGGGCGTGGATTAAATTTGAAACAAACTTGATCTGTGTGAGGTCAATTGAAATCTGTGTGCCAAATTTGGTTACTCTATCTCTTTTAGTCTCAGAGATTTCTTTGTTCAGATGGTTTTTCGCTATTTGCGGGGGCGGAGGGGGGCGTGGCTTGAATTTAAAACAAACAAGATCAGCGTGGGGTATATAGAAGTCTTTTAGTGAAAGTTTGGTATCTCTATCTCTTATGGTCTCTGAGATCCTTTTGTTCATACAGACGGACAGACGGACGGACGGACAGACACACATGGCTATATCGACTCGGCTATTGATGCTGATCAAGAATATATATACTTTATGGGGTCGGAGATGTCTCCTTCTCCCTGTTACGCACAGTCCAACGAACACAATATACTCTTATACTTATTATACCCTGAGAACATTAAAAATGGTCAAAAAAGGGTATAATGCATTTGGCAGAATGTATGTAATAGGCAGAAGGGGGCGTGGCAGACCCCCAAAAGTATATATATTCTTGATCAGGATCAACAGTCGAGTCGATTGAGCCATGTCCGTCTGTCTGTCCGTCTGTCTGTCCGTCTGTTTGAACGCGTCGATCTCAGAAACCATAAGAGCTAGACACTTCAAACTTGGTATGTAGGTTCCTGGATACCGTACGCAGATCAAGTTTGTTTTTATTTTTGGATCGGACAACTATATCATATAGCTGCCATAGGAACGATACATCGAAAATGAAGTTCTTGCATCTTTAATTTTTGAGATATCTCAACCAATCTCACACGATATATATTTGGGGTGGTATTATACATCCTGACCAAATTTGGTAAAATCAGCCCACTATATCATATAGCTGTCATACAGACGCTCTGCCGAAAATCAAGTTTTAGTATAAAAAAGTTTTTTGTTTTTTGAGATATCTTAACCAAACTGATAGAATATGCATTTATGTTGGTTTTGTACATTCTGACCAGATTTGGTTCAAATCGGTTACATATATCATATAGCTGCCATAGGAATAATTGGTCGAAAATCAACATTTATAAAAGAGTACCTGGGCTCAGGGTATCCTACTGTTGAGCGTGCTCGACCGTAGCCGCACCTCACCGCGAGCGAAGCGAGTAGGGGGCGGAGCCCCCTTCTTTTTTATAAGTAACGGGTATAAAAATTAAATATACAATATATAAAAAAACAATACCTGAAAATTTAAAATCGGCACTGTGATTTAATAATCGACTCTTAATTGAACAAAGTAAAGGTTTAAATGATGATGCAGGTATATCCTGTGTAGATCTGGTCGTCGTCCTCCCGAGTCGATTCCGGGTCAGCAACTTCATGTTTCGGGATGGGTCGGCTCAGCTGGTGAGAATTATTCTGTTGGTGGGGTTTGGGATCTTGGTATCACCGAGATTGTTAAGGTCTAAGCCCTGGCAACGCTTAGACAAATAGACTAGATCCTGGTAGCTCGAGGATAAAAAGGCAGGGTCCTGGCAACGCTAAGACAGATAGACTACATCCTAGCAGCGCTAGGATAACAAGGCAGGATCCTGGCAACGCTAACAAATATACTAGATCCTGGCAGCGCTAGGATATTTCACACTTTGACTCAAAACTCTCGTACTCCACCTCTCAAACCAGACTAATAGGCTATTTCCACGACAGCACATTCGGCACATTCGACGCCATTTTCATCATCCGACCCGAATGTGGACTTTATTTCAGTACAAAATCCGGATGATCTTTTTGGGTCATCCAAAATGAATGTGCCGATTTTTTGCCAGTATTTTCAGTATTTTTTTATCGAACACCCGATGTTTATCGATATACTCGTGAAAAAAACCAATTATCACCTAACCCAGCTGTTTTGTGCAATAAAACAGAAGGCAATTAATTTTCGCCAATTATAATTTCAATATAAATATTAAATTGTTGTTATTGTCAGCTTTTTATTATATGTGCACAGAAACCGAACAGCAGATTTATTCTGCTGATATAGCAAGTCCATTGAATGTGCCACATTTGGTCGTGGAAAGCCAAAATTGAGTCACATCCGAATGTGCTCGGATGAGCCAAATGTTAGTGGTCGTGGAAATAAGCTATAACTCGCGTCTGTGACTGCATGCCCTTTTATAGTTTGTGAGCCCTTAACTAACGGCAAATGCGCTCATTAGTCAATCAGAACCTTTCGCTGCTTAACGGTTATTCTGTCGCGAGCGTCGCTGTAACTGTAATACGGTCCATGGGCGGCGTTTAGAAGGGTTCCCGGGGTGGGTCAGGCCGATGATGCTGAAATGAGAACCTGAATTTTGTAAGAAACAAATATGTTTCTCACAGTATTGTTTATTTTTATATTTAACTTAATTTTGTTCGTCACAAAATGGGAAATCAAAAATTTTGGGGCTAGAAAATGCTATTGTCACTAGACTCTTACCTCGTGTAGAGGTCTTTTTGTGTGATTAAGTTTAACAATATTTTAAAATTTGGTCGAAACGGGTTACTATTGCATATCTTACATTTATATACACTTTTACAACAAAGGAATTATTTTTTTAAGTATATCAACCCAACTCACAGAATATGTCTTTTTACCGACCAACTTGATCAAAACCAGATGAGCAATTTTTTGTTTTTATACCCGTTACTTAAAAAATAAGTAAAAGGGTATATTGTGTTCGATGGAATGTATGTAACAGGGAGAAGGAGGCATCTCCGACCCTATAAAGTATATATATTCTTGATCAGCATCAACAGCCGAGTCGATATAGCCATGTGTGTCTGTCCGTCTGTCTCAGAGACTATAAGGGATAGAGTAACCAAATTTGGCACCCAGATTTCTATATACCCAGCGCAGATCAAGTTTGTTTCAAATTTAGGCCACGACCCCCTCCGCCCTCGCAAATCGCGAAAAGCCGTTCGTTCGTCTGTATAAACATAGGGATCTTAAAAACTATAAGTGATAGAGTAACCAAATTTGGCACATTTATTTCTATAGACCTCACGCAGATCAAGTATGTTTCAAATTTTAGCCACGCCCCCGCAAATCTCGAAAAACTACACCCACAGTTTTTCAGATAATTCTTTTTTTATGGTAAATAACGGTATATATTAATATTATCTATAATCTCACATAACCGCAGCAAGATTGGACAAGTAGAACGGGAGTATAAGCTTATTAAAGTTATTAATAAATTTATTATTTTAGTACAATCACCTAAAAGTATGCAGTAATTTTGTTAGGTAGTAATTTCTTTAAAGTAGTTTTATATATATTGAAATAAGTAACGGGTATCCTACGGTCGGGATCTCGACTATAGCCTTTTCCGCTTGTTTTTATTTTATAATGTTAAGTCTAGTATACTACAGCACAACCTACTGGGGCCTTTGACTGGGAACATTTTAATTTGCGATATCTTAATCAAGCTTTTGCAAGCCAAATCTCAATTTTTTTAAAAAAAACTATAATATTTTCCGACAATTCTTGCCTTCTTCCGCCAAATCTAGCTTTTTCCCGGCCAAGTCTATTTTTATGTCATTGCACTATGGGCGATTTTTCGATTTAATACTGTCTTTACACTGGCCTCATGATTGACTTTTAACTGTTAAATAGAAGGTGCAGAAATGTCTTCCATAATAGACCTTTGGATAGGAGAAAACAATGATTCGGCCGCAACTTTCAACATGCACCGCATCTTTTGGAAAGTGTGACAGCATTTTGTCTAGTATTTTATCGAAATGTTGAATTTTTTCGGGTTATCGGTAGCACACAGCTGATTTTGACATCGATAATCGTAAACAATTCAAATTGTACCTCGTAAAGAAAAAAAAACAAGGGGGCTCCGCCCCCTACTCGCTTCGCTCGCCTACCCCCGGCTCGCTTCGCTCGCGGTGAGGTGCGGCTACAGTCGAGCACGCTCGACAGTAGGATACCCTGAGCCCAGGTACTCTTTTATAAATGTTGATTTTCGACCAATTATTCCAAGGGCAGCTATATGATATATGGAACCGATCTGAACCAAATCTGGTCAGAATGTACAAAACCAACATAGATGCATATTCTATCAGTTTGGTTAAGATATCTCAAAAAACAAAAAACTTTTTCATACTAAAACTTGATTTTCGGCAGATCGTCTGTATGACAGCTATATGATATAATAGGCCGATTTGGACCAAACTTGGTCAGGATGTATAATACCAGCCCAGATACATATTCTATCAGTTTGGTTACGATATCTCAAAAAACAAAAAACTTTTTCATACTAAAACTTGATTTTCGGCAGAGCGACTGTATGACAGCTATATGATATAGTGGGCCGATTTGGACCAAATTTGGTCAGGATGTATAATACCACCCCAAATATATATCGTGTGAGATTGGTTGAGATATCTCAAAAATTAAAGAAGCTTTTCATACAAAAACTTCATTTTCGATGTATCGTTCCTATGGCAGCTATATGATATAGTTGTCCGATCCAAAAAAAAAACAAACTTGATCTGCGTACGGTATCCAGGAACCTACATACCAAGTTTGAAGTCTCTAGCTCTTATGGTTTCTGAGATCGACGCGTTCAAACAGACGGACAGACGGACAGACAGACGGACAGACAGACGGACATGGCTCAATCGACTCGACTGTTGATCCTGATCAAGAATATATATACTTTTGGGGGTCTGCCACGCCCCCTTCTGCCTGTTACATACATTCTGCCAAATGCATTATACCCTTTTTTGCCCATTTTTAATGGGCTCAGGGTATAAAAAAAGAATAAACGCAAACACGAGCTGAATCATCATTTTGGTACACACAATATAATTACCGAATGCACCTCTTGCCATTTTAACATATTTTCACTCATTATTATACCCGTTACATATAAAAAATAAGTATAAGGGTATATTGTGTTCGTTGGAAAGTGCGTAACAGGCTGAAGGAGGCATCTCCGACCACATAAAGTATATATATTCTTAATCAGCATCAACAGCCGAGTCGATATAGCCATGTCCGTCTGTCCGTCCGTCCGTCTGTATGAACAAAAGGATCTCAGAGACCATAAGAGATAGAGATACCAAACTTTCACTAAAAGACTTCTTTATACCCCACGCAGATCAAGTTTGTTTCAAATTTAAGGCACGACCCCCTCCGCCCTCGCAAATAGCGAGAAACCGTCTAAAAAAAGAAATCTCAGAGACTAAAAGAGATAGAGTAACAAAATTTGGCACACAGATTTCTATATACCTCACGCAGATCAAGTTTGTTTCAAATTTAATCCATGCCCCCCCTCCGCCCTTGCAAATCGCGAAAAACCACCACACCCACAGTTTTTGAGATAATACGTTTTTGTGATTATTAGCGTTATCTATTAGTGGTTTCTATTATCCCACTGAATCGCATTAAGATCGGACATGTAGAACGACAGTTATGGCGAATTAAAATTTATAGATCAAAACAAGTATTTTCATTAAAGTACTTTTCAATATATTAAAGTAAGTAACGGGTATCATATGGCGGGATCTCGACTATAGCCTTTCCCGCTTGTTTATATTCAATATGTTGTAAAACGTAAAGTTTCGCGTTTTTATACCCGTTACTTATAAAAAATAAGTATAAGGGTATATTGTGTTCGTTGGAATATATGTAACAGGGATAAGGAGGCATCTCCGACCCTATAAAGTATATATATTCTTGATCAGCATCAACAGCCGAGTCGATATAGCCATGTGTGTCTGTCCGTCTGTCCGTATGAACAAAAGGATCTCAGAGACTATAAGAGATAGAGTAACCAAATTTGGCAGATTTCTATATACCCAGCGCAGATCAAGTTTGTTTCAAATTTTGGCCACGCCCCCCTCCGCCCCCACAAATCGCGAAATGCTACCACACCCACAGTTTTTAAGATAATATGGTTTTTCTTGTAGTCACTGATATCTATTATTATTATTTATTATCCCACTGAATCGCAACACGATCGGACAAGTAGAACAGCAGTTATTGTCTGAAAATGATTCTTTAAGCAATAAATGCAATAAATGCCCCCTAGAGTATGCAATAGATTTTTATTGTTAGAAAATTTTCTTTAAAGTACTTTTATATGTAGTGAAATAAGTAACGGGTATCCTATAGTCGGGATCTCGACTATAGCCTTTCCCACTTGTTTAATATTTGAAACCTATTAACTGAAAATAGACATTTTTGTATCGGTCGAGAATCACGTTTTAGTACGATTTTTTGATTTTATGAGATATCTCAACCAAACTGATAGAATATGCATTTAACTTATTTTTATATATCCTGACCAAATATGGTGTAAATCGGACCAATATATCACTAAGCTGTCATAAGACCGATCGGGCAAAAATGAGGTCATAGTATGAAAAACTTTTATGTTTTATTAGATATCGTAACCAAACTGTGTTGCTGGAGAAATAATTTTATAATAATGAGCGCAACCAACACAATCACTTCATCATCCAAATTTATTTGCTTTCTTTTTTAATTTTAGTGGACATATCAAATTGGGCGCTCGTTTGTCAAATTCCTGACAAGGAATTTTAAGTTCTGGAGTCAGGCCTTTAAAGAAAAAAATTTATTTAAAATATTTATATAAAAATAAAATTATTTAAATATTTAACTATCTGCCTGCATTAATGATAAAGTAAAGCAAAAGCAATTGCAAAAATTTCTGATATCACACAAAAAAACCTCTACACGAGGTAAAAGTATAATATGCTTTCGTCACTAGACTTTTACCTCGTGTAGAGACTTTTTTGTGTGATATATATATACATTTACATTTTTTAATTTAAATGTATAGATAAGTGTTGGCTGCTTAAAACTTGACAATAATTAAATAAATAAACTGTTAAAAATGTAATGTAATGACTTTTTATCGAGCTACATGTTATTTGGCGTCATATTCACTATATGGTGGTCCTCATGAGAGGATTACTACTGTTGATGATGTGGGTATACTCGTAGATCACACACTTTAATTTTCCGTCCATATTTCAAGGATGGTAAAAAAAAACCAATTCAGTCGTTTTATAAAGAGGTGGTCGAAGGAATTCGATTACCCCTATGTTATAAAAACTCTATATATCCCATTAGTCCGTCCAATCTTGGAATACGGAACATGTATGTAAATGGGGGAATAGTAGTATGGCCTAGTAGGCGGCGTACATTAGGGGTCTAGGATCCTAACGTTACTCGACACAGAGTTCAATTGAGAACTGTATGTTCAACGAGAAACATTAAACCAAGGTGTACTTATATAAGGTGACGTCTTCGTTGACAGCTGAGGTAGTTGAATTGTCAAAAGTGCTCTCTCGGCTCTCAGAGAGAGAGAGAGAGGTGCTGGAACGAAAATTTGCTTAAACTGTCAAAATAGTTACCATAAAAGAGGGCAACTGTATCGAAGACGTCACCTTAAATAAGTCCACCTTGCATTAAACGTAAATGTATTAATAATACATCTTGCATTAAACAATAATATCACATTGGAATTATATAGTTTTTGTGTTGTTCTACATTTCAAATACTCAATCCAATGTATACAGAATACTGATCACCAAGAGCGCATTGAATCGGTGCAAAAAACTTTATTCGTTTTGAACTGCGCGCAGCTGCGGCGCTATAATTGGAATGTAGATGTAGGACTGCCTCCGTACTCTGATAGACTTAAATTAAGTAACCTTCCTTCTTTACTATTCTTCATGCAAAAGCTAATGCGACTGCGCCCCTGGGTCGGTTGGGCGGGGGGGTGGTACTTTGCGTAGTCTAGGATTCGCATGTAACAAGCTTCGGCTTGTTGGCGCTTGAAATGTACATACTAAGTACGTCAACGCCAAATATTGTCAATCATATCACTGCTGACGGCAATTCGCGCTAGTGACGAAAGCAGTACGAAGGTTGCGATATATACAGATAATGGGGAAAATTTGCTACGACTGTTAGATCAGATCAAGTCACAACTTACAAAATGGCATAATAGAACTGACCTGGTTCAAGAAAGACGTGGGTGTACGAGGTAGGGGCAGAATGTAAACAATCGCAGCTAATGGGGCCGTTGGGACCTTTTGGTAAATTTTATATTTTGTAAGAACTCTAATCAAAACAAGCGGGAAAGGCTATAGTCGAGATCCCGACCATATGATACCCGTTACTTACTTTAATATATTGAAAAGTACTTTAAAGAAAATACTTGTTTTGCTCTGTAAACTTTAATTCGCCATAACTGTCGTTCTACATGTCCGATCTTAATGCGGTGGGATTCAGTGGGATGATAGATAACGCTAATAGATAACGCTAATAATCACAAAAAAGTATTATCTCAAAAACTGTGGGTTTGGTGGTTTTTCGCGATTTGCGGGGGCGGAAGGGGGCGTAGATTAAATTTGAAACAAACTTGGTCTGCGTGAGGTATATAGAAATCTGTGTGCCAAATTTGGTTACTTTATCTCTTTTAGTCTCTGAGATTTCTTTGTTTAGACGGTTTTTCGCTATTTGCAGGGGCAGAGGGGGGCGTGGCTTAATTTTGAAACAGACTTGATCTGCGTGGGGTATATAGAAGTCTGTTAGTGTAAGTTTGGTATCTCTATCTCTTATGGTCTCTGAGATCTAGGCGCTCACACGGACGGACAGACACACATGGCTATATCGACTCGGCTATTGATGCTGATCAAGAATATATATACTTTGTGGGGTCGGAGATGCCTCCTTCTGCCTGTTACGCACATTCCAAGGAACGCAATATACCCTTTTACTTATTTTTTTATAAGTAACGGGTATAAAATATGTGTCAATTGATACCTTGATCCCCCAAATCCGACAACTAGTTCAAAAGATAATATAATTTTTAGTGAATTTCTCAAAATTAAATGAAAAGTCTGTTTGTTTGTTTTTTTTGCTTGTTTGTAATGATGGGGACTTATTCCATTTAAAATATATATAAATGTTTGTTCTACGACCTTTTGAATTTCCCGCTAGTTTAGCGGGAGAACGCTATTTCCCGTTAAAATTTAAACTCTCGCAGTTTCCAGCCCGTAAAAGTTACTGTAAATCGTTGGAAAGGTAATTTTTGAAAGAATTTAAAGCGTTTAAATTATTATTCTAAAGTACACAGGTACCAATTTACAGGTGAAATTAATATTTTGAGCTTACTTTTTGGCGAAAATGTAAAGATTTGGCATTGCGCAAAAAGAAATTTCTATGTACCAATAAGGTCACCTTTTTTGCGCATAGTGGAGGATTCTAATATTCAGGTATTGTTTTTATACACGTTACTTATAAAAAATAAGTATAAGGATATATTGTGTTCGTTTAAATGTATGTAACAGGCAGAAGGAGGCATCTCCGACCATAAAAGTACATATATTTTGATCAGCATCAACAGCCGAGTCGATATAGCCATGTCCGTCCGTCCGACTGTCCGTCTGTGTGAATACCTAGGTCTCAGAGACCATAAAAGATAGAGTAACCAAACTTTCACACGCAGATCACAAAGGCGTTGGAGCAGGTCAACTTTGTTTCAAATTTTTGACCCGCCTCTTTCCACGCCCGTAATTCGCGAAAAACCGGTCGTCCGTCTGTATAAACACAAGGATCTCAGATAGAGTAACCAAATTTGGCACACAGTTTTCTATATACCTCACGCAGATCAAGTTTGTTTCAAATTTAAGCCACGACCCCCTCCGCCCCTGTAAATCGCGAAAAACCACCACACCCACAGTTTTTAAGAAAATAGATTTGTGATAATTAACGTTATCTATGAGTATTATCTAATATCGCACTGAATTGCATAAATATCGGACAAGTAGAATGGCAGTGATGGCAAATTAAAGTTTTCTGAGCACTACAAGTAATTTCTTTAAAGTACTTTTATATGTATTGAATTAAGTAACGGGTACCCTATGGTCGGGATCTCGACTATAGCCTTTCCCACATGTTTTATATTTATTTAATATTTTTATATTAAGTAATTTCGTTCGTCACAAAATGGGAACCGCGTGTAGAGATTTTTTGTGTATGATTTCCACTTCACACACATGTTCAGTCTTCAATTAAATTGACGAATAAATTAAGTGCCAGCCTGCCAAATGACCTGCTTCTCTAATGCTCGTTGCTACTGCGGCCAATACTTGACTTATGGCTGTCCGTTATGGTCAAATTTGACAAGTAAGCATTACTCAAATTGTGAGCTGGAACCCCACGGAGTCACGTGAAGCGAGGTAGCATTGAATTGAACGGTGGCTGTTGTTTTTGCCACCTCCAATGGCACGCACACACCTCTGACAGTTTAACTGTCATTACCCATACACACGTATGTACTTGTACTCGTATAGATGGCATAATTGATGTGTTTTTGTGAGTAATGTTGAGCTTTTTTGGGCACATTTCGTTGACTTGCCAACTTTGGCCAGCCATTACTTTATTGTCCTGTGCCAGACCCACCAACAGCCCCTCTAGGCCTTTAGCATTCTTTCGCGCTTATCACTACTCCAGTGTCTCCAGTCTATGGTTGGGTCTGGAGACTAACCTGAGTCTATCCTTTGGTTGCTTGTTTGTCCGAGTTGAGTGATGACTTTAAATTGGACGTCGTTGATGACGGAGCAACGCACGTGTCTGGTTGGTAAACCGTTTACAATGGAAAAACACTTGTGTTTGTCTCAAATGTCTTTTATATGCCGCTGATATGAAAAGAGATTTGGAAGATTATTGCCAAGCTTGTTTGATTAGTAGAGTCCAAAAAAATAGAAAGTATAGCCATTGATACTTTCCTCTATCAAATTATGATTAATTTATTTTAAAAATTGCCTTCAAAGAGTTTGTCTTTAATCATTTAGTTATTTAAGTTTTTCTTTTAAACATTTCTTTTTCATGATCTTTTTCTACATTATAATAGCAGACTTATTTTTTTTATTTTAGTTCACCTTAATTGCAGGGTATTTCATATTCAAAATATATTTAGTTGTTTTTAGTTATAGTGAATGACACCTACTATCATCAATTCTTCAGGTGGGTCCGCTGCTTTGCAGCTTGATAAATGAATCGCCATTTGTAGGCGCAGCTTCGTTAATAGAAACAAATTGTTTTCGTGCCCAAATATATGGGAGGTGTGTATGTGTGTGTCTGCCAACGATTAGTGTTGCTTATTTATAAAAATTGTATGCTATTCTGCGGCAAATTAATTAAAATTTATTAAAGCCATGTGCTTTAATACAAGTACAAATAAGTTTCTTTTGTTTGGCTGCGAAATGCGTGTGGGGTAATTCACTTTCATTTAAATATAACTTCGGAGATTTTGTTGAGCTGCTACCGTTCGTTGCATTTAATTTAATTTAATTTAATTTATTTTTTATTCTCAACCGGCCTACATCACATAATTTTGCGATAGTCTTTTCGACAATCCCAAACTACTGATGCTTTCGCTGTTGCTGCTGTGCGCTTTTCACTTTTCATGAATAATAAAGTCAAAGTCTAGCTAGATTTGGACGGCTGCATTTCAGGCTGACTTCATTCGGTTCACAATGACTGCTTCAGCTCTGCAATACAGCAAAACAGCAATTCCCCTGAACCTCGCTAACTCCCTGAAATGCCCTGCTCTTAACGACTTCCACCCTTGTACATTTTGTAATTTTGTTGCATACTTTTGTGAGCTGCCTTGCGAGCAGCACTTTTAAAGGGCAGATGCATCACAATAGTTACACAGGCGTTTCTCATTTTTATTCAGTCTGCACACTTCATGCTGTGATGCATTTAATGAATAATTTTTAATAGTTTTGCCTTTGAGGTAGGGGTTGTTTTGTACATTGACTTTTTAATATATTTCCAATTCAAGCTAGAAATTGGAATGTTTATGTGTGTACACCAAAGCGTAATGGATAGGAGAACTAATATAATTTAAAAACATATTTCAATAAGTTCTTTTAAGTTGATTTATTTTTATACTCGTTATTTTAAAGATTACAAATAAGTATGTAACAACAGAAGAAGGCATCTCCGGTCCCATAATTTAAATATATTCTTTTTCAGCATCAACAACCGATTTGATATATTCATATCCGCCTGTCTGTCTCTCAGAGAATATAATAAAATGAGTAACCAAAATTGGCACACAGACTCTTGTAAGCCCCACGCAGATCGCGTCTATTTCTAATTTAAGCCCCGCCATTATGGCCTATTGTAGAAAAGTGCGAGCCAAAACTTTGAATCAGTATATGTTTAAATCGAGGTGGGGTCTGGTATCAAACTTATTTATCTGATACCTGAATTTTTTTAAACTATATGGACAAATAAAAAATTGGAATTGAACTAGGGGGCTCCGCCCCCAGCCCGCTTAGCTCGCCAACCCCCCCCGCACGCTTCGCTCACGGTGCTACAGTCGAGCATACTCGACTGTCGGAGACCCCGTACTGACTATGGAAATAGACAAGACTACAAAAATTAAAAAATATTTTGCTCGCTTGATGCTGTTGCAGAGAGTTGTAATACATTTTCGACTATTTTTTCAATGACAGCTATATGATATAGTGATCCGATTTGAGCCAACCTTGGACAGGATATATAAAAGCAAGTTATTTGCATACTGTATTAGATTGGTTGAGATACCTCATAAAATTAAGAAGTTTATCATACTAAGACTTGAACAGGATATATAAAACCAATTTATATGCATATTGTATTAGTTTAGTTAAGATATCTCATAAAAGAAAAAAGTTTTTCATTCAAAAATTTGATTTTCGCTCGGTCCCCCAAAAGTATATATATTCTCGATCAGGATCAACAGCCGAGTTGATTGAGCCATGTCCGTCTGTCTGTCCGTCTGTTTGAACGCGTCGATCTCAGAAATCATAAGAGCTAGAGACTTCAAGCATTGTATGCAGATCAAGTTTGTTTTTATTTTTTGATCGGACAACTATATCATATAGCTGCCATAGGAACGATACATCGAAAATGAAGTTTTTGCATTTTTAATTTTTGATATATCTCAACCAATCTCTATATTTGGAGTGGTATTATACATCCTGACCAAATTTGGTCCAAATCGGCCCAATATATCATATAGCTGTCATACAGACGCTCTGCCGAAAATCAAGTTTTAGTATGAAAAAGTTTTTTGTTTTTTGAGATATCCTAACCAATCTGATAGAATGATCATTTAAGTTCGTCTTATATATTCTGACCAAATTTGGTTCAGATCGGACCACTATATCATATAGCTGCCATAGAAACAATCGGTGAAAAATTAAATTTCAGTACAGAGTACCTGGGCACAGGGTATCCTACTGTCGAGCGTGCTTGTTTTTAAAAATTTTTGCATTAATCTTAATTTCGTTCGTCACAAAATGGGATATCAAAAATTTTGGGGCTAGAATTGGCTTTTCTCACTAGACTTTTAACTCGTAAAAAGGTTTTTTTTGTATGATATCAGAAATTTTCTCAATTGCTTTTGACATTGGAACTTTATCATTAATGAAGGCAGATAGTAAAATATATAAACAATTTTATTTTTATATCTTTTAAATAAAATTTTTCTCCAAATATAGAGAATAGTTGGGACACCGCCCCTGCTCGGGCGGTGCTACAGTCGAGCATACTTGACTTCCCGAGACCTCGAACATGCTATGCACTATGGTCCGGATGACGTTTTTTTTGGAATAAATTAATAACTAGAGAACAAATGAAGATTTGTTGGTCTTGTTTTTTGCATTGGGATTATAATATCAATACGCAAATGGCCTAGAAAAGTGGGCGTGGTACCGCCTTTATTTTGGATTCTGCGATATGTCAATTTTTTGTTTTTCAAGCTATCAAAACCAAATTTACAGCATAGGCGTGTTACTGTGCCCATAACTTGTTGTCAACATTTTATACAAATCGGACAACTATATCTTATAGAAATAATAGGAATATACCTGACCAAACTGATCGTATATAAGTGATATTATACTACTGACATTCTGGCCAACATATATCAAGATCGGAATACCAATCTTATTTCAATCATAATCTTCCTCATTTTCAAGTGCGAGCATGCCATAAAATTCAAAGTTTGTAAAGTCTTGTAATTCGACACTGCTTTCGTCGTTATCCGAAATAACCTGTGTATATTGAATTTAGCTTGACAATAACTCAACTACTTCATTTGGCAGGCGATTACTTTTGTGTTTTTGCATATGTCGATTTAAATTTAAGGAAGATATTATTGGGTCTGAAGTATCCATTCCGCGATTAAATACGTCCGTAAAATTATCTTTTCTGCTGCACTTTCTTTCGCGATGAAGTCTATCGGACTTATAATATTAATTGCGAGATTCAGCAGCTTCTTCTCAAAAATATCCAACTGGAAGAACGGTATTTTCTAATATTTCAACAATAATTTCACCAGTCCTATTGCAAAATGTATCAAACTTATTCAGGTCCAAAGGCAATTGGCATGACAAACATATAAGAATTGTTCTCAGATTAAAAATTACTTCTTCACTGACTCCAATAATTTTTGAAAAAGCGCGAAGAGCTGTATTTCCAGTATTTGTTGTACCGGATCCGCCTGGTTTCGCTTCCTCCACCCTCATTGAAAGAATTTCCAAAAACTGCCTTTTAATCCATTCGTACACTGTTCATGCAAATCAGCACTTGAACTCTGTCGCGATGTTAGTCGCAACTTCGGAACTAGTGTGTAAGCACGATCGCCAATCCCTAACTAATAACACTCACGCGTTGGTTTAAGATCTGACATCGTTTATTCAATTGTATGGGGTTTTATAGGTTATCTTATGTACTAATTAGACAGAGTTCGAAATAGTGTTTACAATATTCTTGGCTTACTTCAACTCATCGTATCTATGTGATCTTATGAACTATTAAATGTAGACGACAATAGTGTTAAGTATACCTGGCTCTTTTCTACTTATGGTTCTATGTTTTCTAATGTATTATTTGTAGGGAGATTACTTCTATTTACTTATTGTATACATGACTTTGTTTGTATAGATTAGAGTTGTAGTATTTCTGACTCACTCTTTCTCAATATTTATGCTATATGTTCTTACGTACTAGCGTGTATATTTCATTATCTATTTTTAGTATACAGGTTCCCATAGTTGTCGGCCCATGTGGTAATTCTACGCTGTAGTGACCCTTTCAAGTGGTTTGTGTCCCAAATGTGTCAACGCACTTCGAGGGCTGCTCAAACCGTATGTTCATTTATGAACATACACCTTCTACTTCTGAACTTCTAAAATTATTGTTATTTTGGAAGTCTTTTATCTTTAGTCCGCAAATTGGACAGATTTGAAAAGACTTGGTTTTGGTTATAAACTTTGCCATCTATAGCTGTCAGATATAAGGTGAACTTCACATACACATGTTTCCCATTGCCTAATGTTATCTTGCATGATCTCAAGTTGGCTATCTCAATTTATAGATCCGAGTTTTCTTTTAAAATAGCTGCATTTGTCTCTTTCATACACTCCAGCTTTAATGGGCGGCAAAATCAGATCGATTGTGGAGTTCGATTATTCCACAATATATTCCCTGATGGATCAATCAATCTAAGTGGATTTACTGTTGTCACAAATAGAGATGAATCTGCTCCAATAGGCCATGCTCCGGAGTATGCCTGATTATAATTTGCTTGTCCAGTACTTCCATCAAACCCATAGCTCAGAATTAATTCGACACATAGAAAATCTGTTTTCTGTTCTGTCATTACCGCGTCTATTACATATTCTTGCAACTCAACGAGCCGTTTTGCGGTGTGAGAAAGGAGATTTTGTACGCTGACTTTGACAACTGTTTCCGAAATATGCACATGATCCGGTCTGCAACTCTTTTTGCTTTCTAAGACACATTGGTAGGATGGATAAATTTCGCAGTTTCTATTTATTAAGTCATTTCTGATAACGCAATACTGCTCTTTTGGCAGGCTTTGGTCCAAAATCAAGGCAAGTTATATTTATCGTCTTTGCTGGATTTAATGCAAGTATTTTTAGCACCGACGCAAGATCAGCCAGTCCTTTCTTCCGTGCTGCAATAGCCGCGGCTTGAATAAGCAATCGGGAACTTAGACCCTTAAACTTAGCCAAGTTCAATGCCATATTTGCTTTAGATCTCACTCCTTTATATGGCAATAAAGGGCGTCCAATTGGTTTGACACGAGAAGTGGCCTTTTTAAACTGTAACAACGTGTTTTTTTCCATTCAATTGGCATATCTAATCCTAAAACGCTGTACATTATTTGCAATTTTTCCACATATTGTTTACATTTGTACAAAACATTCGGCTCCGCTCTTTCAAAAAGCCACTCAATTTGACAGAAATATTGTGTCCAATGCGATCAATAAAGTATGCAAAAATGCCATGTTCTTAATTTTTTTGCCTATTGTGTTTTTGCCACACATCAAACAACTCTGCATTTGTCAACGTGAGGTTAGCTGCAATAAAGTGAAATTTTGAGAAAGGCGCAAAATTGCGAAAGTTCAGCTTAATAGTACAAATTCAGAATTGATATCTCTACAAAATGCATATAGTCACAATACTAACAAAATCTAACAAAATTAGTTATCTCTTATCAAAGTTAAAATTTCACCGAAAAATTTTTTAGCGAGGCAATTTTTTAAATTACAAACCAACAGTACATTGCACTTTGATTTTCAACAATGCTGATTTTAAAACGTAAAATACAAACCATAATGAATGTGATCCATGATAAATTTTGTTAAAAAAGCTTCCGAATCAGTGCCATAAAATATTTAATTTTAGCCTGCAAAATGGAAATAACAGTTTCATGTGATCTCTGTTCAAAGCAACTCTGTTTCACAGCTGTTTACTAAACAGTGTTGGAAAATATCAAAATTTTGGGTATGTAGAATTTGAGATGGAAGTATTTTGAATGCATCGCCATCAAAAAATCGTTACTTTAAACAACTTTAAAAAGTGACTTTTTTCCAAAAAAAAATCGTCATCCGGACCATAGTGCTATGGAAAATAAAATTTTTCATACTAAGACTTGATTTTCGCCCGATCGGACCAATGACAGCTAAACGATATGGTTCGATTTGAACCAACTTTGGTCAGAATCTATAAGTTTAATATAAATGCATATTCTTATTTTGGTTACAATATCTTATAAAACAAAAAAGTTTTTCTTACTAAGACTTAATATTATACCGATCGGTCCTATAACAGCTATTTGATATAGTTGCCCGATTTTTTCCAACTTTTGTCATGATGTTTAAAACTAACTTAAATGCATATTCGATGAATTTTGTTAAAATTTCTTATAGTCAAAAAAATTTGCATACAAAGACTTAATTTTCGCCCGATCGGTCCTACGACAGCTATATGATATAGGGGTCCGGTTTCTACCAAATTTGGTGAGGATATATAAAACTAAGTTATATATATCAGTTTGGTTATGATATCTCATAAAACCAAAAAGTTTTTCGTACGAAAGCCTGATATTCGACCGATACGAAAATGTCTATATTCAGTTAACATCTTCTAAACCCTCCAGCCAAAATTTAAGTATTATATACCAAAAAAGGTTTACGTTTTACATCCTTTCCAATGATATATAATGCATATCTGTAGCTTTACGGCTTGGAAACTGCGAGAAATAGCGTTTCCCCATTAAACATTTAAAATTTTTGAAAAGGAATAAATCCCCATCATTACATCTAAGGTTTTTTACACTTAGAATCTTGATACACTTAGAAAAAAGTAGTTCGATTCGTTCTACAAAAAAGAAATCTTAAATTAATCCCGTTTTGGTCTAGAAATTTTTTAGATCGATTCGTTCTGAAATATTCTTGATTTAAGAGCGAATCGTTCTTAAAGCATAAATATCCGTTAAAAATTAGCAAATAAGAACAAAATTCTTAAATTAAGAATTATGTATACTAAATAAAGGCTGTTTCGCTCTAAAATATAAACATGTTTTATCCTGATCTAAAAATACTTCGGTAAGAACGATTGTAGTAGCTTAGTAGTTTAAGTATAAATCGTGCTTAACGTATAAAAATAAGAACGACAATATTTTAACATAATGTTGAAAAAAAAAGTCATTTCATCCTAAAAATGTGTATGTTTGTACACTGTTTGTATGTATGAACGATCAGAAAAACAGAGATTGACCGGTATTATTTTAAGTACAATATGACTTGAATCAAGATATTTAATTCTTATATATTTTTGCTTTCGGTTGCTTGGAATTCTCAAGTAGTTCTGGCTTGTCTGCTATGAGGAGCTGTTCGACGGTCACTGAAAAATTAAGACTGTAATTGAGAACTCTAAATAACAGGATAATTTCTGTAGTCAGTTCTCACTTACTTTTGATGATTTATGATTTTGATCAATATACTTAAGTCAAGTACGTTTTGAAGTTATAAGTCTGAAAAGCGCTTAAAGTAAGTACAAAATGTTCTCAAATTTATTATATTTTGGGGTTATATCGAGACCATAAGATTCTAAAATCAATCCTAAAACGTACTTGACTTATCCGAACGCTCTTGAAATCAAGAATTTAAGAAATTTCTTAAATTTAGAATTTCGTACTTGAATCAAGAATTTTCGGGCTTGGCTGACTTTTGACACCGGAAATTCTTGATTCACGTACGATCGGGCTTGATTTTTCTCTCAGTGTACAATTAAACAAACAGAAATTAAAAATTTGTTAAAATAAGTTAATGGGGAATCAGCTCCATCGTTTTGAACCATTAAATATTGAACTGCTACATTTTGACTAATGAATTACACTACAATATCCTTTCCAGCCTCCCTATTCACAAGATTTAGCCCCTGTGACTATAATATTTTTTCAAACTCCAAAAAACGGCTTGGATGAAAGAAATTTCAGTGAAATAAACAGGTTTTCTGTGAGAAAAAGCATATTTTAAGGACCTGGACAAGTCGTATTTTATGGAAGATGTTAAAGGTTGGAGGACTGTTGGACTCAATGTACCCGTCTTAAAGGCGATTATGTTGATAACACTAGGCAACAGCCCAAATCTGAATTGAACCAAACCAACTTTTTTGGATAGATTTGGGGCCCCAAACACCGAAAAACATTTTTTTTTTTTCTATGGCATAATTTTTTTTTAGAGTTTTTTGAAATTTGACTGTTTTTTTCATGTCTTTTTTTAGAGGTCAGCTATATGATATAGTCGACCGATTTGAACCAACTTTGGTCATTATGCGTAAAACCACATCAAATTAATTTCCTGTGAGTTTGGTTAGAATATCTCAAAATACACAAAAAATTTTCTTACTAAAGGTCATGCCGCTTTACAAGGAAGTCATCAAAATCGACAAAATCATGCCTTGATATAAAATTTTATTTTATCGCCGTTCTCAATAGATTTTAATGAATTATATCTTACACGACGCTCAATTAATGCAGCTTTACAAAAAAAAATTAAAACCCCAGTTCAGAATTTTTTCGAGTAGGTTTGGTTCAATTCAGAAGAAAAAAGTTGAAATTTGTTGCCAAGTGTAATTGAAGGAGAAATATTTTAAAAAAGAATTGTTTTCCATTGTTGGCCGACTATTTATCAGCCCACCCTCGTATATCATGAATTAATTAACTGACTTAAAATATAATCAGGTGTGTTCCAAAAATATTTTACATTTTTCAAGAGAATTGGTTTTGAAAAATCGATTGAAATGTCAGTGTTCCCTATATGCCAGAGATTTAGTATCAATATCAACAAAATTCTTAGGTTAGTAGTATTATATTTAACTATAACACTAGGCAACAGCCAAACAATTACACGAACCAAACCCACTTTTTTGGATAGATTTGGGCCAAAAACGACGAAAAACACTTTTTTTTCTATGGTGAAATTTTTTTTTAGAATTTTTTAAAAATCTTGCTTTTTTATAGTACTATTTTTCAGAGATGCGAATGACAAAACCGATTTTCAAGAGCTTTACTTTTTCGGAAAGCCAATGAATATATCTAGAAATTATTAATACAAAGTTTAAGATTTAAGCCAGTAGTTTAAAAGACATTAATTTTTGAATTAAGAAAATTATGATTTTTTTAAAGCTTTTATTTTAGCTTTTTTTACTTTAAAATTCGAGGAAAAATCGAAAAAAAGTTATTACATTTTGTCTTCTATTTTAATAACATAGCTGATCCGATTTGAACCAAATTTGGTAGGGATACATACCACATTACTAAATACATAACCAGCTAGATTTGATAATATATATTTAAAAAACAAAAAACTTCGTTCCTATGGCAGCTATATGATAAAGTTGACCTATCTCACCCAAATTTGTTCAAAATGTCAAGGAAGTCAAAAAAGTCGACAAAAACATGCCTAGACACAAAAATTTATTATATCGCCGTTTCTATACAGATTTTGATAAGACATATCTTAAACGACGCGTATCTAATGCAGCTATGCAAATAAAATTAAAGACAAAATATAATAAATTTTTTTTGACTTTTTCTCGAATTTTAAAGTAAAAAAAGCTTAAAAAAATTCATAATTTTCTTAATTCAAGAATTGATGTCTCTTAAAATATCAGTTTAAATCTAAAACTTTGTGTAAATGAATTCTAGATATATTCATTGGCTTTCCGAAAAAGTAAAGTAAAGAAAAAAGTGGTCGCACATCTGAAAAAAAGTGCGAAAAAAAGCCAAATTTTAAAAAATTCTAAAAAACAAAATTCACCATAGAAAAAAAAAATGTTCTTCGTCGTTTTTGGCCCCAAATCTATCCAAAAAAGTTGATTTGGTTCGTGTAATAGCCAAAAAGTTCAAATTTGTTGCCTAGTGTAATCAGATAAAATTTTTGAATGCAAATGGAATGACACGGCGATAAGAAAAGGTCAAATTTGCAAATATCATTGTCAATGTGTGCGATACAATTGAAAAATGTAATTAATTAGACAAAAGGACATAGCACAAGTGTTCCAAAGGACACACAAAATCAGCTTAGGGACAATCATGAACGGCATGCCTTCCGGTCTCTATCTGTCCAAAACCCATCCAAATGAAATTCAACTATCTAACGCATTGCAGTGCCACATACAAAAACACAAACACATATGGAAAATGCCTGCAGTGTAATTAGCATATTAGACAGAGGACTGTACAGGGAAATCCTTCGTCCTGGTCTCCATTTGATGCTATTAACGTAAGGCGGCATTGAGCTGGACAAGTGCACAGCTGAGAGCTAGAAACTGCACGCCGGGAGGACCTCAGGGCTTCAGAACTATTGTGTAGTGCATTCGATTGCCGAAGCATTTCATACGACAATTCTAGAGCGTTATCTCTGAACTTGCCAGGTAAATGGGAATGCGTTGCAACGAGGCTTATAATTTATAGCCTGGCCAATTTGTTGTCTAGAATTACAGTGCGGTTTGAAGGGAGGGCACAAATGCAGTTGTCTCGGATAGCCAAATTGAATTCCAAATGTCTTAGTGTATGTTCGATGGTGTTAAATTTATACAAATTTGTGCATCATCAATGCAAAGCCAAGTTTTAAGTTGTTGAAATATAAGTTTAAGTAGTATAGTTTTACCTATTATGGCAACTTTAGCTAAAGTAAGATTAATATATGTCTAGATAAACAAAGATATTATATACAACTATTTAGATTATGCAAAGGATTTTAAGGTTATAATTAGGAGTTAAAGACTTATTAATATAAGAGAAATGGGAAAAAATACAAAAAATATATGTATATATATATATACAATAAAATATTCTGATGGATCTAGTAATCAATACCTGCTTATGCAATAAGTAGCAACAAATTTATATAATACTAGGAGGTTCCGCCCCCTGCTCGCTTTGCTCGCGAAATTAAAACGAGAAAAAAAAGCACTCTTTATATTTTTCTTGAATAAACTATTTTAACGCAAAAATAAATTACTGTACTACTTCAATAATTCGGACACTTGTCAATTTGGACAAACTCATAAAAAGGACATAATAATATTATTTACAAAATATTCTGTAGCCCGGGCACCACACAAATCTGTTGAGTCTGAAATCCGATCACATTAATGTGTTTGCAAAAGATTAAAAATATGTGCAAGAGAAGGCTTTTCAACTGCAGCTTCAATTATTTTTAACATTGAGTTCATTCGGCAGGTTTTTAATCATTAATCCTTTCTTTAATTCTGATGGATCCAGTAATCCGTACCTGTTAAATGACATGATACCTTTTTATACAAATCAGACTACTGCGTTTTTTCACCGTTCGTACGAAGCAATTATTATCAGTTATCAGGTTTTAGAGAAGAATGTAAAATTTGTTGTTGTTGGAAATACCCTTCTAAATGTAATAAGTAGCAAAAAAATTATATAACAAAACATCTATACATATAAAGTTCTTTGTCCAACTGATTCACTGACTGATTTAGCATTATACAGGACAAACGGTTTGACGTACGACCCTGAAACTTGGCCACAATATTCTTAAGATAATTTTATCGGTAGAATTTTTCTAAAATCGACCTGACAGTGCGATAAATTAAAGATCAAATTTCCCATGAATTTCTGTTTACATGTGTTTGTACTGTAAAAGATTTTGGTCAGGCGCAGCATGCAGTGGCAAAGTGGTGCAAAGGATGATCTTTTAGAATCAAAAGCAGTAGCTCCGGGTTCGAATCTTGCTTGATCATGGCTTTTTTAAATCGCGTTGACAAAACAAATATATACATTTATTTGAGCTGCACAATAGTGCAGAGGATGGTGTGTAAGACCCAACTGCTGGGAAGCGCGGGCTTATCTCCCACACCAGTCAAAATTCGTATTTTATTTTCTTTTATTAAATTTTATTAATATTTTTTAATTTAAAGATTTTTTACAATTTGGTCAAAACCGTGTTACTATATAATATGGCTGCCAAAATAAAAGGTTTTTCATATTAAATGTTAATTTGAAGCCGACGTTCATAAGGCTGCTATATTATATAGTGAACCGACTTAGACCAAATCTTAACAGCGTGTAGGTTAGGTTAGGTTAGGTTAGAGCGGCTGTCGATTCTACGACTCACTTAGGCCACAGTTGGGCCCATTGTGGTACCGCGGATCTAGGGTTCCCTTCAACCTTTGTGGTGACATGTCACTCAGTAGGGCGTCCAGTTCGATAACTGAATAAATTTAGCGATTTTGCGCGGTGTAATTGAGGCAAGTTCACCTAAAGTGGAGAGAAAAGGTTTTCCCAGGGTGTGGAGTCTTCTATTACTCAATGCGGGACAAGAGCAGAAGAAATGTTCGGGTGATTCAATTTCCTCTTCGTCTCTACAGCTCCTGCAGAAATCATTGTATGGGGCATTCAGCCGTGTGGCGTGGATGCCTACCAGCCAATGTCCTGTCAGTGCTCTTACTACTGCAGAGCAATCTGTTCTGCTTAGTTTACATAGAATACTAGAACGAGTCTTATTCAGGTGAGGCCAGGTTTGCCTCCCGACACGACAATGGTGTGTGTTTTGCCATCGGTCTTCGCTAACTGCTATAGATTGGGCTAGAAGTAGTAGCTTGCAGGTCGCCAGTGGCATACGCGTATCCTCCTTGTCAGGAAGGAGGTGTACTGTTATACCATTCCTGGCTAGTTCATCAGCTATACAGTTTCCTGTAATGTCCTGATGCCCTGGTACCCATATTAGGGAAATGTCGAAATGCTCAGCCATCTCATGTAGAGATTTGCGGCAGTTCGAAACTGAGGTGGAATTAGTTGTGGTCGATTCTAAGGACTTGATAGCTGCTTGGCTGTCACTGTATATGTTAATACGGCCCGAATTGACTTGGGATTCTCTTAGGAGTTTTAAGGCTTCATTTATAGCCAGGATTTCGGCTTGAAAGACGATGCAATGGTCAGGTAGCCTAAAAGAGACCTGTATATTAGAGCTGGGAATTTTCGATTATTTTTCGAATCGATTCAAACCGATTTTTAATCACTTTAAATCGATTTTTAATCGATTTAAAGTCGATTTTTTAAGAAAAATTACACTAAATAATTTGTTTTCAAATTTTTCTCATAACAATTCATATAAATAAGTTTTTATATTAATTACATTTAATGAACATATGTAATAACATTTTATTCAAAATTTAAATTTTGTTACATATGTATGTCTCTTTTTTTTATTATATATATTTAATTCTAACAAAACAATAAATCTCAACTCAAAATATAACAAAAGTAAATAAAAAACAAGTGGGAAAGGCTATAATCGAGATCCCGACCATAGGATACCCGTTACTTATTTCAATACATTAGCGATTCAATCCTAATGTCATATTTGCGTTGCCAGAACTAGTTGAGAATTTGAAGCATTCTTATAAGGTTTAACAATACAAAAACTATCGCATACTCTAGGGGGCACCTGTTGATTTAACAACTTAGACACGCAATAACTGCTGTTCTACTTGTCCGATCTTGTTGCGATTCAGTGGGATAATAGATAATAATAACAGATATCGGTTATTACCAAAAAATACGTATTATATGAAAAATTTTGGGTGAGGTGGTTTTTCGCGATTTGCGGAGGCAGAGGGGGGCGTGGCTTAAGTTTGAAAAAAACTTGATCTGCGTGAGGTATATGGAAATCTGTGTGCCAAATTTGGTTACTCTATCTCTTATAGTCTCTGAGATCCTTGTGTTTATACAGACGGACGACCGGTTTCTCGCGAATTGCGGGCGTGGAAGGAGGCGGGTCAAAAATTTAAAACAAACTTGACCTGCTCCAACGCCTTTGTGATCTACGTGTGAAAGTTTGGTTACTCTATCTCTTATGGTCTCTGAGATCTAGGCGCTCACACAGACAGACAGACGGACGGACGGACAGACACACATGGCTATATCGACTCCGCTACACACACACACATACATACATATTTAATATTCACCCTGGCCATACACATATTATAATATTGAAGTACTTACTATTTCCTACCAATTTCTTCATTTCTCCAATACCTCGTCGAGCCACCAACACAGTCAATCTATATATAACATTTTAAAATATATTAAATTTGTCTAATTTCGTCAATACTCAATACTTACATAGATCGCGCGTTCACGACGCTAACTTCTCACACAAA
Source organism: Drosophila phalerata (assembly GCA_951394115.2). NCBI lineage: Eukaryota > Metazoa > Arthropoda > Insecta > Diptera > Drosophilidae > Drosophila > Drosophila phalerata. The sequence continues at coordinate 4,174,577 of OX596008.2, read as the reverse complement.
ATGGGAGACAATTAGGGATGCGCGAGGTCTAACCAAATCGATTTTTTTTAACCAAATCGATTCACACAAAAAATATTTTAAATCGATTTAATCGATTAAAAATCGAATCGAGATACAGCTCTACTGTATATTTAGATCCCGAGAGTATACCCCTCCACCCACTTGATTGTTCAACTTTGAACCATCTGTGTAGAAGGATATGGCCCCACTTTGTCCTGGGGTATGTGATTACCATTCCTCCCTGCGCGGAATGGTTGTTTGAAAGGGAGTTTCAATATGCTCAATTGGCATACAGTAGTCGGTTCTGGAAGGAACTATTTGGTTGTCCTTAAGAATAGCGGAGTGTCCTGTTGAGCATTCTGTCCAAGAGTTAAAGTTTCTCAGTCGAATTGCTGTCATGGTGGCAATATTTGTGCTTACTTGCCTGATTGGCTGTATGTTAAGTATGGCGTCTAGAGCTTCGCCAGGTGTTGTGTTGACATCACCTGTGATGCACATTTCGGCCATCCTTTGAATTTTGTTGAGTTGTTTGTTTATGGACTGCTTTGTTAAGGCAGGCCACCATATTGCTATACCATATAGAAGTATCGGTCTGACTATGGCTATGTATAGCCAGTGGACGATATATGGCGACATGCCCCATTTCAGGCCGATCGCTTTCCTGCAAGTGTAGAGTGCAACTGTTGTCTTTCTACATCTATCTTGCGTGTTAATTTTCCAGTCCAGCTTCCTGTCCAGAATTAAACCCAAGTATCTGGCGCTTTCGCTGAAGGAGAGGACGGAGTCTTTTATTTTTGGGGGTATTAGAGTTGGGATTTTGTATTTTCTAGAGAAAAGTACAAGTTCCGTTTTGGCTGGGCTTACTCCCAGGCCACACTCATCGGCCCAGGTGACCAGTTTTTGTAGCTTGACTGACATCAAGGCGCATAGTGTTTGAGGGAATTTTCCCGTGAAAATAAGTGCTACGTCGTCCGCGTAAGCAACCACTTGGCAGCCTCCACCCTCTTTGTCGCATAACAGCCTGTTGACTGCTAGGTTCCATAAAAGAGGAGATAGAACCCCTCCTTGAGGTGTTCGCCTACTGACGAACCTGGAGAGTGTTGAAGAGCCAAGTGTGGACGTTACGACCCTGCTTGTAAGCAATTGGTCGATTATTCCCACTAGCCGGCTTTCAATCCCCAAGTTTGTCAGTGCTCCAGTGATAGCTTCCGGGACGACGTTGTTAAAAGCTCCCTCGATGTCTAGGAAGGCTATGAGGGAGTATTCAGTGAGCGAAAGGGATTTTTCTATAGTGGCGACTACGGAGTGCAAAGCTGTTTCCGTCGATTTGCCTTTCCGATATGCGTGTTGAGAATTAGACAAGAGATGGGGGGGAATGGATGCTCTTAGATGAAGAGCCAAGTGTCGCTCGAAGGTTTTGAGCATAAATGACGACAGGCTGATCGGTCTAAAGTCCTTTGCTGTCGTATGGGATGATTTGCCAGCTTTTGGTATGAAAACTAGTTTAGAGACTCTATGGCCAGTTTTGAGAACTTCTAGAAAGATAGATTGTAGCCAGTTTATGGCAGTGTCTTCTGCTTGTTGTAGTTGATCAGGAAAAATGACGTCTGGTCCAGGTGACTTATACGGTTTAAAGCTGCTTATAACCCAGGCTATATTGCGTTTGCTTAGAAGAGAGGGAATGATGGGCACCTCAGTAGGGGCTTGGTATCTACCTTGATTGGTTTTTTTGAGGTATCCAAGTGTGGGGGCAGATTTCGATAAAATCTTCCTCAGTCTGGCCGCGTCCGGTGTTGATTCTATGTCAGAGCAGAAAGCTCTCCATGAATCTCTTTTGGTTTGTCGCGTCGCCTTTTTGTATGTTAAAAGGGCGTGTTTGTAATTGAGCCAAGATTCTTCTGTGTTAACAGCCTTGGCTTGATTGAAGAGGTTTCTCGAGCACTTGCGAAGTTCTTGTAGGTTGGGATTCCACCATGGTGGTTTCTTTCCCCTTTTAGGTCTGCTGATGGGACAGCAGCCTTGAAAGCAGAGTTGCAAGCCTTAGTAAAGGTTTCTACTAGGTAACTTAGTCGCTCTGTAGATTGAAGTCCTTCTGGTGCTACCTCTGGGATAGCCTTTTTAAGGATAGCAGTAAATATTGGCCATTTCTCAAGTGGATAAAAGTTGCTGGTTTAGAGTGCCTCAAGTTGAGGGAGAATTCGATGTATCTGTGATCAGAGAAGGAGTGGTCGTCTGCCACTTTCCAGTCTCTGGTTAGATCATATAGAGGATAGGATACCAGGGTAAGGTCAATGATCTCCTTCCTGTCCTTGATTATAAAAGTAGGTTCACAACCTTGGTGTGCATTGGCATCGCATCCAATGATAAGGTTGATACTTCGCGTTTCGCAGTCTTTTATTAGACTTCTCGTGACGTCTTCTGGAGGAGGGCCCGGGTGATCGTAGGCCATATAGCAGGACAGCAACCTTATCGGAGCTGGCTGGATTTATAGGCTCGCTGCCGTATTCTCCTCATTGCTAAAATTATGAAGCAAGAAAAAATGCATGTGTTTTCTTGCAAGAATACAGGTACGGGTTTTACCTTGTGTTTCAGCAACTACTAGCTTGTAGTATGGTGTCCCTAGTCCAGAAACCTTACCAACAATCAACCAAGGTTCCTGGACTACCACCAATCAACCAAGGTTCCTGGACTAGGACGATGTCGGCTCCGTCTCCAGCCAGACGGAGTAGCAGCGCAGCGGAGGCTGCTTTACAATGGTGGAGGTTTATCTGAAGAATCTTTATAGACATCTGAAGATTTACCCTCCACCACTGTCACATTCAGGTCCTCGTCGTCCGACGCTACATCAGAGGTGGCTTCTCCTTCACCCATTTGGCACAGTGCCTTGAGGTCCCGCGTTATTGTAGACGCATCGGATGTATAGCCGTGTTCAACGTCGCTATGCTCCGGATCCTCTGGCTCTGCCGTAATGTCCTCCTCGACTGGCATGTCGGAAGGATCTATACCGGCCGCGGTATCCGATCTGTAGACTCGGATGGAAACGGAGCTGAAGCCAAAGTTCAGCTCGTTGCCAGCGGCCTCGATTGGGGCGAGCGATGCTTTATTCACAATCAGCACGACCTGGTTTGTAGGTCCCTTCATCTCCTCTACCTTGACAACTTTCCAGTCATGAGTAGGGAGACTCGGGTTGCAACGCTGGAGCATCTTCAAGATTCTCTCCGGCTCTTTGATGGAGGATGGTATCCACAATCTGGCCCTGGGCCGGACTGGAATAACACTCCACTTGACAGCCTCCAATTTGGCACCTGGGTATACCTCGCCGATATTTGAGACTGCCGCTGTGTAGAGCTCTGCAGATTTCTCATCGTCGCAAGCTATCACCTTCACGCTACCCTGGTACCAGCCAACATCTTTGCAGACTGGTGGTGGTCCAGGCTCCTGCTCCAGCATCTCGAAGCAGCGGGTGGCCAGTGCCGTCTCCACCCACTTCCATTGATTTTTGGGGATCCTACCTCCCGAATCGCCTCGGTCAAGAACCCCTATAAGGATCCTTTCCTTGGCGATCTGGGCGAAGGATTTACCCAGCTGGACCCTCGATTTCTTGGCAGATGGGCCGGGAATCTCCTGGGAGCGTTGCCTCTTTGCCTGAGCCTGTGCCTGCGCCCTAGGCGCCAGCTCGCTGTAGGCGGGAAGCACGCTCTTGGCCCACGCCACCTTCTCTAGCCATTCCGCCGAGGGACTGGATTCTGCTCCCGCATTTTGTCGCTGAAGTATGTTACTTGTAATCCTTTTCTAAGTGTAAGAAAATTTTCTAGCGACGCTGGCTGTTGGGGGTTTCCCCATCACACCTGCACCTGAAGGTGGCACTGCCGCACTAGTGCTCTGCTGTGCCTCCGTGGTGACAGGAGATGGAAGAAGAAACACTCCATCTACCCCAAGGCCCGGGTGGAAAACGGGTTTACTTGGACCAGCTTCGCTGGGTCCACCGGCTGGCATGGTGACCATCTCCGGCGACTGTTTTAGGCTTTGGCCAGGCTTTGAAGCCCCTGCCGCTGCCGATGACGAGGAACCTGCGATTCCGTCGTCATTTTTATTGTTTTTTTGTGTTTTTTTTGTGTTTTTTATATTTTTCTTGTTATTTTGTTTGTTTAAATTTGTATTGTTTTTAGAATTCATGTTTTGACTCCCACGAGTTGCGGAGAAGGGGTGGTCCGCATGCACAGAGATCCGCACTATGCAGGTAAGACTATCACGACCGGAGGGCACCAGGTATCCGGCCGCTCCGTTTACGACTGGGGTATTTTTGGTAAGTGCCCCCAGCCAGGCTGACTATCGGCACGGGTCGCATGACACCTTAGTCCAGCCCTTGTTACCTCAGACCATGACAGGAGCTTCAGGCATGCATTAAGACTATTTAGGAGTCATTCTACACGTCTTCGACAAATGTCTTGGCTAACACCAGTTCCCAGAGGAACCATTGGAGTGTTATTTCCAGTCGGCACCCTCGTGGATTGTTCAGTCGAGGGTTTTTGCCGACCCTCTGTTACAGCGTGTAACAGTTAGTAAAAAAGACATATTCTGTGAGTTTGGTTGAGATAGCTCAAAAATAAAAATAATTTTCATACTAATTTCCATCCAATTGTTCCAATGGCAGGTATATGATATAGTTACCCGATGTTGACCAAATTTGGTCAGGGTGTATCAGGCAGTCTCAGACACACAGTCTGTGAGTTAAGTTGACATAACTTAAGAAATAGAAAAGTTTTTGATACTAAAGTTAAATCTGAACCCGATTGTTCCTATAGCAGCTATATGATATAGTAACCAGATTTTGACCAAATTGTAAAATATCGTACAATTAAAAAAAATATTTAAAAAAATATATTAAAAACAAGGGGGCTCCGGCCCCTGCTCGCTTCGCTCGCGATGAGGTGTGGTATGTCTACAGTCGAGCGCACTCGACAGTAACTCGCTCGGTACCCAAACGTTCACAACCGATTAATTCAATTTCAATGAAATATGGTCAACATAAAATGCTACAGACTATGTGCTATACTATAGCCTACAGTTAGGAGTGCTAGTCTGTGACAGATCTGGTATTAATACTAACTATAATACAAATCACAGTAAGACACAGTACGCACTTAAAGCAATCGATCAAATTAATGTAGAGTAAGCTAGTGTGAGTGAGCTTTTCATGCTTTGCACTATTTCCCTTCTTTTCATAGAACAAACGATAATGAGAGAACATAAATGAAACAAAAGAAAATTGCAAAACAGACACAATAAAAATTACACGTTTTGGATTTTTTTGGCCATAGACATATCGTGGCGGTGGCTGAGATGGATGATCTTTTGCTTTGCGATGAAATTGTGGCGGTTGGATTCCCGGTGTGGCCAATTCCTTTTGTTCATTTATATAAAATTTGGCCTTGTGGCGTTGATTTTGTGTTTCCATACATTTAGTTACTCTTTTCACAAAATTAAAGACAAATACAAGTTGTTAAAAAGTACAATTTGTTAAAAAAGTACAAATTGTAAAATACAAAATAGTTGACAAAAAAAAAGAAAATAGTTGACGAAAAAAAAAAACAAGCGGGAAAGGCTATAGTCGAGATCCCGAACATAGGATACCCGTTACTTATTTCAATAAATATATATAGATAATATTAATATATACCGTTATTTACCATAAAAAGTGAATTATCTGAAAAACTGTGGGTGTGGTGGTTTTTCAAGATTTGCGGGGTCGTAAGGGGGCTTGGCTATAATTTTAAACATACTTGATCTGCGTGAGGTCTATAGAAATATATGTGTCAAATTTGGTTACTCTATCACTTATAGTTTTTAAGATCCCTATGTTTATACAGACGAACGAACGGTTTTTCGCGATTTGTGAGGGCGGAGGGGTCGTGGACTAAATTTGAAACAAACTTGATCTGCGCTGGGTATATAGAAATCTGTGTGCCAAATTTGGTTACTCTATCTCTCATAGTCTCTGAGATCCTTTTGTTCATACGGACAGACGGACAGACACACATGGCTATATCGACTCGGCTGTTGATGCTGTTCAAGAATATATATACTTTATAGGGTCGGAGATGCCTCCTTCTCCTTGTTACATACATTCCAACGAACACAATATACCATTTTATTTATTTTGTAAGTAACGGGTATAAAAATGTTGCACACGGGTAAGATTGAAACGAGAATCGAACACTCGACTCATCGCCTCGAAATACACGGCTTTACCATCAGAGCCATCGCAGCATCATATTTTCGTGTGGCAATATCAATGTTTATCATTTTTTTCGTTGTCCGTTTCTTTTATAAGTATGATATTGATATGCGAACACATATACATACATGTGCAAATAAAGCTATTTAAAGAACCAAATTCGTTTTGCTGCTAATTCATGGTACTGATTGCAAAATGTGGTTCACATAAAATTATTGATTAAGTATGTAAGTATTCATTTAAAATGTATGTAATTATTAATTAATTTCTAATTAATTTAATGCAATGAACAGAAAAAAAACAATTATAAAAATTTTTCAAAAGTCCAATGTACCCACAAATCGCATGCATTGCTGCAAGTTTTGTACCACAATCTGGCCACTGCACGTACGCATGAGAAATGTGAAGTTTTTCATTAATATCTTCTGACTTTGTTATCCGATTGCAATGCACTTTTCATGATGCATTATCAAAATTGTGTTTAGTGTGTGTGCAGATTTTGACATCTGTACCTATTAAATTGGCCTTGTATTTGGATATTTTAGTTTTTTTTGTCGATTACAGGATAATTGGGGGGCGTAGCAAAATTCTAAAAAAAAACTTGATCTGCGTGCGCAACAGAGCAGTATTGTCACCAAATTTGGTATTTCTATCTCCAGGTGATTATTTTTCTCCATATATCATATTTTCTCAAACTACTTCTCTGTTTATTAACCGATCTCGATGAAAATTTCAGCACACCTCAGAACTCGTCCCCCCATCCATAAGTCTCAAGGCTATAGCTTTAAAAGTGCTCTTGTTATTAGAATTTATATCATTTACGTTACTCTTACTTTGCTCCTACTTTTATAATCGCGGAGATATATGTGTTCAAAATTCTGTACCATAACACTAGGCAACAAATTTTAACTTTTTGGCTATTACACCAACCAAACCCACTTTTTTGGATAGATTTGGAGCCAAAAACGACAAAAAACATTTTTTTTTTTCTATGGTAAAATTTTTTTTTTAGAATTTTTTTAAAATTTGGCTTATTTTTGCACTTTTTTTCAGAGGAGCGCCCACTTTTGTCATCATTACTCGTGAATGACTAAACCGAAAAAAACCTTTACTTTTTCGGAAAGCCAATAAATATATCTAGAATTTATTTATACAATGTTTTAGATTTTAACTAATAGTTTAAGAGACATCAATTCTTGAATTAAGAAAATTATGAATTTTTTCAAGCTTTTTTTACTTTAAAATTCGAGGAAAAGTCGAAAAAAGATATCTCAAAAATCACAAAATATGTTCATACTATAGGTTATGCCACTCTACAAGGAAGTCAAAAAAGTCGACAAAAATATGACTAGACACAAATATTTATTATATCGCCGTTTTCCACAAATTTTGATAAGACATATCTTAAAAGACTCCTAATTAATGCAGCTATGTAAATAAAATTAAAGACAAAATGTAATACATTTTTTTCGACTTTTCCTCGAATTTTAAAGTAAAAAAAACTAAAAAAATGGTCGCAAACGGTAGAAATAAGCCCAGGCCCGCTTAATATGATTTTTGAGCTTATGTACGCAGGAATAGACAAAGGCAAAGAGGACAAATTAAGGTTGCATCAAATTATGAATATGATTGTGTACAGAAAGCAGTTCAAAAACCGCGAAACTATGTGCAAGTTGCTATGATTCAGGGACTTTGGAAATCCTGGAAACAACCAGTGTATTATGATTTCGACCAGCCGATGACAATTGACGTTTTAAACAGGATTATCAATAAACTTTATTCTATTGAATACCAAGTTGTGGCAATGGTGTCTAATTTGAGAACAGAAAACACAAAGTTATGGACCAGCCTTGAAATACCAACTGTTACGAATTTATGAAAGATATTTATTTCTGAACAAATCAAACTAATATATATATATATTTTTTTTAAAGAAAAAACCTGGTTTGAACATCCATCTAACTCTGAGATGAAAATTTTTGTTTTTGCCAATGTGCCTCACCTTATAAAATTGATTCGGAATCATTTCCAAGATTCTGGGCTTGTTGTCAGCGGGGAAATATTATCAGCCAGGACAATTAAGCAGGTAATGGATCACACCTCCTCGTCAGATTTATCTGTTTTATAGAATATAACACAGATGTCGACATCCAGTTGTATTCCGACGAAACAGCCATTTGGGAAAGCGCTAAGTGAACAACGTACAGTGCTGAGTGAAATGACTACAATTATGTCCACATTAAATGTGCCGAACTCCAAGCGTTTTTTGTCCTTTCAAAAGGGAATTATTATCTGCAATAAGTCCTTGGACAACTTATTTCAATATGTTGGGAAAAATATGAAATGGAATATTTGGTAACAAGCAAGATATCGCAGGACCTTGTAGAACATTTTTTCAGAGCTTTGCGGGCGAAAGGTGGATTACACGACCACCCAAGCCAATTAGAATTTAGATATAGGCTACGAAAATATTTACTGGGTATTGGTTAGAATTTTCTTGAGCTTAAATGTATGTGTATGTATATCGTGTTTGTCGAGTATTGCTTAGATTTCATGTTCGCTGTTTTTATACCCGTTACTTATAAAAACTAAGGGGCTTGATTTTCGCCCGATCGGTCCTATGAAAGCTATATGATATAGTGGTCCGATGTAAACCAACTTTGGACAGGATATATAAAACCAAGTTATATGCATATTGTATTAGTTTGGTTAAGATATCTTATAAAACAAATAAGTTTGTTCATACTAAGACTTGATTTTCGGCTGATCGGTCCTATGGAAGCTATATGATATAGTTGTCCGATTTAAGCAAACTTCGGAGAGCCAATATAAAACCAAGTTATATGCATACTGTAAAAGTTTTGTTGAGATATCTTATAAAACAAATAAGTTTTTCATACTAAGACTTGATTTTCGGCTGATCGGTCCTATGGAAGCTATATGGTGTAGTGGTCCGATTTAAGCCAACTTCGGACAGGCATAATAAAACCAAGTTATATGTATGCTGTACAAGTTTTGTTGAAATATCTCATAAAACAAAAAAGTTGTTCATACTAAGACTTGATTTTCGCCCGATCGGTCCAATGGCAGCTATATGATATAGTGGTCCGATTTGAACCAACTTTAGACAGGATATATAAAACCAATTTATATGCATATTGTATTAGTTTGGTTAAGATATGTCATAAAACAACATGATAAAGTGGTCCGATCCAAAAAAGAATCAAACTTGTTTTGCCTGCTATATAGAGGAATCTACATACTAAGTTTGGTGTCATTAGCTTTGAAATTGTTCTTATAATTTGGATACGAAATTTTGTTTTTCGATTTGTGGGCGACAAGGGGGGCGTGGCCAAATTTAGAAACAAACTTGATCTGCTTGCAATATAGACGAACCTACATACCAAGATTGGTGTCTCTAGCTCTTTTAGTCTCTGAGATCTAGGTGTTCATACAGACGGACGGACAGACAGACAGACAGACAGACGGACAGACGGACATGGCTATATCTACTCGGCTATTGATGCTGATCAAGAATATATATAGTTTATAGGGTCTGCCACGCCTCCTTCTGCCTGTTACGCACATTTTCGTTAAAACAAACCCAATAGACCCCTGTACTTTTTTTAAGTACGGTGTCTAATAAGTATAAGGGTATATTGTGTTCTTTGGAATGTGCGTAACAGGCAGAAGGAGGCATCTCCGACCCAATAAAGTATATATGTTCTTGATCAGCCAGATATAGCCATGTGTGTCTGTCCGTCCGTCCGTCAGTCCGTCTGTTTGTCTGTCTGTCCGTGTGAGCGCCTAGATCTCAGAGACCATAAGAGATAGAGTAACCAAACATTCACACGCAGATCACAAAGGCGTTGGAGCAGGTCAAGTTTGTTTTAAATTTTTGACTCGCATCCTTCCACGCCCGTAAATCGCGAAAAACCGGTCGTCCGTCTGTATAAAAACAAGGATCTCAGAGACTGTAAGAGATAGAGTAACCAAATTTGACACACAGATTTCAATTGACCCCACGCAGATCAAGTTTGTTTCAAATTCAAGCCATGAACCCCTCCGCCCCCGCAAATCGCGAAAAATCACCACACTTACAATTTAACATATAATAGGTTTTTGTGGTAATAACCGATATCTGTTATTATTATCTATTATCCCACTGAATCGCAACAAGATCGGACAAGTAGAACAGCAGTTATTGCGTGCCTAAGTTGTTGAAGCAACAGGTGCCACCTAGAGTATGCAGTAGTTTTTGTATTGTTAAACCTTATTAGAATGCTTAAGATTCTTAACTAGTTCTAGCATCGCAAATATGACATTAGGATTGAATCGCTAATGTATTGAAATAAGTAACGGGTATCCTATGGTTGGGATCTCGACTATAGCCTTTCCCACTTGTTTTATTAGTATATCCAAGTCCTCGTGATTGTTGAGTATTGAGTATTTTATGTTCGCTGTTTAAAAATGAATTTTTATGCGATTATGCATTTAAATTCTCTTATTTAGCTAGAAATACTGAAGTCTTAAGTAGCCAAGCTAATGTTGCCGCTGAAAAGGAAACAACTTTTATGGATTTCGACGACTTGTCTACTGTCGAAAATAAGGTTGTGGTCGAAGAAAGCAATTTTTTCGAAGAGGACATGGAGTGTAATGTTTTAAATCAATTAAATCAAGATGCAATTCAATACATATCTGGATATATAGTCAAAAGATTTGGCCTGGATGAAATTAATAAAAAACAAGCGGGAAAGGCTATAGTCGAGATCCCGACTATATGATACCCGTTACTTACTTAAATATATTGAAAAGTACTTTAAAGAAAATACTTGTTTTGCTCTGAAAACTTTAATTCGCCATAACTGTCGTTCTACATCTCCGATATTGATGCGATTTAGTGGGATAATAGATAATGCTAATAGATAACGGTAATAATCACAAGAAACGTATTATCTTAAAAACTGTGGGTGAGGTGGTTTTTCGCGATTTGCGGGGGCGGATGGGGGCGTGGATTAAATTTGAAACAAACTTGATCTGCGTGAGGTATATATAAATCTTGTGCCAAATTTGGTTACTCTATCTCTTTTAGTTTCTGAGATTTCTTTGTTCAGACTGTTTTTCGCTATTTGCGGGGGCGGAGGGGGGCGTGGCTTAAATTTGAAACAAACTTGATCTGCGTGGGGTATATAGAAGTCTTTTAGTGAAAGTTTGGTATCTCTATCTCTTATGGTCTCTGAGATCTAGGCGCTCACACGGACGGACAGACGGACAGACACACATGGCTATATCGACTCGGCTATTGATGCTGATCAAGAATATATATACTTTATAGGGTCGGAGATGCCTCGTTCTCCCTGTTACGCACATTCCAACGAACACAATATACCCTTATACTTATTTTTTATAAGTAACGGGTATAACAAGTGGGAAAGGCTAAAGTCGAGATCCCGACTATAGGATACCCGTTACTTATTTCACTACATATAAAAGTACTTTAAAGAAAATTTTCTAACAATACAAAATCTATTGCATACTCTAGGGGGCATGTATTGCCATGTATTGCTGAAAGAATCATTTTCAGACAATAACTGCTGTTCTACTTGTCCTATCGTGTTGCGATTCAGTGGGATAATAAATAATAATAATAGATATCAGTGACTACAAGAAAAACTATATTATCTTAAAAACTGTGGGTGTGGTAGCTTTTCGCGATTTGCAAGGGGGGAAGGGGGCGTGGCCTAAATTTGAAACAAACTTGATCTGCGCTGGGTATATAGAAATCTGTGTGCCAAATTTGGTTACTCTATCTCTTATAGTCTCTGAGATCCTTTTGTTCATACGGACAGACACACATGGCTATATCGACTCGGCTGTTGATGCTGATCAAGAATATATAAATTATTGGTTTTCAATCGATGTTTAGGTTGAGAGGTTGACTGACCTCTTATTGCTGGCCTCGGGCTCAGACAATAAAACAATTTATAATTATTTTACGGCAAAGTGCCGGAGTGAATATTTATTAAGCGACATATTGGGAGAGCGCTGTATTCAAAACTGATTTATTATTACAAAGAATATTTTTCTTAAGCTAAACCCAAACTCACATCACGCCACAATGTCATGGTCGGCAAGCCGACTCAGCAAAATTGTGGGCGATAACGGAAGCTCTTGCAGAAAAACAAAAGTGTCCGGTTACCGCCGCTGACCATTGCAGCTATAGCGCGCTGATACAAAGTATGCAGTGTCGCGATTGCGAGGGTTAATCATAAACTTATGAATGTTAAACGTTAACTACTCCCCCCTCAAGTGTAAGGCCGCCCTCGGCCGACCCAATCCCGGCGACGACTTCTCGTAGATGCTTCGCAGACTTCTTTGCGTCGATGGTCCGCCAAAGAGTGAGTCCAACGCAGATTAAAGCGCAGCATATGGCTCCCACGATGAATGCCACACGATAAGCTTGATCAGTTCCGGCGTCTTCCTTGAATTGCTGTATCGCCTCCAAATTGCGTTCATTCAAGCGATGAAGGTAAGGGAGGCTGAGGACATCTTGGCTGGCGGTGATGTTCAGCAACGGAGAATTGGCAATACCCGGGACTCTATTGCGTATGTCGTTGTGGTTGTAAAACAGAGTCCCGTTGATTGCGACACGGTCTCTGAATGTGATGAGATGCGTGCCTTGTATCCGGACTTCCGTGCCGTTGTCCACCTGAATCCTTGCGAACCCGTCGTTAAGGATGATGATCCCATCACCTACGTGTGTGATCATCTCCAGGTTGCTCGGCTGGATTTCGCAGTGTGCCGTGCCTCCTGCATGGAGCTCTTTGGCACATGAGCTCTCTGATGCCAGACGACAAAATGTGGCTCCAGGTGAAGCGGCACAACCTTGTAGCGTGTGGGTTTCGCCATCGCATTCGGCTATGACGTTGTCAGTCAATCGCAATACAAAGTGTTTGTGGATGACAGGAAAAATCGTGATCTTTCTGCAAGCTTTTTTAATTTTCGGAAACTTAATTATAAAATGTATACTGTTAATAGATTGAAGCACTTTGACGGACGCAACGGACATGAGGTCTCCTATGGGAGTATTGGTGGGTTCCTCTAGCCAAATTGATTTCAAATCTGAGTGGTCTAAAATGTTTGGGCTGACAATGTTAGCCTTAGCAAGAGTAATGGCAAGCATTAAATTTTGCAACTCCATCATAAGCATTCTGTTTCTAGACAGTAGTGTTTCGAATAAATGGCTTGTGTCAACTTGTGAGTTTTTGGCTATCTTGAGAATTTTATTGACGGTAACTGTTAACTGGTTAAGCTGATCCTGAACTCTAGTGTTAATTTCTATTTGTCTATTGTTGGCATTTACTAGTTGCTTTTCAGTGAACCTAGTCTGTTCTAAATCTCCGGCATCGGGTGTACCCGCTACAACCTTCAGTATGGACCCAAGGATCTCCAAACTCCTGGCGACTCTATGGTGTGTGCCTAACGCCTCCAATAGGTCTTGTAAATGTGCCGTGTCCACACTTAGAAGTCTTTTCATGTGGGATAGCGGGAACATGTTAATTAATTTGACCGTTTCCTCCACTACACGCACGTACTCTGAGAGGTTTGCCGAGTGCCTAACATAGGCGTATTCCTCCCATACCAAGATCTCACCGTCAACGATGGGGATGTACTTGGCACGCGAGTAGTCGGTGACATGTGCCGAGGCCACTGATAAGTAGAGCAGTAATATGGATCCGAACCTGTGAAATGAAGTTGTTTTCTTTCTCTTTAGCAATTTTTCCATTTTTCCTTTTTTAAGAGGTTTGCCCACCACCAAAAGTGATTTATAAAAACTATGCTAAGTGGCTAATAGTAAGTTGAAAAACTATATCTAACTTATACGAGTTTGCCTAGTGGCTTGAAAAAGAATGAAAAGAAAATAAAACAAGGGAGTCACCTTAGGTTGTCCTTGTGGACCACCCTCCCTCCGATGAGGACCTCGGTCCCCAGGTCTGCGTCCACGGCCTTCTCATCACATAAAGGTGTGAGTTTGTTTCCCAGCCGTCGGTTGGACTTGACCAAAACTTTGTCACCAACGTCGAAGACTCTATTCTGCCGCTTTGCGTTTTCCCTAGCTCTGAGCGTCGTCTGAGCGTCCCTGATCTTTTCTTGTATCTTCTCTTGTGGCTCATCTGGGTGCGCCTGAACCACATCAACTGGTCTTTGGTCGATGACCGAATGGATCGATTTATTGTACTCAGTTGTAGCCAGCAAAATGATTTCTACGGTGTCACTTATGCCTTTATCGATCTTTAGGCATCTGGCTAGCTCTAACAGAGTGCTGTGAAAGCGCTCAACGTGTCCGTTCGAGACGCTATGAAGTGGTGGTGCATTTGAAATGCTGACTCCATAGTTGTTTGCAAGCATAGTCACGATGGTCTCTGAATTCAAAGAAGGTTCATTGTCACAGTAAATAGATCTGGCTTTTGGGAAAAAATTCATAAGTTGCATTAAGGCTGGCTTCAGATCCACAATGGTTCTCGAAGGGACCGGTTGGACAATGGCAAACTTAGAGAACTTGTCGATGCAAGTGAGAAAAAATTTCTTGTCAGTGGAGAAAATGTCTATATGTAACATTTCTCCTACATGTGAGGGGATTGGTGTTTCCCCAAGCTCTTGTTTTTTGGGGTGTCTGTCATATTTTGCCCTAGCACATGTTTTGCAATTTTGTACTATTTCATTGGCCATTTTTGCCATCTTTGGGAAGTAGTACTCGGAGAGAACCTGTTTAATATTTTCTTGTGCAGACCTATGGGCCCTATTATGCTCGGCTGTAAGGATCTCCCTTCTTTCTCCAATTGCAAATACGTCCACTACGCGATGTTTGCAGTGCCAGAACTTTGTGGCGGGGAATCTCCGAACTAATGGGTCTTGTATCATTGCAAGTGTGTGTAAGTCACAATGGAGAGCATTCACGCATTTGGGTGAAACTACATCTTCGAGCTCGTCTAGCAACGATTCAATGCAAGTGTAGCTGATCAAGTAGCGTTTTTTATTTCCAAATAGAATAAAACTCCGTTTTAAGGGGAAACGCGCTTCTTCTAGCACTATTTGATTCTGAAAACAGTTCAAGGGTTTGTCTGTTGTCTCAATGGTGTTGGTGAGAGATACCTCACTGTGGATTGTCGCTGCGCAGGACTCCACTTCTTGTTCATTTACAGCGTTGAGCTGCTGTCTTGACAAGGCATCTGCAACCAGATTGTCTTTGCCGGGCTTGTAGAAGATGCGTGCATTAGACTCGTCAATGCGCGCTTTCCACCTTATGATCTTCGGGTTTGGATTAGATTCCGAAACTGCGAAGGCCAAGGGTTGATGGTCAGTATAGACATTAATGTCTTTCACTCCATACAAATAGTGCCTTAACTTGGCAAGTGACCATACTATGGCCAATAACTCTCTCTCATTTGTTGCATAGTTAACCTCGGGGTCCTTCAATGTTCTCGAAATCATTGTTATAGGACGACCTTCTTGAGACAAGACTGCTCCTATGCCGTGAGCCGAAGCATCGGTCGTTAGATCGAATGGCTTCTTAAAATCGGGGTACCTGAGCATTACATTCTCGGACGACAAAATATCGCGCAACTTCTGAAACGCCCTTTGCTGCACTTCAGAGAATTGAACCTTTATATTTTTCGACCTATGTTTACTGACTGTTCCATTCTCGCCCTTTAGGATGTTCGAGATGGGTCTTGCAATTGCGGCGAAGTCCCTAATGAAACACCTGTAATAACTTGCGAGGCCTAAAAATGATCTGACTTCGAACAGAGATTTAGGTTCTGGATACTCCTGTATTGCCCTAACCTTTTCAGGATCCGTCGTGCAGCCAGTGCTGGTGACTATGAACCCTAGAAAGTTCACGCTTTTCTTAAAAAATCGTGACTTTTCAACGGAGACCCTCATGTTTGCTTCGAGCAAGCTTTTTAGGGCCCAATCCACATGTTTAATGTGGGATTCCTCATCTTCTGAAAAGATGATTACGTCATCGACATAAACATAGCAAAATTTGCCAATCTGCTCTCGCAGTATGTCGTCGATGGTTCTTTGGAAGATGCTTGCTGCATTCTTTAATCCAAAAGGGAGTCTTTTGAACTGGTATTTCCCCCCATTCACTGAGAAAGAGGTCTTTTCACGGTCGCGTTCAGCGAGTATGATCTGGTGATAACCAGACTTGAGGTCTAATGTTGAAAAGAATTTGGCTTTCCCCAAATTTGCCAATATCATTGTAATGTTGGGCATAGGGTATTTGTCAGGCACGGTTCTTTCGTTAAGCTTACCATTACCAATCTCATTTTCTTATTGCCTGCTTCATCAGTGCCCTTCTTGTCTACTACCCATATTGGGTTATTGTAGGGAGAAACGGTCTTCTGAATTATATCATTTTTTAGCAAATCTTTGATTTCTTTATTAACGAAATCAGCTGCTCCCATTGGATATGGGTACAGCTTGGCATAGATCGGTTGTTCGTCTGTGGTCCTAATGGTAGCTACGACTGACGTGTTATATGGCAACGCCTCGTCAGGGTCTGCAAAAGCCTTTTGTCTAGTCTTTAGCATTTTTAAAAAAGAACTTTTAACTGATGGGGATGCTTCTGCACAGTCTACATTTGTGAAATTTACATTTTTGCATGTTTGGAAGGTGATTTCTTCGACCTCCGTACCCCACTTAAGTTGTCCTGAATCTAGACAGATCGAGACAGCTGCCTGCTTCAGCAGGTCAAGGCCTACAATTCCATCAAAAGTTGACAAGTCCGGTAAAATAAAAAAGGTTGCCTTCAACCCAAACATTGAAACAAAGCATTTGTGTGTAATTTGTGTCTCGCCATGAATGGAATGAATTTGAAAGGGGGACTCTACCGAGCGGACGCCTTTTAACCCTTTATATGGCCGAATGAAATTCTTGGCCGCGCCCGTGTCCACGAGGAATCGCATATGAATCCCTGCTACTCTTCGTCTGATGACTGGTAGCAGGGACTTGCTCCTAAAAAATTAAGAGCATCAGAGTCATAATTAGTATCGTCATTGATTTGTGCCGCTGCGCTGGAGGCGGCATCAGCATACGCCTCTGCCCCTTGCTCCGCGCCTTGCGTGACGTGATTCAACCTTTGCTGATTTCTCTGACCGCCTGTGCGGTCAGATGCGGAGTGCTTCCTATTTGCGTAAGCAGGGGCCTGAGTGGGCTGCAAGACCCTTGAGAAGGAAGGATCGACCTCCATGGGCACCTGTGCGCCATTTAATATTGCGCTGCCTGCTGCTTCGCTGGTCAGTCTGCACCGGAGCCTTGCTCTGCTTGCTAAAGTGCGGATTCTTTGCACCGCTAGTTTGTGCTTCGCCTTGTTGCGAATGCCTCTCCTGTTGATGACCCTGTGCTTTGGCATGCGGCTTGCGCTCTTTGTCTTCGAGACTTCTTGCGAAATTAGCCGCGAATGTGTACCTTTCATGATTTGATTCAACTTCTTGCGCGAGAGCTAGCGCTGAGGGCAAATCTCTGGGCTTTGCTGCAAATAGCACGTCTGTGAGACTGCGCTTAAGACCCGATATGAACACACGCAACGCATCGTCGCGGAATTTTTCACACAGGCCCTTTGCCAAAGCTGGCTCATATGACATGTTAACCTTGTTGGTCAAAAGGGTAAGTTTCTTCTCTACCTCATCGTAGTATTGAAGCAGGGACATGCCGCCTTGCCTCAAGGTACCTAATTCCTGTTCAATAACATGGATTGGTCTCTTGTCTCTGTATGTGAAATCTAGGCGATTTATTATCGCATCAAAATTCAATACAGTATCAAATGAGGCCAGCACCGCGTCTGCGGGGCCCCTGATCTTGCTTCTTATGATGATCACAGCCTGATAATGGCGAGAACTGCCATTATATGGTCTGAAGATCTGGTAAGCGGCTAAGGCTGCCTGCCTCCAAGATACATAAGATTCCTGTACTCCTGCAAACTCTGGTAAGCACTTGACGGCATCTAGCGGCTCGTCACAGCGAATGTCATTTCTGATTTCTATAGCAGCATATGCTACTATTTGTGGGGCGGCAACGTTTGCTGCTGCTATTTGTTCAGCTAACTCATTAATTCTTTGAGTCAATGCTAGCTCCCTCTGCTGGTTTGCAACGGCCTGTTCGGCTAAAGCATTGCTAACAGCCGACCTGATTACCTCCCTAAGCTGATCGGGGTCCATTCTACCTGGAGGTGGGGGAAGTACGGGGGGAAGCCTTGCAGCCGGGGCTCTGATGCGAATATCACTGTCGGAATCTGAGTCGCTAGACTGATTGCGAGGGTTTCTATATTGGTTGAACGACTGCATGCGCAGGTCAGTGGCCGCAATAAACAAAACGGGCTGTTAAAAGACAGGTTGAATTACGCTGAACCACGAGAACAGTACGAATTGTTATAGCACAATTTAAGACACATAGAAAGTAACACCAAGTAAATTTATTAACGATATGGATGATAAATTGTTTCAACTCAAATTCTCAAAATAGTCACTCTCACGCGTTTTAGAAATTAGGCTCTAATTATTATTATTTAGTTTTTTTATTATATGATCTGTTGCAATATAAAATACTCACTAGTACTAAGTAATGGTTTTTTTTTATATGGAATAAATTAATAAGATATTTTTATGTTTGACGAAAACTTTTGGCTAGAGTGTCCACTTACATGATTCAATGATTCAAACACAAAAAAAAATTCTTAACAGCACTGGTCACTCGCAGCTCCCGCGCTGCTGTCTTATTTGTTGTTGGTTGTTGCAGCTCCCGCGCTGCTGTATTGTTGGTTGTTGGTTATTGCAGCTCCCGCGCTGCTGTCTTGTTTGTTGTTGGTTGTGGAATCCGACCACGATTTGGGCGCCAATTATTGGTTTTCAATCGATGTTTAGGTTGAGAGGTTGACTGACCTCTTATTGCTGGCCTCGGGCTCAGACAATAAAACAATTTATAATTATTTTACGGCAAAGTGCCGGAGTGAATATTTATTAAGCGACTTATTGGGAGAGCGCTGTATTCAAAACTGATTTATTATTACAAAGAATATTTTTCTTAAGCTAAACCCAAACTCACATCACGCCACAATGTCATGGTCGGCAAGCCGACTCAGCAAAATTGTGGGCGATAACGGAAGCTCTTGCAGAAAAACAAAAGTGTCCGGTTACCGCCGCTGACCATTGCAGCTATAGCGCGCTGATACAATGTATGCAGTGTCGCGATTGCGAGGGTTAATCATAAACTTATGAATGTTAAACGTTAACTTATATACTTTATAGGGTCGGAGATGCCTCCTTATCCCTGTTACATACATTCCAACTAACACAATATACCCTTATACTTATTTTTTATAAGTAACGGG
This sequence comes from Drosophila phalerata, assembly GCA_951394115.2. Classification (NCBI taxonomy): domain Eukaryota; kingdom Metazoa; phylum Arthropoda; class Insecta; order Diptera; family Drosophilidae; genus Drosophila; species Drosophila phalerata. The sequence goes on along the minus strand of OX596008.2, from coordinate 4,154,949 downwards.
TATAAAAAGAATGAGTTACATATATTAATATTGTGTCATGCCTGATAAAACCAACGGAAACATTTTTAACTAAAGTGAAAGGCTTTGAATCCGTTTTAATCAAAGTAAATAAGAAAACCGTGTCATTTAAGCCTCAACTGATAAATGATCTTATCGCAAACTCCCCACACATAGAGTTAGTTGACAAAATTAAAGAGTTTTTCTTTAATATGAGGTTAAAGTTCAGAATTAAATACTTGAACAAAATAATGAAAATACAAAAACAAAAACAACGTTTGTTAGGTCATAAGAAGTTTTTAAAAATAATAATGTGAATAAAATATTTATGAAAAAACAAAATGTCTTTCAAACTGTTGTGGAAGGGGAGTGGTACAAATTTAAAACAAATTTAATGTAAGACAGAGAGACACACATGGCTATATCGACTCGGAATATGTATAGTTTATTAGGTCACGAACTGGTCCTTCTCCCTGTAACATGCATTCCAACTAATACAATAGAAATTTATACTTAATTTAAAAGTAACGGGTAAAACATATTTCACAAAATAACGAAATAGAGAGAAGAGAACGACAAAAAATTTTCGACGTAGCATGCTTTTCAATGTCGTCTCTCTCTCTCTCTGTCAAAATGCTCACAAAGTGGTGAAAACATTGGCCCCTGTGGTGAGTGAATACTCCACCTTGCCAATGGTAGAGCTCTACACAAAATTTCTCTATGGAAGCTTTTTGACAGCTCTACGTAGAGCTGTAGAGTCATAGAGTTGAGGTGTAGTCTAAACGCAATCGGTAGGGCTCTACACTCTACTCTCTATACTCTACTGAAAAAACTCTATAGTGTACAGGGGCCTTAATAAAAGCGAAAAATATATTGCTTACAATGCAATTTAACAATTGTTCATGACAATGTGTGCAGCTGTACAAATGGCGGGAAAGCTTTTTGGCACAGTTGCGCTTACATATGTTGACATTGATAAAAAATATTGACTAAAAATTTAAAGATTATATTTTTATGCTTATTTAACATTTTGCTAACTCGTAACCTATGCAAGATATTTTGATACTGGGTTTTTCTTGTGCTATGGATAGCCCTTTAGAAAAGTAGGCGTGGCGCTATGTTATGCTAAAATCCATATAAGAAGGCTCTCATCTTTCTAACAAAAGTAAGTCACGACTTTAAAACACTTGACTTTCACTCAATCTCTATTTGGATCTTTTCACTCCAAAATGAATGTCCAACTGTTTGTCAATCAATTTAGAAATACAGAGCGCAATGAGAATATTGTTGCTGAGATTAAATTCAATTTTATTAATACTGTTGGAGTGAGAAGACTAAAATAAAACCATAAACAGGCAACAGAATATAAGTATAAAACAATAAAGCAGACATGAAAATAAAATAAGCCGCACAAATGTAAATGAAATCGTGCGTAAAATGCGCACAAAAAGAAATTGTTCCAAATATGCTTGAGAATATTGCGCAATATGTATATATGAATATTTGTTTGAGTGTACGAGCATATGAAAATTGATGTATGGGAAAAATTCAAAGGACACGCAATACTTGTCAGTAAGTATTGGCAGATTGTATGAGGATGGTTCAAGTTGGTAAAACAGATTGGAGAGTCATTGGGAGAGGGATTTGATTTTTGCACAAGCAGCAGTAAAATTGAAGAGTAATATAATTTCTAGCCTGTCGCTTGCAATATTCTTTTTCATGTCACCTTTTTTTTTTTTACATATTTTATTTTCTTTTGCCTTTGCCATTAGGTACTGCAGATTAGAATTTTCGACACTCAAGCTAATTCGCAAAAAAACACTTATATATATAATATATTACTGTGCCAAGGAAATTAAAGTTTAAATTATTTGCATAATTTAAAATAATGAGAACAAGGGGGTTACGCACCGTGCTCGCTTTGCTCGCGGTAAACGGGCTACAGTTGAGCACACTTGATAGTTATATGCTCGCTACCCACATCTTTGCAGCCGTTCGACTACATGGACATATTTAAAATAATACCTTAAATTCGAAAAGGGGTAAATTAAATTGACACTGCTAATTTTAAAAATGTTAAAATAAAATAAAAGTAATACTAACCACTAACTATTAGACAGTAGGATGCAGGGAATCAAACCGAAACAAATATCGGTTCCGGTTCCGGTACGTCCCGAAACAACTATTTCGGTAAACGGTTCTATTTCGGTTTTTTCCTTTCGGTTCCGGTAGAGTCCCGGTTCGTACCTGTACAGCAATTAAATTTAAAAAAAAAAAGAAAAAAATGTATTAAAACAAAAATATATTAACAGATTTGTACATACACACGTACTATATGATTGTATTTTATCGAGATAATTCTTACCTAAATTTGAAATTATATTTTAATAGAAAGCAAAATTAGCAATATTATATACATATGAAAAACAAAAAATTATTTTTCGAAAAGTGTACCGAAAGCGGTACCGGTACAAGCGTTTCGGTTTTCGGTTCTTATAAACAAATTTATTTCGGTTACGGTTTCGGTTCCGGTACTCAAAATGAAACGGTTAATTTCGGTTAATGGTTCCGGTACCGGTTTCGGTATTATTCTCTGATCACAATAGTATGCGTCATCTTTTTTCAGTTTTTTATTTAAATTTTCAGCTTTTTTTCGACTTGTTCCAGTCAAAAACGGGTTTTTTTTTAGAAAAAAAATTGGTAAATATAATAAAGAAGGCATCTCAACTGCAGTTTCTGTCATTTAAGAGCAAAGGGTCGTTATTTCGATATAACAATGAACATGCTCTAAAAATATATATTGTACCAAAATTAAAACTTTTTATAGGTCCTAAGCTGCTACACAGGTAAATATTAAACCATTCCAATGACTGGAATTACCTAAGTTAGAAGATAAGACAAATTCAATTGTTGATTTCAAGTTAACATTTTTTAAGATGAAGTAAAATTATTTGTAGTTAGACTTTTATTTTTGTAACAAATATTATTTTCGGACAAAAACGAGTTGAAACAAAGGGGCTCCTCCCCCTGCTCGCTTCGCTCGCAGTGAGGTGCGGCTACATTTGATTTGAGGATACCCTGAGCCCAGGTACTCTTTTATAAAACTTGATTTTCGGCAGAGCAATATGATATAGTGGGCCGATTTAGACCAACTTTGGTCAGGATGTATAATACCAGCCCAGATGCATATTCTATTAGTTTGGTTACGATATCTCAAAAAACAAAAAACTTTTTCGTACTAAGACATGATTTTCGGCAGATCGTCTGTATGACAGCTATATGATATGATAAGCCGATTTGGACCAAATTTGGTCAGGACGTATAATACCACCCCAAATATATATCGTGTGAGATTGGTTGAGATATCTGAAAAATTAAAGAAGTTCTTCATACAAAAACTTCATTTTCGATGTATCGATCCTATGGCAGCTATATGATATAGATGTCCGATTCAAAAATAAAAACAAACTTGATCTGCGTACGGTATCCAGAAACCTACATATCAAGTTTGAGATCGATGGGCTCAAACAGACGGACAGACAGACGGACATGGCTCAACCGACTCGACTGTTGATCCTGATCAAGAATATATATACTTTTGGGGGTCTGCCACGCCCCCTTCTGCCTTTTACATACATTTTGCCAAATGCTTTATACCCTTTTTTTCCCATTTTCAATGGGCACAGGGTATGAAAACATACCGTGATCTGCATAAATTGTGGGGAGAGAAACCCGCTGCTCAAATTTAAACGACAACTTTCTTGATTATTTGCGAATTACCCAAGATAGCAGAGCAATAAGAATAACAAAAAGAACAACAAGTCAATTGGCCTCCGTATTTTAAAAACAATATTAAGAAGACTTGCTTTTCGTGGGCTTGAGCAAACTTTTGGGTCAAAGAGATATCAAGGAGGCGCCTAATACGCACGAAGTTGTCTAGCTGAATACACGGCTGGTTAGCTAAAAATTTAGCCAAATTTCTTCCATCAACAGCATCAGAAGACACATCAGCAGTGGCAGTCGTAGCGCCGGCGACTCTTACGCGTGCCATTTAAAATTGGGCAACCGTGCGTATGCTTAATGTTTTTCATATGAACTCGTTGGCAGGTCTTAAAGTGACAGGCGAACCCAAAGACCAAATTGAAATTCAACAGACATAGACTGGCAAAACTAGAAGAGACAGAGACAAAGACAAACAGAGATAGAGTGAGAATACGACACCCATTCTCCTGCGGTTCAAATCTGACACCGCACCGAAGTAAAATCGTCGAGTTGACTTTTATGGCTCAATGCCCGAAATGATGATGTTTTAATTTTTTCGGTTAGCCAAAGTTTGCAGCAAATTTTCGACGACATCTCTTCACGTTTCTGTCAAATTTGCTCAGTGACAAAACTAATTTGTATGCCAAGCAGCACTGAGACTCATAGCTCGTACGTCTCTCAGAACTCTTCAAATCAAAAAGGCGTCTTTGAAGTTTTCCTTTCTCTTCATCTTCATCTTTTTACTCAGCATCAGCCGTACGAGTACAAATTCAATTAGGTTGGCTCAGTGCGTTCCAAATTAAAACGACTCACATTATTCACATGAAAATGCATTTTTACTCAAACTTGAATAATATTGTGACATTTGTCATTAACATTATTTTGCGCAAAACTTTGCACTCAATTTTCTCGATCATAAAATTTGCAGTCATATAATTAATATTTCGACAAATTGAAATTATTAAATTACACGAGGTAAGATTATATTGACGAAAGAATTTTGAAGTTCTAAAATTATTGCTATTCAATTTTATAAAACTTTATATTACATATTAAGAATTTAAAAAAAAGTTGGCCCCCGACACATGCTGCAATAAGGTCACGTTTTTTTTACCTAAAACAAACTTTTCGCGCTGTTGCGAATGCCCAATATTAATTATTATAGAATAAAAACATTGTTATTTTATTTTTATTGTTGAATCTAAAAATTATCCGTTTTTTTTAAACACTTATAACAATATTATTTTATATTCCATTTGCAATTTTTATTTAATGTCTTAAATATTTGCTCGATATTAAAAAAAAAATGACAAAGTACATTTGCTATAATTCGTCACCGAATTTATTTTTTTGGTTGACAAAAACCACTACATTTGTTTTCAAACTGTGATCCCATGTATTTGCTACATGAATTTCGATACATGAAGTTAAATAGGCGTTTATATTTAACAATAATACATTGACATGTGAAATGAATGGTGCTCCAATGGCTCTCTGGGTAGATTCACCGATTGAGGTTCAAAAATCCCGGGTGCTTTTCTTTTTCTTGCGAAGGAAACATTTTAAGTTTAATAATCAAAGTGTAAATACACATTGCAATACAAAACATTTATATATATAAATTTCTTGCAATAATCGATATTCATTTATTTAAGATGCTATCTTCTATTAATTAAAATTACTACGCGAGGTGAAAGAATAGTGTCGAAAGAAGTTTTCTTGCCTCAAAATTTTATGACGAACAAAATAAAGTTTAATAAACAAAGTTGTAAATAACTAGGGGGCTCCGCCCCCAGCTCGCTTCGCTCGCCAACCCCCCGCTCGCTTCGCTCGCGATGCTACAGTCGAGCATTCTCGACTGTCGGAGACCCCGTACTTACTATAGAAATAGAAAAGACTACAAAAATTCAAAAATAATTTGGCCGCTTGATGCTGTTGCAGAGCGTTGTAATACATTTTCGACTACTTTTTTCAATGACAGCTATATGAGATACTTGTCCGATTTGAACCAACTTCGGTCAGGATATATAAAACCAAGTTATATGCATACTGTAATAGTAAAGTTGAGATATCTCATAAAAAAAAAAATATTTCATACTAAGACTTGATTTTCGTCCGATCGGTCCAATGGAAGCTATATTATATAGTAATCCGATTTAAACCAACTTCGGACAGGATATATAAAGCCAAGTTATATGCATACTGTAAAAGTTTTGTTGAGATATCTCATAAAACAAAAAAGTTTTTCATACTAAGACTTGATTTTCGCCCGATCGGTACTATGGAAGCTATATGATATAGTGGTCCGATGTGAGCCAACTTCGGACAGGATATATAAAACCAAGTTATTTGCACACTGTATTAGTTTTGTTGATATATCTTATAAAAAAAAAAGTTTTTCATACTAAGACTTGATTTTTGTCCGATCGGTCCAATGGAAGCTATATTATATAGTAATCCGATTTAAAACAACTTCGGACAGGATATATAAAGCCAAGTTATATGCATACTGTAAAAGTTTTGTTGAGATATCTCATAAAACAAAAAAGTTTTTCATACTAAGACTTGATTTTCACCCGATCGGTACTATGGAAGCTATATGATATAGTGGTCCGATGTAAGCCAACTTCGGACAGGATATATAAAACCAAGTTATATGCATACTGTATTAGTTTTGTTGAGATATCTCATAAAACAAAAAAGTTTTTCATACTAAGACCGATCGGTCCTATGGCAGCTATATGATATAGTGGTCCGATCCAAAAAAGAAACAAACTTGATATGCCTGCAATATAGACGACTCTACATACTAAGTTTGGTGTCCCTAGCTTTGAAAATGTTCTTATAATTTGGATAACAAATTTTGTTTTTCGATTTGTGGGCGACAAAGGGGGCGTGGCCAAATTTTGAAACAAACTTGATCTGCTTGCAATATAGACGAACCTACATACCAAGTTTGGTGTCTCTAGCTCTTATAGTCTCTGAGATCTACGTGTTCATACAGACGGACGGACAGACAGACAGACAGACAGACGGACAGACGGACATTGCTATATCGACTTGGCTATTGATGCTGATCAAGAATATATATACTTTATAGGGTCTGCCACGCCTCCTTCTGCCTGTTACGCACATTTTCGTTAAAACAAACCCAATAGACCCCTGTACTTTTTTTAAGTACGGGGTCTAAAAATGTAAATTGATAAATAAATAATAAATGAATATTTAATAATTTTGATCGTCACAAAATTGGATATCACAAGATTTGGGGCTAGAAGCTGCTTTCGTCACTAATTTTTCACCACGTATAGTAATTAGAATTAATAGGAGATAGCATCTAGAATAAATGAATATATATTTTTATTAATTTAAAAATTGTATTTTAAACCTAATTTTGTTCGTCACAAAATTAGATATAAGAAATCTTGGGGCTAGAATATTGTGTCGTCACTAGACTTTTACCTCGTGTATAGGTTTTTTTGTGGAATCTCAGGCCTGTTCCGGTTTTCACTTCCGGTTTTATCAGATTTCAAATAATGTAATTTTTATACCCTGAGCCCATTGAAAATGGGCAAAAAGGGTATAATTCATTTGGCAGAATGTATGTAACAGGCAGATGGGGGCGTGGCAGAACTCCAAAAGTATATATATTCTTGATCAGGATCAACAGCCGAGTCGATTGAGCCATGTCCGTCTGTCTGTCCGTCTGTCCGTCTGTCTGTCCGTCTGTCCGTCTGTTTGAACGCGTCGATCTCAGAAACCATAAGAGGTAGAGAATTCAAACTTGGTATGTAGGTTCCTGGATACCGTACGCAAATCAAGTTTGTTTTTATTTTTGGATCGGACATCTATATCATATAGCTGCCATAGGAACGATACATCTAAAATGAAGTTTTAGTATTAAAAGTTTCTTTGAGATATCTCAACCAATCTCACACGATATACATTTAGGGTGGTATTATACGTCCTGACAAAATTTGGTTTAAGTCGGCCCTCTATATCATATAGCTGTCATACAGACGCTCTGCCGAAAATCAAATTTTAGTATGAAAAAGTTTTTTGTTTTTTCAGATATCGCAACCAAATTGTCACTGTAGAATATGCATATGGGCTGGTTTTATACATCCTGACCAAATTTGGTTCCGACTCCAATATATACAGCTAATATGGAAAATTTTCTATGACTGTGCGATCATATCGAGTTTAACCGATCTAAATGTTTAGTCCTAACTTACAAATGGAATACTAGAACTTTTTCTAACTCACCTGGCTTACGAGATACGGGGGTGTAAGTGGGAGAGGAAAAATTAATTAAACGATAGCAGCTAATGGGGTCGTTGGGGCATTTTAGACAAAAAAATTTATTTTTTAAATATTCTAATCAAAAATACGCGTCGATTGATCACCCAAATCCGACATCTGGTTCAAAAGATAATTAAATTTGAAATTTTTAGTGGACTTCTCAAAATGAGATGAAAAGTCAGTTTGTTTGCTTGTATTAACGCGCTAAAAAAGCTTAAATGTAATGATGGTTAATTATTCCGCTTCAAAAATCAAAAAAAGTTTGTTCTACGATATTTTGAATTTTACGCTGCTTTAGCGGGAAAACGCTATTTCCAAACCGTATAAGCTACAGATATGTTCTATATATCGTTAAAAAGGTGTTATTGAGGTATTTTAGTCGTGCCTTTAAACTTTGTTTCTAAATTAGTCAGGTAACATTTTACAGGTGAAATAACTACATTTTGGCTTTTTTAGAAAAATCTACACATGTCGACTCTATCAAATTTTAATATGTTATAGCCATTAAATTTCCGCGTTTTTTTGGTATATCACACATATCTGTAAAAATTAGTTTCGGCGAGATATTAGCATCTAAGTGTAAATATACAAATATACAAATATCTATCTATATATATAAAGCAGGGACCGTAAATAATGTTTATTTTTATTTTTTTAACTAAAAAAATCACACACTTCTAATGGACCTAGAAAAATATGGTTCACACCAAAATCCTTATTTTTTCTTAAGCTCTGCATTTCCGTCATGACTTTTAAATTTATGATTTCTACGTTTTTCTTCACTGATAATAATTATTTTTGAGTAATTTTATAAAACTTAGACCGTAATCATTATTTTTGATCAAAAAAAATAAAACACAAAAATAATGATTATTAATGATTTTTACTTTTTTCTTCATTGATAATAATTATTTTTGCGTAATTTTATAAAACTTAGACCGTAATCATTATTTTTGATCAAAAAAAAAAAAACTCAAAAATAATGATTATTTATGATTTTTATTTTTTTCGCTCAAAATAAAACTCAACAGTAATTTACGGCATCTGGGTTAAATATTTTGGTAAATATTATTTATTATGCTGGGAGGTAGCTTTAGGTTCCATTTATAAGAATAAAAAATAATATTGGCAATATATTTAACCCAGAGGCCGTACATTACTGTTGAGTTTTATTTTGAGCGAAAAAAATAAAAATCATAAATAATCATTATTTTTGAGTTTTATTTTTTTTTTATCAAAAATAATGATTACGGTCTAAGTTTTATAAAATTACTCAAAAATAATTATTATCAGTGAAGAAAAAAGTAAAAATCAGTAATAATCATTATTTTTGAGTTTTATTTTTTTTTGATCAAAAATAATGATTACGGTCTAAGTTTTATAAAATTACTCAAAAATAATTATTATCACTAAACAAAATTGTTTAAAATTAAAATATAATCATTACTATGTAATTTTTATTATATAACTTATAATGATTACGGTCCCTGATATAAAGTTCTTTGTCCAACTGATTTAGCTTTGTACAGGCCAAACGGTTTATCGTACGACCTTCAAACTTGGCCACAATATTCTTAAGATAATTTCATCGGGAGAAAAGGCGGGATTTTTCTAAAATCGACCTGAAAGTGTGTTAAATTAAAGGTCAAAGTTCCCATGTATTTGCAGTGTAGTAGACTTTGGTCAGGCGAGCCATCCAGTGGCAGATGGTGCAGAGGATGGTCTGTTAGACTCACGCGCAAGGCTTCACGGATTCAAGACCTGCCGGTTCAGCCCAGGCAAATAATACTCTTTTTTCAATAATCTATATCAGCGGTGGGCACAGAATTTGCGATCATGAGCACTAAAACAACATCTACAACAAACACAGCTTCTGAAGTCATAAATTAAAGCAAAATGGACACATTTATGACTCTGTGCGCCGCGACGAAAGATCTGTGTGGTTGTTGTTGATTTTGATGAGCCAAAACAATTATACACTAAAAGAAGTTCTAATTAATTTTATTTTGTAAGTCGAACTCTTATTATGTGGTAAAAAAACTTTTCACACAGTCATAAATCTTAGTAAAATGAACACTTTTATGACGGTACGCGTCGCAGCCAAAACTCGAGCATTTGCTGTGTGTTTGTTGTTTTGTTTTATTGAGGGTCATAAAAAATTGAAGCGCAGCGTCAAAAGTTGTTGTTGTATTGTCAAAAATCGAAGGCAAGCCAATTTACCGTTTTGAGCAGCGTGAGCAAGGAATTTTTATATTCTTGATCAGCACAATAGCCGAGTCGATATAGCAATGTCCGTCTGTCCTGACGTCTGTATGAACACCTAAATCTCGGAGACTATAAGAGCTAGGAACACCAAACTTGGTATGTAGGATCCTCTATATTGCAAGCAGATCAAGTTTGTTTCAGAATTTTGCCACGTCCTCTTTACCGCCCAAAAATCGACATAGAAAATTTCATATTCATATCACTGCGAACGGCAGTTCGCTCTAGTGACGAAAGCAGCACGAAGGGTGCAAAAGGCGACTAGCAATATATACAGCTAATTTAAAAAAAATTTGCTACGACTGTCCGATCAGATCGAGTTATATACCGATCGAAAGGTTTAGACCTAACTTACAAAATGGCGTACTAACATACCTGGTTCATGAGATAAGAGGGTGTAAGTGGGAGGGATAAAATTTTAATAATTGCAGCTAATGGGGTCGTTGGGGCTTTTTGTTAAAATATTTTCTTTTATAAAAATTCTTATCAAAAATACGCGTCGATTGATACACCGATCACCCAAATCCGATAACTGGTTCAAAAGATAATCAAATTTGAAATTTTTAGTGGACTTCTCAAAATGAGATGAAAAGTCAGTTTGTTTGTCGGTTTGTTTGTCTGCATGAACGCGCTAAAGAAGCGAAAATGTAATGATGGGGATTCATTTCTTTTCGAAAATCTAGAAATGTTTGTTCTACGATTTTTTGAATTTTCCGCTAGTTTAGCGGGAAAACGCAATTTCCCGCTAAAATTGAATAGATATGTCCTATATATAATTGGAAAGGTGAGTTTGAGGGCTTTTTGGCGTACCTTCAAACTTTTTATACGCTGAGCCCATTAAAAATGGGCAAAAAAGGGTATAATGCATTTGGCAGAATGTATGTAACAGGCAGAAGGGGGCGTGGCAGACCCCCAAAAGTATATATATTCTTGATCAGGATCAACAGTCGAGTCGATTGAGCCATGTCCGTCTGTCTGTCCGTCTGTCCATCTGTCTGTCCGTCCGTCTGTTTGAACGCGTCGATCTCAGAAACCATAAGAGCTAGAGACTTCAAACTTGGTATGTATGTTTCTGGATACCGTACGCAGATCAAGTTTGTTTTTATTTTTGGATCGGACAACTATATCCTATAGCTGCCATAGGAACGATACATCGAAAATGAAGTTTTTGTATGAAAAGCTTCTTTAATTTTTGTGATATCTCAACCAATCTCACACGATATATATTTGGGGTGGTATTATACATCCTGACCAAATTTGGTTCAAATCGGACCACTATATCATATAGCTGTCATAGAGACGCTCTGCCGAAAGTCAAGTTTTAGTACGAAAAAGTTTTTTGTTTTTTGAGATATCTTAACCAAACTGATAGAATATGCATTTATGTTGGTCTTGTACATTCTGACCAGATTTGGTTCAAATCGGTTACATATATCATATAGCTGCCATAGGAATAATTGGTCGAAAATCAACATTTATAAAAGAGTACCTGGGCTCAGGGTATCCTATTGTCGAGCGTGCTCGACTGTAGCCGCACCTCACCGCGAGCGAAGCGAGCCTGGGGTAGGTGAGCGAAGCAAGTAGGGGGCGGAGCCCCCTTGTTTTCTAAAGTACTCAAGTACTTTTACAGGTGAAAAATATATATTTTGGTTGATGGGTTTGGAAGATATTACCTGTTTACTGAAAATATACATTTTTCTATCGGTCGAAAATCACATTTTAGTACTAAAAACTTTTTGATTTTATGATACATGGTTTTATATATCCTGACCAAAGTTGGTTCAAATCGAACCACTATATCATATAGCTGTCATAGGACCGATCGGGTCAAAATTAGGTTTTAGTATGAAAAACTTTATTGTTTTATGAGACATTTTAACCAAATTGATAGAATATGCATTTAACTTAGTTTTATACATCCTGACCGAAATTCATATCGGACCACTATATCATATAGTTGTCATAGGACAAATCGGGCGAAAATCAAGTTTTACTGTTAAAAACTTTTTTGTTTTATGATAAATCTTAACCAAACTAATACAATATTCATTTAACATGGTTTTATAAATCCTGCCCAAAGTTGGTTCAAATCGGACCACTATATCATATAGCTGTCATAGGGCCGATCGGGTTAAATTAGGTTTTAGTATGAAACACTTTTTTGTTTTACAAAATATTTTAACCAATTTCATAGAATTTGCATTTAAGTTAGCCCGAAGTTGGTAATCTGTAATCAAACCACTATATCATATAGCTAACATAAGACCGATCGGGCGAAATACAAGTCTTAGTATGAAAAGTAGACAGTAGTAACACGAGCGAAACAAGCAGGGGCGGAGTCTCTTAGTTATATATTTTACTATTTTCCTTCATTAATGATGGTAAAAGTCTATTAGGCTGGGCCAACTCCAAATCAAACAAAAAAAAACCCCCAAATAGAGGGCAATTTATCATGAATTTAGCCGAAAAAATTAGTTGGCGGTCTCAACTAGTTTTTTTTTTTTAAATGTTTAAAGTTTCCATACAAAATAGCCTATTTTTGTTGTTGCTCTGTGCAACTTGTCACTTTACAGCTCGTTTACCAACACTGATTTGGTCACCCGGTCACGAATAGCTTGTGAAACAACTCTATAAACTTCATCCTAGAGGTTTTGAGGAGTGTAAATAAAGGACCGCAGACAAAATTTTTTTTTAAAAAAATCGCGCGATTTTTTTAAAAAAAAATTTTGCCTGCGCCGCTTTTATTACACGGTTGTACACACACTTTATGTTCATATATATCTTATAAATGCTTCTACAGTGCACTTCGACCTTCTTTTGGAATTGGAGCTTGGCTAAATATTCCAAATAATTATCTGTTTTCATTCAATTTTTTTTCGATTGAGATTTTTCCAAATAAAACTCACAAATCCATTATATACTTGATAAACTGGCCATAAAATGGACAAGTCATCGAAAAGTAGTGTTGGTAAACGGGCCATAACAGTGACATGTTGCACAAGCAACAACAAAAATAGGCTATTTTGTATGCAAACTTTAAACATTTTAAAAAAAAAAACTAGTTGAGACCGCCAACTAATTTTTTCGGCTAAATTCATGATAAATTGCCCTCTATTTGGGGTTTTTTTGTTTGATTTGGAGTTGGCCCAGCCTAATAGACTTTTACCTTAATGATAAAGTTACAATGTCAAAAGCAAAAACCATTGCAAAAAGTTCTGATATCCCACAAAAAAACCTCTACACGAGGTAAAAGTCTAGTGACGAAAGCAATTTTAGCCCCAAAATTCTGATATCCAATTGTGTGACGAGCAATATTCAGTTTAATATTAAAATTTTAAATAAAAATAAAAATTATTTAAAAAAATAACACGAAAATTGGTATTCGGCACTGTGCAAAAGTAATTTTTATGTACAAAGAAGCTCGCCCTTTTTGAGCACAGTGCACAATGCCAATTTTCGTGTTTTTTTAGACCCCGTACTTAAAAAAAGTACAGGGGTCTATTGGGTTTGTTTTAACGAAAATGTGCGTAACAGGCAGAAGGAGGCGTGGCAGACCCCATAAAGTATATATATTCTTGATCAGCATCAATAGCCGAGTCGATATAGCAATGTCCGTCTGTCCGTCTGTCCGTCTGTCCGTCTGTCCTGACGTCTGTATGAACACCTAGATCTCAGAGACTATAAGAGCTAGAGCAACCAAACTTGGTATGTAGGTTCGCCTATATTGCAAGCAGATCAAGTTTGTTTCAAAATTTGGCCACGCCCCCTTTATCGCCCACAAATCTAAAACAAAAATTTCATATCCAAATTATAAGAACAATTTAAAAGCTAGTGACACCAAACTTAGTATTTAGGTTCCTCTATATTGCAGGCATAATAAGTCCATTTCTTTTTTGAATCGGACCACTATATCATATATCGTCCAAAGGAACAATCGGTCGAAAATCAAGTATTAGTATGAAAAACTTTTTTGTGTTATGAGATATCTCAACCAAACTGATACAATATACATAAGATTGAGTTTTATATATCCTGTCCAAAGTTGGTTCAAATCGGACCACTATATCATATAGCTGCCATGGGACCGATCGGGCGAAAACCAAGTCTTAGTATGAAAAACTTTTTTGTTTTGTGAGATATCTCAACCAAAGTAATATAATATGCATTTAAGTTAGTCTTCTATATCCTGTCTAAAGTTGGTTTAAATCGGACCACTATATCATATATCTGCCATAGGACCGATCGGGCGAAAATCAAGGCTTAGAAGGAAAAACTTTTTCGTTTTATGAGATATCTCAACCAAATTGATACAATATGCATAAGATTTAGTTTTATATATCCTGTCTAAAGTTGGTTTAAATCAGACCACTATATCATATAGCTGCCATGGGACCGATCGGGTGAAAATCAAGTCTTAGTAAGAAAAACTTTTTTGTTTTATGAGATATCTCAACCAAACTAATACAGTATGCAAATAACTTGGTTTTATATATTCTGTTCAAAGTTGGTTGAAATCGGACCACTATATCGTATTGCGCCCATAGGAAAAATCGGTCGAAAATCAAGTTTTAGTATGAAAAAATTGTACGTTTTATGAGATATCTCAACAAAACTTATGGAATATGTTATTAAGTTAGTCTTATATATTCTGACAGAAGTTGGTTTAAATCGGTGTAATATATCATATAGCTGTCATTAAAAAAAGTAGTCGGAAATGTATTACAACGCTCTGCAACAGCATCTAGCGTGCAAAATATTCTTAAATTATTGTAGTCTTTTCTATTTCTATAGTAAGTACGGGGTCTCCGACAGTCGAGTATGGTCGACTGTAGCAACGCGAGCGAAGCGAGCAGGGGGCGGAGCCCCCTAGTTTTTTAATAATTTTTATTTTTATTTAAAATTTTTATAATAAACTGAATATTTTGAATAGACAAAGCTGGAAGTGTCCTAGATGTTTGCTGAAAATTTCATTCTGATCGAACAATAAATAGTCAAGATATTAAAATAATAAATTCTGTTCATTCGATTAAGGAGCGTTGGCAAGTAATTATATCTTGAATAACTTGAAAACATGAAAATTGAGTTACATATTATATAACAAATTGGCGCATGCACTGTGGCGTAGTGTGCTGAGAGGAGTGTTCGTGGGTTCGAATGCTGCCGTCGGCGGAAGAAGTAAAATTTTTTTTTCATTTTCCATTAAAGTTCAGTGTTTATTTATAAATGTAATATTAAGATTAAATGTTAAATACAATTTTTATACCCTGAGCCCATTAAAAATGGGCAAAAAAGGGTATAATGCATTTGGCAGAATGTATGTAACAGGCAGAAGGGGGCGTGGCAGACCCCAAAAAGAATATATATTCTTGATCAGGATCAACAGTCGAGTCGATTGAGCCATGTCCGTCTGTCTGTCCGTCTGTCTGTCTGTCCGTCTGTCCGTCTGTTTGAACGCGTCGATCTCAGAAACCATAAGAGCTAGAGACTTGGTATGTAGGTTCCTGGATACCGTACGCAGATCAAGTTTGTTTTTATTTTTGGATCGGACAACTATATCATATAGCTGCCATAGGAACGATACATCGAAAATGAAGTTTTTGTATGAAAAGCTTCTTTAATTTTTGAGATATCTCAACCAATCTCACACGATATATATTTGGGGTGGTATTATACATCCTGACCAAATTTGGTCCAAATCGGCCCACTATATCATATAGCTGTCATACAGTCGCTCTGCCGAAAATCAAGTTTTAGTATGAAAAAGTTTTTTGTTTTTTGAGATATCGTAACCAAACTGATAGAATATGCATTTATGATGGTTTTGTACATTCTGACCAGATTTGGATCAGATCGGTTCCATATATCATATAGCTGCCATTGAAATAATTGGTCGAAAATCAACATTTATAAAAGAGTACCTGGGCTCAGGGTATCCTACTGTCGAGCGTGCTCGACTGTAGCCGCACCTCACCGCGAGCGAAGCGAGCCGGGGGTAGGCGAGCGAAGCGAGTAGGGGGCGGAGCCCCCTTGTAAATTTTGTAATTGAGTAATAAAAGACGTAATATGGCAACTTGGGAGGCCAAATGAATATGTGCAACTGTGGCTCAATATGTGAAGCCTCTCTCATTTACAACTTTTTTGGAATTTTGTTGCGGGTTCGATTCCCAGCTGGGACAACTTTTATTCACCTGATTTTTATACCCGTTACTTATAAAAAATAAGTATAAGGGTATATTGTGTTCGTTGGAATGTATGTAACAGGCAGAAGGAGGCTTCTCCGACCACATAAAGTATATATATTCTTGATCAGCATCAATAGCCGAGTCGATATAGCCATGTGTGTCTGTCCGTCTGTGTGAGCGCCTAGATCTCAGAGACCATAAGAGATAGAGTAACCAAACTTTCACACGCAGATCACAAATTCGTTGGAGCAGGTCAAGTTTGTTTCAAATTTTGGCCACGCCCCCCTCCGCCCTCGCAAATCGCGAAAAGCTACCACACCCACAGTTTATAAGATAATATAGTTTTTCTTGTAGTCACTGATATCTATTATTATTATTTATTATCCCACTGAATCGCAACACGATCGGACAAGTAGAACCGCAGTTATTGTCTGAAAATGATTCTTTAAGCAATACATGGCAATAAATGCCCCCTAGAGTATGCAATAGATTTTTATTGTTAGAAAATTTTCTTTAAAGTACTTTTATATGTAGTGAAATAAGTAACGGGTATCCTATAGTCGGGATCTCGACTATAGCCTTTCCCACTTGTTTTTTTTTTGGGTTTTTTATCTTAAATTATTATTTAATTTCTACATTTGCTACATTTTCTATTATATTATTATTTATTAATGTTATAATGTTAAAAATATTTTATTGAATATATGCTTAATCATTTTGTTTAAATTATTTTATATTGGCATTTATATAAATGTTATGTTAAAATTCCATGTAAATTTAATGAATTATAAATTTATTTTGTAAAATTTTGTTGTTAATAAATTTATCTTTTTATTTCTTTTGATTCAATTAAATTATTTAATTAAATGTTGAGCTTCAATTATGTTACTATATGAATTAAGTGTTGGCTAATTTATTTATTTCAACATTTTGTATGTTGAACATGTAGTTTTATATTTAAGAATTTAAGTTTATTTTAAATATTATTTTATTTTTAGAAGTGGCTGCTTTTGGATAGTAAGTACGGGGTCTCCGACAGTCGAGTACGCTCGACTGTAGCACCGTCCGACTAGTTTTAAATAGAGTTGACAAAACAAAGATATACATTAATTTGAGGTCAAAAATAGTGCAGAGGATGGTGTGCTAGACCCAACTGCTGGGAAGCGTGGGTTCATCTCACACACCACGCAAAATTTTTTTTTAATTTTTGTTATTAAATTTTATTAATATTTTTTAATTTAAAGATTTTTTAATATTTGGTCATACCCAAGTTACTATATAATATAGCTGCCAAAGGAACAATCGGGTTCACATTAAGCTTTAGTTTAAAAATCTTTTATGTTTTTTAAGGTATCTCAACCAAAGACACAAATTCGCTTTTGCACGCCAATTCTCAAGTTTTCCTGCCAAATCTAGAATTTTCCCGCTAGATCTGGCTTTTTCCCACAGTCCAATTGCAGGGGCAACAGGCAGCGTGAATATAATTATTCGTTTCTATTTCAAAAAATTTTATATGTATTATATACATTTTATGCTACTTATAACATTCAGCATTAAATTTTCAACCAAAAATTTTTAATTCTTCTCAAATAACTAATTACTGATAATAATTAAAAAGAAGTTTATTCAAGAAAAATATAAGAAGTGCTCCTCATTTTCACGGTTGATGAGCGAAGCCATCAGTGAGCGGATCCCCCTAGTATATATATATAACTAAAAACCTTTACATTCATCTATTCATGTATCATTGTACAGGCCAATCGGCTTAAGGTACAAGTTTGAAATTTTAACACAACACAGATCTGACAAATTCATCGCCGTTTAAGACTGGGGTTTTTAAAATTCGAAGTGTAAGGGCTTTAAATTCGAGGTCAAAGTTAGCGTTTATTTAGATTTACATATCGCAGTGTTTGGATCAGCGCCTAGATAGTTCAGAGGATGGTGTCGTTGACTCACGCACATGGTATCGTGGGTTCAAAATTTTAATATTTTTATTTTATATTTTTTAAAATCGAAAATAAAATATTGCAACATTTCGCATTTTTGTTGATGTTTGTTATGCTGCTTTATCATTATTATTCTTTTGTGCTAATCTCGCACAAAATCCCAAACCGCTGCAACATATAATTTGTTTAACAGATGCCACAGCTGCTGTTAACAGGCTGTGTTAATTGAATGATTTAAATAAAATATATGTTTTTCTTTTAAAATTTTTTTTTTATCAAAAACAATGTGTTGCTACATTCCGTATTTTTGTTGTTGTTTGGTTTTTTAAGCCAAAGAAATCTAAGCCTAGAGCTGCAGCATATCAAATTTGCTTAGCAGCTATTAAAGGTTCTTTAAAGAAGCTGATTTACATAAAGAAATAATTTTCTTTAAATTAATAATTGCTTTGTCAAATTAATATTATAAAAGCAAATAAACCGAATTGTTTGTATATTGTTAATAAATAAATGCCGCATTTAGTATGTTTATCAATACATAGCTTTGAGTGTCAAATTTACTTTGCATAAGTATCGCTTCTTTGTAACAAATAGCGATACCCATCACCAATAGTTGAAATTTAATTTTGGCGGCGAGAGATCAGTGGGTGCGATGCAGCCGTATTCGCAACTACAGCCACAGCAACAGACATATTGTTTGCCACACATTCAACAGCAGCAAAGCCGCCAGCAACAAAAACAACAACAACAACAACAGTAACAGCAAAAGAAACAGGAACACTTGCAGTTGAAGAAGCAACTAAATAACTCAAATATTATGAAAAACTTTTTTTAAAGTTATCTCAACCAAACTCAGAGACTTGCTTTTGCACGCCAATTTTCAGATTTTCCTACCAATCCTAGATTTTTTCCGACAAATCAGGCATTTTTAAGTTATCTCAACCAAACTGACAGATTGCATGGGCAGCGGGCAAGGTGAATATAATTATTCGTTTCTCTTTCAAAAAAAATTATATTATATAAATTTGTTGCTACTATTACATTCAGAAGAAAATTTCCAACAACAAAAAATCAGGGACCGTAAAAAATGATTATTTTTGTTATTATTATTATTTTGATCAACAGCAATAAAAATCATTTATAATCATTATTTTTGACATTTTTGACTGACATCGATATTGCTCTTAGTTCTTTCTATGAGACCCTAAATGCACTCTTAGATGTGTGCATTCCAAATTATATTCCATCGACTGGTTCTACAAAGCCTCCTTGGTTTACACCTAGACTTTCTTATTTAAAGAATATTAAATCTAAATATTTTAAAAAATATAAGAAGTCAGGTTCAAGTCTCGACTGGTCTAAGTATACAGTGGCCAAGTCGGACTTTGCCAATTTAAACTCGCTATGCTACGAGAAATATCTAACTCGTTGCAAAAGACAGTTTTCCCGAGACCCTAAACAATTTTATAAATTTGTTAACTTGAAGCGTAAATCCTCCAGTTTACCTTCCTCTTTTTTTCTTGGGACAGATATTGCTGGCAGCGACTCTGCAGCCGCTGAACTATTTGCTAACTTTTTTCAATCCACCTACTCTCCAATCTCCACTTCCAACAATCATACACTACGTTTGCTCCCTCTATTTCTCATAACAATATAATCTCTTCTATTAGCTCTTTAAAATCTTCTTTCATTCCTGGGTCAGACAACATTCCTAGTTGTCTACTTAAGGAATGCTGTTCTTCTTTAGTTGCATAAGCTTTCTAATCTATCCCTTGAAACTTCAATCTTTCCATATCTTTGGATAGAATCTTATATCATTCCCCTGCACAAAAAGGCGGTAAGTCATATATTTCTAATTACAGAGGCATTGCAAAGCTATCAGCCATTCCTAATTTATTTGAAAAAATCCTTGTTTCTTCTTTGCAGCATCTCTGTAAATCGATCATTTCTCCTGCACAACACGGCTTTATTAATGGTCGGTCTACTACGACCAACTTGCTTGAATTTACCTCCCTGGTAAATGATGCATTTTCAGAGAAAAAGCAAACTGATGTCATCTACACTGACTTCAGTAAAGCCTTTGACTCTGTGAACCATGACCTCTTACTTTACAAACTTAAATGCATAGGTTTCCCTCCCGCCTTTATACGTTGGGTTTCCACTTATTTAAAAGGTAGAACCCAAAAAGTGCTTCTTAGGTCAACCATTTCGAGTTCGGTTCGTGTAACTTCTGGTGTACCTCAAGGTAGTCACTTAGGACCTTTATTTTTTACACTGTTCATTAACGATCTACCCACTATTCTGTCCCATTCTTATATTTTAATGTATGCAGATGATGTTAAGCTTATTTTTTCATACACTGATCCCCTGTTTCACAATCGTCTGCAAGATGATTTGAACACTATGCAACTATGGTGTTCGGCCAATAAGTTGCATCTCAATTGTTCGAAGTGTATGTTTATGACATTTAGTCGTTCTAGGCCCTACTTAGGTTCTTATACGATTGACAATATCCCTTTGCAACGTATAACAAGGGGGCTCCGCCCCCTACTCGCTTCGCTCGCGGTGGGGTGCGGCTACAGTCAAGCACGCTCGACAGTAGGATACCCTGAGCCCAGGTACTCTTTTATAAATGTTGATTTTCGACCAATTATTCCAATGGCAGCTATATGATATATGGAACCGATCTGAACCAAATCTGGTCAGAATGTACAAAACCAACATAAATGCATATTCTATCAGTTTGGTTAAGATATCTCAAAAAACAAAAAACTTTTTCATACTAAAACTTGATTTTCGGCAGAGCGTCTGTATGACAGCTATATGATATAGTGGGCAGATTTGGACCAAATTTGGTTAGGATGTATAATACCACCCCAAATATATATCGTGAGAGATTGGTTGAGATATCTCAAAAATTAAATAAGCTTTTCATACAAAAACTTCATTTTCGATGTATCGTTCCTATGGCAGCTATGTGATATAGTTGTCCGATCCAAAAATAAAAACAAACTTGATCTGCGTACGGTATCCAGGAACCTACATACCAAGTTTGAAGTCTCTAGCTCTTATGGTTTCTGAGATCGACGCGTTCAAACAGACGGACAGACGGACAGACAGACGGACATGGCTCAATCGACTCGACTGTTGATCCTGATCAAGAATATATATACTTTTGGGGGTCTGCCACGCCCCCTTCTGCCTGTTACATACATTCTGCCAAATGAATTATACCCTTTTTTGCCCATTTTTAATGGGCTCAGGGTATAAAAACTGTAAAGGATCTTGGAGTATTATTTGACTGCTTCAATTTGCACATCTCCACTATAGTTAATGATGCCAAAGGAGTACTTGGTTTCATTAAACGTTGGTCGAAAGAATTCAATGATCCTTTCACCACTAAGCTCCTTTACGTCTCTTTAGTCAGTCCCATCCTTGAATACTGTTCGTGCATTTGGTGCCCGCAGTATCAAATAAATCAGAAACGAATTGAATCAGCTCAAAAGCAATTCTTGCTTTTCGCCTTACGTGGTTTTAACTGGGATCCCAACCGTCGTTTACCACCGTACTCCCATTATTGACCTTCCGTCTTTAATTAATCGTAGGAAAACTCTTAGTGTGGTTTTTCTTCACAAATTGATTAATGGCGACATTGATTCTAGTTCCCTTTTGGGCCGCCTCAAATTTTCGGTTCCCCGCAGGTCTACTAGGAACTACAGGCCTTTATTTTTACCTACATGCACAACTGATTACGCTTCACACGGTTCGTTCCGTGTTTTATGCACTAATTATAATAGCCTTTTTCACGTTTTCTACTCAGAACTCCCTCTCCCTTCCCTAAAATCCGCACTTTTCCAATATTTTAAATCGATAAATTCCTAACCTTACTAATACTAATAACATGTTATATTATTATACCCTGAGCCCATTAAAAGGGTATAATGCATTTGGCAGAATGTATGTAACAGGCAGAAGGGGGCGTGACAGACCCCTAAAAGTATATATATTCTTGATCAGGATCAACGGCCGAGTCGATTGAGACATGTCCGTCTGTCTGTCCGTCTGTCCATCTGTCTGTCCGTCCGTCTGTTTGAACGCGTCGATCTCAGAAACCATAAGAGCTAGAGACTTCAAACTTGGTATGTAGGTTCCTGGATACCGTACGCAGATCAAGTTTGTTTTTATTTTTGGATCGGACAACTATATCACATATCTGCCATAGGAACGATTCATCGAAAATTAAGTTTTAGTATGAAAAGCTTCTTCAATTTTTGAAATATCTCAACCAGGGAATCAAATCGAAACAAATATCGGTTCCGGTTTCGGTTCCGGTACGTCCCGAAACAACTATTTCGGTAAACGGTTCTATTTCGGTTTTTTGCTTTCGGTTCCGGTATCAGTACCGGTACGTACCGGTACAGCAATTTAATTTAAAAAAAAAAATAAATGTTATAAAACAAAAATATATTAACAGATTTGTACATACACATGTACTATATGTTTGTATTTTATCAAGATAATCCTAACCTAAATTTAAAGTTATTTTCTAATAGAAAGCAAAATTGGCAAAATGATATACATATGGAAAACAAAAAATTATTTTTGGAAAAGTGTACCGAAAGTGTACCGGTACAAACGTTTAGGTTTTCGGTTCTTATAAACAAATTTATTTCGGTTACGGTTTCGGTTCCGGTACTCAAAATGAAACGGTTAATTTTGGTTAACGGTTCCGGTACCGGTTTCGGTATTATTCCCTGATCTCAACCAATCTCACACGATATACATTTGGGGTGGTATTATACATCCTGACCAAATTTGGTTAAAGTCGGCCCACTATATGATATAGCTGTCATAGAGACGCTCTGCCGAAAATCAAGCATAAGTATGAAATAATTTTTGGATTTTTGAGATATCGTAACCAAACTGATAGAATATGCATCTGGGCTGGTATTATACATCCTCACCGAATTTGGTCCAAATCGGACCACTATATCATATAGCTGCCTTAAAGACGCTTAGTCGAAAATCAAGTTTAAGTAAGAAAAAGTTTTTTGTTTTTAGAGATAGCCTCACCAAACTGATAGAATGAACATTTAAGTTCGTCTCATATATTCTGGCCAAATTTGATTCAGATCGGACCACAATATCATATAGCTGCAATAGAGACGCTCAATCGAAAAGTAAGTGTTAGTATGAACAATTTTTTGGTTTTTAGAGATATCTTAACCAAACTGATAGAATATGCATTTATGTTGGTTTTGTACATTCTGACCAAATTTGGTTCAAATCGGTTCCATATATCATATAGCTGCCACAGGAACAATTGGTCGAAAATCAACTTTTATAAAAGAGTACCTGGGCTCAGGGTATTCTACTGTCGAGCGCGCTCGACTGTAGCCGCACCTCACCGCGAGCGAAGCGAGCCGGGGGTAGGCGAACGTAGCGAGCAGGGGGCGGAGCCCCCTTGTTTTTAATAGCCAATCAGTCATACTATTACTAACAACAACACTAATATTTATTGATCTGATTGGGTTTTTCTGGGTTTTCTCCAATCCTTGCAACAAATGTTGGATCATTTTTAATTATTAATTTTTGCTTACCCCAAATATAATTCTAATTTTAATTTTTTCTTAACAGTATATTGATTATATTTATATTTAATATTAATTTTATTTTAAATTTTAATCTTAATTTTTATACTTAATCATTTTTTCTTTGCCGACTGCTTTTTAGTCGTGCATTAATAAATAAATAAAAAAAAAACTTGGTATGTAGGTTCATCTATATTGCAAACAGATCAAGTTTTTTTCAAAATTTGGTCACGCCCCCATTGTCGCCTACAAATCGAAAAACAAAATTTCATATCCAAATTATAAGAACAATTTCAAAGCTAGTGACACCAAACTTAATATGTAGATTCCTTTATATTACAGGCATATCAAGTTTGTTTCTTTTTTGGATCGGACCACTATATCATATAGCTGCCATAGGACCGATCAAGCGAAAATCAAGTCTTAGTATGAAAAACTTTTTTGTTTTTTTGAGATATCTCAACAAAACTATTACAGAATTCATATAACTTGGTTTTATATATCCTTTCAGAAGTTGTTTTAAATCGGACCACTATATCATATAGCCTCCATAGGACCGATTGGCCGAAATTCAAGTCTTAGTATGAAAAACTTTTTTTGTTTTGTGCAATATCTCAACCAAAGTAATATAATATGCATATAACTTAGTTTTATACATCCTGTCCGAAGTTGGTTTACATCGGAAAACTATATTATATAGCTGCCATATTACCAATCGGGCGAAGATCAAGTCTTAGTATGAAAAAGTTGTATGTTTTATGAGACATCTCAACCAAACTAATAGAATATGCATTTAAATTAGTCTTATATATCCTGACCGAAGTTGGTTCAAATCGGTCCAATATATCATAGAGCTGTCATTGGAAAAAGTTGTCGAAAATGTATTACAACTCTCTGCAACAGCATCAAGCCAGCAAAATATTTTTTAATTTTTGTAGTCTTTTTTATTTCTATAGTAAGTACGGGGTCTCCGACAGTCGAGTATGCTCGACTGTAGCACTGCGAGCGAAGCGAGCGGGGGGTTGTGGAGCGAAGCGAGCAAGGGTCGGAGCCCATAGTTCCTGGAAAAAATGGGAAATTCTTCTCAAATAACTGATAACTGATAATAATTATTATCAATCAATTATATCAGCAATTATAATTGCTTCGTACGAATAGTGAAAAACGTATTAGTCTGATTTGATCAAGAATCTATCATGTCATTTAGCAGTTACTGATTACTGATCTTCATCAGAAGTAAAGAAGGCATTACTGATTAAAAAACCTGTCGAATAAATCCAATGCTAGAAATAACGACCCTTTACTCTTGAATACAAAAACTGCAGTTGAAATGCCTTTTCTTGCACTTTTTTTTCTACTTTTGTTCTTTTCCTACACACAAACACGTTAATATAATCGGATTTCAGAATCAAGAAATTCGTGTGGTGCCCGGGTTACAAAATATTTTTTTATAGATAAAAATTGAGAGTCCGAAAATTCAGGTGGTCCAATTATCCAGTGTCCGAATTATTGAAATAGAACAGTAATTTATAATATAAGAAGTGCTCTTTTTCTCGTTTCAATGTCGCGAACGAAGCGAGCACCTTGTCTATATATATAAAGTTCTTTGTCCAGCTGATTCACTGATTTAGCATTGTACAGGCCAATCGGTTTATCGTACGACCTTCAAACTTGGCCACAATATTCTTAAGATAATTTCATCGAGAGATAAGGCGGGATTTTTCTGAAATCGACCTGAAAGTGTGTTAAATTAAAGGTCAAAGTTCCCATGTATTTGCTGTTAACATGTGTTTGCAGTGTAGTAGAGTTTGGTCAGGCGAGCCATCCAGTGGCAGAGTGGTGCAGAGGATGGTCTGTTAGACTCACGCGGAAGGCTTCACGGGTTCAAGACCTTTCGGTTCAGCCCAGGCAAATTTTATTTTATTTTTTTAAGTCGGTATATATATTTTCTATTTACATGTTTTTGTACTGTACTAGAGTTTGGTCAGTCATAGCATGCAGTGGCAAAGTGGTGCAGAGGCTGGTCTGATAGATTCAGAAGCAGTAGCTCCGGATTCGAATATTGCTTGATCATGGCTTTTTAGACCCCGTACTTAAAAAAAGTACAGGGGTCTGTTGGGTTTGTTTTAACGAAAATGTGCGTAACAGGCAGAAGGATGCGTGGCAGACCCTATAGAGTATATATATTCTTGATCAGCATCAATAGCCAAGTCGATATAGCAATGTCCGTCTGTCTGTCTGTCTGTCTGTATGAACACCTAGATCTCAGAGACTATAAGAGCTAGAGACACCAAACTTGGTATGTAGGTTCCTCTATATTGCAAGCAGACCAAGTTTGTTTCAAAATTGCCCACGCCCCCTTTAACGCCTAAAAATTGACATAGAATATTTCATACCCAAATTATAAGAGCAATTTAAAAGCTAGAGATTCAAGAATGTGCATAAAGAAAAGTGTACTAGATTTTTGCTGAAAATTTCATTCCGATCGGACAGTAAATAGCCAAGATATTCAAGTTATAAATTTTGCTGTTTCGATGATGGAGCGTTGGCAGTTATTAAAATTTGAGTAACTTGATAACATGAAAATTGAGTTAACATATTATTTAACAAATTGGCGTCTGATCAGTCAATGGCTTCTGTGGCGTAGTGTGATGAGTCGCAGCGCTAAGGATATGGTTGGTCAGTCGGTCGTGAGTTCGAACCCTGAAAGGGACGTGTTTTTTTTTTAATTCAATAATTTTGCTTTGACACTCAATTTGTATTTATTAATGTTATGATAACATATAATATTAACATTTAGTGTTATTAAACATTTTTAAAAATTTGAAATGGAGTACTGTAAAACCAATATGGCAATTTGGCATACTGTACACAAGACCATGTATGGCTCAATTGGTTGAGCCGCCGAAGTTTTAAGCTTTCTTCAAAATTAGGTCGTGGGTTCAATTCCCGACTCCACCATAAATTTTTTTTATTTTATAGTATTTGTTAAAATTTTTTTTCTTTGTTTTTTTGTGTCTTTTCTTAACAAAAACTCGGAAATGAACATTTCGCTTGGAAAAAATCAAGTCTATAAGATATGTATCTTAACCAAACTAACAGCATTTGCATATGGGTTATTTTATTAATTCATGACCGAAGTTGGTGCAATTCGGACAACTATATCACAGAGCTCCCATAGGAGGAATCGGACGAAAATCAAGTTTAAGTATGAAAAACTTTCTTGTTGTAGAAGATATCGTTACCAAACTTTTACCATATGCTTTTAAATTAGTCTTGTATACCCTTAGCGAAGTTGGTTTAAATCGGACCACTATATCATATAGCTGTAATAGGACCGATCGGTCGAAAATGAGGTTTTAGTATGAAAAACTTTTTTGTTCAATGAGATATCGTAACCAAACTGATATAATATGCATTTGTGTTAGTGTTATACATCCTTACCGAAGTTGGACCAAATCGTTAAACTATATAATATAGCGGTCATAGGACAGATCGTGCGAAAATCAAGTCTTAGTATTGTAAGTGAAACATTTTTAACCATAGTATGTACGGGGTCTCCGACAGTCGAGTATGCTCGACTGTAGCACCGCGAGCGAAGCGAGCTGGTGGTTGGCGAGCGAAGCGAGAAGGGGTCGGAGCCCCCTAGTTTTTTTTTCAGATTTATGTTTGTGTATAGTAAAAATAATTGGTGAATATTAGTCACACTGTTTACATACTTAGCTTACTGGGCACATTGAAATCTGGCTATACAACAAAGTTCGGACACGTAAATCTAAAGTTTCAAGCTCATATCGCTCAATCCATCAGCGAACAGAGCATAATGGTTATAATTTAATTAAATAATTCTAAACGATGTCCAGGGTTCCCGTCAAAAAAATCCTTTTTTTTTGTAAAGCACGTTAATATTTATCTATTTAGAGATAGTATGTAAGTGGGCGAGGAAAAGGGAAATCAAAGGGAGACACTCGCAAAGTAAACACTTTAAATGCGATTGCTGTCACACTTGATGACTGGCAAGGGCGGTAAGCAACAGATAGGCGGGGCAGCGGTCAAACATTCAGGTTGGAGCCGTACGTGGCTATCACTTTCGGAGGTGGAGCGAATGTACGTTTACTCCCCTCGCTGGATGGCCTCGCAGCAATGTCACCAATGCGATTTTCGACCATTATTCAATCAGTATGACTGTTTGTCACTTTGTGAGTAAAATGCCACCTTTTGCGTCCGATTCCCCTTTTTTGTGCAGCTCGCTTCCGACTACCGTACCCAAATGGGGCGTCAGTCTGGTGGAGGCTGCTGGAGATTGGACGTGCTTCAAGTTTGGGTGGAAGTCAACTTGTCGCCGTCGCGTCTGTTGCATTGTAGCAAAAGCATTTGGCCGACAGTTAATGCTGACGGTGAGAAGGAAGCTGATGGTGAGCCATTCGGAATGAGAGAAGGAGAATGGGGCTTGGTGGTACTCTAGCCAGCGTCGCAGTCAGTCAACGTTGACGCGCGTGGTTTTAATGCATTCTTATGTCATTTTTTTCACTACGCTGCACTCGAATGTCATTTCTTTTATATGTGAGTTGTGTAGATTGTGTGTTTGTCGTTTTGCAAGTGTGTACATCCTGGCCAACGTAAATTTCCACCCTCCTGTTTTCAATTTTACTTGTTGTCTTCGTTGTTGTTGTTGCTATTTCGCTTTCATTCATTTTATCTCATACTTTTAAGCCCCAGACGATGCAGGAGGAGGTGTGGGAGCGGGTGAAGTGAATGCGTAGGGAATGGATGGGAAGATGTCGTCAAACTTGAAACTGTGGGCGTATTTCATTTATGTTGACAATAGGTTTTTGTGTACCCCAATTTGAAAGAGTTGGCACCGTTCTTGTTGCTTCTGGCGTTGTTGTTTTGGCTGATGCTATTGCTTTTCTCCTCCTCTGCTATTGTTTTCTTACTCTTTTTCTCTCTTTCATTTGACTTCATTTTGAAGAGTTGATTCTTGTGCTTTTTTTCCCAGACATTGTTCATCGGCAACAACAATATGTGTCGTGAAATACACAAGTGTGAGAGTCTCCCTGTAACTATGGCTGTGTGTAAACGTGTGGAAATAGGTGTGGGTATATATTTGAGTCGGTTTTCACAGCATAACAAATGAAATACTAACAGCTTTAGCTAAGCCTGAAGCATTAATTCACTTTGATTGGCATGGGAATTCGAAGAAAGAATTAGAATTCTGACTAAGCTAACTAATTTTTGATACCCTGAGCCCATTGAAAATGGGCAAAAAGGGTATAATGCATTTGGCAGAATTTAACAGGCAGAAGGGGGCGTGGCAGACCTCCAAAAGTATTTATATTCTTGATCAGGATCAACAGCTGAGTCAATTGAGCCATGTTCGTCTGTCTGACTGTCTGTCCGTCTGTATGTCCGTCTGTCTATCCGTCTTTTTGAACCCGTCGATCTCAGAAACCAGAAGAGCTAGAGAATTCAAACTTGGTATGTAGGTTACTGGATACCGTACGCAGATCAAGTTTGTTTTTATTTTTGGATCGGACATCTATATCATATAGCTGCTATAGGACCGATACATCTAAAATTAACCCGAATCTTCCCAGCGTTACCATATGGTAACAAGCAATAGGCATTTACTAAAACTTAATTTTTAGACAACATATTAACGTTAGATTAACTTTTATAAGATATTCTAAGAGTAAATTGTTGTCTCTAACTGATAAAAAGTTGATTGAAACAATCTCTTGAAGTTAGCTGATCGAAAAATGAGCTTTAAGTTGCTCATTATATTCTGCAGTGCAAAAAAACGGCATTTGGCAATTCGTCGCAAGTAAATTTAAATCGTTTAACTAATTTTAGTACTGAACTGTATGAAATGCACCCATCATTACAAAGGTAAAAGAGTGCTCTTTTTAATTATGAAACAAATTTTAAATAAAAAACACTTTTTTAAAGTTAATTTACGCTTTTAATTTTCGTGTTACCATATGGTAACGCTGGGAAGTACAGGGTACAGGTTTTTTCCATACATTTTATTCGCGTTTCGCACTGTTTTGTTCATAAAATATGATTGCTCCTATGGCAGCTATATGATATAGTGGTCCGATTTGAACCAAATTTGGTCAGGATGTGTAGCAACATATAAGTCACATATTCTAAGAGTTTGGTTGAGATATCTCAGAATAGAAAAAAGTTTTTCATACTAAAGGTGAATTTGACCCCGATTGGTCCTATGACAGTTGTGTTATATATACGTTATACTGCACCGATTTGACCCAAATTTTGTCCTATATATCAAGGAAGAGCCCCCCTGTTGGATTAAGTTGTGTTTATTAGACTTTTTCTCAAACATTTGTATTTTGTAGCATTATGAAAACCTGTACCCTGTACTTCCCAGCGTTACCATATGGTAACAGCCGAAAAAATTGTCCTGTCGATTATCCTGACAAGGTCGAACAAAATGAATGTGTTTTTCGGATTCAGCGAACTCAAATTTATCAGTCCTGAAATTTTCATTAAGAAATTCGAAAAAATGTTGCTCAGGACGATTCGGGTTAAGTTTAAGTATGAAAAGCTTCTTCGATTTTTGAGATATCACATTACATTTTTGAGATATTACATTTGGGGTGGTATTATCCGTCCTGACAAATTTTGGTACAAGTCGGCCCACTATATCATATAGCTGTCATATAGACGATCTGCTGAAAATCAAGTTTTAGTATGAAAAAGTTTTTTGTTTTTTGAGATATCGTAACCAAACTGATATAATATGCATCTGGGCTGGTATTATACATCCTAACCAAATTTGGTTCAAATCGGTAATCTATATCATATAGCTGCAATAGAGACGCTCAATCGAAAAGTAACTCTTAAAATGAAAAAAATGTTTGTTTTTTCAGATATCTTAAACAAACTGATAGAATATACATTTATGTTGGTTTTGTACATTCTGACCAGATTTGGTTTAAATCGGTTACATATATCAATTGCAGCCATAGGAACAATTGGTGGAAAATCAACTTTTATAAAAGAGTACCTGGGCTCAGGGTATCCTACTGTCGAGCGTGCTCGACTGTAGCCGCACCTCACTAAGAGCAAAGCGAGCGGGGGTAGGCGAGCGAAGCGAGCAGGGGCGTAGCCCCCTTGTTTTAACTTCAATTTTGGCTGAGGGCTTTGGAAGATATTACGTGTTAACTGAATATAGACATTTTTGTATCGGTCGAAAATCACGTTTTAGTACGAAATTCTTTTTGGTTTTATGAGATATCTCAGCTGACAAAATATGCATGTAACTTAGCTTTATATATTCTGACCAAATTTGGTTAAAACCGGACTGCTATATCATTTAGCTGTCATAGGGCCGATCGGGCGAAGTTTAGGTCTTAGGATGAAAATTTTAGTTTTAGTATGATAAAAATTTTTATTATTTGACAGAATAAACATTTGGGCTGGTATAATAAATCCTGACCTGAATAGCTGCTGAATAATCGGTCGAAAATCAACTTTTAGTGCAGATTATGTGGGCACAGGGTATTCCACTGTCTAGCTCGACTGTAAACGCGAGCGAAGCGCGAAGGGGGCGAAGCCCCTTGATTTTTATTTGTTAGACTAAAGTGGATAGTGGGAATTTTTTTTGTTTTTAGACCCCATACTTAAAAAAAGTACAGGGGTCTATTGGGTTTGTTTTAACGAAAATGTGCGTAAAAGGCAGAAGGAAGCGTGGCAGACCCTATAAAGTATATATATTCTTGATCAGCATCAATAGCCGAGTCGATATAGCAATGTCCGTCTGTCCGTCCGTCCGTCTGTCTGTATGAACACCTAGATCTCAGAGACTATAAAAGCTAGAGACACCAAACTTGGTTTGTAGGCTCCTCTATTTTGCAAGCAGATCAAGTTTGTTTCCAAATTCGGTCACGCACCCTTTATCGCCCACAAATCGAAAACAAAAATTTCATATCCAAATTATAAGAACAATTTAAAACCTAGTGACACCAAACTTAGTATGTAGATTCGTTATATTACAGGCATATCAAGTTTGTTTCTTTTCGATCGGACCACTATATCATATAGCGCCCATAGGAACAATCGGTAGAAAATAAAATTTTAGTATGAAAAACTTTTTTCTTTTATGAGATACCTCAACCAAACTGATACAATATGCTTAAAACTTGGTTTTATATATCCTGTCCAAAGTTGGTTTAAATCGGACCACTATATCATAAAGCTGCCATAGAACGGATCGGGCGAAAATCAAGTCTTATTATGAAAAACTTTTATGTTTCAAAAGATATCTTAACCAAGCTAATAGAATATACATATAACTTCGTTTTATATATCCTGTACAAAGTTGGTTCAAATCGGATCACTATATCATACAGCGCCCATATGAACAATCGGTCGAAAATCAAGTCTTAGTAAGAAAACCTTTTTTGTTTTATGACATATTTCAACCAAAGTAATAAAATGTGCATATAACTTGGTTTTAATTATCCTGTCCAAAGTTGGTTCAAATTGGACCACTATATCATATAGGTGCCATAGAGCCGATCAGGCGAAAATCAAGTCTTTGTAAGAAAAAATTTTATATTTTAAGAGATATCTTAACCCGAATCTTCCCAGCGTTACCATATGGTAACAAGCAATAAGCATTTACTAAAACTTCATTTTTAGACAACATATTAACGTTAGATTAACTTTCATAAGATATTCTACGAGTAAATTGTTATCTCTAACTGATAAAAAGTTGATTGAAACAATCTCTTGAAGTTAGCTGATCGAAAAATGCGCTTTAAGTTGCTCATTATATTCTGCAGTGCAAAAAAACGGCATTTGGCAATTCGTCGCAAGTAAATTTAAATCGTTGAACTAATTTTAGTACTGAACTATATGAAATGCACCCATCATTACAAAGGTAAAAGAGTGCTCTTTTTAATTATGAAACAAATTTTAAATAAAAAACACTTTTTTAAAGTTAATTTACGCTTTTAATTTTCGTGTTACCATATGGTAACGCTGGGAAGTACAGGGTACAGGTTTTTTTCATACATTTTATTTGCGTATCGGTACTGTTTTGTTCATAAAATATGGTTGCTCCTATGGCAGCTATATGATATAGTGGTCCGATTTGAACCAAATTTGGTCAGGATGTGTAGCAACATATAAGTCACATATTCTAAGAGTTTGGTTGAGATATCTCAGAATAGAAAAAAGTTTTTCATACTAAAGGTGAATTTGACCCCGATTGGTCCTATGACAGTTGTGTTATATATACGTTATACTGCACCGATTTGACCCAAATTTTGTCCTATATATCAAGGAAGAGCCCCCCTGTTGGATAAAGTTGTGTTTATTAGACTTTTTCTCAAACATTTGTATTTTGTAGCATTATGAAAACCTGTACCCTGTACTTCCCAGCGTTACCATATGGTAACAGCCGAAAAAATTGTCCTGTCGATTATCCTGACAAGGCCGAACAAAATGAATGTGTTTTTCGGATTCAGCGAACTCAAATTTATCAGTCCTGAAATTTTCATTAAGAAATTCGAAAAAATGTTGCTCAGGACGATTCGGGTTAACAAAACTTATAGAACATGAATTAAAACAAGTGGGAAAGGCTAAAGTCGAGATCCCGACTATAGGATACCCGTTACTTATTTCACTACATATAAAAGTACTTTAAAGAAAATTTTCTAACAATACAAAATCTATTGCAGACTCTAGGGGGCATGTATTGCCATGTATTGCTTAAAGAATCATTTTCAGACAATAACTGCGGTTCTACTTGTCCGATCGTGTTGCGATTCAGTGGGATAATAAATAATAATAATAGATATCAGTGACTACAAGAAAAACTATATTATCTTATAAACTGTGGGTGTGGTAGCTTTTCGCGATTTGCGAGGGCGGAGGGGGGCGTGGCCAAAATTTGAAACAAACTTGATCTGCGCTGGGTATATAGAAATCTGTGTGCCAAATTTGGTTACTCTATCTCTTATAGTCTCTGAGATCCTTTTGTTCATACGGACAGACGGACAGACGGACAGACACACATGGCTATATCGACTCGGCTGTTGATGCTGATCAAGAATATATATACTTTATAGGGTCGGAGATGCCTCCTTATCCCTGTTACATACATTCCAACGAACACAATATACCCTTATACTTATTTTTTATAAGAAACGGGTATAAAAATAGTCTTTTATATCCTGACCGAAGTTGGTTAAAATCGGTCTAATATATCATATAGCCGTCAGTGAAAAAAGTAGTCGAAAATGTATTACAACGATCTGCAACAGCATATTTTAATTTTTGCAGTCTTTGATATTTTTAAAGTAAGTACGGGGTCTCCGACAGTCGAGATTTCTCGACTGAAGCACGGCGAGCGAAGCGATCAGGGTGCGTAGCCCCCTAGTTTTTAAATACAACTGTTATCACGAAATACAGTATACATGATCTTTTACTAAATATCTTAATCTTTTTGCAACGACCTAATGTCCGATTACTACCTTGGTAATTTTTTAGGTCAATTAATAAATTCGGTTATCAAAAACATTATTAAACTTTATTCAAAAATTAACTGCGATGCGCCAATCCCAGTGAATTGTTGTGAATTGTGATTGCACCTGAAAATCAATTTAATTAACTCCAGAAAAATTATCGAGCTGAAGTATCCGATTAACCTATCCGTTAAAATCGAGATGTTTATATCGATGTTTTTCACATCATTGGTACTTACAGGTTAGGGCATAGAAGTTGGCAGTATTGCAGACAATTTTAGTGCAAATAACTTAAAGAAATGTTCATAAAAATAAAGTGAGTGAGTGTTAGTCTTCGTTACAGTAGCCCAAATTGATTGACTGGCGTCCATCTTGTGGCTTTGTTCACATTCTCGTCGTTTTCCACATTATCGTTTTCTGCTCAGTTGTCATTGTTGTGTGTTGTGCGCGCGTTTGCTTTCTTTTGGTTTAGTTTTAATTTTTGTTCCAGCATCAATGGAATATTGAATTACGTCTAATGGCTAGCCACTGCACAATGAATTGTCAAAAAGGAAAAAAAATATTACATTAAAAACAAGTGGGAAAGGCTATAGTCGAGATCCCGACCATAGGATACCCGTTCCTTATTTCAATACATATAAAAGTACTTTTAAGAAATTAATTGTTTTGCTCAGAAAACTTGTATTCGCCATAACTGTCATTCTACTTGTCCGATCTTTATGCGATTCAGTGGGATAATAGATAATACTCATAGATAACGTTAATTACCACAAAAAATGTATTTTCTTAAAAACTGTGAGTGTGGTGGTTTTTCGCGATTTGCGGGGGCGGAGGCGGGCGTGGCTTGAATTTAAAATACACTTGATCTGCGTTGGGTCAATAGAAATGTGTGCCAAATTTGGTTACTCTATCTCTTATAGTCTCTGAGATCCTTGTGTTTATACAGACGGACGACCGGTTTTTCGTGAATTACGGGCGTGTAAGGAGGAGGGTCAAAAGTTTAAAATAAACTTGACCTGCTCCAACGCTTTTGTGATCTGCGTGTGAAAGTTTGGTTACTCTATCTCATAAGGTCTCTGAGATCTAGGCGCTCACACAGACGGACAGACACACATGGCTATATCGACTCGGCTGTTGATGCTGATCAAGAATATATATACTTTATGTGGTCGGAGATGCCTCCTTCTCCCTGTTACATACATTCCAACGAACACAATATACCCTTATACTTATTTTTTATAAGTAACGGGTATATTAATCTTCAAATATTTGCAGGACTTCAACCTTTTTGTTATGCACATAAGATATTAAGGCAACCTTGACAACTGCCGAGTATTTGTAACTGTATAATATGCTACTCGAAATGTATTTACTTAGCTCAACCACAGAACACACCTTTAAAGTATCATATAGTGTGCTCACTTGTCTTTGCGCCCTTTCAGCTTTTAAATTTTCGCAATCAGATGTGACTGGAGATATAATATTGTGACTTAAAGAGCATAGGAAACAAATTATTAACTGTTATGAGAGCTTAATAAAATACAAAACTAGAATCTGGTTTTATTTAGCCCCGATTATTTACTTATAACCTTTAGAATACAAAAATTAAAATTATTATTTAATTGAATTTATTAATTTAGTAACTGTTGATCTGTGTACTTTTCTAAAAACTTTATTGTTGAGTCTTGCGCCTAGAATATCTGTTGCAAATGGAAAGATAAATGTACACTATCCTGCCAAGATTTAGGTGTCGCAGCATATTCGAAACGGATGCATCAAGGATAGATTGGTGTGTGTTATACTCTGGTCAACAACGCTCATTGAGAGAAGCGCTTTCCTTTTGCTTGATGGCATAATAAATATTTCGTCTTCCCTGGGTAAATAGAGTAAACAATGGGAACCAAAGCGAAGACCGAACTTCAAAACCACCCACACAAGCGGAAGTTCAATATGTTTGCATAGGTTCGGACTTGGCAAAGGTCGAAGACATCAGAAGGTGGAACGGTTTGTCGTACATATTCGGGGCGCTTTTGTAAGAAAAACTTGAATAAAACAGAAATCTGTCTTTCATGTGCCAGTTCAGAGTTTAGTTTTCGTTTTTTTCCCTCCGCATTCTATTGTCCATCAAACTGTTGGCTTTTGGTCTTAGATTGTCGCTAACGAAAGAGTTTTTATTTTTTAGTAAAAACCATTTCATGGAAAACAATTAGCAAAATAAAGCTTAAAAGTCATTCAAGCCGCATACTGGAACAAAAATAGCCCCAACTTCCGCTTTCTATGCTCCTTCAATGTTAAGTATCACTGTGCAAGTTGAGCGCTTAGCTTTAAATGGCGTTTATTTGTTCCCTTTTTCAAAATGCTACATTGTAAATACACTTGCCACGCCACAATGTCGGCGTAAAATGGTGCAACGGCTTAATAAAAAACTTGTATAGGGATTTCTTTTTGTGTTCCACAAAGGTTCAAAAACAGTACCGCAGGTAAAGAAAAGGAATGACCTCGCACACGGAAGTTACTTTCATCAGCTTTTTCATGCGTTTACTATATATCTATTCTGCCATAAGTTGTTTTTGCATTTTTGTAAAAATGTAAGGGAAGTTATGTCATTGAAGAGCTTAGGTCATAAAAAGTATAAATGATGATCAAGTTGTTTAAAAACATTGCGGAAAGGCTACATAAAGGTAACGGCTAAAGTATTCTGTGTATGAGAGAGTTACCATTCTCATAATTACGATAGATGCAACTTTCACTCGTGTAGGAATAATCGATAAGACCAGAAGTGACTTTTAAGAAGAACAAGAAAAGAAAGAATAAACAAGGGGGCTCCGCCCCCTACTCGCTTCGCTCGCCTACCCCCGGCTCGCTTCGCTCGCGGTGAGGTGCGGCTACAGTCGAGCACGCTCGACAGTAGGATACCCTGAGCCCAGGTACTCTTTTATAAATGTTGATTTTCGACCAATTATTCCAATGGCAGCTATATGATATATGGAACCGATCTGAACCAAATCTGGTCAGAATGTACAAAACCAACATAAATGCATATTCTATCAGTTTGGTTAAGATATCTCAAAAAACAAAAAACTTTTTCATACTAAAACTTGATTTTCGGCAGATCGTCTGTATGACAGCTATATGATATAGTGGGCCGATTTGGACCAAACTTGGTCAGGATGTATAATACCACCCCAAATATATATCGTGTGAGATTGGTTGAGATATCTCAAAAATTAAAGAAGCTTTTCATACAAAAACTTCATTTTCGATGTATCGTTCCTATGGCAGCTATATGATATAGTTGTCCGATCCAAAAAAAAAACAAACTTGATCTGCGTACGGTATCCAGGAACCTACATACCAAGTTTGAAGTCTCTAGCTCTTATGGTTTCTGAGATCGACGCGTTCAAACAGACGGACAGACGGACAGACAGACGGACATGGCTCAATCGACTCGACTGTTGATCCTGATCAAGAATATATATACTTTTGGGGGTCTGCCACGCCCCCTTCTGCCTGTTACATACATTCTGCCAAATGCATTATACCCTTTTTTGCCCATTTTTAATGGGCTCAGGGTATAAAAAGAGGAAGGAGAGCCAACAACTGAACTATGGGGCAAACTACTGACAGGCGACCATACTTACTATGGTGTACTTAGTACAGTAAAAGTTAAAAACAAGTGGGAAAGGCTATAGTCGAGATCCCGACCATAGGATACCCGTTACTTATTTCAATACATTAGCGATTCAATCATAATGTCATATTTGCGTTGCCAGAATTACTTGAGAATTTGAAGCATTCTAATAAGGTTTAACAATACAAAAACTATTGCATACTCTAGGGGTACCTGTTGATTCAACAACTTAGACACGCAATAACTGCTGTTCTACTTGTCCGATCTTGTTGCGATTCAGTGGGATAATAG
The DNA here is from genome assembly GCA_951394115.2 of Drosophila phalerata. NCBI lineage: Eukaryota > Metazoa > Arthropoda > Insecta > Diptera > Drosophilidae > Drosophila > Drosophila phalerata. The sequence continues at coordinate 4,116,492 of OX596008.2, read as the reverse complement.
ATAATAATAACAGATATAGGTTATTACCAAAAAATACGTATTATATGAACAATTGTGGGTGAGGTGGTTTTTCGCGATTTGAGGGGGCGGAGGGGGGCGTGGCTTAAACTTGAAACAAACTTGATCTGCGTGAGGTATATGGAAATCTGTGTGACAAATTTGGTTATTCTATCTCTTATAGTCTCTGAGATCCTTGTGTTTATACAGACGGATGACCAGTTTTTCGCGAATTACGGGCGTGGAAGGAGGCGGGTCCAAAATTTAAAACAAACTTGACCTGCTCCAACGCATTTGTGATCTACGTGTGAAAGTTTGGTTACTCTATCTCTTATGGTCTCTGAGATCTAGGCGCTCACACAGACGGACAGACACACATGGCTATATCGACTCGGCTGTTGATGCTGATCAAGAATATATATACTTTATGTGGTCGGAGATGCCTCCTTCTGCCTGTTACATACATTCCAACGAACACAATATACCCTTATACTTATTTTTTATAAGTAACGGGTATAATAATAATAAATTACAATTATTTAGTCGCAGCGGACGGCAGTTTGCTCTAGTGACGGAGCACGGACCTAATAACAGAATAGAGACACTTTTGTATCGGTCGAAAATCACGTCTTAGTACGAAAAATTTTTTGGTTTTATGAGAAATCTCAACCAATCTGCTAAAGTATGCATTTAAATTAGTTTTATATATCCTCATTAAATTTGGTTGAAACCGGACCACTATATGTTATCATATAGCTGTCATAGACCAATCGGGCGAAAATTACGTCTTAGTATGAAAATTTTTTTGTTTTATAAGATATTTAAACCAAATTTATAGAACATGCATTTAAGATAGTTCTATAGATCCTGATCAAAGTTGATTCAAATCGGACCACTATATCATAAAGCTGTCATAGGACCGATCGGGCGAATATCAAGTCTTGGTATGAAAAACTTTATTTTCTATAATAAGTAGGGGGTCTCCGACAGTCAAGTATGCTTGACTGTAGCAATTTAAACAAAGCGAGCACGGGAGGAGCCTCCTATTTTTATACCCTGAACCCATTGAAAATGGGCAATAAAGGGTATAATGCATTTGGCAGAATGTATGTAACAGGCAGAAGGGGGCGTGGCAGACCCCCAAAAGAATATATATTATTGATCAGGATCAACAGCAGAGTCGATTGAGCCATGTCCGTCTGTGTGAACGCGTCGATCTCAGAAACCATAAGAGCTAGGACTTCAAACTTGGTATGTAGGTTCCCGGATACCGTACGCAGATCAAGTTTGTTTTTATTTTTGGATCGGACAACTATATCATATAGCTGCCATAGGAACGATACATCGAAAATGAAACATTAGTATGAAAAGCTTCTTTGATTTTTGAGATATCTCAACCAATCTCACACGATATACATTTGGGGTGGTATTATACGTCCTGACAAAATTTGGTCCAAGTCGGCCCACTATATCATATAGCTGTCATACAGACGCTCTGCCGATATCGTAACCCAACTGATGCATCTGGGCTGGTATTATATATCCTGAACAAATTTTATTCAAATCGGTTTACTAACCCAGTTGTAAATTGAGGGAGTACGGAAAAAAATCCACATCGCTTTCGCCTGGAAAAATTCGTTATTTAGAGAGTTACTCTCCAAATCCACACACGGTCAGTTAAGCGTTCCGGTTACCGGAGGCGTTCGCTGCTCATTTCCACATATTTTTCCCCATACGATATTTCCCATTTGTTCATGGTCAGAACTTTGGCAATTTACGCTTCTGCTTTGTTCTATGTCTCTCTCTTTCTTTCTTTCAAGTTGTCGTAGAGTCGAAAATACGCGATCGCCTTCTTGTTGTGTATATGTGTATTAATTTTCTCGTTTTCTTTGCGCTGCAGTACTATGTGAACACTCGACTTGTAAACAACATGTGCGCATATCTGAAAAAGGTAAGCCTTAATTGTTTTAAAAAAATTAAAATATAATAATTAAATAATATTTAATCTCCTTTTATTACAGAACGCAACAAACCGACAACTGGATGGACATCGAGGGTAATAAAATTACAACATTAAGAATATGTAATTTGAAATAAATAATAAAAGCATAGTTTTTTATATTTTGTTTATTTTAAGCGAAAATCACTCTGCAAAATATTCTACCATATAACTATTTTAGTAAACATTAATTTAAGTACTTTTAAGAATGTAACATTTTAAATAAATTATAAAGAAAAAACTATTTTTTTTAATTTTCTTTTTATGCGCTGCCCAGATTTTTTTGTAGCCAATTCCACACGATATTCCAGTGCCATTGCGGCGGGGAAATTCTGAAATTTAATTTCCTACACCGGAATTTTGTGTGGAACAGAGCAGTGACGGCCTCCGGTAAACCTTCCGAGCCCTTGGCTGACCCTGCCGGAAAAAATTCCGGTAAAAAGTATGGAATTACCCCGGCCACGCATGTATAAAAGCGAATGAAGGTTTTCCACAACTTGGCTGGACTGAACAGCGGCGCTTTCCATAAGATTTCGGAAAGTTTTCCGGTAACTTTTCCCGACTGGGTAGTCGCCTTTCGCACCCTTCGTGCTGCTTTCGTCACTAGGGCGGACTGCCGTCCGCAGTGATATAAAATTGTGGCATACTTGATTTTTTATTGCGCATCAAAATTTTAAATTACGGTAAAAAAAAGGTTTCGAGGTTGACAGAGTTAAACAATCATAAGTCTAAAACTATGCATCCTACAATAAACTGTAATACGTCGTTGGAAAGAGAAAAGTAACAAACTTGAATAAAAGTTGAGGGAACTTAGTGTAAAATTATATGCATTTTTCCAGATATTTGCGTCCTTACCGTTCTTTAAACTAATATATAAATACAAAGCTAATATAAAACAACACTTGGCCCTCGCTTAACACGGGGGTTACGTTCCTAAAAAACCTCGTGTTAAGCGAAGCATGGGTTCAGTATAAAATAAAGGGTTCCTAAAATTCAAAATTCAAAAAAAATTGTCTATTGTTCAAAATTCATTTGTTTTTGTTAAAGTTTCATACATTTGTGCAAAATTTACTATGTATATGCCTTAAATATATGCATAACATTCATATTTTCAAACTTAAAAGTTAGTATGGCCTACCCCCGGGTCGCATCGCTCGCAGTGAAGTGTGAAAGGGCTACAGTCGAGCCCACTCGACAGCTATATGCTCGCTACCCACATCTTCGCAGTTAGATTTAATGACCATTAATGAAAAAAATATTTAAAAAACTTTAAATTTAAATGACATTTTTAACTCTCAAAATATTAAAATAAAAGAAAATTTAACATACTAACCATCAAGCATACATAAATATATGCAAATTTAAGATTTATAGATTAACAGAATTTAATGCAGAATTACAATAGCAGATGAAATGTAAATTAAAATAAAATTAATTACCATAACATTCATATAACATGTCTAACATAAATTATACTAGTTTAACCTAACTTTGATATAACATTATATCTAAAATTATATTATATTATTATAACATTAACATAACATGTGTACCTGCTGTTACCCCCACTCCTAACACGGCGTGCAAAGCGAAACTTATTATACCCGTTACTTATAAAAAACTAGGGGGCTTCGCTCGCGGTGAGGTCGGCTACAGTCGAGCACGTTCGACAGTATGATACCCTGAGCCCAGGTACTCTTTTATAAAAGTTGATTTTCGACCAATTGTTCCTATGGCAGTTATATGATATATATACAAAACTAACATAAATGCATATTCTATCAGTTTGGTTAAGATATCTCAAAAAACAAAAATTTTTTAATACCAAGAATTACTATTCGATTGAGCGTCTCTACTGCATGATTTCCCAGTCGGGAAAAGTTACCGGAAAAATTTCCGAAATCTTATGGAAAGCGCCGCTGTTCTGTCCAGCCAAGTTGTGGAAACCCTTCATTCGCTTTTATACATGCGTGGCCGGGGTAATTCCATACTTTTTACCGGAATTTTTTCCGGCAGGGTCAGCCATGGGCTCGGAAGGTTTACCGAAGGCCGTCGCTGCTCTGTTCCACACAAAATTCCGGTGTAGGAAATTTAATTTCAGAATTTCCCCGCCGCAATGGCACTGGAATATCGTGTGGAATTGGCGACAAAAAAATCTGGGCAGCGCACAAAAAGAAAATTAAAAAAAAATTGTTTTTTCTTTATAATTTATTTAAAATGTTACATTCTTAAAAGTACTTAAATTAATGTTTACTAAAATAGTTATATGGTAGAATATTTTGCATAGTGATTTTCGCTTAAAATAAACAAAATATAAAAAACTATGCTTTTATTATTTATTTCAAATTACATATTCTTAATGTTGTAATTTTATTACCCTCGATGTCCATCCAGTTGTCGGTTTGTTGCGTTCTGTAATAAAAGGAGATTAAATATTATTTAATTATTATATTTTAATTTTTTTAAAACAATTAAGGCTTACCTTTTTCAAATATGCGCAGTGCGCACCTGTTGTTTACAAGTCGCGTGTTCACATAGTACTGCAGCGCAAAGAAAACGAGAAAATTAATACACATATACACAACAAGAAGGCGATCGCGTATTTTCGACTCTACGACAACTTGAAAGAAAGAAAGAGAGAGACATAGAACAAAGCAGAAGCGTAAATTGCCAAAGTTCTGACCATGAACAAATGGGAAATATCGTATGGGGAAAAATATGTGGAAATGAGCAGCGAACGCCTCCGGTAACCGGAACGCTTAACTGACCGTGTGTGGATTTGGAGAGTAACTCTCTAAATAACGAATTTTTCCAGGCGAAAGCGATGTGGATTTTTTTCCGTACTCCCTCAATTTACAACTGGGTAGCAATATATACAGCTGATACGGAAAATTTGCTATGACTGTCCGATCAGATCGAGTTATATACCGATCGAAAGGTTTAGTCCTAACTTACAAAACCTTTGCTAACCTACCTGGTTCATGAGTTAAGGGGTGTAAATGGGAGTGTGAAAATTTAAACGATCGCAGCTAATGAGGCCGTTGAGGCTTTTGATAAAATTTTTTTCAAAATTTTAATTAAAAATACGCGTCGATTGATACCTCGAATAGTAGTATTTGAATTTATTTATTTGAATAGTATTTAATCCATAGAAGCTACAGATATGACCTATATATCAATGGAAAGTTGACTCTGAAGGCTTTTTGGCGTACCTTTAAACTTTTTTCTTAAGTATTCAGTTAACATTTTATAGGTGAAAAAATGTTTTCAGCTCGGTACCCTAAAAAGGGTACTAGAGCCTATTAGATTCGTGTCAATTATGGTACAGAACTTTGAACACATATATCTCCGCGACAATAAAAGTAAGAGCAACCAAATTTGGTGACAATACTCCTAGGATGTTGGTCTATACCAAGTTTGTTTTTAAATTTCGCACCGCCCACGTAAATTACATAAAATCTAATAACAAGAGCACTTAAAGCTACAGCCTTGAGACTTGGCACACAGGATAGGGGGACGAGTCCTGAGGTGTGCTGAAAATTTCATCGAGATCGGTTAATAAACAGAGAAGTAGTATGAGAAAATATGATATATGGAGAAAAAATAATCACATGGATCTCAGAGACTATAAGAGATAGAGATACCAAATTTGGTGACAATACTGCTATGTTTCGCCCGCAGATCAAGTTTGCTTTAGATAGATAGTGTATTTGGGACTGTCTCACACACCCTGACCAAATTTGGTCTAAATAATTTCGGCGTTCTCGAGTAATGATGAAAAAACTGGGCTCACCTCTGAAAAAAGTACAAAAAAACTAGTCGGACGGTGCTACAGTCGAGCATACTCGACTGTCGGAGACCCCGTACTTACTATCCAAAAGCAGCCACTGCTAAAAATTAAATAATATTTAAAATAAACTTAAAATAACTTATAGTTTATATGCCGTCCTAGGGTCTTCTGTTAAACATTATTTATGAACACTATTCGCACCATTTATCTAATTAAGTTACACTCGTTAAATCGCAAAGTCAATTTCAAAATCACTCGAAGACAACGCGCAAAAAAGAATTGAAGAAGAGCCTATGTAAAGTCAAATAGACATACATATGCGTAAGGCATTAGGGAGAGCGAGACATCCATATACACAATTCTAAGATCTGTTAAGTGCACACATACATACATATTTAAGCACGCGACAAAACAAAAGAAGTTTCTAGCTTAACATTTACATACATATTTGGTAATGTTAAGCATATGTAAGCCCTTAACAGAGATTAAACTAAAACTACATGTCCAATTTGCAAAATGTTAAAATAAATAAATTATTCAACACTTAATTCATATAGTAACATAATTGAAGCTCAACATTTAATTAAATAATTTAATTGAATCAAAAGAAATAAAAAGATAAATTTATTAACAACATAATTTTACAAAGTAAATTTAAGTTACATAGAATTTTAACATAACATTTATATAAATGCCAATATAAAATAATTTAAACAACATAATTAAACATATATTCAATAAAATATGTTTAATATCAATATAACATTAATAAATGTTAATATAATAGAAAATTTAGCAAATGTATAAATTAAATAATAATTTAAAAATAGCCGAAAAAAAAAAATCAAGTGAATTAAAGTTGTCCCAGACTGGAATCAAACCCGCAAAAAAACTCCAAAAATGTTGCATCTTCTTTCGCCGACGGCAGGATTCGAGCCCACGAACACTGCATGACTTCCCTCCTCTCAGCACACTACGCCACAGTAACCCACGATCGTACATGCGCCAATTTGTTATATAATATGTAACTCAATTTTCATGTTATCAAGTTATTCAAGATTTAATTACTTGCCAACGCTCTTTAATCGAATGAACAGAATTTATTATTTTAATATCTTGACTATTTATTGTTCGATCAGAATGAAATTTTCAGCAAACATCTAGGACACTTCCAGCTTTGTCTAATCAAAATCTGGAATCTCCAGATCCTAAATTGTTCTTATAATTTGGATATAAAATTTTCTATGTCGATTTTTGGGCGGTAAAGGGGGCGTGGCCGAATTCTGAAACAAACTTGATCTGCTTGCAATATAGAGGAACCTACATACCAATTTTGGTGTCTCTAGCATTTAAAGTGCTCTTATAATATGAAGATGAAATTTTCTATTTCGATTTTTGGGCGGTAAAGAGGCCGTGGCCAAATTCTGAAATAAACTTGATCTGCTTGCAATATAGAGGAACATACATGCCAAGTTTGGTGTTCCTAGCTCTTATAGTCTCCGAGATCTAGGTGTTCATACAGACGTCAGGACGTCAGGACAGACGGACAGACGGACATTGCTATATCGACTCGGCTATTGATGCTGATCAAGAATATATATACATTATAGGGTCTGCCCCGCCTCCTTCTGCCTGTTACGCACATTTTCGTTAAAACAAACCCAATAGACCCCTGTACTTTTTTTAAGTACGGGGTCTAAAAAGCCAAATTTCAAAAAAAAAAAAAAAAAATCTCACCACAAAAAAAAAAAAAAAAATGTTTTTCGTCATTTGGAGCCCAAAATCTATCCAAAAAAGTGGGTTTGGTTCGTGTAATTTTTTGGCTGTTGCCTAGTGTAATATGATGCTGCAATGGCTCTGTGTCCAACATATTTTTTTTTTTGTCAACTATTTTCTTTTTTACAATTTGTACTTTTTTAACAATTTGTACTTTTTTTACAAATTGTACTTTTTTAACAACTTGTTTTTTTCTTTAATTTTGTGAAAAGAGTAACTAAATGTATGGAAACACAAAATCAACGCCACAAGGCCAAATTTTATATAAATGAACAAAAGGAATTGACCACACCGGGAATCGAACCGCCACAATTTCGTCGCAAAGCAAAAGATCATCCATCTCAACCACCGCCACGATATTAAATTAATTTAATCAGCAGCTAATTCGAGAGGCGATGTATTTCACTAACTATTTTATTTATACTTCTAATTCAATATTTAATAAAAAATCAGTATTTTATTATTCACGTATTGTATTATAGTTAGTATTAATACCAGTTCTGTCACAGACTAGCACCCCTAACTGTAGGCTATAGTATAGCATATAGTCTGTAGCATTTTATGTTGACCATATTTCAATGAAATTGAATTAATCGGTTGTGAACGTTTGCGTACCGAGCAAATTACTGTCGAGTGCGCTCGACTGTAGACATACCACACCTCATCGCGATCGAAGTGTTAATCTTACATTTAGGCGATTTTGACAAAACGGCTCTAGCGATTTTCATTTGTTTTGTATGTATGTTGTAGAACGTTTTTGGGATATGACGCACACATTTTGGCTGAGGAGGTTTGGAAGATATTACCTGTAAACTGAATATACAGGCCTGTTCCGGTATTCACTTTCGGCAAGAATTGTCGGAAGTAAAAATCTTTAGGCTGTTCTCACATCAATCTGGAAATATTTTGAGTATTTACTTTGGGTTGGTGAATTTAAGTCCAATAAAGTGATAAAATATAGTTTTAAAATGTTTACCCAAATGCAACGTGAAAGGTTACATATTTTGAAAGCCGATAAATACGGAATGAAAACCGGATAGACGTTTTTGTATAGGTCGAAGATCAAGTTTTAGTACGAAGAACTTTTGGGGTTTTATAAGATATATCTACCAAACTGATACAATATGCATATAACTAAGTTTTATATATCCTGACCAAATTTGGTTGAAACCGGACCACTTTATCATATAGCTGTCATAGGACCGACAGGGCTTAAATTAGGTTTTAGTATGAAAAACTTTATTTTCCATAGTAATTACAGGGTCTCCGACAGTCAAGTATGCTCGACTGTAGCAATGCGAGCGAAGCGAGCAGCGACGGAGCCTCCTATATTTTTATAAATAAAGAAAAAAAAAATTTTTAAATAAATATTCTTACAAAATATCGTCTTAAACGCCGATAAAATTATCTTAAGTTTATTGTGGCCAAGTTTCAAGCAGGTAACTTCAGCGGTTTGGCCTGTGCAATGCTAAGTCAGTGAATGAATAAATGAATGAGGTCAATCAAGTTTATATATATAGACTAGAGGCCTCCGCCCCCTGCTCGCCTCGGTCGCGGAATCGAAACGTGAAAAAGAGGAGCACTTCTTATATTTTTATACCCGTTACTTATAAAAAATAAGTATAAGGGTATATTGTGTTCGTTGGAATGTATGTAACAGGGAGAAGGAGGCATCTCCGACCCTATAAAGTATATATATTCTTGATCAGCATTAACAGCCGAGTCGATATAGCCATGTGTGTCTGTCCGTATGAACAAAAGGATCTCAGAGACTATAAGAGATAGAGTAACCAAATTTGGCACACAGATTTCTATATACCCAGCGCAGATCAAGTTTGTTTCAAATTTAGGCCACGCCCCCCTCCGCCCTCGCAAATCGCGAAAAACCGTTCGTTCGTCTGTATAAACATAGGGATCTTAAAAACTATAAGTGATAGAGTAACCAAATTTGGAACATATATTTCTACAGACCTCACTCAGATCAAGTATGTTTCAAATTTTAGCCAAGCCCCCTTACGCCCCCGCAAATCTCGAAAAACCACCACACCCACAGTTTTTCAGATAATTCACTTTTTATGGTAAATAACGGTATATATTAATATTATCTATAACACTAGGCAACACCCCAATTCTGAATTGGACCAAACCGACTTTTTTGGATAGATATGGGGCCCCAAACACCGAAAAACTTTTTTTTTTTTTTTCTATGGCAGAATTTTTTTTTTTTACTTTTTTTGAAATTTTGCTGTTTTTTTAATGCTTTTTTTTAGAGGTACGCCCACTTTTGTCATCATTACATCCGAATGCCAAAATGCCGATATTAAAAAGCTTTACTTTTCCTGAAAGCTAATGAATATACCTATAATTAAGCTATACACAGTCTAAGAGTAAAGTTAGTAGTTTAAGAGCTATTAATTTTTGAATTAAGAAAATGTTGTTTTTTTTAACCTTTTTTTTTTTGGCTTTTTTTTGTTTTTAAATTCAAGGAAAACTCGAAAGAAAATCTGAACCGGGGTTTTCATTTTTTTTGCAAATCTGCATTATTTGAGCGTCGTTTAAGATATGTCTTATGAAAATCTGTGGATAGACGGCGATATAATATTTTTTTGTGTCTAGGCATGTTTTTGTCGACTTTTTTGACTTAGACTGTGTATAGATGAATTATAGGTATATTCATTAGCTTTCAGGAAAAGTAAAGCTTTTGAATATCGGTTTTGGCATTCGGGTTTAATGATGACAAAAGTGGGCGTACCTCTAAAAAAAAAGCATTAAAAAAGCAGACATATTTCAAAAAATTAAAAAAAAAAATTCTGCCATAGAAAAAAAAAAAATGTTTTTCGGTGTTTGGGGCCCCAAATCTATCCAAAAAATTCGGTTTGGTCCAATTCAGAAAAAAAGTTGCAATTTGTTGCCTAGTGTAATCTCACATAACCGCAGCAAGATCGGACAAGTAGAGAGGGAGTATAAGCTTATTAAAGTTATTAATAAATTTATTATTTTAATACAATCACCTAAAAGTATGCAGTAATTTTGTTAGGTAGTAATTTCTTTAAACCTGTTCCGAAGAACTTGTGGGATGGTTCGGAGGGGGCTTAGCTGAGGCCACCAGGCGGGTCGCGGGTTGCGGATAGCGAACGGCCACCCTTCGGGGAGGTTAACTGCGAATAGCGAGCCTACCTCGTAATAAGCAGTCCCGGACAAACAGCGGGTACGATACTGCTCATCGTACTGACAAGGCGTTTGTGTTGCCGCCTTCAAAGCATAGCCTCACACACCCCTCAACTCCCTCACAACTACCTACCCAATCCTTTTCCCCACATCTCACCCCGGGCCGGACTAAGGGTGTTACTCGTACCGTGCCGAGAGTCAGCCTGGCTGGGGGCCCGGGTCAAAAACTAGCTCAGTCGCTAACGGTGGCCTCAGGCAAGTGGCGACCGCCTGTTCTAACTAGCCTTATCCGGGCATGCGGACCTCTGCTCGGATGGACCTCATCCTTGTCGCGCTACTCGTGGGACCAAATAGAATGGGAAAAAAGAATTTTAGATTACCGCAGGACTGCCCTGCGGAAAGTGTCGCGAGGCACTTTGAGGACCGTCTCCTGGATAGGGAGCGGCCCTCCAACGTGGTAGACTTACCTCCACGAAGCCAAGCTCCGGCTCCCAATAGGAGAGTGCCACAGGCACAGAACAGACAATCTTGTCTGCCAGCAGCACGGCTTACGCAAGGGAGCACGGTCGGATCCTCTCGACCGCTGCGTCCCGCGCTAGCCGCGGATAGACGGCAAGGCCAGCAACGGCCGTCGAAGAAAGACCTCCTACCAGCTCTAGGAGAACCGGGTGGATGAGATGACCCCCACAGACGTAATCTCTGTGGATCAAGGGTCAAATGGTACATCCGGTACCTACAGCAAGGGATGTCGCAGGAGGATGCGCTTGCCAAGGCGAAGGAGTCAAGGCCAGCGAACACCCAAGGTAGGGCACCAGCCCACAAAAGATCCAGCAGCACACTGACACCGCCAACCGATACCCCCAAAAGGGTACGCGCGGCGGGACCAAGTGCCGCACAACGATCTGGAGTGGCCACACCTACCGTTGTAGAGCGGAAGGACGCTACAGCAGCAGGACGGCAGGAGGCCTTAGATGAGCGCCCCAGCACGTCAGCGGCGGCAGCAACAGCAGCAGCAGCACGTCCTACGCGTCTGTCGCGAAAAAGGTGAAAGTGGCCGTGTTACCTGTGTACTACCCCCAGGTAAGTCTCAATCACGGGGACCTGTCCGCGCTTGAGGAGGCCATCCTGGATGAAGTCATACTGACAGGATGGGACACTGCCGTCTCTTTCTCTGGCATCCATTTCCGGGTTGGACACCTGGTCATCGACTGCACAGACGAAAATTCGGCAGACTGGTTGATGACTGTTGCTTCGAGACTGCAGTCATGGAAGGGCGTTCCCCTTGACAGTAGAATGGGGGATGACATCCCGTCACCCCACAACATCACCATCTACTGCCCGAGAAGTGCGGATCGGTCAACCGAATCCTTGTTGATTATGCTGAGGAATCAGAACAAGATCGAGACCGACGCATGGAGGATAATATCAAGGAGGAATGAAGGAGGAGGCGCCTTGATGGTACTTGGCATCGACGAGATGGCCAAAGACGACATTGTGTCGAGGGGCCATCAAAAATCAAAGGCGGCCTCGGCCGTCCTAGCCAGAATGTTCACCATACACCACCTTGGGCTAGCCCTTGTACAGGAGCCGTGGCATAACAACGGCATCAAAGGCCTGTACACAGCGGACTCAAAGGTAATCTGGGATCAAAGGGATCCAGTACCTAGAACATGCATAATGGTAAGGAAATGTATTAATTATACTATCCTTTCAGAATTCCTTAGCAGGGACTGCGTGCCAATCGCAGTGCAGGAGATAGGTCACCACCGCACCATTGTGGTTGCATCGGCATACTTTGCCGGGGACGGAGCCTGCCCACCACCGGAGGTCATCAGACTGGCAGAACACTGCGTCCGGGAGAAGCTTCCTCTCGTCATCGGGTGCGATGCCAACGCACATCACGAGGTATGGGGTAGCACCGACACCAATATGAGAGGTGAGTACCTTCTTGACTTTATATTCAGATATAACTTAGAAATTGGCAATGTCGGAAACACACCGACATTTGTAACCAGAGTAAGGGAAGAAGTCTTAGATATCACCATGATAAGTCAGGGTCTTAAGCCGCATCTAAAAAACTGGCATGTCTCTCTGGATGAATCTATGTCTGATCATAGAACCATCCTATTTGAGCTGCAAGTAAACACGGACAGCAGCCTACCAACCCGTAATCCCAGGAAAACAAACTGGGAGAAGTACAGAAAGACCCTACAACTGAATCTATCCAATGAAAGAACGGGCACACTCCGCTCATCACTGGAATTAGAGAGAGTTGTAGGCAACCTAAACAGTAGCATAGTAAATGCCTTTGAAGAAAGCTGTCCTTTTGGAAAGAAGCGTAAAGAATCAGATGCCCCATGGTGGAGCGACAGCCTTGAAAGGCTGAGAGCGAAGAGAGACGGAATATGGGACTCATACCGTGTAAGCCTTACCTCCTACAACAAGGAGATTAGAAAAGCCAAACGGAAGAATTATCGCGATTTCTGCGAGAGTATAGAAAGTACGACCGAAGGTGCACGTTTTCACAGGGCACTGTCCAAACGTGCACCAGAAGCAAACCTAGCTTTGAAACGAAGGGATGGCACCTTCACTAGCAGTAGCATAGCGCAGCTAGAGCTTTTATTCGAAACCCACTTCCCAGGTAGCATCCCGGTACAAGAAGATACACTCGAAATAAGGAACATGGACAGGCCAACGTCTGCCGACTGGCAAACTGCCAAGTCGACAGTCACATCGGAGCGATTACAATGGGCAATCGGAACTTTCCAAGCCTATAAATCACCGGGCCTGGACATGATATCACCCTCCTTCCTAAAGCAAGGGCAGGACATACTCCTCCCCATCCTTAGGAAGATTATGATCAGCAGCCTCGCGCTCGGTTACATACCAAGCGCATGGCGTAGAGCGAGGGTGGTCTTCATCCCCAAGGCAGGGAAGAAAGATATCACCAGCCCCAAGTCCTTCAGACCCATCAGCTTAACATCGTTTTTTGTTGAAAACGTTGGAAAAGCTGGTGGACCACAAGATAAGAAATACTCTTCTCATGCAAACTCCGCTGCAATCAACGCAGCATGCATACAGAGCAGGTCGATCTACAGATACGGCACTATATCAACTGCACCGCACTCTTAGCGCCGCAGTAGACAACAGGGAAGTGGCAGTATGCGCCTTCCTGGACATAGAGGGTGCCTTTGATAACACGTCTCATGACGCTGTCCAGGCAGCCCTGACCAGGAGGGGCCTAGACACAACCACAAGCAGATGGATTTCATCACTGCTTGCGTCTAGACAAGCCATGGCAACAGTTCAAGACAGTACTGTTACAGTCACAACCACAAAAGGTTGTCCCCAAGGGGGTGTTTTGTCTCCACTACTTTGGAGCCTGCTAGTGGACGAACTACTTCAGAGACTTACCAGTTATGGAATTCAATGTCAAGGCTACGCCGACGACATCGTCATCATAGCTCGAGGTAAATTCGAAGAAACACTTTGCGATATTGTTCAGCTAGGTTTAAGGATAACGAGTGACTGGTGTGGAGAGGTGGGCCTCAACCTTAACCCCACCAAAACAGTCATTGTCCCCTTTACCAATAGATACAAGTTGCAAAAGATGAGGCAGATAAGGCTTTCAAATAGCACAATAGAAGCAAGCAAGGAAGTAAAATAATAGTTAGGCCGATGCTCACATATGGAGCAATAGCCTGGGGTAATAGGGCGCAGCTCATTACCGTCAAGAAACAATTGCTACGACTGCAACGAATGGCCTGCGTATGTATGACTGGAGCCATGAGCACCTGTCCAACAACGGCCATGGAAGTTCTAATGGAGCTTACACCACTCCACGAAGTCATAAAACTGCAGCAAAAAGCCACCTTATTACGGATGGCACGAGAGGGTATTGGCAGCAGCTGTATCCTTAGTCACAGAGATGTAGAATTACTATCAGATAATCTCCCACTGCTGGTACTACCAAGGGACGAAATGACGGCTGTACATGTGTTCGAGAAAAACTTCGAAGTAAACTTAAGCAGCAAAAAGAAATGGACAACACTCGATGAAGTCCACCCCATGAGGGAACACACCATAAAGTGGTACACCGACGGATCTCTCACAGACCAGGGCACAGGCCTAGGCGTTGTGGGCCCTCGGATATCATACCATGAGTCTCTAGGAGCATACACCAGCATCTTTCAAGCTGAAGTATGTGCAATAGGGAGGTGTGTCGACCTCAACCTTAAACGTTACTATCGGAATAGAGACATAGCTATTCTGTCCGATAGTCAAGCCGCACTAAATGCACTCGATAAGGCGAAGGTTACGTCTAAAGTAGTGCACGAAGTGAGGAAGAAGCTAAACCAACTGGGATCGCTCAATAGGCTAACCCTTAGATGGATCCCAGGTCACAGGGAAATAGCAGGTAACGAAGCAGCTGACAAACTAGCCAGAATGGGCGCAAGCAAGCCCCTAATAGGTCCTGAACCGTTTTGTGGAATAGGTAGACACACAATCCGGGAGTACCTACGTAAAGAGGAGGGGCGACTACTGCAGTCGCACTGGGAGAACACTACAGGTCTCAGGCAAGCCAAATACCTCCTAGGCAACTACAACCTAAAACGGTTTAAGCTAGTAATCACCTTAGGAAAGAATAGACTCAGGATACTCACCGGTCTACTGACAGGACACTGTAGACTGAGAAGTCACCTATCCAAACTAGGAATCGAAAGCAACGGAATCTGCCGATTCTGTGACCTCGAAGAAGAATCCTCAATACATGTTATTGCAGAATGTACTGCTCTATCCAGACGTAGAGGTAGTTTCCTTGGGAAACATGTCCTACAGTTAAAGGACATTGCTGATCTCAATCCGACAAAAATCCTCGACTTTGTGCGAGAAATTGGACTGATGAAAGAGCTATAAGCTCAGAAGGGGGCACAATAGATCCAAGGGGTCGCAGTGCAGGTTTCCCCACTTTAATAATAATAATAATTTCTTTAAAGTAGTTTTATATATATTGAAATAAGTAACGGGTATCCTATGGTCGGGATCTCGACTATATCCTTATCCCGCTTGTTCTTTAATAAACTTCTTTTACGCATCAGTACCTATTTAATAACATTATACCTTGTTATACAAATCAGAATACTACGTTTTTATTAAAAACAAGTGGGAAAGGCTATAGTCGAGATCCCGACCATAGGATACCCGTTACTTATATCTATACATTATCGATTCAATCCTAATGTCATATTTACGTTCCCAGAACTAGTTGAAAATCTTAAGCATTCTAATAAGGTTTAACAATACAAAAACTATTGCATACTCTAGGGGGCACCTGTTGATTCAACAACTTAGACACGCAATAACTGCTGTTCTACTTGTCCGATCTTGTTGCGATTCAGTGGGATAATAGATAATAATAACAGATATCGGTTATTACCAAAAAATACGTATTATATGAAAAATTGTGGGTGAGGTGGTTTTTCGCGATTTGCGGGGGCGGAGGGGGGCGTGGCTTAAATTTGAAACAAACTTGATCTGCGTGAGGTATATGGAAATCTGTGTGACAAATTTGGTTATTCTATCTCTTATAGTCTCTGAGATCATTGTGTTTATACAGACGGATGACCAGTTTTTCGCGAATTATGGGCGTGGAAGTAGGCGGGTCCAAAATTTAAAACAAACTTGACCTGCTCCAACGCATTTGTGATCTACGTGTGAAAGTTTGGTTACTCTATCTCTTATGGTCTCTGAGATCTAGGCGCTCACACAGACAGACAGACGGACAGACACACATGGCTATATCGACTCGGCTGTTGATGCTGATCAAGAATATATATACTTTATGTGGTCGGAGATGCCTCCTTCTACCTGTTACGCACATTCCAACGAACACAATATACCCTTATACTTATTTTTTATAAGTAACGGGTATAACAAGTGGGAAAGGCTATAGTCGAGATCCCGACTATAGGAAACCCGTTACTTATTTCACAACATATAAAAGTACTTTAAAGAAAATTTTCTAACAATACAAAATCTATTACATACTCTAGGGGGCATGTATTGCCATGTATTGCTGAAAAAATCATTTTCAGACAATAACTGCTGTTCTACTTGTCCGATCGTGTTGCGATTCAGTGGGATAATAAATAATAATAATAGATATCAGTGACTACAAGACTATATTATCTTAAAAACTGTGGGGGTGGTAGCTTTTCGCGATTTGTGGGGGCGGAGGGGGCCGTGGCCAAAATTTGAAACATACTTGATCTGCGCTGGGTATATAGAAATCTGTGTGCCAAATTTGGTTACTCTATCTCTTATAGGCTCTGAGATCCTTTTGTTCATACGGACAGACGGACAGACACACATGGCTATATCGACTCGGCTGTTGATGCTGATCAAGAATATATATACTTTATAGGGTCGGAGATGCCTCCTTATCCCTGTTACATACATTCCAACGAACACAATATACCCTTATACTTATTATTTATAAGTAACGGGTATAATTAATAGCATTATACCTTGTTATACAAATCAGAATACTACCTTTTTATTAACAAATTTAAAATTTTGTGTTGATGGAAATTTCCTGCTGAATGTAATAATTGCAGGAATTGTACCGGTACGCTTTCGGTACACTTTTCGAAAAATAATTTTTTGATTTCTATATGTATATCATTTTGCCAATTTTGTTTTCTATTAAAAAATAACTTTAAATTTAGGTAAGGATTATCTCGATAAAATATAAACATATAGTACGTGTATATGTACAAATCTGTTAATATATTTTTGTTGTATTACATTTTTTTTTAAATTTAATTGCTGTACCGGTACGTACCGGTACTGATACCGGAACCGAAAGGAAAAACCCGAAATAGAACCGTTAACCGAAATAGTTGTTTCGGGACGTACCGGAACCGAAACCGGAACCGATATTTGTTTCGGTTTGATTCCCTGAATAATTGGCAACAAATTTATAGAAACGAATAATTATGTTCACGCTGGACTTTGGGAAAATCACCTGCTTTGGAGGGGAAATTTTAGATTTGGCAGAAAAATTTGAGACTTGGCGTGCAAAAGCGAATCTGTGAGTTTGGTTTAGATAACTTAGAAAACAAAAAAGTTTTTCATACTTAAACTTATTGTGAACCCGATTTTTTCTGTGCCAGCTTTATTATATAGTAACCCGATTTTGACCATATTGTAAAATATCGGTAAATTTAAACATGTATTAAAAAAAATTAAATTAAAAATAAGTTCTTGCCTTTGCTGAGGCTTGATCGTGTGCCTGCACGTACCTGGGTCAAGCACCCTATCTAGTCATCGAGTCTGTCGCCTGACCAAACGCTGCTATATGTAAATCAAAATAAACGCAAACTTTGACCTAAATTTTGACGCACTTTATTTATTTATCCTAAATATATTGTGGACAAGTTGCAAACATGTAACTTCAGCCGTTTGCCTGTGCAAACCTAAGTCAGTAAATGAATGAGGTCTAGCAATTTTATATATATCAGAGACCGTTAATAATGATTATTATAATTTTTTTTAATACAAAAATCACTTACTTCTAATGTACGTAGAAAAAAACCAACTACACCAAAATCTTTAGTTTTGTACAATCTTTGCATTTCTGCTATTAAATTCTGATTTTTACGATTTTCTTAAACTCTAATTATTATTTTTGATCAAAAGAAATAACCTGAAAAATAATAATTATTTTTGAAAAAAAAAAAAAAAAACTTAAAAAAAAATCATTATATTTGATCAAAAAATATAAAACTCTAATTATAAATTATTTTTATTTTTTTCGCTCAAAATATAACTTATTAGTTTATGTTATAGATAAATGATATGTAATCATATCTGCGAAAAGTTTAACACTGGAGACATAAACTAATGTTGAATTTTATTTTGATCATTAATAATTATTATTTTTAAGTTTTTTTTTTTTATAAAAAAAAAAGATAATTTTTGAGCTCTTTTCATTAAGTTTTAATCATTATATTTGAGTTTTATTTTTTTTTATGATAAAAAATTAACATTATTTTGGAGTATTATTTCTTTTGATCAAAAATAATCATTATTTTTGAGTATTATTATTTTGATCAAAAAAATTTATTATTGTTGAGGAAAATTGTAAAAATCATTATATAATCATTAAAAAAAGTGATTTTTAAAATAAAACTTATAATGATTACGCTTCCCTGATTTAAATTAGTCTTATACATCCTTGTCGAAGTTGGCTCAAATCGGACCACTATATCAGATAGCTATCATAGGACCGATCGGGAGAAAATTAGATCTTGGTATGAAAACCTTTTTTTTACGAGATGTCTTAACCAATTAAAAAAAATATGCATCTAAGTTAGTTTTATACACTCTGACCAATTTTAGTAGGGATATAAAAACCATTATCTGATGCACAACCTGTGAGATTGGTTGATGTATCTCAAGAAACAACAAAACTTTTCATGCTAGACGCTGATTCTCATTTGATCCTCTCTGTGAAAGCTATTTGATATAGTAATCCGATTATAACCGCGGTTTGGCCTGTGCAATGCTAAGTCAGTGAATGAATAAATGAATGAGGTCAATCAAGTTTATATATATAGACTAGAGGCCTCCGCCCCCTGCTCGCCTCGGTCGCGGAATCGAAACGTGAAAAAGAGGAGCACTTCTTATATTTTTATACCCGTTACTTATAAAAAATAAGTATAAGGGTATATTGTGTTCGTTGGAATGTATGTAACAGGGAGAAGGAGGCATCTCCGACCCTATAAAGTATATATATTCTTGATCAGCATTAACAGCCGAGTCGATATAGCCATGTGTGTCTGTCCGTATGAACAAAAGGATCTCAGAGACTATAAGAGATAGAGTAACCAAATTTGGCACACAGATTTCTATATACCCAGCGCAGATCAAGTTTGTTTCAAATTTAGGCCACGCCCCCTCCGCCCTCGCAAATCGCGAAAAACCGTTCGTTCGTCTGTATAAACATAGGGATCTTAAAAACTATAAGTGATAGAGTAACCAAATTTGGAACATATATTTCTACAGACCTCACTCAGATCAAGTATGTTTCAAATTTTAGCCAAGCCCCCTTACGCCCCCGCAAATCTCGAAAAACCACCACACCCACAGTTTTTCAGATAATTCACTTTTTATGGTAAATAACGGTATATATTAATATTATCTATAACACTAGGCAACACCCCAATTCTGAATTGGACCAAACCGACTTTTTTGGATAGATTTGGGGCCCCAAACACCGAAAAACTTTTTTTTTTTTTTTCTATGGCAAAATTTTTTTTTTTTACTTTTTTTGAAATTTTGCTGTTTTTTTAATCCTTTTTTTTAGAGGTACGCCCACTTTTGTCATCATTACATCCGAATGCCAAAATGCCGATATTAAAAAGCTTTACTTTTCCTGAAAGCTAATGAATATACCTATAATTAAGCTATACACAGTCTAAGAGTAAAGTTAGTAGTTTAAGAGCTATTAATTTTTGAATTAAGAAAATGTTGTTTTTTTTAACCTTTTTTTTTTGGCTTTTTTTTGTTTTTAAATTCAAGGAAAACTCGAAAGAAAATCTGAACCGGGGTTTTCATTTTTTTTGCAAATCTGCATTATTTGAGCGTCGTTTAAGATATGTCTTATGAAAATCTGTGGATAGACGGCGATATAATATTTTTTTGTGTCTAGGCATGTTTTTGTCGACTTTTTTGACTTAGACTGTGTATAGATGAATTATAGGTATATTCATTAGCTTTCAGGAAAAGTAAAGCTTTTGAATATCGGTTTTGGCATTCGGGTTTAATGATGACAAAAGTGGGCGTACCTCTAAAAAAAAAGCATTAAAAAAGCAGACATATTTCAAAAAATTAAAAAAAAAAATTCTGCCATAGAAAAAAAAAAAATGTTTTTCGGTGTTTGGGGCCCCAAATCTATCCAAAAAATTCGGTTTGGTCCAATTCAGAAAAAAAGTTGCAATTTGTTGCCTAGTGTAATCTCACATAACCGCAGCAAGATCGGACAAGTAGAGAGGGAGTATAAGCTTATTAAAGTTATTAATAAATTTATTATTTTAATACAATCACCTAAAAGTATGCAGTAATTTTGTTAGGTAGTAATTTCTTTAAACCTGTTCCGAAGAACTTGTGGGATGGTTCGGAGGGGGCTTAGCTGAGGCCACCAGGCGGGTCGCGGGTTGCGGATAGCGAACGGCCACCCTTCGGGGAGGTTAACTGCGAATAGCGAGCCTACCTCGTAATAAGCAGTCCCGGACAAACAGCGGGTACGATACTGCTCATCGTACTGACAAGGCGTTTGTGTTGCCGCCTTCAAAGCATAGCCTCACACACCCCTCAACTCCCTCACAACTACCTACCCAATCCTTTTCCCCACATCTCACCCCGGGCCGGACTAAGGGTGTTACTCGTACCGTGCCGAGAGTCAGCCTGGCTGGGGGCCCGGGTCAAAAACTAGCTCATTCGCTAACGGTGGCCTCAGGCAAGTGGCGACCGCCTGTTCTAACTAGCCTTATCCGGGCATGCGGACCTCTGCTCGGATGGACCTCATCCTTGTCGCGCTACTCGTGGGACCAAATAGAATGGGAAAAAAGAATTTTAGATTACCGCAGGACTGCCCTGCGGAAAGTGTCGCGAGGCACTTTGAGGACCGTCTCCTGGATAGGGAGCGGCCCTCCAACGTGGTAGACTTACCTCCACGAAGCCAAGCTCCGGCTCCCAATAGGAGAGTGCCACAGGCACAGAACAGACAATCTTGTCTGCCAGCAGCACGGCTTACGCAAGGGAGCACGGTCGGATCCTCTCGACCGCTGCGTCCCGCGCTAGCCGCGGATAGACGGCAAGGCCAGCAACGGCCGTCGAAGAAAGACCTCCTACCAGCTCTAGGAGAACCGGGTGGATGAGATGACCCCCACAGACGTAATCTCTGTGGATCAAGGGTCAAATGGTACATCCGGTACCTACAGCAAGGGATGTCGCAGGAGGATGCGCTTGCCAAGGCGAAGGAGTCAAGGCCAGCGAACACCCAAGGTAGGGCACCAGCCCACAAAAGATCCAGCAGCACACTGACACCGCCAACCGATACCCCCAAAAGGGTACGCGCGGCGGGACCAAGTGCCGCACAACGATCTGGAGTGGCCACACCTACCGTTGTAGAGCGGAAGGACGCTACAGCAGCAGGACGGCAGGAGGCCTTAGATGAGCGCCCCAGCACGTCAGCGGCGGCAGCAGCAGCAGCAACAGCAGCAGCAGCGCGTCCTACGCGTCTGTCGCGAAAAAGGTGAAAGTGGCCGTGTTACCTGTGTACTACCCCCAGGTAAGTCTCAATCACGGGGACCTGTCCGCGCTTGAGGAGGCCATCCTGGATGAAGTCATACTGACAGGATGGGACACTGCCGTCTCTTTCTCTGGCATCCATTTCCGGGTTGGACACCTGGTCATCGACTGCACAGACGAAAATTCGGCAGACTGGTTGATGACTGTTGCTTCGAGACTGCAGTCATGGAAGGGCGTTCCCCTTGACAGTAGAATGGGGGATGACATCCCGTCACCCCACAACATCACCATCTACTGCCCGAGAAGTGCGGATCGGTCAACCGAATCCTTGTTGATTATGCTGAGGAATCAGAACAAGATCGAGACCGACGCATGGAGGATAATATCAAGGAGGAATGAAGGAGGAGGCGCCTTGATGGTACTTGGCATCGACGAGATGGCCAAAGACGACATTGTGTCGAGGGGCCATCAAAAATCAAAGGCGGCCTCGGCCGTCCTAGCCAGAATGTTCACCATACACCACCTTGGGCTAGCCCTTGTACAGGAGCCGTGGCATAACAACGGCATCAAAGGCCTGTACACAGCGGACTCAAAGGTAATCTGGGATCAAAGGGATCCAGTACCTAGAACATGCATAATGGTAAGGAAATGTATTAATTATACTATCCTTTCAGAATTCCTTAGCAGGGACTGCGTGCCAATCGCAGTGCAGGAGATAGGTCACCACCGCACCATTGTGGTTGCATCGGCATACTTTGCCGGGGACGGAGCCTGCCCACCACCGGAGGTCATCAGACTGGCAGAACACTGCGTCCGGGAGAAGCTTCCTCTCGTCATCGGGTGCGATGCCAACGCACATCACGAGGTATGGGGTAGCACCGACACCAATATGAGAGGTGAGTACCTTCTTGACTTTATATTCAGATATAACTTAGAAATTGGCAATGTCGGAAACACACCGACATTTGTAACCAGAGTAAGGGAAGAAGTCTTAGATATCACCATGATAAGTCAGGGTCTTAAGCCGCATCTAAAAAACTGGCATGTCTCTCTGGATGAATCTATGTCTGATCATAGAACCATCCTATTTGAGCTGCAAGTAAACACGGACAGCAGCCTACCAACCCGTAATCCCAGGAAAACAAACTGGGAGAAGTACAGAAAGACCCTACAACTGAATCTATCCAATGAAAGAACGGGCACACTCCGCTCATCACTGGAATTAGAGAGAGTTGTAGGCAACCTAAACAGTAGCATAGTAAATGCCTTTGAAGAAAGCTGTCCTTTTGGAAAGAAGCGTAAAGAATCAGATGCCCCATGGTGGAGCGACAGCCTTGAAAGGCTGAGACTCACCACTCGCCGTCTCTTCAACAGAGCGAAGAGAGACGGAATATGGGACTCATACCGTGTAAGCCTTACCTCCTACAACAAGGAGATTAGAAAAGCCAAACGGAAGAATTATCGCGATTTCTGCGAGAGTATAGAAAGTACGACCGAAGGTGCACGTTTTCACAGGGCACTGTCCAAACGTGCACCAGAAGCAAACCTAGCTTTGAAACGAAGGGATGGCACCTTCACTAGCAGTAGCATAGCGCAGCTAGAGCTTTTATTCGAAACCCACTTCCCAGGTAGCATCCCGGTACAAGAAGATACACTCGAAATAAGGAACATGGACAGGCCAACGTCTGCCGACTGGCAAACTGCCAAGTCGACAGTCACATCGGAGCGATTACAATGGGCAATCGGAACTTTCCAAGCCTATAAATCACCGGGCCTGGACATGATATCACCCTCCTTCCTAAAGCAAGGGCAGGACATACTCCTCCCCATCCTTAGGAAGATTATGATCAGCAGCCTCGCGCTCGGTTAAATACCAAGCGCATGGCGTAGAGCGAGGGTGGTCTTCATCCCCAAGGCAGGGAAGAAAGATATCACCAGCCCCAAGTCCTTCAGACCCATCAGCTTAACATCGTTTTTTGTTGAAAACGTTGGAAAAGCTGGTGGACCACAAGATAAGAAATACTCTTCTCATGCAAACTCCGCTGCAATCAACGCAGCATGCATACAGAGCAGGTCGATCTACAGATACGGCACTATATCAACTGCACCGCACTCTTAGCGCCGCAGTAGACAACAGGGAAGTGGCACTATGCGCCTTCCTGGACATAGAGGGTGCCTTTGATAACACGTCTCATGACGCTGTCCAGGCAGCCCTGACCAGGAGGGGCCTAGACACAACCACAAGCAGATGGATTTCATCACTGCTTGCGTCTAGACAAGCCATGGCAACAGTTCAAGACAGTACTGTTACAGTCACAACCACAAAAGGTTGTCCCCAAGGGGGTGTTTTGTCTCCACTACTTTGGAGCCTGCTAGTGGACGAACTACTTCAGAGACTTACCAGTTATGGAATTCAATGTCAAGGCTACGCCGACGACATCGTCATCATAGCTCGACGTAAATTCGAAGAAACACTTTGCGATATTGTTCAGCTAGGTTTAAGGATAACGAGTGACTGGTGTGGAGAGGTGGGCCTCAACCTTAACCCCACCAAATCAGTCATTGTCCCCTTTACCAATAGATACAAGTTGCAAAAGATGAGGCAGATAAGGCTTTCAAATAGCACAATAGAAGCAAGCAAGGAAGTAAAATACCTAGGAGTCACTTTTGACAGTAAATTAAACTTCGGCCCACATGTTAAGAGCGCGATAGCAAAGTGCTCTAGGGCACTCTACACATGTCGCAGCATAGCCGGGAAATCATGGGGCACATCACCGAAGATAATAAGATGGCTATACCTAATGGTAGTTAGGCCGATGCTCACATATGGAGCAATAGCCTGGGGTAATAGGGGGCAGCTCATCACCGTCAAGAAACAATTGCTACGACTGCAACGAATGGCCTGCGTATGTATGACTGGAGCCATGAGCACCTGTCCAACAACGGCCATGGAAGTTCTAATGGAGCTTACACCACTCCACGAAGTCATAAAACTGCAGCAAAAAGCCACCTTATTACGGATGGCACGAGAGGGTATTGGCAGCAGCTGTATCCTTAGTCACAGAGATGTAGAATTACTATCAGATAATCTCCCACTGCTGGTACTACCAAGGGACGAAATGACGGCTGTACATGTGTTCGAGAAAAACTTCGAAGTAAACTTAAGCAGCAAAAAGAAATGGACAACACTCGATGAAGTCCACCCCATGAGGGAACACACCATAAAGTGGTACACCGACGGATCTCTCACAGACCAGGGCACAGGCCTAGGCGTTGTGGGCCCTCGGATATCATACCATGAGTCTCTAGGAGCATACACCAGCATCTTTCAAGCTGAAGTATGTGCAATAGGGAGGTGTGTCGACCTCAACCTTAAACGTTACTATCGGAATAGAGACATAGCTATTCTGTCCGATAGTCAAGCCGCACTAAATGCACTCGATAAGGCGAAGGTTACGTCTAAAGTAGTGCACGAAGTGAGGAAGAAGCTAAACCAACTGGGATCGCTCAATAGGCTAACCCTTAGATGGATCCCAGGTCACAGGGAAATAGCAGGTAACGAAGCAGCTGACAAACTAGCCAGAATGGGCGCAAGCAAGCCCCTAATAGGTCCTGAACCGTTTTGTGGAATAGGTAGACACACAATCCGGGAGTACCTACGTAAAGAGGAGGGGCGACTACGGCAGTCGCACTGGGAGAACACTACAGGTCTCAGGCAAGCCAAATACCTCCTAGGCAACTAAAACCTAAAACGATTTAAGCTAGTAATCACCTTAGGAAAGAATAGACTCAGGATACTCACCGGTCTACTGACAGGGCACTGTAGACTGAGAAGTCACCTATCCAAACTAGGAATCGAAAGCAACGGAATCTGCCGATTCTGTGACCTCGAAGAAGAATCCTCAATACATGTTATTGCAGAATGTACTGCTCTATCCAGACGTAGAGGTAGTTTCCTTGGGAAACATGTCCTACAGTTAAAGGACATTGCTGATCTCAATCCGACAAAAATCCTCGACTTTGTGCGAGAAATTGGACTGATGAAAGAGCTATAAGCTCAGAAGGGGGCACAATAGATCCAAGGGGTCGCAGTGCAGGTTTCCCCACTTTAATAATAATAATAATTTCTTTAAAGTAGTTTTATATATATTGAAATAAGTAACGGGTATCCTATGGTCGGGATCTCGACTATATCCTTTCCCGCTTGTTCTTTAATAAACTTCTTTTACGCATCAGTACCTATTTAATAACATTATACCTTGTTATACAAATCAGAATACTACGTTTTTATTAAAAACAAGTGGGAAAGGCTATAGTCGAGATCCCGACCATAGGATACCCGTTACTTATATCTATACATTATCGATTCAATCCTAATGTCATATTTACGTTCCCAGAACTAGTTGAAAATCTTAAGCATTCTAATAAGGTTTAACAATACAAAAACTATTGCATACTCTAGGGGGCACCTGTTGATTCAACAACTTAGACACGCAATAACTGCTGTTCTACTTGTCCGATCTTGTTGCGATTCAGTGGGATAATAGATAATAATAACAGATATCGGTTATTACCAAAAAATACGTATTATATGAAAAATTGTGGGTGAGGTGGTTTTTCGCGATTTGCGGGGGCGGAGGGGGGCGTGGCTTAAATTTGAAACAAACTTGATCTGCGTGAGGTATAAGGAAATCTGTGTGACAAATTTGGTTATTCTATCTCTTATAGTCTCTGAGATCATTGTGTTTATACAGACGGATGACCAGTTTTTCGCGAATTATGGGCGTGGAAGTAGGCGGGTCCAAAATTTAAAACAAACTTGACCTGCTCCAACGCATTTGTGATCTACGTGTGAAAGTTTGGTTACTCTATCTCTTATGGTCTCTGAGATCTAGGCGCTCACACAGACAGACAGACGGACAGACGGACAGACACACATGGCTATATCGACTCGGCTGTTGATGCTGATCAAGAATATATATACTTTATGTGGTCGGAGATGCCTCCTTCTACCTGTTACGCACATTCCAACGAACACAATATATCCTTATACTTATTTTTTATAAGTAACGGGTATAACAAGTGGGAAAGGCTATAGTCGAGATCCCGACTATAGGAAACCCGTTACTTATTTCACAACATATAAAAGTACTTTAAAGAAAATTTTCTAACAATACAAAATCTATTGCATACTCTAGGGGGCATGTATTGCCATGTATTGCTGAAAGAATCATTTTCAGACAATAACTGCTGTTCTACTTGTCCGATCGTGTTGCGATTCAGTGGGATAATAAATAATAATAATAGATATCAGTGACTACAAGAAAAACTATATTATCTTAAAAACTGTGGGGGTGGTAGCTTTTCGCGATTTGTGGGGGCGGAGGGGGCCGTGGCCAAAATTTGAAACAAACTTGATCTGCGCTGGGTATATAGAAATCTGTGTGCCAAATTTGGTTACTCTATCTCTTATAGGCTCTGAGATCCTTTTGTTCATACGGACAGACGGACAGACACACATGGCTATATCGACTCGGCTGTTGATGCTGATCAAGAATATATATACTTTATAGGGTCGGAGATGCCTCCTTATCCCTGTTACATACATTCCAACGAACACAATATACCCTTATACTTATTATTTATAAGTAACGGGTATAATTAATAGCATTATACCTTGTTATACAAATCAGAATACTACCTTTTTATTAACAAATTTAAAATTTTGTGTTGATGGAAATTTCCTGCTGAATGTAATAATTGCAGGAATTGTACCGGTACGCTTTCGGTACACTTTTCGAAAAATAATTTTTTGATTTCTATATGTATATCATTTTGCCAATTTTGTTTTCTATTAAAAAATAACTTTAAATTTAGGTAAGGATTATCTCGATAAAATATAAACATATAGTACGTGTATATGTACAAATCTGTTAATATATTTTTGTTGTATTACATTTTTTTTTAAATTTAATTGCTGTACCGGTACGTACCGGTACTGATACCGGAACCGAAAGGAAAAACCCGAAATAGAACCGTTAACCGAAATAGTTGTTTCGGGACGTACCGGAACCGAAACCGGAACCGATATTTGTTTCGGTTTGATTCCCTGAATAATTGGCAACAAATTTATAGAAACGAATAATTATGTTCACGCTGGACTTTGGGAAAATCACCTGCTTTGGAGGGGAAATTTTAGATTTGGCAGAAAAATTTGAGACTTGGCGTGCAAAAGCGAATCTGTGAGTTTGGTTTAGATAACTTAGAAAACAAAAAAGTTTTTCATACTTAAACTTATTGTGAACCCGATTTTTTCTGTGCCAGCTTTATTATATAGTAACCCGATTTTGACCATATTGTAAAAAATCGGTAAATTTAAACATGTATTAAAAAAAATTAAATTAAAAATAAGTTCTTGCCTTTGCTGAGGCTTGATCGTGTGCCTGCACGTACCTGGGTCAAGCACCCTATCTAGTCATCGAGTCTGTCGCCTGACCAAACGCTGCTATATGTAAATCAAAATAAACGCAAACTTTGACCTAAATTTTGACGCACTTTATTTATTTATCCTAAATATATTGTGGACAAGTTGCAAACATGTAACTTCAGCCGTTTGCCTGTGCAAACCTAAGTCAGTAAATGAATGAGGTCTAGCAATTTTATATATATCAGAGACCGTTAATAATGATTATTATAATTTTTTTTAATACAAAAATCACTTACTTCTAATGTACGTAGAAAAAAACCAACTACACCAAAATCTTTAGTTTTGTACAATCTTTGCATTTCTGCTATTAAATTCTGATTTTTACGATTTTCTTAAACTCTAATTATTATTTTTGATCAAAAGAAATAACCTGAAAAATAATAATTATTTTTGAAAAAAAAAAAAAAAAAACTTAAAAAAAAATCATTATATTTGATCAAAAAATATAAAACTCTATGATTATAAATTATTTTTATTTTTTTCGCTCAAAATATAACTTATTAGTTTATGTTATAGATAAATGATATGTAATCATATCTGCGAAAAGTTTAACACTGGAGACATAAACTAATGTTGAATTTTATTTTGATCATTAATAATGATTATTTTTAAGTTTTTTTTTTTTATAAAAAAAAAAGATAATTTTTGAGCTCTTTTCATTAAGTTTTAATCATTATATTTGAGTTTTATTTTTTTTTATGATAAAAAATTAACATTATTTTGGAGTATTATTTCTTTTGATCAAAAATAATCATTATTTTTGAGTATTATTATTTTGATCAAAAAAATTTATTATTGTTGAGGAAAATTGTAAAAATCATTATATAATCATTAAAAAAAGTGATTTTTAAAATAAAACTTATAATGATTACGCTTCCCTGATTTAAATTAGTCTTATACATCCTTGTCGAAGTTGGCTCAAATCGGACCACTATATCAGATAGCTATCATAGGACCGATCGGGAGAAAATTAGATCTTGGTATGAAAACCTTTTTTTTACGAGATGTCTTAACCAATTAAAAAAAATATGCATCTAAGTTAGTTTTATACACTCTGACCAATTTTAGTAGGGATATAAAAACCATTATCTGATGCACAACCTGTGAGATTGGTTGATGTATCTCAAGAAACAACAAAACTTTTCATGCTAGACGCTGATTCTCATTTGATCCTCTCTGTGAAAACTATTTGATATAGTAATCCGATTATAACCGAATATGTTCAAAAAGCGTAAGTGTTTCATATTAAAGGTCATGCCAGTCTAAAAGAAATAAAAAAATCAAGAAAAAAATGCTTAGATATAAAAAATTATTATATCGCCGTTTCTTCATGGATTATAGAATCATATTTTTAACGACGCTCAATTAATGAAGCTTTGCAAAAAAAATTAAAACCGCAGTACAGAATTTATTATTACTTTTCCTTGAACTTTAAAGTAAAAAAAGGAAAAAAAGCTTAAAAAAAAATATTTTCTTAATTCAAAAATTAATAGCATTAACTACTGGCTTAAATCTTAAACTGTGTATTATTGAATTACCTATATATTAATGAATTAATGAATAAAGGTTTTAGCATTCTTAACCCGAATCGTCCTGACTAACCTTTTTTCGAGTTCCTTCACGAAACTTTCAGGACTCATAGATTTGAGGTCGCTGAATCCGAAAAACACATTCATTTTGTTCGTCCTTGTCAGGATAATCGACAGGACCAATTTTTCGGCTGTTACCATATGGTAACGCTGGGAAGTACAGGGTACAGGTTTTTTTAATACTACAAAATACAAATATTTGAGAAAAATTCTAATTAACACAGCTTAATACAACAGGAGGGCTCCTCCTTGATAGATGTAACCAAATTTGATTCAAATCGGTGCAGTATATCGTATATATAACATAGCTGCCATAGGAACAATCGGAGTCATATTCACCTTTGGTATAAAAAACTTTTTTGTCTTCTGAGATATTTCAACCAAACTTAACTTAGGAACAAAACAGTACCGAAACGCGAATAAAATGTATGGAAAATTTCTGTACCCTGTACTTCCCAGCGTTACCATATATGGTATTTATTCTTATAAATGGAACCTAAAGCTACCTCCCAGCATAATAAATAATATTTACCAAAATATTTAACCCAGAGGCCGTAAATTACTGTTGAGTTTTATTTTGAGCGAAAAAAATAAAAATCATAAATAATTATTATTTTTGAGTTTTATTTTTTTTGATCAAAAATAATGATTACGGTCTAAGTTTTATAAAATTACGCAAAAATAATTATTATCAGTGAAGAAAAAAGTAAAAATCATTAATAATCATTATTTTTGTGTTTTATTTTTTTTGATCAAAAATAATGATTACGGTCTAAGTTTTATAAAATTACTCAAAAATAATTATTATCAGTGAAGAAAAACGTAGAAATCATAAATTTAAAAATCATGACGGAAATGCAGAGCTTAAGAAAAAATAAGGATTTTGGTGTGAACCATATTTTTCTAGGTCCATTAGAAGTGTGTGATTTTTTTAGTTAAAAAAATAAAAATAAACATTATTTACGGTCCCTGCTAAAAATGAAGTTTTGGTATATGCCTATTGCTTGTATCCATATGGTACCGCTGGGAAGATTCGGGTTAAAATTTAATAAAGACGACATGTGTAAATTTTTATAAAAAAGCCAAAATGTAATTATTTCACCTGTAAAATGTTACCTGAGTAATTTAGAAAAAAGATTTAAAGGCACGACTAAAAGCCCCCAATATTACATCTTTAACGGTATATAGAACATATCTGTAGCTGTTACCATTTGGAAACTGCGGGGGTTTCAATTTTAGGAAATAGCGTGATCCCGGTAAACTAGCGGGGAATTGAGCCCGAATAATTCCCCATCATTACATCTAAGGTTTTTTTGCACTTTGGTATGGACAAACAAACAAACAGATAAACTGACAATTCATATCATTTGAGAAGTCCACTAAAAATTTTAAATTTAATAATATTTTGAACCAATTATCGGATCTGGGTGATTGCGGAAATTTTGATTAGATTTTGTAAAAATAAAAATAATAAAAGTTTTTTTTTTCAAAATGACCCAACGGCCCCATTAGCTGCTATCGTTTAAATTGTTCCCCTCCCACTTACTGCAGTGATGTCGGACTTAGCGACAACCTAATATTTCCCTAATAAATTTCAAGGCTTGCATCAGATTTGCTTGAACTCTCCCTTTACAACCCTCTAACTACTTTACTCTTCCCTTTCCTCATCCGCCCTTTAGATTTTCTTTAAGGGTGATACATATAATTTTCAAGGGGATGGAACTCTTGAGTTGGCACGAGTCTTTGTAGATGTCAAATTATTTTGTGCTAAATTATGTGCAACTTTCGACATCGTTATGCCCGACATTTAACCGTTGTGCAGGGTGATAATATCTAATGCATTAATTCTCTGGTTTCTTACCCTGATAAGATTACAAAAATATCTATACGTTACTTTAAGAAATTTGGAAATTTGTGCAAAGTCGTTGGCTACATGTCAAAATTATTGGCTTTCGTTTAAACCATCCCCCGAGGAGTGATTGGTTTTCATTTACTGCTTTGGCGTTGCTGCTGTAGTATAGGAGAGTGACCGCCTGTGACCTCAGTTGAATGCTTTTCATACATATATCTATTGGACAAATGAGGGCAGCATATCACTGCGGACGGCAGATCGCGCTAGTGACTAAAGCAGCACGAAAGGCGACTAGCAATATATACAGCTAATATGGAAAATTTCCAAAAAATTTCCGATAAGGTCGAGTTACATAACAATCGAGTCTAACGAAATGGCA
The DNA here is from genome assembly GCA_951394115.2 of Drosophila phalerata. Taxonomy (NCBI): domain Eukaryota; kingdom Metazoa; phylum Arthropoda; class Insecta; order Diptera; family Drosophilidae; genus Drosophila; species Drosophila phalerata. The sequence continues at coordinate 4,084,139 of OX596008.2, read as the reverse complement.
TACTTCAACGTTTCCTAACTCATTTGGTTCATGAGATAAGGGTGTGTAAGTGGAAGGTGCCAAAATTTAATTTATTTTTTAAATTTTTATCAAAAATACGAGTCGATATCTCAATCACCCTAAAATCGCTAAAAAAATGAAAGGGATTTTTTCCTCTTCGATAACACTAGGCAACAGCCAAAAAATTACACGAACCAAACACACTTTTCTGGATAGATTTGGGGCCAAAAACGAAAAACATTTTTTTTTTTTTTTCTATGGTGAAACTTTTTTTTTAGAATTTTTTAAATATCTGGCTTTTTTTTCGTACTTTTTTTCAGAGGTGCGCCGACTTATGTCATCATTACTCGAGAATGACAAACCCGATTTTCAAAAGCTTTACTATATCTGAAAGTCAATGAATATATCTATAATTCATTAATACAAAGTTTTAGATTTAAGCCAGGAGTTAAAGAGACATTAATTTTTGAATTAAAAAAATTATGGTTTTTTTAAAGCTTTTTTTTAGCTTTTTTTACTTTAAAATTCGAGGAAAAGTCGAAAAAAATTTATTACATTTTGTCTTTAATTTTATTGCATAGCTGCATTAATTACGCGTCGTTAAAGATAAGTCTTATCAAAATCTGTGAAGAGACGGCGATATAATATTTTTTTGTGTCTAGGCATGTTTTTGTCGACTTTTTTGACTTCCTTGTAGAGTGGCATAACCTTAAGTATGAAAATTTTTTGTGATTTTTAAGATATCTTCACCAATCTTACACAATATCAATTTGTTATTATTTTACACATTTTGGACAAATTTGGTTCAAATCGGTCTACTATATCATATAGCTGTCATAGGAACGATCGTTCGAAAATCAAGGTTTAGTAAAAAAAGTTTTTTGTTTTTTGAGATATTTTAACCAATCTGACAGAATATGCATTTAAGATGGTCATCTGAACTATTAAATTTGTTTATATATATATAGCTATATTAATTAACAATCGTTGCGTATGTTTACCGTTAAAATCTATGGAAGGACGGCTAAGTTATTAGTATATTAACAATGAAACAATTTTTACGCAAAGGTAGATATTCGAATGATCGGTCCCATGGAAGCTATATGTTATAGTGATCCGATTCCAACCAAATTTGGACAGGTTGTATAAGGCAATAGAAGGCTTACAATTTGTAAGTTTGGTACAGATAACTTAAAAAACAAAAAAGTTTTTCATACTAAAGGTTGCTTATCGACCGTTCGTATCGATTGTTCCTATGGCAGCTATATGATATAGTGGTCCGATTTCTACCAAATTTCGTAAGGATGTAATGGGCAATGAAAGATGCCCAATTTATGAGTTTTATAGAGATTTCTCCAAAAACAAAAAAATTTTTTATACTAAAACATGATTTTCTACCGATCGGTCCTATGACAGCTATATGATATAGTGGACCGATTTCAACCAACTTTGGTCAGGATGCACAAGACCAACTTATATGCATATTCTATCAGTTTAGTTAAGATATCTCTAAAAACACAAAAGTTTTTCATACTAAAACTTGTTTTTAGACCGATCGGTCCTATGACAGCTGTATGAAATAGTAGACAGATTCGAACCAAAATTAATAAAGATGTAAAGGACAACATAGAGTACACAATTTGTGAGTTTGATTAAAATATCTTAGAAAATAAAAAAGTTTATCATACTAAAGGTGAGTTTTCGACTGATCGTTCCTATGGCAGCTATATTGAATAGTGATCCGATTTGATTTTAGTGATCCAAATTTGGTAGGGATACATACCACATTACTAAATACATAACCAGCGAGTTTGGATAATATATCTGAAAAAACAAAAAACTTTTTCATACTAAACCTTGATTCTCGAACGATCGTTCCTATGGCAGCTATATGATATAGTGCATCGATTTTAACCAAATATGGTCAAAATGTGTAAAATAACAACAATTTGATATTGTGTGAGATTGGTGAAGATATCTTAAAAATCACAAAAAATGTTCATACTTAAGGTTTTGCCACTCTACAAGGAAGTCATCAAAGTCGACAAAAACATGCCTACACACAAAAAAATATTATATCGCTGTCTCTCCACAGATTTTGATGAGGCGTACCTTAAACGACGCGTAATTATTGCAGCTCTGAAAATAAAATTAAAGACAAAATGTAATAAATTTTTTTCGACTTTTCCTCGAATTTTAAAGTAAAAAAAGCTAATAAAAAAGCTTAATAAAAATCATAATTTTCTTAATTCAAAAATGGATATCTCTTAAACTCTAAGTTTAAATCCAAAACTTTGTATTAATAGATCATAGATATATTTAATGGCTTTCAGGAAAAGTAAACTTTTTGAATATCGGTTTCGGCGTTCTCGATTAATGATGAAAAAACTGGGCGCACATCTGAAAAAAAGTACGAAAAAAAAACCAAATTTCAAAAAACTCTAAAAAAAAAATCTCACCATACAAAAAAAAAAAAAAATGTTTTTCGTCATTTGGAGCCCCAAATCTATCCAAAAAAGTGGGTTTTGGTTGGTGTAATAGACAAAAAGTTGAAAATTGTTGCCTAGTGTAATTAATCACCTTTCGCACCCTTCGTGTTGTTTTCGTCACTAGCGCGGACTGCCGTCCGCAGTGATGAATGTTATGCTAATTAATTTCATGTTAATATTCATTTTCTGTTAATTTCATCATCATTAAATTATGTTCATCTATAAATGTAAAATTTGCATATTGTTATGTATGTTTGATGGTTAGTATGTTAAATTTTCTTTTATATTACAACTTTCCGAAATCAAAATGTCAATTAACTTAAGCCCCTGCGCGAATTCAAGAATTAAAAAAAGATTCGTAGTTTGATACATAACAGTGTCACAGAATCCGTAAATTACTGTTGAGTTTTATTTTGAGCGAAAAAAAAATCATTTTTATTTATATTTTTTTTTTCAGTACTAATGCTTATTTTTGATTTTTTTTTTTTGATCAGAAATAATGATTGTTTTTGATATTTATTTTGTTTTTATCAAAATTATTATTTTTTTTTTTTATCAAAAATAAATATTATGTGTAAGTTTTATTAAATTACTCAAAACTCCGCGCGGAGATATGTCATTTGAGTCACGGCGGAGATATGTCGTTTGACAACGGCTTATTTCCGCGGAGATCAACGGCGGAGTTATGTCGTTTTAAAACGACATATATCCGCCAGAAAAAAGCGACATAGATCCGCCTGCAAAATGCACTGGGCGGAGATATGACGTTTCGTTTCGTTTTAAAACGACATATCTCCGCTCGGAGTTATAAAGTACAGGCGTCTATTGGGTTTGTTTTAACGAAAATGTGCGTAACAGGCAGAAGGAGGCGTGGCAGACCCTATAAAGTATATATATTCTTGATCAGCATCAATAGCCGAGTCGATATAGCAATGTCCGTCTGTCTGTCTGTCCGTCTGTCTGTCTGTCTGTATGAACACCTAGATCTCAGAGACTATAAGAGCTAGAGACACCAAACTTGGTATGTAGGTTCGTCTATATTGCAAGCAGATCAAGTTTGTTTCAAAAATTGGCCACGCCCCCTTTACCGCCTAAAAATTGACATAGAAAATTTCATACCCAAATTATAAGAGCAATTTAAAAGCTAGAGATTCAAGAATTTGCATAGACGAAGAGAAAAGTGTACAAGATTTCATTCGTGTAATAGACAAAAAGTTGAAAATTGTTGCCTAGTGTAATTATCGATTCGATTATAGATATATAGATTATAGATTATATTAGATTATTAGATTATATTAGATTATAATCTAGAAAGTTTTGTTCTACGACTTTTTAAAAACACAGCTAGCTTAGCGGGAAAACGTTCGATCCCGTAAAAGTAAAACCGAATTTATTTCCAACCCGTATAAGCTACAAATATGTCCTATATATATTTGAAATGGTAGATTTGAGGGCTTTTACCTTAACCTTTTTTTAATTGTCTTACATTTTGGTGATTTTTAATTAATTGACATTCAAGAATTTATTGACTATTCTTGAATGTCAATTATTCTACTCTGCGTTTTTAGCTCGGACAACAGGCAAACAAATAAACAAACTGACTTTTCATCTCATTTTGAGAAGTCCACTAAAAATGTCAAATTTAATTATCTTTCGAACTTGGGTGATCGAGGTATCAATCGACGCGTATTTTAAGAATAATTAAAAATTGTTTAACAAAAGAGCCCAACAGCTCCATTAGCTGCAATCTTTTAAATGTTTTCCCTCCCACTTATACCCCCTTATCTCATGAACCAGGTAGGTTAGCAAAAGTTTTAGTACGCCGTTTTGTAATTTAGGTCTTAACCTTTTGATGGAGTTATAACTCAATCTGATCGGACTGTCGTATCAAATTTTTCAAATAAGCTGTATAATTGCTAGGGTTGTCGAATATTTTTAAAATATCGTATCGATGATATTTTCTGTTTTAAAAAAATATCAAAATGATATTTAATATATCATTTTAAAATATCGATATATTGATATATTTAAAAAAAAATTTTTTTTACTTAAAAAAAAAAAGAAGAAAGTAATATGCCCTCATTAAAAAGAGATAGTCCTATTTATCAAACATAACAATATATTTCATAAAAATACTGTTCATTTCAGTATATATTTCCATATATATTTTTCATAATATATTTTTTTCATATATTAGGCAAACAAAAATGAGATTCAAGTATTACAATGTATCACATTAAATATGAATAGATTTTTTTTTAGATTCTTACATTTAGTTTCAATATTTGCATTTCACTGACTTTAAAAATACTCGTTGCTTTATATGTAAATCCGTCATTTGTCTTTACTCACTTGCTTTAGAGAACACAGAGTGACCAACTCACAAAATATAAAAAAAAAAATATCGCATATTTAAAATATCGGCAAATCTAATATCGCGATATAAATATATAATTTTTTATAAAAAATATCGATATATTGATATTTTGATATATTTTCATCAACCCTAATAATTGCTAGTCACCTTTCGCACCCTTCGTGTTGTTTTCGTCACTAGAGCGGACTGCCGTCCGCAGTGATGAATGTTATGTTAATTAATTTCATGTTAATATTCATTTTCTGTTAATTTCATCATCATTAAATTATGTTCATCTATAAATGTAAAATTTGCATATTGTTATGTATGTTTGATGGTTAGTATGTTAAATTTTCTTTTATATTACAACTTTCCGAAATCAAAATGTCAATTAACTTAAGCCTCTGCGCGAATTGAAGAATTAAAAAAAGATTCGTAGTTTGATACATAACAGTGTCACAGAATCCGTAAATTACTGTTAAGTTTTATTTTGAGCGAAAAAAAAATCATTTTTATTTATATTTTTTTGATCAGTACTAATGCTTATTTTTAATTTTTTTTTTTTTGATCAGAAATAATGATTGTTTTTGATATTTATTTTGTTTTTATCAAAATTATTATTTTTTTTTTTATCAAAAATAAATATTATGTGTAAGTTTTATTAAATTACTCAAAACTCCGCGCGGAGATATGTCATTTGAGTCACGGCGGAGATATGTCGTTTGAAAACGGCTTATTTCCGCGGAGATCAACGGCGGAGTTATGTCGTTTTAAAACGACATATATCCGCCAGAAAAAAGCGACATAGCTCCGCCTGCAAAATGCACTGGGCGGAGATATGTCGGCGGAGATATGACGTTTCGTTTCGTTTTAAAACGACATATCTCCGCTCGGAGTTATAAAGTACAGGCGTCTATTGGGTTTGTTTTAACGAAAATGTGCGTAACAGGCAGAAGGAGGCGTGGCAGACCCTATAATGTATATATATTCTTGATCAGCATCAATAGCCGAGTCGATATAGCAATGTCCGTCTGTCTGTCTGTCCGTCTGTCTGTCTGTCTGTATGAACACCTAGATCTCAGAGACTATAAGAGCTAGAGACACCAAACTTGGTATGTAGGTTCGTCTATATTGCAAGCAGATCAAGTTTGTTTCAAAAATTGGCCACGCCCCCTTTACCGCCTAAAAATTGACATAGAAAATTTCATACCCAAATTATAAGAGCAATTTAAAAGCTAGAGATTCAAGAATTTGCATAGACGAAGAGAAAAGTGTACTAGATTTCATTCCGATCGGACAGTAAATAGCCAAGATATTCAAGCTATAAATTCTTCTGTTTCGATGATGGAGCGTTGGCAGTAATTAAAATTTGAGTAACTTGATAACATGAAAATTGAGATAACATATTATATAACAAATTGGCGTCTGATCAGTCATGGGCTTTTGTGGCGTAGTGTGATGAGTCGCAGCACTCAGGATATGGCCGTTCGTGGGTTCGAACCCTGCAAGGGACGTGTTTTTATACCCGTTACTTATAAAAAATAAGTATAAGGGTATATTGTGTTCGTTGGAATGTATGTAACAGGGTGAAGGAGGCATCTCCTACCCTATAAAGTATATATATTCTTGATCAGCGTCAACAGCCGAGTCGATATAGGCATGTGTGTCTGTCCGTCTGTCCGTATGAACAAAAGGATCTCAGAGACTATAAAGAGATAGAGTAACCAAATCGTGCACACAGATTTCTATATACCCAGCGCAGATCAAGTTTGTTTCAAATTTTGGCCACGCCCCCCTCCTCCCCCACAAATCGCGAAAAGCTACCACACCTACAGTTTTTAAGATAATATAGTTTTTCTTGTAGTCACTGATATCTATTATTATTATTTATTATCCCACTGAATCGCAACACGATCGGACAAGTAGAACAGCAGTTATTGTCTGAAAATGATTCTTTCAGCAATACATGGCAATACATGCCCCCTAGAGTATGCAATAGATTTTGTATTGTTAGAAAATTTTCCTTAAATTACTTTTATATGTAGTGAAATAAGTATCGGGTATCCTATAGTCGGGATCTCGACTATAGCCTTTCCCACTTGTTTTTAATTCAATAATTTTGCTCTGAATTTCAATATGTATTTATTAATGTTATGACAACATATAATATTAACATTTAGTGTTATTAAACATTTTTAAAATTATAAAATAAAGTACTGTAAAACCAATATGGCAATTTGGCATCCTGCACACAACACCGTGTATGGCTCAATTGGTTGAGCCACCGAAGTTTTAAGCTTTCTTTAAAATTAGGTCGTGGGTTCGATTCCCGGCTCCATCAACATGTACATTAACATTTTATACATATGCATGTGTGTTTTCTTAACAAAAACTCGGAAATGAACATTTCGCTTGGAAAAAATCAAGTCTATAAGATATGTATCTTAACCAAACTAACAGCATTTGCATATGGGTTATTCTTTTAATTCATGACCAAAGTTGGTGCAAATCGGACAACTATATCATAGAGCTCCCATAGGAGGAATCGGACGAAAATCAAGTTTAAGTATGAAAAACTTTCTTGTTGTAGAAGATATCGTTACCAAACTTTCACCATATGCATAAATTAGTCTTGTATACCCTAAGCGAAGTTGGTTTAAATCGGACCACTATATCATATAGCTGTAATAGGACCGATCGGTCGAAAATGAGGTTTTAGTATGAAAAACTTTTTTGTTCAATGAGATATCGTAACCAAACTGATATAATATGCATTTGAGTTAGTGTTATACATCCTTACCGAAGTTGGACCAAATCGTTACACTATATAATATAGCGGTCATAGGATAGATCGTGCGAAAATCAAGTCTTAATATTGTAAGTGAAACATTTTTAACCATAGTAAGTACGGGGTCTCCGACAGTCGAGTATGCTCGACTGTAGCACCGCGAGCGAAGCGGGCCGGGTGGTGGCGAGCGAAGCGAGCAGGGGGCGGAGCCCCCTAGTTTTATCTTTGTATTGTATATAATAGCTTTAACTCCCGTTCTACTTGTCCGATCTTGCTGTGGTTAAGTGAGATTATAGATAATTTTAATAGACAACGTAAGTTACCATAAAAGTCGTATTATTTTAAAAACTGTGGGTGCGGCTAATTTTTAAATTTGAAACAAACTTGATCTGCGTTGGGTCTATAGAAATCTGTGTGCCAAATTTGGTTATTCTATCTCTTTTAGTCTCTGAGATATTTTTGTTTAAGGGCGGAAGGGCGCATATTAAAAATTTAAAACAAACTTGACCTGCTCCATCGCATTTGAAGTCTGTGTGTAAAAGTTTGGTATCTCTATCTCTTATAGTCTTTAAGATCTATATCTAGATCTCACACAGACGGACAGAAGGACGGATGGATGGACGGGCAGACGGACATGGCTATTTCGACTCGGCTTTTGATCGTGATCAATAATATACATACTTTTGGGGGTCTGCCACGCTCCCTTCTGCCTGTTACATGCATTCTGCCAAATGCATTACACCCTTTTTTGCCTATTTGTAATGGACTCAGGGTATAAAAATTTGTGATTTCTTCCTCGTCAAAAGGTAAAAGTCTAACGACAAAAGTTTATATGTTACAATATTTTAAATGTCAAATTTTGGGATGAACGATATTCAATTTAATATCTAATTTATATACAAATTATAATTATAAATAGCTAGATGGGCGGAGCTACAGTCGAGCTTTCTCAACTGTCGGAGACCCCGTACTTATTGTTGAAAAAGCTAAGACCGGTACAAATTGAACTGGATGGGCGGAGCTACAGTCGAGAGTACTCTACTTTCGGAGACCCCGTACTCATAGTATAACTAGTCGGACGGTGCTACAGTCTTAATTACTACCGTACTTACTATCCAAAAGCAGCCACTGCAAAAAATTAAATAATATTTAAAATAAACTTAAAATAACTTATAGTTTATATGCCTTTCTTGGGTCTTCTGTTAAACATTATTTATGAACACTAGTCTGACCATTTATCTAATTCAGTTACACTCGTTAAATCGCAAAATCAATTTCAAAAAAAGACAACGCGCAAAAAAGAATTCAAGAAGAGCCAATGTAAAGTCAAATAGACATATGTTAATATGCGTAAGCCATTGGGGAGAGCGAGACAGCCATATACACAATTCTAAGATCTGTTAAGTGCACACATACATACATATTTAAGCACGCGAAAAAAATAAATAAGTTTCTAACTTAAGATTATTATTAGGTCTTGTGAAGCATATGTAAAACATTAACAGAGATAAAACTAAAACTACACGTTTAACATGCCAAATGTTTTAATAAATAAATTAACCAACACTTAATTCATATAGTAACATAATTGAAGCTCAAAATTTAGTTTAATAATATAATTGAATCAAAAGAAATTAAAAGATAAATTTATTAAAAACATGAATTTACATAGTAAATGTAAATAACATTAAATTTACATAGAATTCTAACACAACATTTATATAACTGCCAATATAACATTATTTAAATAAAATCATTTAACAGGTATTCGAAGCTTAATATGTCAATACAACATTATTAGATAATAACTTTAAAAAAAGTTTTAAAATTAAATTATACAAAAAATTTAAAAATAGCTAAAAAATCACCTTAACAAAAATTGTCTCAGCACGGAGTCGAGACCGCAAAAAAAACAAGCGGGAAAGGCTATAGTCGAGATCCCGACTATATGATACCCGTTACTTACTTAAATATATTGAAAAGTACTTTAAAGAAAATACTTGTTTTGCTCTGAAAACTTTAATTCGCCATAACTGTCGTTCTACATGTCCGATCTTGATGCGATTTAGTGGGATAGTAGATAATGCTAATAGATAACGGTAATAATCACAAAAAATTTATTATCTTTAAAACTGTGGGTGTGGTGGTTTTTCGCGAATTGCGGGGGCGAAGGGGGGCGTGGATTAAATTTGAAACAAACTTGATCTGCGTGAGGTGTATATAAATCTGTGTGCCAAATTTGGTTACTCTATCTCTTTTAGTTTCTGAGATTTCTTTGTTCAGACTGTTTTTCGCTATTTGCGGGGGCGGAGGGGGGCGTGGCTTAAATTTGAAACAAACTTGATCTGCGTGGGGTATATAGAAGTCTTTTAGTGAAAGTTTGGTATCTCTATCTCTTATGGTCTCTGAGATCCTTTTGTTCATACAGACAGACAGACGGACATGGCTATATCGACTCGGCTATTGATGCTGATCAAGAATATATATACTTTATAGGGTCGGAGATGCCTCCTTCTCCCTGTTACATACATTCCAACGAACACAATATACCCTTATACTTATTTTTTATAAGTAACGGGTATAAAAATCTTCTCGGAGCCGGGAATCGAACCCACGATCTAGTTTTAATCATTTCACGAGCGGTGCGACTCGGCACACTACGCCACAGAATCCCATGATATAAAGGAGGCCAATATGTTATATAATTTGTTTATTCAATTTTCATGTTTTCAAGTTATTCAAATCTTAATTACTGCCAACGCTCCATTTTCGAAAGAGTAAAACTTATTATTTGAATATCTTGGCTATTTACTATCCGATCGGAATGAAATTTTCAGCAAAAGTCTAGGGCAATTTTCTCTTTGTCTGTGCAAAATCTAGAATCTCTAGCTCTTATAATTTGGATATTAAATTTTCTATGTCGATTTTTGGGCGGTAACGGGGGCGTGGCCGAATTCTGAAACAAAATTGATCTGCTTGCAATATAGAGGAACCTACATACCAATTTTGGTGTCTCTAGCATTTAAAGTGCTCTTTTAATATGGATATGAAATTTTCTATGTCGATTTTTGGGCGGTAATGGGGGCGTGGCCGATTTCTGAAACAAACTTGATCTGCTTGCATTATAGACAAAGCTACATACGATACATAATTTGGTGTCTTTAGCTCTTAAAGTCTCTGAGATCTAGGTGTTCATACAGACGTCAGGTCAGCAGGACGTCAGGACAGACGGACAGACTGGGCTATTGAAAGTTTCAAGAATATATATACTTTATGGGGCAGATCCTATAAAGTATATATATACTCTTGATCAGAATCAATAGCCAAGTCTATATAGCAATTTCCGTCTGTCCTCACGTCTGTACCCAATAGAACTGGTCCTCAAAGAAATATTGAGGAAAAGTTGAGGAATATTCCCTGGTCATTGAGGAAACATCGAGGCGTTTGTATGAAATTGATTCAGGAATTTAACATTGAGAGTTCATAGGAACGAGAAAGCTTCCCTATTCATTTCTCAGCGTTTCCCTAACAAGAAACGTTGGGGACTCCTCGGGGAACTCTGCAAAGAAATCCCCAGGCAATAAACTAAAAAAATGATTTTGAATGTATTATTTTTTTCATTTTCATTTTTCATATATGAGTATGTATGTGTGTGATGTGAGTGTATGTATATGTTTATGTTTGTGTCTGTGTGTGTGTTAAATTTGTCCACGAATTTGACCCCCTTCCGGTGCGAATTTCGCAAAAAGGCGTCTTATTGCACGATAAGATTTTCTCAGCTATGTTGTGCCCAAATTTCATCCTCCTCGGCGTTACCGTGTTGGCTCCACGAATATCAGTCAGTCAGTCAGTCAGACAGGACAAACAGTTTTATATATACAGATTTAATTTTTGTTTTATTAATGGCTGTTCTAGTGGTGTTCGAACGAGGGACCCCGAACTGAAAAGTTCTGTTTCTTGGCGACTATAAACATTGAGCCACGGGAGATTAAATATTCTTTCTAACAATAATGTACCAATTGGTTCAAATTTTATGTTTCGAAAAATCAGCGGCCAGCTAACGCCGGAAGAATTATTACACCACTAACAATAAAATGTCAAAAATTATTGAAACAACATCAAGTAAACGTAAGGGAAAATCGAGAACAGGAAATTTCCGTTCTTCAGGGTATGAACACTTAGATCTCAGAGAGTATAAGAGCTAGAGATTCCAAACTTGGTATGTAGGTCCCTCTATATTGCAAGCAGGTCAATTTAATGTTTTAAAGTAATTTTATATATATTGAAATTATTTAAAATTATAATTTTTATATCAGGAAAATGTCTCCTCTGTTTGTTAACCGCTAATAATAAAATTTTCAGCACACGCCTAAAACCGTCATTATTATGTCTGTCAATAGAATTACTCTTAATATCTGGTATTTTTCGATTTGAGTAGGCGGAACGGGAAGTCGCCCAATTCTATAACACACACTATATAGGTCAACATGTTAGGAGTATTGTCAAAAAACTTGGTTACTCCAATTCTTACAGTCTCGGAGATAAAGTTGTTCAAGGAGTCAATAATGTATTTTATTGGAATCTTATAGATCTTGTACTTTTTTTGAGTACTGGGCTTATTAACGAAAAATGCGAATTAAGTTGCTCTTTATATTCTGAAGTGCAAAAAAACAGCATTTGGCAATTCGCCGCATGTAAATTTAATCCGTTTAACTAATTTTAGTAAGGAAATTTATGCAATGCGCACATCGTTAGAAAGCTAAAAGAGATCTCTTTTTATTTGGAAAAATAATTTGGAAAAAGAAAAACATTTTTTCAGTATATTTACGCTTTTTATTTTCATGTTACCATATGGTAACGCTGGGAAGTACAGGGTACAGGTTTTTTCCATACATTTTATTCGCGTTTCAGTACTGTTTTGTTCATAAAATATGATTGCTCCTAAGGGAGCTATGTGATATAGTGGTCCGATTTGAACCAAATTTGTTGAGGATGTATAAGAACATATTAAATACATATTTTAAGAGTTTGGTTGTGATATCTCAAAAACAAAAAAGTCTTCCATACTAAAGGTGAATTTGACTCCGATTGTTCCTATGACAGCTATGTTTTATACACGATATACTGCACCGATTTGAACCAAATTTGGTCAGATATACTAAGGAGGAGCCCCCTGTTGGAAAAACTATGGTTTATTACACTTTTTCTCAAAGTTTATTAATTTTGTATTTGTTTTTCTTAGTATGTAAAATACCTGAACCCTGTACTTCTCAGCGTTACCATATGGTAAAAGCCGAAAAATTGGTCTTGTCGATTATCCTGACAAGGACGAACAAAATGAATGTGTTTTTCGGATTCAGCGACCTTAAATCCATAAGTCCTGGAAGTTTCATGAAGAAACTCGAAAATCAGTTGCTCAGGACGATTCGGGCTAACTAATTTTCTGAGCTGTTTATGGTTGATATTTGCAAAACTTTCTCATAGATATTTTTCCACTGCTATAATTGTACATGCCGCCGTGACACTCTAGCCAAATTGGCTAATTAACTGTTTGAAAAACTTCCTATCACATACATCCGTACACGTATCTGCCCTTGAGATTTTTTCTTTTAGCAACATATAAACTTTTGTGTGTATATGAGGGTTGTAGATAGCTAATTCAGTAACTAATGACAATAATTTGGATACTCTAGCCGATGTTGTTTGTTGCCAATGAAATAAAGATGCCTTGGCAATTGCCACTTAAGTCTATGAAACGACTCATTGGAACTTTTGAAATTGGTATTTGGTATTGTTTACATGTTTGTTGGCACTAGGTGGGGTTACCTAAAGCTTGCCGGTCTCTGATTAACTTCTAAACACAAATTAAGAACGTGTTTTGGATGGAGGTCTGCGAAATTGTTTTTGTTTGGGAAATTAACTCTTTCACAGTTGAAACAAACAATGTAAATGAGTTTATGACAAATTTACATAATTTGTCACACTTCGGGCTACTATTGGTCGAGTTAGCGTATACGTGATATCATTATGTTTACATATCAACAGTCAACGGAAGCGATGTTATTGAGCTTTATTAGCTCGATACCCAAAAAATGGGTATAGAGCCTATTAGATTCGTGTCGATTATGGTACAGAATTTTGAACACATATATCTCCGCAACTATAAAAGTAAGAGCAACCAAATTTGGTGACAGTACTCCTAGGATGTTGATCTATACTAAGTTTGTATTTAAATTTGACCCCGCCCACGTCCGCCCACGTAAATGATATAAAATCTAATAACAAGAGCACTATTAAAGCTACAGCATTGAGACTTGGCACACAGGATGGGGGGACGAGTCCTGAGGTGTGCTGAAAATTTCATTGAGATCGGTTTATAAACAGGGAAGTAGTTTGAGAAAATATGATATATGGAGAAAATATAATCACCTGGATCTCAGAGACTATAAGAGATAGAGATTTCAAATTTGGTGACAATACTGCTATGTTGCGCACGCAGATCAAGTTTATTTTAGAATTTTGCCACGCCCCCCAATTATCCTGTAATCGACAAAAAACTAAAATATCCAAATACAAGGCCAATTTAATAGGTACAGATGTCAAAATCTGCACACACACTAAACACAATTTTGATAATGCATCCTGAAAACTGCATTGCAATCGGATAACAAATACAGAAGATATTAAATCAAAACTTCACATTTCTCATGCCTACGTGCAGTGGCCAGATTTTGGTACAAAACTGGCAGCAATGCATGCGATTTGTGGGTACATTGGACTCGGGATCAAAACAACTCTTTGTTTTGAACCAAATTATTTATTATTATTATTATTTTTATTTTTTTTTTCATTGCATTAAATTAATTACATATTAATTAGTAATTACATACTTTTTAAATGAATACTTTACATACTTAATCAATAATTTTATGTGATGCACATTTTGCAATCAGTACCATGAATTAGCAGCAAAACGAATTTGGTTCTATAAATAGCTTTATTTGCACATGTATGTATGTGTGTATGTAGGGCTTCTCTTCTAACGAGCGAGACATAATTAAAACAAAAGAAACGTGCATAACGTACAACGAAAAAAAATGATATACATTGATATTGCCACATGCAAATATAATGCTCCGATGGCTCTGATGATAGAGCCGTGTATTTCGAGGCGATGAGTCGAGAGTTCGAATCCCGTTTCAATCTTGCCCATGTGCAACTTTTTTTTTTTTTTTTTTTGTCAACTATTTCCTTTTTTTTGTCAACTATTTTCTTTATTACAATTTGTACTTTTTTAACAACTTGTATTTTCTTTGATTTTGTGAAAAGAGTAACTAAATATATATATATAATATAATCTGTATTTTATTATTCACGTATTGTATTATAGTTAGTATTAATACCAGTTCTGTCACAGACTAGCACCCCTAACTGTAGGCTATAGGATAGCATATAGTCTGTAGCATTTTATGTTGACCATATTTTACTGAAATTGAATTAATCGGTTGTGAACGTTTGGGTATCGAGCAAGTTACTGTCGAGTGCGCTCGACTGTAGACATACCACACCTCATCTCGAGCGAAGCGAGCCGGGGGTAGGCGAGCGAAGCGAGCAGGGGGCGGAACCCCCTTGTTTTAAACCAAATCGATTCACACAAAAAATATTTTAAATCGATTTAATCGATTAAAAATCGAATCGAGATACAGCTCTACTGTATATTTAGATCCCGAGAGTATACCCCTCCACCCACTTGATTGTTCAACTTTGAACCATCTGTGTAGAAGGATATGGCCCCACTTTGTCCTGAGGTATGTGATTACCATTCCTCCCTGCGCGGAATGGTTGTTTGAAAGGGAGTTTCAATATGCTCAATTGGCATACAGTAGTCGGTTCTGGAAGGAACTATTTGGTTGTCCTTAAGAATAGCGGAGTGTCCTGTTGAGCATTCTGTCCAAGAGTTAGAGTTTCTCAGTCGAATTGCTGTCATGGGGGCAATATTTGTGCTTACTTGCCTGATTGGCTGTATGTTAAGTATGGCGTCTAGAGCTTCGCCAGGTGTTGTGTTGACATCACCTGTGATGCACATTTCGGCCATCCTTTGAATTTTGTTGAGTTGTTTGTTTATGGACTGCTTTGTTAAGGCAGGCCACCATATTGCTATACCATATAGAAGTGTCGGTCTGACTATGGCTATGTATAGCCAGTGGACGATATATGGCGACATGCCCCATTTCAGGCCGATCGCTTTCCTGCAAGTGTAGAGTGCAACTGTTGTCTTTCTACATCTATCTTGCGTGTTAATTTTCCAGTCCAGCTTCCTGTCCAGAATTAAACCCAAGTATCTGGCGCTTTCGCTGAAGGAGAGGACGGAGTCTTTTATTTTTGGGGGTATTAGAGTTGGGATTTTGTATTTTCTAGAGAAAAGTACAAGTTCCGTTTTGGCTGGGTTTACTCCCAGGCCACACTCATCGGCCCAGGTGACCAGTTTTTGTTGCTTGACTGACATCAAGTCTCATAGTGTTTGAGGGAATTTTCCCGTGAAAATAAGTGCTACGTCGTCCGCGTAGGCAACCACCTGGCAGCCTCCACCCTCTATGTCGCATAACAGCCTGTTGACTGCTAGGTTCCATAAAAGAGGAGATAGAACCCCTCCTTGAGGTGTTCCCCTACTGACGAACCTGGAGAGTGTTGAAGAGCCAAGTGTGGACGTTGCGACCCTGCTTGTGAGCAATTGGTCGATGAGTCCCACTAGCCGGCTTTCAATCCCCAAGTTTGTCAGTGCTCCAGTGATAGCTTCCGGGACGACGTTGTTAAAAGCTCCCTCGATGTATAGGAAGGCTATGAGGGAGTATTCAGTGAGCGAAAGGGATTTTTCTATAGTGGCGACTACGGAGTGCAAAGCGGTTTCCGTCGATTTGCCTTTCATACGGACAGACACACATGGCTATATCGACTCGGCTGTTAACGCTGATCAAGAATATATATACTTTATAGGGTCGGAGATGCCTACTTCTCCCTGTTACATGCATTTCAACGAACACAATATACCCTTATACTTATTTTTTATAAGTAACGGGTATAAAAAATGTATGGAAAAAACCTGTACCCTGTACCTCCCAGCGTTACCAAATGGTAACATAAAAATAAAAAGCGTAAATAAATTTTTTTCTTTTACCTTTCTAATGATGTGTGCATTGCATATTCAAATTAGTTAAACGATCAAAATATACTTGCGGCGATTTGCCAAATGCCGGTTTTTGCACTGCAGAATACAATGAACAACTTAATGAACATTTTTCGCTCATTTCGAACATTAATCGGTTAGAGACAACAATTTACTCTTAGAATATCAAAAAAAAGTTAATCTAATGTTAATATGTTGTCTAAAAATGAAGTTTTAGTATATGCCTATTGCTTGTTACCATATGGTACCGCTGGGAAGATTCGGGTTAAAATTTAATAAAGACGACATGTGTAAATTTTTATAAAATAGCCAAAATGTAATTATTTCACCTGTAAAATGTTACCTGAGAAATTTAGAAAAAAAGTTTAAAGGCACGACTAAAAGCCCTCAATATTACATTGTTAACGGTATATATAGCATATCTGTTGCTGTTACCATTTGGAAATTGCGGGGGTTTCATAAGTTATTCACATTGTCAATTGATGATCTAATATCATCCCTCTTCACAAAAAGGGTATTAAGTGCGACGTTCAGAGTTATAGGGGTATTGCTAAGCTTTCTGCAATTCCGAAGTTGCTTGAGAAAATAATAACTTCTCACCTTCAACATTTATGTGGTTCTATTATCTCTCCTTCTCAGCATGGGTTTATGAGATGTAGATCAACAACTACTAACTTTCTTGAGTTTATTTCTCTTGTGATTAAGATTCAAGAAAAATATGCAAACTTATTTATACGGATTTTAGTAAAGCTTTCGATTCTGTAAATCACTCACTACTAATTCATAAGCTTGTTCTTCTCGGCTTTCCGAATAATCTTCTTCTATGGATTTCCAATTATTTAAGTAACAGAACGCAAAGAGTTAGTTTCAAAACTTCATTTTCAAAGTTCATCAAAGCTACGTCTGGAGTAAAGCAAGGTAGTCATCTTGGCCCAGTTCTTTTCACGTTATTTAAACGATCTTCCAACTGTTCTATCTCACTCACATGCACTCATGTATGCGGATGACGTCAAGCTTTATTTAACTTATAGTGAACCTTTCTGTTTAGTAGCAAAAAATTCAAATTGTTGATTTTACTTAAGTACCAAAATGCTTTATTTTACACGATATGTGTCTTTTTTCTTCAATTCTAATTGTATATATATAAGTGTGGCCAGATTCCTCGATTCCAAAAATAATTCAAAGTTACATATGCGTAAAATACTAACAGGTTTATAAATACCGGTCAGTATTGTTACTGTCGATAATTGACAATATTCGATTACATGATATTAATTATTAACTTGAAACATACTCCGCCCGTTGAAACGATGCTTTCAAATTCTATTCGACTGGCAGAGGTGCCACTTTGTGTACTGGTCTACGGAAAATGCCATTGCTTGCTTTCAGGTCGACCACTCTCACTCGACCATCAGATCCAGAAATTACTGAAGTAATTCTTGCCAACTGCCATTTTTGTGGTGGCAAATTATCCTCGTGAAACGCGGACGTTTGCTTCCGCCTTGAGCCATTTAGACCGCAACTGAAGGTCGTGTAGGTAGTCGCGTCGCCAGAGATCCCACAGCCGCTGCTTGAGATACGTAATCCTTTAATAGTGCTTGAAACGAGGTGCCAATTATCAAATGGGCCGGTGTAATAGCTTCCCCATCATTTGGGTCGTTTGTAGGAGCAGTAAGATGGCTTCAACTTCAATAGCGACAGTCTGCAACTCCTCAAATGTGAGATTGGCCATGGACTTCACTGCAGCTTCCCACAATCCTCCAAAATGCCGTGCACGAGGTGGAATGAAGACGAAGTCGCACCGAATCGATGCACAAAAGGTGCAGCGCCAACAAAATTAGTCGCATTATCGCAATAAAGACGCTGCGGAATCCCACGACGTGCGACAATCCTCCTTAAACAAAGAAGAAAATTGTTAGTTGACAGATCTGAGATCAACTCGACGTGAACGGCCTTTGTCGCAAAACACACAAATTCGATGAGTCGTGGCAAATGGTCCACAGAGATCTACTCCAGTTATAAAAAATGGCCGTTGCAGGAAGTGAATCCATGATCTGTTGCATCAGTTTGGGTTTGTAGTGAAAGCAGTGAACGCATCGTCTCACGACCTTCCTCACCAAATTTCGAGCATTTAAAATCCATACTTGTAGCCTTACAATTCCGATTAGCACATCTATCGCTGAGATTGGCTTTACATCATGAAATTTAAGTTCTTTGTCGGAAGTAATGTGATTGCGAATACGAAATATGTACGACAAGATATGTAACAATTTTGAATATGAGGAATGTTTCTTTATCATGCTGTCTAAAACTGTTTCACCACAGTTCTCCCTACTAATGCGATTTTTCAACACGACTGACTTACGCTTCTCAAGTGCTTTCTTATCCTTTGTGGTTGTAAATAACGGCTTAGGCCAATTGGATTCGTCTACAGAAAGAAACTTAGGTCCCTTTGTGCAATTTCGGTTGCTTTGCATCCTCTTGAAACAATATCAGCCGCATTATCTTTACTTGCCACGTGGCTGACTTGCAGCATAATGCTAGAGTCAGTCCAAAAAAATATCTTGCTAGTGAAGGTTTCGAAGAGATGCTTTACTTTATGCCATGTTTTACACAACAATACGGCCGCACACAACTCTAATCGTGGAAGTGAAACTACCTTGATCGGAGCAACCTTTGATTTTCCAATTAATAACGTATTGTGGTAGATTTCTTGCGCAAATACAAACTGCAACCATATGCACGCTGTGAAGCATCAGAAAATCCGTGAATTTCGATTGATTGCCCTCTGAGTGAGTTCACATAGCGCGGAATTTCAAAATCCTCTAAATATGGCTGGTCGGATTCCATTTTCTTCCATCGATTTTCAAATTCTGGTGTAAGTGGATCATCCCATCCCAATCGCTGAATGCATAGCTCTTGTACAAACATTTTGAAATTAATTATGACCGGACATAAAATACCTCGAGAATCATATATTCTAGCCACAATAGAGACAATTGATCTTCGCGTAAGTTTTACAACAATTGGAAGGTTTGAGGTTTCCACGAAATTCCTAAAGCTTTTGATATTTCTTGTTCATCCATTTTAAATTTAACCTCATCACTGCCTTCTCTCCATTTCACATGATTTGAGTTCCACTTTGCAAGTTAGAGACCAGCTCGTTGATTGTGATTTCAATTCTACTACCTTGCCATCCAATTCGCTAATGTTGTCTGCGCCGGTTAGTACATCATCTACGTACATGTTCTCCTTTATGACCTTTGCTCCTCTAGGATATTCGCAACGAAACAAGTCTGCGACAGACAGACAGATAGCCAGAAAAGGGGCACAAGACAATCCAAACGTTACAGTGTTCAATTTATACAGCTCCAGTGGATCAGTGTCATCATTTCTCCATAAAATTAACTGAAAGCAGCGATCAACAGGATCAAGGAATTGGCGAGAGGTCGACATCAGTAGCAGGACTCATGTGGTTCAAACTTTTGTATTCGTCCATAAATGCGACGTATAATTCCTTTAATTGTGTATTTCGCTTCAAGCGCGCTTCCAGGAAATGGAAACGTCGTTTAGCGATTTCAAACGAGTTTCCAAGAATTGTTGGAGATTGTTTAAAAGGCATCCGAGCTTGAACACGACCAGTGTCAAGCAACCTTGTATTTGCCATAAAGTGTTCCTCGCATTCTTCATTATCCGCTGATAAGTGGTGTTCGCTACTTGTACTGGGAAAGTCTTCGATTTCCCAAAATCTTTTCAATGCCTTATCCATACCTGACGAGATCGCTAAATTGCAGCTTCTACTCCAGTTCCTGACTGATGTTGTATTTCTCCGCCAATTATCCAACCAAGTTTTGTGTTTACCATAAATGGTCTCCCTTCTCCCAATGAAACCTTCCCGTCGAGCATAAGATTGAAGAAGTGTCGTGAACTAATCAGGAGATCAATACGTTGTGGTTTGTAGAATAAGGGATCCGCTAACTGAAGATCGTGAGGAATAATTAAGTCAGATGTTCGCAACTTCTTTTCAGGCTGGCTCAAAGATATGATTGAAGCTACTGCAAGTTGAGAAGACCACGAAAACTCAGAAACTCGTGATTTAAACGCTGTTGTGACTGCAAACCTTAAATTCGTTCTCACATCTGCTATGCCAGAAATCTCATTTTGAGAACGTTCAAACTTTAACTGCAATCGCTTTGATAACTCTTCTGTTATAAAGTCAACTTCTGAACATGAATCTAAAAGAGCACGAGCTGGTTGATAGATGCCACATTTATCCTTGATCAATACGACGGCAGTTGGAAGTAAAGCGTAATTCACAGAGCGACACACTAAGGATACAGACTGAGATTGCGTTTGCGGAGGAGCAGGAGGAGTAGCGCTTTGCACTAGATTTACTGAATACTTATGCATGCAAGTATGGTGAAGACCCTGACATACTCTTCATCGAGATTTAGTCATGCATTTGCTTGCAATGTGACCCTTGCGCAAGCAGTTGAGACAAAGTGACGATTGCTTGACAAATTTAAAGCGTTCCTCAAAGGAGTTCGACAAAAACGTTGGACAATTTCCAAGATTGTGGTCCATGGCCTTGCAACTTGGACAACCTGATGTAGCCTGAGTGTTGACAAACGAGCCTGATGATTTTCGTGAGGTAGACGGTTTAACATCCTTCGGCATGTCTGGTTTGGGCTTAGAGTTGCATTCCAATAATTGGCAATGTCGGCTTAGCGTTTTGCAGCAAACCTCCCACGACGGAAACTTCTCAAAATCTTGCGTAGAATGATATGCCAGCTTAGTATCTACATCGACCTTAGTGAGTACATAATGAATCAAGAAGCCATCCAGTATTTCCTTTTCATTACCAAGAGAATATAGGGACTCCCGAAGCGTTGAAATAGTATCAAGAACTCCTCGAAGAGATGTTGCATCTGATTTATTCATCGGCTGCACATTAAATATGTTCTCAATATGCTCGACAAAAATCAACACCATTTTATCGTACTGATCTCGAAGTTGTTTCAATGCCTTAGGATAATTTGCTTCGATGACTGGAAATGATTCTATCACCTTTAGAGCACTACCAGATAAGCAAGTTAACAAATAGTTAAACTTGTCGATCACTGATAACGATTGATCGTCGTGCACAAGGTTGTTGAAACTAGTTATAAATCGTTTGCATTCTCCATATTTCCCGTCAAACTTAGGCAGTTTTAGTGCTGGAGGTCGATCATGGTTGGCCAGACTAGTTACGGTTGCATTCAATGTCGACTCTGCTGTCGGTTGGGTTTTACCAGAATTTATGATGTGCACTAGTTTCGACTTAGTCATAATAAATAATTCCTCTAGTTCGATACGAGAAGAATCATTGAAATCAAGCCTTTCTATTTGACTTTGAAACGTAACCGCCTTGTTAAAATAAGATTCCAAAGTTGCAAACGGCATTCGGTTTCAATTGAGTCATTTGACGAAGCCTGTTCAAAAGCTGATCTAATGCTCCTCATATGTTTTTCATAATTGTTTCGCTGTTGCCGAAGCGAAACTAATTGCTCCACAATTGATGGTGGACTCATAATGTTATCAAGTTAGAGCAATTCAAGAAGAATGACCAAAGATGCACGAGAACCTACCTACAGTCGTGTTGAAAATTAACAAAGTATGTGAAACAATCACTTGATTAACAAAGTAAGAAAAGAAATTCATAGATCTCATAATACGTGCAAGCATTTCATGTTTGCGCAAAGTGTATGTTACTGTATTTGCGCGCCAAAATCAAGAAATGTGAGCCAAAATGTTACCAATACGCATGTATGTGTGGGTAGCGCCGGCAATTGATGCTATTTATTTTCAAGATATACAAGTGCATACGAAATATCCAACGACGGCTCGAATTGGTGAGGTGATGCGCCACTACTGTCCAATGATGACCTTTTCCAATCCCAAATAGCAGTTTCAATTAACCTTCCTTGAGCGATGAAAGTGTCTGTCATGCAGCAGTTGAAGAGTAGCACAACAAGTATGTGCTTCAGATTTCTGTCTGGCCAAACGAACTATATCGTCGCCAGGTCCTGTCACGGTCGCCAAAATGTTTAGTCGCAAAAAATTCAAATTGTTGATTTTACTTAAGTACCAAAATGCTTTATTTTAGACAACGATATGTGTCTTTTTTCTTCAATTCTAATTGTATATATATAAGTGTGGCCAGATTCCTCGATTCCAAAAATACTTCAAAGTTACATATGCTAAAAATACTAACAGGTTTATAAATACCGATCAGTATTGTTACTATCGATAATTAACAATATTCGATTACATGATATTAATTATAATTAATTAATAATTATTAATTTGAAACCAAACACTTTCTCTGATAGGTTTTTGCAAGCAGACTTAAATGCACTGTTTCTTTGGTGTCAAGCCAATTTGCTAAATTTAAATAGCTCAAAATGTAAAGTAATGACTTTCTACAGATCGTTTTGACATATTTGTCAGTATTCTTTTAATGGCATTATCTTGGAATGCTTAAATAATCACGATAGCTCAGTAAATGATTTGGGTATAATTTTAGATCATAAACTGAAGTTCGATAAAAATATTTCTGTCGCAGTCAAAGGGAGCTCTTGGGTTTATTAAGCGATGGTCCAAGAAATTTGATGATCCTTATATTACTAGGCTTTCATATAAATCTCTTGTTCATCCGATTCTTGAGTATGAGTCATGCATTTTGTCCCCTCAATACGAATCACATCTTGATGGAATAGAATCGGTTCAAAACCATTCTTGATATTTGCTCTTCGCGGCTTGAACTGGGACTCAGAAATACAGTTGCCCTCATACTCTAGTAGACTTCTCTTAATAATTCTTATATATAAACCTACATAAATTTGTCCTTTTTACTGTCCGATCGGAATGAAATTTTCAGCAAAAATCTTGGACACTTTTCTCTGCAATTCAAAGATCTGTTAAGTGCAGACATACATAAGTATGTAAGCACGCGTCAAAACAAAAGAAGTTGTTAGCTATACATTTTCTATCTTAACATTTCTATCTCAACATTCATATACTTAAACATGCGTACATACTTAATTTGGCCATGTTAAGCTTGTATATTCTTAACAGAGATTAAATTAAAACTACATGTTCAACATACAAAATGTTGAAATAAATAAATTAGCCAACACTTAAATTATATAGTAACATAATTGAAGCTCAACATTTAATTAAATAATTTAATTGAATCAAAAGAAATAAAAAGATAAATTTATTAACAACATAATAACATATAATATTTAATATATTCTGTCCAAAGTTGGTTCAAATCGGAACACTATATCATATAGCGCCCATAGGATTAATCGGGCGAAAATCAAGTCTTAGTAAGAAAAACTTTTTTGTTTTATGAGTTATCTCCACCAAAGTAATAAATTATGCATATAACTTGGTTTTATTTATACTGTCCAAAATTGGTTCATATACTATAGTTGCCATCAGGCGAAAATCAAGTCTTAGCATGAAAAAATTTTATATTTTATAAGATATCTCAACAAAACTTATAGAATATGTTTTTAAGTTAGTCATAATATTCTGACCGAAGTTGGTTCAAATCGGTCTAATATATCATATAGCTGTCATTGAAAAAAGTAGTCGAAAATGTATTACAACGCTCTGCAACAGCATCTAGCGAGCAAAATATTTTTTAATTTTTGCAGTCTTTCCTATTTCCATAGTAAGTACGGGGTCTCCGACAGTCGAGTAAGCTCGACTATAGAACCGCGAGCGAAGCGAGCAGGGGGCGGAGCCCCCTAGTTTCATAAGGTATTCTGTGAAGACGGAGGTTCTTGAAGTAGCTGGCACTTTGCCTCAGCAGACGTCAAAGTCGCTATTCTAGCTTCTAATCCAGCAACCCTCTTCTCAAGTTGACATGCAGATTCAGCACGGGCCAACTGCTGCATCTCATTCGACATTCGGCTCAATTTGCCGCTGAGCACAGCCAAACTGCGATCATCTGCTTCACGCATCTGCTCCTTAATAAGGTTGAGCTGCTCATCAAAACGTAGATGGAGCATTTACATCAATAAAGGCAAGAGTGCATACGATTGCCTGGTTGTCCCCATGTCCGGGTTGGTGTTTTGCGTGTTTTTCCAAAAATAGCCCAGTCGTAAACGGAGCGGCCGGATACCTGGCGCCCTCCGGTCGTGATAGCCTTACCTGCATAGTGCGGATCTCTGTGCAGGCGGACCACCCTTTCTCCGCAACTCGTGGGAATCAAAACATGAACTCTATAAACAATACAAATTTAAACAAACAAAATAACAAGAAAAATATAAAAAACACAAAAAAACCACAAAAAACAATAAAAATGACGACGGAATCGCAGGTTCCTCGTCATCGGCAGCGGCAGGGGCTTCAAAGCCTGGCCAAAGCCTATCGTTGACACCGGAGATGGTCACCATGCCAGCCGGTGGACCTTGCATAGCTGGTCCAAGCAAACCCGTATTCCACCCGGGCCTTGGGGTAGATGGAGTGATTCCACCATCTCCTGTCACCAAAGAGGCACAGCAAAGCACTAGTGCGGCAGTGCCACTTTCGGGTGCAGGTGCGATGGGGAAACCTCCAACAGCCAGCGTCGCAAGAAAATTTTCATATGCTGAGAAAAGAAGTGCTGGCAACATCCTTCAGCGTCAAAACGCAGGAGCAGAGGCCAGTCCTTCAGCGGAGTGGCTGGAAAAGGTGGCATGGGCCAAGAGTGTGCTACCCGCTTACAGCCAGCAGGCACCCAGGGCGCAAGCAATGGCTCAGGCAAAGAGACAGCGATCTCAAGAGACTCCTGGCCCATCCGCCAAGAAGTCAAGGGTTCAGGTGGGCAAATCCTTCGCCCAAATCGCCAAGGAACGGATCCTCATTGGAGTCGTTGACCGAGGTGATTCGGGCGGGAGGACTCCCAGAAACCAGTGGAAGTGGGTGGAGACGGCACTGGCCATCCGCTGCTTCGAGATGCTGGAGCAGGAACCTGGACCACCACCGGTCTGCAAAGATGTCGGGTGGTATCAAGGTAGCGTGAAGGTTGTAGCTTGCGACGATGAGAGGTCTGCAGAGCTCTACAGAGCGGCAGTCTCCAATATCGGCAAGGTGTATCCTGGAGCCAAGCTGGAGGCTGTAAAGTGGAGCGACATTCCGGTCCGGCCCAGGGCCAGAATGTGGATTCCATCCTCCATCAAGGAACCGGAGCGAATCGTGAAGATGCTCCAACGATGCAACCCGAGTCTCCCCACTCACGACTGGAAAGTTGTGAAGGTAGAGGAGATGAAGGGTCCAACGAACCAGGTCGTTTTGATTCTCAACAAAGAATCGCTCGCCCCAATTGAGGCCGCTGTAACGAGCTGAACTTCGGTTTCAGCTCTGTTTCCATTCGGGTGTATAGGTCGGACACCGCGGCCGGTATAGGTTCTCCCGACATGCCAGTCGAGGAGGACATAACGGCAGAGCCAGAGGATCCGGAACATAGCGACGCTGAACGCGGCTATATTTCCGATGCGTCCACCATAACGCGGGATCTGAAGGAAATGTGCCAACTGGGTGAAGGAGAGGCCACCTCTGATGTAGCGTCGGACGATGAGGACGCGAACGTGACAGTGGTGGAGGGACCATCTTCAGATGTCTGTAAAGATTCTGCAGATAAACCTCCACCACTGTAAAGCAGCCTCCGCTGCACTACTACTCCGTCTGGCTGGAGACGGAGCCGACATAGTCCTAGTCCAGGAACCCTGGTTTATTGGTGGTAAGGTTTCTGGACTAGGAACACCAGACTACAAGCTAGTAGTTGCTGAAACACAAGGTAAAACCCGTACCTGCATTCTGGCCAGAAAACATTTGAGTATTTTCTTGCTTCATAGTTTCAGCAATGAGGACAACA
Organism: Drosophila phalerata; assembly: GCA_951394115.2. NCBI lineage: Eukaryota > Metazoa > Arthropoda > Insecta > Diptera > Drosophilidae > Drosophila > Drosophila phalerata. The sequence goes on along the minus strand of OX596008.2, from coordinate 4,057,412 downwards.
CGGCAGCAAGCCTGGAACTCCAGCCAGCTCCGATAAGGTTGCTGTCCTGCTATATGGCCTACGATCACCCGGGCCCTCCTCCAGAAGACGTCACGAGAAGTCTAATAAAAGACTGCGAGACGCGAAGTATCAACCTTATCATTGGATGCGATGCCAATGCACACCATAGCCAGTGGGGTAGCACAAATACAAACACAAGGGGTGAGTCACTCCTAAACTATTTCCTCAGTACTAACCTAGTTTTATGCAACAAAGGTTGTGAACCTACTTTTATAATCAAGGACAGGAAGGAGGTCATTGACCTTACCCTGGTATCCTATCCTCTATATGATCTAATCAGAGACTGGAAAGTGGCAGACGATCACTCCTTCTCTGATCACAGATACATCGAATTCTCCCTCAACTTGAGGCACTCTAAACCATTACCTTTTATCAACTTGACAAAGACCAAATGGCCATTATTTACCTTCCTATTCCTTAAAAAGGCTATCCCAGAGGTAGCACCAGAAGGACTTCAATCCACAGAGCGACTAAGTTACCTAGTAGAAACCTTTACTAAGGCTTGCAACTCTGCTTTCAAGGCTGCTTGTCCCATCAGCAGACCTAAAAGGGGAAAGAAACCACCATGGTGGAATCCCAACCTGCAAGAACTTCGCAAGAGCTCGAGAAACCTCTTCAATCAAGCCAAGGCTGTTAACGCAGAAGAATCTTGGCTCAATTACAAACACGCCCTTTTAACATACAAAAAGGCGACACGACAAGCCAAAAGAGATTCATGGAGAGCTTTCTGCTCTGACATAGAATCAACACCGGACGCGGCCAGACTGAGGAAGATTTTATCGAAATCTGCCCCCACACTTGGATACCTCAAAAAAGAGGATGACACCTGGACTACATCAAGCGAAGAGTCGCTGAATGTACTCTTAATAAAACACTTTCCAGGTTGCAAAGCAACCAATCAAGGTAGATACCAATCCCCTACTGAGGTGCCCATCATTCCCTCTCTTCTAAGCAAACGCAATATAGCCTGGGCTATAAGCAGCTTTAAACCGTATTAGTCACCTGGACCAGACGGCATTTTTCCTGCTCAACTACAACAAGCAGGAGACACTGCCATAAACTGGCTACAATCTATCTTTTAGAGATGTTCTCAAAACTGGCCATATACCTGACACATGGCGAGTCTCTAAAATAGTTTTCATACCAAAAGCTGGCAAATCATCCCATACGACAGCAAAGGACTTTAGACCGATCAGCCTGTCGTCATTTATGCTCAAAACCTTCGAGCGACTCTTGGCTCTTCATCTAAGAGCATCCATTCCCCCCCATCTCTTGTCTAATTCTCAACACGCATATCGGAAAGGCAAATCGACGGAAACCGCTTTGCACTCCGTAGTCGCCACTATAGAAAAATCCCTTTCGCTCACTGAATACTCCCTCATAGCCTTCCTATACATCGAGGGAGCTTTTAACAACGTCGTCCCGGAAGCTATCACTGGAGCACTGACAAACTTGGGGATTGAAAGCCGGCTAGTGGGACTCATCGACCAATTGCTCACAAGCAGGGTCGCAACGTCCACACTTGGCTCTTCAACACTCTCCAGGTTCGTCAGTAGGGGAACACCTCAAGGAGGGGTTCTATCTCCTCTTTTATGGAACCTAGCAGTCAACAGGCTGTTATGCGACATAGAGGGTGGAGGCTGCCAGGTGGTTGCCTACGCGGACGACGTAGCACTTATTTTCACGGGAAAATTCCCTCAAACACTATGAGACTTGATGTCAGTCAAGCAACAAAAACTGGTCACCTGGGCCGATGAGTGTGGCCTGGGAGTAAACCCAGCCAAAACGGAACTTGTACTTTTCTCTAGAAAATACAAAATCCCAACTCTAATACCCCCAAAAATAAAAGACTCCGTCCTCTCCTTCAGCGAAAGCGCCAGATACTTGGGTTTAATTCTGGACAGGAAGCTGGACTGGAAAATTAACACGCAAGATAGATGTAGAAAGACAACAGTTGCACTCTACACTTGCAGGAAAGCGATCGGCCTGAAATGGGGCATGTCGCCATATATCGTCCACTGGCTATACATAGCTATAGTCAGACCGATACTACTATATGGTATAGCAATATGGTGGCCTGCCTTAACAAAGCAGTCCATAAACAAACAGCTCAACAAAATTCAAAGGATGGCCGAAATCTGCATCACAGGTGCTCTCAACACAACACCTGGCGAAGCTCTAGACGCCATACTTAACATACAGCCAATCAGGCAAGTAAGCAAAAATATTGCCACCATGACAGCAATTCGACTGAGAGACTCTAACTCTTGGACAGAATGCTCAACAGGGCACTCCGCTATCCTTAAGGATAACCAAATAGTTCCTTCTAGAACGGACTACTGTATGCCAATTGAGCATATTGAAACTCCCTTTCAAACCACCATTCCGCTCAGGGAGGAATGGTCATCACATACCCCAGGACAAAGTGGGGCCATATCCTTCTACACAGATGGTTCAAAGTTGAACAATCAAGTGGGTGGAGGGGTATACTCTCAGGATCTAAATATACAGGTCTCTTTTAGGCTACCTGACCATTGCAGCGTCTTTCAAGCCGAAATCCTGGCTATAAATGAAGCCTTAAAACTCTGCCACTGGCGACCTGCAAGCTACTACTTCTAGCCCAATCTATAACAGTTAGCGAAGACCGATGGCAAAACACACACCATTGTCGTGTCGCGAGGCAAACCTGGCCTCACCTGAATAAGACTCGTTCTAGTATTCTTTGTAAACTAAGCAGAACAGACTGCTCGGCAGTAGTAAGAGCACTGACAGGACATTGGCTGGTAGGCAACCACGCCACACGGCTGAATGCCCCATACAATGATTTCTGCAGGAGCTGTAGAGACGAAGAAGAAATTGAATTACCCGAACATTTCTTCTGCTCTTGTCCCGCATTGAGAAATAGAAGACTCCACACCCTGGGAAAACCTTTTCTCTCCACTTTAGGTGAACTTGCGTCAATTACACCGCGCAAAATCGCTAAATTTATTCAGTTATCAAACTGGACGCCCTACTGAGTGACATGTCACCACAAAGGTTAAAGGGAACCCTAGATCCGAGGTACCACAATGGGCCCAACTGTGGCCTAAGTGAGTCGTAGAATCGACAGCCGCTCTAACCTAACCTAACCTAACCTGGTTCAAATCGGTCTAATATATCATATAGCTGTCATTGAAAAAAGTAGTCGAAAATGTATTACAACGCTCTGCAACAGCATCTAGCGAGCAAAATATTTTTTAATTTTTGCAGTCTTTCCTATTTCCATAGTAAGTACGGGGTCTCCGACAGTCGAGTAAGCTCGACTATAGAACCGCGAGCGAAGCGAGCAGGGGGCGGAGCCCCCTAGTTTCATAAGGTATTCTGTGAAGACGGAGGTTCTTGAAGTAGCTGGCACTTTGCCTCAGCAGACGTCAAAGTCGCTATTCTAGCTTCTAATCCAGCAACCCTCTTCTCAAGTTGACATGCAGATTCAGCACGGGCCAACTGCTGCATACGATTGCCTGGTTGTCCCCATGTCCGGGTTGGTGTTTTTGCGGGATGGTTTTGCGGCTGGCGGATTTAGCATAGTTACTGAGCGGCAATTTTAGTGGTTGTGAACAATTTTTTTGAGTAAGTTCTTTAAGTGTTTCGTGTTCGGAGGATTTTTAGTTTGTGCGTATATGTGTTGTTTACTTTTGTTAATTTTTTTGACGAATATCACCTATTTCCACGACCTCTCACATTTGGCACATTCGGATGTGGCTCATTTTTGGCTTCCCACGACCAAATGTGACACATTCAATGCACTTGCCATGTAACCAGAATAAATCAGCTGCTTGATTTCTGTGTACATATAATAAAAAGCTGACAATAACAACAATTTAAAATTTATATTGAAATTATAATTGGCGAAAATTAAATGCTTTCTGTTTTTATTGAACAAAACAGCTTGGTTAGGTGATAATTGCTTTTTTCACGAGTTATCGATAAACATCAAGTGTTTTGTACTGAAATGAAGTCCACATTCGGGCCGGATGATGAAAATGGCATCGAATGTGCTGTCGTGAAAATAGGCTATTAATTGACGTTTATAATGTTAAGTAACGTTGAGTGTTTGTTTTTAATTGTTTGAAAGTGTTTAACGAATTAAATTAAAATAAAATTCAGTTATAAAACTGTTGTAAATTTGCGTGTGTTTATCAGCATGTTTAATCGATACAAGTTACAAGTTATACAATACAATACAGAACTTTTTCTACCATAGTTAAAACCATCTCAGCATACCAAGCCACCGAATCTAAAAATGTACCCTCATATTCTCGCCACACTTGCCACACCTCAAGCTAAAAACGTTTTTTTCCATTAAACGGCACAGCACGTACTTCGCCTATAGCTTGGAAGAAAACAAAAAAGGAAAATAGAGAGAATATAGAAAATTGAGCTTATTTAATATGCTGACAAAACATATTTCACAAGCACAAATGCGTCCGCTTTATATGATTTGTGTCTACATATGTCAAGCATCATTATTATCCAATTTGGGGTGCGACACGCGCAAGAAACACAACCAAGTAAGTTCTCTAAATATTTGTGAAGCCTGCGTAGAGGTATAAGATAAAAAGACAGTGTGTGATATGTTATTGACGTATAGTTCAATATTTATAAACAATTCAAGTTGGGAAGGCTCCACTGAGAGAAATATCAAGCACGTTCGTACTTGAATCGAGAATTTCCGGTCTCAAAATAAAGAATTTTCTTAAATTTTTGATTTCAAGAGCGTTTGGATAATTAAAGCTCGTTTGAGCATTTTTAGACCCCGTACTTACAAAAAGTACAGGGGTCTATTGGGTTTGTTTTAACGAAAGTATATATATTCTTGACCTGCATCAATAGCCGAGTCGATATAGCAATGTCTGTCTGTCCTGACGTCCTGACGTCTGTATGAACACCTTGATCTCGGAGACTATAAAATCTAGGAACACCAAACTTGGTATGTAGGCTCCTCTCTCTATATTGCAAGCAGATCAAGTTTGTTTCAGAATTTGGCCATGTCCTCTTTACCGCCCAAAAATCGACATAGAAAATTTCATATTGATATTATAAGAGCACTTTAAATGCTAGAGACACCAAACTTGGTATGTATGTTCCTCTATATTGCAAGCAGATCAAGTTTGTTTCAGAATTCGACCTCGCCCTCTTTACCGCCCAAAAATCGAAATAGAAAATTTCATATTCATATTATAAGAGCACTTTAAATGCTAGAGACACCAAAATTGGTATGTAGGTTCCTCTATATTGCAAGCAGATCAAGTTTGTTTCAGAATTCGGCCACGCCCCCTTTACCGCCCAAAAATTTCATATTCATATTATAAGAGCACTTTAAATGCTAGAGACACCAAAATTGGTATGTAGGTTCCTCTATATTGCATGCAGATCAAGTTTGTTTCAAAATTCGGCCCGCACCCTTTACCGCCCAAAAATCGACATAGAGCAATTTAAGATTTGGAGATTCCAGATAATTCCAGGTTAGAGAAAGCTGAAAATTTCATTCTGATCGAACAATAAATAGTCAAGATATTAAAATTATAAATTCTGTTCATTCGATTAAGGAGCGTTGGCAAGTAATTAAATCTTGAATAACTTGATAACATGAAAATTGAGTTACATATTATATAACAAATTGGCGCCTGCAAGATCGTGGGTTACTGTTTATTTATAAATGTAATATTAAGATTAAATGTTAAATAAAGTTCTTAAATTTTGTAATTGAGTAATAAAAGACGTAATATGGCAACTTGGGAGGCCAAATGAATATGTGCAAGTGTGGCTCAATATGTGAAGCCTCTCTCATTTACAATTTTTTTGGAATTTTGTTGCGGGTTTTATTCACCAGATTTTTTTTTTTTTTGCTATTTTTCAATTATTATTTTTTTTTATACATTATTAGCTCGATACCCAAAAAATGGGTATAGAGCCTATTAGATTCGTGTCGGTTATGGTACAGAATTTTGAACACATATATCTCCGCAACTATAAAAGTAAGAGCAACCAAATTTGGTGACAGTACTCCTAGGATGTTGATCTATACTAAGTTTGTATTTAAATTTGACCCTGCCCACGTCCGCCCACGTAAATGATATAAAATCTAATAACAAGAGCACTATTAAAGCTACAGCATTGAGCCTTGGTAGTAGTTTGAGAAAATATGATATATGGAGAAAATATAATCACCTGGATCTCAGAGACTATAAGAGATAGAGATTCCAAATTTGGTGACAAGACTACTATGTTGCGCACGCAGATCAAGTTTATTTTAGAATTTTGCCACGCCCCCCAACTATCCTGTAATCGACAAAAAACTAAAATATCCAAATACAAGGCCAATTTAATAGGTACAGATGTCAAAATCTGCACACACACTAAACACAATTTTGATAATGCATCCTGAAAACTGCATTGCAATCGGATAACAAATACAGAAGATATTAAATCAAAACTTCACATTTCTCATGCCTACGTGCAGTGGCCAGATTTTGGTACAAAACTTGCAGCAATGCATGCGATTTGTGGGTACATTGGACTCGGGATCAAGACAACTCTTTGTTTTGAACCAAATTATTTATTATTATTATTATTTTTATTTTTTTTATTTTTTTTTTTCATTGTATTAAATTAATTACATATTAATTAATAATTACATACTTTTTAAATGAATACTTTACATACTTAATCAATAATTTTATGTGATGCACATTTTGCAATCAGTACCATGAATTAGCAGCAAAACGAATTTGGTTCTATAAATAGCTTTATTTGCACATGTATGTATGTGTGTATGTAGGGCTTCTCTTCTAACGAGCGAGACATAATTGAAACAAAAGAAACGTGCAAAACGTACAACGAAAAAAAATGATATACATTGATATTGCCACATGCAAATATAATGCTCCGATGGCTCTGATGATAGAGCCGTGTATTTCGAGGCGATGAGTCGAGAGTTCGAATCCCGTTTCAATCTTGCCCATGTGCAACTTTTTTTTTTTTTTTTTTGTCAACTATTTTCTTTATTTTTTAACAACTTGTATTTTCTTTGATTTTGTGAAAAGAGTAACTAAATATATATATATAATATAATCTGTATTTTATTATTCACGTATTGTATTATAGTTAGTATTAATACCAGTTCTGTCACAGACTAGCACCCCTAACTGTAGGCTATAGGATAGCATATAGTCTGTAGCATTTTATGTTGACCATATTTTACTGAAATTGAATTAATCGGTTGTGAACGTTTGGGTATCGAGCAAATTACTGTCGAGTGCGCTCGACTGTAGACATACCACACCTCAGCGCGAGCGAAGCGAGCAGGGGGCGGAGCCCCCTTGTTTTGACTATTTTTTAAAACACAAAAAGCAATTGATAAATCCCAGTCGAATGAAATATTCATCTAACGCCATTTGAAAAGTTAGAGACAGCTCGTCAAATAGTTCAAAATACAAGGGCCATTTTGTTTAAAAAAATTTTTGGAAAATGCTCATGTAGAACAGGTAGACAAAAATTTTTTTTATAAAAGTGTTCCGTTCTCAGCAATTCCAAACAAACTTAAAACTTAATTGAATGGGAAATTTGAAACAGGTTTATTAAGTGTATGAAAATAACAGTTTTATTTCAGACAGTTCTAATATGAGGATCGAAACATGCGAGCTCTGGGTAAATATGAAGCAGAGAGCTACTAAAGTCATCAATGTACTTAATAATTAATTAATAATTAATTTATCCGTTTGTCAGCCTATTTCAAATGGACGGAAATGATTGTAATAAACTTTTCCTAAGATCTCTTGATTTACAAAGTATATATTTTTATTGTCTTTTGATAAAGCACCATACAATTTTCTTAGTTTACTGCGTCGATTATTATAATATATTTCAAATATAGCAAACCAGTCGTGTTCAATTTTCCATCTCGATGAACAAAATATCGGTTCCAAAGAATTAAAAAAAATTATATATAATTTTAATAAATACATGGTGATTTAGTGGACAGTTACCTTCTCTTTTGCTTCGCGTGGAAAATAGAAACAAATGTTCATCAGGTGCTCCCTCAAATAGTTTAGCGACTTATTTGATTCCGCAAACTCTAGAAGAATCTTCCCTTTTTAAAACGTTCAGCAAGCTTTTATTATGGACTCGTCTGGCGTTAAGTTCCGAAAAGTTGGACCGCTGCACAGTGGGGCCGCAGACGGAAAGGCGTGGCAAAAATCATTTTTTTGACGATCGCATTCGTAAAAAGTAATATATGCATTCGATTCAAGGATTACGTGGCAGCCTCTCAAGTTTTACCCATTTTTCAATGCGCGCACAAATGTGCAAATCTTTCATAAAATACGAACTTTATAATTGAATTGTAGACAAGTTATGCGACGTATCTTTATATTTTTGGTTTCATGTGAAAAGTATGTTCATTACTAATATAATGGCGGAGAAATTAGTGTCGTCATTTGTTTACTTTTTATCCCAGCGATGTTTGAAAAAAGCACTAAAATTAGGGTATTTGTCAACTTTGATGGAATATAAAAAAAATTGAATACTTTTGGACACCATCCCACTATCACAGTTCTCTTTACCCTGTTTTGTTAGCGCCTATTGCGCACTTTTTTTAAAGTGCTAAAACTGATGCAACCTAGCAATAAAATGGTGATAAAAGAGGAAGAGCGCAGTACAATTACATATGTTTCTGCTATGCCAGGCATCACACGAGATTTAAAATAATAATTTTTTTTTTTGTAGTAATCGTAACGAAACTTTGTTAAATACAAATTAATGCAGTTTAAAACATTAAAAAAAATATTAAAATGTGTATTCTGGCCACCTAAAAATTTATTTATTTTTTTAATTTTACATGTAAAATATTTTTGAACTTTTTCTAACAACCCTGAGTCGCCCTGTGGACCAATCACCCTGTGCAAGCAGTCATTTGAAAGCCTATGAAGTTTTCTATGAAATGCTTTTTATTTGTTTTAATTTTGAAAATATCTTCACTGGTTCAAAAGATATGTTTTTTGCAACGCAAAATGAGAAATGTCCCCACTGTGCGCTTTGACTGCTACGATGAAGTCGGTTGCGGTTTCGATGGAACCGAAATGGTGTCAAAATCGCTCCCAAACTATAAAATTTCCAAAGAAATATAATTGATAATGTTTTAGGTTTATTTTATCTTTATTTTTCAAAACATTTAATAAATTGCTATTAAAATAGTTTACCTTTTTTTTTCCTCCACTCGAATAATTTTTCCCGAAACTTAGCTCGAGGTCCCAAAAGTGGAATGGCTTCTATGTCATCGGCAGTTAAATATTTAAGTCGACTAAATGTAACCTCTATTAAAAAAATAATAATATTTTCTTATGCAATGACAAAATCTGTGCGTTTTTCAATGTATAAATACTAAATTACTCTGTTTCAAAAGGGTTTGATTATATTTCCATATATAAATATATATTTATATATTTCCATATATAAATATCAGAGCTTGCAAAAAGGGGGCTTTCATATTGTCAGGAGAAAACCTGTTTCATTCGGACAAATCCCAAAAAGGTTGAGTGAAATCACACTCAATTGTGTTTTATGTCAATAAGGGAATGGTCAAGCAATGACCACTCGTTCGGGTTTTTCAGAGACCGATTTTCTGAGCTCAATCAAATATAGGGTCTTTAGTGTATATCAGGAAAGTCTTATTGAAGTTTTGGTCGAAACGCCATAAACTATATAAAAAACGCTAAACGACTTGCACAATAACTATCCCAGATCCCAGTTCCTGTTATAGGTAATAGATTAATCCCCGTGAGCTGACGATATTTTCTCAAGGCTGCCAGTGAGCTATAAATGGAGTCTAATATACCGTAGATAATGCAAACCGAATTCTACATTAAAATTTTTTTTAAATTGCTTTGAATATTTCGGTCGACCCTTTTCTGGGAGTTCTGATAAATATGCATGTTCATATGTATGCAGATAGGTATACATATTAGGGTGGAGTGAATTTCACTTTTTTTTCGATTTTCGAAAACGCTGTATCATTAATGGATGATACGGTATAAAAGCAATATCTGTAAAAAAAAATCAATTTTCTTGGAGGTCATCCTGAGGATGCGCATCAACGATATATTTTGGAAAATCGGTCAAAAAATTAAAAAATCCAATTTAACTGTAATTTAACCCCAAAAGAAAATGATTAAAAAATTTTATTTTTCTTAGTTAGCCCTAACTGTTATCTTTCTAAAACCATATCAACTTTAAAGATCGGTGGAAAAATATCGAACTTACAGATTTTTTAAGAATAGCAAATTTGGCAAAAAGCCGTTACATTTAAGGCGGACACGTTCTTTTGGAATGTGTAGAATGTATGAATCAGGTAGAGGTTTACGACGATCGAGTTAACTTCGGCGGCGGCGTAGAGAACAAAGAGAACCGGCGGCGGCGGATAAGCCGTCGAATTTATCGGCGAAGTATGTAGTAAAAAAAAAAATAAAACTTGAAATATTTTATAAGTATTTAATAAAAATAACAATTTATTACACATAGTCACAGCCATTCATCGACTTTTTTCAGTTCAATATGACTTACATTAACAAATTACGTTCTATTAATATCATCAACTTATATTAAATTTTATCAAAAATATTGTTTTAAAAATATTAACGCCTCCGCCGTGCCGTTATTTACTTGATTCGGCGGCGGCGCGTCAAAAAAGTCAAAAGTCGGCGGCGGCGTATATGTCTAGAATCGGGCACGTTATTTTTGGAAATTTTAGAATGAATTTTTTGGGTTGCTAAATTTTAAAATACGGGCGTGTGAAAACCGCAAAAGGTTGTTAAATACCTTAAAACTAAACTAGGTACAAGTACCTACCATAAAATTGTGTTGTACAAGTACATGTAATAAAAAAGAGCGGTTATTTTACAATTATTTCTTTCAGTAAAGAGTTCAACGTGAAAACCATTGATTTATGCGCGAAAGTTGACAAGAAAATCAAAGGTTCGTGAATTTCGTCTGCTAAAATTGCAAGCTCATGGGTCAAACTGTTGTGATTAAATAGATTGGAGGACAGAAATTATTACAGAACCTCCATTGACAATGAAGGTTACAAATGCTGATATAACAAACTTGATTTTGTCGGGAAATTATATCGTGGAATTCAAAATATTTCCTTGCCATTTGTTTGCGCCTATCATTATTCAAGTATAATTTCACTATATCACTAGTTTAAGACACCATTGTTATCAAACAGCTGAGCGCCCTCATGAAGGGAGCAAGAGCTCTATTCTTCTTTGCCATTGTTTCACACACCCTACATTGTATTTTGCATGAAATTATTAAACACTTGGAATTGAATCATCGACAAAAGCACAAGTTCTTTTTTTTTCTTACTCTGCTGTTTAGCAGAGCCCGTACATTTTGGCGACCGTGACAGGACTTCAGCAGTTTGGATGTCAGTTGTCCGATATATATATACATAAATTTAAATAGTGCTTGATAAGCTGCTACATAATCCATAGATTTGGTCACTGGGACCAACACACATCGCTCGTGGCGGAGATATTGTTCTCGCATCTATTCAAAGGGATTATTGGTTCTTGCTTCTGTGCATCACAATTCATCGGTATTGTTCGGAAGGAATCTGTTAGCTAACAGCAACCTACATCAAAAATCATTTTCGTCAACCGCGTGGACCAAGCAACAACAACACACACGGGTTTGCATCAGTTATAAAATTAACCGTTGCATCTCGTTGGTTTTCTACGTTCGTTCATTCGTCAAAATTGAGTGAATTAACCGTTGCATCTCGTTAGTTATCTACGTTCGTTCATTCGTCGAAATTGAGTGAATCGCAACCGTTGTTTACCGTTGGTCTTTTCATTCGTCGAAATTTATCACATTTTTTTTCACTATTCGCATTGCACTTCTTCGCACACATTTTTGACGCCAATTCCAGTACTTCACACACGCAATTCTCGACGTCTGCTGCTGTATTTCTTTTATGCTGCTGCCTAAAACCTGAATATTGATTAGTGTTTCTTCGCATTCAAAATAAATTCAAGATGACCAAGCCAGAAGAGCAATTAGTTGTGTTCAATCGGGAAAAACTAATTCTGCTGCACAGCATTCGTAAAATCAAACAAAAGGTAGAGACTAAGGATGAAATTGAAGCTGCAGTTCTTGAATGCCGCTTACAAGTATTGGAGGCGCACTACAAGCAATTGCGGCAACTCCAATCAAACATCGAAAAATTGGACCCAGAGGACAAGACACGGGAAGAGCTGGACGAAGTATTTGTGGATGCAAAGGTAGCCATTCTAAAACGATCAGGCTGCAATAAATCCCAAAAGGCCGAAGAGGCAAGTTTCCTAAACGTGTCATGCACAGGCACACACCACACGCGTTTGCCGTCACTCAAGCTGCCGAAGTTTGATGGCAAATACGGCGACTACAAGCGCTTCATTACGGCGTTTACAAACATGGTTCACGACGATGTCAGCATATCTATTGTGGACAAGTTCAATTATCTGCTCGGGTGTTTGTCAGATTCTGCTTTGAGCGTAGTATCGCCATTTCAGGTGACAGAGGAAAATTATCCTAAGGCTTTGAATCAACTCAAGGAACGCTACGACAAAAAGGTTCTGATCTTTACGGAACACATTACTAATCTATTCAGCATTTCAAGCATGAAAGCTTCGGACGCAATTAGTCTTCGTGCCATCTTGGACACGGTGGCTGCTCTGCGCGGATCATTGCTGTCGTTAGGCACTGAAACTAATATATTGAATGCAATTCTAATTCATATTGTTTTATCAAAGGTCGACGCAGAAGCCAAGCAAGCATACGATCGCTTGCAGGATTTGGAAAAACTTCCAGTGTGGGACGATTGCTACAAGATTCTTGGTCGACATTGTCAATTTCTGGAATGCAACTCAACTGCAACTGCTAGCGGAAAGTCATCACCAAATCGTCAAGAGAAACAAGAGAAGTCTCAGCCCACTAAGAAAGCGTTTGTAACCGCACAGGCAAGCTGCGTATTATGCAATGCAGTGGATCATAATCTGGGAAGATGTCCATCATTTGTAGGATTAAACATAGATGAACGCTTTAAGACTGTGAAACGATTGTCATTATGTTTGAACTGCATGAGCAAGGGTCACATGGCGGCGAAATGCACATCAAAATTCAGGTGTCGTATATGTCAAGGTTTACATCACTCTTGCTTACATCGTTTTAGTCAACCGGAGCAACCTTCGAGAGAATCTTCTTCGTGTGAAACATCAGCTAATGACAACAGGGCAACACACGTCGTGTCGCTGCTGGCTCGGCAGTCCAGACGTGCACTTATTCCTACGGCAGCAATCCTCATAATGGATAAGTATGGCACATTTCAGCCTGCCCGAGCGCTACTAGATTCTGGATCTGAAATAAACTTTATCACAGAGGAAATGGCAAAGCGACTCCAGCTACAGTTTCAGCGACAACAATTCGAAATCTCAGGCATCGCGGACGTCCGCGCAAAATTGAGATATTCAGTCTCGACGACCATCAAGTCAAGAGTCACGTCAATGAAGTGGTCTCTTCAATTTGCTGTCACAAAAACAATTTCGTTAAAACAGCCAGAGCACGTCGTAGACACATCAGGATGGACTATTCCCACTGGCATTGAATTGGCTGATCCGCTATATTTCAAACCAAACAAGATCGACCTCCTTATCAGCACGCAGGAGTTCTTTGATCTACTATCAGATGGCAAAATCTCCTTGGGCACTAATTTACCATGCTTACTCAACACATCTCTCGGCTGGGTAGTTGGTGGAAAAATTGATGAGCCGCCAAGCACAAGGGCTCAGGCTTTCACTTGCAGGCAGACAATCTCTTATAACTTAGATGACACGCTTCGGCGATTTTGGGAAATCGAAGATTTTCGCACCAAACAACAAGTCTACACGCCAGAGGAACAAGCGTGTGAGGAACACTTTATTGCACACACAAAATTTGTGGAATCTGGACGAGTGCAGGTGCGCTTGCCATTTAAGAACCCACTAGAGAGACTTGGAAACTCAATGGAGAATGCCAAATCTCGATTCTTACAGCTTGAACGTCGGCTACAACGCCAGCCATTACTCAAGGATATGTATACAAAATTCATGGATGAGTACTTAACACTGAATCACATGGAACCAATTCTTCACGTTGTTGCTTCGAAGCCGCACTACGTGATCCCACACCACTGCGTGCAGCGACCAGAGAGCACAACAACAAAGCTACGCGTAGTCTTTGACGCGTCAGCTAAGACTTCAAACAACCTCTCGCTAAATGAAACAGTGATGGTTGGACCTACAATTCAACAAAACCTTATTTTAACATTACTTGCATTTCGTCTTCATAGGCATGCACTTACGGCGGACATCTCAAAGATGTATAGGCAATTCATTGTCGACCCAGAAGACCGATGTCATCAGTTAATATTTTGGAGATCATCCCCAGACAAACCGTTGGATCTGTTCCAACTAAATACGGTAACCTATGGAATGGCATGCGCGCCATACCTGGCTATTCGAAGCCTCAAGTTCATTGCGGAACAATACCAGCACGAGTTTCCATCAGGATCACGCGCGATACAAGAAGAGATGTACGTCGACGACCTCTTAACTGGAGCTGAGAATATGGAGGATCTACAACGCAAGATAAGTGAAGTGACACTAGTACTCTCCAAGGCAGGACTTCAGCTGGCCAAATTTAATGCTAGTCATGTGTCAGAGCACACAGGCGAATTTCACATTCACACTGATGGAAAGGACATTACTAAAGCGCTCGGAATGTCATGGAAGCCGCAGCGCGACGTGCTTTGCTTTCGTTTTAACTTGCCGACGGGTGGAGCTGCTACCAAGCGTAAGGTCATTTCGATTGTAGCACACCTATATGACATGCTCGGATTGCTGAGCCCAGTGATTATACGATGCAAGATCTTCGTCCAAGAGTTGTGGATGCATCGCTTAGATTGGGATGAGATTTTACCAGATGAGCTACATAATCGTTGGCAACAAATCGAACCGGACTTACACGAAGTCAATCAAGTCGAAGTACCCAGATTCGTAAACTCTTCTACACATCATGTTTGCGAGATTCATGGCTTCGCAGACGCATCACAAAGGGCGTATGGGTGTTGCATCTACCTACGCGCACATATCAACGGTACACACTCGTCTACATTGATTATGTCCAAATCAAAGGTTGCACCAATAAAGGCAATCTCGTTACCACGTTTGGAGTTATGTGCAGCAGTTTTGTTATGTCAGACATGGGATCGAATTAAGCACAAGTTTGAAGCATTCACTAATACAATTTTCTTTTGGACAGATTCCATGATTGTACTGCATTGGATGACTATGCACTCTTCAAAACTAAATTGCTTTGTCGCAAATCGGATAGCGGAGATTCAGAACATTTCAGGAAATGCGATTTGGCGTCACGTTCCCGGAAAGGACAACCCTGCAGACATTGTCTCACGTGGATGTTCAGCTAGTGAGCTGTCAACGACTATATGGTTCAGTGGGCCACCATTTCTGAAGTTGGAAGCAGCAGAATGGCCTAAAACCACGGCAAGTACTCAATTTACAGAAAAGGAACTAGAGCAACGCAAGGCTGTAGCATTAAAGTGTAGCAATAGTGGCACCGAGGGACACATCGTCGAGCTCATTGTAAAGAATATAGGATCATATCGTCGCATTCTACGCGTTACAGCGTATGTGTTACGCGCATTCAACAAGGTTCCAGCAAAGGGTAATCTAAAGGCGGACAAGGTGATGCACATATCGTCAAACGAGTTGCAGCAGGCCTTTATACACATCGTCTCGTCAATACAACATGCCTCATTTGCACTGGAGATAAAGAAGCTGCAGTCGAATCAACCGTTAAAGCCAGAGCTTCAAAGGCTAACACCGTTTTTGACCAAAGCCCAAGGATCCAATCAAACGCTTCCAGTCATTCGAGTTGGAGGACGTCTAGCCAACGCTCCTATATCGATGGATGCAAGGTTTCCTTTATTGCTCAAGAGTGATCATGAATTTACTTGGAAGTTCGTCGAACACCTGCACAGAGTCAACATGCATGCTGGGCCCAAGGCACTCATCGGCTTACTACGTTTGCAAATCTGGGTCATCAATGCGCGCAAACTAGTGAAGACTATAGTCAGGCAGTGTATTCATTGCTATCATTACAAGCTGCGTTTGATGAGTCAAATCATGGGAGCTCTTCCAGCGGACCGACTGGTGACAACGAAGCCATTCTCTGTAACGGGAGTAGATCTATGTGGACCGTTTTCAACGTCCTATCGCATTCGCAGCAAGGTGCCATACAAAACATATTTGGCAGTTTTTGTTTGTTTTTCAACGAAAGCGATACATATAGAGCTTCTCTCTGATCTTTCGACAAACACATTTATTCTCTCACTAAAACGTTTTATCGCACGCAGAGGCAGTCCACATCGCATTTATTGTGACAACGCAACAAATTTCACTGGGGCAAGTGCGCAGCTCAACCGCTTCAAACAGCAACTCTTCAGTCAACAGGCTTTGGATGATCTGCATACCTTCAACAACGACACTGGCGTCGAGTTCCACTTTATACCGCCTCGAGCTCCACATTTTGGTGGACTGTGGGAGGCGGCCGTAAAGTCTATGAAGAGTCTTCTCATCAAAAATATGTCAAATACAGGACTGACATATGAAGAGCTGCAGACCATCGCAATTGAAGCCGAGTCAATTCTCAATTCTCGCCCAATTGCTCCATTGACCGAGGACCCGAATGATGGAGAAGCACTCACACCAGCGCATTTCTTGATCGGAGCATCATTGAAAGCACTTCCAGAGCCAGCGATAGATGACAGTAAATTATCATACTTATCGCGTTGGCAACGAATCACGTATATGAAGCATCGATTTTGGGAACTCTGGCGCCGCGATTACCTACACACATTGCAAGAACGGGCCAAGTGGCTTACTCCAAATGCGAACATCGAACAGGGCCAACTCGTTCTCATTCACGAAGATAACAGCCCACCGCAGCACTGGCCGTTAGGACGCATTTCAAACACCTGTACAGGAAAGGATGCAAGAGTTCGAGTAGTCGATATACAGACTGCAAGAGGTGTAGTACGACGACCTATCTGCAAGATTGCACCACTTCCCATTCAAAAACACACTTGAAAGTTACTTCGTCCTTTCAACGGGCGGAGTATGTTTGCGCCTATCATTATTCAAGTATAATTTCACTATATCACTAGTTTAAGACACCATTGTAATCAAACAGCTGAGCGCCCTCATGAAGAGAGCAAGAGCTCTATTCTTCTTTGCCATTGTTTCACACACCCTACATTGTATTTTGCATGAAATTATTAAACCTTGGAATTGAATCATCGACAAAAGCACAAGTTCTTTTTTTTTCTTACTCTGCTGTTTAGCAGAGCCCGTACATTTTGGCGACCGTGACAGGACTTCAGCAGTTTGGATGTCAGTTGTCCGATATATATATACATAAATTTAAATAGTGCTTGATAAGCTGCTACATAATCCATAGATTTGGTCACTGGGACCAACACACATCGCTCGTGGCGGAGATATTGTTCTCGCATCTATTCAAAGGGATTATTGGTTCTTGCTTCTGTGCATCACAATTCATCGGTATTGTTCGGAAGGAATCTGTTAGCTAACAGCAACCTACATCAAAAATCATTTTCGTCAACCGCGTGGACCAAGCAACAACAACACACACGGGTTTGCATCAGTTATAAAATTAACCGTTGCATCTCGTTGGTTTTCTACGTTCGTTCATTCGTCAAAATTGAGTGAATTAACCGTTGCATCTCGTTAGTTATCTACGTTCGTTCATTCGTCGAAATTGAGTGAATCGCAACCGTTGTTTACCGTTGGTCTTTTCATTCGTCGAAATTTATCACATTTTTTTTCACTATTCGCATTGCACTTCTTCGCACACATTTTTGACGCCAATTCCAGTACTTCACACACGCAATTCTCGACGTCTGCTGCTGTATTTCTTTTATGCTGCTGCCTAAAACCTGAATATTGATTAGTGTTTCTTCGCATTCAAAATAAATTCAAGATGACCAAGCCAGAAGAGCAATTAGTTGTGTTCAATCGGGAAAAACTAATTCTGCTGCACAGCATTCGTAAAATCAAACAAAAGGTAGAGACTAAGGATGAAATTGAAGCTGCAGTTCTTGAATGCCGCTTACAAGTATTGGAGGCGCACTACAAGCAATTGCGGCAACTCCAATCAAACATCGAAAAATTGGACCCAGAGGACAAGACACGGGAAGAGCTGGACGAAGTATTTGTGGATGCAAAGGTAGCCATTCTAAAACGATCAGGCTGCAATAAATCCCAAAAGGCCGAAGAGGCAAGTTTCCTAAACGTGTCATGCACAGGCACACACCACACGCGTTTGCCGTCACTCAAGCTGCCGAAGTTTGATGGCAAATACGGCGACTACAAGCGCTTCATTACGGCGTTTACAAACATGGTTCACGACGATGTCAGCATATCTATTGTGGACAAGTTCAATTATCTGCTCGGGTGTTTGTCAGATTCTGCTTTGAGCGTAGTATCGCCATTTCAGGTGACAGAGGAAAATTATCCTAAGGCTTTGAATCAACTCAAGGAACGCTACGACAAAAAGGTTCTGATCTTTACGGAACACATTACTAATCTATTCAGCATTTCAAGCATGAAAGCTTCGGACGCAATTAGTCTTCGTGCCATCTTGGACACGGTGGCTGCTCTGCGCGGATCATTGCTGTCGTTAGGCACTGAAACTAATATATTGAATGCAATTCTAATTCATATTGTTTTATCAAAGGTCGACGCAGAAGCCAAGCAAGCATACGATCGCTTGCAGGATTTGGAAAAACTTCCAGTGTGGGACGATTGCTACAAGATTCTTGGTCGACATTGTCAATTTCTGGAATGCAACTCAACTGCAACTGCTAGCGGAAAGTAATCACCAAATCGTCAAGAGAAACAAGAGAAGTCTCAGCCCACTAAGAAAGCGTTTGTAACCGCACAGGCAAGCTGCGTATTATGCAATGCAGTGGATCATAATCTGGGAAGATGTCCATCATTTGTAGGATTAAACATAGATGAACGCTTTAAGACTGTGAAACGATTGTCATTATGTTTGAACTGCATGAGCAAGGGTCACATGGCGGCGAAATGCACATCAAAATTCAGGTGTCGTATATGTCAAGGTTTACATCACTCTTGCTTACATCGTTTTAGTCAACCGGAGCAACCTTCGAGAGAATCTTCTTCGTGTGAAACATCAGCTAATGACAACAGGGCAACACACGTCGTGTCGCTGCTGGCTCGGCAGTCCAGACGTGCACTTATTCCTACGGCAGCAATCCTCATAATGGATAAGTATGGCACATTTCAGCCTGCCCGAGCGCTACTAGATTCTGGATCTGAAATAAACTTTATCACAGAGGAAATGGCAAAGCGACTCCAGCTACAGTTTCAGCGACAACAATTCGAAATCTCAGGCATCGCGGACGTCCGCGCAAAATTGAGATATTCAGTCTCGACGACCATCAAGTCAAGAGTCACGTCAATGAAGTGGTCTCTTCAATTTGCTGTCACAAAAACAATTTCGTTAAAACAGCCAGAGCACGTCGTAGACACATCAGGATGGACTATTCCCACTGGCATTGAATTGGCTGATCCGCTATATTTCAAACCAAACAAGATCGACCTCCTTATCAGCACGCAGGAGTTCTTTGATCTACTATCAGATGGCAAAATCTCCTTGGGCACTAATTTACCATGCTTACTCAACACATCTCTCGGCTGGGTAGTTGGTGGAAAAATTGATGAGCCGCCAAGCACAAGGGCTCAGGCTTTCACTTGCAGGCAGACAATCTCTTATAACTTAGATGACACGCTTCGGCGATTTTGGGAAATCGAAGATTTTCGCACCAAACAACAAGTCTACACGCCAGAGGAACAAGCGTGTGAGGAACACTTTATTGCACACACAAAATTTGTGGAATCTGGACGAGTGCAGGTGCGCTTGCCATTTAAGAACCCACTAGAGAGACTTGGAAACTCAATGGAGAATGCCAAATCTCGATTCTTACAGCTTGAACGTCGGCTACAACGCCAGCCATTACTCAAGGATATGTATACAAAATTCATGGATGAGTACTTAACACTGAATCACATGGAACCAATTCTTCACGTTGTTGCTTCGAAGCCGCACTACGTGATCCCACACCACTGCGTGCAGCGACCAGAGAGCACAACAACAAAGCTACGCGTAGTCTTTGACGCGTCAGCTAAGACTTCAAACAACCTCTCGCTAAATGAAACAGTGATGGTTGGACCTACAATTCAACAAAACCTTATTTTAACATTACTTGCATTTCGTCTTCATAGGCATGCACTTACGGCGGACATCTCAAAGATGTATAGGCAATTCATTGTCGACCCAGAAGACCGATGTCATCAGTTAATATTTTGGAGATCATCCCCAGACAAACCGTTGGATCTGTTCCAACTAAATACGGTAACCTATGGAATGGCATGCGCGCCATACCTGGCTATTCGAAGCCTCAAGTTCATTGCGGAACAATACCAGCACGAGTTTCCATCAGGATCACGCGCGATACAAGAAGAGATGTACGTCGACGACCTCTTAACTGGAGCTGAGAATATGGAGGATCTACAACGCAAGATAAGTGAAGTGACACTAGTACTCTCCAAGGCAGGACTTCAGCTGGCCAAATTTAATGCTAGTCATGTGTCAGAGCACACAGGCGAATTTCACATTCACACTGATGGAAAGGACATTACTAAAGCGCTCGGAATGTCATGGAAGCCGCAGCGCGACGTGCTTTGCTTTCGTTTTAACTTGCCGACGGGTGGAGCTGCTACCAAGCGTAAGGTCATTTCGATTGTAGCACACCTATATGACATGCTCGGATTGCTGAGCCCAGTGATTATACGATGCAAGATCTTCGTCCAAGAGTTGTGGATGCATCGCTTAGATTGGGATGAGATTTTACCAGATGAGCTACATAATCGTTGGCAACAAATCGAACCGGACTTACACGAAGTCAATCAAGTCGAAGTACCCAGATTCGTAAACTCTTCTACACATCATGTTTGCGAGATTCATGGCTTCGCAGACGCATCACAAAGGGCGTATGGGTGTTGCATCTACCTACGCGCACATATCAACGGTACACACTCGTCTACATTGATTATGTCCAAATCAAAGGTTGCACCAATAAAGGCAATCTCGTTACCACGTTTGGAGTTATGTGCAGCAGTTTTGTTATGTCAGACATGGGATCGAATTAAGCACAAGTTTGAAGCATTCACTAATACAATTTTCTTTTGGACAGATTCCATGATTGTACTGCATTGGATGACTATGCACTCTTCAAAACTAAATTGCTTTGTCGCAAATCGGATAGCGGAGATTCAGAACATTTCAGGAAATGCGATTTGGCGTCACGTTCCCGGAAAGGACAACCCTGCAGACATTGTCTCACGTGGATGTTCAGCTAGTGAGCTGTCAACGACTATATGGTTCAGTGGGCCACCATTTCTGAAGTTGGAAGCAGCAGAATGGCCTAAAACCACGGCAAGTACTCAATTTACAGAAAAGGAACTAGAGCAACGCAAGGCTGTAGCATTAAAGTGTAGCAATAGTGGCACCGAGGGACACATCGTCGAGCTCATTGTAAAGAATATAGGATCATATCGTCGCATTCTACGCGTTACAGCGTATGTGTTACGCGCATTCAACAAGGTTCCAGCAAAGGGTAATCTAAAGGCGGACAAGGTGATGCACATATCGTCAAACGAGTTGCAGCAGGCCTTTATACACATCGTCTCGTCAATACAACATGCCTCATTTGCACTGGAGATAAAGAAGCTGCAGTCGAATCAACCGTTAAAGCCAGAGCTTCAAAGGCTAACACCGTTTTTGACCAAAGCCCAAGGATCCAATCAAACGCTTCCAGTCATTCGAGTTGGAGGACGTCTAGCCAACGCTCCTATATCGATGGATGCAAGGTTTCCTTTATTGCTCAAGAGTGATCATGAATTTACTTGGAAGTTCGTCGAACACCTGCACAGAGTCAACATGCATGCTGGGCCCAAGGCACTCATCGGCTTACTACGTTTGCAAATCTGGGTCATCAATGCGCGCAAACTAGTGAAGACTATAGTCAGGCAGTGTATTCATTGCTATCATTACAAGCCGCGTTTGATGAGTCAAATCATGGGAGCTCTTCCAGCGGACCGACTGGTGACAACGAAGCCATTCTCTGTAACGGGAGTAGATCTATGTGGACCGTTTTCAACGTCCTATCGCATTCGCAGCAAGGTGCCATACAAAACATATTTGGCAGTTTTTGTTTGTTTTTCAACGAAAGCGATACATATAGAGCTTCTCTCTGATCTTTCGACAAACACATTTATTCTCTCACTAAAACGTTTTATCGCACGCAGAGGCAGTCCACATCGCATTTATTGTGACAACGCAACAAATTTCACTGGGGCAAGTGCGCAGCTCAACCGCTTCAAACAGCAACTCTTCAGTCAACAGGCTTTGGATGATCTGCATACCTTCAACAACGACACTGGCGTCGAGTTCCACTTTATACCACCTCGAGCTCCACATTTTGGTGGACTGTGGGAGGCGGCCGTAAAGTCTATGAAGAGTCTTCTCATCAAAAATATGTCAAATACAGGACTGACATATGAAGAGCTGCAGACCATCGCAATTGAAGCCGAGTCAATTCTCAATTCTCGCCCAATTGCTCCATTGACCGAGGACCCGAATGATGGAGAAGCACTCACACCAGCGCATTTCTTGATCGGAGCATCATTGAAAGCACTTCCAGAGCCAGCGATAGATGACAGTAAATTATCATACTTATCGCGTTGGCAACGAATCACGTATATGAAGCATCGATTTTGGGAACTCTGGCGCCGCGATTACCTACACACATTGCAAGAACGGGCCAAGTGGCTTACTCCAAATGCGAACATCGAACAGGGCCAACTCGTTCTCATTCACGAAGATAACAGCCCACCGCAGCACTGGCCGTTAGGACGCATTTCAAACACCTGTACAGGAAAGGATGCAAGAGTTCGAGTAGTCGATATACAGACTGCAAGAGGTGTAGTACGACGACCTATCTGCAAGATTGCACCACTTCCCATTCAAAAACACACTTGAAAGTTACTTCGTCCTTTCAACGGGCGGAGTATGTTTGCGCCTATCATTATTCAAGTATAATTTCACTATATCACTAGTTTAAGACACCATTGTAATCAAACAGCTGAGCGCCCTCATGAAGAGAGCAAGAGCTCTATTCTTCTTTGCCATTGTTTCACACACCCTACATTGTATTTTGCATGAAATTATTAAACCTTGGAATTGAATCATCGACAAAAGCACAAGTTCTTTTTTTTTCTTACTCTGCTGTTTAGCAGAGCCCGTACATTTTTGTACAATTTTGTTTAAAAAAATTTTTGGAAAATGCTCATGTAGAACAGGTAGACAAAAATTTTTTTTATAAAAGTGTTCCGTTCTCAGCAATTCCAAACAAACTTAAAACTTAATTGAATGGAAAATTTGAAACAGGTTTATTAAGTGTATGAAAATAACAGTTTTATTTCAGACAGTTCTAATATGAGGATCGAAACATGCGAGCTCTGGGTAAATATGAAGCAGAGAGCTACTAAAGTCATCAATGTACTTAATAATTAATTAATAATTAATTTATCCGTTTGTCAGCCTATTTCAAATGGACGGAAATGATTGTAATAAACTTTTCCTAAGATCTCTTGATTTACAAAGTATATATTTTTATTGTCTTTTGATAAAGCACCATACAATTTTCTTAGTTTACTGCGTCGATTATTATAATATATTTCAAATATAGCAAACCAGTCGTGTTCAATTTTCCATCTCGATGAACAAAATATCGGTTCCAAAGAATTAAAAAAAATTATATATAATTTTAATAAATACATGGTGATTTAGTGGACAGTTACCTTCTCTTTTGCTTCGCGTGGAAAATAGAAACAAATGTTCATCAGGTGCTCCCTCAAATAGTTTAGCGACTTATTTGATTCCGCAAACTCTAGAAGAATCTTCCCTTTTTAAAACGTTCAGCAAGCTTTTATTATGGACTCGTCTGGCGTTAAGTTCCGAAAAGTTGGACCGCTGC
This sequence comes from Drosophila phalerata, assembly GCA_951394115.2. Taxonomy (NCBI): domain Eukaryota; kingdom Metazoa; phylum Arthropoda; class Insecta; order Diptera; family Drosophilidae; genus Drosophila; species Drosophila phalerata. The sequence continues at coordinate 4,033,072 of OX596008.2, read as the reverse complement.
ACAGTGGGGCCGCAGACGGAAAGGCGTGGCAAAAATCATTTTTTTGACGATCGCATTCGTAAAAAGTAATATATGCATTCGATTCAAGGATTACGTGGCAGCCTCTCAAGTTTTACCCATTTTTCAATGCGCGCACAAATGTGCAAATCTTTCATAAAATACGAACTTTATAATTGAATTGTAGACAAGTTATGCGACGTATCTTTATATTTTTGGTTTCATGTGAAAAGTATGTTCATTACTAATATAATGGCGGAGAAATTAGTGTCGTCATTTGTTTACTTTTTATCCCAGCGATGTTTGAAAAAAGCACTAAAATTAGGGTATTTGTCAACTTTGATGGAATATAAAAAAAATTGAATACTTTTGGACACCATCCCACTATCACAGTTCTCTTTACCCTGTTTTGTTAGCGCCTATTGCGCACTTTTTTTAAAGTGCTAAAACTGATGCAACCTAGCAATAAAATGGTGATAAAAGAGGAAGAGCGCAGTACAATTACATATGTTTCTGCTATGCCAGGCATCACACGAGATTTAAAAAAATAATTTTTTTTTTTGTAGTAATCGTAACGAAACTTTGTTAAATACAAATTAATGCAGTTTAAAACATTAAAAAAAATATTAAAATGTGTATTCTGGCCACCTAAAAATTTATTTATTTTTTTAATTTTACATGTAAAATATTTTTGAACTTTTTCTAACAACCCTGAGTCGCCCTGTGGACCAATCACCCTGTGCAAGCAGTCATTTGAAAGCCTATGAAGTTTTCTATGAAATGCTTTTTATTTGTTTTAATTTTGAAAATATCTTCACTGGTTCAAAAGATATGTTTTTTGCAACGCAAAATGAGAAATGTCCCCACTGTGCGCTTTGACTGCTACGATGAAGTCGGTTGCGGTTTCGATGGAACCGAAATGGTGTCAAAATCGCTCCCAAACTATAAAATTTCCAAAGAAATATAATTGATAATGTTTTAGGTTTATTTTATCTTTATTTTTCAAAACATTTAATAAATTGCTATTAAAATAGTTTACCTTTTTTTTTCCTCCACTCGAATAATTTTTCCCGAAACTTAGCTCGAGGTCCCAAAAGTGGAATGGCTTCTATGTCATCGGCAGTTAAATATTTAAAATGCTGTAGAGAAATGTATAATGCTTGTGACAGAGGCTTCCATATCTTTTTGTGGACCAGAAGCTAGGGATGGGCTTATCCCAGGGACTGAAAATAATGATTATTGTTCAAAATAGCATCATAAAAAAACAACCAACAAGCTAAATTACCAAATTGGCTTATTGCTTGCAGAGTCCATGTACCCGTTCACCTCAGGCTAAAACGAATCGGTGTTCTCTTTACTTTGCCATTCTACAAGGTGAATGGTATTATACAGAGATTAGGTTAGGTTAGGTTAGGGCGGCTGTCGATTCAACGACTCACTTAGGCCACAGTTGGGCCCATTGTGGTACCGCGGATCTAGATTTCCTTTCTACCTTTGTGGTGACATGTCAATCAGTATGGCGTCCAGTTTGATAGCTGAATAAATTTAGCGATTTTGCGCGGTGTAATTGAGGCAAGTTCACCTAAAGTGGAGAGAAAAGGTTTTCCCAGGGTGTGGAGTCTTCTATTACTCAATGCGGGACAAGAGCAGAAGAAATGTTCGGGTGATTCAATTTCCTCTTCGTCTCTACAGCTCCTGCAGAAATCATTGTATGGGGCATGAAGCCGTGTGGCGTGGATGCCTACCAGCCAATGTCCTGTCAGTGCTCTTACTACTGCAGAGCAGTCTGTTCTGCTTAATTTACATAGAATACTAGAACGAGTCTTATTCAGGTGAGGCCAGGTTTGCCTCGCGACACGACAATGGTGTGTGTTTTGCCATCGGTCTTCGCTAACTGTTATAGATTGGGCTAGAAGTAGTAGCTTGCAGGTCGCCAGTGGCATACGCGTATCCTCCTTGTCAGGAAGGAGGTGTACTGTTATACCATTCCTGGCTAGTTCATCAGCTATACAGTTTCCTGTAATGTCCTGATGCCCTGGTACCCATATTAGGGAAATGTCGAAATGCTCAGCCATCTCATGTAGAGATTTGCGGCAGTTCGAAACTGAGGTGGAATTAGTTGTGGTCGATTCTATGGACTTGATAGCTGCTTGGCTGTCACTGTATATGTTAATACGGCCCGAATTGACTTGGGATTCCCTTAGGAGTTTTAAGGCTTCATTTATAGCCAGGATTTCGGCTTCAAAGACGCTGCAATGGTCAGGTAGCCTAAAAGAGACCTGTATATTTAGATCCTGAGAGTATACCCCTTCACCCACTTGATTGTTCAACTTTGAACCATCTGTGTAGAAGGATATGGCCCCACTTTGTCCTGGGGTATGTGATTACTATTCCTCCCTGCGCGGAATGGTTGTTTGAAAGGGAGTTTCAATATGCTCAATTGGCATACAGTAGTCGGTTCTGGAAGGAACTATTTGGTTGTCCTTAAGAATAGCGGAGTGTCCTGTTGAGCATTCTGTCCAAGAGTTAGAGTTTCTCAGTCGAATTGCTGTCATGGTGGCAATATTTGTGCTTACTTGCCTGATTGGCTGTATGTTAAGTATGGCGTCTAGAGCTTCGCCAGGTGTTGTGTTGACAGCACCTGTGATGCACATTTCGACCATCCTTTGAATTTTGTTGAGTTGTTTGTTTATGGACTGCTTTGTTAAGGCAGGCCACCATATTGCTATACCATATAGAAGTATCGGTCTGACTATGGCTATGTATAGCCAGTGGACGATATATGCCGACATGCCCCATTTCAGGTCGATCGCTTTCCTGCAAGTGTAGAGTGCAACTGTTGTCTTTCTACATCTATCTTGCGTGTTAATTTTCCAGTCCAGCTTCCTGTCCAGAATTAAACCCAAGTATCTGGCGCTTTCGCTGAAGGAGAGGACGGAGTCTTTTATTTTTGGGGGTATTAGAGTTGGGATTTTGTATTTTCTAGAGAAAAGTACAAGTTCCGTTTTGGCTGGGTTTACTCCCAGGCCACTCATCGGCCCAGGTGACCAGTTTTTGTAGCTTGACTGACATCAAGTCGCAAAGTGTTTGAGGGAATTTTCCCGTGAAAATAAGTGCTACGTCGTCCGCGTAAGCAACCACTTGGCAGCCTCCACCCTCTATGTCGCATAACAGCCTGTTGACTGCTAGGTTCCATAAAAGAGGAGATAGAACCCCTCCTTGAGGTGTTCCCCTACCGACGAACTTGGAGAGTGTTGAAGAGCCAAGTGTGGACGTTACGACCCTGCATGTGAGCAATTGGTCGATGAGTCCGACTATCCGCCTTCAATCCCCAAGTTTGTCAGTGCTCCAGTGATAGCTTCCGGGACGACGTTGTTAAAAGCTCCCTCGATGTCTAGGAAGGCTATGAGGGAGTACTCAGTGAACGAAAGGGATTTTTCTATAGTGGCGACTACGGAGTGCACAGCTGTTTCCGTCGATTTGCCTTTCCGATATGCGTGTTGAGAATTGGATATGAGATGGGGTGTAGAGCCAGGAGTCGCTCGAAGGTTTTGAGCATAAATGACGACAGGCTGATTGGTCTAAAATCCTTTGCTGTCGTGTGGGATGATTTACCAGCTTTTGGTATGAAGACTATTTTTGAGACTCGCCATGTATCAGGGATATGGCCAGTTTTTAAAACTTCTGTGAAGATAGATTGCAGCCAGTTTATGGCAGTGTGCCCTGCTTGTTGTAATTGGGCAGGAAAAATGCCGTCTGGTCCAGGTGACTTGTACGGTTTGAAGCTGTTTATAGCCCAGGTTATATTACGTCTGCTTAGAAGAGAGGGGCTGATTGGCACCTCAGTAGGGGTTTGGTGTCTACCTTGATTGGTTGCTTTGCAGCCCGGAGAGTGCTTTTTCAAGAGTACGTCCAGCGATTCTTCGCTAGATGTAGTCCAGGTGTCATCCTCTTTTTTGAGGTACCCTAGTGTGGGAGCAGATTTCGACCAAATCTTCCTCAGTCTGGCCGCATCCGGTGTCGATTCTATGTCAGAGCAAAAAGCTCTTCATGAATCTCTTTTGGCTTGTCGAGTCGCCTTTTTGTATATTAAAAGGGCGTGTTTATATTTTAGCCAAGTTTCTTCTGTGCTGACAGCCTTGGCTTGATTGAAAAGGTTTCTCGAGCTCTTGCGGAGTTCGTTTAGGTTGGGGTTCCACCATGGTGGTTGCTTACCCCTTTTGGGTCTGCTGATGGGACATGCTGCCCTAAAAGCCGAGTTGCAAGCATTAGTAAAAGTTTCTACTAGGTAACTTAGTCGCTCTGTAGATTGAAGTCCTTTTGGTGCTACCTCTGGGATAGCCTTTTTAAGGATAGCAGTAAATATTGGCCATTTGGTCTTTCTCAAGTTGATAAGAGGTGCTGGTTTAGAGTGCCTCAAGTTGAGGGAGAATTCGATGTATCTGTGATCAGAGAAGGAGTGATCGTCTGCCACTTTCCAGTCTCTGATTAGATCATATAGAGGATAGGATACCAGGGTAAGGTCAATGACCTCCTTCCTGTCCTTGATTATAAAAGTAGGTCCACAACCTTTGTTGCCTAAAACTAGGTTAGTACTGAGGAAATAGTTTAGGAGTGACTCACCCCTTGTGTTTGTATTTGTGCTACCCCACTGGCTATGGTGTGCATTGGCATCGCATCCAATGATAAGGTTGATACTTCGCGTCTCGCAGTCTTTTATTAGACTTCTCGTGACGTCTTCTGGAGGAGGGCCCGGGTGATCGTAGGCCATATAGCAGGACAGCAACCTTATCGGAGCTGGCTGGAGTTCCAGGCTTGCTGCCTGTTGTCCTCATTGCTGAAATTATGAAGCAAGAAAATACTCAAATGTTTTCTGGCCAGAATGCAGGTACGGGTTTTACCTTGTGTTTCAGCAACTACTAGCTTGTAGTCTGGTGTTCCTAGTCCAGAAACCTTAACACCAATCAACCAGGGATCCTGGACTAGGACTATGTCGGCTCCGTCTCCAGCCAGACGGAGTAGCAGTGCAGCGGAGGCTGCTTTATAGTGGTGGAGGTTTATCCGCGGTATCCGACTTGTAAACCCGGATGTAGACCGAGCTGAAACCGAAGTTTAGCTCGTTGCCAGCGGCCTCAATTGGGGCGAGCGATTCTTTGTTTAGAATCAGCACGACCTGATTCGTTGGTCCCTTCATCTCCTCTACCTTCACAACTTTCCAGTCGTGAGTGGGGAGACTCGGGTTGCATCGTTGGAGCATCTTCACGATTCGCTCCGGTTCCTTGATGGAGGATGGAATCCACATTCTGGCCCTGAGCCGGACTGGAATGTCGCTCCACTTTACAGCCTCCAACTTAGCCCTTGGGTATACCTCGCCGATATTGGAGACTGCCGCTCTGTAGAGCTCTGCAGACCTCTCATCGTCGCAAGCTATTACCTTAACGTTGCCCTGGTACCACCCAACATCTTTGCAGACCGGTGGTGGCCCAGGTTCCTGCTCCAGCAACTCGAAGCAGCGGATGGCCAGTGCCGTCTCCACCCACTTCCACTGGTTCCTGGGAATTCTCCCGCCCGAATCACCTCGGTCAACGACTCCTATGAGGATCCGTTCTTTGGCGATTTGGGCGAAAGATTTGCCCATCTGAACACTCGACTTCTTGGCAGATGGGCCAGGAGTCTCTTGAGATCGCTGTCTCTTGGTCTGAGCCATAGCTTGCGCCCTAGGTGCCTGCTCGCTATAAGCGGGAAGCACACTCTTGGCCCATGCCACCTTTTCAGCCACTCCGCTGAAGGACTGGCCTCTGATCCCGCGTTTTGACGCTGAAGGATGTTGCCAGCAGTTCTTTTCTCTGCATACGAGAACTTCCTTGCGACGCTGTCTGTTAGAGGTTTCCCCATCGTACCTGCACCTGAAAGTGGCACTGCCGCACTAGTGCTCTGCTGTGCCTTTTTGGTGACAGGAGATGGTGGAATCACTCCATCTACCCCAAGGCCCGGGTGGAATACGGGTTTACTTGGACCAGCTTCGCAAGGACCACCGACTGGCATGGTGACCATCTCCGGCGTCTGTGGTAGGCTTTGGCCAGGCTTTGAAGCCCCTGCCGCTGCCGAGGACGAAGAACCCGCGGTTCCGTCGTCGTTAATGTTTTTGTTTTTTTGGGTTTTTTTATTTTTTATATTTTTGTTGTTATTAATGTTTGTGTTTTTATTGTTTATACAGAGATTACTTTCTGAATAAAATCTGATTCATATGGAAATAATTTCAATATTGAAAGTATTGAGTCTTGATTCGCACGTAGAATATTTTCTACGGAAAACACGTTCTTTTGGAATGTGTAGAATGTATGAAGCAGGCACGTTTTTTTTGGCAACGCTTTTTTGTCAATTTTGCTATTCTTAAAAAATCTGTAAGTTGATATGGTTTTAGAAAGAAAAATAAAATTCATTTTTTAAATCATTATCTTTTGGGGTTAAATTACAGTTAAATTGGATTTGAATTGTTTGACCGTTTTCCCAAAATAGATCGTTGATGCGCCACCTCAGGATGACATCCAAAAAAATTGATTTTTTTTTTACAGATATTGCTTTTATACCGTATCATCCATTAATGATACAGCGTTTTCGAAAAAAAGTGAAATTAACTCCACTCTAATGTATATTCATATATATGTGAATTTGTACATACGCGTGTGTTGTTATCACACCAAAAAACCTCTACAACGGCCCCATTAGCTGCAATCCTTAAAATTTTTCCCCTTCCACTTACACCCCCTTATCTCGCGAACCAGGTGGGCTAGCAAAAGTATTAGTACGTTTGTTTGCTAGGGCTAAGCCTTTCGATAGGTATATAACTCAATCTGATCGGACAGTCGTAGAAAATTTTCCAAATTAGCTGTATATATTGTTAGTCGCCTTTCGCACCTTTCGTGCTGCTTTCGCCACTAGCGCGAACTGCCGTCCGCAGTGATATGAACGGTTTCTTACATATACTCGTAAATCGATATTTGTATATATATGTATATTCATACATATGTACGTGAATAAATGTAACCAGTCGCGGTAAAAAATTTAATACTCAACACACATGTATGTAAATGGGGGAATAAAAGTATGGCCTAGTAGGCGGCGTATATTCGGGGTCCAGAATCCTAACGTAACTCGACACAGAGTTCAGTTGAGAACTGTATGTTTAACGAGAAACATTAAACAATAATATCACATTAGAATTATATAGTTTATGTGTTGTTCTACATTCAAATACTCATAACAAGAACTAAAATTTCATTCTTAAATTTGGGGGCTCAACCGCTCAAAACCAAAATTGAGGCGTAAATTCGGACAACTCTTCGTGTTTTTTTTTTGAAGAAGTGCGTGTTGTTGTGAAGCCTTGCACAGGGATTATTGTGAGGAAGTTGGTGAAGGAATCTGTGCAAGGAATTAACGGAACATTGGAAGAATGCAGAATTCCGAAAATATTGGAGGATCATCGTGTCTCGATCGATGAGGGTGCGGGTATACAACAATTGAGGTCGTTTGTGAAGGGAGTTGTGGGATATGTTGATGGCAATCAGCGTAAGGAGTATGAAAAGAAGGTCGGAAGTGAGGTGGAATCCAAGATAAATGTGGATGTGATGCGAGAGCAAGTCAGGTATGCCGAGTGAGAGTCTGGATGACCTAGAAAGGATGGTGTTGAGGATGCAGATAGATGAAAAGACGAAGGAGTCGAAGATTGATGCAGATGTCCATAGAATGCTCAATCCAAAAAAAAAAGAAAGCAGGGTCTTTTCGAGGATATGTTTACCAGATGAAGGCGATTGCAAATATGGGTAAGGTGAACTTAGAGTCTGTGATTGAGTACAATGTTGATGGATTAGAAATGAAGATGGAGTACAAATTTAGTATGTACAATTGTAAATCGCTTAAAGTGCTGATCGAGTTGCACGAATTGTTTGAGCTGAAATGCCGGCTAGATTATGCAAATAAGGAACGATTCAATGAGAAGGCTAGCACAAATAACAAAGGAAACTTCGGTTGCTTTAATTGCGGCTCGCGAAATCATGCAAGGAGAGATTGCCACGAGGCAGTAAAATATTTTAGATGTAAACAAAGTGGGCACATGTCGAGGGATTGTCAGGCAAGCCAGGGACAACGAACGAATCTTGTTTGTGACAGTTCCCGTATTAAGACAGTCATGGTCAACGGCGTGGAGGTAAAGTTCGAGGAACTTGCTTCTTCCTCGAACTTTACCTCGTTGTCCCGAAGCGCGAGGAGGAAGCTCGGCAAAGCGTAAAGAAGAAGAGAGGAAAAAGTGCGACAAAGAATCTAGGGAAAATAGCGAAGAAGCGATGAAGAAGCGTATGGAATAATATGTGAAAAATAAACTAAACGATGAAGATATGAAGAAAAAGATGATTGAGGAAGAAGCTACGAAGAAGCAGATGAATTAGTTAGAAGCTAGAAAGAAGATGATTGCGGAAGAAGAGACATTGAAGAAGAAGTTTGAAGAAGAAGAGATAAAAAAAGGCTAATTGAGGAAGAAGTTACGAAGATGATTGAGGACGAAGTTAAGAAGATGATTAAGAAAGAAGATATGAAGAAGAAGAAGAAGGTAAAGCTTGAAGAAGAAGAGGTTAAGAAGTTGGAGAAAGAAATGGAGAAGAAGAAGAGGATTGAGATTGAAGACAGGAGGAACATGCGTGAAGAGGATAAGAAGATTAAAGAAGAAAGAAAGAAGCGTGAGGAAGAAATAAAGAAGAAATGTGACAGAGAATATAATATACGTGAAGTAGAGAGTATGAAAGAAAAGCGTGATGAAAAGAGTATGAAAAAGAAGCGTGAAGATGAGAGTAAGAAAAATATGTGTGAGAAAAAAATTCTAAGAGGTACCACACAATGAGATACCGCACAAGAAACACAAAAATGAAAGCAAACACGCAGTGGATTGGAATATTGGAATTAATAAAATAAACTGGAAATATAGACGGAAGAATGATAATGATGATGATATTAAGGAGATTGGTAACGGAACATGAATACGACGAGGATAATTTTATGATTACGATGAAAGACAATGACATGAGAAATGGACGCAGAAGAATGTTAAGTTGAATGACGGAGCTGAGAGTGAAGGGGGTTATATGGGTCAGATAACAAGTCAGGATAGCCGAATGTAAATGGTGGAATAGTAGTATGGCCTAGTAGGCGTCGTATATTCGGGGTCTAGGATCTTAACGTAACTCGACGCAGAGTTCAGTTGAGAACTGTATGTTCAACGAGAAACATTAAACAATAATATCACATTGGAATTATATAGTTTTTATGTTGTTCTACATTCAAATATTCATAACATGAACTGAATAACTATTCATTCTTACATGTATAACACTGCGGACGATAGCTCGCGCTAGTGACGAAACCAGCACGAAGGGTGCGAAAGGCGAGTAACAATATATACAGCTAATATGGAAAATTGTTATATACCGATCGAAAGGTTTAGTCCTAACTTACAAAATGGAATACTAGAACTTTCTAACTCACCTAGTTCATGAGACACGGGGGCATGATGAAATTAACAAGGTGGAGTATTCATTCACCACAGGGGCCAATGTTTTCACCACTTTGAGAGCATTTTGACAGAGAGAGAGAGACGACAGTAAAAAGCAGGCTACGTCGAAAATTTTTTGTCGTTCTCTTAGTTTTCTCTCTTTCGTTATTTTGGGAAATATGTTTTACCCGTTACTTTTAAATTATGTATAAAATTCTATTGTATTAGTTGGAATGCATGTTACAGGGAGAAGGACCAACTCATGACCAAATGAAGCATATATATTCCGATTCGATATAGTCATGTGTGTCTCTCCGTCTTACATTAAGTTTGTTGTGTTGAGGCACCGCGTTTGGAAACAATCGCCTCCGTTTTACGTTGCTGTTGGATGCATAGCGGAAATCTAAATCCTTGAAATGCAGTGGACAAATTCTATTATGTTCCTCTAATTCAACTCCAGCTGCATCTGTCCAGAGATTTCTCTTGTTTCCATTCCTTGGTACACGAATTACCGCGTTTAAAAGAGAACCACAGATTTTGCATCTCCTGGGCATTTTTACAAGGTACAATTTGCTCAATCAAATAATTTGAAAATTTTTTTTTTTATTTTTGACAACTTACTTTCACCACGAATCATGGTGAATAATTTTGGCCCCGAAAATGAGGGCTGTGGTGAGTGAATACTCCACATTGTTAATTTCATCATGCACGGGGGTGTAAGTGGGAGGGGGCAAAATTAAAAAAAAATATTTATTTTTTAAAAATTGTTATTAAAAGTACACTGATAAAAAAAATGTTCTAAAATCAAGATTTTGGTTTCAGAACTAAGATTTTTGGTCTAAAAAATGCGTCGAGAACATAAAATTCTTAGTTTAACAGAACACATCTTGGTATTAAGAAAAATTAAAATAAGAACAAGTTCTTATTTTAAGAATAAATGTTCTTGAAATTAAAATCAAAAAATAAAAACATTAAAAAATTATTTTTTATATTTATAATTTTTTTTTTGTTTTTTTTATTTATATTTATTTTATTTTGTCTTGACTTGGTAATTTAATAAATGTTTTCTTAATTGGTAACCAGTGGGGTTCAAACCGCCGTCTACTGCTTCACAACTAAAGCAGTGTCTCTAGCCAGAGCGCCACGGAGCCACCATTCATTACATATGAAATTGTACATATTTATATCTTCCTATCAATTTAAGATTTTTATTCTTATATTAAGATTTTATGATTTTTTAGATTAAAAATCTTAGTTTTAGTTATTTGGTCTTAAAATAATCTTATTTTAAGAACCAAATATTCAAGATGTATGTTCTTGATTTTAGAAGTTGTTCTTTTTTTTCAGTGTACGCGTCGATTAAAACCTCAGTCACTCAAATCCGATAACTGGTTCAAACGATAATTTAATTTGAAGCTTTTAGTGGACTTCTCAAAATGAGATGATTTGCTTGTTTGTAATGATGAGGAATTATTCCGCTTCAGCAATCTGGAAATGTTTGTTCTACGACTTTTTGAATTTCCCTCTAGCTTAGCAGGAAAACGCTATTTCCCGCTAAAATTTAAACCCCCGCAGTTTCCAAACCGTAAAAGCTACAGAAATGTTCTATATATCGATAAAAAGATGTGAAAAATTTAAAATAAAAATATAAATTAAGAAAAAAATAGACTTTCGGCACTGCGCAAAAATTAATTTGTATGTGCAGAATGTAAATTTTTTTTTTTTTTATAATTACTATTTTTATTTTAAATTTTTTATGCGTATTATTTTAATTTCGTTCGTCACAAAATTGGATATCAGAAATTTTGGGGCGAGAATATGCTTTCGTCACTAGAGTTTTACCTCGTGTAGAGGTTTTTTTTGTGTAGTTATATATATGTAAGTTAACAGTGCAGTTATTACCCCTTTACTCCCATCGCCCCCTGCGAAGTCGTATTTATCTGCACAATATTAAATGCTGTTGTTGGTGTTGGAGTGATAACCATAGGAGTTTTATTATGTGTTGTAATTTTAGAAAACTGACATTTATTGCATGACTTAACGTAACTGGTTACATGATATGTCATGTTTTTCCAAAAGTATAGTATTTTTATTTTTCTTAATGTTCTCGTTATTCCGCAATGTCCTCCTGTTTATATTGTAACAGCTTCGAAAATGGGTTCTGATGGGCATAATTGTATTTGATATATATTTTGATCACTGGCTTTTTTTTCAAGCCTTGAAAAAATTTACCTAAGTCGAATATTCCATTAGTGATCATGTTATTTATATTTTTGCCGAAAATTTCCTTCCGATCGGACAGTAAATAGCCAAGATATTCAAATTATAAATTTTGCTGTTTTGATGATGAAAATTGAGTTAACATATTATATAACAATTATTTTGCTGTTGATAATCTGAAATGCAATTGTGTTTCCTTACAAAGTCTAGTCCCAGAATGCCATCACATGGTTTTGGAAAGTTTTTATCAACTACTTGAAAATTGTGATGGAGTATAGTGTTTCCAATTAATAGTCTAAGACCTATTACACCAATTGATCGTATTATGTCATTACCGATTCCATTTATTATACCCGTTACTTATAAAAAATAAGTATAAGGGTATATTGTGTTCGTTGGAATGTGCGTAACAGGCAGAAGGAGGCATCTCCGACCCCATAAAGTATATATATTCTTGATCAGCATCAATAGCCGAGTCGATATAGCCATGTGTGTCTGTCCGTCTGTCCGTCTGTCTGTCCGTGTGAGCGCCTAGATCTCAGAGACCATAAGAGATAGAGTAACCAAACTTTCACACGTAGATCACAAATGCGTTGGAGCAGGTCAAGTTTGTTTCAAATTTTGGACCCGCCTCCTTCCACGCCCGTAATTCGCGAAAAACTGGTCATCCGTCTGTATAAACACAAGGATCTCAGAGACTATAAGAGATAGAATAACCAAATTTGTCACACAGATTTCCATATACCTCACGCAGATTAAGTTTGTTTCAAATTTAAGCCACGCCCCCCTCCGCCCGCGCAAATCGCGAAATACCACCTCACCCACAATTTTTCATATAATACGTATTTTTTGGTAGTAACCGATATCTGTTATTATTATCTATTATCCCACTGAATCGCAACAAGATCGGACAAGTAGAACAGCAGTTATTGCGTGTCTAAGTTGTTAAATCAACAGGTTCCCCCTAGAGTATGCGATAGTTTTTGTATTGTTAAACCTTATTAGAATGCTTCAAATTCTCAAGTAGTTCTGGCAACGCAAATATGACATTAGGATTGAATCGCTAATGTATTGAAATAAGTAACGGGTATCCTATGGTCGGGATCTCGACTATAGCCTTTCCCACTTGTTTTTAGTATATCTGAGTGTATTGATTTTATGACTGCCTAAAAGTACGTTACATGTAATCTGCACCTGTATCTATCATAAGGGACATTTGTTTTGTTTGATTAGACTTTATTAAGACAAAGCTGTAAAGATTTGGACTTAGAGCTTTTATTTTTTTGTCTTTAATTTGTATTCAGGAGGATATCGTAGTGTTCCGACTGGGTTTCCTCGTTGGTTATGCGAGCATTGTTATTCTCATATCTATTTTGATTAGAATTGGAGCGATTAGTGTTTCTATTTTGGTTGTTAGTATAGTTGGTGTTGCCATTATTGTTATTTTTATTACACTTTTGCGGATTATTCTGATAGTTGTTATTATATCTTTGTTTAGTGTTCCTGTTGTAGTCATTATTGTCGTAGCGGGATCGAGGAATCAACTAATATAAGTTTAACCAAACTTCTGGGTGAGTAATGGTGATTAATGGTGCAAAATATATTTTAAGCTTTGGATATTTTCAAGGGTTGCTATTGCTTACTACAGTGCCCAACGGGAGGAAATTGTATCGACGCTCCTTTCTCTTATCGCGATTGAAAGTGTAGATGCCTTGAACATTACCAAATGCCTGCTGGAAGAGCTTTCTCGTCTAAAAAAAACCTCTTTCAAACTTGATAGGTATTGGCACAGATAATGTAGTGTCATGGTGGGTAGAAATAAAAGCGTTTATACAGAACTTAAGAAGTCTGTGCCATCATTGGTACTAGTGAAATGTATTTGTCACTCAGTGCAATTGGCGGTGAATGCTGCATAAAAGCAGGTTTTGCCCGAAGCACTGGAGTTTGTCATAAGTGAAACGTATGCTTGGTTCAGTAAAAGTTCGAGCAAGCAAATTGCTTATCGAAAATTGTATGAGTGTATCAATAGTGTTGAGGTAGTGTGAACGTTTAATTAATTACATATGTACATATATGTTTTAAACTCTTTGGGTGATTTAATTCTGAGTATTAACTGTCTTAAATCTAAAATAATACCAGCCGAACTTGATGTTGACGTTTTTGTCGAGCTATTCCTGCAATATGTTCAAAGAGATTTAAATTTAGGATTTGAGTTTGAGACAAACCTAAAAAGATTGAAAAGTAAGATCGACGACTCGAAAGAGAAGAAAATAAGACTTACATGTACTGATTTTGTGATCACATTGATCAATCAACTAAAACAGAGGTATGCGATGTAATGTTATTTATAATTATTGCGCTACAAATATTTTTGGAATTATTTTAGATTGCCGGAGAATTATGACATTTTAAGAAAAGTGGACTAGTTTTCGGTTGATCGTGCTCTTTGATTCAAAAAAGATAGCATTCTGCCAATTTTGAAAAATTTTCAAATCGACCACGAAATAAAATTAAAAATAGTTGCTCAATACGCAAACATTAACCTGGCAAAATGGGAGAATGTAGATAATACCCAAAAGTTTCGGACTGAGGCAAAAAATTATTGAGACTCGGCTGGCAATAACCCTCTTCAGGAGCTTGAAAAATTTGCTCTGACCGTACTAGTGTTGCCTTGGTCGAATGCAGAAGTCGAGAGGGTTTTCAGCCAAGTTAATTTGGTGAAATCAAAAATAAGAAACCGTCTGGAAATAGAGACGTTAAATGCTATTTTGACCATAAGGTATATGCGTATATTATACAATTTTTCAATTATATGTTAATGTATATTTTATCTTCTAAAGATTCGGATTGCGTCGTCACAAGTCCTGTGGTCCTCAATACAAATTACCCGACAAATATCTGAAAAAAATGGAGCCATAACGGCATATGACATAAAAGAAAAGGCAGAGGAGATAATAATTGAGGATGCCCTCAAACTATTAAATTAAATTAAAAAAAAAATTTTGTCCTTTTATTGTCCTAATTTTTACTTGTTCAGCCTTTTTTCCGGTGTTCTTCGTTCGTTTTGTCCTATTTTTCGGAAAAATAGTTGGCATCACTGCTCAGGGTTGACTCTTCTTCTGTTTTTTTTTGACAGGAATATTTATTATATACAGGGGTGGTCAAAAGTATTTACACAAAACTAAAGTTAAATTTGTTCGCTATTTCAAGTTACTCCACTAATAGTTTGGTATCACTGGAAAGGTCCTATAAATGCTATTTGATTTATACACAACTTTTCTTAACCCATTAAGTACCCATTGAATTTTTTGAATTTATGTAAAAATCTTCGTTTTTGACTTTTTTCCTAGGTCTTCAACAAAAAATGTTTAGATGCAAAAAGTGGCTCAAAACAATTCCAATAGTGACTGGAAAAAAAAATTTTCTAAAATCTCTTTGCTTATATTTTTTGATTCTTTGAAATTTGCTAAAAAGTACCACTTTTTTGCACATTTTCCTCCTTTTCATACAAAATTTTTTTGAGATCATCCCATACAAAAAATAGTTGTCAAATCGGACCACTATATCATATAGTTGCCGTAGAACCGATCAGGCGAAAATCAAGTCTTAGCATGAAAAAATTTTATATTTTATGAGACATCTCAACAAAAATTATAGAATATGTTTTTAAGTTAGTCTTATATATTCTGAAGTTGGTTCAAATCGGTCTAATATATCATATAGCTGTCATTGAAAAAAGTAGTCGAAAATGTTTTACAACGTTCTGCAACAGCATCAGTGAGCAAAATATTTTTAAATTTTTGCAGTATTTCTTATTTCTATAGTAAGTACGGGATCTCCGACAGTCGAGTATGCTCGACTGTAGCACCGCCAGCGAAGCAAGCAGGGGGCGGAGCCCCCTAGATTTATCATTAATTCATACTTTTATTTTAAATTTTTATTTTAAACTTTACTTTGTTCTTCACAAATTTGGATATCACATATTTTGGGACTAGAAATTGCTTTCGTCACTAGACTTTTACTTCGTGTAGAGGTATTTTTTTTTTTTTGGTATATATATCATGTATTATATTTTTAATCCAGCATATGTTTGCTGAGTGTACATCCCAACGTGGTTGTTCAAATTAAGAATACAATTTGAGGAAGATGAATTAAAAGTCTACGCACTGAATAAGAGACGACTGGATAAGAGACAAGCAGTTTAAAACTTAAATTTTAAAATTTTTTTTATTATTTACCTTAAAAGTACCTTAAATTCTAAAAAAAGCCCCTCTTCACGAAGTAAAAGTCTTGTGACGAAAGCCATTTCTAGCCCAATTTTGTGACAAACAAAATTTAGTTGAATATAAAAATCTTAAAATAAAAATATAAATTAATAAAAAAACAAACACGAAAATTGGCATTCTGCACTTTTTTGGACATAAAAATTAATAATAGTTTTTTAAAAATAAAAGATTTAAAAAGACCCCAACGTCCCCATTAGCTGTAACATTAAAATTTTTTCCCTCCCACTGACATCCCCTTATCTCATGACCCAGGTGAGTAAAAACAAGTGGGAAAGGCTATAGTCGAGATCCCGACCATAGGATACCCGTTACTTATTTCAATACATTAGCGATTCAATCATAATGTCATATTTGCGTTGCCAGAATTACTTGAGAATTTGAAGCATTCTAATAAGGTTTAACAATACAAAAACTATTGCATACTCTAGGGGGAACCTGTTGATTTAACAACTTAGACACGCAATAACTGCTGTTCTACTAGTCCGATCTTGTTGCGATTCAGTGGGATAATAGATAATAATAACAGATATCGGTTATAACCAAAAAATACGTATTATATGAACAATTGTGGGTGAGGTGGTTTTTCGCGATTTGCGGGGGCGGAGGTGGGCGTGGCTTAAATTTGAAACAAACTTGATCTGCGTGAGGTATATGGAAATCTGTGTGACAAATTTGGTTATTCTATCTCTTATAGTGTCTGAGATCCTTGTGTTTATACAGACGGATGACCAGTTTTTCGCGAATTACGGGCGTGGAAGGAGGCGGGTCCAAAATTTAAAACAAACTTGACCTGCTCCAACGCATTTCTGATCTACGTGTGAAAGTTTGGTTACTCTATCTCTTATGGTCTCTGAGATCTAGGCGCTCACACAGACGGACAGACGGACAGACACACATGGCTATATCGACTCGGCTGTTGTTGCTGATCAAGAATATATATACTTTATGTAATCGGAGATGCCTCCTTCTGCCTGTTACATACATTCCAACGAACACAATATACCCTTATACTTATTTTTTATAAGTAACGGGTATAAAAAGTAGTATGTCATTTTGTAAGTTAGGACAAAACCTTTCAGTCGGTATATAACTCGATCTGATTGGACAGTTATAGCAAATTCTCCATATTTGCTGCATATATTGCTAGTTGCCTTTCGCACCCTTCGTGCTGCTTTTGTCACTAGCGCGAACTGCCGTCTGCAATGATATTTGCAAGAGAAGTCATTTTACCTGCAGTTTCTGTAATTTAAGAGCAAAGGGTCGTTATTTCTAACATTGGATTTATTCGGCAGATTTTTTAATCAATAATCCCTACATGTTAAATTACAGGATACCTCTTTTAACAAATCAGAATCAGAATACTACGTTTATCACCGTTCGTACGATGCAATTATTATCAGTTATCTGAAAAGATTTTGAAATTTTTTGTCGGTGGAAATTTCATGCTGAATGCAATAAGTGGCAACAAATTTATATAAGACTATAAATACTAATAACCTGCTCGCTTTGCTCACCATCCACCGGTTCGCTTCGCTCGCGAAATTGAAACGTTAAAAGCACTGTATATTTTTCTTGAATAAATTTCTTTTACGGAATTATAAATAACTTGTAAATTAGGACAACATGATATTCTGGACAATTAATTATACCCGTTACTTATAAAAAATAAGTATAAGGGTATATTGTGTTCGTTGGAATGTATGTAACAGGGAGAAGGAGGCATCTCCGACCCTATAAAGTATATATATTCTTGATCAGCATCAATAGCCGAGTCGATATAGCCATGTCCGTCTGTCCGTCTGTCCGTCTGTATGAACAAAAGGATCTCAGAGACCATAAGAGATAGAGATACCAAACTTTCACTAAAAGACTTTTATATACCCCACGCAGATCAAGTTTGTTTCAAATTTAAGCCACGCCCCCCTCCGCCCCCGCAAATAGCGAAAAACAGTCTGAACAAAGAAATCTCAGAAACTAAAAGAGATAGAGTAACCAAATTTGGCACACAGATTTATATATACCTCACGCAGATCAAGTTTGTTTCAAATTTAATCCACGCCCCCATCCGCCCCCGCAAATCGCGAAAAACCACCACACCCACAGTTTTTAAGATAATACGTTTTTTGTGATTATTACCGTTATCTATTAGCATTATCTATTATCCCACTAAATCGCATCAAGATCGGACATGTAGAACGACAGTTATGGCGAATTAAAGTTTTCAGAGCAAAACAAGTATTTTCTTTAAAGTACTTTTCAATATATTTAAGTAAGTAACGGGTATCATATAGTCGGGATCTCGACTATAGCCTTTCCCGCTTGTTTTTTCTATAAAATATTCTGCAACCCTGGCCCCACATAAATTTATTGACTCTAAAATCCGATCATGTATATAATCTTATTTGTATATAAGAATTGAATAAAAGTATAAAAGTAAAAAAAATAGCAAGTGAAGGCATTTCAACTGCAGATTCTGACATTTAAGTGCAAAGGGCCGTTTTTTCAACATTGGGTTTATTCGGCTTGTTTTTTAATCAGTAATCTCTTTTTTACTTCTAATGAAACATCTAATGGAATTTCACCGTTCGTAAGCAGCAATTATTATCAGTTAGTTGAGAAAAATTTAAAAAATTTTGTTGTTTTAAATTTCCTACTAAATGTTATTAGTAGCAACAAATGTATATAATACAACTTTAAATATAACATTGTTTAAAAGAAAATCGAATAATTCACGCTGCCAGCTGACCCTGCAATTGGGGAAAATGGCTATATTTGGCGGGAAAGGCCAGATTTGACGTAAAATTCTAGATTTAAGACTTGTCGTGCAAAAGCGAATTTGCGACTTTGGATGAGATAACTTAAAAAACAAAAAGTTTTTCATATTTAAACTTATCGTGAACCCGATTGTTCCTATGGCAGCTATATTATATAGTTACGCGAATTTGACCATATTGTAAAATATCGTTAAATTTAAAAAAGTATTACAAAAATTAAATTAACTAGTCGGTGCTACAGTCGACCATAATCGATTGTCGGAGACCCCGTACTTACTATCCAAAAGCAGCCACTGCTAAAAATTAAATAATATTTAAAATAAACTTAAAATAACTTATACTTTATATGCCTTCCTAGGGTCTTATGTTAAACATTATTTATGAACACTATGCGCACCATTTATCTAATTAAGTTACACTCGTTAAATCACAAAGTCAACTTCAAAATCACTCGAAGACAGCGCGCAAAAAATAATTGAAGAAGAGCCAATGTAAAGTCAAATAGACATACATATGCGTAAAGCATTAACGAGCGCTGCGACTCGGCACACTACGCCACAGAAGCCCATTATGTATAGGAGGCCAATTTCTTATATAATATGTTTATTCAATTTTCATGTTTCAAGTTATTCAAATCTTAATTACTGCCAACGCTCCATCATCGAAACAGCAAACTTTATTATTTGAATATCTTGGTTATTTACTGTCCGATCGGAATGAAATTTTCATCAAAAATCTATGACACTTTTCTCTTCGTCTGTGCAAAATCTTGAATCTTTTAAATTGCCCTTATAATTTGGATATGAAATTTTCGATGTCAATTTTAGGGGGGTCAAGGGGGCCGAGTTCTGAAACAAAATTGATCTGCTTGCAATTTAGAGGAACCTACATACCAATTTTGGTGTCTCTAGCATTTAAAGTGCTCTTTTAATATGGATATGAAATTTTCTATGTCGATTTTTGGACGGTAAAGGGGGCGTGGCCGATTTCTGAAACAAACTTGATCTGCTTGCAATACAGACTAAGCTATATACCAAAATTGGTGTCTTTAGCTCTTATAGTCTCTGAGATCTAGAATATATATACTTTATGGGGTTTGCCACGCCTCCTTCTGCCTGTTACGCATATTTTCGTCAAAACAAACCCAATAGACCCCCGTAACTTTTTTTAAGTAAGGGGTCTAAAAATAAGTTCTTGCCTTTGCTGGGGTTTGATCGTGTTACCGCATGTACCTGGCTTAACACCTGACCAAACGCTGCTATATATAAATCAAAATATACGTGAACTTTGACCTCGATTTTGACGCACTTGCACTTTGAATTTTAAACAAGTGGGAAAGGCTATAGTCGAGATCCCGACTATAGGATACCCGTTACTTATTTCACTACATATAAAAGTACTTTAAAGAAAATTTTCTAACAATACAAAATCTATTGCATACTCTAGGGGGCATGTATTGCCATGTATTGCTTAAAGAATCATTTTCAGACAATAACTGCTGTTCTACTTGTCCGATCGTGTTGCGATTCAGTGGGATAATTAATAATAAATATAAAATATAAAATAAAAAAACTATATTATCTTAAAAACTGTGGGTGTGGTAGCTTTTCGCGATTTGCGAGGGCGGAGGGGGGCGTGGCCAAAATTTGAAACAAACTTGATCTGCGCTGAGTATATAGAAATCTGTGTGCAAAATTTGGTTACAGACGGACAGACACACATGGCTATATCGACTCGGCTGTTGATGCTGATCAAGAATATATATACTTAATAGGGTCGGAGATGCCTCCTTCTCCCTGTTACATACATTCCAACGAACACAATATACCCTTATACTTATTTTTTATAAGTAACGGGTATAAAAATGGCGTCTTAAACGCCGATGAAATTATCTTTAGTTTATTGTGGCCAAGTTTCAAACATGTAACTTTAGCCGTTTGGACTGTGCAATGCTAAGTCAGTGAATGAATGAGGGAATGTGTTCATAAATGAACATACGGTTTGAGCAGCCCTCGAAGTGTGTTGACACATTTGGGACTCAAACCACTTAAAAGGGTCACTACAGCGTAGAATTCTCACATGGGCCGACAACTATGGGAACCTGTATACTAAAAATAGATAATGAAATATACACGCTAGTTCGTAAGAACATATAGCATAAATATTGAGAAATAGTGAGTCAGAAATACTACAACTCTAATCTATACAAACAAAGTCATGTATACAATAAGTAAAAAGAAGTAATCTCCCTACAAATAATACATTAGAAAACATAGAACCATAAGTAGAAAAGAACCAGGTATACTTAACACTATTGTCGTCTACATTTAATAGTTCATAAGATCACATAGATACGATGAGTTGAAGTAAGCCAAGAATATTGTAAACACTATTTCGAACTCTGTCTAATTAGTACATAAGATAACCTATAAAACCAACGCGTGAGTGTTATTAGTTAGGATTGGCGATCGTGCGTACACACTAGCTCCGAAGTTGCGACTAACATCGCGACAGAGTTCAAGTGCTGATTTAATGAACAGAATGAATAAAGTCAAGCAGTTTTATATATATAGTATAGACTAGGGGGCTCCGCCATTGCTGGAGGAGTTGAAGCGTAAAATGAGAAACACATCTAATATTTTTCTTGAATAAACTTCTTAAACGCAAAAATAAATTAGGACATTTCAAATTAAGTTTCTGTCATTTGGGGCAAAAGGTCTTTATTTCTAACATTGGGTTTACTCGGCAGGCTTTTTTTTTATCAGTATTCCCTTCTTTACTTTTGATGGATCCAGTAATCAGTACCTTCTAAATGACAGGATACCATCTTATACAAATCAGACTACTACGTTTTTTCACCGTTCGTACGAATCAATTATAATCAATTACACTAGGCAACAGCCAAAAAATTACACGAACCAAACCCACTTTTTTGGATAGATTTGGGGCCAAAAACAACGAAAAACATTATTTTTTTTTTTTTTGGTGAAATTTTTTTTTTAGAATTTTTTAAAAATCTGGCTTTTTTTTCGTACTTTTTTTCAGAGGTGCGCCGACTTATGTCATCATTACTCGAGAATGACTAAACCAATTTTCAAAAGCTTTACTATTTCTGAAAGTCAATGAATATATCTATAATTAATTAATACAAAGGTTTGGATTTAAACTTATAGTTTAAGAGATATCAATTTTTGAATTAAGAAAGTGATGATTTTTTTAAAGCTTTTTTTTTAGCTTTTTTTACTTTAAAATTTGAGGAAAAGTCGAAAAAAATTTATTACATTTTGTCTTTAATTTAATTTGCATAGCTGCTTTAATTACGCGTCGTTAAAGATAAGTCTTATCAAAATCTGTGGAGGGACAG
This sequence comes from Drosophila phalerata, assembly GCA_951394115.2. Lineage (NCBI taxonomy): Eukaryota > Metazoa > Arthropoda > Insecta > Diptera > Drosophilidae > Drosophila > Drosophila phalerata. The sequence continues at coordinate 4,010,890 of OX596008.2, read as the reverse complement.
CGATATAATATTTTTTTGTGTGTAGGCATGTTTTTGTCGACTTTGATGACTTCTTTGTAGAGCGGCATGACCTTTAGTATGAAATTTTTTTGTGATTTTTAAGATATCTTCACCAATCTCACACAATATCAAATTGTTGTTATTTTACACATTTTGACCAAATTTGGTTCAAATCGGTCTACTATATCATATAGCTGTCATAGGAACGATCGTTTGAAAATCAAGGTTTAGTATTAAAAAGTTTTTTGTTTTTTGAGATATATCATCCAATCTTGCTGGTTATGTATTTAGTAATATGTGTGAAAATCGGTTTCGGCGTTCTCGAGTAATGATGAAAAAACTGGGCGCACCTCTGAAAAAAAGTACGAAAAAAAAAGCCAAATTTCAAAAAATTCTAAAAAAAAAATCTCACCATAAAAAAAAAAAAAAAAAAATGTTTTTCGTCATTTGGAGCCCCAAATCTATCCAAAAAAGTGGGTTTGGTTCGTGTAATAGACAAAAAGTTGAAAATTTGTTGCCTAGTGTTATCATACTTTTTGAACAAAATTTGAAACTTTTGATCGTTGGAAATTTCATGCTGAACGCAGAAAGTAGCACAAAATTTAAAAATTAATAAAGGTCGTACTAATGGTTAATTCTTATGGCAGCTAATAATGTAGTCATACGATTAAGACCAACTTTGAACAGGGTGTAACATTTATTTAAAAATACATATATGATATAGTTACCCAATGTTGACCATATTTGGTCAGGGTGTAACAGGCAGTCTCGAATACACAATCTGTGAGTTTGGTTGATTTGTCTTAAGAAACGAAAATGTTTTTCATACTAAAGGTTAATTTGAGCTTGATATTACCTTTGACTGCTATATGATATAGTCATTCGATTTTGAATAAATTTTTTCAGGGTGTAACATATGGTAAAAAAGACATATTCTGTGAGTTTGGTTGATATAGCTCATACTAAAGGTAATTTTACATCTGATTGTTCCTATGACAGCTATATGATATAGTAAATGATATGATATATTTAATAAAATTGTTAAATATTGTACAATTTAAAAAATATTTAAAAATGAAGGGCGCTACGCTTGACTACACCCGAATCGCTTCGCTCGCGGTGATGTGTGATATGCTCGCTACCCACAAACTAAATTTAATTAACTCTTTTAACATTCAAAATGTTAAAATAAATGAAAATTAAACATAATAACCATTAAACATACATAAATATATGAAAATTAAACATAATAACCATCAAACATACATAAATATATGAAAATTAAACATATATTTTATTTATTTATTTATTAATGCACGACTAAAAGAAGTCGGCAACGAAAAAATTATTAAATATAAAAATTAAGATTACAATTTAAAATAAAATTAATATTAAATATAAATATAAGCAATATACTGTAAAGAAAAAATTCAAATTAGAACTATATCTGGGGTAAGCAAAAATTAATAATTAAAAATGATCCAACATTTGTTGCAAGGATTGGGGAAAACCCAGAAAAACCCCATTAGATCAATAAAGATTAGTGTTTGTATTAGTAATAGAATACATGTTTGGATATTTAAATGTAATATAACAGGTTATTAGTATTAGTAAGGTCAGAGATTTAACGAAAAATATTGGAAAAGTGCGGATTTTAGGGAAGGGAGAGAGAGAGAGAGTTCTGAGTAGAAAACGTGAAAGAGGCTATTATAATTAGTGCATAAAACACGGAACGAACCGTGTGAAGCGTAATCAGTTGTGCATGTAGGTAAAAATAAAGGCCTGTAATTCCTAGTAGACCTGCGGGGGACCGAAAATGTGAGGCGGCCCAAAAGGGGACTAGAATCAATGTCGTCATTAATTAATTTGTGAAGAAAAACCACACTAAGAGTTTTCCTACGATTAATTAAAGACGGAAGGTCAATAAGACAAAGCCTATGGGAGTACGGTGGTAAACGCCGGTTGGGATCCCAGTTAAAACCACGTAAGGCGAAAAGCAAGAATTGTTTTGAACTGATTCAATTCGATTCTGATTTATTTGATACTGCGGGCACCAAATGCACGAACAGTATTCAAGGATGGGACGGACTAAAGAGACGTAAAGGAGTTTAGTGGTGAAAGGATCATTGAATTCTTTCGACCAACGTTTAATGAAACCAAGTACTCCTTTGGCATCATTAACTATAGTGGAGATGTGCAAATTGAAGCAGTCAAATAATACTCCAAGATCCTTTACAGTTTTTATACGTTGCAAAGGGATATTGTCAATCGTATAAGAACCTAAGTAGGGCCTAGAACGACTAAATGTCATAAACATACACTTCGAACAATTGAGATGCAACTTATACCGAGCACCATAGTTGCATAGTGTTCAAATCGTCTTGCAGACGATTGTGAAACAGGGGATCAGTGTATGAAAAAATAAGCTTAACATCATCTGCATACATTAAAATATAAGAATGGGACAGAATAGTGGGTAGATCGTTAATGAACAGTGTAAAAAATAAAGGTCCTAAGTGACTACCTTGAGGTACACCAGAAGTTACACGAACCGAACTCGAAATGGTTGACCTAAGAAGCACTTTTTGGGTCCTACCTTTTAAATAAGTGGAAACCCAACGTATAAAGGCGGGAGGGAAACCTATGCAGTTAAGTTTGTAAAGTAAGAGGTCATGGTTCACAGAGTCAAAGGCTTTACTGAAGTCAGTGTAAATGACATCAGTTTGCTTTTTTTCTGAAAATGCATAATTTACCAGGGAGGTAAATTCAAGTAAGTTGGTCGTAGTAGACCGACCCTTAATAAAGCCGTGTTGTGCAGGGGAAATTATCGACTTACAGAGATGCTGCAAAGAAGAAACAAGGATTTTTAGCTCGATACCCAAAAAATGGGTATAGAGCCTATTAGATTCGTGTCGATTATGGTACAGAATTTTGAACACATATATCTCCGCAACCATAAAAGTAAGAGCAACCAAATTTGGTGACAGTACTCCTAGGATGTTGATCTATACTAAGTTTGTATTTAAATTTGACCCCGCCCACGTCCGCCCACGTAAATGATATAAAATCTAATAACAAGAGCACTATTAAAGCTACAGCATTGAGACTTGGCACACAGGATGGGGGGACGAGTCCTGAGGTGTGCTGAAAATTTCATTGAGATCGGTTTATAAACGGGAAGTAGTTTGAGAAAATATGATATATGGAGAAAATATAATCACCTGGATCTCAGAGACTATAAGAGATAGAGATTTCAAATTTGGTGACAATACTGCTATGTTGCGCACGCAGATCAAGTTTATTTTAGAATTTTGCCACGCCCCCCAATTATCCTGTAATCGACAAAAAACTAAAATATCCAAATACAAGGCCAATTTAATAGGTACAGATGTCAAAATCTGCACACACACTAAACACAATTTTGATAATGCATCCTGAAAACTGCATTGCAATCGGATAACAAATACAGAAAATATTAAATCAAAACTTCACATTTCTCATGCCTACGTGCAGTGGCCAGATTTTGGTACAAAACTGGCAGCAATGCATGCGATTTGTGGGTACATTGGACTCGGGATCAAAACAACTCTTTGTTTTGAACCAAATTATTTATTATTATTATTATTTTTATTTTTTTTTTCATTGCATTAAATTAATTACATATTAATTAGTAATTACATACTTTTTAAATGAATACTTTACATACTTAATCAATAATTTTATGTGATGCACATTTTGCAATCAGTACCATGAATTAGCAGCAAAACGAATTTGGTTCTATAAATAGCTTTATTTGCACATGTATGTATGTGTGTATGTAGGGCTTCTCTTCTAACGAGCGAGACATAATTAAAACAAAAGAAACGTGCATAACGTACAACGAAAAAAAATGATATACATTGATATTGCCACATGCAAATATAATGCTCCGATGGCTCTGATGATAGAGCCGTGTATTTTGAGGCGATGAGTCGAGAGTTCGAATCCCGTTTCAATCTTGCCCATGTGCAACTTTTTTTTTTTTTTTTTTTTGTCAACTATTTCCTTTTTTTTTGTCAACTATTTTCTTTATTACAATTTGTACTTTTTTAACAACTTGTATTTTCTTTGATTTTGTGAAAAGAGTAACTAAATATATATATATAATATAATCTGTATTTTATTATTCACGTATTGTATTATAGTTAGTATTAATACCAGTTCTGTCACAGACTAGCACCCCTAACTGTAGGCTATAGGATAGCATATAGTCTGTAGCATTTTATGTTGACCATATTTTACTGAAATTGAATTAATCGGTTGTGAACGTTTGGGTATCGAGCAAGTTACTGTCGAGTGCGCTCGACTGTAGACATACCACACCTCATCGCGAGCGAAGCGAGCCGGGGGTAGGCGAGCGAAGCGAGCAGGGGGCGGAGCCCCCTTGTTTCAAATAATTTAGGAATGGCTGATAGCTTTGCAATGCCTCTGTAATTAGAAATATCAGACTTACCACCTTTTTTGTGGAGGGGAATGATATAAGATTCTTTCCAAAGATATGGAGAGATTAAAGTTTCAAGGGATCTATTAAAAAGCTTTTGCAACGGAGCAGCTAAAGAAGAACAGCATTCCTTAAGGAGACAACTAGGAATGTTGTCTGGCCCAGGAACGAAAGAAGATTTTAAAGAGCTAATAGAAGAGATTACATTGTTATAGGAAATAAAGGGAGCAAACAAAGTGTTAGATTGAAAAATAGAATATGGATAAGATGAGTTGGAAGTGGAGATTGGAGAGTAGGTGGATTGAAAAAAGTTAGCAAATAGTTCAACGGCTGCAGAGTCGTTGCCAGCAATATCTGTCCCAAGAAAAAAAGAGGAAGGTAAACTGGAGGATTTACGCTTCAAGTTAACAAATTTATAAAATTGTTTAGGGTCACGGGAAAACTGTCTTTTGCAACGAGTTAGATAGTTCTCGTAGCATAGCGAGTTTAAATTGGCAAAGTCCGACTTGGCCACTGTAAACTTAGACCAGTGGAGACTTGAACCTGACTTCTTATATTTTTAAAAATATTTAGATTTAATATTCTTTAAATAAGAAAGTCTAGGTGTAAACCAAGGAGGCTTTATAGAACCAGACGATGGAATATAATTTGGAATGCACACATCTAAGAGTCCATTTAGGGTCTCATAGAAAGAACTAAGAGCAATATCGATGTCAGTCGCTTTTTCTAAAAAGCACCAGTCGGTAGCAAGGATATGTTCATTAAGCAAGAAATAATTTCCCTTGCGAAAACAACGACGAGGTGATTGCTGACATAATAAAGGTGGCCTAAAAGGTTTAGAGATTGAGATAGAAATTTCTATAGTAGGATGATGTAAGTCTTCAGGGATACTAAATGGGGATGACCTAGAGAAGTCATTAACAAAAACTAGATCGAGAATTCGATCATTATGATTTCTTATTGAGTTCATTTGAAACAACGAGAGATCAAGCATGTTATCTAAGAAAATATCTTGATTTAAGGGAATAAGGTAATTTGTGCTACTGAACAATGACCAAGAAATTTTAGTCAAATTAAAATCACCCAGCACAATAAATATGTCGTTATCTTTAACTTTATGGTTAATTTCTTCAATACAGGCAAAATGTTGCAAGTAAACTGAAGGAGTAGCTCTTGGAGGGATATAAGAGCAGGTGATAAAAATTGATCGAGTTAAAAAAGTTACTCTGACAGCAACAATTTCAATATGGATCACAAATGACAGAAATTGAGTCATGAGGGACACTTATTTTAAAAAATGCTATTTCACGAGCAGTGGCAAAATTAAATTTAGTGATTGAGACACTAGCATAAATTTTGCTTGAAATGTATGCCGCTACAGAGTCACAAGTAGTGTCCGAGGATAATCTGGACACAAATACTTGCTTACGAGGAGCAACAACATTTAATATAGGGACCTCAGATGTAGAGGCAGCTACGTTATCAGTAGTATTGTTAGGCGTTGCATTGCGAGGAGGTCTACCCTTCCGACCCGATTTAGTCCGCACCGAAGACGCGATGACTTGGGCTGGTTCAAATGTCTGAGTGATAGAATCACCTGCAGAAGGTGTAGGAGAATTGAATAGGTTAACAATACTCGGACTGGCCGATACTGACAACGTTGGGGAGACATCTTGATAGTGACGAGATGCCAATGGAGTCACGGGAGGCTGATTAACTGGTATATTAGGGGGAACTGCTAAAAATTGCTAAATATTTTAACATAATTTGATGAAAAACATAATTATCAGAAGAAACGTATCTTAACATCAAATTAATTAAGATAACATTCACATAACATGTGAAAAATACATAACGTTGTTTTTTGAGTTATAAAATCGAACTGTTTTTTTCCTTAAAATTTTAGTCTTAAGGCCTCTCTCCAGCAGGCCAGGAACTAAAAATTCCTGTCAAACTTCATATAAAAAAAACTTTGGCAAGAATTTTTAGTTTTCGTTTTCGTTTCGTGTGTATCCAGCAACTTGAACGAAATCCACAAATTCATATCGATATTTGCCATATCGATAGCATGTGTGGATTGAGAGAACAGCTGATGAGTCTATCAAGAAAATATATATATCAATTTTTCCTGGTGGACTCATACAAATGTCAAACCTGGAGACTCAATGTGCTGTGCGCAAAACAAAAAAAAGAGATTTGAATTTTCAACGCGAGGAAAGATAACTTTAATTAAAGCAGTGGAGGGTCGACCATGTCTTTGACGAATCGCAAATTAGAATCATTTTGATAAAATATATGTGAAAAGTGCATGAAAAAGTGTTGCTGGAAAAATAATTGAATAATAATTAGCGCAACCAACACAATCACTTCATCATCCAAATTTATTTGCTTTCTTTTTTAATTTTAGTTGACCTTTCAAATTTGGCGCTGCTTACAAGCCAAACTGATTTGTCAGAGTGACCATGTACATTTTTGGTGAATGGTCAAAAATATGCCAGTTTTAGGTAATTATGTCCTAGCTTAGGATCCAGCGACCTTTAGTGACCTTTTTATTAGGTGTCGAACTACTCATTTATTTATTTGGGTCAAACGCCTATTTTCCGCCACCCTATCTGTGCAGTCGTTACATATTTTATTGCTGCAATATGTTCATGCTTGAACATTCTGCCAGGAGCATAATTCGGTAGTAGTTATAATATTTACTATGTACTTATGTTAAACCAATTGAATTAATATATTTTAAAGCTTTTACATAGAGCTAAGAAGGTCACTAAAAGTAATTATCTTCTTAAACGGAGTACTTTCATAAAAAAATATTGTTCGCGAGGTGTCAACTCCATATAAAAACCAAGGGGGGCTCCGCCCCCTGCTCGCTTTGCTCGCCTACCCCCGCCTCGCCTCGCTCGCGATGAGGTGCGGCTGCAGTCGAGCATGCTCGACAGTAGGATACCCTGAGCCCAGGTACTCTTTTAGAAAAGTTGATATTCGACCAATTGTTCCTATGACAGCTATATGATATATGGAGCCGATTTGAACCAAATCTGGTCAGAATGTACAAAACTAACATAAATGCATCGTCTATCAGTTTGCTTAAGATATATCAAAAAACATAACTTTTTTACATAATAAAATTTTATTTTCGGTAGAGCGTCTCTATGTCATAGTGATATAGTGGGCCGACTTGGACCAAATTTGGTCAAGCTGTATAATACCACCCCAAATATGTATCGTGTTGAGATATCTCAAAAATCAAAAAAGCTTTTTATACTAAAGCCTCATTTTCGATGTATCGTTTCTATGGCAGCTATATGATATAGTTGTCCGATCCAAAAATAAAAACAAACTTGATCTGCGTACGGTATACAGGAACCTACATACCAAGTTTGAGTCTCTAGCTCTTATGGTTTCTCAGATCGACGCGTTCAAACAGACGGACAGACAGACGGACATGGCTCAATCGACTCGGCTGTTGATCCTGATCAAGAATATATGTATTTTTGGGGGTCTGCCACGCCCCCTTTTACCTGTTACATACATTCTGCCAAATTCATAATACCCTTCTTTGCCCATTTTCAATGGGCTCAGGGTATAAAAACGGTGTCGAAATTAGATAGAAGAAAATTCAGCAGCGGTTTAGCTGAGCAGTCCTCAGTAAAAAAATCAGAGTTGCCAGATCTAAATTGTTGTCGGCTTCCAACACTGTTAGTGAAACAGCTTGTGATTAAATGTGTATATCTATAAATATAACATCGGTGCATCTCACATCGAAATTTATTTAACTTTTTTTTCGCCATGTTTAACAATGTTTTTGCAGATACCGATGTTCATCAATGCATCAAAGTTTGACAAAAACATCGGTCGCAACTATTAAGGTTGCTATGAAAGCATAACATACACAAAATATTACTGCTGCGGAAACACTTATTGTTATAAAAATAATTTAAAACATTGTTAATCAAAACTAGGGGGCTCCGCCCCCTGCTCGCTTCGCTCGCCAACCCCCCGCTCGCTTCGCTCGCGGTGCTACAGTCGAGCAGACTCTACTGTCGGAGACCCCGTACTTACTATGCAAATAGAAAAGACTACAAAAATTCTAAAATATTTAGCTCGCTTGATGCTGTTGCTGAGAGTTGTAATACATTTTCGACTACTTTTTTCAATGACAGCTATATGATATATTGGACCGATTTGAAGCAACTTCGATATGGATATATAAGACTAACTTTAATGCATAATATATCAGTTTGGTAACGATATCTCATAAAACAAAAAAGTTTTTCATACTTAAACCTGATTTTCGACCGATCGGTCCTATTAAAGCTATGTGATAAAGTGGTCCGATTTAAACCAACTTCGCTAAGGATATATAAGATATATAATTTAAATGCATATATAGTAAAAGTTTGGTAACGATATATTGTACAACAAGAAAGTTTTTCATACAAAAACTTAATTTATTCCGATTACTCCTACGGGCGCTCTATGATATAGCTGTCCGATTTGCACCAACTTCGGTCATGAATTAGAAAAAATAACCCACATGCAAATGCTATTAATTTGGTTAAGATACATATTTTATAAACTTGATTTTTTCCAAGCGAAATGTTCATTTCCGAGATTTTGTTAAGAACACACATGCAAATGTATAAAACATATATATATACATGACAAAAAATTATCAAAAAAAAAAAAATTTAAACAAAAACTATAAAATAAAAAAAAAAAATTTTGATGGAGCCGGGAATCGAACCCACGACCTAATTTTTAAGAAAGTTTAAAACTTCGGTGGCTCAACCAATTGAGCCAAACAGGGTGTTGTGAATAGGATGCCAAATTGCCATATTGGTTTTACAGTACTCCTTTTCATAATTTTAAAAATGTTTAATAACACTAAATGTTAATATTATATGTTATCATAACATTAATAAATACACATTGAATGTCTATGCAAAATTATTGAATCAAAAAGCACGCGTCCCTGCCAGGGTTCGAACTCACGACCGGCTGACCAACCATATCCTGAGTGCTGCGACTCAGCACACTACGCCACAGAAGCCCATGACTGTTCGGACGCAAATCTGTTATATAATATGTTAACTTAATTTTCATGTAATCAAGTTACTCAAATTTTAATTACTGCCAACGCTCCATCATCAAAACGGCAAAATTTATAATTTGAATATCTTGGCTATTTACTGTCCGATCGGAATGAAATTTTCAGCAAATATCTAGGACACTTCCAGCTTTGTCTAACCAAAATCTGGAATCTCCAGATCTTAAATTAATCTTATAATTTGGATATGAAATTTTCTATGTCGATTTTTGGGCGGAAAAGAGGGCGTGGCCGAATTCTGAAACAAACTTGATCTGCTTGCAATATAGAGGAACCTACATACCAATTTTGGTGTCTCTAGCATTTAAAGTGCTCTTATAATATGAATATGAAATTTTCTATTTCGATTTTTGGGCGGTAAAGAGGGCGTGGCCAAATTCTGAAACAAACTTGATCTGCTTGCAATATAGAGGAACATACATACCAAGTTTGGTGTTCCTAGCTCTTATAGTCTCCGAGATCTAGGTGTTCATACAGACGTCAGGACGTCAGGACAGCAGGACGTCAGGACAGACGGACAGACGGACATTGCTATATCGACTCGGCTATTGATGCTGATCAAGAATATATATACTTTATGGGGTCTGCCACGCCTCCTTCTGCCTGTTACGCACATTTTCGTTAAAACAAACCCAATAGACCCCTGTACTTTTTTTAAGTACGGGGTCTAAATATGGAATAACATAATCGAATCAATGGAATTTATTGTTATAAAATTTATTTTAAACATTGTCAGTAAAAAATTGTTAATGTTATGACAACAAAAATGTTATTATTTTATTAAATTCGAATAATAGATATACGATATCAACGCTTAATTTTTATTATTTTGTTTTTTTCAAATTAAATTTTGTTAAGAAACGGTAACCGATGTTTTTACACCATCGCATTTTTATTTAGTAAACATCGTTTTCGAAGTTTCGACGCAAATTTACATCACTACTTTCGAGGTTTGCTCTCAACAAAAGTGTCAGGGAATAATACAAGCAAAAGGAAGACAAAAATAACTGTTTTTGCTTGAGCGCTTGACAATTAAGCAAAACCACAACTGATGGTGTATTTTCGATCTCTCTTTCGTTGCGTCCGTTCAAGAAGTGTTTTTTTGCGGAGGTTGTATAAGGCAATAGGAGGATTATAATTTGTAAGTTTGGTACAGATAACTTTAATAACAAAAAAGTTGTTTATACCAAAGGTTGGTTATTGACCGTTAGTATCGATCGTTCCTATGGCAGCTATACAATATAGTGGTCCGATTTATACCAAATTTGGTAAGGATGTAAAGGGCAATAAAATATACCCAATTTCTTAGTTTGATTGAAATAGTTCTAAAAACAAAAAAGTTTTTCAAACAAAAACTTGATTTTCTACCGATCGGTCATATGTCAGCTATATGATATACTAGTGGTACGATTTGAACCAACTTCGGTCAGGTTACATAAGACAATGCATATTCTATCAGTTTAACTAAGAACAGTATCTAAAAATACAAAAAAAAATTGTATACTAATACTTGGCAACTGTATGATAAATATATCGATTTGAACCGATATTGGTGACTATATATTTATAAGGCAGTGCTGTCCAAAATGTACATATTCGTAGCATATATGATAAACTTATTTTATTGCCTACTTTATCCAACTATTGGACATCACTAGTATAAGGCAAAGTTAAATACACAATTTGTGAGTTTGGTTGAAATATCTTAGAAAATAAAAAAGGTTTTTCATACACTGATAAAAAAAACAAATTGTAAAAACAAATATATTCATATTTGATTTTATGATTTTAGATTTAACTAGAAAACGTTTTAAAATTAAAAATAATTAACTTTAGTTTAACTAAAAAAGTACTTAAATGTCAAAGGTAATAGAAATATAGTAAAACCAAAGAGAAACCACTTCAAATTAAAAATACCATATTTCTTTAAAATTTCAATTATACTTTTTTTAAATATGCGAAAAAGTAAAAGAAGTTGTTTTGGAATTGATGTCAGATTTTTAATAGAAAAAGTATTAAAATTAAATATAATAAACTTTAATTTGTCACTTTAAAACAAATGCAAAATTAGTTTAATAATGTCATGTTTGTTTTTTATATATTATAGTACCTAATTTAAATATGAAATAAAGGGTGATTTTTTAAGAGCTATAGGAAAGTTTTATATAAAAACCAGCATACAATTTAAAAAAATGCATGAAATCTTTATTTGAATCGATAGTACGGTGCATATAATTTAATGTTTGAGGATTATTTCATGCAAATGTTGACCGTGACTGCGCCTCAAATGGTCCATCCGCGTACTCTTACAATTTTGGAATACTCTTTCGAACATTTCGGCCGGTATCTCACGAATAAATGCTTCAATGTTGTCTTCCAATGCGTCAATTAAGGCCCGCATGTCTGTTTAGACATGATCTTTAACATAGCCCCACAAAAAATAGTCTAAAGGCGTTAAATAGCACGATCTAGCTGGCCAATTGACCGGTCCCGAACGTGAAATAAAATGTTCACCGAACTCGCCTCTCAATAAGTCCATTGTTGCGCGTGCTGTGTGGCATGTGGCACCGTCTTGTTGAAACCACATGTCATGCAAGTCAAGCTCTTGCATTTTGGGCAACAAAAAGATGGATATCATCTCACGGTAGCGCTCACCATTCACAATTACGTTACGATTCGCATCATTGATGAACTTTCTTGACAGAGCACGCATTTTGATAATAAAATTCAATAATTTGCAATCGTTGTTTGTTTGTAAGACGATTCATGGTTTAATTATAGACCAAACTGAAGATGTTTGACAGTGAAAAAAGCACGAAACATGCGTGAGCTGTTTAAACCAGTGTTGCCAAAAAGATAATAGCTAAAAAATCACCCTATATATTTAAATTGAATATATTCATATTTGTTTTTGATGTAAAGTGCTTACACTTTAAATCTACTAAATCCGTATTTAAAGCTAAATCATAGAGCAAATGTTAATATTAAAACTTTACAGAATTTTTCTATTAGTGTACTAAAGATTGATTTTCGAACGATCATTCTTACGGCAGCCATATGATATAGTTTACCAATTTGACCGAAATTTGGCATGAATATATAACACAATCTGCGAAATTAGATAAAATGTCTTAAGAAACAGTATAAGACTCCATACTAAAGGCTGATTCTGAACTGATCCCTCCTAAGGCAGCTTTATGATATAGTAATCCGATTTAAACCAATTAAGGTCTTAGTGTGTAAAACAACAACAAATTGATATTAATTAAGGTTAAGGTATTTCAAAAAACACAAAAAAATTTCATACTAAAGGACATGCTGCTCCAGAAGGAAGTCATAAAAATCAGAAAAAACATCCGTACAGATAAATTATTATTATATTGCCGTTTCATTATAGATTTATATGAATCATATCTTAAAGAACGCTAAATTAATACCGCTATGTAAAAAAAATACAATCGAAAATTTAGTTAATAATTTTTTTCGAGTTTTCCTTGAATTTTAATGTAAAAAAAAAGTCATCAATTTTTTTCATTCAAAAATTGATGTCTCTAAAACTAGAGGCTTAAATCTAAGGCTATATATGATATATCCATTAGCTTTTAGAAAAAGTAAAACTTTTGAAAATCGGTTTTGGCCTCCTCTATAAAAAAGTATTAATAATAAGCGAGATTTAAAAAAAAAATCAAAAAAAAAATACTCAGCCAATATAAAAAAATTGTTTTCTGTAATTTGTGGTTCCAAATCTATCCAAAAAAGTAGGTTTTGCTCTTTCAATAGCCAAAAAGTTCAAATTTGTTGTCTATTGTTATCAGAGACGACTGATAAAATCTGCTTATTGTCAAGAATTGATTCTGACAGCCAAAGTAGGGTATTAATAGGAAAATGCTATGACAACCCCAATAAATAAACTGCAAATTTTACTTAGCAATGCCCGCACTAGAAATTTTAGTTTTGGGAACACACAGGAAGTTTGCCCAGGAATGCCTCTCAGAAATGCTACTAGTCCTCTTTTAACATCCGATGAATAGTAAGCATACATTTAAGTACTTATACACATTCTTCTGGTATAACCACCGAATGGCAAAGAATACATTTGTTATGATATATGATACAACAGAAGCAGATATAAAAAAAGACATTCAATCTATTGCAATTAGCTATACCGATTTCTCGGTATTGTGTCATTTCAAAGAGTGATCAGAAAGGATTGTGTCTTCGAATTGGAATCCCTGGAATTGTCGGTTGCGTGGATGGGACACATGTAAATATAATGAAGCCAAATATTGTACTTAAACAGATAATTTTATAATAGTAAGTACGGCTTTTTCCTTGATGCTAAAGTGTTTTTCATTATTTAGCTTTTCACAGATTTGTGATTATAAAATGCGAGTAATCTATGTGAATCCCACATTGGTTGGGGCAACTCACGACTCCTTCGCTTAAAATCTAACCGATTCCAAGGAATTCTTTTAACGAAAGTGGGAAGAAGGTTGTAGAAGCTCTTGGCAGCTTGGGGATTCCGGCTACCCACAACAGCAGTTTTTATACCCGTTTCTTAAAAAATAAGTAAAAGGGTATACTGAGTTCTTTGGAATGTATGTAACAGGGGGAAGGAGGCATCTCCGAACCCATAAAGTATATATATTCTTCATCAGCATCAACAGCCAAGTCGATATAGGCATGTGTGTCTGTCCGTCTGTTAGCCGTGAGATCGACTAGATCTTAGAGACCATAAGAGATAGAGATACCACAGACATACTCACAGACTCCAAAGGCGTTGGAGCAGGACAAGTTTGTTTTAAAGTTTTAGCGCGTCCCTTCTGACCCCGCAATCGCAAAAAACTGTCTGGTCGTCTGTATAAACACAAGGATCTCAGAGACTAAACGGGACAGATTTCCTACGCTGATCAAGATTGTTTCAAAGTTATTCCACGTCCCCGCAAATCGGGCAAAACTATGACACCCACAGTTTCTAAGTTAATACAGTTTTTATGGTTATTAGCGTTACCTAGTAATATTATCTTTTATCCCACTGAATCGCATTAAGATCGAACAAGTAGAACGGCAGTTATGGCGATTTAATGTTGTCAAAGTAATACAAGTAAGTAACGGGAATCCTATTGTCAGGATCTCGACTATTGCCTTTCGTACTTCTTTGGTTTATGACACATACATTTTTGGCATGAGCAATTTTAAAGCTGCAGCCTTGATACTTGGAACACAGGATGGGGAGACGAGTCCTGACCTGTGCTGAAAATTTAATCAAGATCAGTTAATAAACAGAGAAGATTTTCAATAAAATATGCTATCACACAAAAAAAACCTCGACACGAGGTAAAAGTCTAGTGACGAAAGCATATTATAGCCCCAATATTTCTGATATCCCAGTTTGTGACGAACGAAATTAAGTTTAATATAAAACAAGGGGGCTCTGCCCCCTGCTTGCTTCGCTCGCGGTGTGGTGCGGCTACAGTCGAGCACGCTCGACAGTAGGATACCCTGAGCCCAGGAACTTTTTTATAAAAGTTGATTTTCGACCAATTGTTCCTATGGCAGCTATATGATATATGGAACCGATTTGAAACAAATCTGGTCAAAATGTACAAAACCAACATAAATGCATATTCTATCAGTTTGGTGAAGATATCTCAAAAAACAATTTTTTCATACTAAGACTTATTTCTCGATTGAGGGTCTCTATTGCATCCGTGTGATATAGTAGACCGATTTGAATCAAATTTGGTCAGGATGTATAATTCGTTTAGTTACGATATCTAAAAAAACAAAAAACTTTTTCATACTAATACTTGATGTTCGGCAGAGCGACTTTGATCAAATTTAATCAGGATGTACAATACCACCCCAAATGGATATCGTGTGAGATTGGTTGAGATATCTCAAAAACCGAAGAATTTTTTCATACTAAAACTTAATTTTCGATGTATCGTTCCTATGGCAGCTATATGATATAGTTGTTCGATCCAAAAATTGAAAACAAACTTGATCTGCGTACGGTATCTAGGAACCTATATACCAGAGTTGGGTCTATAAGCATTATCATTACTTTTTAATTAGCATTAAAAAAAGTAATGCTAATGAAATTTCATTTCACTAGCATTGAAAAATTTAGTGCTAATGAAATTTCATTTCACTAGCATTGAAAAAAAGTAGTGCTAATGAAATTTCATTTCACTAGCATTAAAAAAAGTAGTGCTAATGAAATTTCATTTCACTAGCATTGAAAAAAGTAGTGCTAATGAAATTTCATTTCACTAGCATTGAAAAAAAGTAGTGCTAATGAAATTTCATTTCACTAGCATTGAAAAAAAGTAGTGCTAATGAAATTTCATTTCACTAGCATTGAAAAAAAGTAGTGCTAATGAAATTTCATTTCACTAGCATTGAAAAAAGTAGTGCTAATGAAAAATTATTTAATTGGCATTAAATGAAAAACTTTTCGTTGGCATTAAGTAATGCCAATGAAAACCCATTTTAATTAGCATTGAAAATAATATTTTGAAATAACTAAAAAATTTTAAAAAAATTTGGAAAATTGTTTTTCCAAAATTTATTTGATAGCTTTATACGATATTTCTATGCAATTGAAAAAAAAATGCTTTTCTAAAACCCCCGGATAAATAAAAGTCGTTTTCGTTTGTTTTTTTTTTTTTCAAGATATATTATTAGCTTTTAGCAAAACCAATTTCTCAAAATGGCTGTCTGAAAGATTCTGCCTCTTTGGTTCGTTCACCATGCCAGCATAGCTGAATAGTCGTTCAACCGGCGCAGATGACGCTATACTAAAGTTATTTACTTTAATAGCATACTTTTATGTTATATTGTTCTTTCAAATTTAGAAAATTTTCCCAAAATAAATATATAATACACATAAATATATTCAAAAAATTATTTTCAATGCTAATTAAAATGGGTTTTCATTGGCATTACTTAATGCCAACGAAAAATTTTTCATTTAATGCCAATGCTAGTGAAATTAAATTTCATTAGCACTACTTTTTTTAATGCTAGTGAAATGAAATTTCATTAGCACTACTTTTTTTAATGCTAGTGAAATGACGATTTCATTAGCACTACTTTTTTTAATGCTAGTGAAATGAAATTTCATTAGCACTACTTTTTTTCAATGCTAGTGAAATGAAATTTCATTAGCACTACTTTTTTTAATGCTAGTGAAATGACGATTTCATTAGCACTACTTTTTTTAATGCTAGTGAAATGACGATTTCATTAAAAAAGTAGTTAATTAGGAATAACTCTGCTATATACCAAGTTTGAAGTCTCTAGCTCTTATGGTTTCTGAGATCAACGCTCTCCAACAGACTTTTATATATATTGAAATAAGTAACGGGTATCCTATAGTCGGGATCTCGACTGTAACTTTCCCACTTGTTAGATCCCGTACTTAAAAAAAGTACAGGGGTCTATTGGGTTTGTTTTAACGATAATGTGCGTAACAGGCAGAAGGAGGCGTGGCAGACCCGATAAAGTATATATATTCTTGATGAGCATCAATAGCCGAGTCGATATAGCAATGTCCGTCTCTCCTGACGTCCTGCTGTCCTAACGCCCTGACGTCTGTATGAACACCTAGATCTCAGAGACTATAAGAGCTAAAGACACCAAATTATGTATCGTATGTAGCTTGGTCTATATGGCAAGCAGATCAAGTTTATTTCAGAAATCGGCCACGCCCCCTATACCGCACAAAAATCGACATAGAAAATTTCATATCCATATTAAAAGAGCACTTTAAATGCTAGAGACACCAAAATTGGTATGTAGGTTCCTCTATATTGCAAGCAGATCAAGTTTATTTCAGAAATCGTCCACGCCCCCTATACCGCCCAAAAATCGACATAGAAAATTTCATATCCATATTAAAAGAGCAGTTTAAATGCTAGAGACACCAAAATTGGTATGTAGGTTCCTCTTTATTGCATGCAGATAAAGTTTGTTTCAGAAATCGTCCACGCCCGCTTTACCCCCCTAAAATTGACATAGAAAATTTCATATCCAAATTATATTATAGTTAGTCATCCGATTGTGAGCTCAAACCCTGACAGGGACATATGTTTTTTAATTCAATAATTTTGCATTGAAATTCAATTTGTATTTATTAATGTTATAATGTTATGATAACATATAATATTAACATTTAATGTTAACAAACGTTTTTAAAATTATGAAGTAGAGTCCTGTAAAACCAATATAGAAATTTGGCGATTTAAACTCAATGCGATGTGTGGCTCAATGGGTTGAGCCACCGAAGTTTTAAACTTTCTTTTAAAAGTAGGTAGTGATTTTGTAGCTATTTTTAATTATTTTGTATTATTTAATTTTAAAACTTTTTTTAAAATTATTATCTAATAATGTTGTATTGACATATCAAGCATCGAATACCTGTTAAATCATTTTATTTAAATAATGTTATATTGGCAGTTATATAAATTATGTGGTAGAATTATATGTCAATTTAAAGTTATTTACATTTACTATGTAAATTCATGTTTTTAATAAATTTATCTTTTAATTTCTATTTATTCTAATATATTATTAAATTTTGAGCTTCAACTATGTTACTATATGAATTATGTGTTGGTTAATTTATTTATTACAACATTTTGCATGTTAATCGTGTAGTTTTAGTTTTATCTCTGTTAATGTTTTACATATGCTTCACAAGATCAAATAATAATGTTAAGCTAGAAACTTCTTTTGTTTTGTCGCGTGCTTAAATATGTATGTATGTGTGCACTTAACAGATCTTAGAATTGTGTATATGGCTGTCTCGCTCTCCCTAATACCTTACGCATATGTATGTCTATTTGACTTTACATTGGCTCTTCTTCAATTCTTTTTTTGATTTCACGAGTGTAACTTAATTAGATAAATGGTGCGACTAGTTTTCAAAAATAATGTTTAACAGAAGACCTTAGGAAGGCATATAAACTATAAGCTATTTTAAGTTTATTTTAAATATTATTTCATTTTTAGCAGTGGCTGCTTTTGGATAGTAAGTACGGGGTATCCGACAGTCAAGTATGCTCGACTGTAGCACCGTCCGACTATTTTTTTTTATAATTTATATATTAAAATTAATTTTGCTCATCACAAAATTGGATATCAAAAATTTTAGGGTCAGAAATTGCTTTCGACACTAGACATTGATTTCGTTTAGAGGTTTTTTTATGGGATAATTTCATTCAATCATAAAAGCTAACATAGTTAATAGAGACAATAAAGGTGCACACCCACAGCAGGAGGACGTAAAGTTAATACATTAAGGAAAATAGAAGGTGATGATTCGACTTTGTAGAAGGGGTAACGGTCGAGCTGTCGCCCCTAGTGTCGCCAACGATGTTGATATTTGTTGCTGTTGTGTCCTTCATTAAAATGAGAGCTACAGGGTTTTGTGGCGCCAAAGAGACGATCAAAATAAAAAGAAGATTGTTGTCAAACAAAACACGAGTGCATTTTAAAGCTTACCTGTAAATACCTGAAAACAACAAGCAGACATCCAGACGACTACCGTCACCTCACACAAATAAAATATCTTTTTGTTTTCGTTTATCTCTTTTGCTTTCTCAACATAAAAATTCATTCTTACAGAACATAGACGTGCCAGCATTCAATGGCAATGCTTTCCATTTGGTCAGCTGAATGTCATGTGGCATGTCAATGATTGTTGCTGGTACATTTTGAAAGAGATTAATGCGGTAAGCTTGTGTGCAGAATACTCATTTCATATTGTCGCATAATTATTGTTCATTCATTACAGATTTTTAATACATAAGTAAAACTCTTATCACTGCGGGCTGCAGTTTGCGCTAGTGGCGAAAGCAGCACGAAGGGTGCGAAAGCGACCAGCAATATATATAGCTATTATGGAAAATTTGCTATAACTGTCCGATAAGATCAAGTTATATACCGATCGAAAGGCTTAGTCCTAACTTACAAAATGGCAACTTTTTCTAACTCACCTGGTTCACGAGATACGGTGGTGTAAGTGGAAGGGGAAAAATTTAAATGATTGCAGCTAATGGGGCTGTTGAGGCCTTTTGGCAAAATTTTTTATTTTTTAAAAGTTCTAACCAAAAATATGGGTTGATTGATACCTCGATCACCCAAATCCGACAACAAATTCAAAAGATAAATAAATTTGAAGTTTTTAGTAGACTTCTCAAAATGAGATGAAAAGTAAGTTTGTTAGTCCGTATCAAAGCACTAAAAAACCTTTGATGTAATGATGGGGATCTATTTCGCTTCAAAAATCTAGAATTGTTTGTTCAACGACTTTTTGAATTTTCCGCTAGTTTACCGGAAAATCGCTATCCCCCGCAGTTTCCAAACCGTAAAAGGTATTTTTACAGGCTTTTAGGTGTACCTTTAAATTTTTTTTAAGTACTCAGGTAACAGTTTACATGTGAAATATGGTTTATTAGCTTACTTTTTGGCGAATTTTAACAAAACGGCTCAGACGACTTTAATTTATTTTCAATATGTTGTAAAACTTAAAGTTTCGCGTTTCTTGGTGTATGATATCACACAAAAAAACGTCTACGCGAGGTAAAGGTCTAGTGACGAAAGCATATTCTAGCCCGAAAATTTCTGATATCACATTTTGTGGCGAACCAAATTAGGTTTATTATAAAAAATAAATAAATATAAAAAAACAATACCTGAAAATTGGCATTCTGCACAGTCAAGTATGCTCGACTGTAGCAACTCAAACGAAACGAGCGGAGCCTCCTATTTAGACCCCGTACTTAAAAAAAGTACAGGGGTCTATTTGGTTTGTTTTAACGAAAATGTGCGTAATAGGCAGAAGGAGGCGTGGCAGACCCTATAAAGTAGTTTCAGTTGAATTGTGATTAAGAAAACTATCTAGAATCAGATGTCATGTATAACTTTTGCCCATTTTTGCCCCTTTTCTTAAAAAACCACGTGTTGCAGATGTACATTTATGATAAAAATAGGATTTTTACCAAAATCAGTATGGGAGGGGGTGAAGACAAGGTCAAATAAAAAACCAACAAATATTATAAATTCTACAACAAATATCCAAAATTTTAAGTGCTTAGCATTACACTTAGATTTCTTTGTTTTAAATTGAAATTTTTTTATTGGTTGTGGAGGGAGGGGGTGAAGATAAGATCCAACTACAAAATAGAAAAAATCTACCATTATATTGGGAGGGGGGTGGGGTGAAGGCGTGGTCCAATTAAAAAAAAAAAGAAAATTCAAATTTTACATTAGTCTAACTAAGCTCCATGTCAAATTTCAAGTCTCTAGCTTGACATTTAGAGTTTATGCCAAAATATTGGGCTTTTTTACCATAGTGCGGCAGTAGTCAATATTACTCATAAGTTAGGAGCGCGCTGCAGTTACCACTGAGACTTCAATTCTACCTGGCTTGACCGCCAGATCTGGACAGAAGAGGATGAGGTGGCCGCTGCCCAACGAACAGAGTCTAATGACAGGGATTTATCCTGTAATTGCATTTTCTTGAACTCTTCCTTTGATAGAGACCACCAGTGAGAGCTATATGTAAAAAAAAACTGCGACCACGACGATTCAATGCGCTCACAACGAATTATACCGGATAAGACAAAATTTAATGCGTACAAATGCCCTCGGGATGTAGTAGGTATTGTAAACTTTAGAATATTTCAAGTATATTTTTCGATATAAAATTCCTAATTGTTTTTCCCAAAAGTGTGAAAAAGTTCTTCCTAGAATCTCATTTTAGATATTTTTATTACTATCAGGTCTGTTCCAGTGCTTACTTCCGCAAGATTTAAGTCTAATAATGTAATAAAATATAAATTTGAAATGTTAAGCTCAATAGTAATGTGAAAAATTAACTTTCGATAAAAATTTCATGTGTTTCGATACAAAATATCTAATGGCAAAAAAGTAACACAAAGTAGCAGTCTTTTTTATGATACATGCTCAGGTATCAGATACACAAAGTTTGATATCATGATACTGTATCAGTCCCGTTCACCTGTAAAAGTGCCTGGTGAACGCCATTGAAAACCCGGCCCTTAGTTTAACAAAAAAAATTTCTATAAGTGTTTAATGCTACTTACTATATTTGAATCAAAATTGAAATCTTTATTAACATATAATTTTAAGGCTGCGTACACCGTTCAACTGGCTCGTTTGCTCGCTCTAAATAAAATTGATTTCATATATATGTACAACAAGTATTAACTTAAAAATATATATGAATTAATTATTAATTAATTTATATCCATCAATATTTTTAAATCTCATATTTATGTAACATATTTTGGAATGATCAAGTTTTGAAAAGAAAGTTGATCTTAAATATTGCAAG
This sequence comes from Drosophila phalerata, assembly GCA_951394115.2. NCBI lineage: Eukaryota > Metazoa > Arthropoda > Insecta > Diptera > Drosophilidae > Drosophila > Drosophila phalerata. Next base: position 3,988,930 of record OX596008.2, on the reverse strand, counting down.
ACCCTTTTTTCATAGTAAAGAGTATTTGCAAAAGAATTGCGACATAAATAAGCAGTAAAACCAATTATAAGTTTTGTTTTGGCTGCCTGCAATTGCACATTGCTCAGTGACATCCGGCAAATGGGCAGGTACAAAGTTGAATGAAATTGAAAATAAATGAGAAAACATTTTACACACTTTCACAAGGAATTCAAGTGATTTGTACAGCAAACGCTTTTGTTTTTGTATTTTAATTGTACGCCATATAATTTAAGCACTCGCTTAAGATAAGAGAGTCGAGTTCAAAGCAAGTACCATTCGTATTCGCATTCGCTTCCCATTCTCACGACTTAAAACAGTCGCACAAATGGGCAAATTAGCATGTAACCATATCCTCACTCTTTCAAGTCCCTTCTCAACCAAGAGCCCCTCACACATGTGTACTTGACTTGGACTTCATTGCACTCTCGGAACACGTGGAGCATACTTGTAGAGTTTATGGGTCAACTGCTTATTACGCCCACGGGCGTGGTCCGAGAGCACTGCTAAATTGTGCACATTGTTTCAACTTGGCTGAGAGCCATGCAAAGTGTTTGTTTACTTATGTAATTGTGACATTTCATGTGCTCAAGCTCATGCCCGAGTAGTAGGCAAACATTTTTCGACTGACAGCTGTCTATACCAGCTGCCAGTTAGTAGCGAATCGACCGAGTTGACTTTAATTGAAAGCTAATTGCTCGGAAATGTGAGAGCAGTAATTGTGCCAAGCAAGACCCAGACCTTATACCAATCAATTTATCAGTGAATCATTTGGTTCATTTGGCCAACAACTATTTATTGTTTATTGTAGCTTCGTTTGCCATGCAGCTAAATACGTACAGCCAAGCGACGCACTGTGGGATATAAGGGCGTAAAAACGTGGAAAAAATCAATTTTTCGATGAAAGCGAATGTAAAAATATTATCTGCATTCGATAGAGCATTCTTTAAGGATTACAAACTCAAATTTGAATTTATTTGACCCATTTTTTAAACTTTAAAACTGATTTGTTGACAAAGATTGTGACCGACCTTTAGGATTGGTTTCATATAAAAAGAACTTTCATTTCGAGCAAAATGTGGCAAAAATTAGTTTTTTCACTTGATTACCTTTTTTATCAGCAATTTGTTTGTTTGCTCTAAAATTAGGTTTTTTTCAACTTTGATGGAAAATAATTAGATCCTACCTCCGACCGCCGCAATCCTACTACTACAGGATTCATTGATATTCAATTCTCTATTTTCATACTAAGACTTGATTTTCTCCCGATCGGTCCTATAGCAGCTTTGTGATATAGTGGTCCGATTTGAAAAAAAACTTTGATCAGGATCTATAAGTTTACTTTAAATACATAGTCAATTAGTTTGGTTACGATATCTTATAAAACAAAGAAGTGTTTCATACTAAGACTTAATTTTCGCCCGATTGGTCTTCTGACAGCTCTCTGATATACTGGTACGATTTAAACTAAATAAAATTCATATTCTTTGAATTTGGTTATTTCTTACTGAGACCTAATTTTTGACCGATCGGTCCTATGACAGCTATTATAGTGGTCCGATTTGAACCAACTTCAGTCAGGATATATAAAACTAAGTTAAATGCATATTGTATTAGTTTGTTTGAGATATGTCATTAAATATAAAGTTTTTCATACTAAGAGTTGATATTGGACCGATCAGTCCTATGACAGCTATATGAGATAGTGGTCCGATTTGAACCAACTTTGAACAGAATATATAAAACCAAGGTATATGCATTTTCTATTAGTTTGGTTAAAATATCCCATAAGCCATAACATTTTTCATACTAATACTTGATTTTCGCCGACCTGTCCTTTAGCAGCTATATGATATAGTGGTCCGATGTGAACCAAATTTAGTCAGGATGTGTAATACCAGCCCAAATGCATATACTATCAGTTTGGTTCTGATATCTCAAAAATAAATTTTCGATGTATCGTTCCTATGACAGCTAATATGGTATAGTGGTGCGATCTAAAAATAAAAACAAACTTGATCTGCCTATAGTATCCAGGAACCTACATACCAGGTCTCTAGCTCTAATGGTCTCTGAAATCGACGCGTTCAAGCAGATGGACGGACGGAGAGACAGACGCACATGGCTCAATCGACTCGGCTGTTGATCCTGATCAAGAATTTATATACTTTGGGGGTCTGCCACGCCCCCTTCTGCCTGTTACATACCATCTGCCAAAAACATTATATCAATTTTTGACCTTTTTTAATGGGTATAAAAAGAATAAATAAATTTCATATGCGCTGCACAACGAAAAAACTAGTCTAAGTCAATTAAGCTAGTTTAAGTCCGAATTGTCAAAAAACAAAACTAAACTGTCTGGCAACACTGGCTTTTTTCTGCATTACAAAATAAAATAATTCTGTCAAATTTGGTTATTTTTGTCTCGCAAAAGCTGATATGTCACTTAATATGTATATATACACTTAATTGGTAATATCTTGCCGAAACGTATCTTTGCAGATAAGTGTGATATATCAAAAGACGAACAGTTTTATTGACTACTACGTAGACTGCTATATATATTTCTGGCCTAATAATGATTATGCGAATAATTATCATCACAAATGGTTTAATTGTTTTTCAAAGTTTTCTCCAGCCTGATTTATGCACTTTTGCATGCACTCAAACCAATTGTCGAAGCACTTTTTCCACTCCGATTGAGATACCTCCAAAACATGATTATGTTATGCTAAAAAATATCAAACTTTTCAACGGAAATGTCAGATTGCAACACTCAGTGTTGCCAGGCCAGAAATATATATAGCAGCCCACGTACATATTGAAATTTGATAAAAATGTAGTATGTCAATTTCTTAAAAATCGCAAGCTAACATCTTACATTTTAGCGCGATTTTGCTTATTGAACCTTGAGCCGGACAATACAAGCATGATATAAACTAGTCGGACGGTGCTACAGTCGAGCGTACTCGACTGTCGGAGACTCCGTACTTACTATTCAAAAGCAGCCACTTCTAAAAATTAAATAATATTTAAAATAAACTTAATTTCTTATATATAAACCTACATAAATTTGTCGCCTTTTTACTGTCCGATCGGAATGAAATTTTCAGCAAAAATCTTGGACACTTTTCTCTGCAATTCAAAGATCTGTTAAGTGCACTTATACATAAGTAAGTAAGCACGCGTCAAAACAAAATAAGTTTTTAGCTATACATTTTCTATCTTAACATTTCTAGCTCAACATTCAAATACTTAAACATGCGTACATATTTAATTTGGTCATGTTAAGCTTGCATATACTTAACAGAGATTAAATTAAAACTACATGTTCAACATACAAAATGTTGAAATAAATAAATTAGCCAACACTTAATTCATATAGTAACATAATTAAAGCTCAACATTTAATTAAAAAATTTAATTGAATCAAAAGAAATAAAAAGATTAATTTATTAACAACATAATTTTACAAAATAAATTTATAATACATTAAATTTACATAGAATTTTAACATAACATTTATATAAATGCCAATATGAAATAATTTAAACAAAATGATTAAACATATATTCAATAAAATATTTTGAATGTTAGTACAACAATAATAAATAATAATATAATAGAAAATATAGAAATAAAATAATAATTTAAAAATAGCAAAACAAAAATCAGTCGAATAAAAGTTGTCCCAGCCGGGAATCGAACCCGCAACAAAATTCCAAAAAAGTTGTAAATGAGAGAGGCTTCACATAATGAGCCACACTTGCACATATCCAAGTTGCCATATTACGTCTTTTATTACTCAATTACAAAATTAAAAAATTTTATTTAACATTTAATCTTAATATTACATTTATAAATAAACAATGAACTTTAATTGAAAATGAAAGAAAAATTTTACTTCTTCCGCCGACGGCAGCATTCGAACCCACGAACACTGTATGACTTCCCTCCTCTCAGCACACTACGCCACAGTAACACACGATAGTACATGCGCCATATGTAACTCAATTTTCATGTTTTCAAGTTATTGAAGATTTAATTACTTGCCAACGCTCCTTAAAAGAATGAACGGAATTTATTATTTTAATATCTTGACTATTTATTGTTCGATCAGAATGAAATTTTCAGCAAACATCTAGGACACTTCCAGCTTTGTCTAACCAAAACCTGGAATCTCCAGATCTTACATTGCTCTTATAATTTGGATATGAAATTTTCTATGTCGATTTTTGGGCGGTAAAGGGGGCGGGCCGAATTCTGAAACAAACTTGATCTGCTTGCAATATAGAGGAACCTACATACCAATTTTGGTGTCTCTAGCATTTAAAGTGCTCTTATAATATGAATACGAAATTTTCTATGTCGATTTTTGGGCGGTAAAGAGGGCGTGGCCAAATTCTGAAACAAACTTGATCTGCTTGCAATATAGAGGAACCTACATACCAAGTTCCTAGCTCTTTTAGTCTCCGATATCTAGGTGTTCATACAGACGTCAGGCGGACGGACAGATGGACATTGCGATATCGACTCGGTTATTGATGCTGATCAAGAATATATATAGGTTATAGGGTCTGCCACGCCTCCTTCTGCCTGTTACGCATATTTTCGTTAAAACAAACCCAATAGACCCCTGTACTTTTTTTAAGTACGGGGTCTAAAAATCCTGCCGAATAAACCCAATGTTGATAAAACGACCCTTTGCATTAAAATGACAGAAACTGCAGTTGAAATGCCTTCACTTGCAATTTTTAAGTGATAATAATTCGTAAGCAGAACGGAGAAATTATGTGATTTGAATATGTGTCATTTAGCATGTACTGATTACTGAATTATCAAAAGTAAAGAAGAGATTACTGATTAGCTAGGGGGCTGCGCCTCCTGTGTTGTGTCCGGGTTACAGAATATTTTATAGATAAATATCAGGTTGTCCGAATTAACAAGTGTCCAAACTATTGAAATAAAACAGTAATTTATAGTTGCGTAGAAGAAGTTTATTCAAGAAAAATATAAAAAGTGCTGCCCTTGTTCGTTGGCGAGCTTTCTATTTTGTGTATGGTAAGTTTAGCAAACTCGAGGTCATGTTTTTTGTCAATTGACACTTGTTAACAACACACACAAAGCACTTGCAAAAAAGCAAAGAGCATGGTTCGGCATACAGCTGTTTCAATTTTTCGTTCTATCACTTACGCTTCGTTGCGTTCTACCCTTTCTAATGTCGATAACAAAACTTTTCGATGGTACATCTATCTTAATATCGATAGTCGATTTGAACTAGTTTTCGGATTTCAGTGATCGAAGTTTCAACCGACTCGTATTTTTAATTAGAAATTTTAAAATAAATTTACCAAAAGGGCCTAACGGCCCCAACGACACCTTATATCTCAAGAGCCAGGTGAGCTAGAAAATGTTTTAGTATGCCATTATGTAAGTCAGGACTAACTTTCGATAGGTACATAACTTGATTGGACAGTAATAGAAAATTTTCCATATGAGCTTTATATGTAGCCGACCGCAGTGATTAAAACTTTTTTAAATATTAAGCAATGTTTTTTAAAAGATGAAAAAAGATTTAAATACATATTTCGGACAAAAAGAAATTTACTTTTTATTTAATTTAATATGTAAATATGCACAGAAAATATTTTTTTACTTTGACCGACAAGCCTAAGTCACCCAATGGGCCAATCACCACGCGTTAGCGCGTAAGCTTAAAAATTTTTCTATCCAATACTTCTTAAATTTTTAAAATATCTTTACTGGCTCAAATGATATGATTTTTGCAAAAAATTATGAGAGATTGTCCCACTGTGCGACGCTTTTCAAGACAATCTATCTATCAGCGACTCACAAACACATATAGTCTCTCACTAAATAACCCTCATGCAGTTAATTGAACCAAATTTTTGTTTGACATACTCTTAACAGGATTCATATGCTGAATATATATCTGTGCCGGTGTGTCAATTGCATTATGTTTTGGTAGCATAAGAAAAATATTTGTAATGAATTGACGACACAAAAGTTGCTAAAACGGTCATTAAATTCAGCTTTTGTACTAACAAGCAAAAAGCAATTTTGTCTATGAAGTTAATTAATAGTTGAACATGAACAAATGTCAGATAGATGGAGTCAATCTTCCTTAAAAAAAGTACAGGGGTCTATTGGGTTTGTTTAAAAGAAAATGTGCGTAACAGGAAGAAGGAGGCGTGGCAGACCCTATAAAGTATATATATTCTTGATCAGCATCAATAGCCAAGTCTATATAGCAATGTCCGTCTGTCTTTATGGGGTCTGCCACGCCTCCTTCTGCCTTTTACGCACATTTTCGTTAAAACAAACCCAATAGACCCCTGTACTTTTTTTAAGTACCGGGTCTAAAAATTGAGTAACTTGATAACATGAAAATTGAGTTAACATATTATATAACAAATTGGCGTCCGATCAGTCATGGGCTTCTGTGGCGAGTGTGCTGAAGCGCAGCGCTCAGGATCTTGTTGGTCAGCCGGTCATGAGTTCGAACCCTGGCAGGGACGTGTGTTTTAACCCGAATCGTCCTGAGAAACTGATTTTCGAGTTTCTTCACGAAACTTTCAGGAATACATAGATTTGAGGTCGCTGAATCCGAAAAACACATTCACTTTGTTCGTCCGACAGGACCAATTTTTCGGTTGTTACCATATGGTAACGCTGGGAAGTACAGGGTACAGGTTTTCTTAACACTACAAAATACAAATATTTAAGAAAAAGTCTAATAAACACAGCTTAATCCAACAGGGGGGCTCTCCCTTAGTATATCTGACCAAATTTGGGTCAAATCCGTGCAGTATTTCGTATATATAACATAACTGTCATAGGAACAATCGGGGTCAAACTCACCTTTAGTATGATAAACTTTTTTGTTTTCTGAGATATCTCAACCAAACTCTTAAATTATGTATTTAATATGTTCTTATACATCCTTACCAAATTTGGTTTAAATCGGACCACTAGCTGCCATAGGAGCAATCATATTTTATGAACAAAACAGTACCGAAACGCGAAAAAATGTATGGGAAAAACCTGTACCCTGTACTTCCCAGCGTTATCATATGGTAACACGAAAATTAAAAGCGTAAATTTACCGAAAGAAACATATAATTTTTCAACATTTTTTTTACAAATAAAAACAGTACTCTTTTACCTTTCTAATGATGTGTGCATTGCATATAGTTCAGTACTTAAATTCGTTAAACGGCTTAAATTTACTTACGACCAATTGCCAAATGCCGTTTTCTTGCATTGCAGAATGTAATGAGCAACTTAATTCGCATTTTTTGATCAGCTTACGTCGAGAAATTGTTTCAATCAACTTTTAATCAGTAAGAGACAACCATTTACTCTTAGAATATCAAATAAAAGTTAATCTAATGTTAATATGTTGTCTAAAAATGAAGTTTTAGTAAGTGCCTATTGCTTGTTACCATATGGTAACGCTGGGAAGATTCGGGTTAATTCAATAACTTTGCATTGACATTCAATTTTTATTTATTAATGTTATTATAACATATAATATTAAGTGTTATTAAACATTTTTAAAATTATGAAATATAGTACTTTAAAACCAATATGGCAATTTGGCATCCTGTGTAGTTCAATTGGTTGAACCACCAAAGTTTTAAACTTTCTTTAAAATTAGGTCGTGGTCTCCATTCCCGGCTCCATCAACAAATTTTTTTTTAATTTATAGTTTTTGTTAAAATTTTTTGTTTTTTTGATAATTTTTTCTTTGTCATGTACATTATCATTTTAAACACACATATACGTGTTTTATCTCGGAAATGATCATTACGCTTGAAAAAAATCAAGTCTATAAGATATGTATCTTAACCAAACTAACAGCATTTGCATGTGGGTTATTCTTTTAATTCATGACCGAAGTTGGTGCAAATCGGACAACTATATCACAGAGCTCCCATAGGAGGAACCGGACGAAAATCAAGTTTAAGCATGAAAAACTTTCTTGTTGTAGAAGATATCGTTACCAAACTTTTACTATATGCTTTTTAATTAGTCTTGTATACCCTTAGCGAAGTTGGTTTAAATCGGACCACTATATCATATAGCTGTAATAGGACCGATCGGTCGAAAATGAGGTTTTAGTATGAACAACTTTTTTGTTCAATGAGATGTCGTAACCAAATTGATATATTATGCATTTAAGTTAGTCTTATATATCTATATTGAAGCTGGTTCAAATCGTTACACTATATAATATAGCGGTCATAAGACAGATCGGGCGAAAATCAAGTCTTAGTATTGTATGTGCATTTTTTTTCCCCTTAGTAAGTACGGGGTCTCCAACAGTCGAGTATGCTCGACTGTAGCACGGCGAGCGAAGCGAGCAGGGGGCGGAGCCCCCAAGTTTATATTATGGTTTTTGTTTAAATTTTTGTTTTTTGTTTTTTTGATAATTTTTTTTTGTCATGTACATTAACATTTTAAACACACATATATGTGTTTTATACATAAGCATGTGTGTTCTTAACAAAATCTCGGAAATTAACATTTGAAATGAACACTATATCATATAGCTGTAATAGGACCGATCGGTCGAAAATCAGGTTTTAGTATGAAAAACTTTTTTGTTCTTTGAGATATCCTAACCAAACTAATATATTATGCATTAAAGTTAGTCTTACACTGAGAGAAAAATCAAGCCCGATCGTACTTGAATCAAGAATTTCCGGTGTCAAAAGTCAGCCAAGCCCGAAAATTCTTGATTCAAGTACGAAATTCTAAATTTAAGAAATTTCTTAAATTCTTGATTTCAAGAGCGTTCGGATAATTCAAGCTCGTCTTAGGATTTTTTTAAGAATCTAATGGTCTCGATATAACCCCAAAATATAATAAATTTGAGAACATTTTGTACTTACTTTAAGCGCTTTTCAGACTTATAACTTCAAAACGTACTTGACTTAAGTATATTTCATACTTGATTCAAGTCCTTTAAATTCTATAAATGAGTGCAAAAACATCTTAAAATAATAATACAAAAGAATAAAAATACAAAATATAATGATAAAGTGATCAAAATCATAAATCATCAAAAGTAAGTGAGGACTGACTACAGAAATTATCCTGTTATCTAGAGTCCTCAACAACAGTTTAATTTTTTAGTGAGCGTCGAACAGCTCCTCATAGCAGACAAGCCAGAACTACTTGAGAATTCTAAGCAACCGAACGCAAAAATATATAAGAATTAAATATCTTGATTGAAGTCATATTGTACTTAATATAATACCGGTCAATCTCTGTTTTTCTGATCGTTCATACATACAATACTTTAAAGTACTACTAAGCAATCGTACTTACCGAAGTATTTTTAGATCAGGATAAAACATGTTTATATTTTAGAACGAAACAGCCTTTATTTAGTATACATAATTCTTAATTTCAGAATTTTGTTCTTATTTGCTAATTTTTAACGGATATTTATGCTTTAAGAACGATTCGCTTTTAAATCAAGAATATTTCAGAACGAATCGATCTAAAAATTTTCTAGACCAAAACGGGATTAATTTAAGATTTCTTTTTTGTAGAACGAATCGAACTACTTTTTTCTGAGTGTATGTATCCAAATCGAAGTTGGTTTTAGTCGGACAACTATATCATATAGCTGTAATAGGAGTGATCGGTCGAAAATCAGGTTTAAGTATGAATAACTTTTTTGTTCTTTTTTGTTTTGAGGGGCGGAGCCCCCTAGTTTTCTTTTGAAAGAGGTGCATTATAAATGTATAATACAATACAAAAGCAATATCTAATAGAAAAATCAATTTTCTTGGATTATTATCCTAAGGTTCCGCATCAACGATCTATTTTAAGAAATCGATCAAAAAACTCAAAAAATCCGACACAATTGTAATTGAACCACAAAAGAAATAAATATTATTTTTCTTAGGTAGCCCTAGCTGTTTTTTTATAAAACCATTTTATCTGTTAAAGTTTTGGAAAAGATTGGTAAAAATACGATACTTTTGAAGAAGACACGTTTTTTGGGAATGTGTGCAATGTTTGAAGTAGACATGTTATTTTTCACAAATTGTGGAATGAATTTTTTTGGTTGCTAAATTTTATAATATAGATATGGGGAAACCACCAAAAGATGTTAAAACCAGGGGGCTGCGCCCCCTGCTCGCTTCGCTCACCAACCCTCAGTCGAGAATACTCGACTATCGGAGACCCCGTGCCTACTATGGAAATAGAAAAGACTACAAAGTTGTAATACATTTTCGACAACTTTTTTCAACTTTGGACAGGATATATAAAACCAAGTTATTTTCAAACTGTATTGGTTTGGTTGAGATATCTCATACAATAAAAAATTTTATTTCGATTTGTGAGCGACAGGGGGGGGGGGGGGGGCGTGACTAAATTTTGAAACAAACTTGATCTGCTTGCAATATTTATTTATTAATTAATTTATTGATGCACGACTTAAAGCAGTCGGCAAAGAAAAAATTATTAAATATAAAAATTAATATTAAAATTTAAAATAAAATTAATGTTAAAAATAAATATAAGCAATATACTGTAAAGAAAAAATTCAAATTAGAATTACATCTGGGGTAAGCAATAATTAAAAATGATCCAACATTTGTTGCAAGGATTGGAGAAATCCCAGAAAAACCCAATCAGATCAATAAAGATTAGTGTTTGTATTAGTAATAGAATACTTGTTTGGATATTTAAATGTAATATAACAGGTTATTAGTATTAGTAAGGTCAGAGATTTAACGAAAAATATTGGAAAAGTGCGGATTTTAGCTCCTAGTTAACCTGCGGGGGACTGAAAAGCTGAGGCGGCCCAGCAGGGAACAAGAATCGATCTCGCCAATAATCAATTTATGAAGAAAAACAACACCAAGAGTTTTCCTACGATGAATTAAAGACGGAAGGTTAAGAAGACGAAGCCTATGGGAGTACGGTGGTAAACGACGGTTGGGATCCCTGTTAAAACCACGTAAGGCGAAAAGCAATAATTGCTTTTGAACTGATTCAATTTGATTCTGATTTATTTGATACTGCGGGCACCAAATGCACAAACAGTATTCAAGGATGGGACAGACTTAAGAGACGTAAAGGAGTTTAGTGGTGAAAGGATCATTGAATTCTTTCGACCAACGTTTAATGAAACCAAGTACTCCTTTGGCATCATTAACTATAGTGGAGATGTGCAAATTGAAGCATAATTTGCAGTCAAATAATACTCCAAGATCCTTTACAGTTTTTATACGTTGCAAAGGGATATTGTCAATCGTATAAGAACCTAAGTAGGGCCTAGAACGACTAAATGTCGTAAACATACACTTTGAACAATTGAGATGCAACTTATTGGCTGAGCACCAAAGTTGCATAGTGTTCAAATCGTCTTGCAAACGATTATGAAGCAGGGGATCCGTGTATGAAAAAATGAGCTTAACATCATCTGCATACATTCAAATATAAGAATGGGACAGAATACTACCTTGAGGTACACCAGAAGTTGCACGAACCGATCTTGAAATGGTTGACCTAAGAAGCACTTTTTGGGTCCTACCTTTTAAGTAAGTGGAAACCCAACCTATGCAGTTAAGTTTGTAAAGTAATAGGTCATGGTTCACAGAGTCAAAGGCTTTACTGAAGTCAGTGTAAATGACATCAGTTTGCTTTTTCTCTGAAAATGCATCATTTACCAGTGAGGTAAATTCAAGTAAATTGGTCGTGGTAGACCGAATCTTAATAAAGCCGGGGAAATTATCGATTTACAGAAATACTGCAAAGAAGAAACAAGGATTTTTTCAAATAATTTAGGAATGGCTGATAGCTTTGCAATGCCTATGTAGTTCGAAATATCAGACTTACCACCTTTTTTGTGGAGGGAAATGATATAAGATTCTTTCCAAACATTTGGAAAGTTTGAAGTTTCAAGGGATAGATTAAAAAGCTTATGCAACGGGTCAGCTAAAGAAGAACAGCATTCCTTAAGTAGACAACTAGGAATGTTGTCTGGCCCAGGAATGAAAGAAGATTTTAAAGAGCTAATAGAAGAGATTATATTGTTGTGAGAAATAGAATATATGAAATGGAATAGAATATATAGAAATGGAATATATTTTGGAATGCACACATCTAAGAGTCCATTTAGGGTCTCATAGAAAGAACTAAGAGCAATATCGATGTCAGTCGCTTTTTCTAAAAAGCACCAGTCGGTAGCAAGGATAAGTTCATTAAGCAAGGAATAATTTCCCTTGCGAAAACAACGACGAGGTGATTGCTGACATAATAAAGGTGGCCTAAAAGGTTTAGAGATTGAGATAGAAATTTCTATAGTAGGATGATGTAAGTCTTCAGGGATACTAAATGGGGATGACCTAGAGACGGCAGTATTTGCGAAGTCATTATTAAAAACTTGATCAAGAATTCCATCATTATGATTTCTTATTGAGTTCATTTGAAACAACGAGAGATCAAACATGTTATCTAAAAAATTATCTTGTTTTAAGGGAATAAGGTAATTTGTGCTACTCGAAAATGACCAAGAAATTTTAGGCAAATAAAAATCCCCCAGTACAATAAATAAATCGTTATCTTTTATATCATGACTAATTTCTTCAATTTCTTCAATGCTGCAAGTAAACTGACGGAATAGCTTTATTTGGAGGGATATAAGAGCAGGAGATAAAAATTGATCGAGATGAGAAGTTACTTTGACAGCAACAATTTCAATATCAGTAGTCACATTAAAAGAAATGCGTTCTGACTGAAGAGCCGAATTAGTAGCAATAAGAACGCCACCACTTCGAGTCGGTCGATCATATCTATATAAAAGGTAATTACTCGACATAACTTCAGAATCAGACTCTAAAGGAGTTAACCAAGTTTCTGACAATGCAATTATATCAGAATCAAAGGACATACTACTCAAATATAGATTGTTGAGCTTAGTAAGGACGCCTCTAGCATTTTGATAATGAATACAGGCGAAATCGGGCCGCAGGTCTAGTTTTTTTAAAGCCGTTTTGGCGGGGTCCTGTACGTTGGAGCTGCCGGCAGTAAGAGAAACAGGCAAGGGTTCACTACGCCTTTTGGGCTTTAACTCATGAGCAATCATATGTTGTGGCCAAAATTTTGGATCACAAATGACAGAAATTGAGTCATGAGGGACACTTATTTTAAAAGATGCTATTTCACGAGCAGTGGCAAAATTAAATTTAGTGATTGAGACACTAGCAGAAATTTTGCTTGAAATGTATGCCGCTACAGAGTCACAAGTAGTGTCCGAGGATAATCTGGACACAAATACTTGCTTACGAGGAGCAACAACATTTAATATAGGGACCTCAGATGTAGAGGCAGCTACGTTATCAGTAGTATTGTTAGGCGTTGCATTGCGAGGACCTTCCGACCCGATTTAGTCCGCACCGAAGACGCGATGACTTGGGCTGGTTCAAATGTCTGAGTGATAGAATCACCTGCAGAAGGTGTAGGAGAATTGAATAGGTTAACAATACTCGGACTGGCCGATACGGACAACGTTGGGGAGACATCTTGATAGTGACGAGATGCCAAGAGATGTCACGGGAGGCTGACTAACTGGTATATTAGGGGGAACTGCTAAAAATTGAGGATCAGGTGGTGAGTTAAATTTATATTGGCTAAGCAGATCGAGACTAGAGTCAAAATCACTCGAAAGAAGCTTAGCCATTTTGTTAAGTTTTAAGAGTTGGTTTCTCACAGAAGTATATATTCTTGAGAAATCAATTTGCAACTCGATACATATTGGACAAGACCCTTTGACTGCACCATATTCCTTTTTAGAAACGGCAATGATCTTATCACATTGTGGACCTGAAAGTCCTGCTCACTTGGCATGCATGAGATTATCACACAACCAACAATTAATAAATCTCGGTTGATCAAGACCATCGGCACACTTAATAGTGCAGTTTTTCTTACAGCACGACATATTTCCAACAGAAAACAACAAATAAATAAAACAAGCAGAAAAGGCAGAAAATTGCGCACGAAAATAGATCGGGAGGCACTCAAATGAAGCTCTAAGCCAGAGAGCAAAACACAAAAACAATTTGTGTGAGAGCGCGCTGCTAAACAAAACGAAATGCAGCTGCGAACACACACACAAACAAATGTATTAAGATGTGCGAAGCGCCAAAACTGAGATAAGGAGATGTAAACACAAACAAAAACAATCGCTGTGATTACAATAACAACAAACTTGTGTGAGCGAGGTGTAAAGCATAAGCCGAAATACACAAACAAACACCAGCACAAGAATGTAAGGATTTAAGGGAAAATGCAAAACTAAGTTTAGCAAAAATAAAATGCTATTTATTTTGACCACAATGCACAAATGATACAACTTACACAGCAAGTCGATGGCTAGTTCACTTTTGCACAATTTTAGATGTTAAAATATTAAAACGGTGCGTTATTATTCACAAAAAATGATGAAAGTTTACGATCCAAATTAAAACACATCTGTTTTGCTGAAGCAAAGAACTCAACATACCAAGTTTGGTGTTTTTAGCTCTTATAGTCTCTGGACAGACAGACAGACGGACATTGCTATATCGACTTGGCTATTGATGCTGATCAAGTATATATATAGTTTATAGGGTCTGCCACGCCTCCTTCTGCCTGTTACGCACATTTTCGTTAAAACAAACCCAATAGACCCCTGTACTTTTTTTAAGTACGGGATCTAAATATATTTCCAACAAATTACTCAACCACAAAATTTGAAAATTGAATATTTGCTAGACATAAACTTGTCAAGGCAAATATAGAACTGTAAACTTGAAAACAACTCAGCAAATATTTAATTTACTTATCGTTTAATAATCCTCCCAATTGAAATTATAATTTGGTTGGAGTTAGAGGCTGCATCAGAGTCAGACTCACAAAGCCAATCTTTACACTTATTTACTTTAATTTCCCAAAAATTTCTAAAGCAAACAATGACAAGAACAAATTTCTCTCTAGCTGGCCTCACATAATT
This sequence comes from Drosophila phalerata, assembly GCA_951394115.2. NCBI lineage: Eukaryota > Metazoa > Arthropoda > Insecta > Diptera > Drosophilidae > Drosophila > Drosophila phalerata. The sequence continues at coordinate 3,973,869 of OX596008.2, read as the reverse complement.
CATGCTTGAGGCAATTTGAATGTCCAATAATCAGAAATTCCTCAAGTTTTTTGCCTCTCACTTTGGCCTAACTTTTATTGACTTGACTTCGCAGCTTTTTGATTTGATTATAAATTAAATAAGTGCCATGGCAGCGCCAGCAAGTGAACCACAAGCGCCCCGGCCCACTGAAGCCTGTGCGCTACTCTCAGCCATTGCCACTATTATTAAAGTTGGTGAGTATGGACTTAATGTTTTTCGTATATCTCTAGGTCCGATCAATAATTTATTGAACTTTGCTTAAAAGAGTGTAGCAAATTTTAATTTAGTTTCAGTCAAAATTTAACTTATACTCTATTTCCACTACAGCACATTTGCCACATTCGACGCAATTTTCATTAATCAGACCGAATGCTCAGCTTATTTCAGTAGGAAATACGAATTATCATTTTGCCCACATTTAAATCAAATGTTAACATTCGTTGCCATTCGCCCTTTCCAATTTCAGTCTTTTTATATAGAAAACCCGATGTCTATCGATAAACTCATGGAAAATAAAGCCATCATCACTTTTACCAGCTGTTTTGTTCAATAACTAGATGGGCGGAGCTACTTATTGTGGAAAAGCTAAGATTGGTAAAAATTCAAAAATACTTAGATGCTTGGCACGCAGCAGGATTGGTGACCTAACAGAGTGTTGTATTACATTAATTGACAAATTGCTGCAAAGACAACTATATGATATAATAAGCCGACTTGAGCCATCAGTTAGGATTAATAGCACTAACTTACATACATAGTCTATAAGTTTGGCAACATAACTCAAAGAACAAAAAAAAATTGTCATACTAACGCTTGAATTTCGACCGATCTGTCCTATGGTAGCTATATGATATAGTAGACCGATTTTCACCAACTTCGGTCAGGATGTATAAAATCAAGTAAAGTGAATCCAGTATTAGTTTGATTAAGATATCTAATAAAACAAATGTTTTCCATACTAAGTTTTTCTCTTATAGTTTCTAAGATGTAGGCGCTCACATAGACAGACTGACGGACGGACGGACATGGCTATATCGGACATCGGCTATATTGATGCTAATCAAGAATATATATACTTTATAGGATCGGAGATGCCTCCTTCTCTCTGTTACGTACGTTCCAACGAACCCAATATACCCTTTTATTTATTTTTTAAGTAACGGGAACAAAAATTGTTTGTCTGTTTGCATCTAAGCGCTAAGAATTCGTCGACTTACGAGATACAAAGGGAAAAGAAGGCTAAAAAGACACCACCCACAGGATCTGCCTAACAGAGTCCTGTCATAAGTAAAACTGATGTAAAAATGTAAATGTAATCTAAATTTTAATGTAATTAATTGTATATCTCGCTGTAATTGCCGTAGTCACCATTTTTAATTGTCTTTGATGTAAAACTAGCTTAAGCTGCCATATGGTAGCAGAATACTCGTTGCTAGAATATATAAAAATTTAATAAAAATTAAAATTTTTTGGATAAAAAAGCGCTAAGAAACCTGAGATGTAATGAGGGGATTTATTCCCTTTCGAAAATCTAAAAATATTTGTTCTACGACTTTTTGAAGAAATGCTATTTCCCGCTAAAATTGAAACCACAACAGTATCCAACCCAAGCTTAAGATATGTCCTGTTTGTCGTTGGAATCGTAATTTTCAGTACTTTTAGGCGTGGGTACTAGAGCCTATTTGATTCGTGTCAATAATGGTACACTTCTGTAGAAGACAATTGATTCTGACTGACTCGTGGCTATTTCCTACAAGCTAATGTATGTACATCTTAAAGGATGAGAGAGAATGAGAGGATAGTGTATGTATATCTTAAAGGACAAGCTGGTTCCCCTGACCTTAGTCTTACAATCAATAATATTACTCATGTTTATAATGCACAATGAATCTTAATTATATATGTTTATGTACAAAAATTTTTTTATCTTAATTTATCGCATTTCTACATTTTTTATTATTTGTCATTCTTTTTTACTGTTCTTTTTTATTTTATTTCCAATCCATAGTTTAATATTTTGAATACTCCAAATGCCTTTGTACACTCAGAAAAAAATTTAAGATTTGCGTACTTAAACAGGCGATTTTCAAGTACAAACGTTCTCAAAAGCTGGGGAAGTTCGGAAATCCTAAAACTGAGTACAAAAATCTTAATTCAAGTTCGGTTTTCGCAAGTACGGAAATCTTAAAGGAGATTTTTTTAGGATACTTTAAGTACGCTTTGAGATTAATTCAAGTATGTAAGGTTTCGATACATGCTAGTTTAAGTACACAAAAATCTTACATTTTTCCCAAAACGTACTTGTTTCAAGTAAAAAAAAATTTTCATAAACAATTAATTTTAATCTTAAAACATACACTAGTATGTATACTAAAAAAAAGAAAAATCCCAGAGTTAAATACCATTTAATAATGGTGTATTTTCTTGGTTAGCGACCTTTCGAAATGGGTGCTGATTTCACTAGCGATCCAAGCCTAACGTCATATTTGCGTCGCTAGAACCTGTTGAGAATTCTAAGGTGCGACAATGAAAAACAAATAATCCAAAATGTACTTGATTTAAGTTCAAAATGTTCTCATTTTTAACTTTCTTTCGATCTTGAAAAAAAACTGTTTTAAGTACAAAATAATCTTAAACTAGTTTAGTACAAATAACTCAGTTATTTCTGGAGGCATATTAACGAGACTCACTGATTATATATTTGCCGTGGTCTTATATATTCCTACTAAGTTTTATTAAAATCGAACTACTATTTCGGACAGCTGCCATAGTAAAGGAAAATCGGAATTCTAAATTTGAGATCGATTCATACTTAATTTAAGATTTTTAGTAGACAGCAATCTTAAAATTTAAGGATCAAAGATTCAAGTACGGTCGTGCCTAATTTTAGTATGGCATTTTTTTCTGAGAGTAGGGACTCCGAGATACTTGCAAATTTTTAACGTCTTTGAGTAAAACCTATCATTCCGCATGACTTTTGCAATCACATATGGCCCTTTATTTTTCGGTAATAATTTTCTCGGAGTCCCTATCGTAGTATCGAAATTTTTTACCATTACATAATCACATTTTTATACCCTGAGCCCATTAAAAATGGGCAAAAAGGGATAATGCATTTGGCAGAATGTATGTAACAGGCAGAAGGGGGCGTGGCAGACCCCCAAAAGTATATATATTCTTGATCAGGATCAACAGCCGAGTCGATTGACCCATGTCCGTCTGTCCGTCTGCCCGTCTGTTTTAACGCGTCGATCTCAGATACCATAAGAGCTAGAGACTTCAAACTTGGTATGTAGGTTCCTGGATACCGTGCACAGATCAAGTTTGTTTTTATTTTTGTATTTTATTTTTGTATTTTGTATCATATAGCTGCCATAGGAACGATACATCGAAAATGAAGTTTTAGTATAAAAAGCATCTTCGATTTTCGAGATATCTCAACCATTCTCACACGATATAATAGTATTCTACATTCTGACCAAATTTGGTCCAAGTCGGCCCACTATATCATATAGCTGTCATTGAGACGCTCTGCCGAAAATCAAGTTTTAGATCGAGATATCGTAACCAAACTTATAGAATATGAATCTGGGCTGGTATTATACATCCTGACCAAATTTGGTTCAAATCGGTTCACTCAATCGAAAAGAATGTCTTGGTATGAAAATTTGTTTTGTTTTTTGAGATATCTTAACCAAACTAAAAAAATATGCATTTATGTTGGTGTTTTATATTCTGGCCAAATTTGGTTCAAAACGGTTCCATATATCATATAGTTGCTATAGGAACAATTGGTGGAAAATCAATTTTTATTAAAGAGTACCTGGGCTCAGGGTATCCTACTGTCGAGCGTGCTCAACTGTAGCCGCACCTCACCGCGAGCGAAGCGATCAGGGGGCGGAGCCCTCGTGATTATAATCTCTACTCTTTTTTTGTAATACGCCTCATTATAAGCTTGGCCATTCTTTTGTGTTTTCTTTACTTCATTTCTGATTTCCTCAATATTCATTATATACGTATCAACCAAAAATTTACTGAACAAAGTGCGACAAATCAAATCGAATCATTATTCTGTAAATTTAAAAACCAAGAGCCTATACAGTCGTTTTAAGATCTTCTTTTGTCATAGGATCATGATGTATGTCAAAGGCATAACCATCTTCGCCATGACAGAAGAGTTACGGATATTGTAAGGCGTCATACGATCGGCGTAGTTCACTGATACGTTTTAGTTTTTAATCGTGACTTTCAATAACAATATCTCGTTTCTCAAACTGTTGGCCAAATATGAGCAGTGCCACTTCACTTACTTGTAGTGCATTAAAGCGCCCTTTGTGTACACCGGCTAGTTTATTATCGGCGTGAATGACCATTTTTTAATCTTTACAATCTTTTGACACTTTTTGAATAGAAGTTTTGAAATCTTTGACTTAAGAATACATTGATTAAAGCGCTTTAACTAACTCTAGTTGAATATTAGAGATGTGTTTACACCTTAATATAGCTTTTTGTCACATTCGCCAACGAAATAAATTTGAAGAAATTTTTCTTCGCCTTCAGAATCTGGATAAAGACTTCCAGCTAAGTGATAAACTTGACCCTGAACTTTAAGAGTTGGCATATATACCTTCTATTATATTTTCGTTTTTCCAAATAAACTCATTTGAAAGCAGTTGTTGTATTTTCTAATACAATCCATAAAGTGGACGTGACTGTGATGACCACCAATTATAAAGTAATTATTTAACTGTTAAGTGGTTCTGCTTTCAAAGAAGGAAGTTGAACTTTTCCTTCTTTACAGCATATACCTTTTGGCACTCCATTCCATTTAAAAGCAGAACAAAATTTACACTTTTGATCCATTTTACTTAATGCAATCGTTTTATCGTTTTTATATGCCGTTTCTAAATCATAATTGAAGGCAGAATTTGCCTTAATGTTCCATGTGCGCAAACGTCTTTGATTTCTTGCAGCTGGATTTATAGCCTGATAGTTAGCTTGCTTTGTTTTTGCACTTCACGATGCTCAGTCTGATGCTTAGCAACGGCAGCTTGGTGCACTTTAGGATGCTCAGATTGATATTTTAGAGATGAAGTTCTTAACTGCTTCTTTCTAATTACATCATATAGTCAAAATCGCCTTTTCGTTGATTTTTTTGAAAAGAAGCTGTACTTTGAGAGGAAGAATTTGCAATTTGCAACGCTTCTAATAGGATGAGAACATTATAATTTTCATAAAAAGGATTGCCTGAAAAACGTAGTCTTCTCAATGGATTTTCAAGTGTCCCACACTACTTTGATACAAATTCGATATATCTCCGCACCGGCCATTACTATAGATATGTATGAGACTGTTTCATTTGTTTCTCAAATTCTGCGGAGCTGTCAATAATGTTTCCCTCTGAGTTTGAGGTAAATAGATAAAACTTATCCCCAAGGCTGCAAACCACCAAAATTTTGTTAAAGGTTCGGTTCGATGGTTCGAACCATAGAGCAAGACTTAGGTTCGGTTCGTAAACCGGTTTATACACCTCCTAAACCCAAGGTTTGGGTTCGAATAATGAGCAAACAAATTTTTTTGTATGTAATTTTTCTTGATTTTTATATCAAAGTAAAATTAAAAAAAAACTAGGGGGCTCCGCCCCCTGCTCGCTTCGCTCGCCAACCCCCCGCTCGCTTCGCTCGCGGTGCTACAGTCGAGAATACTCGACTGTCGGAGACCCCGTACTTACTATGGAAATAGAAAAGACTACAAAAATTATAAAATAATTTGGCCGCTTGATGCTGTTGCAAAGCATTGTAATACATTTTCGACTACTTTTTTCAATGACAGCTATATGAGATAGTTGTCCGATTTGAACCAACTTCGGTCAGGATATATAAATCCAAGTTATATGCATACTGTAATAGTTTAGTTGAGATATCTCATAAAACAAAAAAGTTTTTCATACTAAGACTTGATTTTCTCCCGATCGGTCCAATGGCAGCTATATGATATAGTGGTCCGATTTGAACCAACTTTAGACAGGATATATAAAACCAATTTATATGCATATTGTATTAGTTTGGTTAAGATATCTCATAAAACAAAAAAGTTTTTCATACTAAGACTTGATTTTCGCCCGATCGGTCCTATGAAAGCTATATGATATAGTGGTCCGATGTAAACCAACTTTGGACAGCCAATATAAAACCAAGTTGTATGCATACTGTAAAAGTTTTGTTGAGATATCTTATAAAACAAATAAGTTTTTCATACTAAGACTTGATTTTCGGCTGATCGGTCCTATGAAAGCTATATGGTATAGTGGTACGATTTAAGACAACTTCGGACAGGCAATATAAAACCAATTTATATGCATATTGTATTAGTTTGGTTAAGATATCTCATAAAACAAATAAGTTTTTCATACTAAGACTTGATTTTCGCCCGATCGGTCCTATGGCAGCTATATGATATAGTGGTCCGATCCAAAAAAGAATCAAACTTGATATGCCTGCTATATAGAGGAATCTACATACTAAGTTTGGTGTCATTAGCTTTGAAATTGTTCTTATAATTTGGATACGAAATTTTGTTTTTCGATTTGTGGGCGACAAAGGGGGCGTGGCACAATTTAGAAACAAACTTGATCTGCTTGCAATATAGACGAACCTACATACCAAGTTTGGTGTCTCTAGCTCTTATAGTCTCTGAGATCTAGGTGTTCATACAGACGGACGGACAGACAGACAGACAGACGGACAGACGGACATTGCTATATCGACTTGGCTATTGATGCTGATCAAGAATATATATAGTTTATAGGGTCTGCCACGCCTCCTTCTGCCTGTTACGCACATTTTCGTTAAAACAAACCCAATAGACCCCTGTACTTTTTTTAAGTACGGGGTCTAAATATATATTATTTTATAGTAGTCTTAATAAGTATAAAGATGATCTATTATTTTAATATAATTTAATTTAAATTTATATTAAATTTAATTTATAATATATTTTAAATGATCTAGTTTTGCTTCCACGCGATTGAATTCACTTCACTTCTCGATAAGCACTAAATTCCAAGAAAAGTATCGATTGTAGATCATTTAGTTCTGCAAATGAACTACGAAGAACAAAATCTAGTGAGTTGTCGATGTTTTCATGGAAATCGATTCAATCAACTCGATAGATCATCGCTTTCGCGAAAATCAAGTTGTCGATATTTCGATGCATTTTTACATCACTAATAAAAGTAATGTTTTTATCTTTTTTTTTCGAACCGAACCTTTTATTTAAGAAATGGGTTCGGTTCAGGTTCGGGTTGACGGAGTATGCAAAATCAAATGTTCGTGATCCGGTACGGATTGCTTAAAGACCCGAACCGAACCGGTTCAGAGAGGTTCGGTTCAGAACCGGTTTGCAGCCTTGCTTATCCCATCGATCAACGTATATAACCAAAACATTTTTGGATGTCATTCAAAATAAAGGAAATTGACCTAAAAAGGCAAGCTCCGTCACCTATGATAGGAACTATGGAATGGGGTTTTACAGCACCATCAATATTAAGATATTCAATATTCATGATGACAATCTTAATAGAAATTTGTAAAATATTCAAATTTATTGCTTTTTGATAGAAAAGTTCCAATCTGTCTGTACAAAAACAAACTTTTAATATGCACTAATAACACTGGGCAACAGCCCAAATCTGAATTGAACCAAACCGGCTTCTTATGATAGATTTGGGGCCCCAAATGCCGAAAAACATTTTTTTTTTTTTCTAAAGCAAAATTTTTTTTTTTATAATTTTTTGAAATTATTTTTTCATGCCGTTTTTTAGAGGTACGCTCACTTTTGTCATCATTGCACCCGAATGCCAAAACCGATATTCACATTACTTTTTCTGAAAACTAATGAATATACCTGTAATTCATCTATACACAGATTAAGATTAAAGTCAGTAGCTTAAGAGCTATTAATTTTTGAATAAAGAAAATGTTGTTTTTTAAAGCTTTTTTCTTACCTTTTTTTATTTTAAAATTCAAGGAAAACTCGAGCTAAAATATGCCAAAAATACTAAATTTCGGTTGAAATCGAGTTTTCATCGAGCTTTTTCTCATCTTTACATGAGCATATGTGAAATACTTTTCATAGTCAAGGGCCTAGGTCTAGCACCCTAGCAATAAATTTTTTTAGTACAAGTTGTTGTGACGTGTTTCACATGTGCTCCCTGCAATGCTGCTACTGTATAGTGACAACCCTAAGGGCCGTTTTCTCATCATGCTTTTAACCTTACAGTCTAGACAAATTAGTCTTGAAGGGAACTTTGATTTTCTTGTCACAAATTTAGTTGCAGGCAGGCTGTAAGTTACAGGGCGGATCATCCATACTATAAGGGCTTAACATTCGCCAACTACGATTATTTCGGTGTTGCTAAGGGCAACGCCATAAAGTATATCAATTATTGCATACCTTAAGGGTCCTGAATTGCTTATCATCATTTATCCTAATTTATAACCGCGATATCTGATATTTATGAGAATAAGCAGAATAATAGCTAAAAATAACACGAAACGTTATTTAAAAACAAAAGAGTTTTATACTCAAAAATGAGGGTGCAATATGTTGTTTTTGCGATTTGCATTGGACAACCGTGGCGTGGAATAAATTTGAAAGGCTATTGAAATATTCCACATTCATGGTAGTCCGTCTACCAAATTTGGTTGTACAAACTTTCAAAGCGGTTGAGATATAGGCACAATTCACTCACTTTAAATTTTGCGCCAAACCTTCTGACAAGTGTTGCTTATTTTTAAAAAGTGTGACCCTTTTTGTGGAACCGAGCTGCCAACTTAGTCACATTTCTAAATGTTACGTTAAAATCAAGTTAAGAGAACGAAAAAAGTTAAAGCCTACATGTAGAGTAAAGTTTCCTATGAGTAAAGTAGGCTTCAATATTAAGATGAGAAAACGGCCCAAATATATTAGACTTATAGTGTATCCACTAATAATATATCACAAAAAAAAACTCTACACGAGGTGAAAGTCTAGTGACGAAAGCATATTCGAAAGCATAAAAATTCATTTTTTGGGCAGTGCCGAATGACAATAATTTTTTTTGTTAAATATTTAAATAACAGCAGGTACACATGTTATGTTAATGGTATAATAACATAATATATCTTTAGCCTGTTCCGAAGAACTTGTGGGATGGTTCGGAGGGGGCTTAGCTGAGGCCACCAGGCGGGTCGCGGGTTGCGGATAGCGAACGGCCACCCCTCGGGGAGGTTAACTGCGAATAGCGAGCCTACCTCGTAATAAGCAGTCCCGGACAAACAGCGTGTACGATACTGCTCACTGTACTTACAAGGCAGGACCGCCCTGCGGAAAGTGTCGCGAGGCACTTCGAGGACCGTCTCCTGGACAGGGAGCGGCCCTCCAACGTTGTAGACTTACCTCCACGTAGCCAAGCTCCGGCTTCCAATAGGAGAGTGCCACAGGCACAGAACAGACAATCCTGTCGGCCAGCAGCACGGCATATGCAAGGGAGCACGGTCGGACCTTCTCGACCGCTGCGTCCCGCGCTAGCCGCGGATCGACGGCAAGGCCAGCAACGGCCGCCATTTAAGAAGGATCTCCTGCCAGGTCTAGCAGAACCAGGTGGACGAGATGACCCCCACAGACGCAATCTCTGTGGATCACGGGTCAAAAGGTACATCCGGTACCTACATCAGGGGATGTTGCAGGAGGATGCGCTGGCCAAGGCAAAAGAGCCAAGACCATCGACCACCCAAAGTAGGGCATCGACCCACAAAAGATCCAGCAGTACGCTGACACCGCCAACCGATACCCCCAAAAGGGTACGCGCGGCGGGACCAAGTGCTGCACAAGGATCTGTAATGGCCACAACTACCGGAGCAGAGCGGAAGTACGCCACAAAAGCGCACCATGGCACGCCAGGAGCGGCGGCAGCAGCAGGGCGGCAGGAGGTCCTAGACGAGCGCCCCAGCACGTCAGCGGCAGCAGCAGCAGCAGCACCACCACTAGCACCAACAGTAGCCAGGAAGTCAACCTCCTCAGCGTCCACTGAACCTCGCGCAACCTACGCGTCGGTGGCGAAAAAGGTGAAAGTGGCCGTGTTACCTGCGGACTACCCCCAGGTAAGTCTCAGTCACGGGGACCTGTCCGCGCTTGAGGAGGCCATCCTGGATGAAGTCATACTGACAGGATGGGACACTGCCGCCTTTTTCTCTGGCATCCATTTCCGGGTTGGACACCTGGTTATAGACTGCACAGATGAGAATTCGGCAGACTGGCTGATGACTGTTGCATCAAGACTGCAGTCATGGAAGGGCGTTCCCCTTGACAGTAGAATGGGGGATGACATCCCGTCACCCCATAACATCACCATCTACTGCCCGAGAAGTGCGGATCGGTCAACCGAATCCTTGTTGATTATGCTGAGGAATCAGAACAAGATCGAGAACGACGCATGGAGGACGATATCAAGAAGGAACGAAGGAGGAGGAGCCCTAATGGTACTTGGCATCGATGAGATGGCCAAGGACGACATTGTGTCGAGAGGCCACCAACTTTTCTTCCGCTACGTGACGATTCCCGAAGTCGACAGCGCCTCCAACCGCTAAGACCAAATCCACTTGAGACAATCCACCTTCAACGGACATGGAAATATCTCCTGTGGCTGTCAGCGAGCCCAGTGTCCAACTGGCAGATCCCACCAATCCGTTGGAGGATCTGGCCGAGGATGAGGACCTGGCGGAGTTGACGCTGGACCCCGCTACAACCCAGGAGATAGAGGACCTGATGGGCATGTCGTCCCAGGAGATGTCGGACGAGCTGGAAGGAGCGGACGTCACTTTGACGTCACGCGTTGACGAGGGAGACTCCCGACCACCCTCGTCATGTGAAATGGAGCCGCTGCTTTAGTGCGATGACGCAAGTCGTGCAAAGGCGGCCTCGGCCGTCCTAGCCAGAATGTTCGCCAAACAACATCTTGGGCTAGCCCTTGTACAGGAGCCGTGGCATAACAACGGCATCAGAGGCCTGTACACAGCGGACTCAAAGGTAATCTGGGATCAAAGGGATCCAACACCTAGAACATGTATAATGGTAAGGAAATGTATAATTATACTATCCTTTCAGAATTCCTAAGCAGGGACTGCGTGGCAATAGCAGTGCAATCGATCGGTCCCCACCGCACCACTGTGGTTGCATCGGCATAATTGCCGGGGACGGAGCCTGCCCGCCAATGGAAGTCATCAGACTGACAGAACACTGCGTTCGGGAGAAGCTTCCTCTCGTCATCGGGTGCGATGCCAACGCACACCACGAGGTATGGGGTAGCACCGGCACCAACATGAGAGGTGAGTACCTTCTTGACTTTATATTTAGATATAACTCAGAAATTAGCAATGTCGGAAATACACCGACATTTGTAACCAGAGTAAGGGAAGAAGTCTTAGACATCACCATGATAAGCAAGGGTCTCAAGCCGCATCTAAGGAACTGGCATGTCTCTTCGGATGAGTCTATGTCTGATCATAGAATCATTCGATTTGAGCTGCAAGTGAATATGGATAGCAGCTTACCAACCCGTAATCTTAGGAAAACAAACTGGGAGAAGTACAAAAAGACCCTGCAACTGAATCTATCCAATGAAAGATCGGGCACACTCCGATCATCATTAGAACTAGAGAGAGCTGTAGGCTACCTAAACAGTAGCATAGTAAATGCCTTGGAAGAAAGCTGTCCTTTTGGAAGGAAGCGCAAAGAAACAGATGCCCCATGGTAGAGCGACAGCCTTGAAAGGCTAAGACTCACCACCCGCCGTCTCTTCAACAGAGCAAAGAGAGACGGACTATGGGACGCATACCGTGAAAGCCTTACCTCCTACAACAAGGAGATTAGAAAGGCCAAACGGAAGAATTATCGCGATTTCTGCGTAAGTATAGAAAGTACGACTGAAGGTGCACGGTTTCACAGGGCACTGTCTAAGCGTACACCAGAAGCAAACTTAACTTTGAAACGAAGTGATGGCACCTTCAGGAGCAGCAGCAGATACAATCGAAGTAAGGAACATGTGCAGGTCAACGTCCGCCGACTGGCAAATCGCCAAGTCGACAGTCACAACGGAACGATTACAATGGGCAATTGGTACTTTCCAAGCCTATAAATCGCCGGGTCTAGACATGATATCACATTTATTCCTACAGCAGGGGCAGGACATACTCCTCCCCATCATTAGGAAGATTATGATTAGCAGCCTCGCGCTCGGTTACATACCAAGCGCATGGCGTAGAGCGAGGGTGCTCTTCATCCCCAAGGCAGGGAAGAAAGACATCACCAGCCCAAAGTCGTTTAGACCCATCAGCTTAACATCGTTTTTGCTGAAAACGCTGGAAAAGCTGGTGGACTACAAGATAAGAAACACTCTTCTTATGCAAACTCCGCTGCAATCAACGCAGCACGCATACAGAGCAGGTCGATCTACAGATACGGCACTTTATCAACTACACCGCACTTTAATCACCGCAGTTGACAACAAGGAGGTGTCAATATGCGCCTTCCTGGACATAGAAGGTGCCTTTGACGACACGTCTCATGACGCTGTCCAGGCAGCCTTGACCAGGAGGGGCCTAGACACAACCACAGGCAGATGGATTTCCTCACTGCTTGCGTCTAGACAAGTCATGGCAACAGTTCAAGACAGTACTGTTACAGTCAAAACCACAAAAGGATGTCCTCAAGGGGGTGTCTTGTCTCCACTACTTTGGAGCCTGTTAGTAGATGAACTTCTTCGGAGACTTGCCAGCCATGGAATTCAATGTCAAGGCTATGCTGACGACATTGTCATCATAGCTCGAGGCAAATTCGAAGAAACACTTTGCGATATTGTTCAGCTAGGTTTACGGATAACGAGTGATTGGTGTGGAGAGGTGGGCCTCAACCTTAACCCCGTCAAGACAGTCATTGTCCCCTTTACATGTTAAGAAAGCGATAGCGAAGTGCTCTAGAGCACTCTACACATGTTGCAGCATAGCCGGGAAATCATGGGGCACATCACCGAAGATAATTAGATGGCTATACCTAATTGTAGTCAGGCCGATGCTCACATACGGAGCAATAGCCTGGGGTGATAGGGCGCAGCTCATCACCGTCAAGAAACAACTGCTACGACTGCAACAAATGTCCTGCGTATGTATGACTGGAGCCATGAGCACCTGTCCGACAACGGCCATTGAAGTTTTAATGGAGCTCACACCACTCCACGAATTCATAAAACTGCAACAAAAAGCCACCCTTTTAAGGATAGCGCGAGAGGGTATTGGCAGCAGTTTCATTCTTAGTCATAGAGATGTAGAATTGCTATCAGATAATCTCCCACTACTGGTACAACCAAGGGACGAAATGACAGCTGTACACGTGTTCGAGAAAAACTTCGAAGTAAATCTAAGCAGCAAAAAGGAATGGACAACACTCGATGAGGTCCATCCCATGAAAGAACACACCATAAAATGGTACACCGACGGATCTCTCACAGACCAGGGCACAGGCCTAGGTGTTGTGGGCCCTCGGATATCATATGCAATAGGGAGGTGTGTTGATCTTAACGTCAAACATAACTATCGGAATAGAGACATAGCTATTCTGTCAGATAGCCAAGCCGCACTAAATGCACTCGATAAAGCGAATGTTACGTCTAAAGTAGTAGTGCGCGAAGTGAAGAAGAAGCTAAACCAACTGGGATCGCTCAATAGGCTAACCCTTAGATGGATCCGAGGTCACAGGGAAATAGCAGGTAACGAAGCAGCTGACAAACTAGCCAGAATGAGCGCAAGCAAGCCCCTAATAGGTCCTGAACTGTTTTGTGGAATAGGAAGACACACAATCCGGGAGTACCTACGTAAAGAGGAGAGGCGATTGCGACAGTCGCCACAGGTCTCAGGCAAGCCAAATACCTCTTAGGTAACTACAACCAAAAACGGTTTAAACAGGTAATCACCTTAGGGAAGAATAGACTCAGGATACTCACCGGTCTACTGACAGGGCACTGTAGACTGAGAAACCAGCTATCCAAACTAGGAATCGCAAGCAACGGAACCTGCCGTTTCTGTAACTTCGAGGAAGAATCCTCAATACATGTTCTTACAGAATGTATTGCTCTATCCAGACGTAGATGTAGTTTTCTTGGGAAACATGTCCTACAGCTAAGGTACATTGCTGATCTCAATCCGACAAAAATTCTCGACTTTGTACGAGAAATCGGATTGATGAACGAGCTATAGGCTCAGAAGGGCACAATAGATCCAATGGGTCGCAGTGCAGGTTTCCCCTAATTAATAATAATAATAAATATATCTTTAGTTAAACATGTTATATCAATGTAATATTAACATAGTATAACTAATGTCAGACATGTTATATGAATGTAATGTTAATTAGTCCTAATTAATAATAATAATAATATATGTTCAATTTTATTTTATTAATTTTAGCCTCAATACGAATTCAAGTTTTTTAAGTACTTAAAAAATACTATTTATTTATTTAATGGTAATTTAATCAAACTGCTGCTAAGATGTGTGTAACGAGCATATATAAACGTCGAGTGGGCTCGACTGTAGCCCTTTTACACCTCAACGCCAGCGGAGCGTGCCGGGGGTAGGCGAGCGTAGCGAGCAGGGAGCGAAGCCCCCCTTGATTAACTTCAAATCTTCCCTTTTTTTTGGCAGCTCTGCAAAGTCAGCTGATATTTCATAAAACGTACTTGTGAAATTTGACGCCTAATGTATGGTCACTTTTAAAAGCTAATAAATAAGCAAAACTGTTAAAAGTTAAATAAGTTTGATATGGATAAATATTATTGAGGTATTTTAAATAAATATCTGGTGCCATAAGTGAATTTATATGCATTGGGTTGTTGTTGTCCACTGTTATTGTATCAAAAATCTCACCAATGTAGCTGTATTCCGTAGATTATTACTTTTGTAATTGTTTGTAAAGATGACAAGTTTTTTGAGAAGGTCCATAGTCTATAATGTAATTATCCTTTTTTGCTCCTTTTCAAATAAATCACATTTTAAAAATGTTATTTTGCTTGTACAAATTCATGGTCTGGAAGGAAAGACGTGGCCAAGTGCAGAACTTAACTTTTAGAGTTTTCGCGAATGTGTTGAATTTTTTGACCAAAGCCGCTTGCGGAAGGTGTGGTCCAATTTCGAAAAAAAAATATTTTAAGTTTAAATGTAATCTAACTAACGTCTCTAGCATCATATTTATAGTTTATGCCGCCTAAATCGAAACATGCATAGCATGTGCCAGTGTCTTTTTGCTTTGCGGCAATCCTTGGCAAAGTGACCCTTGGAGTTAGGAAGGCAAATATTTGCAAACGCTTTTTGCATCTGCTCCGGACTCTCAAATCTTTGAATGCGCGCTTGATTGCGCAAATCCTTTAACGGCATACTACTTTCAATGATTTGTTCCAATAACTCGTCGCAGTCAAGCATGATGGCGTCAGCTAAAACCATCTTCTCCTCGAAATAAATGGCATATTACTCGTTTGTTGCCATTTTTGTTGCTCAAAATTGCGGCGCAGATCTGCCTTTAAAATTCCTGAGCCAAACACTATGATCAGTTGATCGCATAGCATTTCAAACGTGCAGAGTTTGCGTGCAGCCAGCGTCCTCTTCATCAATCTTGCACGATGTTTTTCTGTTGGATCACCCAAATACGTGCACAGGTTTTTCCATCAAATTCCAGTGTGGCTTCTTTTGCGAGTGCAAGTGACATGGAAGGTCCACTTCATATTTGTTGGTCTGCTCGTTAGGTGTTGGAAATGCGTCCAGTGATGTCAGACTCATTAACGATGTAATTGCTAAAATTGCCGCTTGTGTTGCTGCCTACATGGTTGCGTTGTTTGTGCCGTTGCCGTTTGTGCCGCGTTGCTGTTGCTTACGCTGTCGTCTGTGTTGCCGGCATTGTTGTTGCTTCTCTCATTTTCTGCTACGTTTGGACGCTGTGCAGCTGCATTGCGTTGGTATTCTCGTAACTGTTCTTTGCTTTTGCGAAGTTCGTCTTGAAGAAGTTTAACGATGCTCAGCAGTTCTTGATATTCAGGCAAATTTCCCCCGTTATCTTCTTTTTCTGCTAGAGTTTCGGCTTCGGAAGCATTTATATTGTGACATTCGCTGCTGCTTGTTGTTTGTTGCTGTTCTTCGGTAGCTGTATCTGTTTGATCGGTGGGGACGCTGCCACGCATATCTGGCGGATCGTCCATCAACCGAGCTATCAGCTCTGTCTTTCTTCCATGCGTAAACATATTAAATACAGACAGTCAACAATTTACCTGAACTGTTGAAAATGTATTTAAATCAAGGACCGTAATCATTATAAGCAGGGAATAATACCAAAACCGGTACCGGAACCGTTAACCGAAATTAACCGTTTCATTTTGAGTACCGGAACCGAAACCGTAACCGAAATAAATTTGTTTATCAGAACCGAAAACCGAAACGTTTGTACCGGTACGCTTTCGGTACACTTTTCGAAAAATAATATTTTGTTTTCCATATATATCATATCATATATCATTTTGCCAATTTTTCTTTCTATTATAAAATAACTTTAAATTTAGGTAAGGATTATCTCGATAAAATGCAAACATATAGTACGTGTTTATGTTCAAATCAGTTAATATATTTTTGTTGTATTACATTTATTTTTTATTTTTTTAATTTAATTGCTATACTGCTATACTGATACCGGAACCGAAAGGAAAAAACCGAAATAGAACCGTTTACCGAAATAGTTGTTTCGGGACGTACCGGAACCGAAACCGGAACCGATATTTGTTTCGGTTTGATTCCCTGATTATAAGTTATATTGTAAAAATTAATTGGTAATGATTATATTTATATTTTTTATGTTTTTCATCAATAATAATCATTAGTTTCGATTAATATAATAAAACTTACACAATAATCATTATTTCTTATAAAAAAAACTAGTCGGACGGTGCTACAGTCGAGCATACTCGACTGTCGGAGACCCCGTACTTACTATCCAAAAGCAGCCACTGCTAAAAATTAAATAATATTTAAAATAACTTATAGTTTATATGCCTTCCTAGGGTCTTCTGTTAAACATTATTTATGAACACTAGTCGCACCATTTATCTAATTAAGTTACACTCGTTAAATCGCAAAGTCAATTTAAAAATCACTCGAAGACAACGCGCAAAAAAGAATTGAAGAAGAGCCAATGTAAAGTCAAATAGACATACATATGCGTAAAGCATTAAGGAGAGCGAGACAGCCATATACACAATTCTAAGATCTGTTAAGTGCACACATACATACATATTTAAGCACGCGACAAAACAAAAGAAGTTTCTAACTTAACATTTACATACATATTTGGTAATGTAAGCCCTTAACAGAGATTAAACTAAAACTACATGTCCAATTTGCAAAATGTTAAAATAAATAAATTATTCAACACTTAATTCATATAGTAACATAATTGAAGCTCAACATTTAATTAAATAATTTAATTGAATCAAAAGAAATAAAAAGATAAATTTATTAACAACATAGTTTTACAAAGTAAATTTAATTTACATAGAATTTTAACATAACATTTATATAAATGCCAATATAAAATAATTTAAACAACATAATTAAACATATATTCAATAAAATATGTTTAATATCAATATAACATTAATAAATATTAATATAATAGAAAATGTAGCAAATGTAGAAATTAAATAATAATTTAAAAATAGCCGAAAAAAAAAAATCTGGTGAATTAAAGTTGTCCTAGACTGGAATCGAACCCGCAAAAAAACTCCAAAAAAGTTGCATCTTCTTTCGCCGACGGCAGGATTCGAGCCCACGAACACTGTATGACTTCCCTCCTCTCAGCACACTACGCCACAGTAACCCACGATCGTGCATACGCCAATTTTTTTAAATAATATGTAACTCAATTTTCATGTTATCAAGTTATTCAAGATTTAATTACTTGCCAACGCTCTTTAATCGAATGAACAGAATTTATTATTTTAATATCTTGACTATCTATTGTTTGATCAGAATGAATTTTCAGCAAACATCTAGGACACTTCCAGCTTTGTCTAACCAAAATCTGGAATCTCCAGATCTTAAATTGCTCTTATAATTTGGATATGAAATTTTCTATGTCGATTTTTGGGCGTAAAGGGGGCGGGGCCAAATTCTGAAACAAACTTGATCTGCTTCCAATATATGATGCTGATCAAGAATATATATACTTTATTATTGGGTCTGCTACGCCTCATTTTGCCTGTTACGCACAATTTCGTTAAAACAAACCCAACAGACCCCTGTACTTTTTTTAAGTACATCATTCTGATCGAACAATAAATAGTCAAGATATTAAAATAATAAATTCTCTTCATTCGATTAAGGAGCGTTGGCAAGTTATTAAATCTTGAATAACTTGATAACATGAAAATTGAGTAACATAATATATATACTGTGACGTAGTGTGCTGAGAGGAGGAAAGCCATACAGTGTTCGTGGGTTTCGAAAGCTGTCGTATTTCTTTAAAAATGTTGAAATAAAATCTTTTTTTAATTTTGCAATTGAGTACTAAAACAAGTAATAAGACAATTTGGGAGACCAAACTACAAAGTGCAAGGATGGCTCAGTATGTTGAGCCTCTGTCACATAAGTTTTTTTGGAAATCGAACGCTGGTTCGATTCCCGGCTGGGACAACTTTTTTTTCAGCTAAATTTTAGCAATTTTTTTATAATTTTTAAAAATTTAAACAAACAAAATAACAAGAAAAATATAAAAAACACAAAAAAACCACAAAAAAACAATAAAAATGACGACGGAATCGCAGGTTCCTCGTCATCGGCAGCGGCAGGGGCTTCAAAGCCTGGCCAAAGCCTAAAACAGTCGCCGGAGATGGTCACCATGCCAGCCGGTGAACCCAGCGAAGCTGGTCCAAGTAAACCCGTTTTCCACCCGGGCCTTGGGGTAGATGGAGTGTTTCTTCCATCTCCTGTCACCACGGAGGCACAGCAGAGCACTAGTGCGGCAGTGCCACCTTCAGGTGCAGGTGTGATGGGGAAACCTCCAACAACCAGCGTCGCTAGAAAATTTTCTTACACTTAGAAAGGAGTACAAGTAACATACTTCAGCGACAAAATGCGGGAGCAGAATTCAGTCCCTCGGCGGAATGGCTAGAGAAGGTGGCGTGGGCCAAGAGCTTGCTTCCCGCCTACAGCGAGCTGGCGCCTAGGGCGCAGGCACAGGCTCAGGCAAAGAGGCAACGCTCCCAGGAGATTCCCGGCCCATCTGCCAAGAAATCGAGGGTCCAGCTGGGTAAATCCTTCGCCCAGATCGCCAAGGAAAGGATCCTTATAGGGGTTCTTGACCGAGGCGATTCGGGAGGTAGGATCCCCAAAAATCAATAGAAGTGGGTGGAGACGGCACTGGCCACCCGCTGCTTCGAGATGCTGGAGCAGGAGCCTGGACCACCTCCAGTCTGCAAAGATGTTGGCTGGTACCAAAGTAGCGTGAAGGTGATAGCTTGCGACGATGAGAGATCTGCAGAGCTCTACAGAGCGGCAGTCTCAAATATCGGCGAGGTATACCCAGGAGCCAAATTGGAGGCTGTCAAGTGGAGTGATATTCCAGTCCGGCCCAGGGCCAGATTGTGGATACCATCCTCCATCAAAGAGCCGGAGAGAATCTTGAAGATGCTCCAGCGTTGCAACCCAAATCTCCCTACTCATGAGTGGAAAGTTGTCAAGGTAGAGGAGATGAAGTGACCTACAAACCAGGTCGTGCTGATTGTGAATAAAGCATCGCTCGCCCCAATCGAGGCCGCTGGTAACGAGCTGAACTTTGGTTTCAGCTCCGTTTCCATCCGGGTCTACAGATCGGATACCGCGGCCGGTATAGATCCTTCCGACATGCCAGTCGAGGTGGTAAGAATTCTGGACTAGGGACACCACACTACAAGCTAGTAGTTGCTGAAACACAATGTAAAACCCGTACCTGTATTCTTGCAAGAAAACACATGAATATTTTCTTGCTTCATAATTTTAGCAATGAGGACAATACGGCAGCGAGCCTGGAACTCCAGCCAGCTCCGATAAGGTTGCTGTCCTGCTATATGGCCTACGATCACCCGGGCCCTCCTCCAGAAGACGAGAAGTCTAATATAAGACTGCGAAACGCGAAGTATCAACCTTATCATTGGATGCGATGCCAATGCACACCATACCCAGTGGGGTATCACAAATACAAACACATGGGGTGAGTCACTCCTAAACTATTTCCTCAGTACTAACCTAGTTTTAGGCAACAAAGGTTGTGAACCTACTTTTATAATCAAGGACAGGAAGGAGGTCATTGACCTTACCCTGGTATCCTATCCTCTATATGATCTAATCAGAGACTGGAAAGTGGCAGACGATCACTCCTTCTCTGATCACAGATACATCGAATTCTCCCTCAACTTGAGGCACTCTAAACCAGCACCTTTTATCAACTTGAGAAAGACCAAATGGCCAATATTTACTGCTATCCTTAAAAAGGCTATCCCAGAGGTAGCACCAGAAGGACTTCAATCTACAGAGCGACTAAGTTACCTAGTAGAAACTTTTACTAAGGCTTGCAACTCTGCTTTCAAGGCAGCTTGTCCCATCAGCAGACCTAAAAGGGGAAAGAAACCACCATGGTGGAATCCCAACCTACAAGAACTTCGCATGAGCTCGAGAAACCTCTTCAATCAAGCCAAGGCTGTTAACGCAGAAGAATCTTGGCTCAATTACAAACACGCCCTTTTAATATACAACAAGTGGGAAAGGCTATAGTCGAGACCCCGACCATAGGAAACCCGTTACTTATTTCAATACATTAGCGATTCAATCCTAATGTCATATTTGCGTTGCCAGAACTAGTTGAGAATTTGAAGCATTCTAATAAGGTTTAAAAATACAAAAACTATCGCATACTCTAGGGGGCACCTGTTGATTCAACAACTTAGACACGCAATAACTGCTGTTCTACTTGTCCGATCCTGTTGCGATTCAGTGGGATAATAGATAATAATAACAGATATCGGTTATTACCAAAAATACGTATTATATGAAAAATTGTGGGTGAGGTGGTTTTTTCGCGATTTGCGGTGGCGGAGGGGGGCGTGGCTTAAATTTGAAACAAACTTGATCTGCGTGAGGTATATGGAAATCTGTGTGACAAATTTGGTTATTCTATCTCTTATAGTCTCTGAGATCCTTGTGTTTATACAGACGGATGACCGGTTTTTCGCGAATTACGGGCGTGGAAGGAGGCGGGTCCAAAATTTGAAACAAACTTGTCCTGCTCCAACGCATTTGTGATCTGCGTGTGAAAGTTTGGTTACTCTATCTCTTATGGTCTCTGAGATCTAGGCGCTCACACAGACGGACAGACGGACGGACGGACAGACACACATGGCTATATCGACTCCGCTATTGATGCTGATCAAGAATATATATACTTTATGTGGTCGGAGATGCCTCCTTCTCCCTGTTACATACATTCCAACGAACACAATATACCCTTATACTTATTTTTTATAAGTAACGGGTATAAAAAGGCGACACGACAAGACAAAAGAGATTCATGGAGAGCTTTCTGCTCTGACATAGAATCAACACCGGACGCGGCCAGACTGAGGAAGATTTTATCGAAATCTGCCCCCACACTTGGATACCTCAAAAAAGAGGATGACACCTGGACTACATCAAGCGAAGAGTCGCTGGATGTACTCTTAATAAAGCACTTTCCAGGTTGCAAAGCAACCAATCAAGGTAGATACCAAGCCCCTACTGAGGTGCCCATCATTCCCTCTCTTCTAAGCAAACGCAATATAGCCTGGGCTATAAGCAGCTTTAAACCGTATAAGTCACCTGGACCAGACGGCATTTTTCCTGCTCAACTACAACAAGCAGGAGACACTGCCATAAACTGGCTACAATCTATCTTTCTAGAAGTTCTCAAAACTGGCCATATCTCTGACGCATTGCGAGTCTCTAAAATAGTTTTCATACCAAAAGCTGGCAAATCATCCCATACGACAGCAAAGGACTTTAGACCAATCAAAACCTTCGAGCGACTCTTGGCTCGTCATCTAAGAGCATCCATTCCCCTCCCATCTCTTGTCTAATTCTCAACACGCATATCGGAAAGGCAAATCGACGGAAACAGCTTTGCACTCCGTAGTCGCCACTATAGAAAAATCCCTTTCGCTCACTGAATACTCCCTCATAGCCTTCCTAGACATCGAGGGAGCTTTTAACAACGTCGTCCCGGAGGCTATCACTGGAGCACTGACAAACTTGGGGATTGAAGGCGGCTAGTCGGACTCATCGACCAAAGGCTCACATGCAGGGTCGTAACGTCCACACTTGGCTCTTCAACACTCTCCAAGTTCGTCAGTAGGGGAACACCTCAAGGAGGGGTTCTATCTCCTCTTTTATGGAACCTAGCAGTCAAAAGGCTGTTATGCGACATAGAGGATGGAGGCTGCCAGGTGGTTGCCTACGCGGACGACGTAGCACTTATTTTCATGGGAAAATTCCATCAAACACTATGCGACTTGATGTCAGTCAAGCTACAAAAACTGGTCACCTGGGCCGATGAGTGTGGCCTGGGAGTAAACCCAGCCAAAACGGAACTTGTACTTTTCTCTAGAAAATACAAAATCCCAACTCTAATACCCCCAAAAATAAAAGACTCCGTCCTCTCCTTCAGCGAAAGCGCCAGATATTTGGGTTTAATTCTGGACAGGAAGCTGGACTGGAAAATTAACACGCAAGATAGATGTAGAAAGGCAACAGTTGCATTCTACACTTGCAGGAACGCGATCGGCCTGAAATGGGGCATGTCGCCATATATCGTCCGCTGGCTATACATAGCCATAGTCAGACCGATACTTCTATATGGTATAGCAATATGGTGGCCTGCCTTAACAAAGCAGTCCTTAAGCAAACAACTCAACAAATTCAAAGGATGGCCGAAATGTGCATCACAGGTGCTCTCAAGACAACACCTGGCGAAGCTCTAGACGCCATACTTAACATACAGCCAATCAGGCAAGTATGCAAAAATATTGCCACCATGACAGCAATTCGACTGAGAGACTCTAACTCTTGGACAGAATGCTCAACGGGACACTCCGCTATTCTTAAGGACAACCAAATAGTTCCTTCCAGAACCGACTACTGTATGCCAATTGAGCATATTGAAACTCCCTTTCAAATAACCACTCCGCGCAGGGAGGAATGGTAATCACATACCCCAGGACAAAGTGGGGCCATATCCTTCTACACAGATGGTTCAAAGTTGAACAATCAAGTGGGTGGAGGGGTATACTCTCAGGATCTAAATATACAGGTCTCTTTAAGGCTACCTGACCATTGCATCGTCTTTCAAGCCGAAATCCTGGCTATAAATGAAGCCTTAAAACTTCTAAGAGAATCCCAAGTCAATTCGGGCCGTATTAACATATACAGTGACAGCCAAGCAGCTATCAAGTCCATAGAATCGACCACAACTAATTCCACCTCAGTTTCGAACTGCCGCAAATCTCTACATGAGATTGCAGAGCATTTCGACATTTCCCTAAAATGGGTACCAGGGCATCAGGACATTACATTAAACTGTATAGCTGATGAACTAGCCAGGAATGGTACAACAGTACACCTCCTTCCTGACAAGGAGGATACGCGTATGCCACTGGCGACCTGCAAGCTACTACTTCTAGCCCAATCTATAACAGTTATCGAAGACCGATGGCAAAACACGCACCATTGTCGTGTCGAGAGGCAAACCTGGCCTCACCTGAATAAGACTCGTTCTAGTATTCTATGTAAACTAAGCAGAACAGACTGCTCTGCAGTAGTAAGAGCACCCAGTTGTAAATTGAGGGAGTACGGAAAAAAATCCACATCGCTTTTGCCTGGAAAAATTCGTTATTTAGAGAGTTACTCTCCAAATCCACACACGGTCAGTTAAGCGTTCCGGTTACCGGAGGCGTTCGCTGCTCATTTCCACATATTTTTCCCCATACGATATTTCCCATTTGTTCATGGTCAAAACTTTGGCAATTTACGCTTCTGCTTTGTTCTATGTCTCTCTCTTTCTTTCTTTCAAGTTGTCATAGAGTCGAAAATACGCGATCGCCTTCTTGTTGTGTATATGTGTATTAATTTTCTCGTTTTCTTTGCGCTGCAGTACTATGTGAGCACGCGACTTGTAAACAACATGTGCGCACTGCGCATATTTGAAAAAGGTAAGCTTTAATTGTTTTAAAAAAAACTAAAATATAATAATTAAATAATATTTAATCTCCTTTTATTACAGAACGCAACAAACCGACAATTGGATGGACATCGAAGGTAATAAAATTACAACATTAAGAATATGTAATTTGAAATAAATAATAAAAGCATAGTTTTTTATATTTTGTTTATTTTAAGCGAAAATCACTCTGCAAAATATTCTACCATATAACTATTTTAGTAAACATTAATTTAAGTAATTTTAAGAATGTCACATTTTAAATAAATTATAAAGAAAAAACAATTTTTTTTAATTTTCTTTTTGTGCGCTGCCCAGATTTTTTTGTAGCCAATTCCACACGATATTCCAGTGCCATTGCGGCGGGGAAATTCTGAAATTAAATTTCCTACACCGAAATTTTGTGTGGAACAGAGCAGTGACGGCCTCCGGTAAACCTTCCGAGCCCTTGGGTGACCCTGCCGGAAAAAATTCCGGTAAAAAGTATGGAATTACCTCGGCCACGCATGTATAAAAGCGAATGAAGGTTTTCCACAACTTGGCTGGACAGAACAGCGGCGCTTTCCATAAGATTTCGGAAAGTTTTCCGGTAACTTTTCCCGACTGGGCACTGACAAGACATTGGCTGGTAGGCATCCACGCCACACGGCTGAATGCCCCATTCAATGATTTCTGCAGGAGCTGTAGAGACGAAGAAGAAATTGAATCACCCGAACATTTCTTCTGCTCTTGTCCCGCATTGAGTAATAGAAGACTCCACACCCTGGGAAAACCTTTTCTCTCCACTTTAGGTGAACTTGCCTCAATTACACCGCGCAAAATCGCTAAATTTATTCAGTTATCAAACTGGACGCCGTACTGAGTGACATGTCACCACAAAGGTTGAAGGGAACCCTAGATCCGCGGTGCCACAATGGGCCCAACTGTGGCCTAAGTGAGTCGTAGAATCGACAGCCGCTCTAACCTAACCTAACCTACTATATGAATTAAGTGTTGGATAATTTATTTATTTTAACATTTTGCATATTGGACATGTAGTTTTAGTTTAATATCTATTAAGGGCTTACATATGCTTAACATTACCAAATATGTATGTAAATGTTAAGCTATAAAAATCTTTTTTGGTTTGGGCGCGTGCTAAAATATGTATGTATGTGTGCACTAAACAGATCTTAGAATTGTGTATATGGCTGTCTCGCTCTCCCTAATGCTTTACGCTTATGTATGTCTATTTGACTTTACATTGGCTCTTCTTCAACTCTTTTTGTGCGCGTTGTGTTCGAGTGATTTAAAAAATTAATTGTGCGATTTGACAAGTGTTACTTAATTAGTTAAACGGTGTGACTAGTGTTCTTGAAAAGCGTTTAACATAAGACCCTAGGAGGCATATAAACTATAACAGTTTATTTTAAATATTATTTACGGGGTACGGGGTCTCCGACAGTCGAGTACGCTTGACTGTAACTCCGTCCATCTAGTTTTAAGTTGGCAGGACTGATACCCATACCCTGTCATACCCATAAACAAGCTCGAAGCATACTCAAACCGAAACGAGCGTTTGGGTATAGTCATAAACGATCCTCAATCGGGTTGAGTATTTAGTAAACAAACAATCACGCTCGATACTCTACCGTAAACAGAAAGGCTCAAAACCCGATCGAACACGATGCGCCCGAGCCGCTGAGTTGATTTGATTGATATTTTCGCACACATGTTCGATCATACTCGAACATACCCATTGCAGCTCTCTGCTACGTAAGTGATTTAAAATCTTACAACAAGAGCAATTTAAAAGCTACAGCCTTGAGACTTGGCACACAGGATGGACGAAGTACTGTCGTGTGCTGAACATTTCATCGAGCTGGGTTAATAAACAGAGAAGATATTTGAAGAAATATGATAAATTTGTGGACATATAATCACCTGGATTTTTAGTATATTTGGCATATTTTAAAGTAATATTTTGACAACACTTGTTTACACACATTTTTTGATTGAAGGAAAATTAAACTATGCATCCGACCAATTAATTGGCAAGTTTCCAGATTAAGATTGGTATCTTTTGCATGTAGATATTCAACTCTAGCATTTAGACTACCATAGAGCTTAAACATAATCAAACGAAATTATAAAGCTGAAATACAAATTGCTTGGCAGGATTGAAATCAATAGGGATGCTCACAACTTCAGTATTGCACATGTGCTCGCTGCTATGCTTCTACTGTCAAGTGAAAACCCTAAATATAAAAAGCATATGAAAATTAAAAATTTCTGAAATCTTCCAAGAAAACCTCCAAGTCAAGTGACGAAAGTCTTTAAATGCACAATATTTTTGATATCCAATTTTGTTACGAACAATATTTAAATTAATAAATCTAATTTAATTTATTAAAATAAAGATATTTAAATTTTAAAATATATTTCATTCGGCACTCCGAAAAACAAAATTTTAGGTTACAAGAAACTCAACCTTATTGCGCATGGTGCAGAATGTAATTTATTTTTAAATATATATATTTTTGTTTTAAGTTTATTTTGGATGATTTTTACTTACTCTCTATCGGGCAAATTCATAATGGTCACATCCTTTCTTAGTCGCCGGTTGTTAGGCTGAGTGTGAAGTTTTTGTCTTTTTCTTAAAATAATTGAAAACCGGAACAGGCCTGCTTTAATTGAATATTGTTCGTCACAAAATTTTATATCTTTACGTATTGTATATTAAAAATAATTAAAAATCGTCAGAAATCGCTAAAATCTAGAATTTCGAAAAAAAAAATAAATTCGTATCATTTCATCTAAGAATATTTTAGTTTTTCTATGCAAACAGACAAATAAACAAACTGACTTTTCATTTCATTTTGAGAAGTCCACTAAAAATTTCAAATTTAATTACCTTTTGAACTAGTTTTCGGATTTGGGTGATCTAGGTTAAAATCGTGTATTTTTGATTAGAACTTTTAAAAAATTTAAAAATTTCACCAAAAGGCCCCAACGGCCTCATTAGCTGCAATCATAAAAATTTTCACCTCCTACTTACACTCCCTTATCTCATGAACCAGGTGAGTTAGCAAAAGTTTTATTATGCAATTTAGTTAGTTAGGAATAAGACTTTCGATCGGTAGTCGATCTGATGGAACAGTCATAGCACATTCCATATAAGGTGTATAAAGTTCTAGTCGCCTTTCGCACCCTTTGTGCTGCTTTCGTCACTAGCTCGAGCTGCTGTCCGCAGTGATTAAGTTAGTTGCATTTTTAAACTTTATCTTAATAAATTTTAATAAGAAAATGGCATAATATCAATAATAAACACCCTAGGATATATAAAAGAATCGTTCCATAGGCACTTTTTTGGACTCATTAAAATGCAATCGCTCCACAAAACCTAAAAGACTAGATGTAATGTTAAGGAGTCACTTTTTGCCGTACTTTAACTGCGAAGCTGTGAACAGGAATTTACTCAGAGCAACAGATGGAAAAAAAATGGAATAGCAGACAGAGAGAGCGGATGCTTGCGGTTAGTACTTGAGTTGCACAGATGCGTCTTTTTTCCTAATGATGTACAATTTTAAGATATTTAAGTCATGTTTTCTTTTCATGTTAATTTGAGTTGTCGCCTGGAAGTATGTCATGTTTTTCAGGCGGGTTGCTCATGCCGTAAAATGTCAATGTCATTCATTATGCAAGAAATGTCGGCGACTTTTGACATGGCAGTTGCAGTTGCCGTTGCAATTGCTGATTTCTCTGTGTTTCCCAATGTAAACAATACGAACAGCTATAAATTTACGAAGAAATAAAAGTTTTATGAATGTGCGCGCTTCGCTGCAATTGCATTTATACATTTATGTGGTTGAGTGTGTATATGAAAGAATTTGTAAAAAGTTTTTATGCTCCAATTTCCAATCAAGACACGCACCAGAAGTTCATTACCACCCGAAGCATATGAGTCCGCATACAATATTTATATTGAGCTTAAATTTTTGCAGCTTCTATTTAATGAATCAATATTAGTGATGTAAAAGTGACGGAAAGAACTTCTAGCCCAAAAGTTTCTGATATCCAAAAAATTAAGTTCAATATAAAAATATTAAATACAAATATAAATTAATCACTGCGGACGGCAGTTCGCGATAGTGACGAAAGCAGCACGAAGGGTGGAAAATTTGCTATGACTGTCCGATCAGATCGAGTTATAAGCCGATCGAAAGGTCCTAACTTACAAAATAGCAAACTTAAACTTTTTCTAACTCACCTTGGTCATGAGATAATGGGGTGTAAGTGGGAGGAAGAAAATTTAAATGATTGCAGCTAATGGGGCTTTTGGTGCCTTTGTTAAAAGTGTTTATTTTTTAAAAATTCTTAAATTATAAATTATAATTCTATTAGTTTGGTTCGGAAATCTCATAAAACAATAAAGTTTTTCATACTGAAACTTGATTTTCGCCCTATCGGTCCTATGGCAGCTATATGATACAGTGGTCCGATTTGAACCAACTTTGGACAGGATATATAAAACCAAGTTTAATGCATATTTTATCAGTTTGGTTAAAATATCTCATAAAACAAAAAAGAGTTTTTCATACTAAAACTTGATTTCGACCGATTGTTCCTATGGGTGCTATATGATATAGTGGTCCTATTCAAAAAAGAAGCAAACTTGATGTGTCTGCAATATAAAGAAATCTACATACTAAGTTTGGTGTCACTAGCTTATAAATTGATCTTATAATTTGGATATAAGGTTTTTTTATTCTATTTGTGGGCGAAAAAGAGGGCGTGACCGAATTTTGAAACAAACTTAATCTGCTTGCAATATAGAGAAACCTGCATACCAAGTTTGGTGTCTTTAGCTCTTATAGTCTCTGAGATCTAGGTGTTCATACAGACAGACAGACCGACAGACGGACATTGCTATATCGACTGGGCTATTGATGCTGATCATGAATATATATACTTTATGGGGTCTGCCACGCCTCCTTCTGCCTGTTACGGACATTTTCGTGAAAGCAAACCCCATAGACCCCGGTACTTTTTTTAATTACGGGGTCTAAATATTAAATGAAACTAGGGGGCTCCGCCCCTGCTCGCTTCGCTCGCGGTGTTACAGGTTAGCATACTCGACTGTTGGAGACCCCGTAGTTACTATAGAAATAGCAGAGAACACAAAAATAAAGAAATATTTCGGTCAGAATATCTCAAGACATATAATTTTTATTCCCGTTACTTATTAAAAATAAGTATAAGGGTATATTGTGTTCGTTGGAATGTGCGTAACAGGCAGAAGGAGGCATCTCCGACCACATAAAGTATATATATTCTTAGTCAGCATCAACAGCCGAGTCGATATAGCCATGTGTGTCTGTCCGTCCGTCCGCCTGTCCGTCTGCCCGTCTGTGTGAGCGCCTAGATCTCAGAGACCATAAGAGATAGAGTAACCAAACTTTCACACGCAGATCACAAAGGCGTTGGAGCAGAACAAGTTTGTTTTAAATTTTTGACCCGCCTCTTTCTACGCCCGCAATTCGCGAAATACCGGTCGTCCGTCTTTATAAACACACGGATCTCAGAGACTATAAGAGATAGTGTAACCAAATTTGGCACACAGATTTCCATATACCTTACGCAGATCAAGTTTGTTTCAAATTTAAGCCACGCCACCGTCCGCCCCCGCAAATGTCGAAAAACCACCTCACCCACAATTTTTCATATAATACGTATTTTTTGGTAATAACCGATATCTGTTATTATTATCTATTATCCCACCGAATCGCAACAAGATCGGACAAGTAGTACAGTAGTTATTGCGTGCCTAAGTTGTTAAAGCAAAACCTTATTAGAAAGCTTAAAATTCTCAACTAGTTCTGGCAACGCAAATATGAAATTAGGATTGAATCGCTAATGTATTGAAATAAGTAACGGGTATCCTATGGTCGGGATCTCGACTATAGCCTTCTCCACTTGTTAAATACTAAGACTTGATTTTCGCCCTATCGGTCATAAGGCAGCTATATCACACAGTGGTCCGATTTGAATCAACTTTGGACAGGATATATTAAATCAAGTTATATGCATATTATTTTACCTTGGTTGGATCGCCCGATCGGTCCTATTCCAGCTATACGATATAGTGGTCCGATTTGAAAAAACTTCGGTCAGGATATATAAGACTAAATGAAATGCATATTTTATAAGTTTGGTTGAGATATCTCATAAAACATAAAATTTTTTCATCCTAAAACTTGATTTTCGCCCGATAAGTCCTATGGCAGCTATATGATATGGTGGTCCGATTTGAAACAACTTTGGACAGGACATATAAAACCAAGTTTTATGTCTATTCTATTACTTTGGTTGAGATATCTTATAAAACAATAAATATTTTCATACTAAATCTTGATTTTCGCCCGATAAGTCCAATGGCAGCTATATGATATAGTAGTACTGATGTATGTTCCTCTATATTGCAAGCAGATCAAGTTTGTTTCAGAATTTGGCCACGCCCTCTTTACCGCCCAAAAATCGAAATAGAAAATTTCATATTCATATTATAAGAGCACTTTAAATGCTAGAGACACCAAAATTGGTATGTAGGTTCCTCTATATTGCAAGCAGATCAAGTTTGTTTCAGAATTCGGCCACGCCCTCTTTTCCGCCCAAAAATCGACATAGAAAATTTCATATCCAAATTATAAGATTAATTTAAGATCTGGAGATTCCAGATTTTGGTTAGACAAAGCTGGAAGTGTCCTAGATATTTGCTGAAAATTTCATTCCGATCGGACAGTAAATAGCCAAGTTATTCAAATTATAAATTTTGCCGTTTTGATGATGGAGCGTTGGCAGTAATTAAAATTTGAGTAACTTGATTACATGAAAATTAAGTTAACATATTATATAACAGATTTGCGTCCGATCAGTCATGGGCTTCTGTGGCGTAGTGTGCTGAGTCGAAGCACTCAGGATATGGTTGGTCAGCCGGTCGAGAGTTCGAACCCTGGCAGGGACGCGTGCTTTTTGATTCAATAATTTTGCATAGACATTCAATGTGTATTTATTAATGTTATGATAACATATAATATTAACATTTAGTGTTATTAAACATTTTTAAAATTATGAAAAGGAGTACTGTAAAACCAATATGGCAATTTGGCATCCTATTCACAACACACTGTTTGGCTCAGTTGGTTGATTCCCGGCTCCATCAAAAATTTTTTTTTTTATTTTATAGTTTTTGTTTAAATTTTTTTTTTTTTGATAATTTTTTGTCATGTATATATATATGTTTTATACATTTGCATGTGTGTTCTTAACAAAATCTCGGAAATGAACATTTCGCTTGGAAAAAATCAAGTTTATAAAATATGTATCTTAACCAAATTAATATCATTTGCAAGTGGGTTATTTTTATACCCTGAGCCCATTAAAAATGGGCAAAAAAGGGTATAATGCATTTGGCAGAATGTATGTAACAGGCAGAAGGGGGCGTGGCAGACCCCCAAAAGTATATATATTCTTGATCAGGATCAACAGTCGAGTCAATTGAGCCATGTCCGTCTGTCTGTCCGTCTGTCCGTCTGTCTGTCCGTCTGTCCGTCTGTCCGTCTGTTTGAACGCGTCGATCTCAGAAACCATAAGAGCTAGAGACTTCAAACTTGGTATGTAGGTTCCTGGATACCGTACGCAGATCAAGTTTGTTTTTTTTTTTGGATCGGACAACTATATCATATAGCTGCCATAGGAACGATACATCGAAAATGAAGTTTTTGTATGAAAAGCTTCTTTAATTTTTGAGATATCTCAACCAATCTCACACGATATATATTTGGGGTGGTATTATACATCCTGACCAAATTTGGTCCAAATCGGCCCACTATATCATATAGCTGTCATACAGTCGCTCTGCCGAAAATCAAGTTTTAGTATGAAAAAGTTTTTGGTTTTTTGAGATATCGTAACCAAACTGATAGAATATGTATCTGGGCTGGTATTATACATCCTGACCAAGTTTGGTCCAAATCGGCCTATTATATCATATAGCTGTCATACAGACGATCTGCCGAAAATCAAGTTTTAGTATGAAAAAGTTTTTTGTTTTTTGAGATATCTTAACCAAACTGATAGAATATGCATTTATGTTGGTTTTGTACATTCTGACCAGATTTGGTTCAGATCGGTTCCATATATCATATAGCTGCCCTTGGAATAATTGGTCGAAAATCAACATTTATAAAAGAGTACCTGGGCTCAGGGTATCCTACTGTCGAGCGTGCTCGACTGTAGCCGCATCTCACCGCGAGCGAAGCGAGCCGGGGGTAGGCGAGCGAAGCGAGTAGGGGGCGGAGCCCCCTTGTTTCTAATTCATGACCGAAGTTGGTGCAAATCGGACAGCTATATCATAGAGCGCCCGTAGGAGTAATCGGAATAAATTAAGTTTTTGTATGAAAAACTTTCTTGTTGTACAATATATCGTTACCAAACTTTTACTATATATGCATTTAAATTATATATCTTATATATCCTTAGCGAAGTTGGTTTAAATCGGACCACTTTATCACATAGCTTTAATAGGACCGATCGGTCGAAAATCAGGTTTAAGTATGAAAAACTTTTTTGTTTTATGAGATATCGTAACCAAACTGATATATTATGCATTAAAGTTAGTCTTATATATCCATATCGAAGTTGCTTCAAATCGGTCCAATATATCATATAGCTGTCATTGAAAAAAGTAGTCGAAAATGTATTACAACTCTCAGCAACAGCATCAAGCGAGCTAAATATTTTTGAATTTTTGTAGTCTTTTCTATTTGCATAGTAAGTACGGGGTCTCCGACAGTCGAGTATGCTCGACTGTAGCACCGCGAGCGAAGCGAGCGGGGGGTTGGCGAGCGAAGCGAGCAGGGGGCGGAGCCCCCTAGTTTATACTAAAACTTGATTTTCGACCGATTGTTCCTATGGGCGCTATATGATATAGTGGTCCGATCCAAAAATGAAATGGACTTAGTATGCCTGCAATGTAGAGGAACCTACATACTAAGTTTGGTGTCAATAGCTTTTAAATTGTTCTTATATTTTGGATATGAAATTTTTGTTTTCGATTTGTGGGCGATAAAGGGGGCGTGGCACAATTTTGAAACAAACTTGATCTGCTTGCAATATAGAGGAACCTACATGCCAAGATTGGTGTCTCTAGCTCTTATAGTCTCTGAGATCTAAGTGTTCATACAGACAGACAGACGGACATTGCTATATCGACTAGGTGTTTGATGCTGTTCAAGAATATATATACTTTATACTATAAAGTTTATAGTTTCTTTAAAATGTATGCCTGTTACGCACATTTTTGTTAAGACAAACCCAATAGACCCATGTACTATTTTTAGGTACGGGGTCTAAGAGCAATACCTGAAAATTGGAGTTCGGCATTGTAATTTAAGATGTTTAAATATTTAATATTCCTTATGGTTTTTAGACCCCGTACTTTAAAAAGTACGGGGGTCTATTGGGTTTGTTTTAACGAAAATGTGCGTAACAGGCAGAAGGAGGCGTGGCAGACCCTATAAACTATATATATTCTTGATCAGCATCAATAGCCAAGTCGATATAGCAATGTCCGTCTGTCTGTCTGTCCGTCTGTCTGTCTGTCCGTCCGTCTGTATGAACACCTAGATCTCAGAGACTATAAGAGCTAGAGACACCAAACTTGGTATGTAGGTTTGTCTATATTGCAAGCAGATCAAGTTTGTTTTAAAATTTGGCCACGCCCCCTTTGTCTCCCACAAATCGAAAAACAAAATTTCGAATCCAAATTATAGGAACAATTTCAAAGCTAATGACACCAAACTTAGTATGTAGATTCCTCTATATAGCAGGCATATCAACTTTGATTCTTTTTTGGATCGGACCACTATATCATATAGCTGCCATAGGACCGATCGGGCGAAAATCAAGTCTTAGTATGAAAAACTTTTTTGTTTTATGAGATATCTTAACCAAACTAATACAATATGCATATAAATTGGTTTTATATATCCTGTCCAAAGTTGGTTGAAATCGGACTACTGTATTATATAGCTTCCATAGGACCGATCGGGCGAAAATCAAGTCTTAGTATGAAAAACTTTTTTGTTTTATGAAATATCTCAACTTAACTATTACAGTATGCATATAACTTGGTTTTATATATCCTGTCCGAAGTTGGATTACTATATCACATAGCTTTCATAGGACAAATCGGGAGAAAATCAAGTCTTAGTATGAAAAACTTTTTTGTTGTATGAGATATCTCAAGAAAACTATTACAGTATGCATATATCTTGGTTTTATATATCCTGACCGAAGTTGGTTCAAATCGGACAACTATCTCATATAGCTGTCATTGAAAACAACAACAACTGCAACAGCATCAAGCGGCCAAATTATTTTATAATTTTTGTAGTCTTTTCTATTTCCATAGTAAGTACGGGGTCTCCTACAGTCGAGTATGCTCGACTGTAGGACCGTGAGCGAAGCGAGCGGGGGGTTGGCGAGCGAAGCGAGCAGGTGGCGGAGCCCCCTAGTTATTTAATTGATGTTTTAACAAGTTGAAATGCAAATTTGACTCCATATAATATCCTATGTTATTTTCACGACAGCACATTTGGCTCATTCGACGCCATTTTCATCATTCTAGCAGTATTTTAATTTAATTTATTAAAACAAAAATATATCAATTAAGGGGGTCTTATTCATTCAAAACCCGTTTTTTGGACCCTTTTTAAAAAATTTCTTATTTGAAAACGCAAAGAATAATTGAAAACTTTTTTTATTTATTGTATTACAAAAGGTTCAAAGTAAATAAAAAAATTTTTTTTGCCTCGATACGAGGGCTGTTCAAAAAGTAATGAGACTTCAAAGTTGGTTGTGGAAAAAAAAGGTGTCGTCACGGCGGCCACGATTCCGGGTCTCCGGAGCGTCTGAATTGAAAAAAAGGGGTTATAATCAGTATAGATGTAACTCTCGGGTGAATGTCGACCATAATTTTGTGATTTTTTTAGACAAAATGGCGGCCATTCAAAAAAAATTTCAATTTCGGGCTTCTTTTTTGGTGGTTTTGTGTAAAAAAAAAAAGTAAAAAAATTTTTAAAATTATGGTCTTCATTCACCCGAGAATGGTGACAATTCTGCGTCGATTCCACTTTGTTTCATGAAAATCGGTTCAGTTGAACTGGAGATATCATGGCCGCCAGTTCGAAAAACGTGGTTTCGAAACGTGGTTTCGAATAAACGCGTTTAAAGTTTGAAGTAATTAGTAAAATAGCTCATTTTGACGAAGACCTTGCTTCACAAAAAAAGCTGTATCTTCTAAAGTATTTCGAATTTCTAAAATTTTTTTTAAATTATTTTTAGGGGCATATTCACAACTACCCAAACTATAAATAAATGCGAAAAAAAAAGTCGAAAAAAAAAGTTGCTCAATGTGAAGACCCCCTTAAGAAAAATATTCCATTCGGCACTGCGAAAAACAAAATTTTAGGTTATAAGAAACTCAACCAAATTGCGCATGGTGCAGAATGTAATTTTTTTTTTAAATATATATATTTTCGTTTTAAGTTTATTTTGGAAGATTTCTACTTACTCTCTATCGGACAATTTCATAATGGTCACATCCTTTCTTAGACGCCGGTTGTTGCGCAGAGTGTGATGTTTTTGTCTTTTTCTTAAAACATTTTTATTTTAGTTCATACGGCCCGGCGAATTTCAGTATTATTTTATCGAAAACCCGATGTTTATCGATTAACTCGTGAAATAAAAGCAATCATCACCTTAACCAGCTGTTTTGTTGAATAAAAACGGTAGGAATTAACTTTGGGACAATTATAATTTCAACATAAATATTAAAATGTTGTTGTTGTTAGCTTTTTATTATAATCTAACAGCTGATTTATTTTGGGTAAATGACAAAGGCTTTGAATGTTTTACATTTGGTCGTGGAAAGCCAAAAATGAGCCACATCCAAATGTGAGCAAATGAGCCAAATGTGAGTGGTCGTGGAAATAGGCTATAACTCTTCGTACAGCAAGAAATATCATTCTAGTACATGCTAGAAATGTAATGGTGCCTTGCAAAAATTGCGTAAGACGATTGATTTTGATGCGTCGCTACGTAAATGCATTATTAAAGCTAACAATTTTTGCGATTAACACATTTCTCACAAACCAAGCGCAAAAATGTCATGAAAATATTTATCTTTGGAAAAAAGCAGCTAATCCTTAAATTACTTGAAAAGGTTGGAAAATCTTATGCATTGGTAGACAGCAAACGATCCACATTTTAAACTATATTTAATCGATTTCAGTATGAAGGGCGTGTGGAAATTAAGAGCAAATATGGCCGACCACCAGCACTCTCACATGGGAACAAGCTGAAAATGAATATACGTGTGTGGGTGAAGCATGGCGAAGCCTAACATATAATCCAAAAAGCACTATTAAGACTGTCAAGCATGGAGGTGGTGGAGTAATGGTATGGGGCTGTATGGCGGCCAGCAGTGTTGGAAACCTAGAAATCTAAATGGTGTGATGGTCCAGAAGTACTATATAGATATTCTAAAAAGAAATGTAGTACCAAGTGCTGGAAAATTGGGACTGGCCAGAGATTATTATTTTGTGCAAGAGTATTAAGAGTATTGAATATATTTATGAAAGATAATAAATAAATCATCATCTGCTGTACGGGGACTTTAGTGGTATGTCTATTTATTAAGAGCATCTGCGTGCTATCCGATTGATTTCATCCATGATATCCAATAATGACGACTTATTGGTATTCGGTGATTTTAATTCGCCTGATGTGATATGTTCGGATGTGTTGGTTCCGTTAAGCTCTGATGATTTTATTTATTCACTTCTTGAGCTGTCTTTATTCCAAGTCAACCCGGATCGAAATTGTAAGCACCGTCTTCTTGGCCTGATATTTACATCGGTATTTTTTTTTAGTCTTTCCGGAAGACCCCTACCATCCTACTTTAGACTTAGCTTTAGAGCTGCCTGGATATGAGCCTATTATTTCAACTAATGTCGTAGTTCGTAAATCGATGCCGAAAAGCTGATTTTTATACTCGTTACCTAAAAAATAAGAAAAAGGGTATATTGTGTTCGTTGGAATGTAACAGGGAGAAGGAGGCATCTTCGACCCTATAAAGTATATATATTCTTGATCGGCATCAACAGCTGATTCGATATAGCCATGTGTGTCTGTCCGACCGTGTGAGTGCCTAGATCTCAGAGACTATAAGAGATAGAGATACCAAACTTTTACACACAGATTTCTTTAGAAATTTTTGACACGCCTCCTTCCTTGCCCGTAAATCGCGAAAAACAGTCCGTTTGTATGTATAAACAAAAGGATCTTAGAGACTAAAAGAGATAGAAAACCAAATTTGGCACACAGATTTCTATATATCCCACACAGATGAAGTTTGTTTAAAATTTAAGCCACGCCCTCCTCCGCCCCTGCAAATTTAAAAAAACACCACAGCCACAATTTTTCATATAATACGTTTTTTGTGGTAATATCAACCGGATCGGACAAGTAGAACATCAGTAATTGAGTGCCTAATTTTAAAAAAGCAATACAAGCCCCCTAGAATATTCAATAGTTTTTGTATTGTTGGACCTTATTCGAATGCTTACAATTCTCAACTAGTTCTGACGACGCAAATATGACATTAGGCTTGAATCGCTAGTCGTGACAACCCAAATGGTGCTGATGATAGAAAGTGGCATCTCTTGAATCAGCTGTACAATGTCATGCTTCATGCTTCTATGCAAGTGTTGTGTGTTGTTGGTTGAGTCAGGTCACCTGTTCCGTAGAGGACGAAGGTGGCTAACCAAAGAGATTTAAAAGTTTGTTTAAAATCGATTGTAGAAGGTTCTCAATTAAGTAACAGCAACACACTATGGTATCCAAACTTTTTTTTACAACCTGATGCAGTTGCTACATGAATGGTTGGTATAAAATAACTGCATTGAAAAGTTGTGAACATGAAGAAGTTGATAGCCAATATCAATTTTTATCAAACTTTTAATATTCAAATTTGGACAATAGCCGTCCTTTTCGATTCTCATAATTTCTAATAGCTGATTTGAAAGTTGGACAAAATTCAATGCTATCAAGCATATTTTGTGTGTGAAAGTGCATTTTTTTTTCAAGTTCGACAAGTTCTAAATTGTTTTTCTTTAATTTTTTCAATTTCTCAATTTTTTTTCATTCTATTTTTTTTTCATTTATTTCGAAATTTTTATTTAAATAAACTAAAAATTATTTAATTCGTGGCGGGTCGCGAGTTCTCTCAATGCTATTGATGACAAGGCGGACCCCCTAAGATTTTCTTTTCTTTTTTATAAAGTATGCAGTTTCTCGCAATTTCTTTTGAAGACTGCGATATATGCACATCTTACATCATTTTATATATATTTCATTTATTTTCATTTATTACAGCTATAGTTCTATATACATTACATTTATTCTAAAATTTTTAAATATTTTTGTTTCAGATTTATATTATTATATACTGCACGATATTTTTGATCAAATTATATTTTGCGCGATATAAACTAAAATACCCCGGTTAAATAGGCAATATACTTCTCAACAATCTCAGCGACGCAGGTTGAGGAATTGGTTGCATAGGGAAAACTCTGAGAAAGATTTAGAAAGGCATAATAACGCAAAGTCCCAGCGAGAGCGTAGGGCAGACGAAGAATTTGAGGCCGAGGAACAAATTTATAACACCCTGCGGCGCTCCCTCAGGCGACGGTAGAATATTAGACTTAGGGCAAGAGAGCAATGAGTTAATACTCAAGATAAATCTGATGCTGACAGGATCCAATTGTTAGGCAGGAAGGACAGGGAATCGATACACAACGTCGTCGGTCTAGAAGGCTAAATCCTGTTATTTGAGCAGCAGAGCAGGTTGATAACACGGAGGCCCATAGAAATAGACGAACCAATGCAGAAGTTAGGGCCATGGAACGAGCACTAGATACCCGACGTCGTTACCATGGATGACAAGATGAAAATTATAGAAAGTTAGAACAAGCCGATAATAAAGCGGACCACAGAGATAGGCGATTAAATTAAGAAGTTTGGGCCAGAGAGCAAGCAGTAAATACACAGCGTCGTCGGTCTCCACGCCTTCCATTTATGGTTATTAAGGCAATAGTATATGAACGACAGAGTGCCATTAAAGGAGCTGTTGTTAACGTTCTTATTTCAGTAACCAGTATTCTCAAGTCTCTTCCACGAGCTTTCGATCAGGCCGAGGTTGTTCATCTCCACCTTAAACGCCGAATGGAATATGGTCATGATTTTATGGCTGAAACCATAAGGCCTTTTAAAGTTGCTGCCGCAGTTCGATATTTAGTGAATACAGAGCTGTATCAAAAGCATAATGTTGCATTTAACGAGCAGTGGATTTCAGATTTCACATCCGATACTGTTCTTTTTGTTGCCTCTGACTCAGCCTTAGTGGAGGCGCTATTAGCCAATTCTGGGCAAAGTGTTAATGTGGAGCCACAGCATTTTGATGAGGATTTAGAAGCTGAAGATCTGAATCCTGGTGGGCAAGAAACTCTGCTCGAAAATGACCATGTTCCCAATGAAGGTATACCGAGAATCATGATAGCCCAAGGCGAAGGCCAAAGACCCCTTAATGTGATTCTCTATGCTGATTCAGAAGAATAGGCATTCCCAAGCATATATGCAGGTGTCAAAAGAAAGTCTTCTGAAACATTTACAAAGATAGTTAGATCAGAGCTTCGCAATGCAGACAGACGAGGTTGTAGAACAGACAAATTGTTCTTCAACTATAAGAAGTTAGAGCAAAATTCGAAATTATATTTCAATCTGCTTACGCAAACGGAGCGCCTCCAGCTCAATCACAGCTGCTAATGTCTTAAATGAAGAATTTATGGGAAACTTAATTTGGCATGATGACGGATATAGAGTGCTTCGAGATATTGCTGCTCATTCGGATGAAGAAAAGAAGAAAGATATGGCCATGATTCGCCAGTTTGGCCTCCCGACATTCTTCATAACTCTATTTGCTGCTGAAAGCTCTTAGTATTGCTGAAGAAAATGTAGATAAGGCTACTATTAGTGAAGAGATCAGCCATGCAGTTTTAGGAAAAGGCCCGCATAATAGGTATCAGGGGGTCTTAAAACTTTTGAAAAAAGAAGGTGGTGTCTTCGGACCCAATTATGCTACCAAGTATTATTAGCGAGTTGAATTTAAACACAGAGGATCGCATCATTTACACAATGATGAGTCAATTCAAAGTGTAATCGCTTTTATTATAGCTGATTATGTCGAATTTCAAAAGCATAGGCACGGTTATTCATGTCTTATGCAAGTGCGAGATCAGTCCATATTCCGATTTGGTATTCCATTTCCTCCTATGCTTCATACCAATATTTTATTTCCACTACCCGAAGAAACTCCAAATCTTCCTCTTTATAAGGAAAATTTAAGGAAAATTCGCAGCATATTAGCTCAAGAGCTTTCAAATGACATTATTGCCAACTTAAGCATATTTGAAAATTTTCGATCACACAAACATGTGAGCCTCTCTTACGAGGACTACAAATTTGCTATAAGATCTGGCTTGAAAAAACCTTAAATTTTTCTAAAGAGGACATTTGCAGAAAT
Source organism: Drosophila phalerata (assembly GCA_951394115.2). Lineage (NCBI taxonomy): Eukaryota > Metazoa > Arthropoda > Insecta > Diptera > Drosophilidae > Drosophila > Drosophila phalerata. The sequence goes on along the minus strand of OX596008.2, from coordinate 3,932,813 downwards.
TAATGTGAATGCCTTTAACAAGCACCTTATTTCTATGCAAAGGGCAAATATGCATATTTAATTCATAATGGATCCTTATGCTTGCTGTTGTTATATAATCAATTAAATTAACAAATCAGAGGGACATTTCAAAACTGATGCGTGAAGCCGTTAATGAAATTCAAAGAGGCAATTTAACCATCAGACAATAACTTCAATTTATAGGTAATAAATTCATTTCTGGCACTGAGATAACTGCTCAAGAAGTCGTTTATTGCTGCCTAGTAATGGCATTATATGCAAGCAAATTAACACATTTCCACCGGATCAACGTGTTCGCATGCTTTTACCCGCTAATATCCTTCAAAATATACCTCAGGACTCTACTTACATATTTGTAAAAGTATTACACGAAAAACATATTCAAAAACCAGATTTCCTTGAAAGCCCGTGCCCGTACAAATTACGAGTTCAGTAATACATTTAGAAAATCTAGACAACGGAGAAATAGTGACAATGAAGGTGATGATGGGACCCCAGGTGGTTACATCGCGATGCTAGCGGTTTCATCAGAGAAAGAAGACAACCTTGCATTATAAAGTATAGGTCATTTAATATTAGCACGGATAGGACTTATTATTTTGGAGTCCTATCAATGTTATTTTTTCCATAGAGAAATGAATAGGTAGAGTTAGCTGGCGGAAATTGTGAGGAGTTTTATAGCCTGCATGAGGCTATAATCAGAGCTAACTTTCAGAAATATAATACAATAGACAATTTGGAGGATACGCTTAGAATGGCCATGGAGGTAGAGCATGAGGTCAATATAGTTGAGGAGGCTGTAGTTGATGAGGAATTTAGGTCATTGGCAATACCAGAGATATATTCGCAAATGAATGTTGTTAATTTAGTTGATAACAATCATAATAAAGAGCCGGATGGTAATCTCCGAAGTTGCCACCAATTGTTTCTTCTGAAACTTTAACAAGTTTAGTTATATTTTTAAATTTAAAGCAGAGAAATTTTTTAGCCCATGTACTTCATAATGTTAGAAATAACCATAATTTTTATGAGTTCGAAGGCGGTGGAGCAGGGGTCGTTAAAAACAACATTATATCAGTCTCTTTCACTAGAATATAATCGTAGAGTATGATGTGACCCAACAACAGCAAAAATTGTTTTCACTCCCTGTTAATCAAGCTGGATCGACGTTTAAGAGGTTAGGTCCGGATTTGTTAAACAACATTCGTTTTAAATTAATGGATATCAATGTTCTAATAAACGACAAAATTTCTAAGGTTGGAGCGAAAATTTCGCCTTAAACAAATATTCTCCAATAATGACAAAGCATTTGGAGGCATTTCTGCTATAGTTGGTTCTTCTTTAAGGGATAATTTTCGATACTTTGAACTGACTGAAATAATACGCCAGCGAGATGACCAGTAAATTGCAATTGCACTCAATAACATGGCATCAGGTCAAATGTCTTCAGACGCCATTGTTCTACTTAATACCCGCATTTGCGACGCAAGTCAAGTTCCAAGTGATGCAATTCACCTTTTTACAAGTAATCAGGAGACTGATTCATATAATAGACAAAAGCTTTTCTCAATTCCAAAGGAGCAATATATGTCGGAGGCTATAGATTCTGTTAAAGCCACTTATCTTAGCTCAGAGTCTAGAAACATATGTCTCAGTCTGTCAAGAATTTCAAAACGTCTGATACTCAAGGTATGTGTACTTCATTGATTGTGGAAACCACAGCCAAATATATGGTAACAGGTTAAATCGACACTTCCGATGGGCTCGTGAATGGATCTTCTGGCGTTTTAAAAGAGATTGGATTCAGTTCAACTAATACCCCAGATGTTCTATGGATCTCTTTTCTTAATGATAGCGTAGGTGTTAGTGCACTGGCTCAGTGCAGTTTCGTGTAGAAACTCGAAAATAAGTTGCTCAGGACGATTCTGGTTAAAAACGCACTGATGAGAAAGAAAATATTTCCATAGACTTGTGGTACACCACAATTTGTTTGCCTGAAGTCTTCTGAGAAATTCGAAAAACTAACAAGGGAAGACAAATCATTGTTCACCATGATAATGCGAGCACTCAAAGAAAGCTTTAGATGCTGGAACTTTTTAATATCAGTTAGGTCTGGATCCTGATCGATGAAGTTGAAAACAACGAGTAGAATTCCTCATATTCCGCACAGAGTTGGGTCCATAACCATTATCATTACTTTGTAATTAGCATTAAAAAAAGTAGTGCTAAAGAAATTTCATTTCCATTTTGTTAGGAAGGAGGATGGGGGATAGCATACAAGGAGCAATGACTTATTGCATTCAACTTGGGTAATGCCAGCATGATCTTTGTCCTTTCTATTCTAAGTCGTCGCGCTACCTCCACGTAGTTCCTCCTGGATAGTCACCTGGTACAGGGATAATCTAGAAATAAAACCAGTTGGACGTCCAAGAGTAACTTTTGTGCTTAAATGAGCAATGGGACAGAGATAGCAAGCCGCCGACCTTTCCCATTCTCAGAAACATAATGTTCGAATGCTTGTTCAAGCGGCAAGCATAGCTGCTCGTGGGCGTGGGCTTAAAGATCTTTCAGCAGGTGTTTGATTACTTGTGAATAACCCTGAAAACCCACACAGATGAGAAAAATAATGACGAAGCCAATTGAAAAACTTGTACGCTCGACTCCAGAGGAGGCCCTAGCATTGATTTTGGACCAAGGCTTAACAAAAAAGCAATATTGTTCATTTCGGGAGGAATCCATAAAAAGACAAGCCGTTATACTATATTTCCACGCTATAAGGAAGTGGCTGAAAAAAAAATTGCTGCCGACCCCAAAACATTGAAATTCCCAAAACCGTTGCTAAGGTTTTTCTCCAAGAGCTTTTAAAGAACACCGCATCTCGGATAGTGGCTTTGAAAGAAAAAAATAGTGGAATGGCAGTGCATAGGGAGCACAGGACATGCGAATTAAAACCAGGCATACACAGATAACCATTCGCAAAACGCTGATTCAGAAATATTTTATGGAACAATCGTACTCCTCAATCAATAAGATTTTGTCGATCATTAAAATTGGAATTACTTATGGACACTAATAGCCTATTTCCACGACCACTCACATTTGACTCATTCGCGCACATTCGGATGTTGCTCAATTTTGGCTTTCCACGACCAAATCTGACACATTCAATGCACTTGCCATGTAACCAGAATAAATCAGCTGTTCGATTTCTGTGCACATATAATAAAAAGCTGACAATAACAACAATTAAATATTTATATTGAAATTATAATTGGCGAAAATTAAATGCCTTCTGTTTTTATTGAACAAAACATCTGGGTTAGGTGATAATTGCTTTTTTCACGAGTATATCGATAAACATCGGGTGATCGATAAAAAAATACTGAAAATACTGTAAAAAAATCGGCACATTCATTTTGGATGAGCCAAAAAGATCATTCGGATTTTGTACTGAAATGAAGTCCACATTCGGGCCGGATGATGAAAATGGCGTCGAATGTGCCGAATGTGCTGTCGTGGAAATATGCTATTAAGCTATTATCCATTTTCCATTAGTGGACCAAATATGAAGTCAGCCCACTACATTATTTGATTCCATTTTTTGAGATTATTCTTCACGCTGGATATAAAATCGGTCCACAAAATGGAAAGATTAAGATAATTTTGCTATTTTTATTATTTTCCTACATACAAACACGTTAATGTGATCGGATTGCAGACTCAACAGATTTGTGTTGTGTCCGGGCTACAAAATATACAGATAAAACGTGAGTGCCCGAATTATCAGGTTGTCCGAATTCACAGATGTCCGAATTATTGAAATAGTACAGTAATTTTTTTCGTTAAAAAAGTTAATTTAAGAAAAATACAAGAAGGGCTGGGGGTTGGTGCGCGAAGCGAGCAAGGAGCGGAGCCTCCTAGTATTATATAAAGGCATCGGGATTTATTAATTCGTATGTTTAAGGGATGTTGGAGTCGATGGGATCAAGTACCCCCCACAGGCTTTTTTGCTAGTCCCGCTCGACACTCATCTTTTTCAATATTAACCCCATATCTCAAAGAGATATTGTTATGTATTCTGCTTTGTCAAAATCGATTCACATTACGTATCACCGGTGTAACAGGATGCTGCAGAGTCAGAAGTCATTATGATTTGGTTGAGTACAGTGGATTCTCTTAGGTTTGCAATGAATTTTCATTTGGAAAGTAGAATTCTCTCCCTTTCTTTTTTGGGATGGTCATAATAAACACACTTGAATCATTTTTTTTTTTTTTGAGTGTGCTACCTAACTGTTACTTATCGGTGAGAAAACATCGAACATACAAATTGTATATTACCAAAAATTTTAAAAATCTTTTACATTTGAGGCGGACACGTTCTTTTGGAATGTGTGCAATGTTTAAAGAAAGTACGTCACTTTAGGCACGTGTTTGAATGAATTTATAAGGTTAATATGATTGTGAAATGGTTATAAAATGACTTGGCACTATAGAAGAGCGGACAGCCGTCCGCAGTAAAATTTTAATGCCACTTGATAGTACTCTTGAATTTAAATGTAATTTGTTAATTTCATCATAATTATCGAAAAAATGTGACATGCGCATTGTGCATTGCATCGGTGATCATATTCAACTCTACTTACTGTGACTGCATACGTGTACTTATCCCAATATATTTACGTTTGCATACATCTATCCTACAACGGTTGAGGTTATTAAAAATTATATGTTAGCTCTTAAAAGCATGAACGACCTCTTCACAAACATTCACGTAGACAATTCACGTAAGCAGTCTTTACCTAATCAACATCTTGGCGATTCTTCAAGCATATCTAGGCAGTCCTTTCCAGCAAACTTACTGCACACGAGTACATAAGCATAACGCAACAAAGTTAGAGCAGAACTAATAGCGGGTAAGTGCCAACACCACGTCATCCACAAAACTTGATGCAATAGAGGATGCAAAGAAAAACGAGCTAAACCTTAATCGCACTGGAACGGAGTCTCGTAAGCATATGAGCATATCGCACTAGAACGGAGTTTCGTAAGCATATGAGCATAAAGGATATACACTGTAAATTTTCATTTTTATGAGGTGGCACAAAGTACGATAATGTGGTTGCATTTTGGATTAAAGTGGTATTGTTGATGTCGTCGCTGTTTTTGGACTTAAGAAGTTTGTTTTAAAACAACAAATAATATGAGTGAATGTCAAGTACAGAGAGCCAATAATATTTTTGAATTTGCACGATTGAAAAATGTTCAATTAACTAGTCGGAAAACCTATTGTCAGGCACACACAGTATGTTTTAAAATTCTGTACCAATGCACTATCGGCGATTTTTCGATTTAGGCGGCATAAAGTCCAAGATTTGATGGTAGAAGAATTAAAAAATTACTTCATATATTAAAAGTAGATACTTCAGTTAGCTTACAATCGATTTTTTTTAGAATGTTGGTGGCAACCCTTTTTTTGTGGCAGCTCTGCAAAGTCAGCTGATTTATCATAGCATGTGCTTGTGCAATTTGGCGCTAAACGTGTGGTAACTTTCAATCGTCAATATTTAAGCAAAGGTACAACAAGTTTAAAAAATTAAACATGGATAACGTTTCTTGCGGTATGCTTATTAAATATTTGCTATTTTTAGTTAATATATGTCTGTTGTATTGTTGTTGTTCACTGTTATTGTTACTGTATTTTTTAGCAAAAATATAACCATAGTAGTTGTGTTCCGTGAGCTATAACTTTAGTGGTGCACGCTGGTGCAAGCAACTTAAAATGGCAACTTACTTGTTAATGTCGATAGTATATAATGTACACAGAAAAAAAAATCCATTCTAAAAATTAAGTTTAAAAAACTTGATTTTAGCTTGAATTTTTTAAATATGTATTCAGGATATAATTTCTAAATTAAGACAATACGTAGATAAAATGGCCACGATATTAAAAAATCGGCATTAAAAAAGTAAAAGAAGCCCATATTATTTAATCTAACTGAAAATAAATATTACAGAGCCATTAAAATGAAAATATTGTTGAGAAAAATCGGGCTTGATTTAAGAATTTCATACTTGTTTTGTGAGAATCCGGGATTACCGTACTTCTGACACCGCTCGGATTAATTTTAGCCCGGAATCCCGGATTTTTTTTTTCTGTGTAATTAACACCTTTTGCTCCTTTTCGAATAAATCGCATTTTACAATGACATTTGAGTTTTCGAACAAAACTCTCTTCGATGTGTGGGACAGAAACAATCGTAATAAAGATGTCGTAGCAGTGTTCGTAATAGCAGAAATCAACAGGGACGAATTAAGCTCAACAAATATTAATAAAATTAATGCAAAAGTAAAAATATTTGTCGCTCATATAAAATGATCTATGAGAAAATGCTGCAGACAATTGGCTAAATTCAAAGTTTTGCACTCGGAATGGCTTTAAAGACGTTTAAAGTTAAAATTGAAGATGAAAATACCACACGACCATCACCTTCTAAAATTGGCAGGCCAAAATTAAGCTATATGGAGGCAGGAAAACGATTAAAAAGTAAATTGGCTTCAGAAGTCGCCCAAGACAATCATATGTCAACTCCTTTACTGCATGCAGCCTCTACCTCTACAAGAAATAGTAACGATAATGAAGTCACCGGCATTTTAACAAAAGTAGTAACAGAGCCAAGCGGCAAACACTTAAAGGTATACAAACGTAATGAACAGACTTCCATCACCAATATTGAAGCCCTAGCATTCTTACTAGAGAATGGGTTCACGAATCAACAATACATAAACATTAAACAGTTAAGCAAAGCACACGGCTGCAATATACATCCAGTAAGAAAAGTTACAACAATTAATTATTATTTATTACTTATTATTTATTATGTTTTTATGTTCAACTTAATTTGTTCTTATAAATTTTGATTTCCTTTATAATTTTTCTCACAAAACAAGTAAAAAAAAATAATAAAAAGTGCAAGAAGTACAAAAATAAGAAGAAAGAAAATGTTTAGTTTTTCGTGACTGCGACTGCCGGCGACTTCCAAAAGTTGCACTTGCTGCTGCCAGCGACTTATGCTTACGATCGAAAGCAACTGCGACGAAAATCAAAAGCAACCAACAGTCGAGCTCATCAATTTTAGCGACTGCGACTGCCGACGACTTCTGAAAGTCGACAGTTGCTGCTGCCTTGACTCACGCTCACGATCGAAAGCAACAGCAAAGCGGAAAGCAAAAAAACGGTAATCGGCGACTGTTGATGCTGTTTGATTTTGGTCGCTTTTTCATTTAAGCATTTGCTTCGACTGTGGCTTCCGTTTTTTTCAGAAGCAGAAGCAGAGCAACTGTTCATTTTAAGAAGTCGCTCGCTGTCGAAGCAGTGAAAAGCAAAAATTTTGCGACTTCTGCTATTTCGACTGCAGTTTTTTATACACTGGGTCGCAATATCTTCAAATTGTCTCTCACCCTCGTGTAAAAAAGTCCCCATATTTCCTCCATAATGTTTAGGTCCGGGAAGTATGATTATAACTCAGATATCTCACATTTCGATCTTCAGTCAACTGTTTAATCCGTCTTGCAGACGGAGTGTGAGTGTTATCATGCTGAAATGTTCATGAAAGCCGGTCAAATAATTCAGAAAGTTGGGAATAGCTCTTTTATAGTTCAGTTTTGCACATATTTTCATTTAATTCTGAAAAAACGAACTGTAGTTCATAGCTTCCATAATATGCTCCCGACAAAATTTTACTCCATTTACAAGTGTGGTGGTGACTTAAAACATATTAATCCTTTCGTACGTCTTGGAAGTATTATTTAATCTCGTCAGGACCACCCAGATAAAATATTTTCTGATAGAAAAACTCGACATTGTGCTATACCTCTCTTCATGTAAAACGCTCTCGAGCAAAACGGGTGCGTGGGGCTTTGTCATATTTTGCGGTAACTAATAATCATTTTGGATCTGATCTAATTTATATCAGCGATTATGTGGTGTTTTAGTTCAGAATCGAGACATTGTTTTACTTTAACTCTTCAAATTAAATTAATTGAGCTATGCGGTTCATTTTACTTAAATTTAGCTGTGAAAACTCTAAATTAATGACCAAAAAAGAATTGGATAAGATAACTCAAACTCAGTTGAGCCAAAAAAAAGCATGCCAATTTAGGTAGGGTTTTGAGAAATGAAATAGTTTAAATATTTGTACTTGTGCTCGAAACTTTTACATCTTATTAACAACTAAATTATCTATCAAATAAAAATAATTTTATCAAAATCGGTTTAAAAAAACTGGATAATTTAATTTGATGAAAGTCGTGAACCTATTCAGTTGAGCGGCAGTGTATTATTTTAGATGAGGAGGAAACATAATGTACTTTTATTTATAAATTTTCGATCTATTTTGTTAAAAAGTATAAAAAATTAATAAAAAACATTTACTTTTTTTTAACTTTTTTTCAGATAGTAGTAAGGGACGGGAAATGAATTTTTATTTTTCGAATCTCTAGTTTGGTATATATAATTTTCATTCAAAATTTCAAATGCGTAGCTTTAGTTTTAGAGCTTATGCCAAAATAACGAATTTTTCAATTTGTCGGATAAGGGCGTGGGTTAAAGCGTGGTCCAATACAGAAAAAAAAATTGAAATTCTATTTAAATCTAAGAAATGTTCATGCCAAATTTTAAGTCTCTAACTTTACGTTTAGAGTTTATGCCGCCTAAATCGAAATATCGCCCATAGTTCAATGTCTGTAGTTCAATGGAAGAACTCGGACCTTCGGACCGTGCAGACGTGTTTCTTTAAAGCGCTCCGAATTAATCAAAATTATATAGTACCCAAGTGCGGTAAAAATCTAAAATTTTGGCCTAGCCCCCTAGTGCGATGCGATCGATCACTAAACAAGTTTAGAAAGTATAATTAAACTATTATATAAGCTATTAACAAATCAAATAGAATTTGAATTGAGCAAGTATTAACTACGATGAGTCACTACGATACCCGTGCCCAACGTCAGCGCGAGCAAGACGAACGGCGACTCTCTTTGGCCAAAAATAACGCTTACTTTAGCTATGTCTCTGACACAACACCACAAACAATCGAAAAATCAAAGCAGAACCTCTTAGCCGTAGAAGATGCGTGAGCACGTTCTTGCTCTCCAAATTTAACTAAAATTATCCGCGGTGACTCAACCCAAACTGCAGGGGACCCAGTAAACACCAACAATAGGTTTGCGCCGCTGGGTGATACTGTCAACCACCAGCTTACCGAAGATGAACATGGACCAAAGAAACTAAAGCCCCCACCTATATACATTTGGGAGAAGATATCCAACGTACTGGTGAACAAGATTGTTGATCTTATTGGAAACAACAATTTTCATGTCATTCCTCTAATAAAAGGGAATATTCACGAAATAAAGCTCCAAACAAAAGACGAGGAGCATTTCCGTAAAATCTCACTCTAAAAAAAGCTTCTATACTTATCAACTAAAAACCAGCAAAGGCCTGCAGGTACTAAACCGGATGTCCCCCCTTCCGAGATCGCAAGTGCGTTAAAAGAAAGGGCTTTTCGCTAAGAGAGTCACAAATATAATAAACAGAAGTAAAACCCCTTAACCTCACTTCAAAGTTGAGCTGGAGCCAGACAGTAAAGCTCCAAACGGAACGGCCCAGTTCAATGCTCGAACTGCCAGGAATATGGGTATACCAGGTCGTATTGCATGTTGCGTCCGGTATGTGTAGCTTGTGGAGACTCACATGGTCCAGACTCCTGCTCAATCAACAAAGATGACCCTAATACAAAAAAGTGCGGCAACTGCGGTGAAAATCACACAGCGAACTACAGAGGCTGTCCAGTGTACAAGGAACTAAAAAACCGTATCCGACGAGTACCAACAACGCGTCATCAGCACCTGCCAGCTGCAGTTATAGCATCCCAAACTACACCCGACGTTTTTTTCGCCAAAGCAGCCAGGTCCTCATTTGGTCCCGCAAGCACTATCAACGGCATTTCTTTCGCTGGTGCTTTAAAATCTGGCTTGTAAAAACCAGCTCCCTTAGCAGCACCTCCTAGTGTAATCCAAGAAGATTTGAGTATGGTTAACGCTCAGCAGCCCATGCAGCAGTCACAAAGCTCTATTGAAGCAATGATTTTCACCCTACAACAAAGTATGATGGAATTCATGTCGTTTATGAGATCAACTATGCAAAACCTTATGCAAAATCAAAACACCTTGATACAGATGCTTGCATCTCAACAATCAAAATAATCAATGGCGCCTCTACGAATATCTCTGTGGAACGCCAACGGTGTTTCACGGCATAAACTTGAACTTACTCAATTCCTAAACGACAAACACATTGATGTAATGCTGCTTTCTGAGACGCATCTCACTAACAAATATAACTTCCAAATTCACGGCTATATATTCTACGGCACAGATCATCAGGACGGAAATAGCACACGGTGGAACCGATATTCTAATAAGAAACCGCATCAAACGTCAATTCCACAAAAGGTATGCGAAAAACAATTTACAATCTACATCCATAACTGTACAATCGGACATCAACAATCTTAGTATTGCTGCTGTATACTATTCTCCCCGCTTTACAATCTCTGAAGATCAATTCATGCAATTCTACAACTCACTGGGATAGCGATTTATAGCAGCAGGAGACTACAATGCGAAACACCCGCACTGCGGCTCTCGCCTTGTGACCACTAAGGGAAGGCAGTTATACAACGCAATCATAAAACCAAGCAACAAACTCAACTATGTTTCCCCGGGTAGTCCTACATACTGGCCAGCAGACCCTAACAAACAACCAGACTGAATAGATTTTTCTGTGACAAAAATCATCCCACGCATCGGATCTGTCATCCGACCACTCCCCCGTGTTATTAAATCTACTCCAATCCCCGAAATATATGGAATATCCTAATAGACTTACAACACACAGAACCAACTGGCTCAAGTACAAGAAATACGTAAGCTCTCACCTCGATCTTACCCCGCAATTCAACATTGAAGCGGACATCGACTGCTCTGCTGATTTATTAGAATCTGTACTTGTTGAAGCAGCTAAAATCTCGACTCCACAACATGCGCATGTGCAGACCAATCAACGCAAAACTAATCGTCAAATAGAACAACTTGTTCTGGAAAAGCGACGATTGCGACGTGAATATCAGTCCCACCGGTCGCCATCTACCAAACAACGCTTTAAAGATGCTTCGCGCAGACTCAGTAAAGCTCTAAAGCATGAAGAAACTGATGTCCAACGCCGCTACATAGAGCAATTGTCACCAACCAGTACTAAGCATCCTTTGTGGAGGGCTCACCCAACGCTAAGTGCGCCGATCGAAACGGTAACGCCTATAAGAAACTCCTCAGGCTGCTGGGCCCGTAGCGACATAGACCGAGCCAACACATTTGCCACTCACCTACGTAATGTATTCCAACCAAATCCCGCAACAAATTCATTCGTACTTTCTTCCTGTGCATCTCATAATCCAGGCGAGCCTGAACCACCTCAGTTCCGTCCGAACGAAATTGGAAAAATCATAAAAGAACAGATGAAACCAAAAAAAGCTCCAGGCTGTGATCAAATAACTCAAAAAATGATCATTGAACTTCCAAACTGTGCTATTTCCCTCATCTGTAAGCTTTTTAACGCGATTACAACACTTGGCTACTTCCCAAAAAAATGGAAGAAGTCGGTCATTAAAATGATACCCAAACCTGGAAAAGATCATACAATACCATCATCTTATAGACCAATTAGTCTACAACATCTACGTTTGCAGACGATTCAGCAATCCTTAGTCGCTCCAGATGCCCCATTCAAGCAACAGCACGTCTAGCTGAACATTTGGCGGTAATAGAGAAATGGCTAGCCGACTGGCGTATTAAAATAAATAAACAAAAATGTAAACACATAACGTTTGCCCTCAACATGCAAACATGTCCTCCGTTAACACTCTCTAATAGGCAACTTCCACAAGCCAAAAATATAACGTACCTTGGCGTTCATCTTGATAGGTGGCTCACCTGGCTTCGTCACCGTGAAGCAAAGAAAACGCAGATTAAACTGAAAGCCAATAACCTTTATTGGCTTTTAAACCCCCGATCTCCTCTCAGCTTGGACTACAAGGTCCTACTCTACAATTCCACCATAAAACCAGTGTGGACCTACGGCTCGCAGCTATGGGGAAACGCGTGCAGTAGCAATATTGATATCATCTATCGAGCACAATCGAAAATCTTGAGGAGTATCACTGGGGCACCGTCGTCTTCCGTCTTCAACGAAACGACGTTCCAGCCCAGCAATAAACACTTGGGGCACCGTAGTTCATATTAAGTCAACATGACTGTTAGTTAAGCTTTAAATATAAGATTTGATAAACTTATTGTAAGTGTCCCATGGAGAAGATTCAATAAATAAATAAACGTAATAAAAAAAACAAAAAAAAAAAATATAATTGCATGAATATGTTATTTGAAAGTTTGACGTCATTCATTCACTGACTTAGAATTGCACAGTCCAAACGGCAGAAGTTACATGTTTGAAACTTGGCCACAATAAACTTAACATAATTTCATCGGCATTTAAGACGCCATTTTGTAAAATTCGAAGTGCAAGTGCGTCAAAGTCTAGGGCAAAGTTTGCGTTTATCTCAGTGACTAGGTAGTGCAGAGGATGGTGTGCAAAACCCCAGCAAAGGCAAGAACTTTTTTTTAGCTCGGTACCTAAAAAAGGGTACTAGAGCCTATTATATTCGTGTCAATTATGGTACATAACTTTCAACACATATATCTCCGCGACTATAAAAGTTAGAGCACCCAAATTTGGTGACAATACTCCTGTTTTAAAATTTGGCGAAGACCACGTCCACCCCCGTAAATGATATAAAATCTAATAACAAGAGCAATTTTAAAGCTACAGCCTTGAGACTTGGCACACAGAATGATCCTGAAGTGTGCTGAAAATTTCTTCGAGATCGGTTAATAAACAGTGAAGTAATTTGAGGAAATATGAGATATGGAGGACATATAATCACCTGGATCTCAGGGACTATAAGAGATAGAGGAACCAAATTTGGTGACAATACTGCTGTGTTGCGCACACAGATCAAGTTTGCTTTCGAATTTTGCCATGCCCCCCAATTTTCCTGTAATCGACAAAAAAACTTAAATATCCAAATACAAGGACAAATTAAAAGGTACAAATTTCAAAATCTGCGCACACACTAAACCAAAATTGAATATTGCATCCTGAAAACTGCATTGCAATTGGATAACACATACAGAAGATATTAATTAAAAATATATTTCTCATGGTTACGTGCAGTGCCCAGATTTTGGTACAAAACTTGCAGGAATGCATGCGATTTGTGGGTACATTGGACTCAGGCTCATCACATTTTTTTTTGTATTTTCTGTTCATTACATTAAATTAACCCGAATCTTCCCAGCGTTACGATATGGAAACAAGCAATAGGCACTTACTAAAACTTCATTTTTAGACAACATATTAAGATTAGATTAACTTTTATTTGATATTCTAAGAGTAAATTGTTGTCTCTTACTGATGAAAAGATGATTGAAACCATCTCTCGAAGTAAGCTGATCAAAAAATGCAAATTAAGTTGCTCATTATATTCTGCAGTGCAAGAAAACGGCATTTGGCAATTCGCCGAAAGTAAATTTAAACCGTTTAACTAATTTGAGTACTGAACTATATGCAATGCACACATCATTAGAAAGGTATAGTCCCTGAGATCCTTATGTTTATGTAGACGGACGACCGGTGTTTCGCGAATTACGGGCGTGGAAGGAGGAGGGTCAAAAGTTTAAAACAAACGTGACCTGCTCCAACGACTTTGTGATCTGCGTGTGAACGTTTGGTTACTCTATCTCTTATGGTTTCTGAGATCTAGGTGCTCACACTAACGGACAGACGGACGGTCGGACATGGCTATATCGACTCGGCTGTTGATGCTGATTAAGAATATATATACCTAAAAGGGTCGGAGATGCCTCCTTCTCCCTGTTACATACATTCCAACAAAAACGACATTAAGCTTAAATCGCTGGTCAACTAGCAAAAAGAGCTCTGAAGGTGAGAATGAACATCTCTAGATACCGTGCTCCTTGCATTTATGCAAGTGTTGTTGCTTGCTGGAGATGTCATATCGACAATAAACCAACAAAATACACAATTCTTTTTACAACCTTAAGCAGTTGCTACATGAATGGTTGGTATAAAAAACTGCAGTGAACAATTGAGAACATGAAGCACTTGATAACCAATATCCATTTTTTGACTGAAGAAACTTTTAATATTCAAATTTGAACAACGGTGTATTGAAAGTTAAGTAATATTTAGGCAAACTATTTCATTTATTTATTATTATTATATAGTTATTTGTTCGGAGGGAGATGGGGGATAGCATACAAAGCAATAAGATGTATTGCATTCAACTTGGTTAAACCCGCATGATCCTTGTCCCCGCTACTCTCAAGTCGACGCACTACCTCCACGTGGTTCCTCCTGGATTGTCTCCTAGTACCCTTTGGGTGGCAAACTAAAGCGCGCGACGAGGAGGCCATTTGAGCAACAGGGCATGGCCCAATAGGGAAGTCAGACCATATAATAATAAATTTTAGTTATAAACGTAACTTCTCAACAATCCTTTTTTCTTAAAAAAATGTTCTTTAAAGTACTTTTAAATATATTGAAATAAGTAACGGGTATCCTATAGTCGGGATCTCGACTGAAACTTTCCCACTTGTTAGACCCCGTACTTAAAAAAAGTACAGGGGTCTATTGGGTTTGTTTTAACGAAAATGTGCGTAACAGGCAGAAGGAGGCGTGGCAGACCCCATAAAGTATATATATTCTTGATCAGCATCAATAGCCGAGTCAATATAGCAATGTCTGTCTATCCTGACGTCCTGCTGTCCTGACGCCCTGACGTCTGTATGAACACGTAGATCTTAGAGACTATAAGAGCTAAAGACACTAAATTTGGTATGTAGCTTTGTCTATATTGCAAGCAAGTTTGTTTCAGAAATTGGCCACGCCCCCTTTACCGCCCAAAAATCGACATAGAAAATTTCATATCCATATTAAAAGAGCACTTTAAATGCTAGAGACACCAAAATTGGTACGTAGGTTCCTCTATATTGCAAGCAGATCAAGTTTGTTTCAGAACTCGGCCACGCCCCCTTTACCGCCCAAAAATATACATGGAAAATTGTATATCCATATTCAAATAGCAGTTTAAATGCTAGAGACACCAAAATTGGTATGTAGATTCCTCTATATTGCAAGCAGATCAAGTTTGTTTCAGAATTCGGCCTCGCCCCCTTTACCCCCCTAAAATTGACATAGAAAATTTCATATCCAAATTATAAGGGCATTTTAAAAGATTCAAGATCTTGCACAGACGAAGAGAAAAGTGTCATAGATTTTTGATGAAAATTTCACTCCGATCGGACAGTAAATAACCAAGATATTCAAATAATAAATTTTGCTGTTTCGATGATGGAGCGTTGGCAGTAATTAAGATTTGAATAACTTGAAAACATGAAAATTGAATAAACATATTATACAACAAATTGGCCTCCTATACATAATGGGCATCTGTGGCGTAGTGTGCCAAATCGCAGCGCTCGTGATATGGTTAGTCATCCGATCGTGAGTTCAAACCCTGGCAGGGACATATGTTTTTTAATTCAATCATTTTGCATTGAAATTCAATTGTTAACAAACGTTATTAAAATTATGAAATAGAGTCTTGTTCAGGTGATTCAATTTCTTCTTCGTCTCTACAGCTCCTGCAGAAATCATTGTATGGGGCATTCAGCCGTGTGGCGTATTGCTATACCATATAGAAGCTATGTATAGCCAGTGGACGATATATGGCGACATGCCCCATTTCAGACCGATCGCTTTTCTGCAAGTGTAGAATGCAACTGTTGCCTTTCTACATCTATCTTTCGTGTTAATTTTCCAGTCCAGCTTCCTGTCCAGAATTAAACCCAAGTATCTGGCGCTTTCGCTGAAGGAGAGGACGAAGTCTTTTATTTTTGGGGGTATTAGAGTTGGGATTTTGTATTTCCTAGAGAAGAGTACAAGTTCCGTTTTGGCTGGGTTTATTCCCAGCACACACTCATCGGCCCAGGTGACCAGTTTTTGTAGCTTGACTGACATCAAGTCGCATAGTGTTTGAGGGAATTTTCCCGTGAAAATTAGTGCTACGTCGTCCGCGTAGGCAACAACCTGGCAGCCTCCACCCTCTATGTCGCATAACAGCCTGTTGACTGCTAGGTTCCATAAAAGAGGAGATAGAACCCCTCCTTGAGGTGTTCCCCTACTGACGAACTTGGAGAGTGTTGAAGAGCCAAGTGTGGACGTTACGACCCTGCATGTGAGCCTTAGGTCGATGAGTCCCACTAGCCGGCTTTCAATCCCCAAGTTTGTCAGTGCTCCAGTGATAGCTTCCGGGACGACGTTGTTAAAAGCTCCCTCGATGTCTAGGAAGGCTATGAGGGAGTATTCAGTGAGCGAAAGGGATTTTTCTATAGTGGCGACTACGGAGTGCAAAGCTGTTTCCGTCGATTTGCCTTTCCGATATGCGTGCTGAGAAGATATGGGGGGAATGGATGCTCTTATATGAAGAGCCAAGAGTCGCTCGAAGGTTTTGATTGGTCTAAAGTCCTTTGCTGTCGTATGGGATGATTTGCCAGCTTTTGGTATGAAAACTATTTTAGAGACTCGCCATGCGTCAGGGATATGGCCAGTTTTATGAACTTCTAGAAAGATCGATTGTAGCCAGTTTATGCCAGTGTCTCCTGCTTGTTGTAGTTGGGCAGGAAAAATGCCGTCTGGTCCAGGTGGCTTGTACGGCTTAACCCTCTACTGCATGCTCATAGAATCATTAAAGAAAAACATTTTTATCATGCATATAAAACTGTATTTGGTATAAATTAAGAAATATTTGAGCAAACTTTTTTTTTTGGGTAAATAGTTTAGGAGAAAATAGGATATTGGCTTTTTCAGTTTTTGCTTAAAATAATAAATATAAGGCTTAATTACAGTCAAATTATAAGTTTTTATAAAAGATTACTCTATGTTCTTTGAGACAAAAATTACTCTTCAACATAAAAAATTGTTTTTTGTTGTGAAAACTTCATACGAAAATTCATTGTTCATCAAATTCATCAAAATTCATTTTCGTTCACGAAAGACGTCTTAACAAAATACATAAAAACACGAAATAAAGCCAAATTATAATTATTTTTAAATTTTTTTCCAATAGAAAATAGTGCAAATATATTTGCCAATAATAATCCACTTCGCTGAGATATCATTTAAACTAAAATAAATTTCGTTAAAAATGAAAAGCCATATATGGCACTATATGCGGTAGAGGGTTAAAGCTGTTTATAGCCCAGGTTATGTTGCGTTTGCTTAGAAGAGAGGGGCTGATTGGCACCTCAGTCGGGGTTTGGTATCCATCCTGATTGGTTGCTTTGCAGCCTGGAAAGTGCTTTTTTAGGATGTAGTCCAGGAGTCATCTTTTTTTTTGAGGTATCCTAGTGTGGGGGCAGATTTCGTTAAAATCTTCCTCAGTCTGGCCGCGTCCGGTGTTGATTCTATGTCAGAGCAGAAAGATCTCCATGAATCTCTTTTGTATGTTAAAAGGGCGTGTTTGTAATTGAGCCAAGACTCTTCTATGTTAACAGCCTTGGCTTGATTGAAGAGGTTTCTCGAGCTCTTGCGAAGTTCTTGTAGGTTGGGATTCCACCATGGTGGTTTCTTTCCCCTTTTAGGTCTGCTGATGGGACAAGCTGTCGCTCTGTAGAGTGAAGTCCTTCTGGTGCTACCTTTGGGATAGCCTTTTTAAGGATAGCAGTGAGTATTGGCCATTTGGTCTTTCTCAAATTGGTAAAGGGCATTGGTTTAGAGTGCCTCAAGTTGAGGGAGAATTCGATGTATCTGTGATCAGAGAAGGAGTTATCGTCTGCCACTTTCCAGTCTCTGATTAGATGACCGCCTTTCTGTCCTTGATTATAAAAGTAGGTTCACAACCTTTGTTGCCTAGAACTAGGTTAGTGCTGAGGAAATAGTTTAAGAGTGACTCACCCCTTGTGTTTGTATTTGTGCTACCCCACTGGCTATGGTGTGCATTGGCATCGCATCCAATGATAAGGTTGATAATTCGCGTTTCGCAGTCTTTTATTAGACTTCTCGTGACGTCTTCTGGAGGAGGGCCCGGGTGGTCGTAGGCCATATATAAGAAAATACTCAAGGGTTTTCTGGCAAGAATTCAGGTACGGGTTTTACCTTATGTTCCAGCAACTACTAGCTTGTAGTCTAGTGTCCCTAGCCCAGAAACCTTACCACCAATCAACCAAGGTTCCTGGACTAGGACGATGTCGGCTCCGTCTCCTGCCAGACGAAGTAGCAGCGCAGCGGAGGCTGCTTTACGGTGGTGGAGGTTTATCTGCAGAATCTTTACAGACATCTGAAGACGGTCCCTCCACCACTGTCACGTTCGCGTCCTCGTCGTCTGACGCTACATCAGAGGAGGCCTCTCCTTCACCCAGTTGGCACAGTGCCTTGAGGTCTCGCGTTATGGTGGACGCATCGGAAGTATAGCCGTGTTCAGCATCGCTATGCTCCGGATCATCTGGCTCTGCTGTTATATCCTCCTCGACTGGCGTGTCGGAAGGATCTATCCCGGCCGCGGTATCCGATCTGTATACCCGAATGGAAACAGAGCTGAAACCGAAGTTTAGCTCGTTACCAGCGGCCTCAATTGGGGCGAGCGATTCTTTGTTAAGAATGATTACGACCTGGTTCGTTGGTCCCTTCATCTCCTCTACCTTCACAACTTTCCAGTCGTGAGTGGGGAGACTCGGGTTGCAACGTTGGAGCATCTTTAAGATTCTCTCAGGTTCCTTGATGGAGGATGGAATCCACAATCTGGCCCTGGGCCGTACTGGAATATCGCTCCACTTAACAGCCTCCAATTTGGCTCTTGGATATACCTCGCCGATATTTGAGACTTCCGCTCTGTAGAGCTCTGCAGATCTCTCATTGTCGCAAGCTATAACCTTTACACTTCCCTGGTACCATCCGACATCTTTGCATACCGGTGGTGGTCCAGGCTCCAGCTCTAGCATCTCGAAGCAGCGGATGGCCAGTGCCGTCTCCACCCACTCCCACTGGTTCCTGGGAACTCTCCCGCCCGAATCACATCGGTCAACGACCCCAATGAGGATCCTTTCCTTGGCGATTTGGGCGAAGGATTTGCCCACCTGAACCCTCGACTTCTTGGCAGATGGGCCAGGAGTCTCCTGAGATCGTTGTCTCTTGGCCTGAGCCTGTGCTTGCGCCCTAGGTGCCTGCTCGCTGTAGGCGGGAAGCACACTCTTGGCCCATGCCACCTTCTCCAGCCACTCCGCTGAAGGACTGACCTCTGCTCCCGCGTTTTGACGCTGAAGGATGTTGCCAGCACTTCTTTTCTCAGCATATGAGAACTTCCTTGCGACGCTGGCTGTTGGAGGTTTCCCCATCACACCTGCACCTGAAGGTGGCACTGCCGCACTAGTGCTCTGCTGTGCCTCCTTGGTGACAGGAGATGGCGGAATCACTCCATCTACCCCAAGGCCCGGGTGGAAAACGGGTTTGCTTGGACCAGCTTCGCAAGGTTCACCGGCTGGCATGGTGACCATCTCCGGCGTCTGTGTTAGGCTTTGGCCAGGCTTTGAAGCCCCTGCCGCTGCCGCTGCCGGAGCCCCCTAGTTAAAATAGGGAATAAAATTAATCTGACTTAAATCAAGGCTAAAAATATATTAAAATGTGTGTATTTTGGATACTTTTGATACTTGATACTGTGAGGGTTCGATTCCTGTTTGATTCTTGCCCATGTGTAAACATTTAATATATTTATTTTTTACAACTATTTACTTTTTTACAGTTTGTATTTTATTTTACAATATGTATTTCAAAATTATGTCAAAAGAGTAACTAAATCTATAGAAACACAAAATAAACGACCAGACCAAATTTGTTTTGCAATTTTCTTTTGTTTCAATTATGTTCTCTCATTATCGTTTGTTCAAAGAAAAGAGGGTAATAGTGCAAAGCATATATGCTTTGCATATGCAAAGCTCACTCACTCTAGCTTACTTTACTTTAATTCGATCGATTGCTTTGAGTGCGTACTGTGTCTTACTGTGATTTGTGACATATGTATATGTTGTTGTATATGCTCCTGCCTTTTATTTGACGCGGAACAGCTACATATGCATTTATATGTTTGTATTATTTTTTATGGCTAAAATTATAATAATTTCTTAAAATTATTATTATATGATTTATTAAATTTGGTTTTATTTTATTTGATTATTATTATTATTTTATTACAATAAATTTTTTTTTTGCTCTTCGGTATGCCTAGGTTAAATCGAGAGTCTGCTTCACAGAGGGCTTGAAACCGCCATTTAAGAAACAGGCTTACGGCTGTCAAGGTTTTATTTTTGTTTTTAGTTTCATTTTATTAACAAGAACTCCTCTGGATCAATCTCCAGTAAAGGCAAGATTTTATTTTCTTTTTAAAATTTTTTTTTTATAATTTAACGATATTTTACAGTATGGTCAAAATCGGGTTACTATATAAAATAGCTGCTATGGGAACAATCGGGTCCACATTAAGCTTTAGTGTGAAAAACTTTTTTGTTTTTTAAGTAATCCCAACCAAAGTCACAGATTCGGTTTTGCATGCCAAGTTTTAGATCTTTCAGCAAAATCAAGAATTTTCCCGCCAAATCTGGCGAATTCAAAATTCTAATAGAAAGGTCTTTAAATTTGAGGTGTATATTCGCGTTTATTTTGATTTACATATAGCAGTGTTTGGTCAGCCAGCGTGTTCAGAGCCTAAGTAGTAAAGAGGAAGGTGTCGTAGACTCACGCACACGGTAACGTGGGTTCAAAGGAAGGCCCAGCAAGATTTTATTTTTAGACCCAGTACTTAAAAAAAGTACAAGGGTCTATTGGGTTTGTTTTAACGAAAATGTGCGTTACAGGCAGTAGGAGGCGTGGCAGACCCCATAAAGTATATATATTCTTGATCAGCATCAATAGCCGAGTCGATATAGCAATGTCCGCCTGTTCTGACGTCCTGCTGTCCTGACGTCCTGACGTCTGTATGAACACCTAGATCTCAGACAGAGTTGTGACTTAAATTTTCATTATCATTAAAAAAATTAATGATAATGAAATCCGATTTCACTAGCATTGAAAAATCTACTGCCAATGAAAATTTTATTTCAGTAGCATTGAAAAATCTACTGCCAAAAAAATTTTTTTTCACTATTACTATTGAAAATAGTAGTGCTAATGAAAATGAAATTTCACTTGCATTGAAAATAGTAATGCTAATGAAATTTTTTGTCACTAGCATTGAAAATTAGAAAGATTATTTAAATAGCATTAAAATAATGACATATAATGAAAATTTTTGATTTGCCATTTAATAATTTTAATTACAACACAATTTAAATAGCATTGATAATTATTTGAAAATTAAAAATTTTATTTATATAAACTTTGCTTTATGCAAACTCCATTGGTGTCTATAGTTCATTTAAAAGAAAAGTCCATTCTGAGACTTAACAGAACTGGACTCCCGAGCTTCAATATAATTCAAATAATGCTGGGTCTTTCTGCTATAAGGTTGATCGAATGACCTTGAGAACGGAATCGGCCACGCCCAATATCTTGCAATTTACACTCAATTTTAAAGGCTGCATTAATGTTGTAAAAAGGAACACCAGTTTAGACACAGTTTCAAGAAGCCTTGTGTCGCGGTTTTTCAACTGGAATGTTTTCACTAACAAAATAAATAAATAAAAAATCGATGGGGTAGCTGGTGGGAAGAAGATTTTAAATATACAGAAAAGACCATTATGCCAAACGCGATCAAAGGCGTGCCTGACATCCAATTAATTTTTTTTAATAAAAATAATTTTTGTTAAATTTGTAAATAAAATATATTGACACTGGTATATGATTTTAAATAAAGATTTATTACAAAGCAATCGCTTTAATTAAACATATTACAAATTTTGTTGCTGTGATCCAAAGTCAAAATAAATGCATCAGGTTTTACGAGCATCACACGCTTTAGGTCTTCAGATATAGATACAGTGGTAGAAAATCTTTCATTCTTTCTGTATATATTGCTAGTCGTCATTCGCACCCTTCGTGCTGCTTTCGTCACTAGCGCGGACTGCAGTCCGCAGTGATATACACTCATCCGAATATAGATGTTGTGATGACTGGGATCGCGCAACTGTGAAAACACTGTTAATTGTAATCAACGAACTCAACTAGACTCCAATGGGCTTGACCTACTGTTATTTTGCCAGAACCACTTGAGAATTATTAGCTTTGACAACTTAAAACAGTCTTAAAATATCCAAGGCATACTCAGAATTTTATTTTTTGTAACAAACTGTACTTTCTTCAACATATCCGTGGATACAGCTTTGGCTTGGCGATCTTGTGAATGGAGCAGCCAAAGATAATACGATTGGTTCTCGCATTCTAAAAATGTTTGTCTAATTTTTGAACACCAAACCTTACCCTCTATGGTCGTTGCATCATCCGAATATTTATAAGCTCTTATTAATAATAATAATTATCAATGCTATTTAAATTGTGTTGTAATTAAAAATATTTAATGGCAAATCAAAAATTTTCATTATATGTCATTATTTTAATGATATTTAAATAATCTTTCAACTTTTCAATGCTAGTGACAAAAAATTTCATTAGCACTACTATGTTTCAATCCTAGTGAAATAAGTTTTCATTAGCACTACTATTTTCAATGCTAGTGAAATTTCATTTTCATTAGCACTACTTTTTTCAATGCTAGTGAAAAAAATTTCATTGGCAGTAGATTTTTCAATGATAGTGAAATTTCATTTTCATTAGCACTACTATTTTCAATTCTAATGAAAATGTATTTTAATTAACATTATTTTTTTCAATTTTAATGAAATGACCAATGCATTACAAAATTAGTTAATTAATCACAACCCTGATCTTAGAGACTATAAGATTTAAAGACACAAAATTTGGTATGTAGCTTTGTCTCTATTGCAAGCAGATCAAGTTTGTTTCAGAAATCGGCCACGCCCCCTTTACCGCCCAAAAATCGACATAGAAAATTTCATATCCCTTTTAAAAGAGCAGTTTAAATGCTATAGACACCAAAATTGGTATGTAAGTTCCTCTATATTGCAAGCAGATCAAGTTTGTCTCAGAATTTGGCCACGCCCCCTTTACCCCCCTAAAATTGACATAGAAAATTTCATATCCAAATTATAAGGGCAATTTAAAAGCAAGAGATTCAAGATTTTGCAAAGACGAAGAGAAAAGTTTCATAGATTTTTGATGAAAATTTCATTCCGATCATACAGTAAATAACCAAAATATTCAAATAATAAATTTTGCTGTTTCGATAATGGAGCGTTGCCAGTAATTAAGATTTGAATAACTTGAAAACATGAAAATTGAATAAACATATTATATAACAAATTGGTCTCATATATATAATGGGTTTCTGTGGCGTAGTGTTCCGAGTCGCAGCGCTCGTGAAATGGTTAGTCCTCCGATCGTGAGTTCAAATCCTGGCAGGGACATATTTTTTTTAATTCAATCATTTTGCATTTGAAATTCAATTTGTATTTATTAATGTTATGATAACACATAATATTAAAATTTGATGTTAACAAACGTATTTAAAACAAGGGGGCTCCGCCCCCTGCTCGCTTCGCTCGCCTACCCCCGGCTCGCTTCGCTCGCGATGTGGTGTGGTATGTCTACAGTCGAGCGCACTCGACAGTAACTTGCTCGATACCCAAACGTTCACAACCGATTAATTCAATTTCAGTAAAATATGGTCAACATAAAATGCTACAGACTATAGGCTATCCTATAGCCTACAGTTAGGGGTGCTAGTCTGTGACAGAACTGGTATTAATACTAACTATAATACAATACGTGAATAATAAAATACAGATTATATTATATATATATATTTAGTTACTCTTTTCACAAAATCAAAGAAAATACAAGTTGTTAAAAAAGTACAAATTGTAATAAAGAAAATAGTTGACAAAAAAAAAAAAAAGTTGCACATGGGCAAGATTGAAACGGGATTCGAACTCTCGACTCATCGCCTCGAAATACACGGCTCTATGATCAGAGCCATCGGAGCATTATATTTGCATGTGGCAATATCAATGTATATCATTTTTTTTCGTTGTACGTTTTGCACGTTTCTTTTGTTTCAACTATGTCTCGCTCGTTAGAAGAGAAGCCCTACATACACACATACATACATGTGCAAATAAAGCTATTTATAGAACCAAATTCGTTTTGCTGCTAATTCATGGTACTGATTGCAAAATGTGCATCACATAAAATTATTGATTAAGTATGTAAAGTATTCATTTAAAAAGTATGTAATTATTAATTAATATGTAATTAATTTAATGCAATGAAAAAAAAAATAAAAAAATAAAAATAATAATAATAATAAATAATTTGGTTCAAAACAAAGAGTTGTTTTGATCCCGAGTCCAATGTACTCACAAATCGCATGCATTGCTGCAAGTTTTGTACCAAAATCTGGCCACTGCACGTAGGCATGAGAAATGTGAAGTTTTGATTTAATATCTTCTGTATTTGTTATCCGATTGCAATGCAGTTTTCAGGATGCATTATCAAAATTGTGTTTAGTGTGTGTGCAGATTTTGACATCTGTACCTATTAAATTGGCCTTGTATTTGGATATTTTAGTTTTTTGTCGATTACAGGATAATTGGGGGGCGAGGCAAAATTCTAAAATAAACTTGATCTGCGTGCGCAACATAGCAGTATTGTCACCAAATTTTGAATCTCTATCTCTTATAGTCTCTGAGATCCAGGTGATTATATTTTCTCCATATATCATATTTTCTCAAACTACTTCCCTGTTTATAAACCGATCTCAATGAAATTTTCAGCACACCTCAGGACTCGTCCCCCAATCCTGTGTGCCAAGTCTCAATGCTGTAGCTTTAATAGTGCTCTTGTTATTAGATTTTATATCATTTACGTGGGCGGACGTGGGCGGGGTCAAATTTAAATACAAACTTAGTATAGATCAACATCCTAGGAGTACTGTCACCAAATTTGGTTGCTCTTACTTTTATAGTTGCGGAGATATATGTGTTCAAAATTCTGTACCATAATCGACACGAATCTAATAGGCTCTATACCCATTTTTTGGGTATCGAGCTAATTATTAAATAGAGTCCTGTAAAACCAATATAGAAATTTGGCGACTTGCACGCAATGATATGTGTGGCTCAATGCGTTGAGCCACCGAGGTTTTAAACTTGCTTTTAAAACTAGGTCGTGGGTTCGATTCCCGGCTCCAACAACGTTTTTTTATTGCGGGTTCGACTCCGGCTGGGACAATTTTTGTTAAGGTGATTTTTTAGCTATTTTTAATTTTTTTTTATTATTTAATTTTAAAACTTTTTTTTTAAATTATTATCTAATAATGTTGTATTGACATATTAAGCATCTAATACCTGTTAAATCATTTTATTTAAATAATGTTATATTGGCAGTTATGTAAATGAATTCTATGTAAATTTAATGTTATTTACGATTACTATGTAAATTCATGTTTTTAATAAATTTATCACTGCGAACGGCAGTTCGCTCTAGTGACGAAAGCAGCACGAAGGGTGCGAAAGGCGACTAGCAATATATACAGCTAATTTGGAAAATTTGCTACGACTGTCCGATCAGATCGAGTTATATACCGATCGAAAGGTTGACTTACAAAATGGCATACTAAAACTTCTTCTAACTCACCTGGTTCATGAGATACGGGGGTGTAAGTGGGAGGGGAAAAATTTAAACGATCGCAGCTAATGGGGCCGTTGGGGCCTTTTTGTAAAATTTTAAAAAATTCTAATCAAAAATACGCGTCGATTGATACCCAAATCACCCAAATGAAATTTTTAGTGGACTTTTCAAATTAAGATGAAAAGTCAGTTTGTTTGTCGGTTTGTTTGCGCGTATCAAAGCGCTAAAAAAGCTTAGATGTAATGATGAGGATTTGTTTCTTTTCAAAAATATAGAATTGTTTCTTCTACGACTTTTTGAATTTCCCGCTAGTTTAGCGGGAAACCGCCATTTAGCTCGAAGTTTAGCTCGTTACCAGCGGCCTCAATTGGGGCGAGTGATTCTTTGTTAAGAATGATTACGACCTGGTTCGTTGGTCCCTTCATCTCCTCTACCTTCACAACTTTCCAGTCGTGAGTGGGGAGACTCGGGTTGCAACGTTGGAGCATCTTTAAGATTCTCTCAGGTTCCTTGATGGAGGATGGAATCCACAATCTGGCCCTGGGCCGCACTGGAATATCGCTCCACTTAACAGCCTCCAATTTGGCTCTTGGATATACCTCGCCGATATTTGAGACTTCCGCTCTGTAGAGCTCTGCAGATCTCTCATTGTCGCAAGCTATAACCTTTACACTTCCCTGGTACCATCCGACATCTTTGCATACCGGTGGTGGTCCAGGCTCCAGCTCTAGCATCTCGAAGCAGCGGATGGCCAGTGCCGTCTCCACCCACTCCCACTGGTTCCTGGGAACTCTCCCGCCCGAATCACATCGGTCAACGACCCCAATGAGGATCCTTTCCTTGGCGATTTGGGCGAAGGATTTGCCCACCTGAACCCTCGACTTCTTGGCAGATGGGCCAGGAGTCTCCTGAGATCGTTGTCTCTTGGCCTGAGCCTGTGCTTGCGCCCTAGGTGCCTGCTCGCTGTAGGCGGGAAGCACACTCTTGGCCCATGCCACCTTCTCCAGCCACTCCGCTGAAGGACTGACCTCTGCTCCCGCGTTTTGACGCTGAAGGATGTTGCCAGCACTTCTTTTCTCAGCATATGAGAACTTCCTTGCGACGCTGGCTGTTGGAGGTTTCCCCATCACACCTGCACCTGAAGGTGGCACTGCCGCACTAGTGCTCTGCTGTGCCTCCTTGGTGACAGGAGATGGCGGAATCACTCCATCTACCCCAAGGCCCGGGTGGAAAACGGGTTTGCTTGGACCAGCTTCGCAAGGTTCACCGGCTGGCATGGTGACCATCTCCGGCGTCTGTGTTAGGCTTTGGCCAGGCTTTGAAGCCCCTGCCGCTGCCGAAGACGAAGAACCTGCGTGTTCAGAGCCTAAGTAGTAAAGAGGAAGGTGTCGTAGACTCACGCACACGGTAACGTGGGTTCAAAGGAAGGCCCAGCAAGATTTTATTTTTAGACCCAGTACTTAAAAAAAGTACAGGGGTCTATTGGGTTTGTTTTAACGAAAATGTGCATTACAGGCAGTAGGAGGCGTGGCAGACCCCATAAAGTATATATATTCTTGATCAGCATCAATAGCCGAGTCGATATAGCAATGTCCGTCTGTTCTGACGTCCTGCTGTCCTGACGTCCTGACGTCTGTATGAACACCTAGATCTCAGACAGAGTTGTGACTTAAATTGACCCGCTAGTTTAGCGGGAAACCGCTATTTCCCGCTAAAATTGAAACCCCAATAGTTTGCAAACCATAGAAGCTACAGAAGCTATGTCCTATATATCATTGGAAAGGTGAGTTTAAGGGCTTTTTTCTAAAGTACTCAGGTAACATTTTGAAATAAGATTTTTTAGCTTATATTTAGGCGATTTCTGACAAAACGGCTCTAACTATTTTTATTATATTTAAGTATATTGTGGTATATAACACATAAGGGGTTTGGAAGATATTGCCTGTTAACTGAATATATATATTTTTCCATCGGTCGAAAATCACGTTTTAGTTCGAAAATCACTTTTTAGTACTAAAAACTTTTTGGTTTTATGAGATATCTCAACCAAACTGATAAAATACGCATTTTACATAGTTTTATATATCCTGACCAAAGTTGGTTCAAATCGGACCACTATATCATATAGCTGTCATAGGACCGATCGGATCAAAATTAGGTTTTAGTATGAAAAACTTTTTTGTTTTACGAGATATTTTAACCAAATTGATAGAATATGCATTTAAGTTAGTTTTATACATCCTGACCGAAATTGGTTCATATCGGACCGCTATATCATATAGCTGTCATAGGACCGATCTGGTCAAAATTCGATTTTAGTATGAAAAACTTTTTTGATTTATGAGATATTTTAACCCAATTGATAGAATATGCATTTAAGTTAGTTTTATACATCCTGACCGAAATTGGTTTATATCGGACCGCTATATCATATAGCTGTCATAGGACCGATCTGGTCAAAATTAGATTTTAGTATGAAAAACTTTTTTGATTTATGAGATATTTTAACCCAATTGATAGAATATGCATTTAAGTTAGTTTTATACATCCTGACCGAAATTGGTTCATATCAGACCGCTCTATCATATAGCTGTCATAGGACCGATCTGGTCAAAATTAGGTTTTAGTATGAAAAACTTTTTTGATTTATGAGATATTTTAACCAAATTGATAGAATATGCATTTAAGTTAGTTTTATACATCCTGACCGAAATTAGTAACCGGTAATCAAACCACTATATCATATAGCTAACATAGGACCGATCGGGCGAAAAGTCTTAGTATGAAAAGTAGACAGTAGTAACGCGAGCGAAGCAAACAGGGGCGGAGTCTCTTAGCTATATTTTTTACTATCTCCCTGAATTTATGATAAAGTTAAAATGTCAAAAGCAAAAGCAATTGCAAAAATTTCTGATATCCCACAAAAAAAACCTCTACACGAGGTAAAAGTCTAGTGACGAAAGCAATTTTTAGCTCCAAAATTTCTGATATCCAATTGTGTGACGAGCAAAATTCAGTTTATTATAAAAACTTTAAATAAAAATAAAAATTATTAAAAAAAAAAAAAACACGAAAATTGGCATTGTGCACTGTGCTCAAAAAGGGCGAGCTTCTTTGTACAAAAAATTACTTTTTGCACAGTGCCGAATTCCAATTTTCGTGTTTTTTTTTTTTTTTAATAATTTTTATTTTTATTTAAAGTTTTTATAATAAACTGAATTTTGCTCGTCACACAATTGGATATCAGAAATTTTGGAGCTAAAAATTGCTTTCGTCACTAGACTTTTACCTCGTGAAGAGGTTTTTTTTGTGGGATCTTTTAATTTCTTTTGATTCAAATATATTATTAAACTAAATTTTGAGCTTCAATTATGTTACTATATATATTAAGTGTTGGTTAATTTATTTATTACAACATTTTGCATGTTAAATATGCTTAAATATGTATGTATGTGTGCACTTAATAGATCTTAGAATTGTGTATATGGCTGTCTCGCTCTCCCTAATGCTTTACGCATATGTATGTCTATTTCACTTTACATTGGCTCTTCTTCAATTGTTTTTTGCGCGTTGTCTTCGAGTGATTTTGAAATTGACTTTGCGATTTAACGAGTGTAACTTAATTAGATAAATTGTGCAACTAGTGTTCATAAATAATGTTTAACAGAAGACCCTAAGAAGGTATGCTCGACTGTAGCACCGTCCGACTAGTTTACCATATGTTTTACCCTGATAAATTTTTGTGTAGTTAACTCTGCCTGTTACTTCCTGACCAAATTTGGTCACCAACGGATAACTATATCATACAAAAAAAACCTCTACACGAGGTATAACTCTAGTGTCGAAAGCATATTCTAGCCCCAGAAATTAAAATAGTCCGCATACAATTTGTTAATAAAAATATTAGTTATTATCAAAAAAAAAATTAACATTCTGCACTCGAGATATCAGAAATTTTTGGCAGATAGTAATATATATAAATTTATTTGTTGAATTTCTTTCATTTTTAAAATACAATTTTTCTTTTTTAATAAAGATAAAAATACCATATAAATTTAATATGCGTTGCAGAAAAACGCGAGCCTGAGCTCTCACAAAAAAAATTTAACCGTCTGGCACACTAAGGTTTCTTTAACGAAAAAGAAAACTTTCTGGCAGCACCGGTTTTTTATGCCACGTAAGCTGTATGCTACGTAGGTTTGCTGCGATGACACGTTATTGCTGCTGTCAGCATTCAACTTTTGATAAAGATGTTGGATGTCAGTTTTTTTAACCCGAATCTTCCCAGCGTTACCATATGGTAACAAGCAATGGGCATTTACTAAAACTTAATTTTTAGACAACATATTAACGTTAGATTAACTTTTATAAGATATTCTAAGAGTAAATTGTTGTCTCTAACTGATAAAAAGTTGATTGAAACAATCTCTTAAAGTTAGCTGATCGAAAAATGAGCTTTAAGTTGCTCATTATATTCTGCAGTGCAAAAAACGGCATTTGGCAATTCGTCGCAAGTAAATTTAAACCGTTTGACTAAATTTAGTACTGAACTATATTCTAAATAAAAACCACTTTTTCTCTCTTAATTTTCATTTTTTATTTTCTTGTTACCATATGGTAACGCTGTGAAGTACAGGGTACAGGTTTTTTCCATACATTTTATTCGAGTTTCGCACTGTTTTGTTCATAAAATATGATTGCTCCTATGGCAGCTATATGATATAGTGGTCCGATTTGAACCAAATTTGGTCAGGATGTATAGGAACATATTCTAAGAGTTTGGTTGAGATATGCCAGAATAGAAAAAGTTTTCCATACTAAAGGTGAATTTGACCCCGTTTGCTCCTATGACATTTTTGTTATACATCCGATATACTGCACCGAATTGACCCAAATTTGATCCTATATATCAAGGAAGAGCCCCCCTGTTGAATGAAGCTGTATTTATTTGATATTTTCAAAAATATTTGTTTTTTGTATTATTAAGTAAACCTGTACCCTGTACTTCCCAGCGTTACCATATGGTAACAGTCGAAAAAATGGTCCTGTCGATTATCCTGATAAGGACGATCAAAATGAATATTTTTTTCGGATTCAGCGAACTCAAATTTATCAGTCCTGAAAGTTTCATTAATAAATTCGGAAAAATGTTGCTCAGGACGATTCGGGTTAAAGGAGCCAAAATATAATTTTTTCACCAATAAAATGTTACCTGAGTAATTTAGAAAAAAAGTTCCAAGGCACGACTAAAAGCCCTCAGTCATAACTTTTTTAACGATATATAGAACATATCTGTAGCTCTTACGGTTTAGAAACTACGGGGGTTTTTTAGACCCCGTACTTAAAAAAAGTACAGGGGTCTATTGGGTTTGTTTTAACGAAAATGTGCGTAACAGGCAGAAGGAGGCGTGACAGACCTCATAAAGTATATATATTCTTGATCAGCATCAATAGCCGAGTCGATATAGCAGTGTCCATCTGTCTGTCTGTCCGTCTATCTGTCTGTATGAACACCTAGATCTCAGAGACTATAGGAGCTAGAGACACCAAACTTGGTATGTAGGTTCGTCTATATTGCAAGCAGATCAAGTTTGTTTTAAAATTTGGCCACGCCCTCTTTGTCGCCTACAAATCTAAAATGAAAATTTCATATCCAAATTATAAGATCAACTTCAAAGCTAAGGACACCAAACTTAGTATGTAGATTCCTTTATATTGCAGGCATATCAAGTTTGTTTCTTTTTTGGATCGGACCACTATATCATATAGCTGCCATAGGACCGATCGGGAGAAAATCAAGTCTTAGTATGAAAAACTTTTTTGTTTTATGAGATATCTTAACCAAACAAAAACAATATACATATAAATTGGTTTTATATATCCTGTCCAAAGTTTGTTGAAATTGGACCACTATATCATATAGCAGCCATTGCACCGATCGGGCGAAAATCATGTCTTAGTATAAAAATTTTTTTTGTTTTATAAGATATCTCAACAAAACTATTACAGTATGCATATAACTTGGTTTTATATATTCTGTCCGAAGTTGATTTAAATCGGACCACTATATCATATAGCTTCCATAGGACCGATCGGCCGAAAATCAAGTCTTAGTATGAAAATCTTTTTTGTTTTATGAGATATCTCAACAAAACTAATACAGTATGCAAATAACTTGGTTTTAAATATCCTGTCTAAAGTTGGTTTATGTCGGACAACTATATCATATAGCTGCAACAGCATCAAGCGAGCAAAATATTTTTTAATTTTAGTAGTATTTTCTATTTCTATAGTAAGTACGGGGTCTCCGACAGTCGAGTATGCTTTACTGTAGCACCGCGAGCGGGGGGTTGGCGAGCGAAGCGAGCAGGGGGCGGAGCCCCCAAGTTTTAGCGGTAAATATCGTTTTCCCTCTAAACTAGCGGGAAACTCAAAAAGTCGTAGAACAAACTTTTCTAGATTTTCGAAAAGGAATAAGCCCTCATAATTCAATATAAGCGTTTTTATCGATTTTATTTAAACAAACCAACTGACTTTTCATCTCATTTTGAGAAGTCCACTAAAAATTTCAAATTTAATTATCTTTTGAATTAATTGTCGGATTTCGGTGATCGAGGTATCAATTGACGCGTATTTTTGATTATAATTTTCAAAAAATAAAACTTTTCACCAAAAGGCCCCAACGACCCCATTATCTGCAACCATAATAAAATAAATTTATACCACTGAAATACAAATTCCTGGGCAGGACTTAATCTAAGGCGATACTCACAATTTCAGTAATGCACATATTTTCGCTGCTATGCTGCGACTGTCAAGTGAAAAACCTTAATATGAATTTTATCCAGAGCTCCCAAAAAAGTGTCGACCGAAATAATCAAAGCAATCCTCTCACAAAAATGACAGACAAAAGTGAGTAATAAGATCTCTCTCTAAACAAGACCCTTTATTTCGTTTCACTCATGCTCTCGGTCTGAGTTTTTTTACTGAGCAAACTCACAAAAGTGAGTAATAAGATCTCTCTCTAAACAAGACCCTTTATTTCGTTTCACTCATGCTCTCGGTCTGAGTTTTTTTACTGAGCAAACTCACAAAACGGTCTTGCTATGACAATTCGTTCAGGAAAAAACTATCGGGCTCTCATGAAATTGGGGTCTACAGATAAGCAAATTGTAAAAGGAGGAAACAAAAAGAGTCTTTTACAATATTATTTTTATTTTCTTTTTTAATTTAAAACAACATAAGAAGTGTTTAATTTTGCGATCTTTTTGTACTATCTAAAGCATATTAGACTCCATTAATATCTCACTGGCAGCCTTGAGAATAGCCATTCAGCTCACGCGGATCAATCTATTAACAAGAATTGGAGTCAGTGATCTTTTTTATGCAAGTTTTTCAGCGTATTTTTTTATATAGTTTATGGTGTTTCGACCAAAATTTTAATAAGACTTTTCCAATATTTACTAAAGTCCCTATTTTCGTTTGAGCTCAGAATATTGGTCTCTAAAAATCCTGAACGAAATATAAATCAATCGAGTGTGTTTTCCCTCTACCTTTTATGGATCTGTCTGAATGAAACAGGTTTTTTCCTGACAGTATAAAAGCATTGACTCTTTTTGGCAAGCTCTGCATTTATCACAGTTATTGTATTAATTGGATGAAACATCGGACTTACAGAACTGTTATGAATACCTAAATCGGTAAGAAGATGGAATTAATGCGATCATCGCAGTCGCTAGTGGGCCTAGAATAAAAAATTGTTTTTGGTTAAATAGTTTTGGAGAAAATTAATTACAGTCAAATTATACGTTATTATGAAAGAAAACTTTATTTTATTTTAGAAATAAATTACTCTTCCAAAAAAAAATTCCTTTTTGTTGTAAAAGTTTTATTTGAAAATTCATTGTTCATCAAATTCAATTTTGTTTACAAGAGACGCTTTAACAAATCACTGCGAGCGCCAGTTCGCGCTAGTGACGAAACCAGAACGAAGGGTGCGAAAGGCGACTAGCAATATCACTGCCAACGGCAGTTCGCGCTAGTGACGAAAGCAGCACGAAGGGTGCGAAGGCGACTAGCTATATATACTGCTAATTTGGAAAATTTGCTACGACTGTCCGATCATATCGAGTTATATACCGATCGAAAGGTATAGTCTTAACTAACAATATGGCGTAAAACTTTTGCTAACCGACGTGGTTCATGAGATAAGGGAGTGTAAGTGGATGGGGAAAAAATTAAATGATTGCAGCTAATGGGGGCTTTGGGGCCTTTTCGTACAATTTTTTATTTTTTAAATATTTTTATCAAAAATATGCGTCGATTGATACCAGGATCACCGTATTCCGATAACTAGTTCAAAAAATAATAAAATATGAAATTTTTGGTGGATTTCTCAAAATGAGGTGAAAAGTCAGATTGTTTTTTTTTTTGGATTAAATCGCTAAAAACGCTTAGATTGAATGATGAGGATTTATTCCTTATCTAAAATCTAGAAATGTTTGTTCAACGACTTCTTGAATTACCCGCTAGCTTAGCGGGAAAACGATATATTAAATTTTGTGACGAACGAAATTAAAATAATACGCATTATTATTATTATTATGTGATGGGGAAATTTGTACCTGCGACCTAAAAGGTCTATTGTACCCCCTTCTGAGCCTAAAGCTCTCCCATCAGCCCTATCTCCTGCACGAATTCGAGGATTTTATAAGGGTTGAGGTCTGCTATGTCTCCCAATTGGATGACATGTTTTCCAAGGATACTACATCTGCGTCTGGCCAGGGCTGCGCATTCTGCTATGATGTGCATCGAGGTTTCCTCCTCTATGTCACAGTAGCGGCATGTTCCGTTACTAACTATACCTATTTTGTGTAGGTGGCTTCTCAGTCTACAATGGCCGGTCAGCAGACCGGTCATTATTCTGAGTCTATTCTTCCCCATGGGAATCAGTTGATCGAAACGCCTTTGATTATAGTTGCCTATAAGACGTTTCGCCTGTCGGAGACCCGTGGTTTGCTCCCACTCTGACTGTCTTAGATGCTTTTCATCTCTCCTGAGATGTTCTCGGAAAGTGTGCTTGCCTATTCCACAGAACGGTTCAGGACCTATAAGGGGATTATTGGATCCTATTCTTGCCAATTTGTCAGCGGCTTCATTTCCTGCTATATCGTTATGTCCAGGGATCCACCTGAGGGTCAGCCTGTTCAGCGAACCCAGTTGATCTAGTTTAGACCGGACCTCCCGGACAAGTTTTGACGTTATTTTCGTCTTACTAATTGCATTTAATGCCGCTTGACTATCCGATAGGATTGCAATATCTCTATTGTGATAGTTACGTCTTAGATTAAAGTCTGCACACCTCCCTATTGCACATACTTCAGCCTGAAATATGCTGGTGTATTTCCCTAGAGACTAGTGGTAGGATATCCGAGGGCATACGACCCCTAGGCCAGTGCCCTGGTGCGTAAGTGATCCATCGGTGTACCACTTGATTGTGTGCGGCTTCATGGGGTGGATTTCTTCTAATAAAGTCCAGTCCCCTTTGCTACTTAGGCTCACTCTGAAGTTTTTATTGAACAAATGTTCAACTTCCATTTCATCCCTGGGTAATAATATTAGGGGTAATTCTCCTGATAGTGTTTCGGCAGACCTATGGCTAAGGATGCAGTCCGCTCCTATTCCACTCTTTGCCATCCTTAGCAAGGTTGCTTTCTTTTGTAGTCCAATGACATGATGGAGTGGTGTGAGCTCCATTAGGACTTCAATAGCCGTTTTCGGACAGGTTCTCATTGCTCCTGTCATACATACGCAGGCCAGTCCTTGCAGCTTTTGCATTTGTTTTTGCACTGTGATCAGACGTGCTCTGTCACCCCAGGCGATTGCTCCATATGTGAGCATCGGCCTTACTACCATTAGGTATAGCCACCTGATTATCTTTGGAGAAGTGCCCCACGACTTTCCGGCTATACTACGACATGTGTAAAGTGCTCTTGAGCACTTTCCTATCGTATTCTGAACGTGTGGGCCAAAGCTTAATCTACTGTCGAAGGTCACTCCAAGATATTTAACCTCCTTGCTTGCCTCTATTATGCTTCCCGAGAGCCTTATTTGCCTTAGTCTCTGTAACTTGTACCGTCTCGTGAAGGGTACGATGACAGTTTTGGTGGGGTTAAGGTTGAGGCCAACCTCAGTACACCAGTCACTAGTCATCTTTAGCCCTAGCTGGACTATGTCACAGAGTGTTTGTTCAAATTTGCCTCGCGCTATGATAACAATGTCATCAGCATAGCCTTGACATTGAATCCCTCTAGTAGCTAGTCTTACGAGCAGCTCGTCTACTAATAAGCTCCACAATAGTGGAGATAGTACACCCCCTTGAGGACATCCTTTTGTGGTTGTTACTGTAACCGTACTTTCATGTATAGTTGCTGTGGCTTGCCTGGATCTCAGCAGGGAGCAGATCCATCTGCAGGTGGTATGATCCAGACCCCTCCTGACGAGGGCAGCCTTGACTGCATCGTGTGATGCGTTGTCAAAAGCACCATCTATGTCTAGGAAGGCACAGATAGCCACCTCCTTATTGTCAACTGCAGTGCTGAGAACGTGCTGTAATTGGTACAGTGCAGTGTCGGTAGAACGACCTACGCATACAATTTTAAATAAAAATATTAATAATTTAAAAAAAATGACATTCGGCACTGCGAAAAAATTAATTTTTATGTTCATAAAAGTTCAAACTTTTTGTGCAAAGTGCCAAAATTTTGTTTTTAATAATTAATATTTTTATTTAAAATTTTATGCATATTATTATCATATTAGCTATCATGGGACCGATCGGGCGAAAATTAGGACTTAGTATGAAAAACTTTTTTGTTATTTGAGATATCGTAACCATACTAAAAGAATATGCATTTAAGTTTATAGATAATGACCAAAGTTGGTTCAAATCGGACCACTATATCATATAGCTGTCATTGGACCGATCGGGCGAAAATCAAGTCTTGTTATGATAAACTTTTTTTCCATAGTAAGTACGGGGCCTCCGACAGTCGAGTATGCTCGACTGTAGCAACGCGAGCGAATCGAGCGGGGTCGGAGCCCTCTAGTTTTCTTTGTATAATTAAAGAAAAAAATTGTTTAAATATGAAAAAAGTTCTACTAATTAATTTATATATTTTACTATCTGCCTGCATTAATGATAAAGTTACAATGTCAAAAGCAAATGCAATTACAACAAGGGGGCTCCGCCCCCTGCTCGCTTCGCTCGCCTACCCCCGGCTCGCTTCGCTCGCGATGAGGTGTGGTATGTCTACAGTCGAGCGCACTCGACAGTAACTTGCTCGATACCCAAACGTTCACAACCGATTAATTCAATTTCAGTAAAATATGGTCAACATAAAATGCTACAGACTATATGCTATCCTATAGCCTACAGTTAGGGGTGCTAGTCTGTGACAGAACTGGTATTAATACTAACTATAATACAATACGTGAATAATAAAATACAGATTATATTATATATATATATTTAGTTACTCTTTTCACAAAATCAAAGAAAATACAAGTTGTTAAAAAAGTACAAATTGTAATAAAGAAAATAGTTGACAAAAAAAAAGGAAATAGTTGACAAAAAAAAAAAAAAAAAGTTGCACATGGGCAAGATTGAAACGGGATTCGAACTCTCGACTCATCTCCTCGAAATACACGGCTCTATCATCAGAGCCATCGAAGCATTATATTTGCATGTGGCAATATCAATGTATATCATTTTTTTTCGTTGTCCGTTTTGCACGTTTCTTTTGTTTCAATTATGTCTCGCTCGTTAGAAGAGTAGCCCTACATACACACATACATACATGTGCAAATAAAGCTATTTATAGAACCAAATTCGTTTTGCTGCTAATTCATGGTACTGATTGCAAAATGTGCATCACATAAAATTATTGATTAAGTATGTAAAGTATTCATTTAAAAAGTATTTAATTATTAATTAATATGTAATTAATTTAATGCAATGAAAAAAAAAATAAAAAAATAATAATAATAATAAATAATTTGGTTCAAAACAAAGAGTTGTTTTGATCCCGAGTCCAATGTACCCACAAATCGCATGCATTGCTGCAAGTTTTGTACCAAAATCTGGCCACTGCACGTAGGCATGAGAAATGTGAAGTTTTGATTTAATATCTTCTGTATTTGTTATCCGATTGCAATGCAGTTTTCAGGATGCATTATCAAAATTGTGTTTAGTGTGTGTGCAGATTTTGACATCTGTACCTATTAAATTGGCCTTGTATTTGGATATTTTAGTTTTTTGTCGATTACAGGATAATTGGGGGGCGAGGCAAAATTCTAAAATAAACTTGATCTGCGTGCGCAACATAGCAGTATTGTCACCAAATTTGGAATCTCTATCTCTTATAGTCTCTGAGATCCAGGTGATTATATTTTCTCCATATATCATATTTTCTCAAACTACTTCCCTGTTTATAAACCGATCTCAATGAAATTTTCAGCACACCTCAGGACTCGTCCCCCCATCCTGTGTGCCAAGTCTCAATGCTGTAGCCTTAATAGTGCTCTTGTTATTAGATTTTATATCATTTACGTGGGCGGACGTGGGCGGGGTCAAATTTAAATACAAACTTAGTATAGATCAACATCCTAGGAGTACTGTCACCAAATTTGGTTGCTCTTACTTTTATAGTTGCGGAGATATATGTGTTCAAAATTCTGTACCATAATCGACACGAATCTAATAGGCTCTATACCCATTTTTTGGGTATCGAGCTAAAAATTTGGATATCAGAAATTTTGGGGCTAGAAATTGCTTTCGTCACTAGACTTTTACTTCGTCTAGAGGTTTTTTTTGTGAGATTTATTATATTTAAATTTTTCAAAATCAATTTAAACTTACCAAATATGCGCACGTTTACAAGTCACGTGTTCACATAGTACTGCAGCGCAAAGAAATCAAGAAAATAAAGGTTTGCAAGCCATACAAAAAGTTGCCGATCGCCGTTTTTCGACTCGGTGACAAACACTACCACACAAACACAACCCTACTCCACTTGAAAGAAAAATAGAGACATAGAACAAAGCAGAAGTAAAAATTGACTTTGCCCAATGATTTTCTGACCATGAACAACTGAGAAATAGAGAATGCCGTAAGATATGTGTAAACGAACACCGAACATCTCCGCATTCGGAAAGTGTAACTGACGGTCTGACATTTTCCAGGCGAAAAGGATGTGTATTTTTTGCTGTATTCCCTTAATTTTTTTTAGAAACTCAGTAATATTTAAATTTACCCTAACTTTTTTGTTATAATAGCTTGACTCAAGAGCGTTAGCTATTAGTATTACTATTACTCAATCAATTCAATCTAAATAAAATACTTTCTAAGGACCCAAAGATTGAAGATATATGACTTTAGTACCACGAAACCATAATTCTACCGTCGAATACTCGCTATATTCTTCATAAATTCAAACATCCATATGAGTCATCAACCATTCCATTTTGATTGTCAATCACTGCCTCAAGAGAAATAGGAGAAGAGAAAGAGTGATAGAGCACAATTGCCAAATGGTGCTCATTCATTGCGTGTGTGAGTCTCTGCCCTTACCACTCCCACCTTCTTAAGTTTCCCTTAACATGTAAACCTCAACTAGTCTGCGTTTTCTTTTCGCAGCTGGGACAAGTGTAAGTCTTGAGAAGGAGAACGTTCTATGGTTGATTTATTTTACATGTCACGACATAAGAGCACTTTCAAGAGGCACGCCCAATACCTATCCCCCTGTATGCCACCTTAGCCCATCTCCTGCATATGACTGCAAATACGACACGTTTGTGTGCTTTCGTGCGTGTAATAAATTTTTTATATGCATTGCGTACAAGCGAAAATAATGCTAAATTCTTAATCGACACCTGTCAATAAACCATTTTTTCTTTCTTTCTTTGCTTTACCATTGGTTTTGTCTGTAAGTTCCTGGCTGGCACTCTTTTTAATATGCCTCCCATGCGCGTTAGGCAAAGCTCTTGCTCAATATACAATGCTTTGCATACTTGCGGGCGGTTTAGCTGTGACATGACACAATGACTTCAGCCAGGCAATTCTGATTAATATCTGGTTGTATTGACAGCTGCGATTCAGTCATACCCCCGTTGAGTTAATAAAACGACGGGTGACATGTTTTAGGCTTGGAACGTGCGTGAAATTTTAAAACAGGAAAATAAGGAAAGCCCTTTATTGTGTGTGCTTGTTGTAATTGTTTATCTTAAAAAAACTGTTTACGAAATAAAAGTAGAGTGCCTTAAGTCTTTTCATGCCCCAAAGTTCTGATATCCAATTTTATCACGAACGATATTCAGTTGAGCCCAAATATTTCTGAGACTATTTTTGTGAATCTGATAAATTTGTGGTCCCTGAATTTGTGGTCACCGAATCGACAAGACCTATTTTTTTTTAGCGCCGATAGAGTACTACATTCAGAAAACAAACTAGTTTTTAACCCTGAATTTCAGAAATGCGTCTTTAAATTGTTCTTAGGGAAAGCTTGTGTTTCATTATAGAAAATACATTTCTTAATTTTGTGTCTAATAATTTTTTGTTTTTAGACCCCGTACTTAAAAAAAGTACAGGGGTCTATTGGGTTTGCTTTAACGAAAATGTGCGTAACAGGCAGAAGGAGGCGTGGCAGACCCTATAAACTATATATATTCTTGATCAGCATCAATAGCCAAGTCGATATAGCAATGTCCGTCTGTCCGTCTGTATGAACAAAAGGATCTCAGAGACCATAAGAGATAGAGATACCAAACTTTCACTAAAAGACTTCTATATACCCCACGCAGATCAAGTTTGTTTCAAATTTAAGCCACGCCCCCCTCCGCCCCCGCAAATAGCGAAAAACAGTCTGAACAAAGAAATCTCAGAAACTAAAAGATATAGAGTAACCAAATTTGGCACACAGATTTATATATACCTCACGCAGATCAAGTTTGTTTCAAATTTAATCCACGCCCCCATCCGCCCCCGCAAATCGCGAAAAACCACCACACCCACAATTTTTAAGATAATACGTTTTTTGTGATTATTACCGTTATCTATTAGCATTATCTATTATCCCACTAAATCGCATCAAGATCCGACATGTAGAACGACAGTTATGGCGAATTAAAATTTTCAGAGCAAAACAAGTATTTTCTTTAAAGTACTTTTCAATATATTTAAGTAAGTAACGGGTATCATATAGTCGGGATCTCGACTATAGCCTTTCCCGCTTGTTTTAACTAAAATAAATTTCGTTAAAAATTAAAAGCCATATATGGAAAAGGGTTAAGATAATTTTATCGTGGGATAAGACAGCGTTTATTTTGATTTACTTATAATAGCGTTTTGTCAGCCAAATCTTGTGAATAGCGCAGAGTCCAGAGGCTCGTGTCACCCTCGACAACTCAAGGTTTTATTTTTATTTTTTAACTTCATCGTTTATAATATTTTCTTTTATTAATATTTTCTACTAGTGACATTTAATTTTATAACAGAAAACAATCGTAGACAGATGAAGTAAATGCAGGATTATCTAAACCATTTATAAAATAACCTAGAGATGCCAATGAAAGAACTGACCTGGAGGTGTTTTTTCTCTTTACCCTCCCTACATGTAGAGTCAAGGTACTTTATATGACCCTACCCTTGTCCATTTCTGCAGATGAGAATCATTAATAGCCCATTACTTAAAAGATATAAATTCATATTAAAAATCGATAACAATATAATTCAAAAATTTGCTCAAGCTTCATTGTTTAATAGAATTTTATAATGATATTTAAATAAATTAATTCACAATTATAATTTCGAAAAGATATTCACAAGATTAGGTATGGATAGATAAGGCTACTAGTTGACGATGACGTCACTGACATAAAATTATGCCGCCAAATTAATCATTATTTTTTTACGCTGCTATTGCGAGTATGAATATGATAGAATTATTGTTTCTTTTATTTTTATACCCTGAGCCCATTAAAAATGGGCAAAAAAGGGTATAATGCATTTGGCAGAATGTATGTAACAGGCAGAAGGGGGCGTGGCCGACCCCCAAAAGTATATATATGGTCTTGATCAGCAACAACAGCCGAGTCGATTGAGACATGTCCGTCTGTCTGTCCGTCTGTCTGTCCGTCTGTTTGAACGCGTCGATCTCAGAAACCATAAGAGCTAGAGACTTCAAACTTGGAATGTAGGTTCCTGGATACCGTACGCAGATCAAGTTTGCTTTTATTTTTGGATCGGACAACTATATAATATAGCTGCCATAGGAACGATACATCGAAAATGAAGTTTTAGTATGAAAAGCTTCTTCAATTTTTGAAATATCTCAACCAATCTCACACGATATACATTTGGGGTGGTATTATACATCCTGACCAAATTTGGTTAAAGTCGGCCCACTATATGATATAGCTGTCATAGAGACGCTCTGCCGAAAATCAAGCATATGTATGCAATAGTTTTTTGTTTTTTGAGATATCGTAACCAAACTGATAGAATATGCATCTGGGCTGGTATTATACATCCTCACCGAATTTGGTCCAAATCGGACCACTATATCATATAGCTGCCATAGAGACTCTCAGTCGAAAATCAAGTTTAAGTAAGAAAAAGTTTTTTGTTTTTAGAGATAGCCTAACCAAACTGATAAAATGAACATTTAAGTTCGTCTCATATAATCTGGCCAAATTTGGTTCAGATCGGACCACTATATCATATAGCTGCAATAGAGACGTTCAATCGAAAAGTAAGTGCCATCCATCCCCTGCATACCATCCCCTGCACCACTTTGCCACTGCACTAAGACGGGCCAACTCTACTACACTACAAACACATGTGAACAGAAAATATATGGAAACTTTGACCTTTAATTTAACGCACTTTCAGGTCGATTTTAGAAAAACCCCGCCTTATCTCCTGACGAAATTATCTTAAGAATATTGTGGCCAAGTTTCAAGGTCGGACAATAAACCGTTTGGCCTGTACAATGCTAAATCAGTCAGTGAATAAGTTGGACAAACAACTTTATATATTTAGATTTTAACCAAGTACATAGAATATGCATTTAAGCTAGTTTTATACATCCTGACTGAAGTTGGTTCAAATCGGATTACTATATCATATAGCTGTCATAGGACCGATTGGGCGAAAATCAAGTCTTAGTATGAACAACTTTATTTTCCATAATAAGTACGAAGTCTCCTATAGTCAAATATGCTCGACTGCAGCAACGCGAGCGAAGTGAGCAATGGGCGGAGCCTCCTATTTTCTTAACAATTAAAGAAAAAAATTTATTTAA
The DNA here is from genome assembly GCA_951394115.2 of Drosophila phalerata. Taxonomy (NCBI): domain Eukaryota; kingdom Metazoa; phylum Arthropoda; class Insecta; order Diptera; family Drosophilidae; genus Drosophila; species Drosophila phalerata. The sequence continues at coordinate 3,889,487 of OX596008.2, read as the reverse complement.
AATATATATATATATATCAAATTATTTAAATATTTAAATATCTGCCTGCATTACGATGTCAAAAACAAAAGCAATTGTAATAATTTCTGATATCACACAAAATACCTCTACACGAGGTAAAAGTAAAAATAAATATAAAGAACATACCTGAAAATTAGCATTCTGCACTGTGCGCAAAAAGAGTGAGCATAACAATTATTTTTTGCGCCGTGCCGATTTCCAATTTTCAGGTATTGTCTTCTTATATTTATTTAATATTTTTGTATTAAACTTAATTTCGTTTGTCACGAAATGGGATATCAGAAGTTTTGGGGCTAGAATATGCTTTCGTCACAAGACTTTAACCTCGTGTAGAGGTTTGTTTTGTGGTACTCAGAGACTCCAAAGGCGTTGGAGTAGGTCAAGTTTGTTTTAAAAATTTTACACCCCCTTCCGCACCCGCAAATCGCGAAAAGCCGTATGTTATTCTGTATAAACTAAAGGATCCAAGAGACTAATACAGTTATTATGGAAATTTATGTTATCTATTAATATTATTTATAATCTCACTTTTATCCAGAGCAAGATCGGACAAGTACAACGGCAGAAAAAGTAACTCAAAGTTATTAAAAAAATTAGTATTTCAATAGAATCACCTAAAGGTATGTAGTAGTTTTTATGGAGTTGTAATTTTTTCAAAGTACTTATATATATATTAAAATATGAACGAGTGTCCTATGGTCGGGATCTCGACTATAGCCCTTCCCACTTTTTTAATCTTTAATGTAAGTAATTTTAATCTGAAATTATTAAATCAAGCCAGTAAATATTCTATATAAAAAAATCTATGCTAATGAAATCTTATTTTGTCTTACTTAACAGGCTGTAAAAATATATTCAGCTGTATTTCAAGATATTTTATGTTTTTTACATGTAGCCGAAACTTTATTTTGAAACAAATGTCCACATATAAATATATTTAATTTGTAACTTTTAAGTATTTTCGTGTGCAATTAACCTGTAATTTGAAGAGCGTTACACTGATAAAAAAGTTGCGTTGTAAAAGTAAATATTTTCATATTAACTTTCGAAACTACCACATTCATATTAGAGTCAAATATAAAACACTTAGATTTAACTAAAAACATGTTAACATATTGTAGTTAACATAAAAAATATTTATATCAATGTCTAAATCTGTTAATTTAAATTTTTTCATATTTATTTTAATGTTGTATTATAATATGCGCAAATTTAAAAAAAGCAATATTAATTTAAATATGATTTGTAATACATTTTAATATTTTATACTACTAAAAATAATGGTTTCTTATATTTGATTCAAATAAATGGTGGGTAATGTGAAGAAAGCACAGACATACAAACATATAATATGTGCATTAATAGAAGTCTGTGTGGCATTTATGTATGTATGTATGTACGTGCATGTGCGTGTATGTATGTGTATGTAAACTTTAGGGGATACCTATAAAAAATCACAATTTATATGTAACATACATACGAATGAATGTACATATGTATGTATGTATGTTTATATGCTCATGTACTTTCAACATATCATCTATATACATACATATATACATCGATATTCTTGCATCAATCTCATAGAAATGTTCCTATGTATGTAGAAAACAGAAAGACAAGAAGGAACAACAATTTGCAAAATTATTTGAATACACACATCCATACATACATATGCGTACATACACGCAAGACTGTATACATGTGTGTGCAAGGCACGCTGACAACGAAAATTGTCGATTCTTTCTTTCGTTGCACAGTGGCTCTCAATGCCTATAAAAAATGTAAAAATACATTAATGAAGATAATGACATTTAACTATGGTCATAAAATATACAACACAGAAGAATAATGCTGTGTTTGATGGTGGTAGTAGAAAATATAGATATTGTATATGCATTACATAATAAATATAAAAATAATATTTTATTTAGTATAGTAATAAATAGTAAAAACATTAATTTTATTGCGTAATTTTTATTTGCTTTATATATATTGTTTGTATCAAAACCAATATAAAAAGCCGACACACAAAAAGAAACATTTTACTGTGTTTATTTTATGTTTTGCCACACTGTGGCAAATACAAAGATCGCGTTCTCTGCTTCACACGCGGCTGCAAGACATAACGGTAGTCGCAACTCTTCTTCATCTCTGACGCAGAGCGGCGACAGAGCTGTTTAGAAGTTTTAGTGCGATTTGTTATTTGGCCGAGCTGGACGCGTAAGGAGTGCAAACAAATAAAATTGATTTATCAATTAAATTAAACAATAATTAAAGACATTCGAATTAAAAAAAATAAGTGCAAAAAAGCAGGTAAGTTTTTTGTGTTTTATGTTTAGTGCAATGTTTATTGTCAAGACAAAAAAGTACAGGCACAAACAAACGTACAATGTATGTATGCTTGTGTACGAGCAGAGACGCATAAAATGCTTTATGTCTCGCTCGCACTCCCTCTCCGTTGCTATTGTGAAATTCGTTGTATAGCGAACGCTTATACAGCGTTTAAAAGAAGTATTTTGACAAGTGAATCTTTAACAAGTGAAATTAAATACCTGAAAATTAATATATCGAAATATAAATTGTTTCATTTTATTACGGTCATTAATTTTTTCTAAAAATTTAAAGTGTTTTAAATTTTATAATCGTTTTGATCACTGGCGAAATATTTTTTGACAGACTGTACATTTGCATACATACAGACATGAGTACAAGAACATGCGAAAAAAAAAATAATTTATATAAGTTTTGCATTTGCAAATTTTTTTTATACAGATTATCTAATGGATTCGGATAGTAATAACAACAATGATGACCCCATTCTGAAATTGAGGAACCTATCGACGATTTTGATTGTAAGTTGCATAAATAGTTTCAGGTTTTGTTTTTGTAATCAACTAATTGTTTTTTTTTTCCTTACAGCCTGTGCGATATCTGTTTGGTGGCTAACAACAAATACACATTGACCTCAGAGCATCACTTTGGCACCAATTATGGCGAAAGACAGTGGTGAGTAATATAATTTTAGTTAATTTCAACAATTCGAACACCTACATGAAGCAGGTGTATATTTTATGTTTTTTTTTTTACTTTTCTATAGTGACCTATCGACGATGTCAAGTTATTCGACGACCCCAACATTTTGAACTGAGTTAAGAAATACCCTACATTGGTGTGCATCAATTTAGCTAGCAATTGGTATGGAAATATATACATTTACTTGTTCAAAAGTATTATTACATTATTACATTTATTTTTTCTTCTTTTTTTATTTATTCATTTCAGAATGAGAATGTTTTCCATGGGGGTCAGTTCAACTTTGACTGGTCAGCTCTTTTGGCTTTTAATACTTGGCTTGCACAAGCAAATGGTAATATAATTTACAAACATTAGTTTTTATTTTTATTAATAATTTTTTTTTATTTATATTTTTACGATAGATGCGCCGGACTGCCTAATTGAACACGGTATGAAGACTTCCACTTGAACCGCTGTGGAGGTTTTGGCTTTAGTTATTCTTGGAAGATTGGACTCTAAGTGAATAAATGTCACACCTCGACCTCAGGTTTCTGTCCCTTTTTTCAAATGTGTATATGTAACATACTTATTGTACTATTTGTTTTATTTAGCTTAAAATAAAAAAAATCTAAAAGTAATTAAACCCTGTTTTCTTCTAGTACAAAAATATTTAAATTAAATATGTACCATATTTAATGCATCAAATATATTACATATTTACTTTAAGGTTAAATAATAGTAGTATTAAATATGAAAAAATTTAATTCTTAATATGATACATATTTAATTTAAGTATGTGTACTGTTTAATTTAAATATCATTCATATTTAAATATAATATGAAAATATTAACTTTAAATATAAAAATGTTGGATTTAAGTATGATACATATTTAAATTAAATATATTTTTTACTTAATTTAATGACAAAAATATTAAAATTTAATATGAAACGCATTTGTATTTAATATGGTGTAATATTTAAATTTAATATGATTTCACTTTGATATTAATATGTTCATATTAAAACTGAGATTTAAGTGTACACACTTTGAATCAACTACAAACATATGTGGTGATAAATCATTCGTAAAAATATTTGAATCAAAGTGTATATAGTGAGACTTACGTTGTTTTTTTTCTCTGTGTACTTTTTAAAATAAATAAAAGAGTATAATGTGTTTGATAAAATTTTTATATTTATGACATTTCTACAAACCCCGCAGATCGGAAAAACTACCACATCCAATTTATGGTGGTATTTCTTGATTTTAAAATTTGTTGTCGTATTTTTTAAAGGGAAACAGAGAAATAAAATTTTTGATATTTAGAAATATTTACACCGTGCTTAGAAATTATGTTCCAGAAAAATGTTATTACAACTAGGCGGCTCCGCCCCCTGCTCGCTTCGCTCGCGGTGCTACTGTCGAGAATACTCGACTGTCGGAGACCCCGTACTTACTATGGAACTAGAAAAGACTACAAAAATTATAAAATAATTTGGCCGCTTGATGCTGTTGCAGAGCATTGTAATACATTTTCGACTACTTTTTTCAATGACAGCTATATGAGATAGTTGTCCGATTTGAACCAACTTCGGTCAGGATATATAAAACCAAGTTATATGCATACTGTAATAGTTTAGTTGAGATATCTCATAAAACAAAAAAGTTTTTCATATATGATATAGTGGTCCGATTTGAACCAACTTTAGACAGGATATATAAAACCAATTTATATGCATATTGTATTAGTTTGGTTAAGATATCTCATAAAACAAAAAAGTTTTTCATACTAAGACTTGATTTTCGCCCGATCGGTCCTATGGCAGCTATATGATATAGTGGTCCGATCCAAAAAAGAATCAAACTTGATATGCCTGCTATATAGAGGAATCTACATACTAAGTTTGGTGTCATTAGCTTTGAAATTGTTCTTATAATTTGGATACGAAATTTTGTTTTTCGATTTGTGGGCGACAAAGGGGGCGTGGCCAAATTTAGAAACAAACTTGATCTGCTTGCAATATAGACGAACCTACATACCAAGTTTGGTGTCTCTAGCTCTTATAGTCTCTGAGATCTAGGTGTTCATACAGACGGACGGACAGACAGACAGACAGACGGACAGACGGACATTGCTATATCGACTTGGCTATTGATGCTGATCAAGAATATATATAGTTTATAGGGTCTGCCACGCCTCCTTCTGCCTGTTACGCACATTTTCGTTAAAGCAAACCCAATAGACCCCTGTACTTTTTTTAAGTACGGGGTCTAAAAATTTAAGTGAGGTCAACCGATTCAAACGCCTATTTCAGCGAATCCAGAGGCAATATTTTAATGCAACTAATAAAACTTAACTAATCTAAACCCTAGTGCATTGATGGCTCTTTAAAATGGTTTTGATTTTTTGTCAAAGATGACTTGAATTTTTCTAAAATTTAATTTGACGTAAATTCACACGGGACATCGCGCACGGGACATTTTTTACCATCACTATTTTTATGTTTTTTGTTTACTTCGAATGAATTACATTTTGACTATTTAAGTCACTAAGAAGCTTTATTACTAGAATTGAAGTGTTGTCTTAGCATTTTCATTAATTTTTTGTTCCTAAAAAATCAGTATAATACAAACACTCCATTTTGGAAGTCAATTTTTGGCAAAAGAGGGAAAAATACGGAATAACGTAATTTATTCAAAGAGACAGCTGGTATGGTCACACTAATAAAACTAATTAATGTATAAAATTATTAAACAAGTAATTTAAAAATGTTTCTGCAAGAAAATTTCACAAGATGTGAGTTTTTGATCAATTTTACGTTTTTGGCCGCGGTGGACCTTTCTGTGGAAATGCCCATATATAAAGTTGTTTGTCCAACTGATTCACTGACTGATTTAGCATTGTACAGGCTAAACGGCTTAACATACGACCTTGAAACTTGGCCACAAGATAAGATAATTTCATCGGGAAATATGGCGGGATTTATCTAAAATCAACCTGAAAGTGCGTTAAATTAAAGGTCAAAGCTCCCATATATTTATACCCGTTACTTATAAAAAATAAGTATAAGGGTATATTGTGTTCGTTGGAGTGTATGTAACAGGCAGAAGGAGGCTTCTCCGACCACATAAAGTATATATATTCTTGATCAGCATCAATGGCCGAGTCGATATAGCCATGTGTGTCTGTCCGTCCGTGTGAGCGCCTAGATCTCAGAGACCATAAGAGATAGAGATACCAAACTTTAACTAAAAGACTTCTATATACCCCACGCAGATCAAGTTTGTTTCGTCTAAACCGTCTAAACAAAGAAATCTCAGAGACTATAAGAGATAAAGTAACCAAATTTGGCACACAGATTTATATACACCTCACGCAAATCAAGTTTGTTTCAAATTTAAGCCACGCCCCCCTCCGCCACCACAAATCGCGAAAAGCTACCACACCCACAGTTTTTAAGATAATATAGTTTTTCTTGTAGTCACTGATATCTATTATTATTATTTATTATCTGAATCGCAACACGATCGGACAAGTAGAACAGCAGTTATTGTCTGAAAATGATTCTTTAAGCAATACATGGCAATACATGCCCCTAGAGTATGCAATAGATTTTGTATTGTTAGAAAATATTCTTTAAAGTACTTTTATATGTAGTGAAATAAGTAACGGGTATCCTATAGTCGGGATCTCGACTATAGCCTTTCCCACTTGTTTCTGTTTACATGTGTTTGTAGTGTAGTAGAGTTTGGTCAGTTAAAAAAAGTAAAGGAGTCTATTGGGTTTGTTTTAACGAAAATGTGCGTAACAGGCAGAAGGAGGCGTGGCAGACCCTATAAAGAATTTATATTCTTGATCAGCATCAATAGCCGAGTCGATATAGCAATGTCCGTCTGTCCTGAATTCTTTATGAACACCTAGATCTCAGAGACTATAAGAGCTTAGAGACACCAAACTTGGTATGTAGGTTCTTCTATACTGCAAGCAGATCAAGTTTGTTTGCTTGAAAACAAAAATTTTATATCCAAATTATAAGAACAATTTAAAAGCTAGTGACACCAAACTTAGTATGTCCATTTCTTTATATTGAAGGCATATCAAGTTTGTTTCTTTTTTGGATCGGACCACTATATCATATAGCTTCCAAAGGACCGATCGGGCGAAAATCAAGTCTTAGTTTGAAAAAATTTATTTTTTTATGAGATATCTCAACCAAAGTAATATAATATGCATTTAAGTTAGTCTTATATATTCTGATCGAAGTTGGTTCAAATCAGGGGGCGAAGCCCCCTAGTTTAAAATTGAGTTGACAAAACAAAGATATACATACAGATGCAATAGTGAAGAGAATGGTGTGTTAGACCCAACTTCGGGGAAGCGCGTTCATTTCCCACACTCGCCAAAATTTTTTATTTTTATACCCGTTACTTATAAAAAATAAGTATAAGGGTATATTGTGTTCGTTGGAATGTATGTAACAGGCAGAAGGAGGCATCTCCGACCACATAAAGTATATATTCTTGATCAGCATCAACAGCCGAGTCGATATAGCCATGTGTGTCTGTCCGTCTGTCCGTCTGTCCGTCTGTGTAAGCGCCTAGATCTCAGAGACCATAAGAGATAGAGTAACCAAACTTTCACACGTAGATCAGAAATGCGTTGGAGCAGGTCAAGTTTGTTTTAAATTTTGGACCCGCCTCCTTCCACGCCCGTAATTCGCGAAAAACTGGTCATCCGTCTGTATAAACACAAGGATCTCAGACACTATAAGAGATAGAATAACCAAATTTGTCACACAGATTTCCATATACCTCACGCAGATCAAGTTTGTTTCAAATTTAAGCCACGCCCACCTCCGCCCCCGCAAATCGCGAAAAACCACCTCACCCACAATTGTTCATATAATACGTATTTTTTGGTAATAACCGATATCTGTTATTATTATCTATTATCCCACTGAATCGCAACAAGATCGGACAAGTAGAACAGCAGTTATTGCGTGTCTAAGTTGTTAAATCAACAGGTTCCCCCTAGAGTATGCAATAGTTTTTGTATTGTTAAACCTTATTAGAATGCTTCAAATTCTCAAGTAATTCTGGCAACGCAAATATGACATTATGATTGAATCGCTAATGTATTGAAATAAGTAACGGGTATCCTATGGTCGGGATCTCGACTATAGCCTTTCCCACTTGTTTTTTTTTATATTTTATTAATATTTTTTTATTGAAAGATTTTTTTCAATTTGGTCAAAACCAAGTTACTATCACTGCGGACGGCAGTCCACCCAAGTGACGAAAGCAGCACGAAAGGTGCGAAAGGCGACTAGCAAGATATACAGCTAATTTGGAAAATTGGCTACGACTGTCCGATCAGATCGAGTTATATACCGATCGAAAGGCTTAGTCCTAACTACAACTTTTGCTAACCCACCTGGTTAGTGAGAAAATGGGGTGTAAGTGTTAGTAAAAGATTGCAGCTAGTGGGGCTGTGGGGCCTTTTAAAAAAATTCTTACCAAAAATGCGCGTCGATTGATACCTCGATGACCCAAATCGGACATCTGGTTAAAAAGATAATTTAATTTGAAATTTTTAGTGAACTTCTCAAAATGAAATGAGAAGTCAGTTTGGTTGTCTGTTTGTTTGTTTGTATCAACGCGCTAAAAAAGCCAAAAATGTAATGATGGGGATTCATTTCTTTTCGAAAATCTAGAAATGTTTATTCTACGATTTTTTGAATTTCCCGCTAGTTTATCGGGAAAACGCATTTCCCGTCGAAATTAAAAGCCTCGCAGTTTCCAAACCGTAAAAGCTATATATATATAACGTTGGAAATGTATTTTAAAAGGTTTTTAGGTGTACCTTTAAATGTTTTTTCTAAAGTACACAGCACTATGGTCCGGATGACGATTTTTTAGGAATAAATTAATAACTCGAGAACGAATTAAGTTTTTTTGGTCTAGTTTTTTGCATTGGACTTATAATATCAATACGCAAATGTCCAAGAAAAGTGGGCATGGTCCCGCCTTTTTTTTGAATTCTGCGATATGTAAATTTTTTGTTTTTTAAGCTATCAACACCAAACTTACAAGATAGGCGTGCTACTGTGCCCATAACTTGTTGTCAAAATTTCGTCCAAATCGGACAACTATATAATATAGAAATAATAGGAACTATCAGTCGAAAAGTCACTTTTTGCATAAAAACGCTATTTTTTTCAAAATATCTGACCGAACTGAACGTATAAATGTGATATTGGCTCCTCACATTCTGGCTAACCGATATCCAGATCGGAATACTATAATTTATAATATGATATTGTTCATTTTATAAAAATCAATCGTGAACTGACTTTTTGTATGAAACAAGAAATTTTTATTTTTTGTCGATTGTAAAGATTTAACATTTATTCAATAAGTAAACATAGGTTTTTGTAATTTTCGCCAATGCGCACAATAAAATAAGCCTAAAAAACATAATTATCGCCCATTTGTCTAATGTGTTTTCGAGAACTATGCATTTTTCAACGGGAGGTTAGCTGCAATAAAGTGAAATTTTGAGAAATGCGCAAAATTGCGTAAGTTCAGCTTAATAGTACAAATTCAGAATTGATTACTCTACAATATGCAAATAGTCGCATTGCTAGCATATTCTAGCAAAATTAGTTATCTCCTTCCAAAGATAAAATTTAATCGAAAAAATTTTTAACGAAGCAAGTTTGTTAATTGAAAAATACAGTACAATGCACGTTGATTTTCAACAAAGCAAATATATAAACATAAAGTACAAACCATAATGAATATTATCCATGCTAAATTTTGTTAAATAAGCTGTCCAATTAGTGTAGTAAGATAATTCAAATTAACCTTAAAAATGAGAAAATCTGTTTCATGGGCTCTTTGTTCAAAGCAACTCTGTTTCACAGCTGTTTACTAAACAGTGTTAGAAAATGTCAAAATTTTGGGTATGCAACATTTGAGGTGGAAGTATTTTGAATGCATCGCCATTAAAATATCGTTAAACATAATTTGAGGGATTTGGAAGATATTACCTATTAACTAAATATAGGCATTTTTGTATTAGTCGAAAATCACTTGTTAGTACGAAAAACTTTTTGGTATTATGAGATATCTCAACCAAACTAATAAAATATGCATGTAACTTAGTTTTATATATCCGTCGGGCGAAAAATAGCTCTAAGTATGAAAAACTTGTTTGTTTTATGAGGTATTTTAACCAAATTCGTAGAATATGCCTTTAATTAAGTTTTATAAATCCTGATCGAAGGTGGTTCAAGTCGGACCACTATATCAGATTGCTGTCATAAGACCGATCGGGCGAAAGTTAGGTCTTAGTATGAACATTTTTTTGTTTATAAGATATTTTAACAAAATTCATAGAATTTGCATTTAAGTAGTTTTATGCACCTTGACCAAAATTGGATCAAATCGGACCACCATATATAGCTGTCAGAGGGCCGATCGGGCGAAAACAAGTCTTAATATGAAAATACCTGAAAATTGGAATTCGGCACAGCGCAATAAGTAATTTTTATGTACAAAGAAGCTCACCCTTTTTGCGCCCAGTGCAGAATGCCAATTTTCAGGTATTGTTGTTATACCCGTTACTTATAAAAATTAAGTATAAGGGTATATTGTGTTCGTTGGAATGTATGTAACAGGCAGAAGGAGGCATCTCCGACCACATAAAGTATATATATTATTGATCAGCATCAACAGCCGAGTCGATATAGCCATGTGTGTCTGTCCGTCTGTCTGTCTGTCTGTCCGTGTGAGCGCCTAGATCTCAGAGACCATAAGACATAGAGTAACCAAACTTTCACACGTAGATCACAAATGCGTTGGAGCAGGTCAAGTTTGTTTTAAATTTTGGACCCGCCTCCTTCCACGCCCGTAATTCGCGAAAAACTGGTCATCCGTCTGTATAAACACAAGGATCTCAGAGACTATAAGAGATAGAATAACCAAATTTGTCGCACAGATTTCCATATATCTCACGCAGAGCCAATTTGTTTCAAATTTAAGCCACGCCCCCCTCCGCCCCCGCAAATCGCGAAAAACCACCTCACCCACAATTGTTCATATAATACGTATTTTTTGGTAATAACCGATATCTGTTATTATTATCTCTTATCCCACTGAATCGTAACAAGATCGGACAAGTAGAACAGCAGTTATTGCGTGTCTAAGTTGTTGAATCAACAGGTGCCCCCTAGAGTATGCGATAGTTTTTGTATTGTTAAACCTTATTAGAATGCTTCAAATTCTCAACTAGTTCTGGCAACGCAAATATGACATTAGGATTGAATCGCTAATGTATTGAAATAAGTAACGGGTATCCTATGGTCGGGATCTCGACTATAGCCTTTCCCACTTGTTTTTTTTATATTTATTTAACATTTTTAACATTTTTATATTAAACCTAATTTTGTTCGTCACAAAATGGGATATCAGCAATTTTAAGGTTACAATATGCTTTCGTCGCCATACTTTTACCGCGTGTAGAGGTTTTTTTGTGTGATATAATATAGCTTCCAAAGGAACAATCGGGTTCACATTATGCTTTAGTATAAAAATCATTTTTGATTTTTAAGGTATCTCAACCAAAGACACAGATTCGCTTTTGCACGCCAAGTCTCAAATCTAGAATTTTCCCGCCAAATCTGGCTTTTTCTCAAATTATTCGTTTTGCTTTCAAAAAATGTTATATTATATACATTTTTTGCTACTTATAACATTTGACAGGAAATTTCCAACAACCAAAAATTTTTAATTCTTCTCAAATAACTAATAACTGATAATAATTGAAAAGAAGTTTATTCAAGAAAAATATAAGAAGTGCTCATCTTTTTCACGTTTCAATTTCGCGAGCGAAGCGACCCTGGGGTTGGTGATCAAAGCGAGCAGGGGGCGGAGCCCCCTAGTTTTTTATAAAAACTTATTATTTGACTGTAATTAAGCAAAAACTTAAAAAGACAAAGTCCTTTCTTATCCTAAACTATGGACATGCAGTAGAGGGTTAAGTTTATTGTGGCCAAGTTTCAAGCATTTAACTTCAGCGGTTTGGCCGGTGCAATGCTAAGTCAGTGAATGAGGTGAAGCAGTTTTATATGTATAGATAACATTTTGGGGGCTAGAAATTGCTTTCGTCACTAGACTTTTACCTCGTGTAGATTTTTTTCTGTGTTTATAGAATACACTCAGAAAAAAATGCCATCTCGAAATTATCTACGACCGTACTTGAATTTATTCCGTTTTGAACTTAAAATTTCAAGATTGCTGTGTACTAACAATCTTGAATTAAGTATGAATCGATCTAAAATTTAGAATCTTTACTTTCGTTTCCTCTGGAAGGTGTCCGAAATATTAGTCCGATTTAAACTAAACTTAGCAAATATATAATACGTGAGTCTCATTAACATTCAACTGACAACAACTTAGTTATTTTCACTAATCTAGCTTAAGATTGTTTTGTACTTATATAGTTTTTTTCAAGATTGAAAGGAAGTTAAAAATAAGTACGAATCGTACTAAAAACAAGTACATTTTGGGATATAATTGTTTTTCATTGTTGCACCTTAGAATTCTCAGCTGGTTTTAGCGGCGCAAATATGACGTTAGCATCTATTCCGAAAAATTTTGGTATTTTGGTTGATTTTAGAACTTTGGTTGTTTTAAGATTAAAATTAATAAATCATGGGCATTTTTTAAACAAGAAACAAGTATATTTTGGATTTAGTTCAAGATTTTTGTGTACTGAAATTAGTATGATTTAAATTTTTAGAGACTTAAAGTAAACCTGAAACATTCTTAAAATATCACAGAAAAATCTATTTTAAAATTTCAATACATGCGAAAACCGATATTGAAAGAAAATTTTTGTTCACAACTTAAACAGCTTTTGAGATTGATTGTACTTAAAAAAGGGCTATTTAGGTATGAAAATCTTGATTTTTTTCTGAGTGTAGAATATGCTAGAAATGCTTTCGTCACTAGAATTTTACCTTGTGTAGAGGTTTTCTATGTGATAAATTTACAATTGAATATATAAATTTAAAAAAGAGTTACATTCGGCACTGCATAAAAACTTACTTTTTTGTAATAAGAATCTCAACCTTTTTTATTTGTTTTTATTTTTTATGTATTGTCTTAAATTAACCCGAATCTTCCCAGCGTTACCATATGGTAACAAGCAATAGGCATTTACTGAAACTTAATTTTTAGACAACATATTAACGTTAGATTAACTTTAATAAGATATTCGAAGAGTAAATTGATATCTCTAACTGATAAAAAGTTGATTGAAACCATCTCTTGAAGTTAGCTGATAGAAAAATGCGCTTTAAGTTGGTCACTTAATTCTGCAGTGCAAAAAAACGGCATTTGGCAATTCGTCGTAAGTAAATTTAAATCGTTTAACTAATTTTAGTACTGAACTATATGAAAGGCACCCATCATTAGAAAGGTAAAAGAGTGCACTTTTTAATTATGAAACAAATTTTAAATAAAAGACACTTTTTTAAAGTTAATTTACGCTTTTTATTTTCATGTTTCCGTATGGTAACGCTGGGAAGTACAGGGTACAGGTTTTTTCCATACATTTTTTCGCTTTTAGGTACTGTTTTATTTATAAAATATGATTGCTCCTATGGCAGCTATATGATATAGTGGTCCGATTTGAACCAAGTTTGGTCAGGATGTATAGGAACATATAAGATACATATTCTAAGAGTTTGGTTAAGATATGCCAGAATAGAAAAAAGTTTTCCTTACTAAAGGTGAATTTGACCCCGTTTGTTCCTATGACAGTTTTGTTATACATACGATATACTGCACCGATTTGACCAAATTTGACAAATTTGGTCCTACATATCAAGGAAGAGCACCCCGTTGAATGAAGCTGTATTTATTTGATTTTTTCAAAAATATTTGTATTTTGTAGTATTAAGTAAACCTGTACCCTGTACTTCCCAGCGTTACCATATGGTAACAGTCGAAAAAATGATCCTGACAAGGACGATCAAAATGAATATTTTTTTCGGATTCAGCGAACTCATATTTACCAGTCCTGAGAGTTTCATTAATAAATTCGAAAAAATGTTGCTCAGGACGATTCGGGTTAATACATTAAATTGAATATTGTTAGTCACAAAATCAGAAAGTTTGGGACAAGGCAAGACTTTCGTCACTAGGCTTTTACTTCGTAAAGAGGTTCCTTGGGAAGATATAAATGTCTTGGCGCAAGGTATATACTAGTCGTGTTCTTTCAATGTAGCGTTATCAGCGGTTTTTGTTTTAAATTGCGGTTGTTGCTCTTTGCTTTTGTTGTGCGTTCTTATTGTTGGCGATTTGTGGATGTAATAAACGTTAATGGCGGTTGACCACAAAGAAAAATTGAGGCTCTTCGTTTCTCGCTCACTTCCTTTTTCGCATTTTTGTTTTGTGCATTTTCCTGATTAGCACAATTTTTTTTATATGTTTTCAGCTTTAGTATTTCTCTAAGTTGGTAGTGTTACATTTAATTGCTTCTATTTAATTGATGATTTGTTATCTCAGCTGCTTACTGCTTAATTATTTGCATTATGCCATTATCTGAATATAAAGAAAATGAACAAAATAAAATAAGTAGCTCAAAGAGCTTCAAGCGTATCAGCAAAGTTTTTGACAAAGCGGCTAAAAGCATTTAAGAAAAAAATGAAAGCAGAAAGAGAGTTTTCGTCTTTCATTGCGACTTTCCGTCATCTTTTTTTTATGCTACTTATTGAGCCCACTGTTAAGGAAAGTTTTCACCCAAACGAAAGTTGACTGTTTACAAAAGTAAAGCGGCTTTTTAAAATATTCAAGCAACTTGGCTTGGATTCTCACTTAGCGCCAAATAGACACCCTGCAGCAACAACAACGCATAGAAACTACAATAATAACACCCACAAGACACACATAAGCTTAAGTTGATGTAGCTAAGTATTCATAATACTGATTGTCGCTTCTCTCGTCTCTGTTATCCTACAGATTAAAAATTTATTCAGCAGTCTGGCAAGTCTGCTAGTGTTGACTGCCTGCCCATCACCGCCCACTCCAGTGTGCCGCCTCTCTATACAGCCCCACAGAGCATATCTAGTATTAAAAGCTATAGACAAGCAAACAAGACTGTGAGAGACCCTGTACACATTGAGCAAAAAACGAAAAAAAAAAAAAAATTGTGATAAAATAATGCTAATAACACACTGCAACATCCTAAAAAGTTATCTCAAGTTCTTTTTCATTCATTTATTTGAACTTGCTCAATTACTCTTATATTAAAATCTAAAATTCACAACAGTCCTGATTTTTATTTTATTAATTTTGTTTTTCGGTGCGAAGCTTCTGCTAATTAAATCATTTGTGATTGCATGATTGAAATATGTATCTATTCATGTGTATTTGTATTTATGTATGTGTGCATGTATATATGTATGCCTGTCTGAATGGATGTGTGTTTTTTGATGTATGTGTGTGTATGAGTATGTATGTGTGTGCATGTGAGTGTATGTTTGTGTCTGTGAGTGTGTAATATTTGACGACGAATTTGACACCCTTCCGGTGCGAATTTCTCAAAAAGCCGTCTTATTGCACGATCAGATTTTCTCAGCTTTGTTGTGCACAAATTTCATCCTCCTCGGGCTCTACCGTTTGTCAGTCAGTCAGGACAAACAGTTTTATAAATATAGATGTAATATGTATATTTACAGATATGTGTGATATACCAAAAAAACGAAGATTTTATTGGCTATAACATATTAAAATTTGATAAGGACGACATGTGTCAATTTTTCTAAAATAGCCTAAAAGTAATTATTTCACCTGTAAAATGTTACCTGAGTAATTTGGAAAAAAAGTTTAAAGGCACAACTAAAAGCCCTCAATCACACCAACGATATATAGAACCAATCTGTAGCTTTTAATAGCGTTTTAATAGCGTTTAAAGATTTTCTAGATTTTCGAAAAGAAATAAATCTCCATCATTAAATCTAATGTTTTTTAGCAAACAAACAAACAGACAAACTGAATTTTCAATTCATTTTGAGAAGTTTAATAAAAAATTCAAATTTACTTATCTTTTGAACCAGTTATCGGTATTTTTGATTTTAAAAAATTAAAATGTTTTCCATAATGCCTTAACGGCCCCATTAGCTGCGATCTTTTAAATTTTTCCCCTCCCATTTACACCCCCGTATCTCGAGAAGCAGGTGAGCTAGAAAAAGTTCTAGTATGCCATTTTGTAAGTTAGGACTAAACCTTTCGATCTGTAAAAAACTCGATCTGATCGGACAGTCATAGCAAAATTTTCAAACTAGCTGTATATATTGCTAGTCGCCTTTAGCACCCTTCGTGCTGCTTTCGTCCCTAGAGCGAATTAAACCAATAAATCTTACATGGGGGTTCAACATTCATAAATGTGTGCTAAAGTAGAAATGTCGGAAACGTTGTAAAGCAATGAATCGGAATTTAGATGAGCTAAAAACCTAAATTCGATACAAGTGTAACGCTTCAACAGAAGCCAAAAAACAATCGCAGAGAATATGTATAAAGAAGGAAGGATCAGTGATGAAGAAGACGAGAAAACGTCAATGGAGAGCAAGCGTGATGAACAATATGTATTACTGAGAAACACACACACATGTGCATAACAACGAATTGTCAGCTCTCTTCAAAATGTAAACAGAGAAGAAAAACTATAAATAAGACAAAAACAATATTTCAATTGGTGCTTTTCGAACATTTTTTTGATTTTGACGGTATAATTTTAACGAAAACGCAGATGTATACGGGTAAACTGAATAACAGAAATATGTAAATGCCCGAGTGGCAAAGCTATTCTTAGAAACTATTGCAGTGTCAAATTATATCCCACAAAAAAAACGTCTACACGAGGTAAAAGTCTAGTGACCAAAGCAATTTTAAGCCCCAAATTCATATCATGATATTCAATTGTGTGACGAGCAAAATGCAGTTTATTATAAAAATTTTAAATAAAAATATAAATTATTAAAAAAAAAACGCGAAAATTGGCATTGTGAACTTCTACAACATACTCAAATTTAACAAAAATCGTTAGAGCCGTTTTGTCAGAAATCGCCAAAATATAAGCTAAAAAACCTTATTTTACCTGTAAAATGTTACCTGAGTACTTTAGAAAGTTTGAAACTCACCTTTCTAATGATATATGGAGTTTCAATTTTAGCGGGAAATAGCGTTTTCTAGTTTAGCGGGAAAACTTCAAAAAGTCGTAGAACAAACATTTCTATATTTTTGAAAAGAAACAAATCCTTATCATTACATCTAAACTTTTTTAGCGCTTTGATACGCGCAAACAAACCGACAAACAAACTGACTTTTCATCTCATTTTGAGAAGTCCACTAAAAATTTCAAATTTTATTATCTTTCGAACCAGTTATCGGATTTGGGTGATTTGGGTATCAATCGACGCGTATTTTTGATTAGAATTTTTTAAAAATAAAAAATTTTATAAAAAGGCCCCAACGGCCCCATTAGCTGCGATCGTTTAAATTTTTCCCCTCCCACTTACACCCCCGTATCTCATGAACCAGGTGAGTTACAAAAAGTTGCCATTTGTAAGTTAGGACTCAACCTTTCGATCGGTATATAAGTCGATCTGATCGGACAGTCGTAGCAAATTTTCCAAATTAGCTGTATATATTGCTAGTCGCCTTTCGCACCCTTCGTGCTGCTTTCGTCATAAGCTATGTTGTGAACGGCTAAGAAGTTCGAGATGATTTGAACTTTCTATTGTACAGTGCGTTCTTTTTTAAAAACTTTTGACTCGGTATATGTATTTTGACGCAATTCCATTTTCTTCAGAATCGATCAAGTAAGATGCCAATAGATACACGTTTGAGCAAGTACAGGAAATGCTGAAGAAGATAATACTGATTTGAATGTTATCAATGTGGTGAGTTTATGCGACGATATTGAAATTGATGTGGAGCCAAGATACGCAGAACATGCAGCTGCAGCAACAACTACAAGCAGATTAATAATGACCGAATGACGAAAGCCCAATTAAGCTGAGCATAATCTTTAATGCTGATAATGTCGCGTTTCGCGATAGTTCAAGCCGATTGTCAATACCTGAACGTGAATTTGAACGAAAACAAGTAGAAAAGTGGTTACATAGTCGCATTATTAAAGAATCTATTTCTAATGTAGCAAGCAAAGTAGTTTTTTTTACCAAAAAGAAAAATGGATTCTGCAGACTGTGCGTAGATTTTCGTAAGTTGAACTCTTAAGTATTGAAAAGTATTAAGAAAATGCAAAAAGCCAAATAATTTTTTGTCGTGAGCTCAGAAACAGCTATTTAGACCCCGTACTTAAAAAAAGTACAGGGGTCTATTGGGTTTGTTTTAACGAAAATGTGCGTAACAGGAAGAAGGAGGCGTGGCAGACCCTATAAACTATATATATTCTTGATCAGCATCAATAGCCAAGTCGATATAGCAATGTCCGTCTGTCTGTCTGTCTGTCTGTCTGTCTGTCTGTCTGTCTGTCTGTCTGTCTGTCCGTCCGTCTGTATGAACACCTAGATCTCAGATACTATAAGAGCTAGAGACACCAAACTTGGTATGTAGGTTCGTCTATATTGCAAGCAGATCAAGATCTAAATTTGGCCACGCCCCCTTTGTCGCCCACAAATCGAAAAACAAAATTTCGTATCCAAATTATAAGAACAATTTCAAAGCTAATGACACCAAACTTAGTATGTAGATTCCTCTATATAGCAGGCATATCAAGTTTGATTCTTTTTTGGATCGGACCACTATATCATATAGCTGCCATTGGACCGATCGGGAGAAAATCAAGTCTTAGTATGAACAAGGGGGCTCCGCCCCCTGCTCGCTTCGCTCGCCTACCCCCGGCTCGCTTCGCTCGCGATGAGGTGTGGTATGTCTACAGTCGAGCGCACTCGACAGTAACTTGCTCGATACCCAAACGTTCACAACCGATTAATTCAATTTCAGTAAAATATGGTCAACATAAAATGCTACAGACTATATGCTATCCTATAGCCTACAGTTAGGGGTGCTAGTCTGTGACAGAACTGGTATTAATACTAACTATAATACAATACGTGAATAATAAAATACAGATTATATTATATATATATATTTAGTTACTCTTTTCACAAAATCAAAGAAAATACAAGTTGTTAAAAAAGTACAAATTGTAATAAAGAAAATAGTTGACAAAAAAAAAGGAAATAGTTGACAAAAAAAAAAAAAAAAAAAAGTTGCACATGGGCAAGATTGAAACGGGATTCGAACTCTCGACTCATCGCCTCAAAATACACGGCTCTATCATCAGAGCCATCGGAGCATTATATTTGCATGTGGCAATATCAATGTATATCATTTTTTTTCGTTGTACGTTTTGCACGTTTCTTTTGTTTCAATTATGTCTCGCTCGTTAGAAGAGAAGCCCTACATACACACATACATACATGTGCAAATAAAGCTATTTATAGAACCAAATTCGTTTTGCTGCTAATCCATGGTACTGATTGCAAAATGTGCATCACATAAAATTATTGATTAAGTATGTAAAGTATTCATTTAAAAAGTATGTATTTACTAATTAATATGTAATTAATTTAATGCAATGAAAAAAAAAATAAAAATAATAATAATAATAAATAATTTGGTTCAAAACAAAGAGTTGTTTTGATCCCGAGTCCAATGTACCCACAAATCGCATGCATTGCTGCCAGTTTTGTACCAAAATCTGGCCACTGCACGTAGGCATGAGAAATGTGAAGTTTTGATTTAATATCTTCTGTATTTGTTATCCGATTGCAATGCAGTTTTCAGGATGCATTATCAAAATTGTGTTTAGTGTGTGTGCAGATTTTGACATCTGTACCTATTAAATTGGCCTTGTATTTGGATATTTTAGTTTTTTGTCGATTACAGGATAATTGGGGGGCGTGGCAAAATTCTAAAATAAACTTGATCTGCGTGCGCAACATAGCAGTATTGTCACCAAATTTGAAATCTCTATCTCTTATAGTCTCTGAGATCCAGGTGATTATATTTTCTCCATATATCATATTTTCTCAAACTACTTCCCTGTTTATAAACCGATCTCAATGAAATTTTCAGCACACCTCAGGACTCGTCCCCCCATCCTGTGTGCCAAGTCTCAATGCTGTAGCTTTAATAGTGCTCTTGTTATTAGATTTTATATCATTTATGTGGGCGGACGTGGGCGGGGTCAAATTTAAATACAAACTTAGTATAGATCAACATCCTAGGAGTACTGTCACCAAATTTGGTTGCTCTTACTTTTATAGTTGCGGAGATATATGTGTTCAAAATTCTGTACCATAATCGACACGAATCTAATAGGCTCTATACCCATTTTTTGGGTATCGAGCTAAAAACTTTTTTGTTTTATGAGATATCTCAACTAAAATATTACAGTATGCATATAACTTGGTTTTATATATCCTGACCGAAGTTGGTTCAAATCGGACAACTATCTCATATAGCTGTCATTGAAAAAAGTAGTCGAAAATGTATTACAATGCTCTGCAACAGCATCAAGCGGCCAAATTATTTTATAATTTTTGTAGTCTTTTCTATTTCCATAGTAAGTACGGGGTCTCCGACAGTCGAGTATTCTCGACTGTAGCACCGCGAGCGAAGCGAGCAGGGGGCGGAGCCCCCTAGTTTTATGTTGAAGTCAAGAAGCAAAGTTGAAAATACACAGCATTTGTAACAAAAGGGGTATTAAATAAATTCAATCGAGCTCCATTCGGATACTGCAACTCGACTGCCGTATTCATTATTCAGCCGCTAACCCGAATCTTCCCAGCGTTACCGTATGGTAAAAAGCAGTTGCATTTACTAAAACTTTATTTTTAGAAAACTTATTAACATTAGATTAACTTTAATTCGATATTCTAGGAGTAAATTTTTTGTTTTTAACTGATAAAAAGTTGATTGAAACAATCTCTTGAAGTTAGCTGATCGAAAAATGAGCATTAAGTAACTCGATATATTTTGCAGTGCAAAAATAAGGCATTTGTAATTCAAGTTAATTTAAACTAATTTTAGTACTGAACTGTATGCAATGCACACATCATTAGAAAGGCGAATAAGTGCTCTTTTTATTTGTATACAAAATTTGGATAGAGAAACACTTTTTTTCGGTAAATGTACGCTTTTTACTTTCGTGTTACCATATGGTAACGCTGGGAAGTACAGGTTACAGGTTTTTCCCATACTTTTTATTCGCATTTCGGTACTGTTTTGTTCATAAAATATAATTGCTCCTATGGCAGCTATATGATATAGTCGACCAATTTGAACCAACTTTGGTCACTATGCATAAAACTACATCAAATTGATTTCCTGTGAGTTTGGTTAGGATATCTAAAAAAACACAAAACATTTTCATACAAAAGGTTATGCCACTCTACAAGGAAGTCAAAAAAGTCGACAAAAACATGCCTAGACACAAAAAAAATATTATATCGCCGTCTTCAACAGGTTTTCATAAGACATATCTTAAACGACGCTCAAATAATGCAGCTTTGCAAAAAAAAATCTGAACCCCCGTTCAGATTTTTTTTCGAGTTTTCCTTGAATTTAAAAACAAACAAGGGGGCTCCGCCCCCTGCTCGCTTCGCTCGCCTACCCCCGGCTCGCTTCGCTCGCGATGAGGTGTGGTATGTCTACAGTCGAGCGCACTCGACAGTAACTTGCTCGATACCCAAACGTTCACAACCGATTAATTCAATTTCAGTAAAATATGGTCAACATAAAATGCTACAGACTATATGCTATCCTATAGCCTACAGTTAGGGGTGCTAGTCTGTGACAGAACTGGTATTAATACTAACTATAATACAATACGTGGATAATAAAATACAGATTATATTATATATATATATTTAGTTACTCTTTTCACAAAATCAAAGAAAATACAAGTTGTTAAAAAAGTACAAATTGTAATAAAGAAAATAGTTGACAAAAAAAAGGAAATAGTTGACAAAAAAAAAAAAAAAAAGTTGCACATGGGCAAGATTGAAACGGGATTCGAACTCTCGACTCATCTCCTCGAAATACACGGCTCTATCATCAGAGCCATCGAAGCATTATATTTGCATGTGGCAATATCAATGTATATCATTTTTTTTCGTTGTCCGTTTTGCACGTTTCTTTTGTTTCAATTATGTCTCGCTCGTTAGAAGAGTAGCCCTACATACACACATACATACATGTGCAAATAAAGCTATTTATAGAACCAAATTCGTTTTGCTGCTAATTCATGGTACTGATTGCAAAATGTGCATCACATAAAATTATTGATTAAGTATGTAAAGTATTCATTTAAAAAGTATGTAATTACTAATTAATATGTAATTAATTTAATGCAATGAAAAAAAAAATAAAAAAATAATAATAATAATAAATAATTTGGTTCAAAACAAAGAGTTGTTTTGATCCCGAGTCCAATGTACCCACAAATCGCATGCATTGCTGCAAGTTTTGTACCAAAATCTGGCCACTGCACGTAGGCATGAGAAATGTGAAGTTTTGATTTAATATCTTCTGTATTTGTTATCCGATTGCAATGCAGTTTTCAGGATGCATTATCAAAATTGTGTTTAGTGTGTGTGCAGATTTTGACATCTGTACCTATTAAATTGGCCTTGTATTTGGATATTTTAGTTTTTTGTCGATTACAGGATAATTGGGGGGCGAGGCAAAATTCTAAAATAAACTTGATCTGCGTGCGCAACATAGCAGTATTGTCACCAAATTTGGAATCTCTATCTCTTATAGTCTCTGAGATCCAGGTGATTATATTTTCTCCATATATCATATTTTCTCAAACTACTTCCCTGTTTATAAACCGATCTCAATGAAATTTTCAGCACACCTCAGGACTCGTCCCCCCATCCTGTGTGCCAAGTCTCAATGCTGTAGCCTTAATAGTGCTCTTGTTATTAGATTTTATATCATTTACGTGGGCGGACGTGGACGGGGTCAAATTTAAATACAAACTTAGTATAGATCAACATCCTAGGAGTACTGTCACCAAATTTGGTTGCTCTTACTTTTATAGTTGCGGAGATATATGTGTTCAAAATTCTGTACCATAATCGACACGAATCTAATAGGCTCTATACCCATTTTTTGGGTATCGAGCTAAAAAAAGCTAAAAAAAAAAAGCTTAAAAAAACAACATTTTCTTAATTCAAAAATTAATAGCTCTTAAACTACTAACTTTAATTTTAGACTGTGTATAGATGAATTATTGGTATATTCATTAGCTTTCAGGAAAATTAAAGCTTTTGAATATCGGTTTTGGCATTCGGGTGAATTGATGATGACAAAAGTGGGCGTACCTCTAAAAAAAAGCATTAAAAAAACAGCCAAATTTAAAAAAATTTAAAAAAAAAAATGTTTTTCGGTGTTTTGGGGCCCTAAATCTATCCAAAAAAGTCGGTTTGGTCCAATTCAGAAGAAACAAGGGGGCTCCGCCCCCTGCTCGCTTCGCTCGCCTACCCCCGGCTCGCTTCGCTCGCGATGAGGTGTGGTATGTCTACAGTCGAGCGCACTCGACAGTAACTTGCTCGATACCCAAACGTTCACAACCGATTAATTCAATTTCAGTAAAATATGGTCAACATAAAATGCTACAGACTATATGCTATCCTATAGCCTACAGTTAGGGGTGCTAGTCTGTGACAGAACTGGTATTAATACTAACTATAATACAATACGTGAATAATAAAATACAGATTATATTATATATATATATTTAGTTACTCTTTTCACAAAATCAAAGAAAATACAAGTTGTTAAAAAAGTACAAATTGTAATAAAGAAAATAGTTGACAAAAAAAAAGGAAATAGTTGACAAAAAAAAAAAAAAAAAGTTGCACATGGGCAAGATTGAAACGGGATTCGAACTCTCGACTCATCTCCTCGAAATACACGGCTCTATCATCAGAGCCATCGAAGCATTATATTTGCATGTGGCAATATCAATGTATATCATTTTTTTTCGTTGTCCGTTTTGCACGTTTCTTTTGTTTCAATTATGTCTCGCTCGTTAGAAGAGTAGCCCTACATACACACATACATACATGTGCAAATAAAGCTATTTATAGAACCAAATTCGTTTTGCTGCTAATTCATGGTACTGATTGCAAAATGTGCATCACATAAAATTATTGATTAAGTATGTAAAGTATTCATTTAAAAAGTATTTAATTATTAATTAATATGTAATTAATTTAATGCAATGAAAAAAAAAATAAAAAAATAATAATAATAATAAATAATTTGGTTCAAAACAAAGAGTTGTTTTGATCCCGAGTCCAATGTACCCACAAATCGCATGCATTGCTGCAAGTTTTGTACCAAAATCTGGCCACTGCACGTAGGCATGAGAAATGTGAAGTTTTGATTTAATATCTTCTGTATTTGTTATCCGATTGCAATGCAGTTTTCAGGATGCATTATCAAAATTGTGTTTAGTGTGTGTGCAGATTTTGACATCTGTACCTATTAAATTGGCCTTGTATTTGGATATTTTAGTTTTTTGTCGATTACAGGATAATTGGGGGGCGAGGCAAAATTCTAAAATAAACTTGATCTGCGTGCGCAACATAGCAGTATTGTCACCAAATTTGGAATCTCTATCTCTTATAGTCTCTGAGATCCAGGTGATTATATTTTCTCCATATATCATATTTTCTCAAACTACTTCCCTGTTTATAAACCGATCTCAATGAAATTTTCAGCACACCTCAGGACTCGTCCCCCCATCCTGTGTGCCAAGTCTCAATGCTGTAGCCTTAATAGTGCTCTTGTTATTAGATTTTATATCATTTACGTGGGCGGACGTGGGCGGGGTCAAATTTAAATACAAACTTAGTATAGATCAACATCCTAGGAGTACTGTCACCAAATTTGGTTGCTCTTACTTTTATAGTTGCGGAGATATATGTGTTCAAAATTCTGTACCATAATCGACACGAATCTAATAGGCTCTATACCCATTTTTTGGGTATCGAGCTAAAAAGTTGCAATTTGTTGCCTAGTGTAATTCAACAATAAATATGATAATGACCACACAGGCCCATACATCGTTTCCATTGATGTCATTAGTAATATTAACGCAAGAAAAGCAATAAATCAATTTGATCTCACGGATGCTCTCCACAAGCTAAAGTAGACGGCGGTGGAGGTCTCGAGAATAGGTTATGGTCGATGCAAGGTTATGTGTAACTCTGCTTCTAGTGCAAATCAAATTGGAAATCTAAAAATCTGTCAGCTCGAGGCTATAAACCGATCATCTTTAGACATTTTTTGTGCAAATCTGGAATTTTGTTCAACATTCCAACTCACGTCCCCGATCAACAGCTTTACGAACATATCTCATCTGAAGTAAAAATTGAACAGATCTCCAGAGTAATGCGAAAGGATAAAGTGTCTAATAGCTTAATTCCCACTGGCAGGGTAAGAATTTGGTTCAAGGGCACGGTTATGCCAAAAGAGGTCAAGTTTCTGTTTTCGAGGGTTGAGGTTGGGCTTTTTATACCCGTTACTTATAAAAAATAAGTATAATGGTATATTGTGTTCGTTGGAATGTATGTAACAGAAAGAAGGAGGCATCTCCGACCCTATAAAGTATATATATTCTTGATCAGCATCAACAGCCGAGTCGATATAGCCATGTGTGTCTGTCCGTCTGTTCGTATGAACAAAAGGATCTCAGAGACTATAAGAGATAGAGTAACCAAATTTGGCACACAGATTTCTACACAGAAAAAAAAATCCATTCTAAAAATCAAGTTTAAAAAACTTGATTTTAGCTTGAATTTTTTTAATTGCGTATTCAGGATAAAATTCTTAAATTCGGGATTAAATGGCATGACTCAGCATAAAAATGGGGATATAAGCCGAAAAAAAATTGTTTTGAGAAAAACATTCTTAAATGATCAATAAATTTGCAGAAAGCGAAATGACATGCTCTCTTTCGGCTGCTGCTCTCTGTTAAACCGAAGTTGCATCGCTCTCAGCAGAGCTTGTGAATTCGAGTTGAGCAATTTTTCGTCAGTTTTGTCTATTGTGGTGAAAGTGTTAAAAGTACTATGAGTGCCGAAAAAGATCCACTTTTAGAGTTGCTTCGCTCTTTTAATTTAGAAGCCGTATTTGATTATTTAAAGGGTAATTACTAATAACTAATTAACAATTTAAACTAACAATTAACAACATGCATATAATGCATATAAATAACATTTACATATGTAAATTTTTTTTTGTGTGTGTGTTTAAGTGTTCTCAACTGAAAAAGTGAAGTGATTATACATGTACATATATAAATACATAAGTACAAGTTTTAAAATTCATCAATTTGTCATTAAACAAAGTGTTTTAAGAAAGCAGTCGGCAAAAATCTACGAACAGACGCTGACGCTGACTCCGACGTCGCGACGCCAATGCCTTGCTGCTTTGCTAACACTGTACGTTTTCATGCGTATGCATGCATTCGTATATTCATTCGTATGTATGTATGTATGTAAATCAGTGGTGTCCAAACTAATACATACAAAAAATGCGCTTGTATGCGAAGCAGAGAAACACGACCCTGTGGTTCGGCTGGTGATGAGGCATCACTCAGTCCTAGCACCGTGGTGCGGCACTAGTAGGTAGCTAAGTCGTTAGGTTCAAGTAATGCAGAGGTGCTAGGGAAATTCTATTCTCTTGATGCATCACTGGTAGTTAGCTATGTCGTTAGCTTCAAGTAATGCAGAGGCGCTATGCAAACGCTATACCTGTGGGACATCACTAGTAGCTAACTAAGTCGCTAGGTTCAAGTAATGCAGAGGTGGCAAGGCACCCGCGATGCATCACTGGTGGTTAGCTAAGTCGTTAGATTCAAGTTATGCAGAGGGTGCTAGGCAAACAAACGATTTGATTTTGGACGTTTTGCTAGGCGCACTTTATCTCCGTTTTATCAAGACCATGGCGCAGTGGTTAGAGTCGCCGCTTCAGTCTCAAATAATGGGAGTTCGAATACCCGCACGGACAGAAATGTAAATTTAATTTAAAAATGAAAAAATAACAATTTAAGCATTTTAAGACGCCTATCATCTCTCTCTTCTAACTCCCCCCCCCCCCCCTTAGTTTCAATCTAAAAAAAAAAATTCATAAATTCATTCATGCGGACATGTAGTGGAAAAATTCGTCAGAAAATTACATTGCTGGTGTTCCATGTGGTTCTACTAGAATATTAATATTAATTAAATATTATTTATTATGCTGGGAGGTAGCATTAGGTTCCATTTATAAGAATAAAAAATAATATTGGCAAAGTATTTAACCCAGAGGCCGTAAATTACTGTTGAGTTTTATTTTGAGCGAAAAAAATAAAAATCATAAATAATCATTATTTTTGAGTTTTATTTTTTTTTGATCAAAAATAATGATTACGGTCTAAGTTTTATAAAATTACTCAAAAATAATTATTATCAGTGAAGAAAAATTTAAAAATCATTACTAATCATTATTTGTGAGTTTTATTTTTTTTGATCAAAAATAATGATTATGGTCTAAGTTTTATAAAATTACTCTAAAATAATTATTATCACTAAACAAAATTGTTTAAAATTAAAATATAATCTGTAATTTTTATTATAAAACTTATAATGATTACGGTCCCTGGGTTCTAGTACTCATCACCAATTCGCTAGTCAATTGACTAGGATTTCGCTAGGCCCCCGTACTTCAGGGGAAGGCAACGTGACGAATCAAAATGCGCGAGCTTCAACCGAACACTTACATCGTGAGAGCAAAAGCAGCCGAACACTCGCTTCGTAAGAGAACAAGCTGCCGAGCATGCTATTTATAGAATACACATATTCTCTCTCCCTATATGTGTGGCGGCTGCGAAGACGGCAGAGTTTTGCTTTCCAAACAACTTTGTTTGACTTTGCAAATGTTGGACACCACTGATGTAAATACAACTAATACATAATTATTAGTTAACTTCATGTCTACGTGCATACATATGTATGTATGCATATATAAATGTACACGACATACATATGTATGTATGTATATATAAATGTTCACAAGCCCTGCAAGACACGACCTGCAATAACTTACATATATACATACATACATATGTATGCACGTAGAAAAGCGCTGCGGATTAGAAGTTAACTAATAACACTAGGCAACAATTTTCAACTTTTTGTCTATTACACGAACCAAACCCACTTTTTTGGATAGATTTGGGGCTCCAAATGACGAAAAACATTTTTTTTTTTTTTATGGTGAGATTTTTTTTCAGAATTTTTTGAAATTTGGCTCTTTTTTCCGTACTTTTTTCAGAGGTGCGCCCAGTTTTTTCATCATTACTCGAGAGCGCCAAAACCGATTTTCAAAAACTTTACTTTTCCTGCCATCGAATATATCTATTATTCATTAATACAAAGTTTTGGATTTAAACTTATAGTTTAAGAGATATCAATTTTTGAATTAAGAAAATGATGATTTTTTTAAAGCTTTTTTTTTTTAGCTTTTTTACTTTAAAATTCGTGGAAAAGTCGAAAAAAATTTATTACATTTTGTCTTTAATTTTATTTGCATAGCTGCATTAATTACGCGTCGTTTATGATATGTCTTATCAAAATCTGTGGAGAGACGGCGATGTATTATTTTTTTGTCTAGGCATGTTTTTGTCGCATTTTATGACTTCCTTGTAGAGCGGCATGACATTTAGTATGAAAAACTTTTTTGTTTCTTAAGATATCTTAACCAAACTCACAGATAGTGTATTTCGGACTGTCTCATACACCCTGACTAAATTTGGTGTAAATCGGATTACTATATCATATAGCTGACATAGGAACGATCGTTAGAAATACAAGGGTTAGTATGAAAAACTTTTTTGTTTTTTGAGATATATCATCCAATCTTGCTGGTTATGTATTTAGTAATGTGGTATGTATCCCTACCAAATTTGGTTCAAATCGGATCACTATTCAATATAGCTGCCATAGAAACGATCAGTCGAAAATTCACCTTTAGTATGAAAAACTTTTTTATTTTCTAAGATATTTTAATCGAACTCACAAATTGTGTACTCTTTGTTGTCCTTTACATCTTTATTTATTTTGGTTCGAATCTACTATATCATACAGCTGCCATAGGACCGATCGGTCTAACAACAAGTTTTAGTATAAAAAACTTTTGTGTTTTTTGAGATATCTTAACTAAACTGATAGAATATGTATATAAGTTGGTCTTATGCATCCTGACCAAAGTTGGTTCAAATCGGTCCACTATATCATATAGCTGTCATAGGACCGATCGGTATTAAATCATGTTTTAGTATAAAAAACTTTTTTGCTTTTAAAGTTATCTGTACAAAACTTACAAGTTATAAGCCTTCTATTGCCTTATACAAACTGTCCAAATTTGGATGGAATCGGATCACTATAACATATATGTAGCTTCCATGGGACCGGTCAGTCGAAAATCTACCTTTGCGTAAAAATTGTTTTATTGTCAATATACTAATAACTTAGCCGTCCTTCCATAGATTTTAACGGATTTAACAGATTGGTTAGAATATCTCAAAAAACAAAAAACTTTTTAATACTAAACGATCGTTCCTATGATAGCTATATGATATAGTAGACCGATTTGAACCAAATTTGGTCAAAATGTGTAAAATAACAACAATTGTATATTGTGTGAGATTGGTGAAGATATCTTAAAAATCACAAAAAATTTTCATACTAAAGGTCATGCCGCTCTACAAGGAAGTCATCAAAGTCGACAAAAACATGCCTACACACAAAAAAATATTATATCGCTGTCCCTCCACAGATTTTGATAAGACTTATCTTTAACGACGCGTAATTAATGCAGCTATGCAAATAAAATTAAAGACAAAATGTAATAAATTTTTTTCGACTTTTCCTCGAATTTTAAAGTAAAAAAAGCTAAAAAAAAGCTTTAAAAAAATCATTATTTTCTTAATTCAAAAATTGATATCTCTTAAACTATAAGTTTAAATCCAAAACTTTGTATTAATGAACTATAGATATATTCATTGACTTTCAGTGAAGCTTTTGAAAATCGGTTTAGTCATTCTCGAGTAATGATGACATAAGTCGGCGCACCTCTGAAAAAAAGTACGACAAAAAAGCCAGATTTTTAAAAAATTCTAAAAAAAAAAATTTCACCATAGAAAAAAAAAAAATGTTTTTCGTCGGTTCGTGTCTTTTTTTGGCTGTTGCCTAGTGTAATTATGTATTAGTTGTATTTACATACATACATACACGTGAATATACGAAGGCATGCATACGCATGAAAACGTACAGTGGCAAACAAGGCATTGGCGTCGCGATGTCGGCGTCAGCGTCAGCGTCTGTTCGTAGAGTTTTGTTCTCTGCTGTTGAGCGTCGTTTTGCATGTCTATGTACGTACATATGTATGTGAATTGGCGCGCAGCTTCTTGTACACCATAACAAACATTTATAAATTGAGTAGTTTTATCTAGTGACAATTGTTAAAAGATGCTATTGCTTGAATTTTTTTAGAAAAATTAATTCAAATTATTAATGTTTGTTAGCGTGTACAAGAAGCTGCGCGCCAATTCACATACATACGTACATACGTACATAGACATGATCACCCAAATCCGATAACTGGTTCAAAAGATAATAAAATATGAAGTTTTTAGTGGACTTTTCAAATTAAGATGAAAAGTCAGTTTGTTTGTTTGTATCGCGTGATTTTTAAAAAAAAAATTTTTGTCTACGGTCCTTTATTTACACTCCTCAACACCTCTAGGATGAAGTTTATAGAGATGTTTCACAAGCTATTCGTGACCGGGTGACCAAATCAGTGTTGGTAAACGATTTGTAAAGTGACAAGTTGCACAGGGCAACAACAAAAATAGGCTATTTTGTATGGAAACTTTAAACATTTAAAAAAAAAAAACTAGTTGAGACCGCCAACTAATTTTTTCGGCTAAATTCATGATAAATTGCCCTCTATTTGGGGGTTTTTTTTTTGATTTGGAGTTGGCCCAGCCTAATAGACTATTACCAAAGTAATTTTTATGTACAAAGAAGCTCGCCCTTTTTGAGCACAGTGCACAATGCCAATTTTCTTGTTTTTTTTTTTTTTTAATAATTTTTATTTTTATTTAAAATTTTTATAATAAACTGAATTTTGCTCGTCACACAATTGGATATCAGAAATTTTGGGGCTAAAAATTGCTTTCGTCACTAGACTTTTACCTCGTGTAGAGGTTTTTTTTGTGGGATATATTCATTTCTTTGATCAATAATATAAATATCTGCAGACTCCAAAGTTGAAAATTGGCTATCACAAGAACCATTTAAAGGCAAACGAGTGCTTAACAAGGTATGATATACTAAGAGTCCCAATTATTTTTTGTTATTAATTGATAATTATTTTCTGAAGAGTTTGCATAAGCTTTTTAAACAAACCTCGACCGGAAGGTCACTATTAGATTTCGGCCGCAAAAATAAAAGTTTGAGCACACAGCAAAGAAGTTGGATTATAAGTTCAATAGTCGAAGAAGCTATGCTAAACCAAATTAAAATTAAAGTCCAAGATTTTCCTTACTTGGTGAACGAAATTTGTTACTTGTTTCCATCCGAAAAGTCCATGCAGGTAAATTTTTACTTTTTGGTCAGTACTATATAGCAAACATTAACCTTGTGTATTTATTTACTAAAAACTATAGCAAACGGCTTTAATATATATCATTTAGAGGATCTATTTACATTAGTATTTGTAAAATATACTTATTTTGTTTATTTTCAGGAATACTATTTTACTCCTCGAGCCAAGAGAGGAAATCCTCGTGGCAAATTATAATTATTATAATTATAATTATATATTTATATAAAAATTTTCGGTCTAAGCAATTAAAATCAGACACTTCAGTGTCCAACCAGAAAAGCTTTGAAAACATGTCAAGTTCGGATAACGAACTCTTAAGCGATGACCAAACTATAACCGAAACCGATGCATCCATTGCTTCTTCGCTTAAAGCCTGCTTGAATAGAGATTCCTCAGATTGGTCCGATGTCTGTGAAAAATGGAAGAAAACGTTCTTTTTGCGACGTATGGACCTTGACAAGTTGAGCAGCGCGGAGTTTTTTGCGTCTTGGACAAAATTGGTAGGCATTATTCATCATTCAAGTCAAATTGTTTTTAAATATAAAATAAATACTGTCCCTGCTATGAATTTATAAACTGAACACCACATTTGTATTTTATAGCTGTTGATCTGTTATTATTAGCAATTTTTATGTTTTTTATGTGTTGATTAATCAAAGCATGTTTTTAAGATATTATGTGTAATTTTATTTTCAGATTGAAATTGACTTTAAAATGCTATACCCGAATAAAGCCCATTTGCTAACGTCCAAGTGGGATACATTTAAAGATCAACTGTTGATCTATTACACAAAAAATGTTTGTAACGATTTTTGCAAGCAGCAACTGGTTATTGCAGCAGCATCCACAAACAAAGGTAAATTTATTATACTGGATGGGTTAATACATACATAATCATTTATCTATGATATAAGCTTACATAATAATTTATTAATCAAATTTTTCTTCTTTTTTTTCAGATTTGCAAGACTACTTGGTTACAATTTTGCTAAATGGTGTATTGCCTTGAGCTACGCGCTTTAAAAACAGCAACGGCAAAAACACCAAGAAAATTACAATAGCAGATTCACAGGATGCATTTGTGCTGCGCATTGAGACACTCAACGACATTCGTCCTAAAATTGACGAGCTCATCAATAAATATTATTCAATTAAGCAAACTGTTCAACCATTCCTAATTGTTGAAGGAATAGACTATAATGTAAAAGCATTTTTTGTTTATTATGACCAAAATTTGTTTAAATTTGATTCTTTTATGCAAAGTCTAGATATTACCTTTAAGATATTTCAAGTACTCAATTTACAGTACCCAAAAGCTTGTGAGCCAGCATGACTATTTATCATAGCTTGCAAATAACTGTCGACCGTTTTTTTTCTTGTGCTCTCGTTGCGAGCACAACCGAAAAAGTTCATACTCTCTCGCTCTCGCTCTGAGCAAGAGAGTTTTGCTGTCTTCATTTCTGTTTTCTGTTGAGCGCTTTTCGTTGAGCTCTTTTTATTTCGGTCGTTCAATGAGCAGTGCGTAAAGAGCGGAACGAGAAACGCTCGCACAAAGAGAGTCAGCAAAAGACCGATTGACCGAAAAACTCAACGCAAACGGTCTTCACATTTACTTTCGTTGTTGTTGCAATTAATATATTTCGTATGCAAAACGAACGCTTGTGAATGTATACCAATACATATGCAAA
Source organism: Drosophila phalerata (assembly GCA_951394115.2). Classification (NCBI taxonomy): domain Eukaryota; kingdom Metazoa; phylum Arthropoda; class Insecta; order Diptera; family Drosophilidae; genus Drosophila; species Drosophila phalerata. The sequence goes on along the minus strand of OX596008.2, from coordinate 3,855,987 downwards.
GAAATAATACAATTTGATTTAAAATTTTTTTTTTGTATTTTTATATATATTATATATATATTTTTTGTAACATTTTTTAGATATTATGTGTTAATCTTTACAACTGGTAAGGAGTTTAGATTTTCTGCACTAATCGAACTTCTTCGTTCACTTAATATAAATTAAATAATAATATATTAATTAATAATAATATTAATAATTAATAATAATAATATTAATTAAACGTTTAACGATTTGCTTGCCTATGCGTGTGAATGTATACCAATACATACGCAAAAGACTTTTTTCTTCACTGAACACGACAAAACGGTCTTGGAACAACCGAAACAAAACAGAATAGAAAAAAACGGTTTCGCTCTGAGCGCGAGCAAGCTCATTCGAGAACCCACGAAACGGTTGCTCTCTGAGTCTTTTCGTAAAGAGTCAGAGAGAGACACATATTTGCGAACAACCAGAAACGGTCGACAGTTATTTGCAAGCTCTGCTATTTATTCAATAGCATTTTTATAACATTGATACGAAATTTGATCTTAAGTCAGAAAATGTTACTGCTCTAATCAATCAATTAAATAATAATTAATTAAAATGTATATTTGTTTCCGATGCAAAAAGTTCCTTAAGACTCCAAGTTTACTAATATCGCATTTAAAAGCATCTCATTTACTGACAAGAAAGTTTCTTAAAATAATCTGTATGCAAGAGAATTGTAAGCAATCTTTTACCAATTTTTCTTATTTTAAAGATCATCTTGAAAAAGTTCATTCTAATGATAATGAACAGTTAGATTATCCACTAATTTTTGAAAAGGCAGCGTCTGTTTATATAAATGAAGCAAAAAGAATTCAGCTTCCATCTGTAAGACCCACTGTTACGCAATGTGTTCCATTTAGTTTAAAAGAATTAGAACTTGAAGCCATTAAACTTTCTTTAAATATATATAATAAAAGTTCTATGCCTAGAAATTATGTAATTGAATTGCAAGACTCTGTATCCTCTTTATTTTCTTTTGTTGCATCTTCAATTGAATTCAATTTACGCAACAATGAAGTAAACGATGATTTGCAATCTATTTTAAACTTTTGCAAAAATCCATTTCACGAAGTATCCACCGAATATAAATTAATTAAAACTTTGAAAAACTTAAACTTATATGAGGATCCAAAGTCAATTTTGATTGACGAAAAAATTTGTGAAGTAACATTCCGTGGAAATCCAACATTAGGCAGTAAATTATTTAATATTATACTTATGCCATTAATCTTTACATTTAAATCGATTTTTGAGATTCCAAAACTTTTAGATCAGCGGTGGGCAAGCCCTTGCTCGCGGTACTCGCGTTGCTCGCAACGGTAAATTGGCTTGCTCGCGATTTTTGACAATACAACAACCACTTTTTATTACCCCCAATAAAACAAAACAACAAACACACAGCAAATGCTCGAGTTTCGGCTGCGACGCTGACCGTCATAAAAGTGTTCATTTTGCTAAGATTTATGACTTCTGTAGCGTTTTGTACACTGTGTGAAAAGTTTTGATGCGTTTGATGCATTTTGATCTTTAGCACATAATAAGAGTTCGACTTACAAAATAAGCTTAATAAAAACTTCTTTTAGTGTATAATTGTTTTGGCTCATCAAAACCAACAACAACCACACAGATCTTTCGTCGCGGCGCACAGAGTCATAAAAGTGTTCATTTTGCTTTAATTTATGACTTTTGAAGTTGTGTTTGTTGTAAATGTTGTTGTAGTGCTCGCGACTGCAAATTCTGTGCCCACCGCTGTTTTAGATAATACTTTAAACAACATAAAAGAAAGCTTGCGTAACAGTACCCTTACCAATTTCGCAAACGGAGATGCATTCCAAAAATTAATTAAGCGATTTAATAGTGATTTAGTAATACCTTATACCCTGTACTTTGATGATTTTCAAATTAACAACGCACTTGGCAGTCACACGTATTCAATATGTGGGTTATATTTTAATTTTCCATTGATGCCTAAATACCTACTGTCTAAAATAGACTTTATATTTTCCGCAGCGTTTATATCCTCATCAAATTTAAATGAATGCGGAAATGAAAGATCATTTTACCACCTTGTAAAGGAGCTAAAGCTGCTAGAAGACGGCATTGAAATAAATGCAAGTGGTATTGTGCGTTAAGTCCATTTTGTGTTAGGGGTGATAGTAGGCGACAATTTGGCCGTGAACAGCATCTTACGCTTTGTGCAATCTTTCAATGCAAAGCGATACTGTCGAGCTTGTAGAAGGGTTAAGTCACAAATGCAGTTTGATGTTGAAGAAATCACCTCTAGCTTAAGAAATGAAATTTCCTATCAAGATGATCTTTTAGAAAATGATTACAGAGAAACTGGTGTTAAGAATGCTTGTATATTCAATAATTTAAAATTTTTCAATTCCACTCAAGTTTTTATACCCTGACCCCATTGAAAATGGGCAAAAAAGGGTATAATACATTTGGCAGAATGTATGTAACAGGCAGAAGCGGGCGTGGCAAACCCCCAAAAGTATATATTTTCTTGATCAGGATCAACAGTCGAGTCGATTGAGCCTGTCCGTCTGTCTGTCCGTCTCAGAAACCATAAGAGCTAGAGACTTCAAACTTGGTATGTAGGTTCCTGGATACCGTACGCAGATCAAGTTTGTTTTTATTTTTGGATCGGACAACTATATCATATAGCTTTTGTATGAAAAGCTTCTTTAATTTTTGAGATATCTCAACCAATCTCACACGATATATATTTGGGCTGGTATTATACATCCTGACCAAGTTTGGTGCAAATCGGCCCACTATATCATATAGCTGTCATACAGACGCTCTGCCGAAAATCAAATTTTAGTATGAAAAAGTTTTTTGTATTTTGAGAAATCTTAACCAAACTGATAGAATATGCATTTATGTTGGTTTTGTACATTCTGACCAGAATCGGTTCCATATATCATATAGCTGCCATAGGAACAATTGGTCGAAAATCAACATTTATAAAAGAGTTCCTGGGCTCAGGATATCCTACTGTCGACTTAAATCAAATAACTTGAAAATGACTGCAAGTGAATCTTCTTGCTTTATCCATTTTTATACCCTGAGCCCATTAAAAATGGGCAAAAAAGGGTATAATGCATTTGGCAGAATGTATGTAACAGGCAGAAGGGGGCGTGGCAGACCCCCAAAAGTATATATATTCTTGATCAGGATCAACAGTCGAGTCGATTGAGCCATGTCCGTCTGTCTGTCCGTCTGTTCGTCTGTTTGAACGCGTCGATCTCAGAAACCATAAGAGCTAGAGACTCAAACTTGGTATGTAGGTTCCTGGATACCGTACGCAGATCAAGTTTGTTTTTATTTTTGGATCGGACAACTATATCATATAGCTGCCATAGGAACGATACATCGAAAATGAAGTTTTTGTATGAAAAGCTTCTTTAATTTTTGAGATATCTCAACCAATCTCACACGATATATATTTGGGGTGGTATTATACATCCTGACCAAATTTGGTCCAAATCGGCCCACCATATCATATAGCTGTCATAGAGACGCTCTGACGAAAATCAAGTTTTAGTACGAACAAGTTTTTTGGTTTTTTAGGATATCGTAACCAAACTGATAGAATATGTATCTGGGCTGGTATTATACATTCTGACCAAGTTTGGTCCAAATCGGCCCACTATATCATATAGCTGTCATACAGCCGCTCTGCCGAAAATCAAGTTTTAGTATGAAAAAGTTTTTTGTTTTTTGAGATATCTTAACCAAACTGCTAGAATGTGCATTTATGTTGGTTTTGTACATTCTGACCAGATTTGGTTCAAATCGGTTACATCGAAAATCGAAAATCAACATACGGTCGAAAATCAACATTTATAAAAGAGTACCTGGGCTCAGGGTATCCTACTGTCGAGCGTGCTCGACTGTAGCCGCACCTCACCGCGAGCGAAGCGAGCCGGGGGTAGGCGAGCGAAGCGAGTAGGGGGCGGAGCCCCCTTGTTTACCATTGATGATTGGAGATTTGATTCCGGTCGGAAATGAATATTGGGAACTTTTACTAATTTTACTTGATATAATAAGTTTGTTGTTTAAATAGGAGTTTTCTGATAATGACTTAGATCACCTTCAGTCATTAGTCAATACCCATCATTCTTTGTATATTTAACTGTTTGGAGCGTTAAATCCAAAGCATCATTTCCATGTACATTACGCTACGGCAATAAAGAAATGTGGGCCGTTGAAATACTTATGGAGTATGCGCTTTGAAGCGAAGCATAAAGATGCAAAAATATATATTTATTTAATAATATAAGTTAAGTCTGGGCACCCCATGGGCGCCCGACTTTTACCTAATCATGTCGGTTTCCTGGGATAATTAGGCTCCTGTGACCAGTTGATTCCCTCTATAGAGTGTATTAGACTTGGTTTAATCGTTATAATTGCTTCTTTATTTAAAAGTATTTCTTATTCTAATCGTCAAGACAAGTACAATGTTGTTCAGTTCGCCGCTCCAGAAGTTCTGACGTCGCTGGCTGGCTCTGCTTCCCACGAAGTCTTCGTCGCGTTGGCCGCGGCGTCAGCGTCAGCGCCAACGTTGGTGTGCAAGCGCTGTAACTTGACCGCTCAGCAGTTCCCGCGGTTTCGCTGAGTCGGCGTTGCACACGCTGACCCAGAACTGTTGATTGCCAAACCGCTGATCGGTAGCCGACCGCTGGTTGCCAAAGTGTTGACCGGCAACCGGGTACGGCCAATGACCCGCTGCAGTTGTTGTTGCAGCAGCGCAACTGGGCTGGCATAGGGGAGGGGGAGAAGAGTGCCAGCCGGTGTTAACTTGGATACGGCCAATGACCCGCTGTAGTTGTTGTTGCAGCAGCGCAACTGGGCTGGCATAGGGGAGGGGGAGAAGAGTGCCAGCCCGTGTTAACTCTTCCCCATCGCAAGATCTGTGTCCCACAGATCATCAGGCCTTGGTTGCAGAGGTTTGCGGTTCCAGGCCCAGGGTGGAACTGCGCAGCTTTGGGATGCCCTTTGTTGACGTTATTTTTCTCCAGACAATGTAAAACACCGCCATGAAGATTGAAGCCATGAGTAACTCTGTGAAATAAGAAATCAGAATTTCCGTAGACATGTTAGATAATTTTTGTAGATTCTTTAGGTTGAAATCGTGAACATAATTCAACGATAGCTGGTATCCTGTTGCCGTTATTTGTGTCAACACAGCCGGCATTGCCATCAGGTGGGTAGACGATTAGCTACTATAGTTCCTGTTGCCGATCATGATCGTTTCATTGTCGTATTGAACAATGAACGATCCCTCCAAATGGTAGTTTTTCGCAGTGGTGGCTACCGTCCCGTTGAAGTGCGTCAGAAAGATTGTTCCATCGTCGACAAGTTCGACCACCTCCTCGTCGTTCCTGACATAGTTGCAGGCGGCGTGGCCACCCTTCACCAACCGAGGGATGCAGCTATCCTCTGCCAATTTGTGAAGATCCTTTTCCTGGCAAACTGTCGTGATGCCGATAGACAGACAGTCCCCCAGGACGGCGTAGGTTTCGAAGGCGTCCACGGCCAGTTTGTTGTATTCCAGTGCGATTTGCTTTCCATCTGATATCGTTGGGTAGAGGTACAACAACCGATATCTCCTGTCCGTTACCTTGGGCATAGCCAAGATGTACAACAAGGAAGTTCCGTTTGTCAAAATTGTGGGTCGGGAAAATTCGACAGCCTCGACCACATTTTGGTATGGGAGACTATCTACTTCCGACAAGATCGTCTCGACTTCGTCGTGATCCAGCAAGTTGGAGTTGACCACTCCGGTCTTAGCCAACTGACACGCCCTTGTCATTTCGTTAATCTCTTCCGCAAGGATTATGGACTTGTGCAACACGGTTGTCATTGCATGGAAGTCCCCATCTATCGAGTTGACTTTCGCTATCACCTCATTGAGTCGATGGAGCGACTCGTGTGGTCTTTGTTCTTCTCGACGTTGCCCTGCGCCTTCAGGATAGCGTTCCAATCCGATGCATCTGGTGATCCAGCGACCCATTTCCATGCTGATCCCAGCCAGTCTACGGATCGTGGCCTGCGTAATGACGTGCTAGTCATTCGTGTGATCCCCTCCATTGCTTGTTGAAGGTAGTAGTCGGTCAAAGCCTTGACTCTCTGATCGTTGATTCCAGCGGCCTCGTTCGTTAGTTCATTGACGACGCACTGCATGCGTTCTAGGTTTATGACGTGAGCCAGCTTAAATACTCCATTGATCCGCCAAACTACGCCTTCTTGCAGAGGAATAACCGGTGCGTCATATTTAAAGACATGAACGGCGGCTACTGTTTGAATTATGATCAAACTTATAATATAAAAAGGAGGTGTACAAAAGGTTATGTGGGACTTAAAGGTAATTATTCAAATTTTGGTTTTGTGAAGCTTAAGCGATATTCGTGTATATTTGTTGCCAAAAAAAAAAAACCCATACCATTGTATTTAACTAAGTTGTTTTTTATAGTTCCTTAAAATAAGGTCGGTACTTTATAGTTCTACTTTTAATGAACTTATTTTCTAGATGTTCGACATATCTTAATTTCTCTAGTTTTTCGTTTTTTTTTATGTTTTTCAGTGTTTTTGTTTATTTCTGTGTTTTTTGTGTGTCTTTTTTGTTTTTGGTATGTCTTATTTTAAGGTGAATAAATGAATTGTGAAACGTTTTCAATTGATTTTGTTAACTTCTTAAGTGGGACTTGTGGACAAGTTTCCCCGATTTTGTTTTAATGGTGACCCTACCATTCTCTCCTACCTCTTCTGCTTTAAATCGTTGTTTTTCCTTACTCTTGATCTGTTTGTTGGAGACATAAATAGTCTCCCCTTGGTTATAAGTTATGGGCTTTGCCCTATTCCTATTAAACCTATCTGTATTCATTTTCTGCCTGTATTGGAGCAACCCTGGCTATCTGGGGGCTAATAAAGTTCTTGTTTGCACCAGTGTCTATTAAGAAATGCAACCTAGCCCCGTCCTTCACGCCATACTCTATGTATGGAACGCTAGAGAGGCATCGGTCATAAAATTTGTTTCATCCGTGTTACCGAACTCACCCTCAGTACGAGGCTGATCGTCTGCTTGTAGCGGACCGTTCGGTAGGATTGCCGCGCTCCCGCGGTAGGGTTCTTCATAGTAGATCTCATTGTTTGACTTTTCGTCAAACTCGCACATAGCGGGACCCGCAGAAGGTGGGACGGTATTCAAGTTATACAATCTCTGGGCCTTGTGGAACGGGTTGAGATTGGATGAAGTACTTGGACTGCGCTTGAAGTTCGAGTTCTGCGCGCTAGTGTTGGAACGATAGGACTGCCCTGAATGGTTTGACTCCATTTTAATGGCTGGTCTGGGGGTCGAAAATCGTGGCGAGGAGTGCTGCATCTGCAGCGGGGTTTGATTAGCAACCACCTGATTGGGTTGATATCCCCACGGGTACCTAGGTCCACCTGGCGGGCGGAAACCTGGTTGTTGGGACGGAAACCTATTGCCATAAGGTACGTGGACTTTTGAGGTGATATTCTGTAGTTCCAAGCAGATGGCGTATGCCTCTGGCAAGGTTTTTGGGCCACGAATTATCAGCAGCTTTGACATATCCCCATTTAATCCTCTAATGAAAACATCTAGGGCTCTGTTCCTATACGATTCTACCAAAACGCTAGTAATCTCGGAATTCTGATCTCCGTTTTTGATACATCGGACAATGAGCGCAAAATGATTATTTACTGCCGGATAAAAGGCGTCCATCGTTTTCATCCCCTGGGTCATTTGACTCATTTGATGTTCAAGTGTCCGTAGGTCGCGTTTGTCGGCGTAATGGAGCGTCAGGATACGTTTTATTTCGCACCAATCGTCGTCGGGTACGTTATAGGAGATCAAGGCCGTTTCGGCGTTACCCCTTATCTTTTGCCTAATGTGGAGAACTATTGAACGGTAAAGGGGTCTTTCTTTAATTACTTGATAATCTCTCAGAATTGCTTCAGCCCTTCCGATCCATGAGGCGTAGTTCTCAAACTCGCCCTCAAAGACCTGCAGCTCCTTGACGCAGTCTGGCAACGTCGAAATTTCTTTAAGCTCATATTCGGTCCGTGCTGACGTCAAGGGCTTGGGCTGAGCGACGACAGGACTCGATTTCTCGTGGACTTTTTCGAGAGCAATCACCTTGTCGCTAACCTTTTTCATGTCTTCCTTAATGCCGGCCATCTGGCCAAGTAATGCGCTAAGAGTCGCATCGAACTTTGTTAGGGTTTCTTTCATTTCTTCCATTTTCCTTTTTACCAGACGAACTACTGATGTTATGCGATTCGGGGCAAATAAAGTAAAGCGAGGTTGGGTAGGTCACCAGTTTAACGATTTTTGGATTTTAGCAAAAATTTCTTATTTTCTATTTTTTGTATTATTGAAAACGTTTCATTCACCCGTTACAATGTGTGTCTCTGTGTCTTTTGCACTTAGAATGCTATTCAATCCTGTGCGCTGAAGTTGTGTAGGCGAGTAGACATAAATTCCACTTACAACGTGCAAGTTCTAAATAGGTAAAAAAAACGACTTTAGTAATTTGTTAAACTCACAAATGAAATTAATTTATAAAACAAGTGACGAGTGAATTCGTGCGTGTGTGGTTCTTTTTCTTAACTTCTAAACTTTTTCTTTTTAGTGTGGGTGCGACTTCTTTCGATTTTGAGTATAGCACTCGTTATTTCCAATTACATCGGGTCTTAGGCGCGGTGGGCCGTATTGCTCCTCTTTGGCGCATAGCCTACTAGGGTATGGTTAACACACACAACTCACAAGGCAGATCCTTGTGCTGGTAACACTGATCGTATCTAGCAAGCTGCCACAACCACTTTTTCTTTTATATTTTTTGGTGTTATGTACACGGGGCCGCTCGCAAACAAGTTGCCGCAGCGGTTATCTTTTTTTTTTTAAACTGTGACCTTTATTGCGCCCGTGAATTCTGTACCCTTAGGTAAATCACCGCGGCGGGTTTGTCACTTCTCTATTTTATGATAACCTTTCTTGCGCCCGTGAATCTGTTATCCGTTCAGTTATGAACGGGCAGTTCACCGCAGCGGGTGGGTTCTATTATTGTTATAACAATTAGTTAACGCTCGTGTATATAGTTCAACCACATTTAAGGTGAACGTCACCACCGCAGCGGGTAATTGCTAGGGTTTTTTTTTTGGAACTGTATTTCATTTTATATTTCTCGCACAACACCCCACGATCATATTTCTATCTTTGTAACATTTTTTTTTTTTTTTTTTTTTTTTTTTTTTTTTTTCACACGATTCTTCACTCACTCATTTTGCATTATTATCTACTTATCCTATAGGGATTCCCATCTTAATGTTTTAGACGGGTCCCTGCTCGGGCGCCAGTTAACTCTGGGCACCCCATGGGCGCCCGACTTTTACCTAATCATGTCGGTTTCCTGGGATAATTAGGCTCCTGTGACCAGTTGATTCCCTCTATAGAGTGTATTAGACTTGGTTTAATCGTTATAATTGCTTCTTTATTTAAAAGTATTTCTTATTCTAATCGTCAAGACAAGTACAATGTTGTTCAGTTCGCCGCTCCAGAAGTTCTGACGTCGCTGGCTGGCTCTGCTTCCCACGAAGTCTTCGTCGCGTTGGCCGCGGCGTCAGCGTCAGCGCCAACGTTGGTGTGCAAGCGCTGTAACTTGACCGCTCAGCAGTTCCCGCGGTTTCGCTGAGTCGGCGTTGCACACGCTGACCCAGAACTGTTGATTGCCAAACCGCTGATCGGTAGCCGACCGCTGGTTGCCAAAGTGTTGACCGGCAACCGGGTACGGCCAATGACCCGCTGCAGTTGTTGTTGCAGCAGCGCAACTGGGCTGGCATAGGGGAGGGGGAGAAGAGTGCCAGCCGGTGTTAACTTGGATACGGCCAATGACCCGCTGTAGTTGTTGTTGCAGCAGCGCAGCTGGGCTGGCATAGGGGAGGGGGAGAAGAGTGCCAGCCCGTGTTAACTTATATATATAATATATTTTATTAGCACAACATCCAGGAAAAATCCGCCTATTACGTTAGCAATAAAGAATGCTCTGAAATTCTCAAACTTTAGTTAATAATAAGATTGGTTTAAGTCCAATATTTAATTGTAATTGCTTAGCTTTTAATAATACAATTACCAAAGATTACTTTAATGAATTTTGTCAAACAAGTGATATTTGTTTCGAAGACTGCAAAATATGTAACGACTTAACATTTAAGGGAACACTATATAAATCGGGATATTACGTAGGAATTAAGTCAACGTCATTCGCATTGTTTAAAATAATTCATATTGTCCTTTGGAAAAATCAAACTATTTTTGTACTTTGCACAGAAATACGTATTAAGGGCTTTGATAGAGTCACTCCTAAACTATTTCCTCAGTACTAACCTAGTTTTAGGCAACAAAGGTTGTGAACCTACTTTTATAATCAAGGACAGGAAGGAGGTCATTGACCTTACCTTGGTATCCTATCCTCTATATGATCTAATCAGAGACTGGAAAGTGGCAGACGATCACTCCTTCTCTGATCACAGATACATCGAATTCTCCCTCAACTTGAGGCACTCTAAACCAGCACCTTTTATCAACTTGAGAAAGACCAAATGGCCAATATTTACTGCTATCCTTAAAAAGGCTATCCCAGAGGTAGCACCAGAAGGACTTCAATCTACAGAGCGACTAAGTTACCTAGTAGAAACCTTTACTAAGGCTTGCAACTCTGCTTTCAAGGCTGCTCGTCCCATCAGCAGACCTAAAAGGGGAAAGAAACCACCATGGTGGAATCCCAACCTACAAGAACTTCGCAAGAGCTCGAGAAACCTCTTCAATCAAGCCAAGGCTGTTAACGCAGAAGAATCTTGGCTCAATTACAAACACGCCCTTTTAACATACAAAAAGGCGACACGACAAGCCAAAAGAGATTCATGGAGAGCTTTCTGCTCTGACATAGAATCAACACCGGACGCGGCCAGACTGAGGAAGATTTTATCGAAATCTGCCCCCACACTTGGATACCTCAAAAAAGAGGATGACACCTGGACTACATCAAGCGAAGAGTCGCTGGATGTACTCTTAAAAAAGCACTTTCCAGGTTGCAAAGCAACCAATCAAGGTAGATACCAATCCCCTACTGAGGTGCCCATCATTCCCTCTCTTCTAAGCAAACGCAATATAGCCTGGGCTATAAGCAGCTTTAAACCGTATAAGTCACCTGGACCAGTCGGCATTTTTCCTGCTCAACTACAACAAGCAGGAGACACTGCCATAAACTGGCTACAATCTATCTTTATAGAAGTTCTCAAAACTGGCCATATCCCTGACGCATGGCGAGTCTCTAAAATAGTTTTCATACCAAAAGCTGGCAAATCATCCCATACGACAGCAAAGGACTTTAGACCGATTAGCCTGTCGTCATTTATGCTCAAAACCTTCGAGCGACTCTTGGCTCTTCATCTAAGAGCATCCATTCCCCCCCATCTCTTGTCTAATTCTCAACACGCATATCGGAAAGGCAAATCGACGGAAACAGCTTTGCACTCCGTAGTCGCCACTATAGAAAAATCCCTTTCGCTCACTGAATACTCCCTCATAGCCTTCCTAGACATCGAGGGAGCTTTTAACAACGTCGTCCCGGAAGCTATCACTGGAGCACTGACAAACTTGGGGATTGAAAGCCGGCTAGTGGGACTCATCGACCAATTGCTCACAAGCAGGGTCGTAACGTCCACACTTGGCTCTTCAACACTCTCCAGGTTCGTCAGTAGGGGAACACCTCAAGGAGGGGTTCTATCTCCTCTTTTATGGAACCTAGCAGTCAACAGGCTGTTATGCGACATAGAGGGTGGAGGCTGCCAGGTGGTTGCCTTCCTTCAGCGAAAGCGCCAGATACTTGGGTTTAATTCTGGACAGGAAGCTGGACTGGAAAATTAACACGCAAGATAGATGTAGAAAGGCAACAGTTGCATTCTACACTTGCAGGAAAGCGATCGGCCTGAAATGGGGCATGTCGCCATATATCGTCCACTGGCTATACAGAGCTATAGTCAGACCGATACTACTGTATGGTATAGCAATATGGTGGCCTGCCTTAACAAAGCAGTCCATAAACAAACAGCTGAACAAAATTCAAAGGATGGCCGAAATGTGCATCACAGGTGCTCTCAACACAACACCTGGCGAAGCTCTAGACGCCATACTTAACATACAGCCAATCAGGCAAGTATGCAAAAATGTTGCCACCATGACAGCAATTCGACTGAGAGACTCTAACTCTTGGACAGATGCTCAACAGGACACTCCGCTATTCTTAAGGACAACCAAATAGTTCCTTCCAGAACCGACTACTGTATGCCAATTGAGCATATTGAAACTCCCTTTCAAACAACCATTCCGCGCAAGGAGGAATGGTCATCACATACCCCAGGACAAAGTGAGGCCATATCCTTCTACACAGATGGTTCAAAGTTGAACAATCAAGTGGGTGGAGGGGTATACTCTCAGGATCTAAATATACAGGTCTCTTTTAGGCTACCTGACCATTGCAGCGTCTTTCAAGCCGAAATCCTGGCTATAAATGAAGCCTTAAAACTCCTAAGAGAATCCCAAGTCCCAATTGAGCATATTGAAACTCCCTTTCAAACAACCATTCCGCGCAAGGAGGAATGGTCATCACATACCCCAGGACAAAGTGGGGCCATATGCTTCTACACAGATGGTTCAAAGTTGAGCAATCAAGTGGGTGGAGGGGTACACTCTCAGGATCTAAATATACAGGCCTCTTTTAGGCTACCTGACCATTGCAGCGTCTTTCAAGCCGAAATCCTGGCTATAAATGAAGCCTTAACCCGAATCTTCCCAGCGTTACCATATGGTAACAAGCAATAGGCATTTACTAAAACTTAATTTTTAGACAACATATTAACGTTAGATTAACTTTTATAAGATATTCTAAGAGTAAATTGTTATCTCTAACTGATAAAAAGTTGATTGAAACAATCTCTTGAAGTTAGCTGATCGAAAAATGCGCTTTAAGTTGCTCATTATATTCTGCAGTGCAAAAAAACGGCATTTGGCAATTCGTCGCAAGTAAATTTAAATCGTTTAACTAATTTTAGTACTGAACTATATGAAATGCACCCATCATTACAAAGGTAAAAGAGTGCTCTTTTTAATTATGAAACAAATTTTAAATAAAAAATACTTTTATAAAGTTAATTTACGCTTTTAATTTTCGTGTTACCATATGGTAACGCTGGGAAGTACAGGGTACAGGTTTTTTCCATACATTTTATTCGCGTTTCTCACTGTTTTGTTCATAAAATATGATTGCTCCTATGGCAGCTATATGATATAGTGGTCCGATTTGAACCAAATTTGGTCAGGATGTGTAGCAACATATAAGTCACATATTCTAAGAGTTTGGCTGAGATACCTCAGAATAGAAAAAAGTTTTTCATACTAAAGGTGAATTTGACCCCGATTGTTCCTATGACAGTTGTGTTATATATACGTTATACTGCACCGATTTGACCCAAATTTTGTCCTATAAATCAAGGAAGAGCCCCCCTGTTGGTTTAAGTTGTGTTTATTAGACTTTTTCTCAAACATTTGTATTTTGTAGCATTATGAAAACCTGTACCCTGTACTTCCCAGCGTTACCATATGGTAACAGCCGAAAAAATTGTCCTGTCGATTATCCTGACAAGGACGAACAAAATGAATGTGTTTTTCGGATTCAGCGAACTCAAATTTATCAGTCCTGAAATTTTCATTAAGAAATTCGAAAAAATGTTGCTCAGGACGATTCGGGTTAAAACTCCTAAGAGAATCCCAAGTCAATTCGGGCCGTATTAACATATACAGTGACAGCCAAGCAGCTATCAAGTCCATAGAATCGACCACAACTAATTCCACCTCAGTTTCGAACTGCCGCAAATCTCTACATGAGATGGCTGAGCATTTCGACATTTCCCTAATATGGGTACCAGGGCATCAGGACATTACAGGAAACTGTATAGCTGATGAACTAGCCAGGAATGGTACAACAGTACACCTCCTTCCTGACAAGGAGGATACGCGTATGCCACTGGTGACCTGCAAGCTACTACTTCTAGCCCAATCTATAACAGTTAGCGAAAACAGATGGCAAAACACGCACCATTGTCGTGTCGCGAGGCAAACCTGGCCTCACCTGAATAAGACTCGTTCTAGTATTCTATGTAAACTAAGCAGAACAGACTGCTCTGCAGTAGTAAGAGCACTGACAGGACATTGGCTGGTAGGCATCCACGCCACACGGCTGCATGCCCCATACAATGATTTCTGCAGGAGCTGTAGAGACGAAGAGGAAATTGAATCACCCGAACATTTCTTCTGCTCTTGTCCCGCATTGAGTAATAGAAGACTCCACACCCTGGGAAAATCTTTTCTCTCCACTTTAGGTGAACTTGCCTCAATTACACCGCGCAAAATCGCTAAATTTATTCAGTTATCAAACTGGACGCCCTACTGAGTGATATGTCACCACAAAGGTTGAAGGGAACCCTAGATCCGCGGTACCACAATGGGCCCAACTGTGGCCTAAGTGAGTCGTAGAATCGACAGCCGCTCTAACCTAATTATCATTTTAGGGCATATGAAGTTTGCTCTTTAGTTGATAAGATGATAATGAAAAATATTGATAATTTTAATACTCCTCCTTTGCACTTATATCCGTTAAATAACGCTAAAACATATGTAAGAATTAAATTCATTTCAATTTATGGACAATATTCATCCATACATACATATATTATAAGTAATTCAAACAAGTATTTGTATTTCTAATTTACTTAAATGTAAATAAATATAAAATGAAAAAAAAAAAAACTAAAATCATTTTAATTTTATTAATCCCATTTTCAATCATTATTGGGATTAAATTATTTAAGCCCGAATTTAGTAATTTTCGGGATTTATTAACTAAGCCTAAATTTAAGAATATTCAGGATTGAATATTCTAAGCCTTTATTTAAGCATATTCGAGATAAAACTTTTTAAACCTGAACTTAAGAGTAACCAGGCTTGAATTTTTTAATCCTGAAATCAAGCGTGTTAGGGATTGAATTTTTTAAGACTGAATTTAAGAATAGTCGGGATTGTATTTTTTAAACCCGAATTTAAGAATAGTCGGGATCGACTTTTAATCCTGAGATTCAGGATATTCGGAATTAAATTCAGGCTAAGTGCATGTCAAATTAAGGCTAAATTCGCGCTTATTTTAAGAATGGCAGTATTAAAAAAATCAAGTTTGTCGTACTTGGTTTAAGAAAATCCGGGATTACCGTACTTCTGACACCGGGTTGGATTGATTTTAGCCTGGAATCCCGGATTTTTTTTTCTGTGTATATACCCAGCGCAGATCAAGTTTGTTTAAAATTTTGGCCACGCCCCCCTCCGCCCTCGCAAATCGCGAAAACCGTTCGTTGGTCTGTATAAACAAAGGAATCTCAGAGACTATAAGAGATAAAGTAACCAAATTTGGCACACAGATTTCTATATACCTCACGCAGATCAAGTTTGTTTCAAATTTAAGCGACGCCCCCCTCCGCCCCCACAAATCGCGAAAAGCTACCACACACACAGTTTTTAAGATAATATAGTTTTTCTTGTAGTCACTGATATCTTTTATTATTATTTATTATCCCACTGAATCGCAACACGATCGGACAAGTAGAACGGCAGTTATTGTCTGAAAATGATTCTTTAAGCAATACATGGCAATACATGCCCCCTAGAGTATGCAATAGATTTTGTATTGTTAGAAAATTTTCTTTAAAGTAATTTTATATGTAGTGAAATAAGTAACGGGTATCCCATAGTCGGGATCTCGACTATAGCCTTTCCCACTTGTTTTTATTATTTGTTTGCAATGCTTCAGATGCTTTAGGTTTGGGCACATAGCTCAACACTGCATAGTGAGCCCTATCTGCCACAAATGTGGCGTTGAGCATGACAAAAGCGTTTGCTGCTCCGTCACATCGTGTGCTAATTGCAAAGAGGAGCATGTTGCAACATTTTCAAACTGCAAGGCATGGAAGAAGGCGTTTAATATTTATAAATGTAATGCGACTGAAACCCTTTCAAAATCGGAAACCCAACGTTTATACCCGCACATGTTTTTAAGATGTTTCCCAGTACTTTCTTCGAGAAGTGTAGGGCGTGCCATAAGTTAATGCAGCAGTGCAGAATCTGCATCAGAAATTCGCAGTTTATCTTCCAATGCAGGTATGGCCAGCAATTCGAGAGCTAGATCTCTGGATAAACATATTCAGAGGGCAGCTAAACTTCAGGCAAATAGGCAATCCCCCATTAACACTGTCGCCTGTGAACAAGTGGGTTCGCAGGCTGCAATGTGTTCTCATCTAGAATCTCGTACACAAGAAAAACATAATGCCCTCAGCATTAAATTATCAGCCTTGCTTACGGACGGAAATAACAACGATCATGAAAAATCGTATGTTAGGAAGCTTAAAGACTTTATTAATGAATTTACTTACCTTTCCAACCAAAGACATTTAAAATGATTATTCTACAACTTAACATTCAGAGTCTGACTCACAACAACAACAAACAGCTCCGACACATGTACCTATTAAATAATAATATCGATATTGTGATACTGTCTGAGATCTGGGTGAGGGATTACGCTGACTGCACATTGCAGACTTTAAGTTCTACTGCAGACCTAGAGACGATGGATACGGGGGAGTAGCCATTTTCGTGCGAAACCACATAAGGTTTAAGGTTTTGAATACAGACAACAGTATTGAGGGAATAGGCATACAAACGCTAAGTCTTAGAAGAAACATCAACTTTTTTAGCTTATATGCTGCTCTCTCTACGAGCTTGAGTAATTTTAAGAAAAGTATTAAAAACCTTTTTTCGGCAGCAGCCTCACTCCCTTACCCCTCCTTTATTGGAGGAGATTTAAAAGCAAAATCTTTGGCTTGGGGTAACAGCGACAGCAAAGGTCATAGTCTCGAAAGGGTAGCTTTAGACGCAGGTTTCTTTTGTTTAAACGATGGCTCTCCGACTTTTTCCCACAGTCCAGCCCATTTTTCGGCGCCCACAACAACGCAAATATCAGCTGGACCGTCAGGAAAGATAGAATTACAAACAGTAATCACTTTCCTATAATTATCTCACTTAACTCGATAAGTTCTGTAACAATCAATAAGAAAATCATGCAGTTCAACTCTTGTAATTTCCATAGCATTGATGAAGTAGGCAGAGACCTGGAGAAAATAACTCACGAAAACACAGTTCAAGTGCCGAGTTACAACCGCTATATACCCATGAGATGGTGGAACAGTGAGGCGGAGAGGTTGTTCAGGTGCAAGAATTCCTGCAGGCAAAAGTTTTATTTAACTAGGAAATTGGAAGATGCACGGGCAGTCATCTTTGCGCACAAGCAGTTACAATCCCACATTTGGAAAAAACGAAGGACTAATTTTGTCCAAGAAATTTCGACCGCACATTCCATGTGGTCCAAGTTTAAGAATCTTAAGCTTTATAGGCAAGTTAAGCCCACAGGCAATACTTGGTCGGATATGAAAGATGAGGATTTCTTGCAGATGGTAAAAAACTCCCCAAATACTACAAGCAGCATCAATCAAATTTCACCACATGTTTCACCAACACCAGATCTTTTACCTGATGTATCGTTTGTGATATTATCGATAATTCGTCTCACATCATTTTCAATTTCCACTGTCACTCAGCTGCTCAATGCCTATTCCCATCGATAGAAAAATACAAAGACATCTACGAATTTTTCAAGAAAGAAAACTTCGAAACTTGCCAGGATTTAATTGATTTTCTGAAAGCAAGCAACATCACGCTTTAATTATCGTCTCATTAAATATTTCTGACGTGGCAATTTTTACCACTGGTGGGCGGCCAAATAAGATCATACTACGTGTCGCAACATAAAACCACAAAATAAAAATGTATTGTGTCGTGACGTGACGTCACTAAACAAGTGTTGTCAAAACTTTAACACTAATATATGCCAAAAGTATTAAATTTCGATTGAAATAATCAACTTTTCATCGAGCTTTTTATCATCTTTACATGAGCATATGCTTATCATCATTTATCCTGATATTAATGAGAATAAGTAGAATAATAGCTAAAAATAACACGAAACGGTTTTTAAAAACAATAGAGCTCTATACTCAAAAATGTGAGTTTGATATATTGTTTTTGCGAATTGCATTGGACAACGGTGGCGTGAAAAAAATTTGAAAGGCTCTTGAATTATTCCACATTCATGGTAGTCTGTCTACCAAATTTGGTTGCTCTAGCTCTCAAAGCGGTTGAGATATAGACACAATTCACTCAAAAATTTCAGAATTTTCAATTTTGCGCCAAACCTTTCGACAAGTGTTGCTCATTTTAAAAAAGTGTGACTCTTTTTGTGGAACCGAGTTGCCAACTTAGTCACAATTCTTAATGTGACGTTAAAATCAAGATGAAAGAACGAAAAAAATTAAAGCCTACATTTAAAGTAAAATTCCCTAAGCGTAAAGTAGGCTTTAAAATTAAGATGAGAAAACGGCCCTTAATGTTATTGTAAACAAAATATTTTTTATAGAGACTGGGCACAGGGCTCGACTGTAGCCGCATCTTACCGCGAGCGAAGCGAGCAGGGGGCGAAGCCCCTGGTTTTCAAATAGTATTTTCTTGAAGTAATCATGATCGATTTATCAAAACTTGCATAATGGAGAAAGATTTTCTGCGAATTGACTTTCAAATTTTCCTAATATTGCTATGTTCTCGTTTGAAATGATCCCAGCTTCAATTTTTGAAACATCTTCTATTATTAACGCCTGACTTATCAACATTTTAAATATTATTTTTTGTAGTTTTGTTTTATTTTTGACTTACAATATTTCTTTTTATAATTCAATGTCAATAGAATTTTATTAGTAAAAGCCTAACAGAGTTTAGTAGGTTTGAGATAGAGGTATTAAATCAAAGAGGAGCGATGCCGTTAATACAGCCCGTTTCCATTACTTCGCACCTTTGTGAAGTTGTTGCTTGATATCCTCCAAAAGTCCCGCGTAGCGCTGACGATCCTCCTCTGCTATATGTTTTAGGGCAGTTCCTTAATTTGCCGGCGCTGTTGCAGTAGTTTTGAGAGCCTGCCTCCCCTTCTTCGCTTGGGCCGCTCTTTAGGCTGTTGTCGAGTCTTATACTCAGCTATTGTTAGTGGGCGTGGTCCCGCGAACAACGTTTTTACCTCTTGATGTTGTTGTCACTTCTGCTGCTGTGTTTGCTGCTTCTGCGTCTGCGTCTCACTTATTTCACTTTTCGATGTCAGCTTCGGAATCGCTATAATTTTGTCCGATGTATGCCTCGGACTCGCAATATCCACTTTTACTTTGTGGCACGTTATCTCTGTCTCTCACCACCTGTGAACATAACAAAAGGAATTATTAGTGCGACTCGTAGTTGCTCTACAAGCTACTCCTTACGAATGCTAATTGAACACTTTGTTGTTTTAACCTGTTTGTAACAAAATTTAAATAAATATAAAAAAACAATACCTGAAAATTGGCATTCTGCACTGTGCGCAAAAAGGGTTAGCTTATTTGTACATAAAAATAAATTTTTGCGCAGTGCCGAATTCCAATTTTCAGGTATTGTTTTTTTTATATTTATTTGATTTTTTTATATTAAACCTAATTTCGATCGCCACAAATTGGGATGTCAGAAATTTTGGGGCTAGAATATGCTTTCGACACTAGACTTTTACCTCGTGTAGAGGTTTTTTAGTGTGATATCAGAAATTTTTGCAATTGCTTTTGCTTTTGTAACTTTATCATTAATACAGGCAGATAGTAAAATACACATATAATTTTATTTTTATATATTTTAAATAATTTTTTTTTTATTATAAAGAATAATACTTTGCTACAGTCTTTGCTTACTTTGACTGTCGGCGACCCCGTACTTACTTTGGAACATAAAGTTTTTCATACTTGATCTTCGCCCGATCAGTCCTAAAACCGGTATATGCTATAGTGGTCCGATTTGAATCAACTTTGGACAGGAAATATAAAACCAAGTTATATGCATATTGTATCAGTTTAGTTGAGATATCTCGTAAAACAAATATCTAACTAAAAGTTTATTTTCGACAGATTGTTCCTATGGACGCTATACGATATTTATTTATTTATTTATTTATTTATGCACGACTAAAAGCATTCGGCAAATAAAAAATTATTTAATTCAAAATTATGTTAAGAATTAAAAAAATACAATTAATATTGAATATAAATAATGACTGTAAAGAAAAAAAATTAAAATTAGAATTAGATCTGGGGTAAGCAAAAATTAAAATGACCCAACATTTGTTGCAAGGATTGGGGAAATCCCAAAAAAACCCAATCAGATCAATAAAGATTAGTGTTTGTATTAGTAATAGAATAAATGTTTGGATATTTAAATGTAATATAACAGGTTATTAGTATTAGTAAGGTCAGGGAATTAACGAAAAATATTGGAAAAGTGCGGATTTTAGGGAAGGGAGAGTGAGTTTTAAGTAGAAAACGTGAAAGAGGCTATTGTAGTTAGTGCATAGAATACGAAACGAACCGTGTGAAGCGTAATCAGTTGTGCATGTAGGTAAGAATAAGGGCCTGTAACTCCTAGTTAACCTGCGGGGGACTGAAAAGCTGAGGCGGCCCAGAAGGGAACAAGAATCGATCTCGCCAATAATCAATTTATGAAGAAAAACAACACCAAGAGCTTTCCTACGATTAATTAAAGACGGAAGGTTAAGAAGACGAAGCCTATGGGAGTACGGTGGTAAACGACGGTTGGGATTCCAGTTAAAACCACGTAAGGCGAAAAGCAAGAATTGCTTTTGAACTGATTCAATTCGATTCTGGTTTATTTGATACTGCGGGCTCCAAATGCACGAAGAGTATTCAAGGATGAGACGAACTAAAGAGACGTAAATGAGCTTAGTGGTAGTGAAAGGATCATTGAATTCTTTTGACCAACGTTTAATGAAAACAAGTACTCCTTTGGCATCATTAACTATAATGGAGATATGCAAATTGAAGCTTAATTTGCAGTCAAATAAAACTCCAAGATCCTTTACAGTTTTTATACGTTGCAAAGGGATATAGTCAATCGTATAAGAACCTAAGTAGGGCCTAGAACGACTAAATGTCATAAACATAAACTTTGAACAATTGAGATGTAACTTATTGGCAGAGCACCAAAGTTGCATAGTGTTCAAATCGTCTTGCAAACGATTATGAAGCAGGGGATCCGTGTATGAAAAAATGAGCTTAGCATCATCTGCATACATTCAAATATAAGAATGGGACAGAATAGTGGGTAGATCGTTAATGAACAGAGTAAAAAATAAAAGTCCTAAGTGACTACCTTGAGTTACACCAGAAGTTGCACGAACCGAACTCGAAATGGTTGACCTAAGAAGCACTTTTTGGGTCCTACCTTTTAAGTAAGTGGAAACCCAACGTAAAAAAGCGGGAGGGAAACCTATGCAGTGTAATTCAGTGTAAATGACATCAGTTTGCTTTTTCTCTGAAAATGGATCATTTACCAGTGAGGTAAATTCAAGTAAATTGGTCGTGGTAGACCGATCCTTAATAAAGTCGTGTTGTCCAGGGGAAATGATCGATTTACAGAGATGCTGCAAAGAAGAAATAAGGATTTTTAGCTCGGTACCCAAAAAAGGGAACTAGAGCCTATTAGATTCGTGTCAATTATGGTACAGAATTTTGAACACATATATCTTCGCGACTATAAAAGTAATAGTAACCAAATTTGGTGACAATACTCCTAGAATGTGGATCTATACCAAGTTTGTTTTTAAAATTTGGCACCGCCCACGCCCGCCCACGTAAATGATATAAAATCTAATAACAAGAACACTTTTAAAGCTATAGCCTTGAGACTTGGCACACAGGATGGGGGACGAGTCCTGAGGTGTGCTGAAAATTTCATCGAGATCGGTTAATAAACAAAGAAGTAGTTTGAGAAAATATGATATATGGAGAAAAAATAATCACATGGATCTCAGAGACTATAAGAGATAGAGATACCAAATTTGGTGACAATACTGCTATGTTTCGCACGCAGATCAAGTTTGTTTTAGAATTTTGCCACGCGCCCCAATTATCCTGTAATCGACAAAAAAACTAAAATATCCATATACTAGGCCAATTTAATAGGTACAGATGTCAAAATCTGCACACACACTAAACAATATTTCGATAATGCATCCTGAAAAGTGCATTGCAATCGGATAACAAAGTCAGAAGATATAAATTAAAAACTTCACATTTCTCATGCGTACGTGCAGTGGCCAGATTTTGTTACAAAACTTGCTGCAATACTTGCAATTTGTGGGTACATTGGACTCGGGATCAAAACGGCTCTTTGTTTTGAATAAATTTTTTTTTCGTTTTCTGTTCATTGCATTAAATTAATTACATATTAATTAATAATTACATACTTTTTAATTGAATACTTTACATACTTAATCAATAATTTTATGTGATGCACATTTTGCAATCAGTACCATGAATTAGCAGCAAAACGAATATTGTTCTATAAATTGCTTTATTTGCACATGTATGTATATGTGTTCGCATATCAATATCTTAGGTTAGGTTAGAGCGGCTGTCGATTCTACGACTCACTTAGGCCACAGTTGGGCCCATTGTGGTACCGCGGATCTAGGGTTCCCTTCAACCTTTGTGGTGACATATCACTCAGTAGGGCGTCCAGTTTGATAACTGAATAAATTTAGCGATTTTGCGCGGTGTAATTGAGGCAAGTTCACCTAAAGTGGAGAGAAAAGGTTTTCCCAGGGTGTGGAGTCTTCTATTACTCAATGCGGGACAAGAGCAGAAGAAGTGTTCGGGGGATTCAATTTCCTCTTCGTCTCTACAGCTCCTGCAGAAATCATTGTATGGGGCATTCAGCCGTGTGGCGTGGATGCTTAAAAGCGAATGTCCTGTCAGTGCTCTTACTACTGCAGAGCAGTCTGTTCTGCTTAGTTTACATAGAATACTAGAACGAGTCTTATTCAGGTGAGGCCAGGTTTGCCTCGCGACACGACAATGGTGTGTGTTTTGCCATCGGTCTTCGCTAACTGCTATAGATTGGGCTAGAAGTAGTAGCTTGCAGGTCGCCAGTGGCATACGCGTATCCTCCTTGTCAGGAAGGAGGTGTACTGTTATACCATTCCTGGCTAGTTCATCAGCTATACAGTTTCCTGTAATGTCCTGATGCCCTGGTACCCATATTAGGGAAATGTCGAAATGCTCAGCCATCTCATGTAGAGATTTGCGGCAGTTCGAAACTGAGGTGGAATTAGTTGTGGTCGATTCTATGGACTTGATAGCTGCTTGGCTGTCACTGTATATGTTAATACGGCCCGAATTGACTTGGGATTCTCTTAGGAGTTTTAAGGCTTCATTTATAGCCAGGATTTCGGCTTGAAAGACGCTGCAATGGTCAGGTAGCCTAAAAGAGACCTGTATATTTAGATCCTGAGAGTATACCCCTCCACCCACTTGATTGTTCAACTTTGAACCATCTGTGTAGAAGGATATGGCCCCACTTTGTCCTGGGGTATGTGATGACCATTCCTCCTTGCGCGGAATGGTTGTTTGAAAGGGAGTTTCAATATGCTCAATTGGCATACAGTAGTCGGTTCTGGAAGGAACTATTTGGTTGTCCTTAAGAATAGCGGAGTGTCCTGTTGAGCATCTGTCCAAGAGTTAGAGTCTCTCAGTCGAATTGCTTGCATACTTGCCTGATTGGCTGTATGTTAAGTATGGCGTCTAGAGCTTCGCCAGGTGTTGTGTTGAGAGCACCTGTGAGGCACATTTCGGCCATCCTTTGAATTTTGTTCAGCTGTTTGTTTATGGACTGCTTTGTTAAGGCAGGCCACCATATTGCTATACCATACAGTAGTATCGGTCTGACTATAGCTATGTATAGCCAGTGGACGATATATGGCGACATGCCCCATTTCAGGCCGATCGCTTTCCTGCAAAAGTAGAGTGCAACTGTTTCCTTTCTACATCTATCTTGCATGTTAATTTTCCAGTCCAGCTTCCTGTCCAGAATTAAGCCCAAGTATCTGGCGCTTTCGCTGAAGGAGAGGACGGAGTCTTTTATTTTTGGGGTATAAGAGTTGGGATTTTGTATTTTCTAGAGAAAAGTACAAGTTCCGTTTTGGCTGGGTTTACTCCCAGGCCACACTCATCGGCCCAGGTGACCAGTTTTTGTAGCTTGACTGACATCAAGTCGCATAGTGTTTGATGGAATTTTCCCGTGAAAATAAGTGCTACGTCGTCCGCGTAGGCAACCACCTGGCAGCCTCCACCCTCTATGTCGCATAACAGCCTGTTGACAGCCAGGTTCCGACGTTGTTAAAAGCTCCCTCGATGTATAGGAAGGCTATGAGGGAGTATTCAGTGAGCGAAAGGGATTTTTCTATAGTGGCGACTACGGAGTGCAAAGCTGTTTCCGTCGATTTGCCTTTCCGATATGCGTGTTGAGAATTAGACAAGAGATGGGGGGGAATGGATGCTCTTAGATGAAGAGCCAAGAGTCGCTCGAAGGTTTTGAGCATAAATGACGACAGGCTGATCGGTCTAAAGTCCTTTGCTGTCGTATGGGATGATTTGCCAGCTTTTGGTATGAAAACTATTTTAGAGACTCGCCATGCGTCAGGGATATGGTCAGTTTTGAGAACTTCTAGAAAGATAGATTGTAGCCAGTTTATGGCAGTGTCTCCTGCTTGTTGTAGTTGAGCAGGAAAAATGCCGTCTGGTCCAGGTGACTTATACGGTTTAAAGCTGCTTATAGCCCAGGCTATATTGCGTTTGCTTAGAAGAGAGGGAATGATGGGCACCTCAGTAGGGGATTGGTATCTACCTTGATTGGTTGCTTTGCAACCTGGAAAGTGCTTTTTTAAGAGTACATCCAGCGACTCTTCGCTTGATGTAGTCCAGGTGTCATCCTCTTTTTTGAGGTATCCAAGTGTGGGGGCAGATTTCGATAAAATCTTCCTCAGTCTGGCCGCGTCCGGTGGCTTCCTTCCTTTTGGCTTGTCGTGTCGTTTGTATGTTTAAAGGGCGTGTTTGTAATTGAGTCAAGATTCTTCTGCGTTAACAGCCTTGGCTTGATTGAAGAGGTTTCTCGAGCTCTTGCGAAGTTCTTGTAGGTTGGGATTCCCCTTCTTTCTTTCCCCTTTTAGGTCTGCTGATGGGACAAGCAGCCTTGAAAGCGGAGTTGCAAGCCTTAGTAAAGGTTTCTACTAGGTAACTTAGTCGCTCTGTAGATTGAAGTCCTTCTGGTGCTACCTCTGGGATAGCCTTTTTAAGGATAGCAGTAAATATTGGCCATTTGGTCTTTCTCAAGTTGATAAAAGGTGCTGGTTTAGAGTGCCTCAAGTTGAGGGAGAATTCGATGTATCTGTGATCATAGAGGGAGTGATCGTCTGCCACTTTCCAGTCTCTGATTAGATCATATAGAGGATAGGATACCAGGGTAAGGTCAATGACCTCCTTCCTGTCCTTGATTATAAAAGTAGGTTCACAACCTTTGTTGCCTAAAACTAGGTTAGTACTGAGGAAATAGTTTAGGAGTGACTCACCCCTTGTTTTTGTATTTGTGCTACCCCACAGGGTATGGTGTGCATTGGCATCGCATCCAATGATAAGGTTGATACTTCGCGTTTCGCAGTCTTTTATTAGACTTCTCGTGACGTCTTCTGGAGGAGGGCCCGGGTGATCGTAGGCCATATAGCAGGACAGCAACCTTATCGGAGCTGGCTGGAGTTCCAGGCTCGCTGCCGTATTGTCCTCATTGCTAAAATTAAGAAAGCAAGAAAATATGCATGTGTTTTCTTGCAAGAATACAGGTACGGGTTTTAGCTTGTGTTTCAGCAACTACTAGCTTGTAGTCTGGTGTCCCTAGCCCAGAAACCTTACCACCAATCAACCAAGGTTCCTGGACTAGGACGATGTCGGCTCCGTCTCCTGCCAGACGAAGTAGCAGCGCAGCGGAGGCTGCTTTACGGTGGTGGAGGTTTATCTGCAGAATCTTTACAGACATCTGAAGACGGTCCCTCCACCACTGTCACGTTCGCGTCCTCGTCGTCTGACGCTACATCAGAGGAGGCCTCTCCTTCACCCAGTTGGCACAGTGCCTTGAGGTCTCGCGTTATGGTGGACGCATCGGAAGTATAGCCGTGTTCAGCATCGCTATGCTCCGGATCATCTGGCTCTGCTGTTATATCCTCCTCGACTGGCGTGTCGGGAGGATCTATCCCGGCCGCGGTATCCGATCTGTATACCCGAATGGAAACAGAGCTGAAACCGAAGTTTAGCTCGTTACCAGCGGCCTCAATTGGGGCGAGCGATTCTTTGTTAAGAATGATTACGACCTGGTTCGTTGGTCCCTTCATCTCCTCGACCTTCACAACTTTCCAGTCGTGAGTGGGGAGACTCGGGTTGCAACGTTGGAGCATCTTTAAGATTCTCTCAGGTTCCTTGATGGAGGATGGAATCCACAATCTGGCCCTGGGCCGTACTGGAATATCGCTCCACTTAACAGCCTCCAATTTGGCTCTTGGATATACCTCGCCGATATTTGAGACTGCCGCTCTGTAGAGCTCTGCAGATCTCTCATCGTCGCAAGCTATCACCTTCACGCTACCCTGGTACCAGCCAACATCTTTGCAGACTGGTGGTGGTCCAGGCTCCTGCTCCAGCATCTCGAAGCAGCGGGTGGCCAGTGCCGTCTCCACCCACTTCCATTGATGGGCCGGGCTATTTTTGGTAAGGGCCCCCAGCCAGGCTGACTATCGGCACGGGTCGCATGACACCTTAGTCCAGCCCTTGTTACCTCAAGACCATCATAGGAGCTTCAGGCATGCGTTAAGTTTATTGAGGAGCCATTAACACGTCTTCGACAAATGTCTTAGCTAACACCAGTTCCCAGAGGAACCATTGGAGTGTTATTTCCAGTCGGCACCCTCGTGGAGGGTTCAGTCGAGGGTTTTTGCCGACCAATAAGTTACTTATTATCTTACTTACAAAACGGACAACGAAAAAAAAAATGATATACATTGCGATGGCTCAGATGGTAGAGCCGTGTATTTCAAGTCGATGAGTCGAGGGTTCGATTCCCGTTTCAATCTTGCCCATGTGCAACATTTTTTTTTTTTTTGTCAACTATTTTTTATACCCTGAGCCCATTAAAAATGGGCAAAAAAGGGTATAATGCATTTGGCAGAATGTATGTAACAGGCAGAAGGGGGCGTGGCAGACCCCAAAAAGTATATATATTCTTGATCAGGATCAACAGTCGAGTCGATTGAGCCATGTCCGTCTGTCTGTCCGTCTGTCTGTCCGTCTGTTTGAACGCGTCGATCTCAGAAACCATAAGAGCTAGAGACTTCAAACTTGGTATGTAGGTTCCTGGATACCGTACGCAGATCAAGTTTGTTTTTATTTTTGGATCGGACAACTATATCATATAGCTGCCATAGGTACGATACATCGAAAATGAAGTTTTTTTATGAAAAGCTTCTTTAATTTTTGTGATATCTCAACCAATCTCACACGATATATATTTGGGGTGGTATTATACATCCTGACCAAATTTGGTCCAAATCGGCCCACTATATCATATAGCTGTCATACAGTCGCTCTGCCGAAAATCAAGTTTTAGTATGAAAAAGTTTTTTTGAGATATCGTAACCAAACTGATAGAATATGTATCTGGGCTGGTATTATACATCCTGACCAAGTTTGGTCGAAATCGGCCCACTATATCATATAGCTGTCATACAGACGATCTGCCGAAAATCAAGTTTTAGTATGAAAAAGTTTTTTGTTTTTTGAGATATCTTAACCAAACTGATAGAATATGCATTTATGTTGGTTTTGTACATTCTGACCAGATTTGGTTCAGATCGGTTCCATATATCATATAGCTGCCATTGGAATACTTGGTCGAAAATCAACATTTATAAAAGAGTACCTGGGCTCAGGGTATCCTACTGTCGAGCGTGCTCGACTGTAGCCGCACCTCACCGCGAGCGAAGCGAGCCGGGGGTAGGCGAGCGAAGCGAGTAGGGGGCGGAGCCCCCTTGTTTTTATTTTTTTTTTGTCAACTATTTTCTTTTTTACAATTTGTACTTTTTTTAACTATTTCTACTTTTTTACAACTAGAAGTTTTCTTTAGTTTTGTGAAAAGATTAACTAAATGTATGGAAACACAAAATCATCGCCACAAGGCCAAATTTTATATAAATGAACAAAAGAAATTGACCATACCGGGAATCGAACCGCCACAATTTCGTCGCAAAGCAAAAGATCATCCATCTCAGCCACCGCCACGATATGTCTATGGGGAAAAAAAATCAAAGCATGTAATTTTTATTGTGTCTGCCTTGCAATTTTCTTTTGTTTCATTTATGTTCTCTCATTATCGTTTGTTCTATTAAAAGAAGGGGAATAGTGCAAAGCATGCCAAGCTCACTCACACTAGCTTACTCTACATTAATTCGATCGATTGCTTTAAGTGCGTACTGTGTCTTTCTGTGATTTGTATTATAGTTCTTATTAGTACCAGTTCTGTCACAGACTAGCACCCCTCACTGTAGGCTATAGTATAGCATATAGTCTGTAGCATTTTATGTTGACCATATTTCATTGAAATTGAATTAATCGGTTGTGAACGTTTGGGTACCGAGCAAGTTATTGTCGAGTGCGCTCGACTGTAGACATACCACACCTCATCGCGAGCGAAGCGAGCAGGGGGCGGTGCCCCCTTGTTTCAAATAATTTAGGAATGGCTGAAAGCTTTGCAATGCCTCTGTAGTTAAAAATATCAGACTTACCACCTTTTAGTGAAGGGGAATGATATAAGATTCTTTCTAAAGATATGGAAAGATAGAAGTTTCAAGGGATAGATTAAAAAGCTTATGCAACGGAGCAGCTAAAGAAGAACAGTATTCCTTAAGTAGACAACTAGGAATGTTGTCTGGCCCAGGAATGAAAGAAGATTTTAAAGAGCTAATAGAAGAGATTATATTGTTATAGGAAATAGAGGGAGCAAACATAGTGTTCGATTGAAAAATAGAATAAGGATAAGATGAGCTGGAAGTGGAGATTGGAGAGTAGGTGGATTGAAAAAAGTTAGCAAATAGTTCAGCGGCTGCAGAGTCGTTGCCGGCATTATCTGACCCAAGAAAAGAAGAGGAGGGTAAACTGGGGGACTTACGCTTCAAGTTAACCAATTTTTAAAATTTTTAGGGTCACGGGAAAACTGTCTTTTGCAACGAGTTAGATAGTTCTCGTAGCATAGCGAGTTTAAATTGGCACTGACCGACTTGGCCACTGTATACTTAGACCAGTCGAGACTTGAACCTGACTTCTTATATTTTTTAAAATATTTAGATTTAATATTCTTTAAATAAGAAAGTCTAGGTGTAAACCAAGGAGGCTTTATAGAACCAGACAATGGAATATATTTTGGAATGCACACATCTAAGAGTGCATTTAGGGTCTCATAGAAAGAACTAAGAGCAATATCGATGTCAGTCGCTTTTTCTAAAAAGCACCAGTCGGTAGCAAGGATAAGTTCATTAAGCAATGAAAAATTTTCCTTGTGAAAACAACGACAAGATGATTGCTGACATAATAAAGGAGGACTAAAAGGTTTAGAGATTGAGATAGATATTTCTATAGTAGGATGATGTAGGTCTTCAGGGATACTTAATGGGGATGACCTAGAGACGGCAGTATCTGCGAAGTCATTAATAAAAACTAGATCAAGAATTCGATCATTATGATTTCTTAATGAGTTAATTTGAAACAACGAGAGATGAAACATGTTATCTAATAAATTATATTGTTTTAAGGGAATAAGGTAATTTGTGCTACTCGAAAATGACCAAGAAATTTTAGGCAAATTAAAATCCCCCAGTACAATAAATAAATCGTTATCTTTTATTTGATGACTAATTTCTTCAATACAGGCAAAATGCTGCAAGTAAACTGACGGAATAGCTTTATTTGGAGGGATATAAGAGCCGGTGATAAAAATTAATCGAGTTGAAAAAGTTACTTTGACAGCAACAATTTCAATATCAGTATATATCAACATTAAAAGAAATGCGTTCTGACTGACGAACCGATTTCGAGTCGGTCGATCATTTCTATATAAAAGATAATTACTTGGCATAACTTCAGAATCAGATACTGTGGTAGTTAACTTAGTTTCTGACAAAGCAATTATATCAGAATCAAAGGACATACTACTTAAATATAGGTTTTTGAGCTTAGTAAGGAGGCCTCTAACGTTTTGATAATGACAAAATCGGGCCGCAGATCTAGTTTTTTGAAGCCGTACTGACGGGCACCTGAACGTTGGAGATGCCGGCTGTAAGGCAAGGATTCATTACGCCTTTTTGGCTTAAACTCATGAACAATCATATGAGGTGGCCAAAATTTTTTATCACAATTGACAGAAAATGAGTCGTGAGGGGCACTTATTTTAAAAGATGATATTTCACGGGCTGTGGCAAAATTAAATTTAGAGATTGAGACATTAAGAGAAATTTTGCTAGAAATGTATGTCGCTACAGATTCACAAGTAGTGTCAGAGGATAATCTAGACACAAATACTTGCTTACGAGGAGCAACAACATTTAAAATAGGGACCACGGGTGTCGGGGCAGCTACGTTATCATTTATATTTATAGGATATGCATTAATTATAGGGGATGCATTGCGAGGAGGTCTACCCTTCCGACCAGATCCAGCCCGCACCGAAGAGACGATGACTTGGGCTGATTCAGTAGTCTGAGTGGTAGAATCACCGGCAGAAGATGTAGAAGAATTGAATAGGTTTAAAATACCCGGAGAGGGCGATAAAGACAACGTTGGCGAGACGTCTTGGTTGGGACGAGATGCCAATGGAATCACGGGAGGCTGAGTAACTGATATATTAGGGGGAACTGATAAAAATTGAGAATCAGGTGGTGAATTAAATTTATATTGGCTAAGCAACTCGAGACTAGAGTCAAAATCACTCGAAAGAAGCTTAGCCATTTTATTAAGTTTTAAGAATGGATTTTTCACAGCACCATACATACTTGAAAAATTAATTTGTAAGTTGATGCAAACTGGACAAGACCACATATGATATAGTGGTCCGATCCAAAAAAGAAAAAGATTTGATATGCCTGCAATATAGAGGAATCCAAATACTAAGTTTAGTGCTTCTAGCTTTTAAATTGCTCTTATAATTTAGATATGAAATTCTGTATTCCGATTTTTAGGCAGTCGATCACGGTGTAAGGTATCCTTATTTATAAAAAGGCTTGACCTCATTCATTCATTTATTCACTGACTTAGCATTACACAGGCCAAACCGCTGAAGCTACATGCTTGAAACCTGGCCACAATGAGCTTACGATAATTTTATCGGCGTTTAAGACAGCGTTTTGTAAAAATCGGCCTGTAAGCGTGTTACATTTAGCAGCCCTTGATCAGCCAGCGGGCTTAGTACTTAGGTAGTGTAGAGGATAGTGTCGTAGACTCACGCGCAAGGGTCACGAGTTCGAACTCAGAGCGTGAAAGTTTTTATTTCACTTTTTTAATTAACTTTTATTAAAATTTTTTAAATTTTACGATATTTTACAATTTGGTCAAAATCGGATGACTATATCATATAGCTGTCATGGGTACAGCCATGCTCAAATTAACCTTTAGTATGAAAAAAATATTATGTTTCCTAAGACATATCAATCAAACTCACAGATTGTGTATTTGAGACTGCCTGTTACACCCTGACAAAATTTGGTCAACATCGGAAATTAACTCATAGTATGAATATTATTTTTGTTGGTTGAGATATCTCAACTTAACTCACAGAATATGTACTTTTCACAAAATGTTACTCCATATTAAAATCACTGCGGACGGCAGTCCGCGCTAGTGACGAAAGCAGCACGAAGGGTGCGAAAGGCGACTAGCAATATATACAGCTAATTTGGAAATCGACAGCGCGATCAGATCGGGTTATATACCGATCGAAAGGTTTAGACTTAACTTAAAAAATAGCGTACTAAAACTTTTGCTAACCTACCTGGTTAAAGAGATAAGGGGGTGTAAGTGGGAGGGAAAAATTGAAATGATTGCAGCGTACGGGGCCGTTGATGATGGGGATGGGGATTTCCTTCTTGAAAACCTAGAAACGTTTGTTCTACGACTTTTTTAATTTCCCTCTAGTTTAGCGGGAAAACGCCAATTCCCCTATAATTAAAACACAAACAGTTAGAAAACCATAGAAGCTACAGATATATGTTATATATCATTGGAAAGGTATGTTTGAGGGCTTTCAGGCGTAGCTTTACACTTTTTTCTAAAGTACTTAGGTACTTTGTAAAACGTAAATTTTCTCGATTTTTGGTATATGAAACATACATTTTGGTTGAGGGGCTTAAAAGTTATTACCTATTAAATGAATATAGGCATTTTTGTAACAGTCGAAACTCACGTTTTTGTACGAAAAACTTTTTGGTTTTATGAGATATCTATTTAACTTAGTTTTATATATCCGGACCAATTTTGGTTAAAATCGGACCACTATATCATATAGCTGTCATAGAACCGATCGGGCGAAAATCAAGTTTTAGTATGAAAAACTTTATTTTCCATAGTAAGTACCGGGTCTCCGACAGTCAAGTATGCTCGACTGTAGCAACTCAAATGAAGCGAGCGGGGGGCGAATTCAATGCAAATTTGCACGGCACATCGCGCCTTATTTACCATCACTATTTTAATGTTTTTTGTTTACTTCGAATGAATTACATTTTAACTTTTTAAGTCACTAAAAAGCTTTATTACTAGAACTGAAGTGTTTTCTTTGCATTTTCATTAATTTTTTGTTTCTAAAAGAAGGATATCGTCAAAAATATAGTATAATACAATCTCTCCATTTTGGAAGTCAACTTTTGACAAAACAGGCAAAAATAAGAAAAAACGTATAAAAAAATTCTATGAGTGTGGTGGTTTTTCGCGATTTGCGTAGGCGGAGGGGGGCGTGGATTAAATTTGAAACAAACTTGATCTGCGTGAGGTATATATAAATCTGTGTGCCAAATTTGGTTACTCTATCTCTTTTAGTCTCAGAGATTTCTTTGTTCACATGGTTTTTCGCTATTTGCGTGGGCGGAGGGGGGCGTGGCTTGAATTTAAAACAAACAAGATCAGCGTGGGGTATATAGAAGTCTTTTAGTGAAAGTTTGGTATCTCTATCTTTTATGGTCTCTGAGATCCTTTTGTTCATACAGACGGACAGACGGACGGACGGACAGACACACATGGCTATATCGACTCGGCTATTGATGCTGATCAAGAATATATATACTTTATGGGGTCGGAGATGTCTCCTTCTCCCTGTTACGCACACTCCAACGAACACAATATACCCTTATACTTATTTTTTATAAGTAACGGGTATAAAAATTAAATATATAATATATAAAAAAACAATACCTGAAAATTTAAATTCGGCACTGTGATTTAATAATCGACTCTTAATTGAACAAAGTAAAGGTATAAATAATGATGCAGGTATATCCTGTGTAGATCTGGTCGTCGTCCTCCCGAGTCGATTCCGGGTCAGCAACTTCATGTTTCGGGATGGGTCGGCTCAGCTGGTGAGAATTATTCTGTTGGTGGGGTTTGGGATCTTGGTATCACCGAGATTGTTAAGGACTAAGAACTGGCAACGCTAAGACAAATAGACTAGATCCTGGTAGCTCGAGGATAAAAAGGCAGGGTCCTGGCAACGCTAAGACAGATAGACTACATCCTTGCAGCGCTAGGATAACAAGGCAGGATCCTGGCAACGCTAAGACAAATATACTAGATCCTGGCAGCGCTAGGATATTTCACAATTTGACTCAAAACTATCGTACTCCACCTCTCGAACCAGACTAATAGGCTATTTCCACGACAGCACATTCGGCACATTCGACGCCATTTTCATCATCCGACCCGAATGTGGACTTCATTTCAGTACAAAATCCGGATGATCTTTTTGGGTCATGCAAAATGAATGTGCCGATTTTTTGCCAGTATTTTCAGTATTTTTTTTATCGAACACTTTTTTCTAAAGTACTTAGGTACTTTGTAAAACGTAAATTTTCTCGATTTTTGGTATATGAAACATACATTTTGGTTGAGGGGCTTAAAAGTTATTACCTATTAACTGAATATAGGCATTTTTGTAACAGTCGAAACTCACGTTTTTGTACGAAAAACTTTTTGGTTTTATGAGATATCTATTTAACTTAGTTTTATATATCCGGACCAAATTTGGTTAAAATCGGACCACTATATCATATAGCTGTCATAGAACCGATCGGGCGAAAATCAAGTTTTAGTATGAAAAACTTTATTTTCCATAGTAAGTACCGGGTCTCCGACAGTCAAGTATGCTCGACTGTAGCAACTCAAATGAAGCGAGCGGGGGGCGAATTCAATGCAAATTTGCACGGCACATCGCGCCTTATTTACCATCACTATTTTAATGTTTTTTGTTTACTTCGAATGAATTACATTTTAACTTTTTAAGTCACTAAAAAGCAGAGTTGGGTCTATAAGCATTATCATTACTTTTTAATTAGCATTAAAAAAAGTAATGCTAATGAAATTTCATTTCACTAGCATTGAAAAATTTAGTGCTAATGAAATTTCATTTCACTAGCATTGAAAAAAAGTAGTGCTAATGAAATTTCATTTCACTAGCATTAAAAAAAGTAGTGCTAATGAAATTTCATTTCACTAGCATTGAAAAAAGTAGTGCTAATGAAATTTCATTTCACTAGCATTGAAAAAAAGTAGTGCTAATGAAATTTCATTTCACTAGCATTGAAAAAAAGTAGTGCTAATGAAATTTCATTTCACTAGCATTGAAAAAAAGTAGTGCTAATGAAATTTCATTTCACTAGCATTGAAAAAAGTAGTGCTAATGAAAAATTATTTAATTGGCATTAAATGAAAAACTTTTCGTTGGCATTAAGTAATGCCAATGAAAACCCATTTTAATTAGCATTGAAAATAATATTTTGAAATAACTAAAAAATTTTAAAAAAATTTGGAAAATTGTTTTTCCAAAATTTATTTGATAGCTTTATACGATATTTCTATGCAATTGAAAAAAAAATGCTTTTCTAAAACCCCCGGATAAATAAAAGTCGTTTTCGTTTGTTTTTTTTTTTTCAAGATATATTATTAGCTTTTAGCAAAACCAATTTCTCAAAATGGCTGTCTGAAAGATTCTGCCTCTTTGGTTCGTTCACCATGCCAGCATAGCTGAATAGTCGTTCAACCGGCGCAGATGACGCTATACTAAAGTTATTTACTTTAATAGCATACTTTTATGTTATATTGTTCTTTCAAATTTAGAAAATTTTCCCAAAATAAATATATAATACACATAAATATATTCAAAAAATTATTTTCAATGCTAATTAAAATGGGTTTTCATTGGCATTACTTAATGCCAACGAAAAAATTTTTCATTTAATGCCAATTAAATAATTTTTCACTAGCACTACTTTTTTTCAATGCTAGTGATATGAAATTTCATTAGCACTACTTTTTTTCAATGCTAGTGAAATTAAATTTCATTAGCACTACTTTTTTTAATGCTAGTGAAATGAAATTTCATTAGCACTACTTTTTTTAATGCTAGTGAAATGACGATTTCATTAGCACTACTTTTTTTAATGCTAGTGAAATGAAATTTCATTAGCACTACTTTTTTTCAATGCGAGTGAAATGAAATTTCATTAGCACTACTTTTTTTAATGCTAGTGAAATGACGATTTCATTAGCACTACTTTTTTTAATGCTAGTGAAATGACGATTTCATTAAAAAAGTAGTTAATTAGGAACAACTCTGCTAAAAAGCTTTATTACTAGAACTGAAGTGTTTTCTTTGCATTTTCATTAATTTTTTGTTTCTAAAAGAAGGATATCGTCAAAAATATAGTATAATACAATCTCTCCATTTTGGAAGTCAACTTTTGACAAAACAGGCAAAAATAAGAAAAAACGTATAAAAAAATTCTATGAGTGTGGTGGTTTTTCGCGATTTGCGTAGGCGGAGGGGGGCGTGGATTAAATTTGAAACAAACTTGATCTGCGTGAGGTATATATAAATCTGTGTGCCAAATTTGGTTACTCTATCTCTTTTAGTCTCAGAGATTTCTTTGTTCACATGGTTTTTCGCTATTTGCGTGGGCGGAGGGGGGCGTGGCTTGAATTTAAAACAAACAAGATCAGCGTGGGGTATATAGAAGTCTTTTAGTGAAAGTTTGGTATCTCTATCTTTTATGGTCTCTGAGATCCTTTTGTTCATACAGACGGACAGACGGACGGACGGACAGACACACATGGCTATATCGACTCGGCTATTGATGCTGATCAAGAATATATATACTTTATGGGGTCGGAGATGTCTCCTTCTCCCTGTTACGCACACTCCAACGAACACAATATACCCTTATACTTATTTTTTATAAGTAACGGGTATAAAAATTAAATATATAATATATAAAAAAACAATACCTGAAAATTTAAATTCGGCACTGTGATTTAATAATCGACTCTTAATTGAACAAAGTAAAGGTATAAATAATGATGCAGGTATATCCTGTGTAGATCTGGTCGTCGTCCTCCCGAGTCGATTCCGGGTCAGCAACTTCATGTTTCGGGATGGGTCGGCTCAGCTGGTGAGAATTATTCTGTTGGTGGGGTTTGGGATCTTGGTATCACCGAGATTGTTAAGGACTAAGAACTGGCAACGCTAAGACAAATAGACTAGATCCTGGTAGCTCGAGGATAAAAAGGCAGGGTCCTGGCAACGCTAAGACAGATAGACTACATCCTTGCAGCGCTAGGATAACAAGGCAGGATCCTGGCAACGCTAAGACAAATATACTAGATCCTGGCAGCGCTAGGATATTTCACAATTTGACTCAAAACTATCGTACTCCACCTCTCGAACCAGACTAATAGGCTATTTCCACGACAGCACATTCGGCACATTCGACGCCATTTTCATCATCCGACCCGAATGTGGACTTCATTTCAGTACAAAATCCGGATGATCTTTTTGGGTCATGCAAAATGAATGTGCCGATTTTTTGCCAGTATTTTCAGTATTTTTTTTATCGAACACTTTTTTCTAAAGTACTTAGGTACTTTGTAAAACGTAAATTTTCTCGATTTTTGGTATATGAAACATACATTTTGGTTGAGGGGCTTAAAAGTTATTACCTATTAACTGAATATAGGCATTTTTGTAACAGTCGAAACTCACGTTTTTGTACGAAAAACTTTTTGGTTTTATGAGATATCTATTTAACTTAGTTTTATATATCCGGACCAAATTTGGTTAAAATCGGACCACTATATCATATAGCTGTCATAGAACCGATCGGGCGAAAATCAAGTTTTAGTATGAAAAACTTTATTTTCCATAGTAAGTACCGGGTCTCCGACAGTCAAGTATGCTCGACTGTAGCAACTCAAATGAAGCGAGCGGGGGGCGAAGCCTCTTATATATCTTTATAATTAAAGAAAGAAATTTATTTAAAATATATAAAAATAAAATTATATATGGGCATTTCCAAACTCGCGCACGGGATATTCGTACAAATTCTAAGTAAAAAAACGGTAAAAAGGAAACGGTTTTTATTCTGATGAAGGGCTTAACACATACCATTTGATTAGCTTTTCATGGGTCAAAGTTTGATTTTGGGTAATTTTTCATTTTTAAAATAATAGAAAAAATTTAAGTGATTTGCGCGGGACTCGAAATTGTAGTGACTTGTGAGGTCAACCAATTCAAACGCCAATTTCAGCGAATCCAAAGGCAATATTTTAATGCAACTAACTTTAAACTCTTGTGCATTGATGCCTCTTAATAATAGTTATGAATATTTTCAAAGATGACTAGCACTTTTTTATACCCTGAGCCCATTAAAAATGGGCAAAAAAGGGTATAATGCATTTGGCAGAATGTATGTAACAGGCAGAAGGGGGCGTGGCAGACCCCCAAAAGTATATATATTCTTGATCAGGATCAACAGTCGAGTCGATTGAGCCATGTCCGTCTGTCTGTCCGTCTGTCCGTCTGTCTGTCTGTCCGTCTGTTTGAACGCGTCGATCTCAGAAACCATAAGAGCTAGAGACTTCAAACTTGGTATGTAGGTTCCTGGATACCGTACGCAGATCAAGGTTGGATCGGACAACTATATCATATAGCTGCCATAGGAACGATACATCGAAAATGAAGTTTTTGTATGAAAAGCTTCTTTAATTATTGAGATATCTCAACCAATCTCACACGATATATATTTGGGGTGGTATTATACATCCTGACCAAATTTGGTCCAAATCGGCCCACTATATCATATAGCTGTCATACAGTCGCTCTGCCGAAAATCAAGTTTTAGTATGAAAAAGTTTTTTGTTTTTTGAGATATCG
This sequence comes from Drosophila phalerata, assembly GCA_951394115.2. Taxonomy (NCBI): domain Eukaryota; kingdom Metazoa; phylum Arthropoda; class Insecta; order Diptera; family Drosophilidae; genus Drosophila; species Drosophila phalerata. The sequence continues at coordinate 3,817,298 of OX596008.2, read as the reverse complement.
TAACCAAACTGATAGAATATGTATCTGGGCTGGTAATATACATCCTGACCAAGTTTGGTCCAAATCGGCCCACTATATCATATAGCTGTCATACAGACGATCTGCCGAAAATCAAGTTTTAGTATGAACAAGTTTTTTGTTTTTTGAGATATCTTAACCAAACTGATAGAATATGCATTTATGTTGGTTTTGTACATTCTGACCAGATTTGGTTCAGATCGGTTCCATATATCCTATAGCTACCATTGGAATAATTGGTCGAAAATCAACATTTATAAAAGAGTACCTGGGCTCAGGGTATCCTACTGTCGAGCGTGCTCGACTGTAACCGCACCTCACCGCGAGCGAAGCGAGCCGGGGGTAGGCGAGCGAAGCGAGTAGGGGGCGGAGCCCCCTTGTTTTTATTTTAATTCAATGCAAATTTGCACGGCACATCGCGCCTTATTTACCATCACTATTTTAATGTTTTTTGTTTACTTCGAATGAATTACATTTTAACTTTTTAAGTCACTAAAAAGCTTTATTACTAGAACTGAAGTGTTTTCTTTGCATTTTCATTAATTTTTTGTTTCTAAAAGAAGGATATCGTCAAAAATATAGTATAATACAATCTCTCCATTTTGGAAGTCAACTTTTGACAAAACAGGCAAAAATAAGAAAAAACGTATAAAAAAATTCTATGAGTGTGGTGGTTTTTCGCGATTTGCGTGTGCGGAGGGGGGCGTGGATTAAATTTGAAACAAACTTGATCTGCGTGAGGTATATATAAATCTGTGTGCCAAATTTGGTTACTCTATCTCTTTTAGTCTCAGAGATTTCTTTGTTCACATGGTTTTTCGCTATTTGCGTGGGCGGAGGGGGGCGTGGCTTGAATTTAAAACAAACAAGATCAGCGTGGGGTATATAGAAGTCTTTTAGTGAAAGTTTGGTATCTCTATCTTTTATGGTCTCTGAGATCCTTTTGTTCATACAGACGGACAGACGGACGGACGGACAGACACACATGGCTATATCGACTCGGCTATTGATGCTGATCAAGAATATATATACTTTATGGGGTCGGAGATGTCTCCTTCTCCCTGTTACGCACACTCCAACGAACACAATATACCCTTATACTTATTTTTTATAAGTAACGGGTATAAAAATTAATTATATAATATATAAAAAAACAATACCTGAAAATTTAAATTCGGCACTGTGATTTAATAATCGACTCTTAATTGAACAAAGTAAAGGTATAAATAATGATGCAGGTATATCCTGTGTAGATCTGGTCGTCGTCCTCCCGAGTCGATTCCGGGTCAGCAACTTCATGTTTCGGGATGGGTCGGCTCAGCTGGTGAGAATTATTCTGTTGGTGGGGTTTGGGATCTTGGTATCACCGAGATTGTTAAGGACTAAGAACTGGCAACGCTAAGACAAATAGACTAGATCCTGGTAGCTCGAGGATAAAAAGGCAGGGTCCTGGCAACGCTAAGACAGATAGACTACATCCTTGCAGCGCTAGGATAACAAGGCAGGATCCTGGCAACGCTAAGACAAATATACTAGATCCTGGCAGCGCTAGGATATTTCACAATTTGACTCAAAACTATCGTACTCCACCTCTCGAACCAGACTAATATTTCCACGACAGCACATTCGGCACATTCGACGCCATTTTCATCATCCGACCCGAATGTGGACTTCATTTCAGTACAAAATCCGGATGATCTTTTTGGGTCATGCAAAATGAATGTGCCGATTTTTTGCCAGTATTTTCAGTATTTTTTTTATCGAACACCCGATGTTTATCGATATACTCGTGAAAAAAACCAATTATCACCTAACCCAGCTGTTTTGTGCAATAAAACAGAAGGCAATTAATTTTCGCCAATTATAATTTCAATATAAATATTAAATTGTTGTTACTGTCAGCTTTTTATTATATGTGCACAGAAATCGAACAGCAGATTTATTCTGCTGATATGGCAAGTCCATTGAATGTGCCACATTTGGTCGTGGAAAGCCAAAATTGAGTCACATCCGAATGTGCTCGGATGAGCCAAATGTTAGTGGTCGTGGAAATAAGCTATAACTCGCGTCTGTGACTGCATGCTCTTTTATAGTTTGTGAGCCCTTAACTAACGGCAAATGCGCTCATTAGTCAATCAGAACCTTTCGCTGCTTAACGGTTATTCTGTCGCGAGCGTCGCTGTAACTGTAATACGGTCCAAATATGTTTCTCACAGTATTGTTTATTTTTATATTTAACTTAATTTTGTTCGTCACAAAATGGGAAATCAGAAATTTTGGGGCTTGAAAATGCTATTGTCACTAGTCTCTTACCTCGTGTAGAGGTCTTTTTGTGTGATTAAGTTTTACAATATTTTAAAATTTGGTCGAAACGGGTTACTATTGCATATCTTACATTTATATACACTTTTACAACAAAGGATTTATTTTTTTAAGTATATCAACCCAATTCACAGAATTTGTCTTTTTACCTACCAACTTGATCAAAACCAGATGAGCAATTTATTGTTTTTATTCCCGTTACTTAAAAAATAAGTAAAAGGGTATATTGTGTTCGTTGGAATGTATGTAACAGGGATAAGGAGGCATCTCCGACCCTATAAAGTATATATATTCTTGATCAGCATCAACAGCCGAGTCGATATAGCCATGTGTGTCTGTCCGTCTGTCTCAGAGACTATAAGGGATAGAGTTACCAAATTTGGCACACAGATTTCTATATACCCAGCGCAGATCAAGTTTGTTTCAAATTTAGGCCACGCCCCCCTCCGCCCTCACAAATCGCGAAAAGCCGTTCGTTCGTCTGTATGAACATAGGGATCTTAAAAACTATAAGTGATAGAGTAACCAAATTTGGCACATATATTTCTATAGACCTCACGCCCCCGCAAATCTCGAAAAACTACACCCACAGTTTTTTAGATAATTCTTTTTTTATGGTAAATAACGGTATATATTAATATCCCACAAAAAAAACCTCTACACGAGGTAAAAGTCTAGTGACGAAAGCAATTTTTAGCTCCAAAATTTCTGATATCCAATTGTGTGACGAGCTAAATTCAGTTTATTATAAAAACTTTAAATAAAAATAAAAATTATTAAAAAAAAAAAAAAAACACGAAAATTGGCATTGTGCACTGTGCTCAAAAAGGGAGAGCTTCTTTGTACATAAAAATTACTTTTTGCACAGTGCCGAATACCAATTTTCGTGTTTTTTTTTTTTTTTTAATAATTTTTATTTTTATTTAAAGTTTTTATAATAAACTGAATTTAGCTCGTCACACAATTGGATATCAGAAATTTTGGAGCTAAAAATTGCTTTCGTCACTAGACTTTTACCTCGTGTAGAGGTTTTTTTTGTGGGATATCAGAAATTTTTGCAATTGCTTTTGCTTTTGACATTTTAACTTTATCATAAATGCAGGGAGATAGTAAAAAATATAGCTAAGAGACTCCGCCCCTGTTTGCTTCGCTCGCGTTACTACTGTCTACTTTTCCGATTAGTTAAGTTTATACATATATAATATATAAAATACAGTACATACATAAATTCATTAACAACACAAAAGAAACATTAAAGCTTGACAAAAATCGTACTTAAATGCATAAATGGAAAGTTTAGTATAAAATGGGACGCTGCGGCATGCAGAGATTATAATAGCTCTTCTTATCCCAGAAGTCCATGCCCTTCCAGCCGCACCAGCCTTTAATCTGTATAGTAGACAGCTCATCGGCGCCCGTGTAATGTGGATCGAGTATTAGAAACTTTGCCTGTCCCGTCTGTACACAGTAGTCTACGCCGATAATTGTGTGCGCCAGAACGCCGCCTCCAATCATAACAGGTGTGCCCTGGGTCTGAAAGTGCATGGCAAGCTCAGAGGCAATCGTTGAGAGTTCTGCCCCGGAGGCCACATGCAAAATTTTGGAATCAACATTGAGAAATCCCTGCAGACACATGCTCAGCTCTGTGGAACCAATCCATTGCGAGGAGCCCACAAATGAGGCAGGCTTATCGTTAATTTTGTGCAAATATTCCTGGATCTCCAGATGTGTGGGTATTGCACGTTCCGTGTAGCCTTGGAGCAGGAACCACGAGCAGATTGTCTGCAGCGAGCGGTAAGCACAGCCCCAGCCCTTATCCTGAACCTGCTGCTGCAAATAGTGATAGTAATGATAGTTGCCATTAACCAGATACTCTTTGCCATCCGTCACACCGCTGGGCCGTACATCCAGGTGTGTGTTAAGTAACGGTGTCCAGCTGGACGCATCTGTTGCCACAATATCGCCCTGGAAACGACACTGGTTGGCACGTCTAAAGTACGGACGAGTGGCGGGCAATGCGAACTGACGATGGAGTCGCTTGCGTTTCTCCTGCACACTTGGTTCGTCGTCGCTCAACTCTTCCAAATATGCACAGCTCAGAAAGTGTCCAAACTCGTGGGGATAAAAGTGATAGCTGCGTGGAATCAGAAGTTTTGGCTTCGCGGCAGCCTCCTGCTCCGTAAGTCGCTCCGTGAGGCACTGCTCAAAGAGACGCAAGGATCGGCAAATGCTTTCAATGAGCACATCATACAGACGCAACAGCTTTGTTTTTTTGCACAGTATGGCCATCGCCTCCAATTCCAGGGGTACCTGCACCTTACAGGGTTCCTCATTTGTTATGCACATGCTCAGGGCAGGATGCGGTGCAGCATCACCTGCTGCCGGCTCACGTGTCCGACAGCGCAGTACATCAATGTTGATGACATCATAGGCACAGCCGACAGCACCATAATGCTTGGCCAGCTCCGGTGCAGACGCCCCTGTTTTCTTCTTGTTGCCGCTTGGAGTTTCCGCTGGGACTGGAACCTCAGCGATGAGATGCTCAATCAGAGAGTCGCTGTTGAAGCTCTTGTGCTGTGTGCCACAGTTGCTGCTCACATAGATCTTCGTTTGGGAGACATTGAAGACCAAACTGCCGTCAGCCACACGCTTGCGCAGCACATGCAGCTCCTTGGCAATAGCTTCTGGTGTGGGCAATGTGTGCAAATAGAAGCCGCATTTCAATCTCGTAAAGCAGAAATCGTTGAATAGCTGTGGTGCCTCCATGACTTCATAGGGCACATGCTCCAACTTGCCGTGCACCAAGAACGATGCCATTAAGCCCACCAGAGTGCCCAGTTGACACTGGAGCACTATGGGATTATCCGTTATATCCACCGATGAAATCACCTCGTTCAGATGCGCATCTGTGTCGGAGCAATCACCGAATTTAACCAAACCACACAGATCCAGTTCGGCTGGGAATTTGTGCTGTATTTGCTCATAGCTCAGTTGACCTACGCTGGCCTCAACATTGAAACTCAAGAGCAGCAAAGTGCCGTCGCCGTAGAATACGCCGTATAAACAACCGCTGCACTGCAGCTTCACACGCTCCAGGCGCTTAAGCAGAAATGACGATATTCTTAATTTCGGAAGCATTTTTTTTCGAAAACTAGGCGTGAAATTACAGTATTCGGGGTACAAACTGCACAGCTGGCAAATGTGCTATCGATAGACATGTTGTCATACTAAGACTTTTCGCCCGATCGGTCCTATGTTAGCTATATGATATAGTGGTTTGATTACCGGTTACCAATTTCGGTCAGGATGTATAAAACTAACTTAAATGCATATTCATACTAAAACCTAATTTTGACCAGATCGCTCCTATGACAGCTATATGATATAGCGGTCCGATATGAACCAATTTCGGTCAGGATGTATAAAACTAACTTAAATGCATATTCTATTAATTTGGTTAAAATATCTCTTAAAACAAAAAAGTTTTTCATACTAAAACCTAATTTTGATCCGATCGGTCCTATGACAGCTACATGATATAGTGGTCCGATTTGAACCAACTTTGGTCAGGATATATAAAACAATGTAAAATGCGTATTTTATCAGTTTGGTTGAGATATCTCATAAAACCAAAAAGTTTTTAGTACTAAAACTTGATTTTCGAACTAAAACGTGATTTTCGACCGATGGAAAAATATATATATTCAGTTAACAGGCAATATCTTCCAAGCCCCTCAACCATGTATTATGTGTTATATACCAAAAAACGCAGAAATTTACGTACTAAAACATACATCAATTTAATAAAAATCGTTAGAGCCGTTTTGTCAGAAATCGCCAAAATATAAGCTAAAAAACCTTATTTCAAAATGTTACCTGAGTACTTTAGAAAAAAGTTTGAAGGTATGTCAAAAAGCCCTTAAACTCACCTTTCCAATGATATATAGGACATATCTGTAGCTTCTATGGTTTGCAAACTATTGGGGTTTCAATTTTAGCGGGAAATAGCGGTTTCCCGCTAAACTAGCGGGAAATTCAAAAAGTCGTAGAAGAAACAATTCTATATTTTTGAAAAGAAACAAATCCTCATCATTACATCTAAGCTTTTTTAGCGCTTTGATACGCGCAAACTAACCGACAAACAAACTGACTTTTCATCTTAATTTGAAAAGTCCACTAAAAATTTCAAATTTTATTATCTTTTGAACCAGTTATCGGATTTGGGTGATTTGGGTATCAATCGACGCGTATTTTTGATTAGAATTTTTCAAAAAGGCCCCAACGGCCCCATTAGCTGCGATCGTTTAAATTTTTCCCCTCCCACTTACACCCCCGTATCTCATGAACCAGGTGAGTTACAAAAAGTTTTAGTATGTAAGTTAGGACTCAACCTTTCGATCGGTATATAACTCGATCTGATCGGACAGTCGTAGCAAATTTTCCAAATTAGCTGTATATATTGCTAGTCGCCTTTCGCACCCTTCGTGCTGCTTTCGTCACTAGAGCGAACTGCCGTTCGCAGTGATTATCTATAATCTCACATAACCGGAGCAAGATCGGACAAGTAGAACGGGAGTATAAGCTTATTAAAGTTATTAATAAATTTATTATTTTAGTACAATCACCTAAAAATATGCAGTAATTTTGTTAGGTAGTAATTTCTTTAAAGTAGTTTTATATATATTGAAATAAGTAACGGGTATCCTACGGTCGGGATCTCGACTATAGCCTTTTCCGCTTGTTTTTATTTTATAATGTTAAGTCTAGTATACTACAGCACAACCTACTGGGGCCTTTGACTGGGAACATTTGAATTCGCGATATCTTAATCAAACTAACAGATTCGCTTTTGCAAGCCAAATCTCAATCTTTTTTAAAAAAACTATGATATTTTCCGACAAATCTTGCCTTCCTCCGCCAAATCTAACTTTTTCCCGGCCAAGTCTATTTTTATGTCTATGCACTATGGGCGATTTTTCGATTTAATACTGTCTTCACACTGTCCTCATGATTGACTTTTAACTGTTAAATAGAAGGTGCAGAAATGTCATCCATAATAGACCTTTGGATAGGAGAAAACAATGATTCGGCCGCAACTTCCAACATGCACCGCATCTCTTGGAAAGTGTGACAGCATTTTGTCTAGTATTTTATCGAAATGTTGAATTCTTTCGGCTTATCGGTAGCACACAGCTGATTTTGACATCGATAACACTAGGCAACAATTTTCAACTTTTTGTCTATTACACGAACCAAACTCACTTTTTTGGATAGATTCGGGGCTCCAAATGACGAAAAACCTTTTTTTTTTTTTTTATGGTGAGATTTTTTTTTTAGAATTTTTTGAAATTTGGCTTTTTTTTTCGTACTTTTTTTCAGAGGTGCACCCCAGTTTTTCATCATTACTCGAGAACGCCGAAACCGATTTTCAAAAACATTACTTTTCCTGAAAACCATTGAATATATCTATAATTCATTAATACAAAGTTTTGGATTTAAACTTATAGTTTTTAGAGATATCAATTTTTGAATTAAGAAAATGATGATTTTTTTTTAGCTTTTTTTACTTTAAAATTCGAGGAAAAGTCGAAAAAAATTTATTACATTTTGTCTTTAATTTTATTTGCATAGCTGCATTAATTACGCGTCGAAAATCAAGCAAAAGTATGAAATAGTTTTTTGTTTTTTGAGATATCGTAACTAAACTGATAGAATATGCATCTGGGCTGGTATTATACATCCTCACCGAATTTGGTCTAAATCGGACCACTATATCATATAGCTGCCATAGAGACGCTCAGTCGAAAATCAAGTTTAAGTAAGAAAAAGTTTTTTGTTTTTAGAGATAGCCTCACCAAACTAATAGAATGAACATTTAAGTTCGTCTTATATATTCTGGCCAAATTTGGTTCAGATCGGACCACAATATCATATAGCTGCAATAGAGACGCTTAATCGAAAAGTAAGTGTTAGTATGAACAATTTTTTGGTTTTTTGAGATATCTTAACCAAACTGATAGAATATGCATTTAGGTTGGTTTTGTACATTCTGACCAGATTTGGTTCAAATCGGTTCCATATATCATATAGCTGCCACAGGAACAATTGGTCGAAAATCAACTTTTATAAAAGAGTACCTGGGCTCAGGGTATTCTACTGTCGAGCGTGCTCGACTGTAGCCGCACCTCACCGCGAGCGAAGCGAGCAGGGGGTAGGCGAGCGAAGCGACCAGGGGGCGGAGCCCCCTTGTTATACCCGTTACTTATAAAAAATAAGTATAAGGGTATATTGTGTTCGTTGGAATGTATGTAACAGGCAGAAGGAGGCTTCTCCGACCACATAAAGTATATATATTCTTGATCAGCATCAATAGCCGAGTCGATATAGCCATGTGTGTCTGTCCGTCTGTCCGTCTGTCCGTCCGTGTGAGCGCCTAGATCTCAGAGACCATAAGAGATAGAGATACCAAACTTTCACTAAAAGACTTCTATATACCCCACGCAGATCAAGTTTGTTTCAAATTTAAGCCACGCCCACCTCCGCCCCCGCAAATTGCGAAAAACCGTCTAAACAAAGAAATCTCAGAGACTATAAGAGATAGAGTAACCAAATTTGGCACACAGATTTCTATATACCCAGCGCAGATCAAGTTTGTTTCAAATTTTGGCCACGCCCCCCTCCGCCCTCGCAAATCGCGAAAAGCTACCACACCCACAGTTTTTAAGATAATATAGTTTTTCTTGTAGTCACTGATATCTATTATTATTATTTATTATCCCACTGAATCGCAACACGATCGGACAAGTAGAACAGCAGTTATTGTCTGAAAATGATTCTTTAAGCAATCATGGCAATACATGCCCCCTAGAGTATGCAATAGATTTTGTATTGTTAGAAAATTTTCTTTTAAGTACTTTTATATGTAGTGAAATAAGTAACGGGTATCCTATAGTCGGGATCTCGACTATAGCCTTTCCCACTTGTTTTTCTTTTTAGCGGGCTAGTGAAAAAAACTTTTCAAGTGCTCCTACGAACCTAATGTTTACATAAACATCCGTTATATATATATGACCCTGAATTATTAAAAACTAGGTGTCTCCGCCCACTGCTCGCTTCGCTCGCGGTGCTACAGTCGAGCATACTCGACTGTCGGAGACCACATACTTACTATGGAAATATCAAAGACTGCAAAAATAAAAAAATATTTTGCTCGCTTGATTCTGTTGCAGAGCGTTGTTATACATTTTTAAATCCTTTTTTCAATGACAGCTATATGATATATTGGACCGATTTGAACCAACTTCGGTCAGGACATATAAGACTATCTTAAATATATTTTCTATACGCTTGGTTGAGATATCTCATAAAAATAAAATGTTTTCTTACTAAGACTTGATTTTCGACCGATCGGTCCAATGGCAGCTATATGATATAGTAGTCCGGTTTGAACCAACATTAAACAGGATATATAAAACCAATTTATATGCATATTATATTATTTTGGTTAAGATATCTCATAAAACAAAAAAGTTTTTCATACTAAGACTTGATTTTCTCCCGATCGGTCCTATGGCAGCTATATGATATAGTGGTCCGATCCAAAAAAGAAACAAACTTGATATGCCTGCAATATAGAGGAATCTACATTCTAAGTTTGGTGTCTCTAGCTCTTATAGTCTCTGAGATCTAGGTGTTCATACAGACAGACAGACAGACGGACATTGCTATATCGACTCGGCTATTGATGCTGATCAAGAATATATATACTTTATAGGGTCTGCCACTGCTCCTTCTGCCTGTTACGTACATTTTCGTTAAAACAAACCCAATAGACCCCTGTACTTTTTTTAAGTACGGGGTCTAAAAAGTACAGTCACAAACGTACAATGTATGTATATACGAATGTACAAACAGAGAACGCGTTAAATGCTTTGTCTCGCTCGCACTCACTCCCCGTTTTTTGTAAGTGTGGTGGTTTTTCGCGATTTGCGGGGGCGTAGTGTTTCGTGGCTTGAATTGAAACAAACTTGATCTGCGTGGGGTCAATTGAAATCTGTGTACCAAATTTGGTTATCCTATCTCTTATAGTCTTTGAGATCCTTGTGTTTATATAGACGGACGACCGGTTTTTCGAATTCCGGCGTTGAAGGAGGCGGGTCAAAAATTTAAAACGCCTTTGTGATCTGCGTGTGAATGTTTGGTTACTCTATCTCTTATGGTCTCTGAGATCTAGGCGCTCACACGGACAGACAGACGGACAGATGGACGGACGGACAGACACACATGACTATATCGACTCGGCTATTGATGCTGATCAAGAATATATATTCTTTATTGCCTGTTACGCACATTCCAACGAACACAATATACCCTTAAACTTATTTTTTATAAGTAACGGGTATAAAAATTTTAATTGTTTAAATATTATTACGATCAATAATAGATTTGTTTATAATTTGTTTAAAAAAATAATTAAATTATAATAAATGCAATCGATCTCTGGTGAGATACTTCTTTCTCTGACGGTACATATGCAAACATACATACACACATGAGTACTAAATTATGAGAAACACATTAAATCAAATTAAGTTTTGCATTTAAATATTACTTTTATACAGATTTCCATATGGACTCGGAGTATAATAACAAAAATGATGACCCCGTCCGGAATTAAGAAATCTTTTAAACGTTTTGAATGTAAGTTTCAAATGCTTCTATTTTTTGTTGTTAATCTACTTTATATATATATATATATATTCTTTTTTTTATAGCTCCTTGAGCATCGGATTGATCGCGGATGACAATAACAAATGCGAAAGACAGAGGTGAGTAAAACAATTACTCAATTTATTCTAAAATTTGCAACTTTCGTTTCATGCAAATTTTTGTCTTTTTTTTTAAACTTTGTACTGTGGCATATCGACGATGACACAACGAGTCCAAGACTTTAAGTTGGCTTAGAGAATATCCAACGTTTCTTCAAAGTGGTTTGACTTGCAATTGGTAAGGAAATACATGTTCTTGCGCTAAACATTGATTAAAAATTTTTGTTTTCTTATTTCGTCTTTTCAGAACTTTCAAATTTACAGTATTATGCCATAGAAGGCTAAGCTAACCCCAAATGAAAGCATAACTTTCATTCTAACATTAAGCTTGCAATAACAGATAGTAATTTAATTTGTATAAGTATTTTGATTTTCATTTGATTATCTATATTATTAATTTTTACAACAGATGCGTCTAAGTATATAAATCTTCAACATGTAAATGAAACTCTGATTGACCCGCAGGAAAGATTTGCCCTACACTTCGAAGTATAGGGCGCTTCAACCTCTTTTGTACTAATGGACAGCATAAGTGCATTCGACTTCAGGTTCTCATTTTTTTTAAACTTCTATATATGTAATTAACTATATAGAAGTCACCTTTTAATCGCTTAGAATAAACTAGCCACGGTGCATATAGCTCTAGCCAAGCATAGTTGAACTTTCTCTTCCAGCCTTTCGCATCATTCTGAAAGTCATATTTTGGTTCTGGAACCCACAGGTGAAGCAAAATATCCTTTTTTTCAATGGATATCAGGTTAGCACGTCCAACATAAAGCCCTAGGTCATTTGTATGACAATCATGATTTTCAACCGTTGAAGGCACTGCAGATAACTTTTCAGGAAGAGACTTATGTTGCAAATCGTCGTTTTTGTCGCTTCCACTGCTGCTGTCCCGACCCTTTTTCCTTTTAACAGATCATATGCCTTAAAAGTAGTAGCTTATATTATTTTTGTTTTTTTTTAATATTGAAATATTTATAGAAGCTTGCCTTTTTGAAAGAAGTTCCTTATGTCCATGGTGTGTAAAAAATCTTGAATAGAACAATTCTTCACGCAAAGATAAAAAATATTTTTATTTGTTGATCTTAAGTTCAAGAAAACTCGTGCATTAACTTTTCTGCGAAATAGTGATGTAACAGACATCGATTTGCGAGGAAACGATATAAAAATCCCGCAAAAATAATCGAATTTCGATTAAAATTAATATCAGCTATTCATGTATTCATTATGTGAGGGCCTGCTTGTCACATAACGTGATAAGCAAGCACTAAGATTAATGGTTTGGACAAAATCAAATGAATTCTTATCAACACGACATCAAAAATTCAACTTAAACTTTATAAGTTTTAATTTGGTATGTTTTTACTTAAAAAATTAACATGATTTTCCAAAATGTTTCTTCAATAGTGTGTCCAGGGGGTGGCAGCTGTCCCCCCCTGCCCATACCTGCGTTCGCCCTTGCCTACAACATTGTATAAACAGCCATTTAAAAGCATTAAAAGTTTACTATCTAATACCTTAAGGGCCGTTTTCTCATCATGCTTTTAACCTTACAGTGTAGACAAATTGGCCTTGAAGGGAACTTTGATTTTCTTGTCAAAAATTTAGTTGCAGGCAGGCTGTAAGTTACAGGGCGGATCATCCATACTATAAGGGCTTAACATTCGCCAACTACGATTATTTCGGTGTTGCTAAGGGCAACGCCATAAAGTATATCAATTATTGCATACCTTTAGGGTCCTGAATTGCTTATCATCATTTATCCTAATTTATAACCGCGATTTTTATCTGATATTAATGAGAATAAGCAGAATAATAGCTAAAAATAACACGAAACGTTATTAAAAAACAAAAGAATTTTATACTCAAAAATGTGGGTGCAATATGTTGTTTTTGCGATTTGCATTGGACAACCGTGGCGTGGAATAAATTTGAAAGGCTATTGAATTACTCCACATTCATGGTAATCCGTCTACCAAATTTGGTTGTACTAGCTCTCAAAGCGGTTGAGATATAGGCACAATTCACACAAAACTTTCCGGATTTTAAATTTTGCGACAAACCTTCTGACAAGTGTTGCTCATTTTTTAAAAGTGTGACCCTTTTTGTGGAACCGAGCTGCCAACTTAGTCACATTTCTAAATGTGACGTTAAAATCAAGATGAGAGAACGAAAAAAGTTAAAGCCTACATTTAGAGTAAAGTTCCCTATGAGTAAAGTAGGCTTTGAAATTAAGATGAGAAAACGGCCCTAAGTATTTCCAAAATTTTTTGCTTAAACAGGAATTTGCCCCACTGTGGTGCATTGGAAGCATAACTAATTCGCGGCACACAAAAGTATACTATCAAAATTGATAGGTATATACTGAATCTACGGCATAAAGCCAACTAGATACTATATATAAAAAAAGGTCCAGTACTAATAACTCGCAGACATAAAAAAGTGCTCGCCAATGTATATAAATTTTAATAAGCCACATAAACAGTCGCCAACTACTTAAATAAAATAAATGTACCACAAAAACAAAATAATGATTATGGGAAGCAAGTTAAATATGGATTTTATAGTAAAACGAAGAGCTAAAAGCCTTTAATTTATTGTGAATGAATATCTATTAGTATAGTAAGATTTTCGTATACACAAATATATCTGGCAAACTATTAAAACATTTAAAATGGCGAGACAAACTGGCAGACTGACTGAGTCGAATATGTCCGTCCCATCTCATGAGTCACATGACAAATTCTACGATGTGTTGCCAAAATAGAAAAAAGAAAACCAAAAAAAAAGCGGAAAATGCAGCCAGAAAAGTAAAAGAAGCATCTACATAAATTTTAGTCAAACAAAGCGTAACGCTCCTGTCCTTTTATGGCAAGGTTGAGTTATGTAACGGTATACCGGTCGGTTAATAGCAAGTGGCATTGCCAAATGCCAGCCTGGAAACGATGGTAATGTCGTTGTAGCTGCCTGACTAAAATCGTTGCGTTTTATAAGGCGTAAACACTCACAATATGACTGTAACATTCACATTCCACTTCGCAATACGCCGCATTTCAGTGTGTTACCAGAACTATGTGAGAAAGAGTAAGATGGAAGTTTACGGCTTCTGTCATGCCGCTTGAAGGTATGCAGCAAAAAATCAAAGCCCCGTCGGAAGCAACTGGAAAATTAAATACAGTGTACCTTAAAATGAGATGTCTGATCTTGGAGGTTAGAAATTTAGCGGTTTGAAATCGGCGTTTAGAGTTGGCTATGTGTATGCCAAAATGATGCGACAAAGTATTAAATCAGGTTGCTCCACTTTGCAGTGTTTGACCAGTTATTGTGGCATTAATTAATAGCTCGTAAGCTAAGCATGATATTTTGATGCGGGTTTTTTTCTAGTTCTGTGGATAGCCCCAGAAGTATTTTAAAAAAGGAGGCATGACACCAGCCAGATTTAATTTTAAAATTTTTTATTTATATTCATTATACCCGTTACTTATAAAAAATAAGTATAAGGGTATATTGTGTTCGTTGGAATGTGCGTAACAGACAAAAGGAGGCATCTCCGACCCCATAAAGTATATATATTCTTGATCAGCATCAATAGCCGAGTCGATATAGCCATGTGTGTCTGTCCGTCTGTCTGTCCGTGTGAGCGCCTAGATCTCAGAGACCATAAGAGATAGAGTAACCAAACTTTCACACGCCGATCACAAAGGCGTTGGAGCAGGTCAAGTTTGTTTCAAATTCAAGCCAAGCCCCCCTCCGCCCCCGCAAATAGCGAAAAACCGTCTGAACAAAGAAATCTCAGAGACTAAAAGAGATAGAGTAACCAAGTTTGGCACACAGATTTATATATACCTCACGCAAATCAAGTTTGTGTCAAATTTAATCCACGCCCCACTCCGCCTCCGCAAATCGCCAAAAACCACCACACCCACAGTTTTCAAGATAGTACGTTTTTTGTGATTATTAGCTTTATCTATTAGCATTATCTATTATCCTACTGAGTCGCATTAAGATCGGACATGTAGAATATGGCGAATTAAAGTTTTCAGATCAAAACAAGTATTTTCTTTAAAGTTCTTTTCAATATATTAAAGTAAGTAACGGGTATCATGTGGTCGGGATGTCGAATATACCCTTTCCCGCTTGTTTTTTTTATTTTTCAAAAATTCTTATCAAAAATACGCGTCGATTGATCCCATGATCACTCACATCCAACAACTAATTCAAAAGATAATTATAATTTGAATATTTTTGTGGACTTCTCAAAATGAAATGGAAACACAGTTTGTGTGTTTGTTTGTCTGTTTGCATCAATCCGCTAAAAAATTAACAAAATTCATAGAATATGCATTTAAATTATTTTATACATCCTGACCGAAGTTTGTTCAAGTCTGACCACTATATCAGATAGATGTCATCCAATCCAATCGGGCGAAAATTATGAAAAACGTTTTTGAGATACCTTAACCAAATTGATTGAATACGCATTTATGTTAGTCTTGTACATCTTTGACGAAGTTGGTTCGAATCTTTCCATTCTATCATATCACACAAAAAAGCCTCTTCAGATAAAAGTCTAGTGACGACAGCATATTCTAGCCCCAAAATTTTTGATATCCCATTCTGTGACGAGCGAAATTATGTTTAATATAAAACTGGCCAACTGCTACAGTCGAGCATTCTCGACTGTCGGAGACCTCGTACTTACTATGGAAATAGAATACACTAAAAAAATTAAGAAATATTTTGCTCGCTTTGCCACCTGCTCGCTTCGTTTGAGTTGCTACAGTCGAGCATACTTGACTATCGGAGACATCGTTCTTACTATGAAAAATAAAGGTCCTATGGCAGTTTTATGATATAGTGGTCTGATTTGAACCAACTTTGGACAGGATATATAAAACCAAGTTATATGCATATTCTATTACCTAGGTTGAGATATCTTATGAATCATAAAAGTTTTTCATACTAAGACTTGATTTTCGCCCTATGACAGCTATATGATAAAGCGGTCCAATTTTAACAAACTTTATTCAGGATCTATAAGTTTAATTTAAATGAATATTCAGTTTGGCTGCGATATCTCATAAAACAAAAAAAGTTTTTTAGACTAAGATTTAATATTGGACCGATCGGTCCTATGACAGTCCGATTTGAACCATCGATCAGGATGTATAAAACTAACTTAAATGAATATTCTTAAATTTGGTTAAAATATCTGATAAAACAAAAAAGTTTTTCATACTAAACCTAATTTTCGCCCGTTCGGTTTTATGACAGCTATAAGATTTTAGCCAAAATTTGTCAGGATACATAAAACTAAGTTATATGCATATTTTATCAGTTTAGTTAAGATATCTCATAAAACCAAAAAGTTTTTCGTACTAAAACGTGATTTTCGACCGAAAAAAAAATAATGTAATATCTTGCAAGCCCCTCAGCCAAAAATTATGTTTCATATACCAAAAAACGAGAAATTTTACGTTTTACAACATACTGAATATAATTAAAAATCGTTAGAGCTGTTTTATCAAATTCCCCAAAAAGTAAGCTAAAAAACCTTATTTCACCTTGTGACGCTGCGCGCACAATTATAAAGAAAATACAAGAAAAGAACATGTGTATTCATTGATATGGCAACCACAGAAAGAGGCAACGCTACGATCGGCACTGTTAAACTCACATTGGTACTGTTAAACTTACAGTGGCACTGCTAAGATAACAGAGTTCTGCTAACAAATCACCCACGTACATTGGCGCCATTTCTCATTTTGCGCTGCAAAAATCATATCTTTTGAACCAGTTAAGATATTTTTAAGCATTTGATAGGCCTTCAAATGACTTCTTTTACAGGGTGATTGATCCACAGGGCGACTCAGGGTTGTTGGCCAAAGTTGAAAAATATTTTTAGTGCATATTTGTCGTGTAAAATAAAAAAAAAACACCATTTTTTTGTGTACGGTATATATATTTCAATCTTATTTTATTTTTTAACAATATTTTTTAATATATTAAATAGTTTTAACAAGCAAATTACACAAAAAAAAATATTCATCAAGAATTGTATTAATATCTAATTAACTTAACATTTCGGGACAATAATTATTTTCTTCTAAATATTTTCGTTATCTAACATGTCTAAAGAATGAAAAAAGTGGATCTGAAGAGGCCGACAGCATATTGAAAAGGTCTGCATTCTGTCTCTCCCGTGAAGTCTTGCAAGTATTCGTGTATCTTAACCTTTCATAGTCCTTGTTTTTGCATTTCTGTGCTTCTTCAGACAGCCCTCCAAGTGGTAGGCATTGGTACTCAATTAAATCTCTGCCATGATCCAGAATCCAGTGAACGGTAGGTGTAATCAACTTCTTGGGGTACATTTCAATCAAAAGTTGCTTTGTTTGTATTGCATACGCATCATATTTTGAGCAATATATCATTTTTTACACCTGTTATTTGAGAGGTCACTTCATCATCAACAAAAAATCTTCTGGACGTATTTCCATCATTGGTATTTCCATAAATGTGTTTTGGACAATTTTAGTAAATTCTGGTTGGATAATTTTTTCCGGTCAGCTTTTATTTCTGTCTGAGATTGGTTATCGTCATATCCAGGCCGTGGAAGTGTATACGCAAGTTTCAAAATAAAGACTATATACTAAATTCCACAATATAATGGAGAAATTCCATGTTTAAAGACATAATTATCCTTCTTTGAATCGTCCAGATTATTATCCATCGTTAAATCGTCCAGATTACTTTCCTTCGTTGAATGACCTTAATTTATATTACATCAGAACAGATACAAGTTCATATAGATTTCCTTCACTATTACTTTTACCTATTTATTACCTGCCCAAAAATTCACCAAAACTGATCTTCAAAATAACGTTTTTAATGGGTTATAAAACAGGAACACGTTCAATAAGGTGTTTTTTCATAATACGCAAGTACCTACAGTGCGCTCTTCTTCTTCCATCACAATTCTATTGCGAGGTTGCATCAGTTTTAGTACTTAACTAGGGGGCTCCGCCCCCTGCTCGCTTCGCTCGCCAACCCCCCGCTCGCTTCGCTCGCGATGCTACAGTCGAGCATACTCGACTATCGGAGACCCCGTACTTACTATGGAAACAGAAAAGACTACAAAAATTAAAAAATATTTTGCTCGCTTGATGCTGTTGCAGAGAGTTGTAATACATTTTCGACTACTTTTTTCAATGACAGCTATATGATATAGTTGTCCGATTTAAACCAACTTCGGTCTGGAGATATAAAACCAAACTATATGCATACTGTTATAGTTTGGTTGATATATCTCGTAAAACAAAAAAGTTGTTCATACTGAGTCTTGATTTTCAACCGATCTGTCCTATGGAAGCTATATGATATAGTGGTCCGATCGAAAAAAGAAACAAACATGATCTGCCTGCGATATAGAGGAATCTACATATCAAGTTTGGTGTCACTAGCTTTTAAATTGTTCTTATAATTTGGATATGAAATTTTATTTTTCGATTTGTGGGCGACAAAGGGTGCGTGGCCAAATTTTGAAACAAACTTGATCTGCTTGCAATATAGACGAACCTACATACCAAGTTTGGTGTCTCTAGCTCTTACAGTCTCTGAGATCTAGGTGTTCATACAGACAGACAGACAGACGGACAGACAGACAGACGGACAGACAGACAGACGGACAGACAGACAGACGGACATTGCTATATCGACTTGGCTATTGATGCTGATCAAGAATATATATAGTTTATAGGGTCTGCCACGCCTCCTTCTGCCTGTTACGCACATTTTCGGTAAAACAAACCCAATAGACCCCTGTACTTTTTATAAGTACGGGGTCTAAAAAAAAGGAGCAAATCGGCGCAAGCAAAACAGGGTAAATTTGTTAGAGAATTGATTACTAAAGAGTACTGTGGTAGTGGGATGGTGTCCAAAAGTGTCCAATTTTTTTTATATTCCAACAAAGTTAAAAAATACCCTAATTTTAGTGCTTTTTTTCAAACATTGCTGGAATAAAAAGTAAACAAATGACGAGAGACGATTTCTCCGCCATTATATTAGAAATAAACATACTTTTCACATGAACCCAAAAATATAAAGATTGGTCGCATAACTTGTCAACAATTCAATTATAAAGTTCGAATTTTTTGAAAAATTTGCACATTTGTGCGCGCATTGAAAAATGGGTCAACTTTGAGAGGCTGCCACGCACACAATTCTAATCCGATCTCAATAATTTTTTGGATTCGTAATATTTGAAGATTTCTTTCAAATCAAATGCATATATTACTTTTTACAAAAGCGATCGTCAAAAAAATGATTTTTGCCAGGCTTTTCCGTCTGCGGCCCCACTGTGCCACGTAGCATATAAATGAGTAGTAGGGAGACTTAGTGTTCGGCGCTCGCAGAAGCAGGATCAACGAGTAAGTGACAAGAAGTAGGAACCTACTAATCAACCAGTAGTTAGCTCTCTACTAAGACCTCCATTCTTTTAGTGTGGAACTACTGATCTTGTCATGGTAGTGGACGGGATCGTATATCTCCGTGGCCCCAACTTCGATGAGTAAGTCGTAGGCGGAGTGAAACTTCTCTGATCTGAGCCGGAATTGTATTCCTCTCACAAACTTCTATAAATCTGAGCCGGAATGGTATTCCTCTCAACCGATCGTCTCCGAATCTGATACGGAATTGTATTCCTCTCACCAACGTCTCTAATCTGAACCGCAGTGTAGTCCTCTCAACCACTCGTCTCTGAATGTGAGCCGGAACGATCCCTGCTCGAGATCCACGCAGCCCCCGGAGGAGTAGAGAATCCACCCGAACACGCACGCCAATGTTGCAAGCCGGATGACACAACGAAACACGCCTAGCCTCGAACGTAACTACAACGCACTTGCAGAGAATCGTTGGTATCTCCATTTATTTCTTAGAATAAGTCCCAGATATAAGGAAATATAGATTAATTAATTTGTTAGTATCTACCGACACTATCATTCTTGGGAGAGGGAAACTTGTCTCTTACAGCAACCACATTGACCAAAAGTCTGTAATCCTGGACACGGCGAGCAACTCCGTTGCATTAGAAATAGGTCGTTACAACCTGTAATAACTTTTAGCAATAAAGTTTAAGGTAAGTACGCCTGAAAGCCCTCTAACTAGACATATACGCCGCCGAGCCACGCCGCCGCCGATTTTTGTCTTGTCTGACGCGCGGCCGCTGGATCACGTAAATAACAGCGCGGCGGTGTTCGGCGTCATAGCTTTTTATAAAAATAAACAAATATATAAATAATAAGGGGGCTCCGCCCCCTGCTCGCATCGCTCGCCTATCCTCGGCTCGCTTCGCTCGCGGTGAGGTGCAGCTACAGTCGAGCACGCTCGACAGTAGGATACCCAGAGCCCAGGTACTCTTTTATAAAAGTTGATTTTCGACCAATTGTTCCTATGGCAGCTATATGATATATGGAACCGATTTGAACCAAATCTGGTCAGTATGTACAAAACTAACATAAATGCATATTCTATCAGTTTGGTTAAGATATCTCAAAAAACTTGATTTTCGGCAGAGCGTCTCTATGACAGCTATATGATATAGTAGACCGATTTGAACTAAATTTGGTCAGGATATATAATACCAGCCCAGATGCATATTCTATCAGTTTGGTTACGATATCTCGAAAAACAAACTTTTTCATACTAAAACTTGATTTTCGACAGAGCGTCTCTATGACAGCTAAATGATATAATGGGCCGACTTGGACCAAATTTGGTCAGGATGTATAATACCCAATTGTGTATCGTGTGAGATTGGTTGAGATATCTCAAAAATCGAAGAAGCTTTTTATAATAAAACTTCATTTTCGATGCATCGTTCCTATGGCAGCTATATGATATAGTTGTCCGATCCAAAAATAAATACAAACTTGATCTGCGTACGGTATCCAGGAACCTACATACCAAGGTTGAAGTCTCTAGCTCTAATGGTTTCTGAGATCGACGCGTTCAAATAGACGGACATGGCTCAATCGACTCGGCTGTTGATCCTGATCAAGAATATGTATACTTTGGGGGTCTTTTGGAATTGTATTGGAATTTTGAGTGATTTGTTGTTTAATACGCGGGATGGGAAGCAGTCACTGCGGTAAGAATTAAGTTATAAATTTTGCACTGTGCTAAGTTGAATCTATTACAGAATAAAATCCTCCTCCTCCTCGTTTATATTACTCATAAATTTGAGTCAATCAATAGGCGTCCGTCAGCCTGAGGATTCCAAGCAACTTCACTCCGTGAACGACAGGCCGTTTTTTTTATTCGCAGACGAAAAGTTGACAATGGCTTCGCAACATTTACCCAGAAGAAGCGCCCGACTACTTCACCAGACAACCACTGCAGTGTCCGCCATACTGACGGCGGCGTGAGTAGTGCGTCAAATGAGCAGCAGCAGCACACACCCCGCACAACATCTAGGAGTTCGACTGTGCAAACTGCCGCAAGTACAGTGATGCAAGGGATGTCACCCAACCCAGTAGCCAGGCTGAAAAAATGGACATAAGTGATACCCAAGTTGCGCGACTGATGCAGAGGATTGCCATCTTGGAGAAGGAGCTACAGCGTGCAACGGTGAATCAGGCAAGTAGTCCCGTTGAACGCAGCACCGTTGGAGTGAGCAGCGCAACTAGCACACTGGCGCCATCTTTGAGTGCAAATCAACCGCTGCAAAGTGCGTGCATCATGACGCCATTTTCGAGTGCAAATTTGCCGCCAGCTGTGAGTGCAATTCAACCGCTGCAAAGTGCGTGCATCATGACGCCAACATGGAGTGGAAATTTACAGTTGCCTTTTAGTGGAAACTTGCCGCTGCAAGGCAACGGAATTGGGCAGACATCTTTGACTGAAACTTTGCCGCCATACGGATTATTGCTGTCAGCATTCAACTGTTATGTGACTATGAGCCACGCAAGGCCTTATGGATCGGAGTATACAGCTAATGGATGGACGTCAGCGCACTCGATTCCAAGGGATGCCAATATGGTAATATTCGGATCTACATCGCCGACTATGAGGACGACACGCAAAATACACGATCTCCCCGAGTTTGGAGGTCAGCCTGAGGATTGGCCCATATTCTTCCACGCATACACGAAAACAACTGCAGCACATGGCTGCACGGATTTGGAAAACAATATGCGATTGCTGAAGGCGTTGAAGGGTGAAGCACGTGACACTGTCAAGTCACTGCTGATCCACCCAAGCAAAGTGAACACTGTGCTCGAGCAACTACGCTTCCGGTATGGACTCCCGGAGCAACTCATACGTAGCCAACTTGAAAGCGTACGCGAGGTGCAACAGATTCAGGAGCACCAGTTCCTTCAGTCAATCTTTAATGGAGAGCAGCATTTGGGAAATCCTACCCTAATTGAGGAACAAGTCACTATACTGCCAACGTGCAGGAGAGAGGAATGAGCCAGGTTTGCTGCAACATTGAGTACTTACCCGATGATCGTACTCTTCAGGAGGTGGCTGAGTGAACTTGCAAACGTCGTTTGCACGATTTTGGATGTCGAGGTAAAGGAACCAAAACGTCGTATGCTGCATGTGAGCACCGATCGACAGGATAGAAATTGAAACACACATTGCCCAATATGTGACGGGCAACATGGAGTAAAAAATTGTAAGGCTTCAACCGAGCTTCACCACCAACTAGGATTAGATTTGTGAAGGAGCATCGGCTTTGTTTCTCGTGCCTACGAGGCGGTCACATGGCCAGATCCTGTCGTGTCGACAGCGGGTGCCAAGTGAATGGATGCCACCGAAGACATCACCGCCTGTTGCATTAAGCTTTGAGTACATCTAGGAGATCACCACAGCCAGTGGATGGATCAGCTAGAGATGTCAGAACATTGTCGTCAGCGGATCTGAATGGAAATACAGGCCGGAGGACGCCAACAAGAGCAATCCAAGCGGTACTAGAAAGGAACTTGAATTGTGTCGACCCGAATGGAACAAGCCTGATGTTTCGCATATTGACTGTCACATTGTTCGGGTCTTTGGTGCCTTTAGCGGTCATTCGGATATACCATCACCGATGACATGCCATTTAGCAGTGTCTAAGGACGATGCTGTTCTTAGGATGGTAAGCGACTACTTCGAGATCGAGAACTTTGGAGTGAAGCTTGCTTGAAGCCAGCGCCAACGTCATGGCTCAAAAGATGCTCGAAGACACCACGGTGAGAGTGGGAAAACGCTATCAGACTGGACTGCTATGGAAAAATGATAACATTGTGCTGCCAAGAAGTTATGAGGTGGCACACAAGAGGCTTACCAATATGAAGAAAAAGATGAAACGGGATGTACAATTCACACAGGCCTACAAGCGAATTTTGAATGACTGCATGACCAAAGGATACGCTCGACGCTTGAAAAGCCATGAAGTCGATTTGGATAACAACGATAAGGTTTGATACTTGCCGCATATTGAAGTTGTAAACCCTAACAAACCAGGAAATCTTCGTCTGATTTTTGACGCGGCAGCCAAAGTAGGCGACGTATCGCTGCCACTTTCGGGAAAGCGCCGTTGGAGTCTGCAGAGACATCAAAAAGATGATTCACCAGGTGTTGATACAGCCACAGAACCATTGTGCACAGCGATTTCTGTGGAGAGACGGCGATGATCGACGGGATCCTGATGTTTATGAAATGGTTGTAATGACGTTTGCGCAGATTGCTCACCAAGTGCAGCGCATTACGTGAAAGCCATCAATGCCCTGGATCAACACACGGATCCACGAGCAGTCAAAGCTATTACGAATTATCACTACGTAGACGATTACGTGGATAGCTTCGCAAGAGAGCTGGAGGCGATCGCTGTATCAACACGGGTGACAGGAATTCACGCTAATGCTGGATTCGATTTGTGCCAATTTGCTTCCAGCTCGTCATTTGTGATCGACGCCTTGGGCCAACATGGGGCAGCTAAGGACGTCAGATGGTGCAATGGTGAGGAAAAGATATTGGGAATGTACTGGCAGCCAGCCACGGATGGCTTCAAATTCAATGTGAAGTTTCATAAAGTCCCGATAAAAGTGTTGTGCGGCGAACGAATCCCTACCAAGAGGGCGTTCCTGAGCCTAATAATTTCAACATTTGATCCGTTGGGATTTCTGTGCTGTTTTTTGATTACCGCCAAATTGCTGCTGAGAGAGATTTGGCGACGAGAAGCTAAGTGGGACGAGCCACTATGGAATCAGCGATGCCTTTGAGAAGTGGAGTCAGGAGATAGTCAACGTAGAGAAATTTCGATGTCCGCGCTACTACTTCGGCCCAGGAGTCATTGGAGACACGCAACTACACGTATTCGTAGATGCAAGTCAATCTGCAATTGCCGCAGTGGCCTATTGGAGGGTCACCAGCGAAAAAGATGTTCGGGTACGTTTCGTGTGCGCCAAAACGAAATGTGCTCCGATGAAAACAATGTCCATACCACGACTGGAGCTGCAAGCTGCGGTTCTGGGAACCCGGTTGATGACTACTGTGAAGCAGGGACACAGCATCGCTATCAGCAAAACTGTGCTTCACTGGATTGGTAGTACACACCGCCGATATAAACAGTTTGTTGGCAATCGTGTGTCTACGGATATTGCACAGTGGCGATGGGTGCCAACCGCCGACTACACAGCAGATCACGCAACGCGGCCGCAATCCAAGGTGGATCTGAGCCAAGGATCTCGATGGCTTAACGGGCCTGCATTATTGAGAGGGACAGCTACCAATTGGCCGCAGACAGCGGCAAAGTATGATACCTTCGAAGACGAAGAGGAAATGCCAAGTGAGTTTGCACTGGTTGCGGGAAACGACTTTTTATATAATTTCAGAAATTTTCGAGCTACAACCGCTTGTTGAGAACCACTGCCTGGGTACAGCGATTCATTCGGAAGTGCGGTGGACAAAGGGAGAAGCTTGAATGCTTATTAATACGACGGTCACAATGTGAGGCATTCCCAGACGAAATGAGGGCTGCGTATAACAGGGAGATAGTCGCTGGACAAAGCGACATAAGAGGATTGGCACCCTATTTGGATGAATATGGAATCTTGCGTGCTTATGGCAGAGTAGACGCAGCTCTTTGCATGCCATACACCACAAGTCGACCGATCATACTGTCACATCGGCATCCATTGTCAGAGCTAATATCAAGGCACTACCATGTGAATATGGAACATCAGAATCTAGATAGCTACAATAAGCGAGATTCGGACCAAGTTTTGGGTGACGAATCTGCGGCGTTTATTGCAACGAATTGCCTTCGCATGCGCTACATGCAAGCTACAACGAGCGCAGCCAGCGCCACCTATGATGGATCCTTTGCCGGAGGACCGCCTAGAAGCCAATGGATGGCCATTTAAATATAGCGGATTAGACTATTTCGAACCACTGCTTGTAACAGCTGGATGCCGCAAGGAGACCACAAGAGCGATTAATATGGAGGTGGCCCACGACTTGTCCACTGACTCGTGCATCATTGTCATAAGGAACTTTCTATGCCGTCGCGGGCCAGTATTAAAACTACGCAGCGACAATGGAAAGAACTTCGTTGGAGCTGACCGAGAGGCAAAGAGATTCGCGGATGTGTTCGAGCCAGAGAAGATTCAGGATGAGCTTTCGACCAGGGGGATCGAGTGGATCTTCAACTGCCTCGCAAATCCCTCAGAAGGCGGAGTTTGGGAAAGAATGATGCAGTGCGTCAAGCGAGTTCTGAGGCATACATTAAAGGAGATGGCGCCTACGGAGCACGTTCTTTCCTGATTGAAGCAGAGAATATCGTGAATTCTCGCCCGCTTACCCACTGACGCCGAACAATTTCCTGAATGGAGTAGCAAATGTGACAGGAATCAGAGAGATGTGCAACAAGGAAACAGTGTCGTATAGCGTGCCAAACTAGATATCGATTCTGGAAGAGATGGGTGCTCGAGTATTTACCTACGCTCGTGCAACGTGAGAAATGGTGCCGGAGCACCGAACCTATGCACTCGGGAGATGTTGTGTTTATTTGCGATCCAGCTGTGTAACGCAGGGAGTGGCGAAGGGGCATCGTGGTAGAGGTTTACGCGGGAGTCGACGGAATATCCCGACGTGCTAGTGTGCGCGTTACTGATCGTGGCCGAGCCCGAGTCATAATGCGTCCCGTCTCCAAATTGGCAATTTTGGATGTGAGTGAAGCAGCTGCTTCACGAGGGAGGGGATGTCGCGGGATGAATTAGTTTCGAATAGTAATGTAGAATTTTGGTATCGATAGTTTATGTTAAGTATTGGAATATGCATTTTGGCATTTTGCATTCCCAGCTGTGCTGGTTACACTAATTAATATTTAAGGAATTGTATTGGAATTTTGAGTGATTTGTCGTTTAATACGCGGGATAGGAAGCAGTCACTGCGGTAAGAATTAAGTTATAAATTTTATACTGTGCTATTACAGAATAAAATCCTCCACCTCCTCGATTATATTACTTATAAATTGCGTTTGAGTCAATCGATAGGCGTCCATCAGCCTGAAGATTCCAAGCAACTTCTCTCCGTGAACAACAATACTTATGTTTTTAACGAACTCTATTGGGATTTGAGTCATTTAACTAAATGAATTACAATCAGGGATTTAGTTCGTTCGTTCAATTTAAGGATTAGTTCAATTGAACTTCATCCGAACGATTTGATACAACTCTAGTTTGAATGTGCATAAATTATTTCACAAAGTAAGTCTTACAATATATTTATCAGAACTAGAAATATATAAATTTAATATTCCCACAACAAACAGATGGATTCAATTCAGGATGTATTCAATAAAACTGCAGCGTAGTGCAAATTGAAAAAGCTAAGCTTGGGAGTTTTTCGGCATTTTGGTACAAGACAACAAATGCATAGAAGAGGATATGGTGTTTTGTAAAATATGCTTGGATGAACAAAAAAGAGTCGACGAAACTATAATTTTTTCATGGTAATAATTAAGTTTACTTTTTTAAGTTCAAATAAGATCTTGTAAGCTTTTGCAGTTCCAAAATTCAGTTATATTCAAAAACTGCTCAACAGGGAATTTAACGCGTCATCTTAAAAATGAACATAATCTACGCGATTTCGATTCCCCGAGTAATGTATTGGCTTCAGGAGGCATATCCAATTTATTTAAACAAATCCACGCCAATTAGATCTCAAAGAGATCCTACATGGGCTCTGGGACGAGAGTAAGCTTTGTGGATGGCCAGAGATCTGCTACCGTTTCATATCATTTCTCACAATGGAAATTAGGACTTTTTTACAAAATATAAAGTTGTGGTAGCTGCTGAAAATATTCTACATTATAAAACGTTTTCGACAACTGCACTCGATGATGTTTTTAAATGCTTTTTAAAAGAAGTTGCACGGAAGATATCTGGACAAAAACACTTTGCTTTAACATTTGATTTATGGACGGATAATTATAGAAGAAGAAGTTATATAACTTTCACATCTCATTTTCTGTCATCGAGTTTTGAGATGAAACATTTCACGCTCGAAACTAAATACGGCAAGCAATATTTTAACTGCATAACACAGAAGTTCAATTTGCAAATGCGATTCAATTTCGTCGTAACCAGCCAAGGCACCAATATAAAAAAAGCTATTCATTTGGGATGTTTGAAAAATCATTTCTGTCTTGGACATGGACTACACAATTTTTTAAATGCTACATCTAATTGTCAAGTGCCAACGTATTGTTGGAGCATTACGTTTTAAGACACATACATTGAGATGTTAAGCTGACACACTTCAAAAAAAAGTTTTGTCAAATATAGACTACTATGATGATTTTGGACCGTTAGATAATATACCCTTGCAAACGTATAATAATATTAACAACACCAATGATTTGCAAAGTAGTAGGTGGATAAGAGAAATGTTTCTCTAAAAAACTCTATCCCAACGAGGTGGCACAGCGTTTTGGCAATGCTAGACAGCCTTGGGTGCCAAAGAACTGCAATAAATATATGGCTCACAAACAGCAATAAGACTCATTTGATATTATTAGAGTCTGAAGCGCAGCTTTTATATATATTACGCGACTTCTTGCAAAAATTTAAAGACGCAGTAAATATTCTTTCTGGAGATTCGTATCCGTCAATAAGCCTTGCGTTAATCATCAGAATAGATATCGTCTCAATATTGGATGAAGCTGAGAACAATGTCCTGCTTTCTTTGACTTTAATGAAAAGCAAGAGGGCTCCGCCCCCTGCTCGCTTCGCTCGCCTACCCCCGGCTCGCTTCGCTCGCGGTGAGGTGCGGCTACAGTCGAGCACGCTCGACAGTAGAATACCCTGAGCCCAGGTACTCTTTTATAAAAGTTGATTTTCGACCAATTGTTCCTGTGGCAGCTATATGATATATGGAGCCGATTTGAACCAAATCTGGTCAGAGTGTACAAAACCAACCTAAATGCATATTCTATCAGTTTGGTTAAGATATCTCAAAAAACCAAAACATTTTTCATACTAACACTTACTTTTCGATTGAGCGTCTCTATTGCAGCTATTTGATATACACAGAGAAAAAAAAGCCGTACTAAAATTAAGTTCGAATGAACTAGAATTAATTATTTTCAATACTTAAAATTAATACTTCATTTAAGTACGAAATATTGAAAATAATTATAAAAATTCTTTAACCAAGTATTAACATTCTTGATATAAAATCAAAGAATCTTGAATCAAGTAAATCTCCTAAATCACTAGAAATGAGTACGATAATTCTTAATATAAGATCGGGGCTAGGCTCTACACACAGATCAAGATCGTCAAATCTTGAATTGATTTCATTAATTCTTATATTATTTTTGCTTTCGCTAGCTTAGAATTCTCAACTAGTTCTAGCTTTCCTGCAATGAGGAGCAGTTCGACGGACGCTCAGAGCTTAAGACTATACTACAATAATTTCTGTAATTAGTCTTCACTTGCTTTCATACTAACTGAAAGCTTTTAACACCCACGTTTATGATTTAGATCAGTTAATCAGGTAGCGTGAGGTAATACCTATTTAATGAAAATTTCATACATGCATATCAATCAAGTACACACGATTTTGATTTAAATCTGCAATATACTTAAATCAAGTATCATTTTCATATTATAACATATATTTTTGTACTCAGTTTCAGAGTGTTAAGAACTTCGATCAAGTTTGAAATGTACTTAAATCAAGTACATTTTAAAGATAATTTAAGTTTGAAAATCCTAAAATACTTAAATTTCGTTCGTGAAATATCGTACTTGAAATGAGAACGAAATCCTCGATTTCAGTATTTTCATTCTTAGTGAGATATCAAGTTCGAAAAGTGTCGTTTTAAGTACGAAATACTTGATTTTTTCTCTCTGTGTAGTGGTCCGATCTGAACCAAATTTGGCCAGAATATATGAGACGAACTTAAATGTTCATTCTATCAGTTTGGTTAGGCTATCTCTAAAAACAAAAAACTTTTTCTTACTTAAACTTGATTTTCGACTGAGCGTCTCTATGGCAGCTATATGATATAGTGGTCCGATTTGGACCAAATTCGGTGAGGATGTATAATAACAGCCCAGATGCATATTCTATCAGTTTGGTTACGATATCTCAAAAAACAAAAAACTATTTCATACATATGCTTGATTTTCGGCAGAGCGTCTCTATGACAGCTATATGATATAGTGGGCCGACTTTAACCAAATTTGGTCAGGATGTATAATACCACCCCAAATGCATATCGTGTGAGATTGGTTGAGATATTTCAAAAATTGAAGAAGCTTTTCATACAAAAACTTCATTTTCGATGTATCGTTCCTATGGCAGCTATATGATATAGTTGTCCGATCCAAAAATAAACAAACTTGATCTGCGTACGGTATCCAGGAACCTACATACCAAGTTTGAAGTCTCTAGCTCTTATGGTTTCTGAGATCGACGCGTTCAAACAGACGGACAGACAGACGGACATGTCTCAATCGACTCGGCTGTTGTTCCTGATCAAGAATATATATACTTTTGGGGTCTGCCACGCCCCCTTCTGCCTGTTACATACATTCTGCCAAATGCATTATACCCTTTTTTGCCCATTTTTAATGTCCGATCAGATCGAGTTATATATTTTTGTCTCATTTTGAGAAGGCTACTAAAAATTAAAAATGTAATTATCTTTTGAACTAGCTGTCGGATTTGGGTGCTCGATTAACGCGTATTTTGATAAAGAATACAAGAAATAAATAAATAACAAGGGGGCTCCGCCCCCTGCTCGCTTCGCTCGCGGTGAGGTGCGGCTACAGTCGTGCACGCTCGACAGTAGGATACCCTGAGCCCAGGTACACTTTTATCCCACAAAAAAAACCTCTACACGAGGTAAAAGACTAGTGACGAAAGCATTTTTTAGATCCAAAATTTCTGATATCCAATTGTGTGACGAGCTAAATTCAGTTTATTATAAAAACTTTAAATAAAAATAAAAATTATTAAAAAAAAAAAAAAACACGAAAATTGGCATTGTGCACTGTGCTTAAAAAGGGAGAGCTTCTTTGTACATAAAAATTACTTTTTGCACAGTGCCGAATACCAATTTTCGTGTTTTTTTTTTTTTTTTAATAATTTTTATTTTTATTTAAAGTTTTTATAATAAACTGAATTTAGCTCGTCACACAATTGGATATCAGAAATTTTGGATCTAAAAAATGCTTTCGTCACTAGTCTTTTACCTCGTGTAGAGGTTTTTTTTGTGGGATATCAGAAATTTTTGCAAATGCTTTTGCTTTTGACATTTTAACTTTATCATAAATGCAGGGAGATAGTAAAAAATATAGCTAAGAGACTCCGCCCCTGTTTGCTTCGCTCGCGTTACTACTGTCTACTTTTCATACTAAGACTTTTCGCCCGATCGGTCCTATGTTAGCTATATGATATAGTGGTTTGATTACCGGTTACCAATTTCGGTCAGGATGTATAAAACTAACTTAAATGCATATTCTATCAATTTGGTTAAAATATCTCGTAAAACAAAAAAGTTTTTCATACTAAAACCTAATTTTGATCCGATCGGTCCTATGACAGCTATATGATATAGTGGTCCGATTTGAACCAACTTTGGTCAGGATATATAAAACAATGTAAAATGCGTATTTTATCAGTTTGGTTGAGATATCTCATAAAACCAAAAAGTTTTTAGTACTAAAACGTGATTTTCGAACTAAAACGTGATTTTCGACCGATGGAAAAATATATATATTCAGTTAACAGGCAATATCTTCCAAACCCCTTAACCAAAATTTATGTGCTATATACCAAAATTTTACGTACTAAAACATACATAAATTTAATAAAAATCGTTAGAGCCGTTTTGTCAGAAATCGCCAAAATATAAGCTAAAAAACCTTATTTCACCTGTAAAATGTTACCTGAGTACTTTAGAAAAAAAGTTTGAAGGTACGTCAAAAAGCCCTTAAACTCACCTTTCCAATGATATATAGGACATATCTGTAGCTTCTATGGTGTGCATTGGGGTTTCAATTTTAGCGGGAAATAGCGTTTTCCCGCTAAACTAGCGGGAAATTTAAAAAGTCGTAGAACAAACATTTCTATATTTTTGAAAAGAAACAAATTTTCATCATTACATCTAAGCTATTTTAGCGCTTTGATACGCGCAAACGAACCGACAAACAAACTGACTTTTCATCTCATTTTGAGAAGTCCACTAAAAATTTTAAATTTTATTATCTTTCGAACCAGTTATCGGATTTGGGTGATCGGGGTATCAATCGACGCGTATTTTTGATTAGAATTTTTTAAAAATAAAAAATTTTTCAAAAAGGCCCCAACGGCCCCATTAGCTGCGATCGTTTAAATTTTTCCCCTCCCACTTACACCCCCGTATCTCATGAACCAGGTGAGTTACAAAAAGTTTTAGTATGCCATTTTGTAAGTTAGGACTCAACCTTTCGATCGGTATATAACTCGATCTGATCGGACAGTCGTAGCAAATTTTCCAAATTAGCTGTATATCTATCTAGTCGCCTTTCGCACCCTTCTTGCTGCTTTCGTCACTAGAGCGAACTGCCGTTCGCAGTGATAAATGTTGATTTTCGACCAATAATTCCTATGGCAGCTATATGATATATGGAACCGATTTGAACCAAATCTGGTCAGAATGTACAAAACCAACATAAATGCAATTTCTATCAGTTTGGTTAAGTTATCACAAAAAACAAAAAACTTTTTCATACTAAAACTTGATTTTCGGCAGAGCGACTGTATGACAGCTATATGATATAGTGGGCCGATTTGGACCAAATTTGGTCAGGATGTATAATACCACCCCAAATATATATCGTGTGAGATTGGTTGAGATATCTCAAAAATGAAAGAAGCTTTTCATACAAAAACTTCATTTTCGATGTATCGTTCCTATGGCAGCTATATGATATAGTTGTCCGATCCAAAAATAAAAACAAACTTGATCTGCGTACGGTATCCAGGAACCTACATACCAAGTTTGAAGTCTCTAGCTCTTATGGTTTCTGAGATCGACGCGTTCAAACAGACGGACAGACAGACGGACATGGCTCAATCGACTCGACTGTTGATCCTGTTCAAGAATATATATACTTTTGGGGGTCTGCCACGCCCCCTTCTGCCTGTTACATATATTCTGCCAAATGCATTATACCCTTTTTTGCCCATTTTTAATGGGCTCAGGGTATAAAAAGTGTTACCAAAAGTCCCCAGCTGCCTCATTAACTGCAATTTCTCCTCCCAGTTACACCATTGTATCTCATAAGCCAGATGAGCCAGCAAAAGTTGTAATATGCATTTTTATAAGTAAAGACTAAGCCATTCGATAGGTAGTTATATACCGATTTGATCGGGCATTCGTAATAAATTTCCATATTATCTGTATGTTCTGCTCGTCGCGTTTCGCTCCGTTCGTGCTGCTTTCATCACTAGCGAACTGCCGTCCGCAGGGATACTACTCCAGTAACAGATTTAAAATGCAAATACTTTTTAGAACATAAAAACGCACGTGGCGCACACTTCCAACACATTCGCTTACCTTATTAATAAAATGGCGCTCATACCATACATACACAATTTGAGCAAATTGAACAGCGTTAGCGTCAACAAACAAACCATTTTGTATTTTGAAAAAACTCAGAAACAGTTTTCTGTACATAAGAATAAATAATTTAATGAGACTCATTTAGATGCACACACAGTGTGCATTTAATATTTCACTGCTTTTTAGCAAACAAATAAATATTTTACTTACCATATTCCACAATGAGCTATATTGACAAATACAAATGCGCAGCTGGTGAAATTAAAGCCCCTTTAAAAGTTACTTTTATTTAAACAGCTGTTGCCATCACAATATCAATGTATTTTCATCAGGGACCATAATCATTATAAGTTATATTATAAAAATTACTTGGTTATTTTAAATTTTTTATGTTTTTAATCACTGCGAACGGCAGTTCGCTCTAGTGACGAAAGCAGCAAGAAGGGTGCGAAAGGCGACTAGGAATATATACAGCTAATTTGGAAAATTTGCTACGACTGTCCGATCAGATCGAGCTATATGCCGATCGAAAGGTTGAGTCCTAACTTACAAAATGGCATACTAAAACTTTTTGTAACTCACCTGGTTCATGAGATACGGGGGTGTAAGTGGGAGGGGAAAAATTTAAACGATCGCAGCTAATGGGGCCGTTGGGGCCTTTTTTTATTTTTAAAAAATTCTAATCAAAAATACGCGTCGATTGATACCCAAATCACCCAAATCCGATAACTGGTTCGAAAGATAGTAAAATTTGAAATTTTTAGTGGACTTTTCAAGTTAAGATGAAAAGTCAGTTTGTTTGTCGGTTCGTTTGCGCGTATCAAAGCGCTAAAAAAGCTTAGATGTAATGATGAGGATTTGTTTCTTTTCAAAAATATAGAAATGTTTGTTCTACGACTTTTTGAATTTCCCGCTAGTTTAGCGGGAAAACGCTATTTCCCGCTAAAATTGAATAGTTTGCAAACCATAGAAGCTACAGATATGTCCTATATATCATTGGAAAGGTGAGTTTAAGGGCTTTTTGACGTACCTTCAAACTTTTTTTCTAAAGTACTCAGGTAACATTTTACAGGTGAAATAAGGTTTTTTTAGCTTATATTTTGGCGATTTCTGACAAAACGGCTCTAACGATTTTTATTAAATTTATGTATGTTTTAGTACGTAAAATTCTGCGTTTTTTGGTATATAACACATAAACTTTTTGGTTTTATGAGATATCTCAACCAAACTGATAAAATACGCATTTTACATTGTTTTATATATCCTGACCAAAGTTGGTTCAAATCGGACCACTATATCATATAGCTGTCATAGGCAGATCGGATCAAAATTAGGTTTTAGTATGAAAAACTTTTTTGTTTTACGAGATATTTTAACCAAATTGACAGAATATGCATTTAAGTTAGTTTTATACATCCTGACCGAAATTGGTTCATATCGGACCGCTATATCATATAGCTGTCATAGGACCGATCTGGTCAAAACAAGGTTTTAGTATGAAAAACTTTTTTGATTTATGAGATATTTTAACCAAATTGATAGAATATGCATTTAAGTTAGTTTTATACATCCTGACCGAAATTGGTAACCGGTAATCAAACCACTATATCATATAGCTAACATAGGACCGATCGGGCGAAAAGTCTTAGTATGAAAAGTAGACAGTAGTAACGCGAGCGAAGCAAACAGGGGCGGAGTCTCTTAGCTATATTTTTTACTATCTCCCTGCATTTATGATAAAGTTAAAATGTCAAAAGCAAAAGCAATTGCAAAAATTTCTGATATCCCACAAAAAAAACCTCTACACGGGGTAAAAGTCTAGTGACGAAAGCATTTTTTAGATCCAAAATTTCTGATATCCAATTGTGTGACGAGCTAAATTCAGTTTATTATATAAACTTTAAATAAAAATAAAAATTATTAAAAAAAAAAAAAAAACACGAAAATTGGTATTCGGCACTGTGCAAAAAGTAATTTTTATGTACAAAGAAGCTCTCCCTTTTTAAGCACAGTGCACAATGCCAATTTTCGTGTTTTTTTTTTTTTTTTAATAATTTTTATTTTTATTTAAAGTTTTTATAATAAACTGAATTTTGCTCGTCACACAATAGGATATCAGAAATTTTGGAGCTAAAAATTGCTTTCGTCACTAGACTTTTACCTCGTGTAGAGGTTTTTTTTGTGGGATCAATAATAACACTAGGCAACAAATTTGAACTTTTTGGCTATTACACGAACCAAACCCACTTTTTTGGATAGATTTGGGGCCAAAAACGACGAAAAACATTTTTTTTTTTTCTATGGTAAAATTTTTTTTTTATAATTTTTTAAAATTTGGCTTTTTTTTCGCACTTTTTTTCAGAGGTGCGCCCACTTTTGTCATCATTACTCGTGAATGACAAAACCGAAAACTTTACTTTTTCGGAAAGCCAATAAATATATCTAGATTTTATTTATACAAAGTTTTCGATTTAAACTAATAGTTTAAGAGACATCAATTCTTGAATTAAGAAAATAATGAATTTTTTTAAGCTTTTTTTACTTTAAAATTCGAGGAAAAGACGAAAAAAATTTATTACATTTTGTCTTTAATTTTATTTGCATAGCTGCATTAATCACGCGTCGTTTAAGATAAGTCTTATCAAAATCTGTGAAGAGACGGCGATATAATATTTTTTTGTGTGTAGGCATGTCTTTGTCGACTTTGATGACTTCCTTGTAGAGCGACATGACCTTTAGTAGGAAAATTTTTTGTGATTTTTAAGATATCTTCACCAATCTCACACAATATCAAATTGTTGCTATTTTACACATTTTGACCATATTTAGTTTAAATCGGTGTACTATATCATATAGCTGCCATAGGAACGATCGTTCGAAAATCGAGGTTTAGTATGAAAAAGTTTTTTCTCTTTTAAGATATATCATCCAATCTCGCTGGTTATGTATTTAGTAATGTGGTATGTATCCCTACAAGATTTGGTTCAAATCGTATGTATCCCTACCAATTTTAGTTCAAATCGGATCAAAATTCACCTTTAGTATGAAAAACTTTTTTATTTTCTAAGATATTTTAATCGAACTCACAAATTGTGTACTCTATTTTGTCCTTTACAACCTTATTAATTTTGGTTCGAATCTGTCTACTATATCATACAGCTGCCATAGGACCTATCGGTCTAAAAACAAGTTTTAGTATGAAAAACTTTTGTGTTTTTTGAGATATCTTAACGAAACTGATAGAATATGCATATAAGTTGGTCTTATGCAACCTGACCAAAGTTGGTTCAAATCGGTCCACTATATCATATAGCTGTCATATAGCTTTTAGTAAAACAACCGTTTTGTTTTTGGAGAAATCTCAATAAAACTCATAAATTGCATATCTTTAATTGCCCATTACATCCTTACCAAATTGGGTTGGAATCGGACCACTATATCATATAGCTGCCATAGGAACAATCAATACGAACGGTCGATAAGCAACCTTTTTTTGTTTTCTAAGTTATCTGTACCAAACTTACAAGCCTTCTATTGCCTTATACAACCTGTCCAAATTTGGTTGGAATCGGATCACTATAACATATAGCTTTCATGGGACCGATCAGCCGAAAATCTACCTTTGCGTAAAAATTGATTCATTGTTAATATACTAATATCTTAGCCGTCCTTCCATAGATTTTAACGGTAAGCATATGTTACGATTGGTAATTAATCTAGCTATATATATATAAACAAATTTAATAGTTCAGATGACCATCTTAAATGCATATTCTGTCAGATTGGTTAAAATATCTCAAAAAAAAAAAAAAAAAGTTCATACTAAACCTTGATTTTCGAACGATCGTTCCTATGGCAGCTATATGATATAGTAGACCGATTTGAACCAAATTTGGTCAAAATGTGTAAAATAATAACAAATTGATATTGTGTAAGATTGGTTAAGATATCTCAAATATCACAAAAAAATTTCATACTAAAGGTTATGCCATTCTACAAGGAAGTCAAAAAAGTCAACAAAAATATGCCTAGACACAAAAATTTATTATATCGCCGTTTTTCCACAGATTTTAATAAGACATATCTTAAGAGACGCGTAATTAATGCAGCTATGAAAAAAGACAAAATGTAATAAATTTTTTTCGATTTTTCCTCGAATATTAAAGAAAACTAGGGGGCTCCGCCCCCTGCTCGTTTCGCTCGCGGTGCTAGAGTCGAGAATACTCGACTGTCGGAGACCCCGTACTTACTATGGAAATAGAAAAGACTACAAAAATTTGAAAATAATTTGGCCGCTTGATGCTGTTGCAGAGCATTGTAATACATTTTTGACTACTTTTTATAATGACAGCTATATGAGATAGTTGTCCGATTTGAACCAACTTCGGTCAGGATATATAAAACCAAGTTATATGCATACTGTAATAATTTAGTTGAGATATCTCATAAAACAAAAAAGTTTGTCATACTAAGACTTGATTTTCGCCCGATCGGTACTATGAAAGCTATATGATATAGTGGTCCGATTTGAACCAACTTTAGACAGGATATATAAAACCAATTTATATGCATATTGTATTAGTTTGGTTAAGATATCTCATAAAACAACAAAGTTTTTCATACTAAGACTTGATTTTCGCCCGATCAGTCCTATGAAATCTATATGATATAGTGGTCCGATGTAAACCAACTTTGGACAGGATATATAAAACCAAGTTATATGCATATTGTATTAGTTTGGTTAAGATATCTTATAAAACAAATAAGTTTTTTCATACTAAGACTTGATTTTCGGCTGATCGATCCTATGGAAGCTATATGATATAGTTGTCCGATTTAAGCAAACTTCGGACAGCCAATATAAAACCAAGTTATATGCATACTGTAAAAGTTTTGTTGAGATATCTTATTAAACAAATAAGTTTTTCATACTAAGACTTGATTTTCGCCCGATCGGTCCAATGGCAGCTATATGATATAGTGGTCCGATTTGAACCAACTTTAGACAGGATATATAAAACCAATTTATATGCATATTGTATAAGTTTGGTTAAGATATCTCATAAAACAAAAAAGTTTTTCATACTAAGACTTGATTTTCGCCCGATCGGTCCAATGGCAGCTATATGATATAGTGGTCCGATGTAAACCAACTTTGGACAGGATATATAAAACCAAGTTATATGCATATTGTATTAGTTTGGTTAAGATATCTTATAAAACAAATAAGTTTTTTCATACTAAGACTTGATTTTCGGCTGATCGATCCTATGGAAGCTATATGATATAGTTGTCCGATTTAAGCAAACTTCGGACAGCCAATATAAAACCAAGTTATATGCATACTGTAAAAGTTTTGTTGAGATATCTTATTAAACAAATAAGTTTTTCATACTAAGACTTGATTTTCGCCCGATCGGTCCAATGGCAGCTATATGATATAGTGGTCCGATTTGAACCAACTTTAGACAGGATATATAAAACCAATTTATATGCATATTGTATAAGTTTGGTTAAGATATCTCATAAAACAAAAAAGTTTTTCATACTAAGACTTGATTTTCGCCCGATCGGTCCAATGGCAGCTATATGATATAGTGGTCCGATCCAAAAAAGAATCAAACTTGATATGCCTTCTATATAGAGGAATCTACATACTAAGTTTGGTGTCATTAGCTTTAAAATTGTTCTTATAATTTGGATACGAAATTTTGTTTTTCGATTTGTGGGCGACAAAGGGGGCGTGCCCAAATTTAGAAACAAACTTGATCTGCTTGCAATACAGACAAACCTACATACCAAGTTTGGTGTCTCTAGCTCTTATAGTCTCTGAGATCTAGGTTTTCATACAGACGGACGGACAGACAGACATACAGACAGACGGACATTGCTATATCGACTTGGCTATTGATGCTGATCAAGAATATATATAGTTTATAGGGTCTGCCACGCCTCCTTCTGCCTGTTACGCACATTTTCGTTAAAACAAACCCAATAGACCCCTGTACTTTTTTTAAGTACGGGGTCTAAAAAGCTAAAAAAAAAAAGCTTTAAAAAAATCATAATTTTGTGTTAATGAATTATAGGTATATTCATTGACTTTCCGAAATAGTAATGCTTTTGAAATTCGGTTTTGTCATTCACGAGTAATGATGACAAAAGTGGGCGCACCTCTGAAAAAAAGTACGAAAAGAAGCCAGACTTTTAAAAAATTCTAAAAAAAATAATTTCAAAATAGAAAAAAAAAAAAAATGTTTTTCGTCGTTTTTGGCCCAAAATCTATCCAAAAAAGTGGGTTTGGTCCGTGTAATTTTTTGGCTGTTGCCTAGTGTAATCGGTGGATACTCCTTACATTGCGCTTCTGCCACTTGAGCCACCTTCGCTGGTTTCATCTTGCAGTCCTTTTCTTCATGTCCAATCTTTGAATAATGAGAGCACCGTTTCTTTCGCTGAGGCTCTGGGCATTTCGCTGCATAATGTCCCACATTGTTGCAATTATAACATTTAATTGCCTTTGCCTTGTCATTTGCCTCGTCATTGGGTTTTCCGTTGTTGGCCGTTGCTGCGTTGATTAGCTGCTGTAAACCGTGTGCCGATCTCATATTTTCCAATGATTTATATAGCTCTGAACAAGTGCGTATGTTCATCGCTAACAAAGCTTTCGTTGACTCTTGTTGATTTAGCCCATTGATGATATAAGAATTTATCGATGGTTCATCGATATTCGCACGCCGTCCGATAGCTAACATCGCATAAAAATATTCGCTTGGTGTCTCGTTACTTCGCCGTTTTCGCCGCATTAACTCACGATGTACATCTGCTGCATTTATGATGCATGGGAAATCTAAGATGAGAGCAGCTTTAAATTGTCCCAATGTTTGGTACACTTCCTGCGCATCTAGCCATGTCTTTGCCACTCCGCGCATCTTATGCTGTACTGCAAAAAATACCGTTTCGTTGGTCCACAAATACACTTTCTGGAGCTGCTCTACTTTGGCAATGAATTGATCCGACGTTATGAACCCTTTTATTGGATCAAATTCCGGTAGAACTCCAATGACTTCTTTGATGCTTGTAAAACCTTGACTTTGAGCAATTGCTTGTAAAACCTTGACTTTGAGCAATTGGCGTCATTCGTACGCCTCCATTTTGCTGTGGTTGCTCTGTTTTTGATGCGTAGCCTTGTGCTTGTGCGTGTGCCGATGCCGTTGCCGTCTCCAAGCGCTGCTGTCTCTGAGCGACCTGCACTTGTTGTTGTTGCTGCTGCGCACACACCGTTTGCACCATTGTCGTTAAATTTGCCACCAGCTGCTTGAGGTCGTCCATTCGTTTGTGCATACTTGAGTTCGTAGTATGTTCCGAGAATTCGTACTCGTCTGTCTCGATTTCCTCAACTTCTAAAACTTGCATCAGCTCATTAACCTTGGCCGTCTTATTACCTTTGACCTGAAAATTGTGTGCTTGTAGAATGATGTCCAACTCATTAATTCGTAAATCTTTTAGTTTTCTACGCATTTCGTTGTTGACTTCCTTTCTTTGAGACCGAGAAATCTGCTTATGCACGTCTGCACTCATTGCCGTTTATTTTTCGACTCATCAAAAAAATTGCGTTCTTTTGTGCGTCGCTTTTCTCTACTCGTTACTTTTCGTGACGCCGTTGCAGATCGCTGCCGTTGCGTACTCGTTGCTTATTGCGATGCCGTTGCTGCCGTTCGTTGCAGCTTTTACCTTATTCCTCTTTTTCTTCAATTCGCAGAGCTACTGACCGTTTTGCCATTCTTGCCGTTTTGTCGTTGCTGAAACTTCAACCGTTTTTCTATTCCGTGCCGTTTTTGTCTCCGTTTGCTCTGCCCTTTGTCGATTCTCTTTCGTTGCCCTTTGTAACGTCGTTTATTCTCTTCAAATTTTTGCTCTCGTGCCGTTTAGTTGAAGTCACCCTTTAATTAAACATTTCTTTACATAGAAATGAATTTGCATCCC
Organism: Drosophila phalerata; assembly: GCA_951394115.2. Taxonomy (NCBI): domain Eukaryota; kingdom Metazoa; phylum Arthropoda; class Insecta; order Diptera; family Drosophilidae; genus Drosophila; species Drosophila phalerata. The sequence continues at coordinate 3,776,045 of OX596008.2, read as the reverse complement.
ACTTCTGAGTTGTCAGGTTTAAATTATATGTATGTCTTTATTCATTATAACATATTTGGTATTCACTAAGATAGATAACTTTTCAGATAATTATATAAAAACTCAATATTGTTCTGTGCTCGTCCGCACACACGTCTGTTCTCCTTCACTGCTCGAACGCAACTCCCTTCTTCTTCTTACTGTCGTTCTTGACACTTGTAGGACAGAGTTAAACTGGGAACGGATAACAACCAAAGACGTCAGTGAAGGGAAGACAAGAATGATATATATATGTGAAGAACTTAGGTGTTATAACTCTTCTTCTTTACCCACCCAACCATGTAAAGACTACTCATTATGTGCCTTTACCCTATTTCAATGCAACATTTCTTATTTCAGGTGTCCATTTACAATTTAATTTAATTCATATTCGATCCGATATCAATACAATTCATATTTGAATCCCTTTTGAGGACTTCATTACAATTCGAGATACAATACAAAAATAATACTGAACAACGTGATAGCAAACGATTCACGAATGTTTCTAGTTAAATTCTATTCTATATGGTAGGTATATTTTACGATCATGTTTTGCTATTATATAAACTTACTCAATTTTTTTTACTATTCGGCCATGTCGTACTCACACACATTAATTCAGCTTCATAATATTTCCATCGATGTCGACAGGCCTGAAAACGAAGGATTTGCTGGGTGAACTTCAAATGGATTAGAATATATTACAGCCAATTGTTTGATCTACATACATAACATACCAGAATATTATGTCTTACTTGCTACAAAATCTTTTTATACGTTTGTTTGTGAAAATTTATGTCATCAATATTTCAGCATTTCAAATAAAAAGTTTAAAGTATTTTAAATTTAATAATATATTTCATTTACGTTACGTTAAGTGCCATTGGGTGAAATTCAATAGACACGCAAAATCAAAAATCAGCATACTCGCTTGCCCAGCGATATTATAACATCAGGGTCATCTATGCAGGCGGTTATGTCCACATGATTGTTGTCAGAACCAGTGTTGCCATATTCGTTTTTTTCCCGTCAAATCTGGCTTTTTTCAAAGGCCATTTGCCAGAAAAATTTGCAAGCAGCGGGCAGCGGGAATTCTGGCTTTTTTTTTTGAAATGCTTTTTTTCAAATTTTTTTTGTAATATCCCAAAAGTATTGCTGACACTGTTTTATCGATGCTTTCTAGCACCTTTAGTAACATATCGATTGTGTAGTGCTGAGAAACAACCTCAAAGAATATTGATAAGCCAATTTTTTTAATTGCGTCTCTGTCGCTTATGTGAGGTGATTAATTTGAAACAAATCGAGTGATTAAAAAAAAAATATTGTCTAAGGACTATAAACAGAAATGTCGGGACGCCTGGCTCAAAAGCGACGAATTCAAGACTTGGGTACGTAATTTGACTTAGACCTGCCACTTTAAATTAAAATAATATATTTTATTATGATGGCTTTTAATGGCTTTTTTTTTTTTTGAATTTTTCAGCTTTTTTGGATCTTTTGTCCCGTCAAAAACAGCTTTTTTTCAGACAAAAGTTGGCAACACTGGTCAGAACAACAAAATCACAAATCAACAGGTACAGCAACGCCGGCTATAGCAGGTAGTCTGCCACGTCGTCGTTGACTGTGTGTGTTGGCTGCAGCGTGTTTGAGCACGAAACAGCGGCAGCAACTCAAATGGGGATGTGCGCACAGCGTCTCTGCCACGAGAGTGTGCACACTGGGTCGACAACAAGATAGGGACCACAACAGCGCGACGTTTCAGCAGCAGTGAGTCCTCGCAATATGAATTAATCCAAACGAAAGCGACTCTGCGCGCAAGTAACAGCTTCGCAATGCCAAAAAAGAGATGTGTGTGTGTGTGTCTGTACACGTGGAGTGTTTGCCAACTTGTCCTATTGGTGGTGTATTGGTCATAAAGGAATAAAATGTTACATACATAAAGTAATGTATAAATAATTAATAATAACATAAATGTATTTCTGTACATGTATGTATACTATTCAATAGTACATACCAACTTAGTAATGTTAATCTATACTTTCTTCAACACTAACAGAAAGACCACTGTGGTAACTATAAACCGTCTCAAAAGTCCTGGCGCTTATAATGTCTGCAGAGATATTTGAAAACGCCCAATCAATATGTGTGTCCAGATTGATAGTGGACGTATTCAAATCTAGTAAGCTTCTAAATCCCCTCCTCTGCAAATTAATAAATATTTCCACTGTGGAACCTTCTAGCATTTTCAAACATAAATTAAAATCTCCTAAAATTATTATTTTCCTATTTAAAAATTCATATTGCAAAAATAGATTCTCAAGTTCTGTTCTAAATACTGATGTCGGATAGGTAGGATTTTTATATAAAATTAGAAAAGCTATGGATTTGTATCTGAATATAATATACTCAAAGAAACTCGAATCAGTTATATTATTTCTACCGCTTACTGAAAAAGAAATTTCATTCACTATTTCATTTTTGGCATAAACTAAAATACCTGATGAACGTCGTACAGACTCAAGATGGGCAGCAACACTGAACCCAGGAATTTCTATATTTTCTGTAAAAGTAGTGGCTTCCACAAAACACAGAATAGACGATAGAAGCATAAGTCTATCTGATCGAATATCTGCAATATGCAGATTAAGACTTTGAGTGTTATGAAAGAAAATATCTAAGGCGGAACTGTTAAGCAAGTGATCATAATGTGTTCGAAGAAGTTTAGCAGTCCGCAAATTACCTAATTGATTTTTGACCTTATCATTGATTTGGGGAGGTTTAGGAGGATTGAAATTACCTATTATAAAAAATCCTGAAGCTGTGGTTGCCCTACTACAAGAAACATATATGGACACGGAACACGGTCCATTCTTAAACTGGTGTGGACTACCACCTTGCCAAAAGTAGCGCCCTGACTTTTGTGAATAGTAATACATTCTGCAGGTACAACTGGAAACTGCTTACGGTCAATGGTAACTTGCTCATTGTTCTTATAATGAAAGCTTCTTATTATTTTCCGAATAGGGGTCCATAAAGGATCGGATTGGTGAGCACGTTTTGAGCGCGCAATTTCTCCTACGGTTTCCTCTGAAAATTTAATCCATAAAATAGTTGGAGTGTTGGATATATCAAAATCTGTTTGCATCAATATGCCGGATGCTCCATTAACTAGCCCATCCCCTGTATCTACATTGACCGTCATCATATATTTGGCAGTGGTTTTTAAAAGAAGAGACACACAAAGTCCCTGCGTTTCGGAAGTTTTAAAGCTCCTAACACCTACTAAAAACATAATTTCTTTGTGCCGCATTTAAATGGACAGCTTTTATGAAATCTTCAGCGGTAGAATAAAACTGTTCTGTTGGAATCAAATTAAGTTTTGCTGTGTTAAAATTATCCACCTCATTATTGCTAGTAAAGATATGGATTGCGTCATCGGGCACATCAGATGGTTGACAAATGCGTGATCGGATAAGTTGAATATCATCAGCAGTCATGCAACCCGATGCCAAATTATTAAGCGCAGACGCGAATTGTTGATCATCCCGTTGTCGCATGATTTCTGTGAGCTCAAAATACTTAAACAGGTCCCACAAAGAAGAGCCAAAAATAGCAAAATAAGGATCAGTGGTATTGGATTAAAAAATCCAACGACCACCTACTGGTCGCAATTGTCTTAGATCACCGAAAACAATGACAGAAATATTTCCAAAGGGAGCGGAATTTTTGAAAATTTGTTTTAATCGGGAATCCAAGTGTGAAAACATTAATGAACTAACCATTGAAATTTCATCAATAATAATTAATTTAATGTCTATTAAGTTTGAATGCAATGTGTTAACTAAATCATGACTTAATGGTCTCAAATGAGAGCGAGACTGGTTGACTGAAAGAGAAAACATGGAATGCAGAGTTGACCCACTGATTCCGAATGGGGCTTTTCCGGTCGGGGCACACAAAAGAATGTATTTATTATTATCAATTTTAGGCCTATGAACGGCTCCTGCCTTCCGATTGTACATATAAGATAGGGATTGGAAAATTGCTAAAATAAGTCGGCTCTTACCAACACCAGCACCGCCTCCAACAAATTCGTGGTACACAGATTTTATTTTGGCATTGTGCATTACATGGTTTAAATAGGTTTTCTGTTTTAAATTGAGGGACCCAACAATATTAGATAAAGTTTCCTCTGAAACTAAGGGTGGAAGCTTAATCAAGCGAACGTTATTGTCGCCTACATTGTTATCATCCCCATTGACGTTTAAGACCTTTAGTTGAGGATCTATCTCAGGAAATCTTAGGACTCTAAACTCATTATATTCTGGGCTTTCTACATTATCCTCATCTTCTGCCTGGACTGCATTTTCCACTGCATTCTCAAGCTCACTATCATCTAATACATTATATTTGTTTTCTATCAAATCTTTGTTAACGTTACAAAATGCCTCGCAATCCCTGGTTAGTAACTGAACTTGCTCATCCCTCCATGGTGCATAGAGCATAACTAATTCCATAAATTAGTCGCTTCTCTCAGTATTAATATTAATAAATACTACATTAGTACTGCTACTAGACAAAGGCATCCCTAAACAGCAATAAACGGCTTCCTGAGCAGAAATCTCAGTGCCACAAATAAATTTGTTTTCTATGTGTTGTAACTTTTGCTTGATTGTTACATTACCTCGGCTAATTTCACTAACTGCTTCTCGCATTAATTGTGAAATTCCTCGTTGGGACTTGTATAATAAATAATTAATATAATTAACAACATAGGAGCAGCAAGCATAGGGATCTAAAATGGACTGAATATCTATATTTGCTCGCTGCATCAAGAGAAGATGCTTATTATAGCTGTTTATCTTAATAGCACTAAAAGATCGCTTTAAGAAAATTTTGGGTTTCTTTAGACTCGATCTCAGAGCATTAATATACTTCTCATAGGTTATGTCAATACTGATCAATAAATGACATGATATGTTGAATACTAGATTCATCGTTTAAGTCGAGCTTTGGAGCATCTTTCAGCCAAAATATGCCACGTACATGTGGGGAGCCTCTCTGCTGAAACTCAACTCTCCAATAAAATTGAATGACCCTATGGTTACCAAAAACACCGCCATCTTGCTTCATTGTTTTTAAAAGCTCCCTATATCGATGCTCAAAATACCTAGCACATGTTACAGGGTCTGCTCTAATAAGACGGGCTTTTGTATCAAAACTTAAATTTGATGCGGCTTCTTCTGTTATAGTTTGATTATCTACATTATAAGATAGCAAGACTAAAAGCTCCGTCCACTAAGTCTCTGCTGCCGAAAAAGTTATGAAAAAGGTAGGCAGACCAATCTGCCTGATCATAGCCATAACTTTTTTCTTTTCAGCTTCCCAATGGGCAAGAGAAGTGCGAATACCCTTTAACATCCTAAAGCCATCATCGTGTCTAATTAAAGATTCTATGTGATCCTCACTAAGGGCGTTTGCAGCCGAAATGCCATGAGTAGCGCTATGCTTACGTAAGCAAATAGAAGTATTATTCCTAATTTTGATCATTTCCAACTTTTTATAGTTAAGAAATAATTTGTCAGCTCTACAACCTCTCCTATCACTATTCCTGAGTTCTGACCTAACTATGGCTGTAAAACTTTCCGCCAACTCCTCAAAATCGTCATCCTGAATCATATCTAATGGACGCTGACCTTCTCCAGGGGCAATAATAATTCTTTGCATGGCAACATTTTCTGTAGGTACATTTTCTAAAAGGGTTTCCTGACCTCCTGGGTTAATATTTTCCTCCTCTATATTATTTTGCTCATTTAAATTAGATCGTGCAGATCGTTCTAATAGTTCTGTAACTAAATTCCTATCATCAGCTGATGCTACAAAAGGAACAGCCGTATAATTATTTGGAAACGTGGCCAACCAGTGTTCATCAACAGTGTCATGGTGTTTCATATACAGCTCTGTGTTCTCTAGACACCGAATTGCTTCAGCAATTTTGAATGGTCTAATGGTTTCAGCCATAAAATCATGGTTGTATTCCAATTTCCGTTTCAAGTGTAGTTTAATTACATCAGCTTGATCAAACGCTCTTGGAAGTAACGTTACAATATTGGCCACTGGAATTGGCACATTTACCACTGCTCCTTTAATAGCATTTTGGCGACCATATCCCAGAGTTTTAATTGTAATGAAAGGAAGACGAGGAGAAATAAGCCTTTCTTCTAACGACTTTAAGGATATCAAACTTTCATGAAGGTTTGGGAAATCAAGGCCATTTGCTATTGAAGCTCTTGGTTTTTTGCCTTTTTGAATGTCTGTAGTGCAAGTCTTGCAAAAACTATATTTATTATCCGTTGGGGATACAGATGCATAATTTAAGAAATTTGAACTACTTGGAAGCTCAAATTTGATTTCAATAGTTGAACGTGAAAGCTTTGTAATACTTTTTTTAAACGATAATCCCTTGCAGCAAAAGCAGACGTGAGTGGGCCCTTCCTTGACGTTTTTGTTAAATTCATTTTAATTAAACTATTGTTTCTACGCTGAGATTCTCTATCTTCCGGAAGGATATTCACTCGGTTTTGCCAATTTCGTGTCGCATTTCTCCTATTCTCTGCTGCTCTTTTTGGACTATTGCTTCTATACTGACTAACTCTTTGCGACACATTCAAATTGGCTTCAATGGTCCGCTGTCTTGCTAGTATTCGAGCACTTCGCCTAGCATTTGTATTACTTGCTTGCTCTATAATACTGCGAATGCGATTACCTCTAATCACAGCCCTTTGACTTCTACCCCTTTCATTTTCTAAAATTCATCTATTCAAATCTTGACGCTGTGAAGCCCGACGAGCTCTGTCTTCTTCTCGTTCTCTTTCCCGAAATTCTGGGACTTGTCTGTGCAACTGGTGTTGCAAGGTATTAGCTGCTTGCACCAACTCTCTAACTGGAGTATCAGCCCTTCGAGAAGCATGGGCTAAATTGTCGCTAAGCCTTTTTCTGTCTCGAAATTCAAGATCTTGTCTGTGAATAGCGTGCTCTAAGCTGTCTCTTTGTCGTTCTCTGTCCCGAAATTCTGGATTTTGTCTGTGCACCTGGTGTTGCAAGGTATTGGCTGCTTGCTCCAATTCTCTAACTGGAGTATCAGCCCTTCGAGAAGCGTGGGCTAAATTGTCGTTTAGCCTTTCTCTTCCTCGAAATTCTGGATCTTGTCTGTGCACCTGGTGTTGCAAAGAAGTAGCTGCCTGATCAGTAATCCTGAGTATTCTACTACTTCTTCTAGGTTGATGTCTTATATTATCCCTAACCCTTTGAACTTGACTATATTCTTCATTTTCCCTACGCTCTCTTTGAGATAAAGCATTATCTTGTCTCTCACGTTCAGCGTATTCGGAATCTGACCTATTTAAACTGTTTCTATTTTGTTGTCTTCTAGACCTAGCGGAAGCTGACATTTTTTTCTGTCTTGGCATTTTTATAAAATAGTATTAAACTTATGTTAAAATGTTATTATATATAAATATAAAACACAAAATGTATAAAATATGAAAATATATAAAATATTAAAATAAATAAAACGTTATAGATAATAATAATTGCTATTAAGTTTTAAAATATAGTAATAACTATGAAAGAATATTAATATTACTAAAAATAATATTAATAACAATAATATTACTATTAACTAGTCGGACGGTGCTACAGTCGAGCACACTCGACTGTCGGAGACCCCGTACTTACTATCCAAAAGCAGCCACTGCTAAAAATTAAATAAGATTATATTTAAAATAAACTTAAAATAACTTATAGTTTATATGCCTTCCCAGAGTCTTTTGTTAAACATTATTTATGAACACTATGCGCACCATTTATCTAATTAAGTTACACTCGATAAATCGCAAAGTCAATTTCAAAATCACTCGAAGACAACGCGCAGAAAACAATTGAAGAAGAGCCAATGTAAAGTCAAATAGACATACATATGCGTAAAGCATTAGGGAGAGCGAGACAGCTATATATACAATTCTAAGATCTGTTAAGTGCACACATACATACATATTTAAGTACTCGACAAAGCAAAAGAAGTTTCTGGCTTAACATTATTATTTGGTCTTGTGAAGCATATGTAAAACATTAACAGAGATAAAACTAAAACTACACGTTTAACATGCAAAATGTTGTAATAAATAAATTAACCAACACTTAATTCATATAGTAACATAATTGAAACTCAAAATTTAGTTTAATAATATAGTTGAATCAAAAGAAATTAAAAGATAAATTTATTAAAAACATTAATTTACATAGTAAATGTAAATAACATTAGGTTAGGTTAGGTTAGAGCGGCTGTCGATTCTACGACTCACTTAGGCCACAGTTGGGCCCATTGTGGTACCGCGGATCTAGGGTTCCCTTCAACCTTTGTGGTGACATGTCACCACTCAGTACGGCGTCCAGTTTGATAACTGAATAAATTTAGCGATTTTGCGCGGTGTAATTGAGGCAAGTTCACCTAAAGTGGAGAGAAAAGGTTTTCCCAGGGTGTGGAGTCTTCTATTACTCAATGCGGGACAAGAGCAGAAGAAATGTTCGGGTGATTCAATTTCCTCTTCGTCTCTACAGCTCCTGCAGAAATTATTGTATGGGACATTCAGCCGTGTGGCGTGGATGCCTACCAGCCAATGTCCTGTCAGTGCTCTTACTACTGCAGAGCAGTCTGTTCTGCTTAGTTTACATAGAATACTGGAACGAGTCTTATTCAGGTGAGGCCAGGTTTGCCTCGCGACACGACAATGGTGTGTGTTTTGCCATCGGTCTTCGCTAACTGTTATAGATTGGGCTAGAAGTAGTAGCTTGCAGGTCGCCAGTGGCATACGCGTATCCTCCTTGTGAGGAAGGAGGTGTACTGTTGTACCATTCCTGGCTAGTTCATCAGCTATACAGTTTCCTGTAATGTCCTGATGCCCTGGTTCCCATATTAGGGAAATGTCGAAATGCTCAGCCATCTCATGTAGAGATTTGCGGCAGTTCGAAACTGAGGTGGAATTAGTTGTGGTCGATTCTATGGACTTGATAGCTGCTTGGCTGTCACTGTATATGTTAATACGGCCCGAATTGACTTGGGATTCTCTTAGGAGTTTTAAGGCTTCATTTATAGCCAGGATTTCGGCTTGAAAGACGCTGCAATGGTCAGGTAGCCTAAAAGAGACCTGTATATTTAGATCCTGAGAGTATACCCCTCCACCCACTTGATTGTTCAACTTTGAACCATCTGTGTAGAAGGATATGGCCCCACTTTGTCCTGGGGTATGTGATGACCATTCCTCCTTGCGCGGAATGGTTGTTTGAAAGGGAGTTTCAATATGCTTAATTGGCATACAGTAGTCGGTTCTGGAAGGAACTATTTGGTTGTCCTTAAGAATAGCGGAGTGTCCTGTTGAGCATTCTGTCCAAGAGTTAGAGTCTCTCAGTCGAATTGCTGTCATGGTGGCAATATTTTTGCTTACTTGCCTGATTGGCTGAATGTTAAGTATGGCGTCTAGAGCTTCGCCAGGTGTTGTGTTGAGAGCACCTGTGATGCACATTTCGGCCATCCTTTGAATTTTGTTCAGCTGTTTGTTTATGGACTGCTTTGTTAAGGCAGGCCACCATATTGCTATACCATACAGTAGTATCGGTCTGACTATAGCTATGTATAGCCAGTGGACGATATATGGCGACATGCCCCATTTCAGGCCGATCGCTTTGCTGCAAGTGTAGAGTGCAACTGTTTCCTTTCTACATCTATCTTGCGTGTTAATTTTCCAGTCCAGCTTCCTGTCCAGAATTAAGCCCAAGTATCTGGCGCTTTCGCTGAAGGAGAGGACGGAGTCTTTTATTTTTGGGGGTATAAGAGATGGGATTTTGTATTTTCTAGAGAAAAGTACAAGTTCCGTTTTGGCTGGGTTTACTCCCAGGCCACACTCATCGGCCCAGGTGACCAGTTTTTGTAGCTTGACTGACATCAAGTCGCATAGTGTTTGATGGAATTTTCCCGGGAAAATAAGTGCTACGTCGTCCGCGTAGGCAACCACCTGGCAGCCTCCACCCTCTATGTCGCATAACAGCCTGTTGACAGCTAGGTTCCATAAAAGAGGAGATAGAACCCCTCCATGAGGTGTTCCCCTACTGACGAACCTGGAGAGTGTTGAAGAGCCAAGTGTGGACGTTACGACCCTGCTTGTGAGCAATTGGTCGATGAGTCCCACTAGCCGGCTTTCAATCCCCAAGTTTGTCAGTGCTCCAGTGATAGCTTCCGGGACGACGTTGTTAAGAGCTCCCTCGATGTCTAGGAAGGCTATGAGGGAGTATTCAGTGAGCGAAAGGGATTTTTCTATAGTGGCGACTACGGAGTGCAAAGCTGTTTCCGTCGATTTGCCTTTCCGATATGCGTGTTGAGAATTAGACAAGAGATGGGGGGGAATGGATGATCTTAGATGAAAAGCCAAGAGTCGCTCGATGGTTTTGAGCATAAAAGACGACAGGCTGATCGGTCTAAAGTCCTTTGCTGTCGTATGGGATGATTTGCCAGCTTTTGGTATGAAAACTATTTTAGAGACTCGCCATGCGTCAGGGATATGGCCAGTTTTGAGAACTTCTAGAAAGATAGATTGTAGCCAGTTTATGGCAGTGTCTCCTGCTTGTTGTAGTTGAGCAGGAAAAATGCCGTCTGGTCCAGGTGACTTATACGGTTTAAAGCTGCTTATAGCCCAGGCTATATTGCGTTTGCTTAGAAGAGAGGGAATGATGGGCACCTCAGTAGGGGCTTGGTATCTACCTTGATTGGTTGCTTTACAACCTGGAAAGTGCATTTTTAAGAGTACATCCAGCGTCTCTTCGCTTGATTTAGTCCATGTGTCATCCTCTTTTTTGAGGTATCCAAGTGTGGGGGCAGATTTCGATAAAATCTTCCTCAGTCTGGCCGCGTCCGGTGTTGATTCTATGTCAGAGCAGAAAGCTCTCCATGAATCTCTTTTGGCTTGTCGTGTCGCCTTTTTGTATGTTAAAAGGGCGTGTTTGTAATTGAGCCAAGATTCTTCTGCGTTAACAGCCTTGGCTTGATTGAAGATGTTTCTCGAGCTCTTGCGAAGTTCTTGTAGGTTGGGATTCCACCATGGTGGTTTCTTTCCCCTTTTAGGTCTGCTGATGGGACGAGCAGCCTTGAAAGCAGAGTTGCAAGCCTTAGTAAAGGTTTCTACTAGGTAACTTAGTCGCTCTGTAGATTGAAGTCCTTCTGGTGCTACCTCTGGGATAGCCTTTTTAAGGATAGCAGTAAATATTGGCCATTTGGTCTTTCTCAAGTTGATAAAAGGTGCTGGTTTAGAGTGCCTCAAGTTGAGGGAGAATTCGATGTATCTGTGATCAGAGAGGGAGTGATCGTCTGCCACTTTCCAGTCTCTGATTAGATCATATAGAGGATAGGATACCAGGGTAAGGTCAATGACCTCCTTCCTGTCCTTGATTATAAAAGTAGGTTCACACCCTTTGTTGCCTAAAACTAGGTTAGTACTGAGGAAATAGTTTAGGAGTGACTCACCCCTTGTTTTTGTATTTGTGCTACCCCACAGGGTATGGTGTGCATTGGCATCGCATCCAATGATAAGGTTGATACTTCGCGTCTCGCAGTCTTTTATTAGACTTCTCGTGACGTCTTCTGGAGGAGGGCCCGGGTGATCGTAGGCCATATAGCAGGACAGCAACCTTATCGGAGCTGGCTGGAGTTCCAGGCTCGCTGCCGTATTGTCCTCATTGCTAAAATTAAGAAAGCAAGAAAATATGCATGTGTTTTCTTGCAAGAATACAGGTACGGGTTTTAGCTTGTGTTTCAGCAGCTACTAGCTTGTAGTCTGGTGTCCCTAGTCCAGAAACCTTACCACCAATCAAGCAAGGTTCCTGGACTAGGACGATGTCGGCTCCGTCTACAGCCAGACGGAGTAGCAGCGCAGCGGAGGCTGCTTTACAATGGTGGAGGTTTATCTGCAGAATCTTTATAGACATCTGAAGATTTACCCTCCACCACTGTCACATTCGCGTCCTCGTCGTCGTCCTCGTCGTCCGACGCTACATGAGAGGTGGCTTCTCCTTCACCCATTTGGCACAGTGCCTTGAGGTCTCGCGTTATGGTGGACGCATCGGATGTATAGCCGTGTTCAACGTCGCTATGCTCCGGATCCTCTGACTCTGCCGTTATGTCCTCCTCGATTGGCATGTCGGAAGGATCTATACCGGCCGCGGTATCCGATCTGTAGACCCGGATGGAAACGGAGTTGAAGCCAAAGTTCAGCTCGTTGCCAGCGGCCTCGATTGGGGCGAGCGATGCTTTATTTACAATCAGCACGACCTGGTTTGTAGGTCCCTTCATCTCCTCTACCTTGACAACTTTCCAGTCATGAGTAGGGAGACTTGGGATGCAACGCTGGAGCATCTTCAAGATTCTCTCCGGCTCTTTGATGGAGGATGGTATCCACAATCTGGTCCTGGGCCGGACTGGAATATCACTCTACTTGACAGCCTCCAATTTGGCTCCTGGGTATACCTCGCCGATATTTGAGACTGCCGCTCTGTAGAGCTCTGCAGATCTCTCATCGTCGCAAGCTATCACCTTCACGCTACCCTGATACCAGCCAACATCTTTGCAGACTGGTGGTGGTCCAGGCTCCTGCTCCAGCATCTCGAAGCAGCGGGTGGCCAGTGCCGTTGTAACGATCCTTAAAACTTCACCGGGCTAACTCGGTCGGCGTTGTGGGTTTCGTGCAACAAATTTATATTTTGCAGCACTTGCGAATAAATAAGAACTCAGATATATTTTCAATATTTCAATGATGTGGTTTATTTGCGACTTCGATGCCGACTCTTAATTGTACAAAGGAAATGATTATGTAATTGATTATGCTGGTATATCCTGTTTGGTCCGGTCGTCGTCCTGCCGAGTCGATCCTTGGTCGTCGGCTATAGTGATGCGTGGTTCCGCCGTCCCTGGGGGGGGGGGGGGGGTAATCCTGGTAATATAACTCGGGAATGTCTTGATGGGGTCCTGGCAACGCGAGGACAATTGGCTGGGTATCCTGGCAACGCGAGGATATTCTAAACTAGGTCCTGACAGCGCAAGGACAATTGGCTGGGGATCCTGGCAACGCGAGGATATTCTAAACTAGGTCCTGGCAGCGCGAGGACAATTGGCTGGGGATCCTGGCAACGCGAGGATGTTCTGAACTAGGTCCTGACAGCGCGAGGTCAATTGACTGGGGATCCTGGCAACGCGAGGATATCTAAACTGGGTCCTGACAGCGCGAGGACAATTGACTGGGGATCCTGGCAACGCGAGGATATTCTGAACTGGGTCCTGACAGCGTGAGGACAATTGACTGGGGATCCTGGCAACGCGAGGATATTCTGAACTGGGTCCTGACAGCGCGAGGACAATTGACTGGGGATCCTGGCAACGCGAGGATATTCTGAACTAGGTTCTGACAGCGCGAGGACAATTGACAGGGGATCCTGGCAACGCGAAGATATCTAAACTGGGTCCTGACAGCGCGAGAACAATTGACTGGGGATCCTGGCAACGCGAGGATATTCTGAACTAGGTCCTGACAGCGCGAGGACAATTGACTGGGGATCCTGGCAACGCGAGGATATCTGAACTAGGTAATGACAACGCGAGGACAATTGGCTGGTGATCCTGGCAACGCGAGGATATTCTAAGCTAGGTCCTGAGAACGCGAGGACAATTAGATCTCTACCTTCGAACTTCACTACTTCTCAAAGACTGACTCGCATCTGTGACTGCATGCCCTTTTATAGTTTGTGAGCCGAAAACTAACGGCACATGCACTCACCAGTCAATTGTTTGTGAGCCGAAAACTAACGGCACATGCATTCACCAGTCAATTGTTTGTGAGTCGAAAACTAACGGCACATCCGTCGCGAGCGTCGCTGTAACGGTGACATGTTCCATGGGCGCCGCTGAGGGGGGTTCAAACCGTTGCTGCTGAAATGACTTTTATATGTTTTGTGAGAAACAAATATGTTTCTCACACTCCCCTCTTTCTTCGGGAACCCAGTCGGGAAAAGTTACCGGAAAACTTTTCGAAATCTTATGGAAAGCGCCGCTGTTCTGTCCAGCCAAGTTGTGGAAAACCTTCATTCGCTTTTATACATGCGTGGCCGGGGTAATTCCATACTTTTTACCGGAATTTTTTCCGGCAGGGTCAGCCAAGGGCTCGGAAGGTTTACCGGAGGCCGTCACTGCTCTGTTCCACACAAAATTCCGGTGTAGGAAATTAAATTTCAGAATTTCCCCGCCGCAATGGCACTGGAATATCGTGTGGAATTGGCTACAAAAAAATCTGGGCAGCGCACAAAAAGAAAATTAAGAAAAATGGTTTTTCTTTATAATTTATTTAAAATGTTACATTCTTAAAAGTACTTAAATTAATGTTTACTAAAATAGTTATATGGTAGAATATTTTGCAGAGTGATTTTCGCTTAAAATTAACAAAATATAAAAAACTATGCTTTTATTATTTATTTCAAATTACATATTCTTAATGTTGTAATTTTATTACCTTCGATGTCCATCCAGTTGTCGGTTTGTTGCGTTCTGTAATAAAAAGAGATTAAATATTACACTGTGTTACAAAAAAAAATCAAAGCAAAACTTCTGGGATGGGACATAGCGTATGTTGTAGGTAAGGAAAAATAAAAATTTTTTGCATACTAGAACTTTTTGGATCACATCGGATTTTTAAATTACGGTAAAAAACCGTTTTTTCATACTTGCGCTCACTTATACGCGCATAGCTTCGTCAAATGTTCGCCGATTTTTATTTTTTTTACCGGTTTTGGAAAGAAGAAACTTAGGTGTTTAAATGGTCCATACTTGACTTAACCGGTTTTAATTCCCTTATTAGAGTATTTGATAAATAAAAAATTTTTTTTTGGTTTTATTTTTAATTTTTTGACTTTAGTGATGTCTTTCAACACTAGCTTGCTACAAACCCTCTTATTTTGATATTTTATTTAAAAAGAACACATTTTCACGAGTATAACGCTTTTTAGTTTTCCTAAATCGGTCAATAATTAGCAGAGCTAAAAAAGATTTTCGGAAACCATATGTTGGGCAATATGTTTATGAGGCGCGCCAATTTAGCACTGTTGAGCGTAATAATGTTGATCACATTATAGTAAGAATGAAAATGGATCTAATTACTGTTAAATAAAATAAATCAAGCTTCTTAAATATATAAATATTTTCTTTATTTTTGAACTTATAGAAAAAAGTCAAATATGTTTCATTGGTCTTTTTCTTTTCAACTGATTATCATCGGTTTCTCGCTTAAGTGACCAGCAGTAATTTGCAATTATGTTAACTTATTTTTTCCATCAAATCGCTGTTAAATAGCAGCGATCTCTTGGTGAAAACGTTCCCCTTGTTCATCGCTGAACTGGCCCAAATTTTCTGGGAAAAAGCTTAGGTGGGAATGTAAAAAATGAATTTTTATCGACATGTTGCAGCCCATGTCATTGTTAGAATTTACTAAAGGGATGTTTAGGACATTTTGGTACCAATTTGAGGTAACGCACGTGATGACCATTCTTCACGTTCATAGCGTTTTGATGCTCGGCTGTCCCATTCACAAAGATAACATGGATACTTCGTGTTTCCACCTTGCATGCCAATTCCAATCGGCATTGTTTATTTTATTGCTAGAAACAAATTCAAACAATACTGACAAATTGAATTAACGCGAAAGTTAAAACACATCATAAAACTTAAGGATGGACAAATGGCTTTTTTCCCAGAAACTTGAATAACTCAGTGAATTATTACTCTATTTTTAAAAAATAAATTGCATAAGACGCAGAATTAAATGTATTTTGAAACTGCATACCAAAAAATTATGGTCTTTAACCAGTTTAGCTTAGCCATTTTCGTTCAAAGTACGTTGAAGTTGCAAAAAACTGAAAAAATCCATATATTTTGACACGTAACTCCCTTTAACTTTATCTGAGCTTTTAGTGAAATACATGGTTGGAAAAGTGTTACAATTCTCTTTCCAATGACGTATTATAATGTAGGATGCATAGCTTAAGGAATATGATTGATTAACTCCATCAACCTCGAAAAAACGGTTTTTTTACCGTAATTTAAAATTTCGATGTGCAACAAAAAAATCTAGTATGCCACAATGTTTCATTTAACATTATCTACAACCTGCGCTATATCGCATCCCAGGAGTTTTTGGACTGTTACACCGTGTTATTTAATTATTATATTTTAATTTTTTTAAAACAATTAAAGCTTACCTTTTTCAAATATGCGCAGTGCGCACATGTTGTTTACAAGTCGCGTGTTCACATAGTACTGCAGCGCAAAGAAAACGAGAAAATTAATACACATATACACAACAAGAAGGCGATCGCGTATTTTCGACTCTACGACAACTTGAAAGAAAGAAAGAGAGAGACATAGAAACAAAGAAGAAGCGTAAATTGCCAAAGTTCTGACCATGAACAAATGGGAAATATCGTATGGGGAAAAATATGTGGAAATGAGCAGCGAACGCCTCCGGTAACCGGAACGCTTAACTGACCGTGTGTGGATTTGGAGAGTAACTCTCTAAATAACGAATTTTTCCAGGCGAAAGCGATGTGGATTTTTTTCCGTACTCCCTCAATTTACAACTGGGATGCGAATGAAAGTGAATGCCCGCGCAAGTATACACGTCATAAACGGTGGAAGGGGGTAAAAAGGGCAACTTCACTGCCGAAATGCATCAAAGAAAAATTGCATTTGTCCGACAGCGCGGGGAATCGAACCGCGGCCTACGGTTTGCAATTTCAGTTGACAGGCTGCTCTCTGCACAGCGCCACGACAGACGGTCTCTTGCTGTATTGGTAATGGCAAACATAATGCAGTTGCTCTGTCTGCTGACGTCACGACACATGTGTACAGTGGGCCGACTCCTATGTTCTATGTTCCGTTGCTGAATTCACTTGTTTGTCTTGTTTTTTTTTTATATATATTTATATCTGCTCATATAAATATATATATTCCCCTCCTTCTTCGGGAAAAAAAAAATTGTGTGGGCGTGGTAGAGAAAAATTGGATTTTTATGTTAAAAAAAAAAATTCCTTGTATATTTTTTTTGTTGTCCCTTCGAGTGTGTTCGCCGTGTGTGGTGGAAAAAAATTTTGGTATGGTAGGGTTGTCACCCAAAAAAAAAAATTTTTTTTTTTTTTTTTTTAAAACAAATCCTTGTGCTTCGTGCATGTGCCCGCCGTGTAAAAAAAAAATGTTGGGTGAGGTAGGGTTGCCACCCAAAAAAAATTTTTTTTTTTTTTAAAAACAAATCCTTGTGCTTCGTGCATGTGCCCGCCGTGTAAAAAAAAAATGTTGGGTGAGGTAGGGTTGCCACCCAAAAAAAAAAAATTTTTTTTTTAAAACAAATCCTTGTTCTTCGTGCATGTGCCCGCCGTGTAAAAAAAAATTTTTAAGTAGGGTTGCCACAAAAAAAAATTTTAGTTGCTACTCTGACCTGCAGCGTGTGGTTTCAGGTCTCCCACGTGTGCTCTTCGTACTTTCTTGTCCACCTGGGATTGTAATTTACAAATTACTGGTGATACGAAGTCCACGATCTGATATGGTCCTCCAAACCTAGGTGCCAATTTTGCCGCGAATCCGTCCGCCGCGTTGGACAGATGGTGCTCCTTCAACCACACCTGCTCTCACACGATGGGTTTCCATGGTCTCCTGCGTAGATTATAATATCTGGCCTGGTCCTGTGCAACTTTCTCCAGGCTTCTGCGTACTATCTCGAAAATTTTCTTGAGTTTTCCAGCGTTTGCTCGGGGGTCTTGGGATGTTTGACCAGTGCCGATGGCTACCTCATCGTACAATGCCTGTGGCAGTCGAGGTTCTCGACCCTGTGTTATAAAAGCAGGGGTGTAGCCTGTAGATGCCGATACACTAGTGTTGACTGCCAAAGTGATCTCCGGCAATGCTTCATCCCAGCACCGTTGATTTGTCCCTGCATATTGCGCTATCATCGTTTTTACGGTGCGATTTGCTCGTTCTGTTGGATTTTCCTGTGGTGTGTATGGTGCTGTATATTGATGTTTCACACCCAAATCCTGCAAGAAGTCTTTGAAAGCCTTGCTCGTAAACTGTGCGCCGTTGTCAGTGATGAGGACTTTCGGTACACCAAACCTTGCCAGTATTCTCTCCCTGAACGCCTTCTGTAGGGCTGCCGCCGTTGCACTCCGCAACGATATCAGTTCGGTCCACTTCGAAAATCGGTCTATAAATACTAACAATGTCGTATTTCCGTGTTTTGACCGTGGTAATGGACCTACGAAATCTGCGCATACCGTTGCTCTATATAGATTACCAGACTCCTCCAAGTAGTCTGGGAATTTTTCTTGGGTCCTTGCCAATCTTATGTAGCATCTTCTGTACCCATTTGCAGTCCGTGCCGCCGATATTTTCTGTTTCATTTTGGGCATCGACTCGTGCGCAGATCACCTGTTCCAGTGGTTGCCTGGATAGCGCGTCTGCCACTACATTCAGCTTTCCTTTCCGATAAGCCACTTCGTAATCGTACTGTTGTAACTCAGACGCCCATCTGGCGATACGACCGGTGGGGCTGTCGATAGAGTTTAACCATTTTAACGCCATGTGGTCTGTCACGACCGCGAAATGGTAACCCTCTAGGTATGGTCTCATCTTTTGAATTGCCCAGACGATTGCCAAGCATTCTTTCTCTGTTGCTGAATAGTTTATCTCGGGACCGTGGAGTGTTCTACTGGCATATGCGATCACCCGCTCTCCCTCGCTGGATTCCTGCGTGAGTATGGCTCCTAATCCATAGTTGCTAGCATCAGTTTGCAATGTAAACTGCTGGCTGAAATCGGGACACGCCAAGACTGAGGCCTTTGTCAGCTTCTCCTTCACCATCTCGAACGCCTGCTGATGCTGTTCGCTCCATACCCACTTTACGCCTTTCTTCAATAATCCGTTGAGGGGATGTACCGTGTTCGAAAAATCAGGAACAAATCGCCTATACCAAGATGCCACTCCAAGATATTGTCGCAGCTCCTTGACATTCGTGGGTGGTTTTAATTGTGAAATTGCAGCCACTTTATCCGGGTCGATGGATATTCCATGGTCGGTTACCAAGTGACCTAGATGTTTTAATTCTTTTTTGAAGAAGTCGCACTTGTCGACGTTGATCTTCAAATTCGCTGCCCGCAGTCGTCGAAACACCTCTTTTAAATTGGCCATGTGGTCCTCCAACGTTTTCCACATGACAATGATGTCGTCCAGGTATGAGAAAGCATGGGGCAACATTTCCGGGCCAATCACCCGATCCAACGCACGCTGGAACGTTGCCGGCGCTGAATGAAGTCCGAATGGCATGACTTTCCAATGGAATAATCCTCTGCCTGGGACGGTGAATGCGGTCAATGGTCGACTTGATTTTTCCATTGGGATTTGCCAATAGCCGTCTTTCAAATCGAGGCTCGTTATGTAGTGAGCTTCCCTCAGTTGATCCAAAATGTGGTGTACTCTGGGTAAAGGATATGCGTCCTTGACCGATCGACTGTTTAATTGCCGGAAGTCGACACACAGTCTCCATTTGCCCGTCTTTTTCTTGACCATCACTATCGGTGCGCTGTGTGGACTGTTAGAAGCCTCGATACATCCTTTGGCGAGCAGTTCGTCGATCTGCTTGTTGATCTCCTCCTGCATTCTTGTTGTCTCCTTCTCGATTGGTTCTTCTTCTTGTGTTACTTGCTCTTGTGTTACTTGTTCTTGTGTTACTTGCTCTTGTGTTACTTGTTCTTGTGTTACTTGCTCTTGTACGTGTGCCGTGGTGACCACCGAGAGTCTCTCCTCTCGTCCTTTGTTGATTTGTCGACGAGTCGGTATTCTGACTTCGATGCCGGCGCATTCAAAGATTGTTCCGATATTAGACAGAAAATCCCATCCCAGCACCAATTCTTCGATGACTCCTGGTAGGACTAATAGCGGCATCTCCACCTTTTTGTTTCCTAGTTTGATCTGCACCTCCCCTTGTTCCGTCACGACACCCGTTCGGCCATCTGCCAATCGCACCTGTTTTTGTGTTGCTCCCAATTCAAATTCTTCTTCTTCACACAACGTCACTGCTAACTGCTCGCTTATGAAACTGCTCGTTGCCCCCGTGTCGATGGTAGCGTTGTAGAGGTTTTTGCCGATTTGAACTGTTGCCGACAGGCGTTGGCCCTCGTCCTTCAACATGCCGATTAATTGTGTGGAGCCGCTTCTATCGGCATCCGCTCGCTCCTGGGCGCTGGATGCCGTCGATCGTTTCCCTGTCGGCAACACTGAACTGTGCGAACAGTTGCTCTGTCTGCTGACGTCACGACACATGTGTACAGTGGGCCGACTCCTATGTTCTATGTTCCGTTGCTGAATTCACTTGTTTGTCTTGTTTTTTTTTTATATATATTTATATCTGCTCATATAAATATATATATTCCCCTCCTTCTTCGGGAAAAAAAAAATTGTGTGGGCGTGGTAGAGTTGCCACCCTTAATAAAAAAAATTGGATTTTTATATTAAAAAAAAAAATTCCTTGTATATTTTTTTTTGTTGTCCCTTCGAGTGTGTTCGCCGTGTGTGGTGCAAAAAAATTTTGATATGGTAGGGTTGTCACCCAAAAAAAAAAATTTTTTTTTTTTTTTTTAAAACAAATCCTTGTGCTTCGTGCATGTGCCCGCCGTGTAAAAAAAAAATTGTTGGGTGTGGTAGGGTTGCCACCCAAAAAAAATTTTTTTTTTTTTTAAAAACAAATCCTTGTGCTTCGTGCATGTGCCCGCCGTGTAAAAAAAAAATGTTGGGTGAGGTAGGGTTGCCACCCAAAAAAAAAAAATTTTTTTTTTAAAACAAATCCTTGTTCTTCGTGCATGTGCCCGCCGTGTAAAAAAAAATTTTTAAGTAGGGTTGCCACAAAAAAAAATTTTAGTTGCTACTCTGACCTGCAGCGTGTGGTTTCAGGTCTCCCACGTGTGCTCTTCGTACTTTCTTGTCCACCTGGGATTGTAATTTACAAATTACTGGTGATACGAAGTCCACGATCTGATATGGTCCTCCAAACCTAGGTGCCAATTTTGCCGCGAATCCGTCCGCCGCGTTGGACAGATGGTGCTCCTTCAACCACACCTGCTCTCACACGATGGGTTTCCATGGTCTCCTGCGTAGATTATAATATCTGGCCTGGTCCTGTGCAACTTTCTCCAGGCTTCTGCGTACTATCTCGAAAATTTTCTTGAGTTTTCCAGCGTTTGCTCGGGGGTCTTGGGATGTTTGACCAGTGCCGATGGCTACCTCATCGTACAATGCCTGTGGCAGTCGAGGTTCTCGACCCTGTGTTATAAAAGCAGGGGTGTAGCCTGTAGATGCCGATACACTAGTGTTGACTGCCAAAGTGATCTCCGGCAATGCTTCATCCCAGCACCGTTGATTTGTCCCTGCATATTGCGCTATCATCGTTTTTACGGTGCGATTTGCTCGTTCTGTTGGATTTTCCTGTGGTGTGTATGGTGCTGTATATTGATGTTTCACACCCAAATCCTGCAAGAAGTCTTTGAAAGCCTTGCTCGTAAACTGTGCGCCGTTGTCAGTGATGAGGACTTTCGGTACACCAAACCTTGCCAGTATTCTCTCCCTGAACGCCTTCTGTAGGGCTGCCGCCGTTGCACTCCGCAATACGCAGTACGCATAAAACAACATATGCATGCATCTGAAGAGATGCAGCATACATGCATTTACAGTTAATTAAGCTTAGCATAGAATAACATTAAGATCTCCTCTAACCAATGTAATTAAACCTAGCCATAAGAACCAATGTAAACCCAAGATATAAATACGGGCCCTGCGGTCCCAATAAATCATTGAACATAAAACAATCAACCCTTCGCCTTCTATATGGCGATCCTGCCAAAATAACCGGCACATAAATATAAAAAAAAAAAAAAAAAAACAAAAACTTTGCCAAAATAACCGGCAATTATAATATAATATATATAAAATATCCTGCCAAAATTACCGGCATATTATGAACAGTGTACACCACATTGCTGTGCAAAGAGCCATTGCCGAAAATCCTCGGGCTGGACCCAAGCCTCTGACCATAGAGACATACAGAGCAAGGCAACCGGCATTCCAAGTGGCTCAAGACAGGAGGGTCAGAGAAGAGGACCAACTGACCAGAATCCCTGAAGTCAGGACCCCCAAACGAAGAGGAGGAGCAACAGCCAAGCTGCGCAGAGAACGAGCAGATCTTCTGGAAAGGGTCAACGCTGACCCACCTTTACCATGGGGAGAGTCGTCAGCGCTATGGCTACAAATTGACGCTTTGGAACGACTGCAAAAGCAAAAGCAGCGAGCGGGCGCACAAAGACAACAGCAGAAGCAGCAGAGAAGCCAAGCGATAGCAGCAGAGCAGCAGCAGCAAAGCAGAAGAAGCACGCCAGCCCAACACCTTGGAGTAACAATAACAAAAAAAAAAAAAAATAAGTATTGTAACAAAAACAAAAAAAAACAAGGGGGCTCCGCCCCCTGCTCGCTTCGCTCGCCTACCCCCGGCTCGCTTCGCTCGCGATGAGGTGTGGTATGTCTACAGTCGAGCGCACTCGACAGTAACTTGCTCGATACCCAAACGTTCACAACCGATTAATTCAATTTCAGTAAAATATGGTCAACATAAAATGCTACAGACTATATGCTATCCTATAGCCTACAGTTAGGGGTGCTAGTCTGTGACAGAACTGGTATTAATACTAACTATAATACAATACGTGAATAATAAAATACAGATTATATTATATATATATATTTAGTTACTCTTTTCACAAAATCAAAGAAAATACAAGTTGTTAAAAAAGTACAAATTGTAATAAAGAAAATAGTTGACAAAAAAAAAGGAAATAGTTGACAAAAAAAAAAAAAAAAAAAAGTTGCACATGGGCAAGATTGAAACGGGATTCGAACTCTCGACTCATCGCCTCAAAATACACGGCTCTATCATCAGAGCCATCGGAGCATTATATTTGCATGTGGCAATATCAATGTATATCATTTTTTTTCGTTGTACGTTTTGCACGTTTCTTTTGTTTCAATTATGTCTCGCTCGTTAGAAGAGAAGCCCTACATACACACATACATACATGTGCAAATAAAGCTATTTATAGAACCAAATTCGTTTTGCTGCTAATCCATGGTACTGATTGCAAAATGTGCATCACATAAAATTATTGATTAAGTATGTAAAGTATTCATTTAAAAAGTATGTAATTACTAATTAATATGTAATTAATTTAATGCAATGAAAAAAAAAATAAAAATAATAATAATAATAAATAATTTGGTTCAAAACAAAGAGTTGTTTTGATCCCGAGTCCAATGTACCCACAAATCGCATGCATTGCTGCCAGTTTTGTACCAAAATCTGGCCACTGCACGTAGGCATGAGAAATGTGAAGTTTTGATTTAATATCTTCTGTATTTGTTATCCGATTGCAATGCAGTTTTCAGGATGCATTATCAAAATTGTGTTTAGTGTGTGTGCAGATTTTGACATCTGTACCTATTAAATTGGCCTTGTATTTGGATATTTTAGTTTTTTGTCGATTACAGGATAATTGGGGGGCGTGGCAAAATTCTAAAATAAACTTGATCTGCGTGCGCAACATAGCAGTATTGTCACCAAATTTGAAATCTCTATCTCTTATAGTCTCTGAGATCCAGGTGATTATATTTTCTCCATATATCATATTTTCTCAAACTACTTCCCTGTTTATAAACCGATCTCAATGAAATTTTCAGCACACCTCAGGACTCGTCCCCCCATCCTGTGTGCCAAGTCTCAATGCTGTAGCTTTAATAGTGCTCTTGTTATTAGATTTTATATCATTTATGTGGGCGGACGTGGGCGGGGTCAAATTTAAATACAAACTTAGTATAGATCAACATCCTAGGAGTACTGTCACCAAATTTGGTTGCTCTTACTTTTATAGTTGCGGAGATATATGTGTTCAAAATTCTGTACCATAATCGACACGAATCTAATAGGCTCTATACCCATTTTTTGGGTATCGAGCTAAATATATAATACTTAAATAAAAACAAGTGTGCCTTTTTTTGAGCACCTTGGCGTTATGGCGATACTCGCCGGCGCAAAATAAATTAAAAATGCATTTATAATATACAAAAATATATTTATATGCCCATATACCTATAGCAACATATATACAAACAAAAAAAAAAAAACTGTACAATTACGATAACAAAACATTGAAACATTAACATAAGCTTTATGCTACTGCAAATGCAGCGAATAGACAGACCAAAACAAAAAAAAAGTTTTCTTGAGATGCACAGTGGGTTAAGATTCATTATAAAGCAAACAAAAATTACAATGGTAGAAAATTAGTTAAAATTAAATAAAAATTATTAACGAATAATACTGGAAAATTTTATTATATAGTTCTAAAATAAATATATGGATTGGACAGATTTAGTCAATAAAATAGCACCTCATAAGGAAACTTTTTATAAGTCTTACAAATGCCTAAATAAATCTATACCAATCAAACAAACAACCATTGCAAAACATTTGCAAATACTATTCGAAAATTATAATATTATTAGAGAAAGATTGCATAAAAATCAAACAAATTTCAGCCTTCTACAGGAACATCAAGCACATGATATTTTTTTATCTTTATGGAATAATTTAGAATACATAACTTCAAAACATAAAGTAATTATATTTTTACCAAGACAATTAGATATAGCAGCTAGTTACGAATTCATGCTCATGGGCACGGAATTAGAAACAGAATCAAAAAAACCAAATTTTAATACTGACCAACAAGAACAAAAACCAGACAAGATGCCACAAACAATTATAGAATTTTTAAATTCAGCTTTGAGAATTGTTCAAGACTTTGATGGTGGGGCCGAAAATCTACAGAGCTTCATAGATGCCCTAGAACTTTTGAATGACATAAAAGATACACACGAAGCAACTGCAATAAGATTTATAAAAACAAAATTAAAAGGAGACGCTAGAATAATTATTACAAATGAAAGCACAATTACTGACATAATAAACAAACTAAAAGAAACAATTAAGGGTGAATCTGTTGCTGTAATAGAAGCTAAAATTTTGAATAAGACACAAACAGGACTATCAGCAACAACATATTCAAATGAAATAGAAAAACTGACAAAAGCTTTAACACGCGCATATATTTTAGATGACCTAAGACCTAATATAGCAAACAAATACGCGACTCAGACTGCAGTAAAGGCCATATTTAAAAACTGCAACATTGAAAAAGTAAAAACAATAATGGAAGCAGGACAATTCAATAATATGAATGAAGTTATTTCTAAATTCGTGAGTAGTTGCACTGAAGCAACAGGTCACAATAAAACGATCCTATTCACACGACAAAATAATCGAAACAATTACAACAATAGACAAAGAAATCCCAATTACACCTACGGTAACAATACTTACTATAATAATAACAACAGGAATAACAACAACCGAAATTACAACAACAGGTATAATAACAACGGAAATAACACCAACAGTAGATACAACAACACTAATAATTCAAATAATAATAACAGAAACAATGAAAATCGAAACGTTAGAATTACAAATGAAACAAGTCACGAAAATTCACAGCAGGAAAACTGCGAAAGTCCCCTGGTAACAAATTAAAGTCACATAAAATATATAATTTAAGTTTAAGCCTCAACAGTTTCGTCAATCTAAATACAGACAAAACAAAAATATTCAAGTTTTTGGTAGACACAGGTGCAGATGCCTCATAAAGCAAGGAAAGCTCATAAATTTAGTTAACATAGATCGAACAAAACAGACAAGTTTAAATGGAATAGGTCAAGAAACAATCAAGTCGATAGGTGAAATAAAGTTAAACTTGCAAGCGAGCAATTTCTTAATATATCATGCGTTTCAAGTCGTTGATGATAATTTCCCAATACCTTGCGATGGAATCATAGGACTTGACTTCATTAAGGTGAAAGCAATAAATCCACAATAGAACAAGAATTAACAGCAATCCATTGGGCTATTCAGTACTTTAAACCATACATATACGGAAAGAAGTTTTTAATAAAAACTGATCACCAACTATTAACATACATTTTTTCATTAAAAAATCCATCTTCAAAACTTAAAACAAAAGCCAAACTAACAACATATGAACTAAACGGTTATCACAGACCCAAACCAAAAGCTCAGTACACATAAAACAACATATGCATGCATCTGAAGAGATGCAGCATACATGCATTTACAGTTAATTAAGCTTAGCATAGAATAACATTAAGATCTCCACTAACCAATGTAATTAAACCTAGCCATAAGAACCAATGTAAACCCAAGATATAAATACGGGCCCTGCGGTCCCAATAAATCATTGAACATAAAACAATCAACCCTTCGCCTTCTATAGATATCAGTTCGGTCCACTTCGAAAATCGGTCTATAAATACTAACAATGTCGTATTTCCGTGTTTTGACCGTGGTAATGGACCTACGAAATCTGCGCATACCGTTGCCCATGGTTCCGCTGGAATCTGGGTTAGCATCTGGCCGGCTGCCTGTAACTGGTTCGGTTTGTATCGTTGACAGACCTCGCACCGTTGTACATAGTTGCGGACATCCCGGTGTAACCCTGGCCAATAGTATCGTGCCGCCACTCTAGCTATTGTTTTTCTTGCCCCTGTGTGTCCTGCTGCTACTGCATCAAGATTTTCGTGCAATACCCGTTGCCTCTTCATCGTTGGTACGCATAATTTCCATGCTGGTACATCCTCATGCCCGGCTCGGTGAGGGATGTGTCTATATAGATTACCAGACTCCTCCAAGTAGTCTGGGAATTTTCTTGGGTCCTTGCCAATCTTATGTAGCATCTTCTGTACCCATTTGCAGTCCGTGCCGCCGATATTTTCTGTTTCATTTTGGGCATCGACTCGTGCGCAGATCACCTGTTCCAGTGGTTGCCTGGATAGCGCGTCTGCCACTACATTCAGCTTTCCTTTCCGATAAGCCACTTCGTAATCGTACTGTTGTAACTCAAACGCCCATCTGGCGATACGACCGGTGGGGCTGTCGATAGAGTTTAACCATTTTAACGCCATGTGGTCTGTCACGACCGCGAAATGGTAACCCTCTAGGTATGGTCTCATCTTTTGAATTGCCCAGACGATTGCCAAGCATTCTTTCTCTGTTGCTGAATAGTTTATCTCGGGACCGTGGAGTGTTCTACTGGCATATGCGATCACCCGCTCTCCCTCGCTGGATTCCTGCGTGAGTATGGCTCCTAATCCATAGTTGCTAGCATCAGTTTGCAATGTGAACTGCTGGCTGAAATCGGGACACGCCAAGACTGAGGCCTTTGTCAGCTTCTCCTTCACCATCTCGAACGCCTGCTGATGCTGTTCGCTCCATACCCACTTTACGCCTTTCTTCAATAATCCGTTGAGGGGATGTACCGTGTTCGAAAAATCAGGAACAAATCGCCTATACCAAGATGCCACTCCAAGATATTGTCGCAGCTCCTTGACATTCGTGGGTGGTTTTAATTGTGAAATTGCAGCCACTTTATCCGGGTCGATGGATATTCCATGGTCGGTTACCAAGTGACCTAGATGTTTTAATTCTTTTTTGAAGAAGTCGCACTTGTCGACGTTGATCTTCAAATTCGCTGCCCGCAGTCGTCGAAACACCTCTTTTAAATTGGCCATGTGGTCCTCCAACGTTTTCCCCATGACAATGATGTCGTCCAGGTATGAGAAAGCATGGGGCAACATTTCCGGGCCAATCACCCGATCCAACGCACGCTGGAACGTTGCCGGCGCTGAATGAAGTCCGAATGGCATGACTTTCCAATGGAATAATCCTCTGCCTGGGACGGTGAATGCGGTCAATGGTCGACTTGATTTTTCCATTGGGATTTGCCAATAGCCGTCTTTCAAATCGAGGCTCGTTATGTAGTGAGCTTCCCTCAGTTGATCCAAAATGTGGTGTACTCTGGGTAAAGGATATGCGTCCTTGACCGATCGACTGTTTAATTGCCGGAAGTCGACACACAGTCTCCATTTGCCCGTCTTTTTCTTGACCATCACTATCGGTGCGCTGTGTGGACTGTTAGAAGCCTCGATACATCCTTTGGCGAGCAGTTCGTCGATCTGCTTGTTGATCTCCTCCTGCATTCTTGTTGTCTCCTTCTCGATTGGTTCTTCTTCTTGTGTTACTTGCTCTTGTGTTACTTGTTCTTGTGTTACTTGCTCTTGTGTTACTTGTTCTTGTGTTACTTGCTCTTGTACGTGTGCCGTGGTGACCACCGAGAGTCTCTCCTCTCGTCCTTTGTTGATTTGTCGACGAGTCGGTATTCTGACTTCGATGCCGGCGCATTCAAAGATTGTTCCGATATTAGACAGAAAATCCCATCCCAGCACCAATTCTTCGATGACTCCTGGTAGGACTAATAGCGGCATCTCCACCTTTTTGTTTCCTAGTTTGATCTGCACCTCCCCTTGTTCCGTCACGACACCCGTTCGGCCATCTGCCAATCGCACCTGTTTTTGTGTTGCTCCCAATTCAAATTCTTCTTCTTCACACAACGTCACTGCTAACTGCTCGCTTATGAAACTGCTCGTTGCCCCCGTGTCGATGGTAGCGTTGTAGAGGTTTTTGCCGATTTGAACTGTTGCCGACAGGCGTTGGCCCTCGTCCTTCAACATGCCGATTAATTGTGTGGAGCCGCTTCTATCGGCATCCGCTCGCTCCTGGGCGCTGGATGCCGTCGATCGTTTCCCTGTCGGCAACACTGAACTGTGCGAACAGTTGCTCTGTCTGCTGACGTCACGACACATGTGTACAGTGGGCCGACTCCTATGTTCTATGTTCCGTTGCTGAATTCACTTGTTTGTCTTGTTTTTTTTTTATATATATTTATATCTGCTCATATAAATATATATATTCCCCTCCTTCTTCGGGAAAAAAAAAATTGTGTGGGCGTGGTAGAGTTGCCACCCTTAATAAAAAAAATTGGATTTTTATGTTAAAAAAAAAAATTCCTTGTATATTTTTTTTTGTTGTCCCTTCGAGTGTGTTCGCCGTGTGTGGTGCAAAAAAATTTTGATATGGTAGGGTTGTCACCCAAAAAAAATAATTTTTTTTTTTTTTTTTAAAACAAATCCTTGTGCTTCGTGCATGTGCCCGCCGTGTAAAAAAAAAATTGTTGCGTGTGGTAGGGTTGCCACCCAAAAAAAATTTTTTTTTTTTTTAAAAACAAATCCTTGTGCTTCGTGCATGTGCCCGCCGTGTAAAAAAAAAATGTTGGGTGAGGTAGGGTTGCCACCCAAAAAAAAAAAATTTTTTTTTTAAAACAAATCCTTGTTCTTCGTGCATGTGCCCGCCGTGTAAAAAAAAATTTTTAAGTAGGGTTGCCACAAAAAAAAATTTTAGTTGCTACTCTGACCTGCAGCGTGTGGTTTCAGGTCTCCCACGTGTGCTCTTCGTACTTTCTTGTCCACCTGGGATTGTAATTTACAAATTACTGGTGATACGAAGTCCACGATCTGATATGGTCCTCCAAACCTAGGTGCCAATTTTGCCGCGAATCCGTCCGCCGCGTTGGACAGATGGTGCTCCTTCAACCACACCTGCTCTCACACGATGGGTTTCCATGGTCTCCTGCGTAGATTATAATATCTGGCCTGGTCCTGTGCAACTTTCTCCAGGCTTCTGCGTACTATCTCGAAAATTTTCTTGAGTTTTCCAGCGTTTGCTCGGGGGTCTTGGGATGTTTGACCAGTGCCGATGGCTACCTCATCGTACAATGCCTGTGGCAGTCGAGGTTCTCGACCCTGTGTTATAAAAGCAGGGGTGTAGCCTGTAGATGCCGATACACTAGTGTTGACTGCCAAAGTGATCTCCGGCAATGCTTCATCCCAGCACCGTTGATTTGTCCCTGCATATTGCGCTATCATCGTTTTTACGGTGCGATTTGCTCGTTCTGTTGGATTTTCCTGTGGTGTGTATGGTGCTGTATATTGATGTTTCACACCCAAATCCTGCAAGAAGTCTTTGAAAGCCTTGCTCGTAAACTGTGCGCCGTTGTCAGTGATGAGGACTTTCGGTACACCAAACCTTGCCAGTATTCTCTCCCTGAACGCCTTCTGTAGGGCTGCCGCCGTTGCACTCCGCAACGATATCAGTTCGGTCCACTTCGAAAATCGGTCTATAAATACTAACAATGTCGTATTTCCGTGTTTTGACCGTGGTAATGGACCTACGAAATCTGCGCATACCGTTGCTCTATATAGATTACCAGACTCCTCCAAGTAGTCTGGGAATTTTTCTTGGGTCCTTGCCAATCTTATGTAGCATCTTCTGTACCCATTTGCAGTCCGTGCCGCCGATATTTTCTGTTTCATTTTGGGCATCGACTCGTGCGCAGATCACCTGTTCCAGTGGTTGCCTGGATAGCGCGTCTGCCACTACATTCAGCTTTCCTTTCCGATAAGCCACTTCGTAATCGTACTGTTGTAACTCAGACGCCCATCTGGCGATACGACCGGTGGGGCTGTCGATAGAGTTTAACCATTTTAACGCCATGTGGTCTGTCACGACCGCGAAATGGTAACCCTCTAGGTATGGTCTCATCTTTTGAATTGCCCAGACGATTGCCAAGCATTCTTTCTCTGTTGCTGAATAGTTTATCTCGGGACCGTGGAGTGTTCTACTGGCATATGCGATCACCCGCTCTCCCTCGCTGGATTCCTGCGTGAGTATGGCTCCTAATCCATAGTTGCTAGCATCAGTTTGCAATGTAAACTGCTGGCTGAAATCGGGACACGCCAAGACTGAGGCCTTTGTCAGCTTCTCCTTCACCATCTCGAACGCCTGCTGATGCTGTTCGCTCCATACCCACTTTACGCCTTTCTTCAATAATCCGTTGAGGGGATGTACCGTGTTCGAAAAATCAGGAACAAATCGCCTATACCAAGATGCCACTCCAAGATATTGTCGCAGCTCCTTGACATTCGTGGGTGGTTTTAATTGTGAAATTGCAGCCACTTTATCCGGGTCGATGGATATTCCATGGTCGGTTACCAAGTGACCTAGATGTTTTAATTCTTTTTTGAAGAAGTCGCACTTGTCGACGTTGATCTTCAAATTCGCTGCCCGCAGTCGTCGAAACACCTCTTTTAAATTGGCCATGTGGTCCTCCAACGTTTTCCACATGACAATGATGTCGTCCAGGTATGAGAAAGCATGGGGCAACATTTCCGGGCCAATCACCCGATCCAACGCACGCTGGAACGTTGCCGGCGCTGAATGAAGTCCGAATGGCATGACTTTCCAATGGAATAATCCTCTGCCTGGGACGGTGAATGCGGTCAATGGTCGACTTGATTTTTCCATTGGGATTTGCCAATAGCCGTCTTTCAAATCGAGGCTCGTTATGTAGTGAGCTTCCCTCAGTTGATCCAAAATGTGGTGTACTCTGGGTAAAGGATATGCGTCCTTGACCGATCGACTGTTTAATTGCCGGAAGTCGACACACAGTCTCCATTTGCCCGTCTTTTTCTTGACCATCACTATCGGTGCGCTGTGTGGACTGTTAGAAGCCTCGATACATCCTTTGGCGAGCAGTTCGTCGATCTGCTTGTTGATCTCCTCCTGCATTCTTGTTGTCTCCTTCTCGATTGGTTCTTCTTCTTGTGTTACTTGCTCTTGTGTTACTTGTTCTTGTGTTACTTGCTCTTGTGTTACTTGTTCTTGTGTTACTTGCTCTTGTACGTGTGCCGTGGTGACCACCGAGAGTCTCTCCTCTCGTCCTTTGTTGATTTGTCGACGAGTCGGTATTCTGACTTCGATGCCGGCGCATTCAAAGATTGTTCCGATATTAGACAGAAAATCCCATCCCAGCACCAATTCTTCGATGACTCCTGGTAGGACTAATAGCGGCATCTCCACCTTTTTGTTTCCTAGTTTGATCTGCACCTCCCCTTGTTCCGTCACGACACCCGTTCGGCCATCTGCCAATCGCACCTGTTTTTGTGTTGCTCCCAATTCAAATTCTTCTTCTTCACACAACGTCACTGCTAACTGCTCGCTTATGAAACTGCTCGTTGCCCCCGTGTCGATGGTAGCGTTGTAGAGGTTTTTGCCGATTTGAACTGTTGCCGACAGGCGTTGGCCCTCGTCCTTCAACATGCCGATTAATTGTGTGGAGCCGCTTCTATCGGCATCCGCTCGCTCCTGGGCGCTGGATGCCGTCGATCGTTTCCCTGTCGGCAACACTGAACTGTGCGAACAGTTGCTCTGTCTGCTGACGTCACGACACATGTGTACAGTGGGCCGACTCCTATGTTCTATGTTCCGTTGCTGAATTCACTTGTTTGTCTTGTTTTTTTTTTATATATATTTATATCTGCTCATATAAATATATATATTCCCCTCCTTCTTCGGGAAAAAAAAAATTGTGTGGGCGTGGTAGAGTTGCCACCCTTAATAAAAAAAATTGGATTTTTATGTTAAAAAAAAAAATTCCTTGTATATTTTTTTTTGTTGTCCCTTCGAGTGTGTTCGCCGTGTGTGGTGCAAAAAAATTTTGATATGGTAGGGTTGTCACCCAAAAAAAAAAATTTTTTTTTTTTTTTTTAAAACAAATCCTTGTGCTTCGTGCATGTGCCCGCCGTGTAAAAAAAAAATTGTTGGGTGTGGTAGGGTTGCCACCCAAAAAAAATTTTTTTTTTTTTTAAAAACAAATCCTTGTGCTTCGTGCATGTGCCCGCCGTGTAAAAAAAAAATGTTGGGTGAGGTAGGGTTGCCACCCAAAAAAAAAAAATTTTTTTTTTAAAACAAATCCTTGTTCTTCGTGCATGTGCCCGCCGTGTAAAAAAAAATTTTTAAGTAGGGTTGCCACAAAAAAAAATTTTAGTTGCTACTCTGACCTGCAGCGTGTGGTTTCAGGTCTCCCACGTGTGCTCTTCGTACTTTCTTGTCCACCTGGGATTGTAATTTACAAATTACTGGTGATACGAAGTCCACGATCTGATATGGTCCTCCAAACCTAGGTGCCAATTTTGCCGCGAATCCGTCCGCCGCGTTGGACAGATGGTGCTCCTTCAACCACACCTGCTCTCACACGATGGGTTTCCATGGTCTCCTGCGTAGATTATAATATCTGGCCTGGTCCTGTGCAACTTTCTCCAGGCTTCTGCGTACTATCTCGAAAATTTTCTTGAGTTTTCCAGCGTTTGCTCGGGGGTCTTGGGATGTTTGACCAGTGCCGATGGCTACCTCATCGTACAATGCCTGTGGCAGTCGAGGTTCTCGACCCTGTGTTATAAAAGCAGGGGTGTAGCCTGTAGATGCCGATACACTAGTGTTGACTGCCAAAGTGATCTCCGGCAATGCTTCATCCCAGCACCGTTGATTTGTCCCTGCATATTGCGCTATCATCGTTTTTACGGTGCGATTTGCTCGTTCTGTTGGATTTTCCTGTGGTGTGTATGGTGCTGTATATTGATGTTTCACACCCAAATCCTGCAAGAAGTCTTTGAAAGCCTTGCTCGTAAACTGTGCGCCGTTGTCAGTGATGAGGACTTTCGGTACACCAAACCTTGCCAGTATTCTCTCCCTGAACGCCTTCTGTAGGGCTGCCGCCGTTGCACTCCGCAACGATATCAGTTCGGTCCACTTCGAAAATCGGTCTATAAATACTAACAATGTCGTATTTCCGTGTTTTGACCGTGGTAATGGACCTACGAAATCTGCGCATACCGTTGCTCTATATAGATTACCAGACTCCTCCAAGTAGTCTGGGAATTTTTCTTGGGTCCTTGCCAATCTTATGTAGCATCTTCTGTACCCATTTGCAGTCCGTGCCGCCGATATTTTCTGTTTCATTTTGGGCATCGACTCGTGCGCAGATCACCTGTTCCAGTGGTTGCCTGGATAGCGCGTCTGCCACTACATTCAGCTTTCCTTTCCGATAAGCCACTTCGTAATCGTACTGTTGTAACTCAAACGCCCATCTGGCGATACGACCGGTGGGGCTGTCGATAGAGTTTAACCATTTTAACGCCATGTGGTCTGTCACGACCGCGAAATGGTAACCCTCTAGGTATGGTCTCATCTTTTGAATTGCCCAGACGATTGCCAAGCATTCTTTCTCTGTTGCTGAATAGTTTATCTCGGGACCGTGGAGTGTTCTACTGGCATATGCGATCACCCGCTCTCCCTCGCTGGATTCCTGCGTGAGTATGGCTCCTAATCCATAGTTGCTAGCATCAGTTTGCAATGTGAACTGCTGGCTGAAATCGGGACACGCCAAGACTGAGGCCTTTGTCAGCTTCTCCTTCACCATCTCGAACGCCTGCTGATGCTGTTCGCTCCATACCCACTTTACGCCTTTCTTCAATAATCCGTTGAGGGGATGTACCGTGTTCGAAAAATCAGGAACAAATCGCCTATACCAAGATGCCACTCCAAGATATTGTCGCAGCTCCTTGACATTCGTGGGTGGTTTTAATTGTGAAATTGCAGCCACTTTATCCGGGTCGATGGATATTCCATGGTTGGTTACCAAGTGACCTAGATATTTTAATTCTTTTTTGAAGAAGTCGCACTTGTCGACGTTGATCTTCAAATTCGCTGCCCGCAGTCGTCGAAACACCTCTTTTAAATTGGCCATGTGGTCCTCCAACGTTTTCCCCATGACAATGATGTCGTCCAGGTATGAGAAAGCATGGGGCAACATTTCCGGGCCAATCACCCGATCCAACGCTGAATGAAGTCCGAATGGCATGACTTTCCAATGGAATAATCCTCTGCCTGGGACGGTGAATGCGGTCAATGGTCGACTTGATTTTTCCATTGGGATTTGCCAATAGCCGTCTTTCAAATCGAGGCTCGTTATGTAGTGAGCTTCCCTCAGTTGATCCAAAATGTGGTGTACTCTGGGTAAAGGATATGCGTCCTTGACCGATCGACTGTTTAATTGCCGGAAGTCGACACACAGTCTCCATTTGCCCGTCTTTTTCTTGACCATCACTATCGGTGCGCTGTGTGGACTGTTAGAAGCCTCGATACATCCTTTGGCGAGCAGTTCGTCGATCTGCTTGTTGATCTCCTCCTGCATTCTTGTTGTCTCCTTCTCGATTGGTTCTTCTTCTTGTGTTACTTGTTCTTGTGTTACTTGCTCCTGTGTTACTTGTTCTTGTGTTACTTGCTCTTGTGTTACTTGTTCTTGTGTTACTTGCTCTTGTGTTACTTGTTCTTGTGTTACTTGCTCTTGTACGTGTGCCGTGGTGACCACCGAGAGTCTCTCCTCTCGTCCTTTGTTGATTTGTCGACGAGTCGGGATTCTGACTTCGATGCCGGCGCATTCAAAGATTGTTCCGATATTAGACAGAAAATCCCATCCCAGCACCAATTCTTCGATGACTCCTGGTAGGACTAATAGCGGCATCTCCACCTTTTTGTTTCCTAGTTTGATCTGCACCTCCCCTTGTTCCGTCACGACACCCGTTCGGCCATCTGCCAATCGCACCTGTTTTTGTGTTGCTCCCAATTCAAATTCTTCTTCTTCACACAACGTCACTGCTAACTGCTCGCTTATGAAACTGCTCGTTGCCCCCGTGTCGATGGTAGCGTTGTAGAGGTTTTTGCCGATTTGAACTGTTGCCGACAGGCGTTGGCCCTCGTCCTTCAACATGCTGATTAATTGTGTGGAGCCGCTTCTATCGGCATCCGCTCGCTCCTGGGCGCTGGATGCCGTCGATCGTTTCCCTGTCGGCAACACTGAACTGTGCGAATACCTATTCGTCCACATATCCAACAGAATAGAAGACTCGGGTTTTGACATTCTCTCGCCCAATGTCCTTCATTTCCACATCTTCTACATGCCTGTGTTAAGTTTGGAATATGCGTTGGCTGTCCCGCAAATGATCTTGTTGTTGGTTGTGGTTGTGACCTTGCGTTGTCTGTACAACGAGGACATGGGCCTCTGGTTTCTGTTGGCCTGGTGTCTTCTGTGGCCATTAGTCTGGGACGGTTTACACGAGTTCGTTGCCGCAATTTCTCCCTGTCTCGCTCCAGCTCTTCAAATTCTTCCGCTAGTTGCATTAGCTCGATCAAACTTCCGTTCTGATATGGTCTTGCGAATGCTCTGAAGTCGGGAAGGCTGCTGTTGTAGATCTTTTCCCGTTTCCTCTCCTTTGAAAGCCTTAAAGGCCTCATCAAAGTCTGCATCTCTACCATGAACTTCTTGAACGGTTCATCCATGCCCTGCTTTCTCCGAGCAACCTCCTCCGCCAGCTTTGAAAAGTAATCTCTCGGCAGGAAAAATTCCTGGAAGCTTATAGCGAACGATGTCCAGGTCCTCCCGTGCTCGTTATTCGCTATGTACCATTTGAGAGCCGTGCCTTTCAGTAGTTCTGGCATTGCTTGTGGTATCTGGTCCAGTTCTAAACCATAGGTTTCCGCCGACCATTCCACTTGCACCAGAAATTCTAAGGGCTTTGAGGTGCCATCAAATTTGAAGCTCCATTCCCTCACTTGTTTGGCTACTGCTGCATAATCCCGTGTTGGATTACTTTCTGTGTATTGCCGGTATTCGTGGTTCATGGTTGATGTGTTCTGTCGTTGCGATTCTTGTTCTTCTCGTCTCTGTTGTTGTTCCCGTCGCTGTGCCTCCGCGCTTATTGAAGCGACATCCATGCTCTCCAAATCTGCCACCATTGTGTTTTTTTCTGTCTTTTCCCTTGTAGTGGTAGTCTCCCTAAATGGAGATGCGCTGGCGTGTTTCTTGGCCAATGTATCTAACCGTACGGCGTGAGGCATCTGTCCTTCTTGTGTTTGGACCCATTCGCCGAAGTCCCTTCGCATCGCATCTACATTTCCGGTCAATGGGATCCCGAACTCGGTGCCATATTGCAGCAGTTCTTCCTTATTCAGGTTGTAAGCCCATGCTCGTACCATCTTGAAATATATCTGTTCTATTATTCGCAAGACCCTGCAAATTGGGCGCCAGTTGTAACGATTCTTAAAGCTTCACCGGGCTAACTCGGTCGGCGTTGTGGGTTTCGTGCAACAAATTTATATTTTGCAGCACTTGCGAATGAATCAGAACTCAGATATATTTTCAATATTTCAATGATGTGGTTTATTTGCGACTTCGATGCCGACTCTTAATTGTACAAAGGAAATGATTATGTAAATTGATTATGCTGACCTGTTTGGTCCGGTCGTCGTCCTGCCGAGTCGATCCTTGGTCGTCGGCTATAGTGCGGCGTGGTTCCGCCGTCCCTGGGGGGGGGGGGGGGGGGGGGGAAATCCTGGTAATATAACTCGGGAATGTCTTGATGGGGTCCTGGCAACGCGACGACAATTGGCTGGGGATCCTGGCAACGCGAGGATATTCTAAACTAGGTCCTGACAGCGCGAGGACAATTGGCTGGGGATCCTGGCAACGCGAGGATATTCTAAACTAGGTCCTGACAGCGCGAGGACAATTGGCTGGGGATCCTGGCAACGCGAGGATGTTCTGAACTAGGTCCTGACAGCGCGAGGACAATTGACTGGGGATCCTGGCAACGCGAGGATATCTAAACTGGGTCCTGACAACGCGAGGACAATTGGCTGGTGATCCTGGCAACGCGAGGATATTCTAAGCTAGGTCCTGACAACGCGAGGACAATTAGATCTCTACCTTCGAACTTCGCTACTTCTCAAAGACTGACTCGCATCTGTGACTGCATGCCCTTTTATAGTTTGTGAGCCGAAAACTAACGGCACATGCACTCACCAGTCAATTGTTTGTGAGTCGAAAACTAACGGCACATCCGTCGCGAGCGTCGCTGTAACGGTGACATGTTCCATGGGCGCCGCTGAGGGGGGTTCAAACCGTTGCTGCTGAAATAACTTGTATATTTTGTGAGAAACAAATATGTTTCTCACACCGTCTCCACCCACTTCCATTGATTTTTGGGGATCCTACCTCCCGAATCGCCTCGGTCAAGAACCCCTATAAGAATCCTTTCCTTGGCGATCTGGGCGAAGGATTTACCCAGCTGGACCCTCGATTTCTTGGCAGATGGGCCGGGAGTCTCCTGGGAGCGTTGCCTTTTTGCCTGAGCCTGTGCCTGCGCCCTAGGCGCCAGCTCGCTATAGGCGGGAAGCACGCTCTTGGCCCACGCCACCTTCTCTAGCCATTCCGCCGAGGGACTGGATTCTGCTCCCGCATTTTGTCGCTGAAGTATGCTACTTGCACTCCTTTTCTCAGCGTAAGAAAATTTTCTAGCGACGCTGGCTGTTGGAGGTTTCCCCATCACACCTGCACCTGAAGGTGGCACTGCCGCACTAGTGCTCTGCTGTGCCTCCGTGGTGAGACGAGATGGAAGAAACACTCCATCTACCCCAAGGCCCGGGTGGAAAACGGGTTTACTTGGACCAGCTTCGCTGGGTCCACCGGCTGGCATGGTGACCATCTCCGGCGACTGTATTCGGCTTTGGTCGTCATTTTTATTATTTTTTTGTGGTTTTTTTGTGTTTTTTATATTTTTTTTGTTATTTTGTTTGTTTAAATTTGTATTGTTTATAGAGTTCATGTTTTGATTCCCACGAGTTGCGGAGAAAGGGTGGTCCGCGTGCACAGAGATCCGCACTATGCAGGTAAGGTTATCACGACCGGACGGCGCCAGGTATCCGGCCGCTCCGTTTACGACTGGGATATTTTTGGTAAGGGCCCCCAGCCAGGCTAACTATCGGCACGGGTCGCATGACACCTTAGTCCGGCCCTCGTTACCTCAGACCATGACAGGAGGTTCAGGCATGCATTAAGACTATTTAGGAGCCATTCTACATGTCTTCGACAAATGTCTTGGCTAACACCAGTTCCCAGAGGAACCATTGGAGTGTTATTTCCAGTCGGCACCCTCGTGGAGGGTTCAGTCGAGGGTTTTGCCGACCTAAATAACATTAAATTTACATAGAATTCTAACACAACATTTATATAACTGCCAATATAACATTATTTAAATAAAATGATTTAACAGGTATTCGATGCTTAATATGTCAATACAACATTATTAGATAATAATTTAAAAAAAAAAAAAAATAATAATAAAAATAAAAATTAAAAATAGATAAAAAATCACCTTAAAAAAAAAAAATGTCCCAGACGGGAGTCAAACCCGCAAAAAAAAAAAATGTTGTTGGAGCGGGAATCGAACCCACGACCTAGATTTAAAAGAAAGTTTAAAACTTCGGTGGCTCAACCCATTGAGCCACACATGGCATTGCGTGCAAGCTGCCAAATTTCTATATTGGTTTTACAGGACTCTATTTCATAATTTTAAAAACGTTTGTTAACATTACATGTTATCATAACATTAATATATACAAATTGAATTTCCTTGCCCTTATAATTTAAAAGCCGAATTCTGAAACAAACTTGATCTGCTTGCAATACAGAGGAACCTACATACCAATTTTGGTGTCTCTAGCATTTAAAGTGCTCTTTTAATATGGATATGAAATTATCTATGTCGATTTTTGGGCGGTAAAGGGGGCGTGGCCGATTTCTGAAACAAACTTGATCTGCTTGCAATATAGACAAAGCTACATACCAAATTTGGTGTCTTTAGCTCTTATAGTCTCTGAGATCTAGGTGTTCATACAGAAGTCAGGACGTCAGGACAGCAGGACTTCAGGACAGACGGTCATTGCTATATCGACTCGGCTATTGATGCTGATCAAGAATATATATACTTTATGGGGTCTGCCACGCCTCCTTCTGCCTGTTACGCACATTTTCGTTAAAACAAGCCCAATAGTCCCCTGTACTTTTTAAAAATAAATAAAATTTACTAATCAATAAATGTAAGTAATAATATTAATAATAAACATTGTTATTATATTTGGAAAATAATAATATATTACATTATATTTTAAAAATATAATAATAATTATTAATGTTTATCAATATTATTTAGAACAAAAGACAGAAAATATAAAATTTGGAAATAAAAAAATATATAAAATAAAAAAATAAATAAAATGTAATAAATAAATAAATTTAAGTAATAATAATAATAATAATTACTAATATATTTTTAAAATATAATAATAATTATATAATATATTACTATTATATTTTTAAAATATAATAATAATTATAGGGTAAATTTAGCAAACTCGAGGTCATGTTTTTATATTGTCAATAGACACTTTTTGCCGATGGTGTTTCAACTCAATAACAGCAACAACAACAACTCACAAAGGGCAAGATCAGCTTTTACAGCTATTTGTCAATTTTTCGCCTTAGAATTCTCAACAGGTTCTAACGACGCAAGATTGACACTCAGCTTGAATCGCTGGTCAAGTCAGCAGAACGGTACTGATGATAGAGATTAGTGTCTCTTGAAACAGCAAGTGTTTTGTGTGTTGTTGTTGTTGTCAAAAAGTGTCTATTGACAATATAAAAACATGACCTCGAGTTTTCTAAACTTACCCTATTCAAAATAGAAAGGTTGCCAACCAACAAATAGTATCCATTATTAAATGGATTTTTACATTTGTTATTTAGTATAATAATAATTATAAAAATTTATTAATATTTATAAAAAAGAATATTATTTTGAAATAAAAAATTTAGAATAAATGTAGAAAATATAAAAGGTCAATATAATAAATTATTAATTAAATTTATAATTTATAATTTATAACGGGAAATAGCCTTTTCCCGCTAAGCTAGCGGGAAATTCAAAAAGTCGTAGAAGAAACATGTCTAGATTTTTGAAGCGGAATAATTCCCCATCATTACATTTAAGCTTTTTTAGCGCGTTGATACAAACAAACAGACAAACAAGTTTCATTTCATTTTGAGAGGTCCATTAAAAAATTCTAATTTAATTATCTTTTGAAATAGTTGTCGGATTTCGGTGATCGAGGTTTCAATCAACGCGTATTTAGACCCCGTACTTAAAAAAAGTACAGGGGTCTATTGGGTTTGTTTTAACGAAAATGTGCGGAACAGGCAGAAGGAGGCGGGGCAGACCCTATAAAGTATATATATTCTTGATCAGCATAAATAGCCAAGTCGATATAGCAATGTCCGTCTGTCCGTCTGTCTGTCTGTCTGTCTGTCTGTCTGTCTGTCTGTCTGTATGAACACCTAGAACTCAGAGACTTTAAGAGCTAGAGACACTTGGTATGTAGGTTCCTCTATATTGCAAGCAGATCAGGTTTGTTTCAAAATTTGGCCACGCCTAAAAATTGACATAGAAAATTTCATACCCAAATTATAAGAGCAATTTAAAAGCTAGAGATTCAAGATTTTGAATAGACGAAGAGAAAAGTGTACTAGATTGCTGAAAATTTCATTCCGATCGGACAGTAAATAGCCAAGATATTCAAGTTATAAATTTTGCTGTTTCGATGATGGAGCGTTGCCAGTTATTAAAATTTGAGTAACTTGATAACATGAAAATTGAGTTAACATATTATATAACAAATTGGCGTCTGATCAGTCATGGGCTTCTGTGGCGTAGTGTGATGAGTCGCAGCGCTAAGGATATGGTTAGTCAGTCGGTCGTGAGTTCGAACCCTGCAAGGGACGTGTGTTTTTTAATTCAATAATTTTGCTTTGACATTCAATTTGTAATAATTAATGTTATGATAACATATAATATTAACATTTAGTGTTTTAAACATTTTTAAAATTATGAAATGGAGTTCTGTGGCAATTTGGCATTCTGTACACAACACCATGTATGGCTCAATTGGTTGAGCCACCTGAGTTTTAAGCTTTCTTTAAAATTAGGTCGTGCGTTCGATTACTGGCTCCACCATAAATTTTTTTTAGACCCCGTACTTAAAAAAAGTACAGGGGTCTATTGGGTTTGTTTTAACGAAAATGTGCGTAACAGGCAGAAGGAGGCGTGGCAGACCCCATAAAGTATATATATTCTTGAGCAGCATCAATAGCCGAGTCGATATAGCAATGTCCGTCTGTCTGTCTGTCCTGACGTCTGTATAAACACCTAGATCTCAGAGACTATAAGAGCTAGAGACACCAAACTTGGTATGTAGGTTCCTCTATATTGCAAGCAGATCAAGTTTGTTTCAAAATTTGGCCACGCACCCTTTGTCGCCCACAAATCGAAAAATAAAATTTCATATCCAAATTATAAGAACAATTTCAAAGCTAATGACACCAAACTTAGTATGTAGATTCCTCTATATTGCAGGCATATCAAGTTTGATTCTTTTTTGGATCGGACCACTATATCATATAGCTGCCATAGGACCGATCGTGCGAAAATTTAGTCTTAGTATGAAAAACTTTTTTGTTTTATGAGATATCTCTACAAAACTAATACAGTATGCATATAACTTGGTTTTATATTGCCTGTCCGAAGTTTTCTTAAATCGGACAACTATATCATATAGCTTCCATGGGACCGATCAGCCGAAAATGAAAAACTTATTTGTTTTATAAGATATCTTAACCAAACTAATACAATATGCATATAACTTGTTTATTTATAGTTTTTGTTAAAATTTTTTGTTTTTTTGATAATTTTGTTTTGTCATGTACATTAACATTTTAAACACACATATATGTGTTTTATACATATGCATGTGTCTTTTCTTAACAAAAACTCGGAAATGAACATTTCGCTTGGAAAAAATCAAGTCTATAAGATATGTATCTTAACCAAACTAACAGCATTTGCATGTGGGTTATTTTATTAATTCATGACCGAAGTTGGTGCAAATCGGACAACTATATCATAGAGCTCCCATAGGAGGAATCGGACGAAAATCAAGTTTAAGTATGAAAAACTTTCTTGTTGTAGAAGATATCGTTACCAAAATTTTACCATATGCTTTTAAATTAGTCTTGTATAGCCTTAGCGAAGTTGGTTTAAATCGGACCACTATATCATATAGCTGTAATAGGACCGATCGGTCGAAAATGAGGTTTTAGGATGAAAAACTTTTTTGTTCAATGAGATAACGTAACCAAACTGATATAATATGCATTTGAGTTAGTGTTATACATCCTTACCGAAGTTGGACCAAATCGTTACACTATATAATATAGCGGTCATAGGACAGATCGTGCGAAAATCAAGTCTTAGTATTGTAAGTGAAACTTTTTTAACCATAGTAAGTACGGGGTCTCCGACAGTCGAGTATGCTCGAGTATGCTTGGCGAGCGAAGCGAGCAGGTGGCAGAGCCCCCTAGTTTTGATTAGAATTATTAAAAAATAAATGATTTTAAATGAGTAAAAATTCAATCCCATACAATTAACCAAAATTCACCATTCGACAAACAAAAATCAGCTTGCTACGTAATTTCGATCAAAATTAATCTGTATTATATTTGTCATCCTAGTGTTATGTTGAGTATTATTGGCTTGGTAGAAATAAGGAATATGAATTAAAAATTAATAAAACTAGGGGGCTCCGCCCCCTGCACGCTTCGCTCGCGGTGCTACAGTCGAGCATACTCGACTGTCGGAGACCCCGTACTTACTATGGAAATAGAAAAGACTACAAAAATTAAAAAATATTTAGCTCGCTTGATGCTGTTGCAGAGAGTTGTAATACAATTTCGACTACTATTTTCATTGACAGCTATATTATATATTGGACCGATTTGAAGCCACTTCGATATGGATATATAAGACTATCTTTAATGCATAATATATCAGTTTGGTTACGATATCTCATAAAACAAAAAAGTTTTTCATACTTAAACCTGATTTTCGACCGATCGCTCCTATTACTGCTATGTGATATAGTGGTCCGATTTAAACCTACTTCGCTAAGGATATATAAGATATATAATTTAAATGCATATATAGTAAAAGTTTACTAACGATATTTATACTAAAACTTGATTTATTCCGATAACTCCTACGGGCGCTCTATGATATAGTTGTCCGATTTGCACCAACTTCGGTCATGAATTAGAAAAAATAACCCACATGCAAATGCTATTAATTTGGTCAGGATACATATTTTATAAACTTGATTTTTTCCAAGCGAAATGTTCATTTCCGAGATTTTGTTAAGAAGACACATGCATATGTTTAAAACATATATATATACATGACAAAAAAATTGTCAAAAAAACAAAAAATTTAAACAAAAACTATAAAATAAAAAAAACTCACGACCGGCTGACCAACCATATCCTGAGTGCTGCGACTCAGCACACTACGCCACAGAAACCCATGACTGGTCAGACGCCAATTCGTTATATAATATGTTGACTTAATTTT
Organism: Drosophila phalerata; assembly: GCA_951394115.2. Lineage (NCBI taxonomy): Eukaryota > Metazoa > Arthropoda > Insecta > Diptera > Drosophilidae > Drosophila > Drosophila phalerata. The sequence goes on along the minus strand of OX596008.2, from coordinate 3,731,581 downwards.
CATGTAATCAAGTTACTAAAATTTTAATAACTGCCAACGCTCCATCATCAAAACGGCAAAATTTATAATCTGAATATCTTGGCTATGTACTGTCCGATCGGAATGAAATTTTCAGCAAATATCTTGGACACTTCCAGCTTTGTCTAACCAAAATCTGGAATCTGCAGATCTTAAATTGCTCTTATAATTTGGATATAAAATTTTTGGGTGGTATAGGGGGCGTGGCCGAATTCTGAAACAAACTTGATCTGCTTGCAATATAGAGGAACCTACATAACAATTTTGGTGTCTCTAGCATTTAAACTGCTCTTTTAATATGGATATGAAATTTTCTATGTCGATTTTTGGGCGGTATAGGGGGCGTGGCCGATTTCTGAAACAAACTTAATCTGCTTGCAAAATAGACAAAGCTACATACCAAATTTGGTGTCTTTAGATCTTGTAGTCTCTGAGATTTAGGTGTTCATACAGACGTCAGGACAGCAGGACGTCAGGACAGACATTGCTATATCGACTCGGCTATTGATGCTGATCAAGAATATATATACTTTATGGGGTCTGACACAGACACAGTATTACTCTAATTTTACCGCACCTTTAGTCCGCTATCGTAGGACCAGAATTGGAAGACGGCAGTGGGACCGTCGTCTATCGAGTGTCGATGCACAGGGTGACAATCTCTCGAATGCATATATTACTTTTACAATCGCTTTCATCGCTTTTTGTACCGCTTTAACGTCCCACTGTGCGACGGTGCCACACTAGAAGACAAACACCTTTTTTGCCTATTAAGTAAAAGGTAAGGTAATGTAAACCATTTGAGTAAAATAACCTTATACACATTTATAATACTTGAACGTATTCGAAAGCCGAAATTCAATAACTGTGTAAAATTCATGGAATTTATTTATTATGCAAATCAAATGACAAGAGTCACGAGGCAACTGAATCAACATCATTTTAATTTGTATACACGTTATTTAAAAATAATAAGAAGGGTCACGATAGTTTCGAAAACCACCACGCAGTTATTAACCGAATAGTCATAGCGTTACCATAAGGTAACATGCGATAGGCATTTACTAAAAAAAATTTTTAGACAACATATTAACATTAGATTAACTTTTATATGGTATTCTAAAAGTAAATTGTTGTCTCTAACTGATAAAAAGTCGATGGAAACAATCTTTTGAAGTTAGCTGATCAAAAAATGTGCATTAAGTTGTTCATTATATTCTGCAGTGCAAAACAACGGCATTTGGCAATTCGTCTTTTTCTTGTTTTCTAGTATCGACTAGGTACAGGTTTTATTCCATACCTTTTTTCGGATTTCGGTACTGTTTTGTTCATAAAAAATGATTGTTCCTATGTCATCTAAATGAATAAGTAAACCGATTTGGGGCCGGATGTACAGAACCAACTTATAAGCATATTCTGTCAGTTTGGTTGAGATATCTCAGAAAACAAAAATGTTTTCCATACTTAAGATGAATTTGACCCCGATTATTCCTTCACTGATAAAAAAAATTTTCTAAAATCAAGATTTTGGTCTCAGAACTAAGATTTTTGGTCTAAAAAATTCGTCGAGAACATAAAATTCTTAATTTAAGAGAACACATCTTGGTATTAAGAACAATTAAAATAAGAACAAGTTCATATTTTAAGAATAAATGTTCTTGAAATTAAAATCAAAAAATTAAAACATTAAAAAATTATTTTTTATATTTATAATTTTTTTTTTTGTTCTTTTTATTTATATTTATTTTAATTTGTCTTGCTTGGTGGTAATTTAAAAAATGTTGTTTTAATTGGTAACCAGTGGGGTTCGAACCGCCGTCTACTGCTTTACAACTAAGCAGCGTCTCTAACCAGAGCGCCACGGAGTCACCATTTATTACTTATGAAATTGTACATATTTATATCTTCCTATCAATTTAAGATTTTTATTCTTATATTCAGATTTTATGATTTTTATACCCGTTACTTGTAAAAAATAAGTATAAGGGTATATTGTGTTCGTTGGAATGTATGTAACAGGCAGAAGGAGGCATCTCCGACCACATAAAGTATATATATTCTTGATCAGCATCAACAGCCGAGTCGATATAGCCATGTGTGTCTGTCCGTCTGTCCGTCTGTCCGTCTGTCCGTCTGTGTGAGCGCCTAGATCTCAGAGACCATAAGAGATAGAGTAACCAAACTTTCACACGTAGATCAGAAATGCGTTGGAGCAGGTCAAGTTTGTTTTAAATTTTGGACCCGCCTCCTTCCACGCCCGTAATTCGCGAAAAACTGGTCATCCGTCTGTATAAACACAAGGATCTCAGACACTATAAGAGATAGAATAACCAAATTTGTCACACAGATTTCCATATACCTCACGCAGATCAAGTTTGTTTCAAATTTAAGCCACGCCCACCTCCGCCCCCGCAAATCGCGAAAAACCACCTCACCCACAATTGTTCATATAATACGTATTTTTTGGTAATAACCGATATCTGTTATTATTATCTATTATCCCACTGAATCGCAACAAGATCGGACAAGTAGAACAGCAGTTATTGCGTGTCTAAGTTGTTAAATCAACAGGTTCCCCCTAGAGTATGCAATAGTTTTTGTATTGTTAAACCTTATTAGAATGCTTCAAATTCTCAAGTAATTCTGGCAACGCAAATATGACATTATGATTGAATCGCTAATGTATTGAAATAAGTAACGGGTATCCTATGGTCGGGATCTCGACTATAGCCTTTCCCACTTGTTTAGATTAAAAATCTTAGTTTTAGTTATTTGGTCTTAAAATAATCTTATTTTAAGAACCAAATATTCAAGATGTATGTTCTTGATTTTAGAAGTTGGTCTTTTTTTTCAGTGTACGATAGCTTTATGAACCAAATTTTGTCAGATATTCCAATGAGAGTCCCCCCTGTTTGATTAAGCATTGTTTTTTGTGGTTATAAGATCGGACGAGTAAGACGGCAGTAATGCGGAATTAATGCTTTCAGAGTAATGCAAGTAATTTCTTTAATATACTTTTATATATATTAAAATAAGTAACCGGTATTATATAGTCGCGATCTCGACTATAATTTTATTTTGTATAAACACAAAGACGGAAAAACAGAATCTGAAAGTATTAATTAATATTCAAGTGCGCTGCTGCTCTTGCTCTTTTCGGTATGCTCCCTGCTGTTATTTAATTTCATGCAGACGACTCAGCTGAAAGAAAAGTGAGAAAGAAAGAAAGGAAAGTCTGAAATGACATCCCGAGGGGAACTTATCAGTGTCAACGTTGTGCCAATAAAAACTATACTAGTATGCAAATATTTCCACAATCAAACAAATGGCTGCTAACAGCAGCAGAAGCAGTAGCAAACAAAGCACAAACAAGGAGCAGCAAGAGATGTTGGCTAACAAAATCCCGTAGGACGGAAAAAAATAAAAACAACAAAAGTGTCATGAAGAAATAATGGGGAAAAGAACGACGACCAAAAAGAAAAACACTACATAAATGTGGTGTGCTCGAAGTAAAGCAGCTGCCTCACGTTTTCCTGTTGCGCCACAGGACAACTGGATATGCTCTGCTTCCATTTCTAAGGATTTCTGTTCGTGCTTCTAATTTTTGTATAATTTCTTCGCTCTTCGCAATCCGCCATTGCCAGTTCCGATGCGTTCATTTTCCGCTTTTCGTTCAACAATGGCTTTAATATTAGTGCAAGCCTCAGACATGGCTCAGCACAGCAACAAATTTCATAAAGCAGTTAACCTTTGCAATTTTTACCCACCTAAAAGATAAAAATAACACTAGGCAACAGTCAAAAAATTATACAAAACAAATCCTTTTTAGACCACGTACTTAAAAAAAGTACAGGGGTCTATTGGGTTTGTTTTAACGAAAATGTGCGAAACAGGCAGAAGGAGGGGTGGCAGACCCCATAAAGTATATATATTCTTGATCAGCATCAATAGCCGAGTCGGTATATCAATGTCCGTCTGTTCGTCTGTCCTGACGTCTGTATGAATACCTAGATCTCAGAGACTATAGGAGCTAGAGACACCAAACTTGGTATGTAGGTTCCTCTATATTGCAAGCAGATCAAGTTTGTTTCAAAATTTGGCCACGCCCCCTTTAACGCCTAAAAATTGACATAGAAAATTTCATACCCAGATTCAAGAATTTGCATAGACGAAGAGAAAAGTGTACTAGATTTTTGCTGAAAATTTCATTCCGATCGGACTTTAAATAGCCAAGATATTCAAGTTATAAATTTTGCTGTTTCGATGATGGAGCGTTGGCAGTAATTAAAATTTGAGTAACTTGATAACATGAAAATTGAGTTAACATAATTTATAACAACTTGGCGTCTGATCAATCATGGGCTTCTTTGGCGTAGTGTGATGAGTCGCAGCGCTAAGAATATGGTTAGTCAGTCGGTCGTGAGTTCGAACCCAGCAAGGGACGTGTGTTTTTTAATTCAATAATTTTGCTTTGACATTCAATTTGTATTTATTAATGTTATGATAACATATAATATTAACATTTAGTGTTATTAAACATTTTTAAAATTATGAAATGGAGTACTGTAAAACCAATATGGCAATTTGGCATCCTGTACACAACACCGTGTATGGCTCAATTGGTTGAGCCACCGAAGTTTTAAGCTTTCTTTAAAATTAGGTCGTGGGTTCGATTCCCCGGCTCCACCATAAATTTTTTTGTTATTTTATAGGTTATGTTCAAATTTTTTATTTTTTTGATAATTTTGTTTTGTCATGTACATTAACATTTTAAACACACATATATGTGTTTTATACATATGCATGTGTGTTTTCTTAACAAAAACTCGGAAATGAACATTTCGCTTGGAAAAAATCAAGTCTATAAGATATGTATTTTAACCAAACTAACAGCATTTGCATGTGGGTTATTTTTTTAATTCATGACCGAAGTTGGTGCAAATCGGACAACTATATCATAGAGCTCCCATAGGAGGAATCGGATGAAAATCAAGTTTAAGTATGAAAAACTTTCTTGTTGTAGAAGATATCGTTACCAAACTTTTACCATATGCTTTTAAAACCGCGAGCGAAGCGAGCAGGGGGCGGAGCCCCCTAGTTTTTTTGCGGGTTCGACTCCCGGCTGGGACAATTTTTTTAAGGTGATTTTTTTTGAGCTATTTTTAATTTTTTTGTTTTATTTAATTTTAAAACTTTTTTTAAAATTATTATCTAATAATGTTGTATTGACATATTAACCATCGAATACCTGTTAAATCATTTTATTTAAATAATTTTATATTGGAAGTTATAAAATTGTTGTGTAAGAATTCTATGTAAATTTAATGCTATATACATTTACTATGTAAATTCATGTTTTTAATAAATTTATCTTTTAATTTCTTTTGATTCAACTATATTATTAATCTAAATTTTGAGCTTCAATTATGTTACTATATGAATTAAGTGTTGGTTAATTTATTTATTAAAATATTTTGCATGTTAAACGTGTAGTTTTAGTTTTATCTCTGTTAATGTTTTACATATGCTTCACAAGACCAAATAATAATGTTAAGCCAGAAACTTCTTTTGTTTTGTCGAGTGCTTAAATATGTATGCATGTGTGCACTTAACAGATCTTAGAATTGTGTATATGGCTGTCTCGCTCTCCCTAATGCTTTACGCATATGTATGTCTATTTGACTTTACATTGGCTCTTATTCAATTCTTTTTTGCGCGTTGTCTTCAAGTGATTTTGAAATTGAGTTTGCGATTAAACTTAATGAGATATATGGTGCGCATATTGTTCATAAGTAATGTTTAACAGAAGACCCTAGGAAGGCATATAAACTATAAGTTATTTTAAGGTTATTTTAAATATTATTTAATTTTTAGCAGTGGCTGCTTTTGGATAGTAAGTTCGGGGTCTCCGACAGTCGAGTGTGCTCGACTGTAGCACCGTCCGACTAGTTATTTGATACATTTGGGACCCCATATGAAAAAAAAAAATGTTCTCTATGGCTTATATTTATTTAACACTGTGTACTTAAAAACAAGGGGGCTCCGCCCCCTGCTCGCTTCGATCGCCTACCCCCGGCTCGCTTCGCTCGCGGTGAGGTGCGGCTACAGTCGAGCATGCTCGACAGTAGGATACCCTGAGCCCACGTACTCTTTTATAAAAGTTGATTTTTGTTTGTTCCTACGGCAGCTATATGATATATGGAACCGGTTTGAACTAAATCTGGTCAGAATGTACAATACCAACATAAATACATATTCTATCAGTTTGGTTAAAATATCTCAAAAAGCAAAAAACTTTTTCATACTAAGACCTAATCTTCGATTGAGCGTCTCTATTGTAGCTATATGATATAGTGGTCTGATTTGAACCAAATTGGGTCAGGATGTAAATTACCAGCCGAGATGCTTATTCCATCAGTTTGGTTCTGATATCTCAACAAACAAAAAACTTTTTCATACTAAAACTTGAATTTCGATGTATCGTTTTTATGGCAGCTATATAATATAATGGTCCGATCCAAAAATAAAAACAAACTTGATCTGCATACGGTATACAGGAACCTACATACCAAATATGAAGTCTCTAGCTCTTATGGTTTCTGAGATCGACGCGTTCAAACAGACGGACAGACAGACGGACATGGCTCAATCGACTCGGCTGTTGATCTTGATCAAGAATATATATACTTTTGGGGGTCTGCCACGCCCCCTTCTGCCTGTTACATACATTCTGCCAAATGCATTATACCCTTTTTTGCCCATTTTCAATGGGCTCAGGGTATAAAAAGTGAAGGGCTCTATTAATTTAAAAAGTATATATATAAAATATATATATTCTTGATCAGCATCAATAGCCGTGCCGATTTTCCACTGTTCGCCTGTCCTTACGTCTGTATGAACACCTACACTGAGAGAAAAATGATCTGATATTTTAATACTTGCACTATGATTTAAGGTTAAATATCGACTAAGTAGTTTTAGACTGTAAGCACTTTAAAATTATTCGATTTATATATGTTTCATATGAAATTAAAATCTTTTTCAAATTTAATTTAAAGTAGTGATGTAAATCCAAATTTTATATCGAAGTAGAAAATCTCCAAAAATATGTATCGAGTTGTCGATATTTCGGAAAATAGTAGATCGTGTTGCAAATATCGAATTTAAAAAAACAATTTTTTTTTTTAATTTAAAAACGCAATTGTAATCACAAAATTCACTCTTACTTTTATTAGAAATTTTAGTTTTCTTACAACGTTTTCATGTCTAATTTTCAAAATTAACTACGATAAAAAAGCCCCAGTAAGTTGTCAATTTTTCATGGAAATCGATCTAATCAACAGGATAGATCGTCAATAAGAATCATCGAGCTGAATCGCTTCCGCGAATATCGAGTTGTCGATATTTCGATATATTTTTACATCACTTCATAATTTTTATACATTTTTAATCTTATAGTCTTAAGGATATAAATTTTCTACTAACGGCTAGACACTAGAGCTAGATAAACCCTGTTTGAGATAGTTTAACACAGCTTGCAATCGGCCGCTGCCGATATGCTGCTGACCTAAGTAAATAGAGTCCTGCATATGATAAGAGGACCACGCGAATTGCAGCGTCATAAACAATGTAACCCTAGAGTGTTCTCTGCTTGATCGAAACAGACGTGTTTTATTTTGGCTCGTAAATTTTCTTAATTTTCTGTTGATTAAAACACTCTGTTTTAATATATTAATATCTAAATTTGTGCATAAGTGAACAAGCTATCGACTTGCTGTGTAAGTTGTAATCAATTGTGCATTGTGATCCTATTAAATAGCATTTTTATTTTTGCTAAACTTATTTTTGCATTTCCCTTAAATTTTTAGACCCCGTACTTAAAAAAAGTACAGGGGTCTATTGGGTTTGTTTTACTGAAAATGTGCGTAACAGGCAGATCAGCATCATTGATCAGCATCAATAGCCAAGTCGATATAGCAATGTCCGTCTGTCTGTCTGTCCGTCTGTCTGTCTGTCCGTCTGTCTGTCTGTCTGTATGAACACCTAGATCTCAGAGACTGTAAGAGCTAGAAACACCAAACTTGGTATGTAGGTTCGTCTATATTGCAAGCAGATCAAGTTTGCTTCAAAATTTGACCACGCCCCCTTTGTCGCCCACAAATCGAAAAAGAAAATTACATACCCCAATTATAAGAACAATTTCAAAGCTAGGGACACTAAACTTAGTATGTAGATTCCTCTATACTGCAGGCATATCAAGTGTGTATATTTTTTGGATCGGACCACTATATCATATAGCTGCCATAGGACCGATCGGGCGAAAATCAAGTTTTAGTATGAAAAACTTTTTTGTTTTATGAGATTTCTCAACAAAACTATTACAGTATGCATATAACTTGGTTTTATATATCCTGTCCGAAGTTGGTTTAAATCGGACCACTATATCATATAGCTTCCATAGGACAGATCGGTTGAAAATCAAGACTCAGTATGAACAACTTTTTTGTTTTACGAGATATATCAACCAAACTATAACAGTATGCAAATAACTTGGTTTTATATATTCTGTCCAAAGTTGGTTTAAATCGGACACTATATCATATAGCTGCCATTGGATCGATCGGGCAAAAATCAAGTCTTAGTATGAACAACTTTTTTGTTTTATGAGATATCTCAACAAACCTATTACAGTATGCATATAACTTGGTTATATATATCCTGTCCGAAGTAGGTTTATATCGGACTACTATATCATATAGCTTCCATAGGACCGATCGACCAAAAATCAAGTTTTAGTATGAAAAACTAATTTGTTTTATGAGATATCGAAACAAAACTATTACAGTATGCATATAACTTGGTTTTATATATCCTGTCTAAAGTTGGTTCAAATCGGACCACTACATCATATAGCTGCCATTGGACCGATCGGGCGAAAATCAAGTCTTGCTATGAAAAACTTTTTTGTTTTATGAGATATCTCAACAAAACTATTACAGTATGCATATAGCTTGGTTTATATCTCTTGACCGAAGTTGGTTCAATTCGGACAGCTATATCATATAGCTGTCATTTAAAAAAAGTAGTCGAAAATATATTACAACTCTATGCAACAGCATCAAGCGAGTAAAATATACAGTTTGTCAATTAATTGTTTGCAAAATGAAAATAGGCACACAAATTCAACTTTAACATAAGAATTTATTCACATTGGCACTTTTTTCCAGTTTTTTTCTTTTACAGGTGTATGTATTAAACTATTACTTACATATATACATTACAAAAATTACAAAAATTAATTCAATAACAGAAATATAACATAAAAAACAAAAAATGGTATTTTCTAAGGTGTCAAGTAATTGTTTGCAAAATTCTAAAATTGTTTGCAAAAATGGCTAAATCAAAGAAATTAAGGACAAAAATCGGCTAATATTTAGTGTGCAGGCCATTAGCGTCTATTACAGCTTGAATCCGCCGAGACATGGACTGCACAAGTGCCTCCATGTCATATAGAACAGGGAGATGTGACCATTCCTCTTGAATGGCTTTAATTAGAGCACTTTTGTTAGTTGGGCTCCGTTTAGCTACCCTCTTTTTTAAAAACGCCCACAAATTTTCGATGGGGTTTAAGTCTGGACTCTGGGCAGGGGTATCTATAACCTTGATGCAGTTGTACAGCGCCCAGGTTCGGCACAGTAGGGATTTATGCTTAGGATCGTTGTCCTGATACAATTTGTATTTAAGCTTATTTGGGTTTTGGGGGTCAAAGAAGCCAAAATTTTGGGCACTTGTTGTCAGCTCTTTTTTAAGGATATCCAAGTAATACTCCTTGGTCATAATATCATTAAAAATACGCAGCACTCCCACACCTTTCGATGAAAAACAACCCCACACCATTACGGAGAGCTTGCCAAACTTCACAGTTGGCACTATGTTTTGCTGTTGGAGCGCTGTTTTGGGTTTGCGCCAAACTTTGCTCGGTCCATCGTGACAATATAACATTATTTTTGTCTCATCACAGAAAATTACGTTATCCCAGAAGCTCGCTGGCATATTTTTGTGAATATTAGCAAATGTCAAACGCCTCTGAACATTTATTGCTGAAAGCAATGGCTTCTTTCTTGCCACACGGGAGGAGTACTTATGCAGGTTGAGGACCTTACGAACAGTTTCGTGGCTCACGCTCTTATTGCAGTCATTTTTCAAGATATCGGCCAACACCCTCAAGCTTATCTGGGGGTTATTGGTGACTTCTTTCAATATTATTGACTGCTCGCGGCGATTTAGCTTCGATGGCCTGCCTCCTGAGTGCTTCAACTCCAGTCTATTTTCCTTCTCTGCACGCTTAATTATATTGTAGACTGTCCGCAGCTTCATTTTAAATTCATTGGCCAAGTCCTTAGCCGTTTTGCCTTGATGATAGTTGTAGTAAACTAATTGTATAAAATTATCACATGTTCGCTTTCCAGGCATTGTCAAAAACGTTCTTTAAAGCTTATTGTGGACTCTGCCGAAGTCAAAATCAAATGTTAAAAATACACAATGCATTGCAAACACGCATAGCACTTTTAAATTCCCGGAAAAAGACCCGTTAGAAGTACCGTTGGTTAGTTTCAAGGCACTGCTCGAGTTTTGTTAGCATTTTGCAAACAATTACTTGACACCTTAGAAAATACCATTTTTTGTTTTTTATGTTATATTTCTGTTATTGAATTAATTTTTGTAATTTTTGTAATGTATATATGTAAGTAATAGTTTAATACATACACCTGTAAAAGAAAAAAACTGGAAAAAATTGCCAATGTGAATAAATTCTTATGTTAAAGTTGAATTTGTGTGCCTATTTTCATTTTGCAAACAATTAATTGACAAACTGTATTTTAATTTTTGTAGTCTTTTCTGTTTCCATAGTAAGTACGGGGTCTCCGACAGTCGAGTATGCTCGACTGTAGCACCGCGAGCGAAGCGAACGGGGGGTTGGCGAGCGAAGCGAGCAGGGGGCGGAGCCCCCTAGTTACATTCTTGTGCGTGTGTTTTGTTTGTATATTTCGGCTTTTGCTTTACACCTCGCTCACACAAGATTATTGTTATTGTAAGCACAACGATTGTTTTTGTTTGTGTTTACATCTCCTTATCTCAGTTTCTGCGCTTCGCACTATTAATACATTTGTTTGTGCGTGTGTTCGCTAAAGCATTTCGTTTTTGTTTGGCAGCCCGCTCTAACAAGCAAATTGTTTTTGTATTTTGCTCTCTTGCTTAGAGCTTCATTTGAGTGCCTCCCGCTCTATTTACGTGCGCAATTCTGCCTATTCGACCTAATTACACTAGGCAACAGCCAAAAAATTACACGAACCAAACCCACTTTTTTGGATAGATTTGAGGCTCCAAATGACGCAAAACTTTTTTTTTTTTTTTTTGTGGTGAGATTTTTTTTTTAGAATATTTTGAAAATCTGGTTTTTTTTTCGTACTTTTTTTCAGAGGTGCGCCCAGTTGTTTCGTCATTACTCAAGAACGCCAAACTATGCTGGCCGCTTGATGCTGTTGCAGAGCGTTGTAATACATTTTCGACTATTTTTTTCAATGACATATGAGATAGTTGTCCGATTTGAACCAAATTCGGTCAGGATATATAAAACCAAGTTATATGCATACTGTAATAGTTGAGATATCTCATAAAACAAAAAAGTTTTTCATACTAAGACTTGATTTTCGCCCGATCGGTACTATGGAAGCTATATGATATAGTGGTCCGATGTAAGCCAACTTCGGACAGGATATATAAAACCAAGTTATATGCATACTGTATTAGTTTTGTAGAGATATCTCATAAAACAAAAAAGTTTTTCATACTAAGACTAAATTTTCGCACGATCGGTCCTATGGCAGCTATATGATATAGTGGTCCGATCCAAAAAAGAATCAAACTTGATATGCCTGCAATATAGAGGAATCTACATACTAAGTTTGGTGTCATTAGCTTTGAAATTGTTCTTATAATTTGGATATGAAATTTTATTTTTCGATTTGTGGGCGACAAAGGGTGCGTGGCCAAATTTTGAAACAAACTTGATCTGCTTGCAATATAGAGGAACCTACATACCAAGTTTGGTGTCTCTAGCTCTTATAGTCTCTGAGATCTAGGTGTTTATACAGACGTCAGGACAGACAGACGGACATTGCTATATCGACTCGGCTATTGATGCTGCTCAAGAATATATATACTTTATGGGGTCTGCCACGCCTCCTTCTGCCTGTTACGCACATTTTCGTTAAAACAAACCCAATAGACCCCTGTACTTTTTTTAAGTACGGGGTCCAAAGAGGAATGTGGTGCAGTGAAATGGTCTTGTCCAGTATGCATCAACTTACAAATAAATTTTTCAAGTATGTATAGTGCTGTGAAAAACCAATTCTTAAAACTTAATAAAATGGCTAAGCTTCTTTCGAGTGATTTTGATTCTAGTCTCGAGTTGCTTAGCCAATATAATTTTAATTCACCACCTGATTCTCAATTTTTATCAGTTCCCCCTAATATATCAGTTACTCAGCCTCCCGTGACTCCATTGGCATCTCGTCTCAACCAAGACGTATCGCCCTCTCCAAGTATTTGAAACCTATTGAATTCCCCTACATCTTCTGCAGGTGATTCTACCACTGAGACTACTGAATCAGCCCAAGACATCGTCTCTTCGGTGCGGGCTGGATCTGGTCGGAAGGGTAGACCTCCTCGCAATGCATCCCCTATAATTAATGCATCTCCTATAAATATTAATGATAACGTAGCTGCCCCTACACCCGTGATCTCTATTCTAAATGTTGTTGCTCCTCGTAAGCAAGTATTTGAGTCTAGATTATCCTCTGACACCACTTGTGAATCTGTAGCGACATACATTTCTAGCAAAATTTCTGCTAATTTCTCAATCTCTAAATTTATTTTTGCTACAACCAGTGAAATATCATCTTTTATATTAAGTGTCCCTCACGACTAATTTTCTGTCATTTGTGATCCAAAATTTTGGAAACCTCATATGATTGTTCATGAGTGTAAGCCAAAAAGGCGTAATAAATCCTTGCCTGTTACTCTTACAGCCGCCATCTCCAACGTTCAGGTGCCCGTCAGTACGGCTTCAAGAAACTAGACCTGCGACCCGATTTTGTCTGTATTCATTATCAAAACGTTAGAGGCCTCCTTACTAAGCTCAAAAACCTATATTTAGGTAGTTTGTCCTTTGATTCTGATATAATTGCTTTGTCAGAAACTTGGTTAACTACCATAGTATCTGATTCTGAAATTGTGTCAAGTAATTATCTTTTATATAGAAATGATCGACCGACTCGATGTGGTTGCGTACTTATTGCTTCTAAATCGGTTCTTCAGTCAGAACGCATTTCTTTTAATGTGACTACTGACATTGAAATTGTTGCTGTCAAAGTAACTTCTCATCTCGATCAATTTTTATCTCCTGCTCTTATATCCCTCCAAATAAAGCTATTCCGTCAGTTTACTTGCAGCATTTTGCCTGTATAGAAGAAATTAGTCATCAAGTAAAAGATAACGATTTATTTATTGTACTGGGGGATTTTAATTTTCTTGGTCATTTTCGAGTAGCACAAATTACCTTATTCCCTTAAAACAAGATAATTTTTTAGATAACATGTTTGATCTCTCGTTGTTTCAAATGAACTCAATAAGAAATCATAATGATGGAATTCTTGATCAAGTTTTTAATAATGACTTCGCAAATACTGCCGTCTCTAGGTCATTTCCATTAAGTATACCTGAAGACTTACAGCATCCTACTATATAAATTTCTATCTCAATCTCTAAACCTTTTAGTCCACCTTTATGATATCAGCAATCACCTCGTCGTTGTTTTCGCAAGGGAAATTTTTCATTGCTTAATGAACTTATCCTTGCTACCGACTGGTGCTTTTTAGAAAAGCGACTGATATCGATATTGCTCTTAGTTCTTTCTATGAGACCCTAAATGGACTCTTAGATGTGTGCATTCCAAAATATATTCCATTGTCTGGTTCTATAAAGCCTCCTTGGTTTACACCTAGACTTTCTTATTTAAAGAATATTAAATCTAAATATTTTAAAAAATATAAGAAGTCAGGTTCAAGTCTCGACTGGTCTAAGTATACAGTGGCCAAGTCGGACTTTGCCAATATAAACTCGCTATGCTACGAGAAATATCTAACTCGTTGCAAAAGACAGTTTTTCCGTGACCCTAAATAATTTTATAAATTGGTTAACTTGAAGCGTAAATCCTCCAGTGTACCTTCCTCTTTTTTTCTTGGGACAGATATTGCTGGCAACGACTCCGCAGCCGCTGAACTATTTGCTAACTTTTTTCAATCCACCTACTCTCCAATCTCCACTTCCAACTCATCTTATCCTTATTCTATTTTTCAATCTAACACTATGTTTGCTCCCTCTATTTTTTTTTAACAATATACAGGCCTGTTCCAGTTTTCACTTCCGATTTTATCGGATTTCAAAAAATGTAATTTTTCACGTATCATTTGGGCTAAGCATTTTAAAATTATATTTTTTCACTTTATTGTATTATACTTATATTCACCAACTAAAAGTGAATTTAATTCGCAAAATATTGTCAGATTGGTAAAAGAATAGGCTAAGGATTTTCACTTCCGACAAATCTTGCCGAAAGTGAAAACCGGAACAGACCTGATAATCTCTTCTATTAAAATCTTCTTTCATTCCTGGGCCAGACAATATTCCTAGTTGCCTACTTAAGGAATGCTGTTCTTCTTTAGCTGCTCCGTTGCATAAGCTTTTCAATATATCCCTTGAAACTTCAATCTTTCCATATCTTTGGAAAGAATCTTATATCATTCCCCTTCACAAAAATGGTGGTAAGTCTGATATTTCTAACTACAGAGGAATTGCAAAGCTATCAGCCATTCCTAAATTATTTGTAAAAATCCTTGTTTCTTCTTTGCAGCATCTCTGTAAATCGATCACTTCCCCTGCACAACACGGCTTTATTAAGAGTCGGTCTACTACGACCAACTTGCTTGAATTCACCTCCCTGGTAAAATATGCATTTTCAGAGAAAAAGCAAACTGATGTCATTTACACTGACTTCAGTAAAGCCTTTGACTCTGTGAACCATGACCTCTTACTTTACAAACTTAACTGCATAGGTTTTCCTCCCGCCTTTATACGTTGGGTTTCCACTTACTTAAAAGGTTGGACTCAAAAAGTGATTCTTAGGTCAACCATTTCGAGTTCGGTTGGTGTAACTTCTGGTGTACCTCAAGGTATTCACTTAGAACCTTTATTTTTTACACTGTTCATTAACGATCTACCCACTATTCTGTCCCATTCTTATATTTTAATGTATGCAGATGATGTTAAGCTTATTTTTTTATACACTGATCGCCTATATCACAATCGTCATTAGGACGATTTGAACTTAATGCAACTATGGTGCTCGGCCAATAAGTTACATCTCAATTGTTCAAAGTGTATGTTTATGACATTTAGTCGTTCTAGGCCCTACTTAGGTTCTTATACGATTGACAATATCCCTTTGCAACGTATAAAAACTTTAAAGAATCTTGGAGTTTTATTTGACTGCAAATTATGCTTCAATTTGCACATCTCCACTATAGTTAATGATGACAAAGGAGTACTTGGTTTCATTAAACGTTGGTCGAAAGAATTTAACGATCCTTTCACCAATAAGCTCCTTTACGTCTCTTTAGTTCGTCCCATCCTTGAATACCGTGCATTTGGAGCCCGCAGTATCAAATAAATCAGAATCGAATTGAATCAGTTCAAAAGCAATTCTTTCTTTTCGCCTTACGTGGTTTTAACTGGGATCCCAACCTTCGTTTACCACCGTACTCCCATAGGCTTCGTCTTCTTAACCTTCCGTATTTAATTAATCGTAATAAAACTCTTGGAGTTGTTCTTCTTCATAAATTGATTACACTAGGCAACAGCCCAAATCTGAATTGAACCAAACCGACCTTTTATGATAGATTTCGGGCCCCAAACGCCGAGAAACATTTTTTATACCCGTTACTTATAAAAAATAAGTATAAGGGTATATTGTGTTCGTTGGAATGTGCGTAACAGGCAGAAGGAGGCATCTCCGACCCCATAAAGTATATATATTCTTGATCAGCATCAATAGCCGAGTCGATATAGCCATGTGTGTCTGTCCGTCTGTCCGTCTGTCCGTCTGTCTGTCCGTGTGAGCGCCTAGATCTAGATCTTCCACGCCCTTAATTCGCGAAAAACTGGTCATCCGTCTGTATAAGCACAAGGATCTCAGAGACTATAAGAGATAGAATAACCAAATTTGTCACACAGATTTCCATATACCTCACGCAGATCAAGTTTGTTTCAAATTTAAGCCACGCCCCCCTCCGCCCCCGAAAATCGCGAAAAACCACCTCACCCACAATTTTTCATATAATTCGTATTTTTTGGTAGTAACCGATATCTGTTATTATTATCTATTATCCCACTGAATCGCAACAAGATCGGACAAGTAGAACAGCAGTTATTGCGTGCCCAAGTTGTTAAATCAACAGGTGCCCCCTAGAGTATGCAATAGTTTTTGTATTGTTAAACCTTATTAGAATGCTTCAAACTCTCAACTAGTTCTGGCAACGCAAATATGACATTAAGATTGAATCGCTAATGTATTGAAATAAGTAACGGGTATCCTATGGTCGGGATCTCGACTATAGCCTTTCCCACTTGTTTTTTTTCTATGGCAGAATTTTTAGCTCGATACCCAAAAAATGGGTATAGAGCCTATTAGATTCGTGTCGATTATGGTACAGAATTTTGAACACATATATCTCCGCAACTATAAAAGTAAGAGCAACCAAATTTGGTGACAGTACTCCCAGGATGTTGATCTATACTAACAAGAGCACTATTAAAGCTACAGCATTGAGACTTGGCACACAGGATGGGGGGACGAGTCCTGAGGTGAGATCGGTTTATAAACAGGGAAGTAGTTTGAGAAAATATGATATATGGAGAAAATATAATCACCTGGATCTCAGAGACTATAAGAGATAGAGATTCCAAATTTGGTGACAATACTGCTATGTTGCGCACGCAGAACAAAATTTGAACCAAATTATTTATTATTATTATTATTTTTATTTTTTTATTTTTTTTTTCATTGCATTAAATTAATTACATATTAATTAATAATTACATACTTTTTAAATGAATACTTTACATACTTAATCAATAATTTTATGTGATGCACATTTTGCAATCAGTACCATGAATTAGCAGCAAAACGAATTTGGTTCTATAAATAGCTTTATTTGCACATGTATGTATGTGTGTAAGTAGGGCTTCTCTTCTAACGAGCGAGACATAATTGAAACAAAAGAAACGTGCAAAACGTACAACGAAAAAAAATGATATACATTGATATTGCCACA
Organism: Drosophila phalerata; assembly: GCA_951394115.2. Classification (NCBI taxonomy): domain Eukaryota; kingdom Metazoa; phylum Arthropoda; class Insecta; order Diptera; family Drosophilidae; genus Drosophila; species Drosophila phalerata. Next base: position 3,714,110 of record OX596008.2, on the reverse strand, counting down.
TGCAAATATAATGCTCCGATGGCTCTGATGATAAAGCCGTGTATTTCGAGACGATGAGTCGAGAGTTCGAATCTCGTTTCAATCTTGCCCATGTGCAACTTTTTTTTTTTTCTTGTCAACTATTTCTTTTTTTTCGTCAACTATTTTCTTTATTACAATTTGTACTTTTTTTAACAACTTGTATTTTCTTTGATTTTGTGAAAAGAGTAACTAAATATATATATATAATATAATCTGTATTTTATTATTCACGTATTGTATTATAGTTAGTATTAATACCAGTTCTGTCACAGACTACCACCCCTAGCTGTAGGCTATAGGATAGCATATAGTCTGTAGCATTTGATGTTGACCATATTTTACTGAAATTGAATTAATCGGTTGTGAACGTTTGGGTATCGAGCAAGTTACTGTCGAGTGCGCTCGACTGTAGACATACCACACCTCATCTCGAGCGAAGCGAGCCGGGGGTAGGCGAGCGAAGCGAGCAGGGGGCGGAGCCCCCTTGTTTTTTTTGAATTTTTTGAAATTTGGCTGTTTTTTTCATGCCGTTTATTAGAGGTACGCTCACTTTTGTCATCATTACACCCGAATGCCAAAATCGATATTCAAAAACTTTACTTTTTCTGAAAGCTAATGAATATACCTGTAATTCATCTATACCCAGTTTAAGATTAAAGTCAGTAGCTTAAGAGCTATTAATTTTTTAATTAAGAAAATGTTGTTTTTTTTTTAGCTTTTTTCTTAGCTTTTTTAGACCCCGTACTTAAAAAAAGTACAGGGGTCTATTGGGTTTGTTTTAACGAAAATGTGCGTAACAGGCAGAAGGAGGCGTGGCAGACCCTATAAAGTATATATATTCTTGATCAGCATCAATAGCCGAGTCGGTATATCAATGTCCGTCTGTTCGTCTGTCCTGACGTCTGTATGAACACCTAGATCTCAGAGACTATAGGAGCTAGAGACACCAAACTTGGTATGTAGGTTCCTCTATATTGCAAGCAGATCAAGTTTGTTTCAAAATTTGGCCACGCCCCCTTTAACGCCTAAAAATTGACATAGAAAATTTCATACACAAATTATAAGAGCAATTTAAAAGCTAGAGATTCAAGAATTTTCATAGACGAAGAGAAAAGTGTACTAGATTTTTGCTAAAAAATTTCATTCCGATCGGACAGTAAATAGCCAAGATATTCAAGTTATAAATTTTGCTGTTTCGATGATGGAGCGTTGGCAGTTATTAAAATTTGAGTAACTTGATAACATGAAAATTGAGTTAACATATTATTAACAAATTGGCGTCTGTCCTGTCATGGGCTTTAGTGGCGTAGTGTGATGAGTCGCAGCGCTAATGATATGGTTGGTCAGCCGGTCATGAGTTCGAACCCTGCAATGGACGTGTGTTTTTTAATTCAATAATATTGCTTTGACATTTAATTTGTATTTATTAATGTTATGATAACATATAATATTAACATTTAGTGTTATTAAACATTTTTAAAATTATGAAATAGAGTACTGTAAAACCAATATGGCAATTTGGCATCCTGAACACAACACCGTGTATGGCTCAATTGGTTGAGCCACCGAAGTGTTAATCTTTATTTAAAATTAGGTCGTGGGTTCGATTCCCCGGCTCCATCAACATTTTTTTTTTTAATTTAAAGTTTTTGTTAAAAATTTTTTTTTTTTTGATAATTTTGTTTTGTCATGTACATTAACATTTTATACATATGCATGTGTGTTTTCTTAACAAAAACTCGGAAATGAACATTTCGCTTGGAAAAAATCAAGTCTATAAGATATGTATCTTAACCAAACTAACAGCATTTGCATGTGGGTTATTCTTTTAATTCATGACCGAAGTTGGTGCAAATCGGACAACTATATCATAGAGCTCCCATAGGAGGAATCGGACGAAAATCAAGTTTAAGTATGAAAAACTTTCTTGTTGTAGGAGATCTCGTTACCAAACTTTTACCATATGCTTTTAAATTAGTCTTGTATACCCTTAGCGAAGTTGGTTTAAATCGGACCACTATATCATATAGCTGTAATAGGACCGATCGGTCGAAAATCAGATTTTAGTATGAAAAACTTTTTCAAGGAAAACTCGAAAAAATTCTAAACTACGGTTTTAATTTCTTTTAAAAGCTGCAAGTTATGATTCGTCGTGTAAGTTATGATTCATTAAAATCTTTGGAGAAACAACGATATAATTAAATTTTATATCAAGCCATGTTTTTGTCGATTTTGATGACTTTCTTGTAGAGCGGCATGACCTTTAGTTTGAAAATTTTTTTTTTAACCAAACTTACAGGAAATCAACTTGATGTTGTTTTACGCATTATGATTAAATTTGGTTGAAATCGGTCAACTATATCAAATAGCTGCCATAGGAACAATGGGAAGAAACTAAAGTGTTAAAATGAAAAACTTTTTTGTTATTTGAGATATTTTAACTAAACTGACTGAATATACAATTAAGATGGTCATCTGAACTATTAAATTTCTTTCTATACATAAAGCTATATTAATTACCCATCGTTTGGTATGTTTACCGTTAAAATCAGTGGAAGAGCGACTAAGTTATTAGCATATAAACAATGAAAGAATTTTGACGCAAAGGTTGATTTTCGACTGAACGGTCCCATGGCAGCTATATGTTATAGTGGTCTGATTCCAACCAAATTTGGAAATTTTGTAGAAGACTTTACAAGATTCGAAAGTAAGTTTGGTACAGATAACTTAAAAAATAAAAAAGTTTTTCATACTAAAGGTAGTTTATCGACCGTTCGTATCGATCGTTCCTATGGCAGCTATATAATATAGTGGTTCGATTTTAACCAAATTTTATAAGAATATAAGGGGCAATTAAAATAACGCAATTCATGAGTTTGATTGAGATATCTCCAAAAATAAAAAAGTTTTTTATACTAAAACTTGAATTTGTACCGATCGGTCCTATGGCAGCTATATGATATAGTGGACCGATTTGAACCAACTTTGGTCATAATGCGTAAAACAACATCAAATTGATTTCCTGTGAGTTTGGTTAGGATATCTCAAAATACACAAACAATTTTCATACTAAAGCTCATGCCGCTCTACAAGAAAGTCATCAAAATCGACAAAAACATGGCTTGATATAAAATTTAATTATATCGTTGTTTCTCCATAGATTTTAATGAATCATATCTTACACGACGCTCAATTAATGTAGATTTGCAACAAAAATATAAAGCCCCAGTTCAGAATTTTTTTCGAATTTTCCTTGAATTTTTAATTGAACTAGGGGGCTCCGCCCCCTGCTCGCTTCGCTCGCCAACCCCCGGCTCGCTTCGCTCGCGGTGGTACAGTCGAGCATACTCGACTGTCGGAGACCCCGTAATTACTATGGTTAAAAAAGATTCACTTACAATACTAAGACTTGTGTAACGATTTGGTCCAACTTCGTTAAGGATGTATAACACTAATTCAAATGCATATTATATCAGTTTGGTTACGATATCTCATTGAACAAAAAAGTTTTTCATACTAAAACCACATTTTCAACCGATCGGTCCTATTACAGCTATATGATATAGTGGTCCGATTTAAACCAACTTCGCTAAGGGTATACAAGACTAATTTAAAAGCATATGGTAAAAGTTTGGTAACGATATCTTCTACAACAAGAAAGTTTTTCATACTTAAACTTGATTTTCATCCGATTCCTCCTATGGGAGCTCTATGATATAGTTGTCCGATTTGCACCAACTTCGGTCATGAATTAAAAAAATAACCCACATGCAAATGCTGTTAGTTTGGTTAAGATACATATCTTATAGACTTGATTTTTTCCAAGCGAAATGTTCATTTCCGAGTTTTCGTTAAGAAAACACACATGCATATGTATAAAATGTTAATGTACATGACAAAACAAAATTATCAAAAAAACAAAAAATTTGAACAAAACCTATAAAATAAAAAAAAAATTGATGGTGGAGCCGGGGAATCGAACCCACGACCTAATTTTAAAGAAAGCTTAAAACTTCGGTGGCTCAACCAATTGAGCCATACACGGTGTTGTGTTCAGGATGCCAAATTGCCATATTGGTTTTACAGTACTCCATTTCATAATTTTAAAAATGTTTAATAACACTAAATGTTAATATTATATGTTATCATAACATTAATAAATACAAATTGAATGTCAAAGCAAAATTATTGAATTAAAAAACACACGTCCCTTGCAGGGTTCGAACTCACGACCTACGGACCAACCATATTCTTAGCGCACAGAAGCCCATGATTGATCAGACGCCAATTTGTTATAAATTATGTTAACTCAATTTTCATGTTATCAAGTTACTCAAATTTTAATTACTGCCAACGCTCCATCATCGAAACAGCAAAATTTATAACTTGAATATCTTGGCTATTTAATGTCCGATCGGAATGAAATCTGGAATCTCTAGCTTTTAAATTGCTCTTATAATTTAGGTATGAAATTTTCTATGTCAATTTTTAGGAGTTAAAGGGGGCGTGGCCAAATTTTGAAACAAACTTGATCTGCTTGCAATATAGAGGAACCTACATACCAAGTTTGGTGTCTCTAGCTCTTATAGTATATGAGATCTAGGTGTTCATACAGACAGACAGACAGACAGACGGACAGACGGACCTGGCTATTGATGCTGATCACGAATATATATACTTTATGGGTTCTGCCACGCGTCCTTCTGCCTGTTACGCACATTTTCGTTAAAACAAACCCAATAGACCCCTGTACTTTTTTTAAGTACGGGGTCTAAAAAAGCTAAAAAAAAAACACATTTTCTTAATTCAAAAATAATAGCTCTTAAACTACTGACTTAAGTCTTAGACTGTGTATAGATGAATTACAGATATATTCTTTAGCTTTTAGGAAAAGTAAAGCTTTTGGGATTCGGGTGTAATGATGACAAAAGTCGGCGTACCTCTAAAAAACAGCATGAAAAAAACAGCCAAATTTCAAACAAAATTTAAAAAATAAATTGTGTCATAGAAAAAACCAAAAAAAATGTTTTTCGCCGTTTGGGGCCCCAAATCTATCCAAAAAAGTCGGTTTGGTTCAATTCAGAAGAAAAAAGTAGAAATTTGTTGCCTAGTGTTATAGGCGAGATCGATTCTTTTTCCCTTTTGGGCCGACTCAGCTTTACGGTCCCCCGCAGGTTAACTAGGAATTATAGGCCCTTATTCTTGCCTATATGCACAACGGATTACGCTTCACACGGTTCGTTTCGTGTTCTATGCACTAACTATAATAGCCTCTTTCACGTTTTCTAGTCAGAACTCTCTCTCCACTTTATCAATATTTTTTGTTAAATCCCTTACCTTACTAATACTAATAACCTGTTTTATTACATTTAAATATCCAAACATTTATTCTATTACTAATACAAACACTAATCTTTATTGATCTGATTGGGTTTTCTCCAATCCTTGCAACAAATGTTGGATCATTTTTATACCCGTTACTTATAAAAAATAAGTATAAGGGTATATTGTGTTCGTTGGAATGTATGTAACAGGGAGAAGGAGGCATCTCCGACCCTATAGAGTATATATATTCTTGATCAGCATCAATAGCCGAGTCGATATATCCATGTGTGTCTGTCCGTCTGTCCGTCCGTGTGAGCGCCTAGATCTCAGAGACCATAAGAGATAGAGATACCAAACTTTCACTAAAAGACTTCTATATACCCCACGCAGATCAAGTTTGTTTCAAATTTAAGCCACGCCCCCCTCCGCCCCCGCAAATAGCGAAAAACCGTCTAAACAAAGAAATCTCAGAGACTAAATGAGATAAAGTAATCAAATTTGGCACACAGATTTCTATATGCCTCACGCAGATCAAGTTTGTTTCAAATTTAATCCACGCCCCCCTCCGCCCCCGCAAATCTCGAAAAACCACCACACTCACAGTTGTTCAGATAATTCACTTTTTATGGTAAATATCGGTATATATTAATATTATCTATAATCTCACATAACCGCAGCAAGATGGGACAAGTAGAACGGGAGTATAAGCTTATTAAAGTTATTAATAAATTTATTATTTTAATACAATCACCTAAAAGTATGCAGTAATTTTGCTAGGTAGTAATTTCTTTAAAGTAGTTTTATATATTATATATTGAAATAAGTAACGGGTATCCTATGGTCGGGATCTCGACTATAGCCTTTCCCGCTTGTTTTCTTTACAGTTATTATTTATATTTAATATTAATTGTATTTTTTAATTCTTAACATAATTTTATATTTAATAATTTTTTCTTTGCCGACTGCTTTTAGTCGTGCATAAGTAAATAAATAATATAAAATAAAATAAATAAATATAAACATACATAAGCATATGTACTGATAAGTATTGAGGTATAAGCTTATGTTCTGAAAGGTATCGATTGTGTAGGGCATTTATTGAAATAGATTAGGATAGATTAAGATTATAATATAGTTTTCAATAAGCCTGCCGAATTTCTCAGAAGCTCAGTCCAAAACTGTGCACTTCATTTCGCCGCGTCGATAATATTCCAGCGTATATTCAATACCCGATACTTAAGAAATAAGTTAAAGAGTATATTGTGTTCGTTGGAATGTATGGAACAAGAAGAAGGAGGTATCTCCGACCTTATAAAATATATATATATTCTTGATCAGCATCAACAGCCGAAAACTTCTTGAAAGTACTCTTATATATATTGAAATTAGTAACGGATATCCTATGGTCGGGATGTTGACTATAGCCTTTCCGACTAATTCTTTTGATACTTTGCTTAACTTTTGACTAACTATTATTTTTATGAATTTAAAACTACATGTATGATACATGACTGCCGAATCTATCCACAGGATGTTCTTTTCTATTTATTATCTTACAATATTTTACCAATCGGTTCGAATTTTAAAAAACAAAAATCTGAAAATTATTATGAAATATATTTTACGTAATTATTTTCACAAAATATTAAAATTAACTAATTATACTTTTTGGGCTATTACCTGAAGGCTTTGGATGTCATGCTAAATCAACTTTAGGTTATAAGTTTTAACTGTAAACTTGCTATCAGAGTTGGATCCATAAGCATTATCATTACTTTTTAATTAGCATTAAAAAAGTAGTGCTAATGAAATTTCAATTCACTAGCATTAAAAAAAATAATGCTAATGAAATTTCATTTCACTAGTATTGAAAAAAGTAGTGCTAATGAAATTGAATTTCACTAGCATTGAAAAAAGTAGTGCTAGGAAAAAACTATTTAATTGGCATTAAATTAAAAATTTTTCGGTGGCATTAAGTAATGCCAATGAAAACCCATTTTAATTAGCATTGAAAAAATTTGTTTAAATAATTAAAAAATTGTAGAAAAATTTGGAAGATAGTTTTTCCGACATGTATGCGGTAGTTTTATGCGATAGTTTTATGCGATAGTTTTATACGATAGTTTAATACGATAGTTTTATGCGATAGTTTTATGCGATAGTTTTATATGATAGTTTTATGCGATAGTTTTATAGTTAGAGCAAACCTTGAAAGTGTATTTTGTGTACGTATGCGTTATTGTGAGTGTGGTGCTTGTGTGTGCGACTCATTTAACGATCTTCGTACGAATATTAAGCTTAATATTAAACTGTGGGTGTACTGGTTTTTCGGAGTTAGCGGAGGCAGACTTGGGCATGGCATAACTAATTCAAAGCTTATTAAAATTTTTAATACGTTATTTATTTAAGTCTAACATAAAAACTAAATATTCTCTGGGTAGATCTCGAAGACGGCGAGCAAAGCAAATATAAAAAAAAAAACACAAAAATAGCTTTTTAAATGTGTTTGATAAACAAAAATTTTATCAATTTCTATTTTTAAAACTAACCGTCAATCCATGCATACTGCATCCTTGAGCTTTAATTTTTAAGAAAGTTAATTTTTGTTACAAATTTAAAAAAGTAGGGTTTTAATGTCATTTCACAAAGTCTAGTGTAAGTCAGCTTATGGCAGAGCGGGGGTGTGGAATTAGTCCCGTTTCTGCCGCTCTAGCGTAAGATAGGCTTTATAATATATTAAAATTATGTGTCGTTAACCATCGAATCAAGCGCATCGTATTTTTCGAGTCAGATTGTCAAAATTGTTAAGCACGGTGATTCTACCGTCGCTGGAAATTTACCTTGTAAAGGGGTTTTATTTCGTAAAATTTTAAACTAACATGAAATAATCAATTCCGTTTTTTTTTTAAATTCTACTTTTTGATTTTCTATCAGTTTTGGTAATAATTTTTTGAATAGTTCTAGCTCTAGCTGTTTGAGCTTTTGGGACGCTCTCCTTAAACAACTTAATTTCACTTAACCCAGAAAAAATGCTGTATTACGCGCTGCGAAACTTAAAAGCCATAAAAGCCGCAACAAATGCAACAATGCCGCCCCTCTGTCTTTCTCTGCACCTACGCAATTTATGCAAACTTACGCATTTTGCATGCCTGAAGTTGGGTCAGTGGTAGGTGAGCTGGGTTTGATAAACTATAAGCCACAAATTTGCATGAAGCTGCCGCCCACGACTACAAATTGCTATTAAGTGCAGCAGGCAGCTTCCAGCAAGTGGGTGTGGCAATGCAAGGAATCTACTGGGTACTGTCTGTAGTTTATACTTAGCTCGTACCTGAGCTATCCCACCAATAACTGACACCAGTTGCTGGCTAAAACGATGCTTCCACTTTCCACTTTGTTGCAACAATTTGCGCGCCCTGAGGCGGCAGCCGAGATGTGAGCAGCAAGACCGACAAGTAGAGCGAGCCTTGCTCCTTCATAGCATTTAATTCATTTTTATTGCAAAAGCTTACATACAAAAAGAGCTATAGGATAGGAAAGGACAGGAAGCCACTTGCCATGCCCTGCTCTTTAAAATTATATTGGCGAAATTTTATGCAGTTGCAGTCAAAACTGCTAAGTCAAGACCAACACCAGGACCAGGAAAAACCAGCTGACGTTCTACCGTCACGGCTGACTCCATTCTGTACAAAAGTTTTTTACAAAGTAGCTGCGGTAACAGCTGCTACAAGTTTTAATAGAAAGGACTCCAAATAGTGGCAGCAACTCAGTAGAAAGCCAGCACCAGGACCAAGGGCGGCCAAAGCATTTTGATGAAGATGGTCCATATTGGTCGGGTAGCTAGGTGCTGGCTGCTAACATAATTTAAATAGCATGTAAATTGGACGGAAGTCTAAAATGACTACATAATGTCTGCTAAAACTGCTGTAAGTGATTGTAATTTACGAAGAGTTCTTAGCTCTTATCAACTCGGCAACTATTTCTATCTGAACTTCAGCCTAAAAATAAGTCCAGTAGCTCTGATATGCCAGGCAAATTAGGACCATGATTAACGAAGACTTTTAGAACAAGGAAATATTTATTTGCTAATGATCGATACAAATTCATAAAGAGATGGAGTTAACCAGGGGTGCAACAGAAAGCGAAACCAACCGAAAATCTACCAAATCTGCAGACATTTTTGGGAGATTTTCGGTTGGGTTCGCACAAGTCGGAAAGTCTACAGTCGACCGCTCGGGACTCCATTTTATAACTCTTCACTGACATTTGTTTCACCGGCTGAAATTCAATACGACCGTCTATCATCTGCAATGTTAGGGATAAAGTAACCAAATCTGGAAAATTGAGTTAGCGGACCTATCACATAACAAGAATTACAGTTTTAAAAATTAACTGGGATAGAACCTTGCCGTATTAAATAATCTATAACTTACTTGTTAGGTTAATTCTTGAAATTGCACTTAAAATGTTTTAAGTAGCATGTAGCGTGCTCAAAATAAGTGTCTGGGGCAAAATTAAAAATGTAATGATTGCAGCTAAACTTCTTATCAAAAATAAACTCGATTGGTAATAATTCAATAACATATTGACATATTATTGGGTGTATGCATTAATTCGAGCGGCTTTTTTTTCCGAAAATTAAGGATTTGTTGTGAAAAATTGGTTATACATTCAATGTTCAAAGTATTGTCCATCGAAAGCTACGATACTTGTCCATCTTTCTGGCAGTTTGCGGAATCCATCTCAAAAGAACTTTTCCGGCTTGGAGCTCAAAAAAGAATCGACCCAATTTCCGATACCCTGTTCTGTAGTGAAGCGTACTCCTGTGTGGGCATTCAGCATTGATCTGAACAAGTGGTAATCGGAAGCTGCTATGTCTGGGCTATAAGGCGGGTGAGGTAGAACTTCCCGCCCACAGTTTTCCAAATAGTTTTTAACTGGTCGTGCAACATGTGGCCGAGCGTTGTCATGATAAAAAATTATCGATTTCCAATTTCCAAGCTTTTGGATGAGTCCTAACGATTTTAATCGTCTAGAAATGGTTGCTTGATCAACTCCTAATGATTTTATTTCGTCTGGCATGCATCTTCTTCGAGAAATGTCTCCAATACCTCATCTTGAAACTTTTTTGACTGTCCGGGTCGTTCTTCGTCGTTTAAGTCGAAATTCTGGCACGTGCGTTCGGCTAAAGCATGGTCACCATAAACGTCCAGTAAAATTCGATAGCGTTCGGTAGTACTTTTCTTTATGTTAAAATAATGAAGAAAAACCTCCCCGCAAAAACACTTTATTTGGCACAAATATCGACATTTTTAAATAAGTGAAAAAGTTGTTGTTCACGCCTAAACCAAATGACATAAACTGAAAACGACGCTAAATGAAAGTAGCTTTGAAATAAATATAGCTACAGATGAACACGACGCGAAATAATACTAGTAGAGCCCTCTCGTAGAAAACCGCACGAATTAATGCATACACCCAATAAAACAAAAAAACAAGTGGGAAAGGCTAAAGTCGAGATCCCGACTATAGGATACCCGTTACTTATTTCACTACATATAAAAGTACTTTAAAGAAAATTTTCTAACAATACAAAATCTATTGCATACTCTAGGGGGCATGTATTGCCATGTATTGCTGAAAGAATCATTTTCAGACAATAACTGCTGTTCTACTTGTCCGATCGTGTTGCGATTCAGTGGGATAATAAATAATAATAATAGATATCAGTGACTACAAGAAAAACTATATTATCTTAAAAACTGTGGGTGTGGTAGCTTTTCGCGATTTGCGAGGGCGGAGGGGGCGTGCCAAAATTTGAAACAAACTTGATCTGCGCTGGGTATATAGAAATCTGTGTGCCAAATTTGGTTACTCTATCTCTTTATAGTCTCTGAGATCCTTTTGTTCATACGGACAGACGGACAGACACACATGCCTATATCGACTCGGCTGTTGATGCTGATCAAGAATATATATACTTTATAGGGTCGGAGATGCCTCCTTATCCCTGTTACATACATTCCAACAAACACAATATACCCTTATACTTATTTTTTATTAGTAACGGGTATAATTAGAATAAATGGGAAAGATAGCATCTTAAATTATCTTAAATGAATGAATAGCGATTAATGTAAGAGTTATAAATAAATAACTTGTTTCTATTGCAATGTGTTCTTACACATAATATTATTATTAAATTTAAAAGGTTATCTTGACAAAATCGGAAACGAACCCGGGATTTTTAAACCTGAAGCGGTGACTCTACCCAGAGTGCAACCTGAGCATCATTCGTATGACATGTCTATGTAGTGCTGTTAACCCTCTACTGCATGCTCATAGAATCATTAAAGAAAAACATTTTTATCATGCATATAAAAGTGTATTTGGTATAAATTAAGAAATATTTGAGCAAACTTTTTTTTTTGGGTAAATAGTTTAGGAGAAAATAGGATATTGGATTTTTCAGTTTTTGCTTAAAATAATAAATATAAGGCTTAATTAAGTCAAATTATAAGTTTTTATAAAAGATTACTCTATGTTCTTTGAGACAAAAATTACTCTTCAACATAAAAAATTGTTTTTTGTTGTGAAAACTTCATACGAAAATTCATTGTTCATCAAATTCATCAAAATTCATTTTCGTTCACGAAAGACGTCTTAACAAAATTATAATTATTTTTAAATTTTTTTCCAATAGAAAATAGTGCAAATATATTTGCCAATAATAATCCACTTCGCTGAGATATCATTTAAACTAAAATAAATTTCGTTAAAAATGAAAAGCCATATATGGCACTATATGCGGTAGAGGGTTAAATATCAAACGCCTATTTTACTTCATTATCGGAATCGCTGCGGACGGCAGTTTACGCTATTTACGAAAGCAGCACAAAGCGTGCGAAAGGCTACTAGCAATATATACAGCTAATTTGGAAACTAAGTCTGTCCGATCAGATCGAGTTATATACCGATCAAAAGTTTAGTCCTAACTTACAAAATGCCAAAATTACTAAAACTTTTTCTAACTCACCTGGTTCACGCGATACTGGAATGTAAGTGGGAGGGGAAACATTTAAATAGTCGCAGCTAATGGGGCCGCTCAAGCCTTTTGGTAAATTTTTTTTAATTTTAACCAAAAATACGCTTTGACTGATACCTCAATCACCCAAATCCGACAACTAATTCAAATGAAAATTAAATTTGAAATTTTTAGTGGACTTCTCAAAATGAGATGAAAAGTCAGTTTGTTTGTGTGTCTGTATCAAAAAGCTTAAATTGGATGATGAGGATTTGTTTCTCTTCGAAAATCCAGAAATATTTGCTCTACGACTTTTTGAAAAAAAAAACCACAACAGTTTCCAAACCTAATAAGCTAATGATATGTCCTACATATCGTTGAAAAGGTAGATTTTAGGGCTTTCAAACGTACTCTTAAACTTTTTTCTGAGGTGCTCAGGTATTCCCCGTTTTTTGACATATCAAATATATCTGTAAAAATTCGATTTCTCGAGATATTAACATTCAACCCGAGTCGTCCAGATCAACTTATTTTCGAGTTTCATCACGAAACTTTCAGGACTTAGAGATTTGAGGTCGCTGAATCCGAAAAACACATTCATTTTGTTCGTCCTTGTCAGGATAATCGACAGGACCAATTTTTCGGCTGTTACCATATGGTAACGCTGGGAAGTACAGGGTATAGATTTTTTTAATACTACATAACACAAATATTTGAGAAAAAGTCTAATTAACACAGCTTAATCCAACTTCAAATCGGTGCAGTATATCGTATATATAACTAGCTATCATAGGAACAATCGGAGTCAAATTTAACTGTTGTTTTCTGAGATATCTTAGCCAAACTCTTAGAATATGTATTTGTCGCAGAATCAGACTATGTTGACCATTGCATCCGCTTACATTTTCGTTAGCAACATGTTGTTGCAAGAAGTTTGCACTAAAGTGTTTGGCATTGCAGCAGAGAGACGGACAGAGATAGACTGCTGCCGAGTAAGGTCTGCTCGTAGGGAGCGGATAGTAGAAGAGAGACAGAGATGACGTTAGATATGACGAACGCTGAAACTAGGTTGGCAGCTCTGTACACAGAGAGCGCGGCTAACTTCACGTTTCCGGGAAGACGTATTCTTTCTTTTGGCTCTAGCGTCTAAAGTGAAAAGACGTTGTTGGACGCGCTTCTATATAAACGAACAGAGCTTGCTGTGCGGACACATAATATTACATCGATGGATAACAATACCACTATGTTCTTATATATTCTGACCAAATTTGGTTCAAATCCATCCACTTTATCATGTAGCTGCCATAAAAGCAATCATATTTTATGAACAAAACAGTTCCGAAACGCGAATAAAATGTATGGAAAAAACCTGTACCTTATACTTCCCAGCGTTACAATATGGTAAAATGAAATGCGTAAATTTACCAAAAAAAAGTGTTTCGTTCTCCAATTTTTTTTTACAAATAAAAAGATCTTTTTTTTAATTTCTAATGATGTGTGCATTGCAAATAGTTCAGTACTAAAATTAGATAAAAAGGTTTAAATTTATTTGCGACGAATTGCCAAATGATTTTTTTTTGCATTGCAGAATATAATGAGCAACTTAATGCGCATTTTTCGATCAGCTAACTTCGAGAGATTGTTTCAATCAACTTTTTATCAGTTAGAGACAACAATTTACTCTGAGAATATCTGAGAAATTAAAGTTAATCTAATATGTTGTCTAAAAATTAAGTTCTAGTAAATGCCTGTTGCTTGTTACCATATGGTAGCGCTCGGAAGATTCGGGTTAAGTGTAAATAAGCATATTACGTAAAGTTGAAAGCTGACAGCAGCAATAACGTGTCATAGCAGCAAACATACGTAGCATACAGCTTACTCGGTATAAGCAACCTCGGTTGCCAGTAAGTTATGTTTTGCGTTGAAGAAACCCCAGCGTTGCCAGTCAGTTTAATTTTTTTTTTTTTTGAGAACTCGGCCTTGCGTCTTTTTGCAACGCTTGTTAAATTTATATGGTAATTTTCTCTATTTTATAACAGAAAACTTTTTTTAAATATGTAAGAAATTCAACAATTAAATTTACATATATTTTTATCTGCATTAGTGATAAAGCAACAATGTCAAAGGCAAAAGCAATTGCAAATATTTCTGATATCCCACAAAAAATACCTCTACACGATGTAAAACTTTAGTGATGAAAGCATATTCTAGCCTCCAAATTTCTAATATCAAATGTTGTGATGAAGGAAATTAAAATAATACGCATAAAAATTTTAAATAAATATATTAATTATTAAAAAAAAAATTGACATTCGGCACTGCGCAAAAATTAATAATAATTGTAGCCAGGGACCGTAAATAATGATTATTTATTATTTTTTTATTATTACAACAAAAAATAACAACTTATAATTGTCCAAGAAAAAAATTTTTACACCAAACACCTTATAATTTTGAAATCTCTGCGTTTTTTAGCCATGATTTTAAAATTTTTGATTTATTACGATTTTTTACAATGATAATTATTAGTTTTGAGTAATTAAATAAAACTTACACAATAATCATTATTATTGATAAAAAAAAAAATAAATATCAAAAATAATCATTATTTCTGATCAAAAAAAAAATAAAAATCATAAATAACACTAGGCAACAAATTTGAACTTTTTGGCTATTACACGAACCAAATCCACTTTTTTGGATAGATTTAGATTTTCTATGATGAAATTTTTTTGTAGAATTTTTTAAAATTTGACTTTTTTATTTGCACTTTTTTTCAGAGGTGCGCCCACTTTTGTCATCATTACTCGAAAATGACTAAACCGATTATCAAAAACTTTACTTTTTCGAAAAGCCAATGAATATATCTAGAATTCATTTATACAAAGTTTTAGATTTAAACTAATAGTTTAAGAGACATCAATTCTTGAATTAAGAATATTATGAATTTTTTATCTAATCTCACACAATATACATCTGGGCTGTTACTATACATCCTGACCAAATTTTTTTCAAATCGGACCACTATATCATATAGGTCATAGGACCGATCGGTCCAAAATT
Source organism: Drosophila phalerata (assembly GCA_951394115.2). Lineage (NCBI taxonomy): Eukaryota > Metazoa > Arthropoda > Insecta > Diptera > Drosophilidae > Drosophila > Drosophila phalerata. Next base: position 3,698,680 of record OX596008.2, on the reverse strand, counting down.
AAGTTCTAGTATGAACAACAACAACTTTTACGAGATATCGTAACCAAACTTATAGAGTCTGCATTTAGGTTGATAATATACATCCTGGCCAAATTTGGTTCAGATCGGTTTCCTACATCATCCAGTAATAAAAGGATCAGAGCTTAAAGGGTTAGGTTGCATTTTTTAATGTCACATCCGCATCGGCAGGCTTCCGCAGCTGTATTAAACATTTTTATAATCTTGAAATCCTAATAAATAAGATGATATACATTTCGTTGGAGAGCAAGCGTGATGAAACGCTTAAAACTTTATCTAAACATTGTAATGCACAACATATACGAACTAAAAAAGACGCACTTCTTTAACAACGATAAACACAAAACACAGCACAAATTATTAATATATTTATATGTATAAATAAAGTATATACCATTATTTACATTATTTACAGGTCCAAACGTAATACAAAATTTTCGGCTATGGACAGCAGGTCATTGGGCGACAGGACTCCAATCTCAGCGATTGCTTCAGCGCTTCCAAACTTTTATGAGGCTTAGCACAGACCCTGATCTCCAAAAACGACCACATACCACTGGGTTTATATCCGGCGAGTAGGGCGACAATTCAGCCTGCAGTCATGTTAAAAAGTTCAGTCCGCATCGCCTAAGTGGTATTGGGCCCAAGGAAGAATGACGGCGCTGAGAATGTCGCGGTGGTACATTTTAACCCCTTTACTGACGAAAACCAATAGTGTCTTACCGTTATTTCAAGTTTCGCCACAAACCAAGACAGACTTCAAATTTTGGTGATGTTCGACACTGGCCATAGTGTCGGAAGCCTCTGCGGATCAGGTCCTGTCGTTTTGGCGGTTTTGGTCCAGCTCGACTATGAACAGCTTCGCAGGCGTGGCAGACCCTATAAACCATATATATTCTTGATCAGCATCAATAGCCAAGTCGATATAGCAATGTCCGTCAGTCCGTCTGTCTGTCTGTCCGTCTGTCTGTCTGTCTGTATGAACACCTAGATCTCAGAGACTGTAAGAGCTAGAAACACCAAACTTGGTATGTAGGTTCGTCTATATTGCAACCAGATCAAGTTTGCTTCAAAATTTGACCACGCCCCCTTTGTCGCCCACAAATCGAAAAAGAAAATTTCATACCCCAATTATAAGAACAATTTCAAAGCTAGGGACACCAAACCTAGTATGTAGATTCCTCTATACTGCAGGCATATCAAGTGTGTATATTTTTTGGATCGGACCACTATATCATATAGCTGCCATAGGACCATAAAGCTGTCATTTAAAAAAGTAGTCGAAAATATATTACAACTCTATGAAATCAGTATAGAGGAATCTACATACTAAGTTTAGTGTCCCTAGCTTTGAAATTGTTCTTATAATTGGGGTATGTAATTATACCCGTTACTTATAAAAAATAAGTATAAGGGTATATTGTGTTCGTTGGAATGTATGTAACAGGCAGAAGGAGGCATCTCCGACCACATAAAGTATATATATTCTTGATCAGCATCAACAGCCGAGTCGATATAGCCATGTGTGTCTGTCCGTCTGTCCGTCTGTGTGAGCGCCTAGATCTCAGAGACCATAAGAGATAGAGTAACCAAACTTTCACACGTAGATCAGAAATGCGTTGGAGCAGGTCAAGTTTGTTTCAAATTTTGGACCCGCCTCCTTCCACGCCCGTAATTCGCGAAAAACTGGTCATCCGTCTGTATAAACACAAGGATCTCAGACACTATAAGAGATAGAATAACCAAATTTGTCACACAGCTTTCCATATACCTCACGCAGATCAAGTTTGTTTCAAATTTAAGCCACGCCCACCTCCGCCCCCGCAAATCGCGAAAAACCACCTCACCCACAATTGTTCATATAATACGTATTTTTTGGTAATAACCGATATCTGTTATTATTATCTATTATCCCACTGAATCGCAACAAGATCGGACAAGTAGAGCAGCAGTTATTGCGTGTCTAAGTTGTTAAATCAACAGGTTCCCCCTAGAGTATGCAATAGTTTTTGTATTGTTAAACCTTATTAGAATGCTTCAAATTCTCAAGTAATTCTGGCAACGCAAATATGACATTATGATTGAATCGCTAATGTATTGAAATAAGTAACGGGTATCCTATGGTCGGGATCTCGACTATAGCCTTTCCCACTTGTTTTCTTTTTCGATTTGTGGGCGACAAAGGGGGCGGGGTCAAATTTTGAAGCGAACTTGATCTGCTTGCAATATAGACGAACCTACATACCAAGTTTGGTGTTTCTAGCTCTTACAGTCTCTGAGATCTAGGTGTTCATACAGACAGACAGACAGACGGACAGACAGACAGACGGACAGACGGACATTGCTATATCGACTTGGCTATTGATGCTGATCAAGAATATATATAGTTTATAGGGTCTGCCACGCCTCCTTCTGCTTCTCCTTCTCCTTCTGGGTCTAAAAAGCTTAAAAAAAATGTTTTAAAAAAATCATAATTTTCTTAATTCAAAAAATTATGTCTCTTATACTACTGGCTTAAATCTAAAACTTTGTATTAGTGAATTACAGATATATTCATTGACTTTCAGAAATAGTAAAGCTTTCGGTTTTGGCATTCTCGAGTAATGATGACAAAAGTGGGCGCACCTCTGAAAAAAGTACGAAAAAAAGCCAGATTTTTAAAAAAAAACCAAAAAAAAAAATTCACCATAAAAAAAAAAAATGTTTTTCGTCGTTTTTGGCCCCAAATCCATCCAAAAAAGTGGGTTTGGCTCGTGTAATTTTTTGGCTGTTTCCTAGTGTAATCATTATTACTGATCAAAAAAAAAAAAAATGATTTTTTTTTCGCTCAAAATAAAACTCAACAATAATTTACGGATTCTGTGACACTGTTATGTATCAAACTAGGAATCTCCGTAATACCCCCTCGTGTATGACTCTGAGTTAGTTTGTTGTTGATACAAAACAGTATCAAAGAACAAAACAAAATTAACAATATAGTTCATGAAAGACTTATTAAGTTCACTCGTTCATTTCCATGAGCCGTTCACTTGAACTTATTCAGAACGAAACAACACAACTCTACCCTATACTTTGAGTTTTATTTTGAGTGAAAAGAAAAAAATCATTATTGATTTTTATTTTTGTGATCAGTAATAATGACTATTTTTGATTTTTACTTTTTTTGATCAGAAATAATGATTAATTTTTATTTTTATTTTTTTTTTATCAAAAATAATGATTATGGTGTAGTTTTATTAAATTACTCAAAGTTAATGATTATTATTGATGAAAAACACAAAACATTTAAATATAATCATTTCCAATTAATTTTTATAATATAACTTATAATGATTACGGTCCCTGATTGTAACACACATATATGTGTATTATATGTATTTGTGTGCTTGACAAATCTCGACAATGAACATTTCGCTTGGGAAATAATCAAGTCTTTAAGCCCCGGTCAGACGAGCGTTTTTTCACCGAAATTTTTTCGCCGACAATAATCTTTGACATTCACAATATTCGCACACAAAAATCCCATCGGTTAATTTCTCATAAAATCTGGCAACACTCTATTATTTCTGAATGCATTTCAGTGACTTAAGTAGACCGACACAAACAACCGAGGAAATAGGACGTGTTCTACTTTCATCGGTGAGCGTCGGTCAAAAACCGACTCTGTCAAATTTTATGTGTTCACACGACAACTGACGGCTTTTCAGCAAAAAGTCTTGGTGAAAAAACGCTCGTCTGACCGGGGCTTTCTGATATGTATGTATACCAAACTAACAGCATATGCATTTGGGTTATTCTTTAAATACATGACCAAAGTTGGTGCTAATCCGACCACCAAAATCTTTAATGTTTTATGAGACATCGTAGCCAAACTGGATATTTTTTAAGATTTGCCGTTCTTAGTTTTTGCCATAGTACGGGATACGAGCGAAGCGAGCAGGGGGCGGATCCCCTTAGTTGGCTTATGGTATTTAATTTTCGGCTTAGCGGTTTGCAAGATATTACCTGTTAACTGAATACATACATTTTTCGGTCGGTCGAAAATTGCGTTTTAGTATAGGGTAGAGTTGTGTTGTTTCGTTCTGAATAAGTTCAAGTGAACGGCTCTTGGAAATGAACGAGTGAACTTAATAAGTCTTTCATGAACCATATAGTTAATTTTCCTTAAATTTTATTTTACATTTTTCAACACTAGAGTCATTGAAATTCGAAGAAGCCTTTCAATTTTATAATAAAATTTTTTCTATTAAAATGTACAAAAGAAACGCAGTTCTTTTTGCAATTTTGCAAATATTGCAAGGCCAGTTTAAGTTTAAGAATGCTAAAACTAACAAATATTTATTTTATTTCCTAATTAAAAGTTTTGTATTCAATTTTCTGTAAAAGAACGGTTCAGTTAATCAATTTGACCGGCCTCGTCGTTTATAAGCAACTGACCAACTAATCGGAATGAACTATTTATCTTCGTTTAAGACAACTGACCAACTGAAAAATTAATGGAAACCAAATCGTTCTTAGTTCATGACAACTGATCAACTGAATCCCACAATAAAAACCTCTGCACGAGGTACAAGTCTAGTGGTGAAAGCAATTTCTAGCCGCAAAAATTCTGATTTCCAATTTAGTGACGAACAAAATTCCGTTTATTATACAAATTTTAAATAAAAATGAAAATTTAAAAAATTAAGACAATTGGCTTCTTTGTTAATTAAAACAAGCGGGAAAGGCTATAGTCGAGATCCCGACCATATGATACCCGTTACTTACTATAATATATTGAAAAGTACTTTAAAGAAAATACTTGTTTTGATCTGAAAACTTTAATTCGCCATAACTGTCGTTCTACATGTCCGATCTTAATGCGATTCAATGGGATGATAGATAACGCTAATAGATAATAGATAAAATAATCACAAAAAACGTATTATCTCAAAAACTGTGGGTGTGGTGGTTTTTCGCGATTTGCGGGGGCGGAGGGGGGCGTGGATAAAATTTGAAACAAACTTGATCTGCGTGAGGTATATAGAAATCTGTGTACCAAATTTGGTTACTTCATCTCTTTTAGTCTCTGAGATTTCTTTGTTTAGACGGTTTTTCGCTATTTGCGGGGGCGGAGGGGGGCGTGGCTTAAATTTGAAACAAACTTGATCTGCGTGGGGTATATAGAAGTCTTTTAGTGAAAGTTTGGTATCTCTATCTCTTATGGTCTCTGAGATCTAGGCGCTCACACGGACGGACAGACGGACAGACACACATGGATATATCGACTCGGCTATTGATGCTGATCAAGAATATATATACTTTATAGGGTCGGAGATGCCTCCTTCTCCCTGTTACATACATTCCAACGAACACAATATACCCTTATACTTATTTTTTATAAGTAACGGGTATAATTACAGTGCAGTGCAGCGCAGTGCCGAATGCCGATTTTCGTGTTTTTTTTTTTAATTTATGTTATTATATTCTCGATGTATTGTTCTATTAATAATTCGTAAACCAAAAGTCTTCAAAGCTTGTCTTTTATAATAAAAAAATAGTGTCCATAAAATGCATTAAACACGTAAGAAAATTTTTTTTAAATGTACAAAAGTCGCATTCTTTAATGCTATGCTTCTGAAATTGGTTGCATTCACAATAAAACATGTTCCCTGAACAAGAATCACAAACATTTTATTCTGGTCATCGCTTTGATGCATTTTTTTGCCAACAGCTGATATTCGAATTATCGATAATAAAAGTAATTAACAGCGCAGATAGCAAATTAAATTTAGACTATCTAAAAAATTAAAATAAATTGTATGTAATTAAAAAACTGCTGCTGCAGTTGAACTTGATAACAAAGAAAACTTTCAACAACACAGCCACCCAAAAATAAGTGTTGTTCTGATCTGGGGGTTTCAGTATGCTTTCTATGGGTTATTATTTTTGGGTCGCTGAATCGGAATTCCTGGTTTTCGAATTAACCCAAAAAAAAACTAGGGGGCTCCGCCCACTGCTCGCTTCGCTCGCCAACCCCCCGCTCGCTTCGCTCGCGGTCCTACAGTCGAGCATACTCGACTGTCGGAGACCCCGTACTTACTATGGAAATAGAAAAGACTACAAAAATTATAAAATAATTTGGCCGCTTGATGCTGTTGCAGTTGTTGTTGTTTTCAATGACAGCTATATGAGATAGTTGTCCGATTTGAACCAACTTCGGTCAGGATATATAAAACCAAGATATATGCATACTGTAATAGTTTACTTGAGATATCTCATACAACAAAAAAGTTTTTCATACTAAGACTTGATTTTCTCCCGATTTGTCCTATGAAAGCTATGTGATATAGTAATCCGATTTAAACCAACTTCGGACAGGATATATAAAACCAAGTTATATGCATACTGTAATAGTTAAGTTGAGATATTTCATAAAACAAAAACGTTTTTCATACTAAGACTTGATTTTCGGCTAATCGGTCCTATGGAAGCTATATGGTATAGTGGTCCGATTTAAGCCAACTTCGGACAGGCAATATAAAACCAAGTTATATGCATACTGTAAAAGTTTTGTTGAGATATCTCATAAAAAAAAAAAGTTTTTCATACTAAGACTTGATTTTCGCCCGATCGGTCCAATGGCAGCTATATGATATAGTGGTCCGATCCAAAAAAGAATCAAAGTTGATATGCCTGCTATATAGAGGAATCTACATACTAAGTTTGGTGTCATTAGCTTTGAAATTGTTCCTATAATTTGGATTCGAAATTTTGTTTTTCGATTTGTGGGCGACAAAGGGGGCGTGGCCAAATTTTGAAACAAACTTGATCTGCTTGCAATATACACAAACCTACATACCAGTTTGTAGGTGTCTCTAGCTCTTATAGTCTCTGAGATCTAGGTGTTCATACAGACGGACGGACAGACAGACAGACGGACAGACAGACAGACGGGCATTGCTATATCGACTTGGCTATTGATGCTGATCAAGAATATATATAGTTTATAGGGTCTGCCACGCCTCCTTCTGCCTGTTACGCACATTTTCGTTAAAACAAACCCAATAGACCCCTATACTTTTTTAAGTACGGGGTCTAACAATATACAACTTTTTTGAATTTGTATGAAACTCTTCACTCGGGGGTTTTAGGGGTCGCTGATTACGAATTTGTATTCAATTTTGAAAAAATCATAATAGCGGATCATCTATGTTTGTTTGAAAAATTGATTCGCCGTATTGTTAATATTTGTATTTTAGCGGGAAAAGGCGTTTTCCCGCCGTTTTTTTTCAAAAAGGCGTAGAACAAACATTTCGCGATTTTCGGAAAGGAATAAATCCCTATCATTACATTTAAGCTTTCTTAGCGCTTTTATGCAAACAAACAAACAAACTGACTTTTCATTTCACTAAAAATTTTAAATTTGATTATCTTTTAAACTAGATATCGGATTTGGGTCATTAAGGTATAAATTAGACATCTGCATGAATGGAATCAAAACGGCGAATGAAACATTCACGCTGAAACTACATGCACGTTTTTTGGTACACTGCATAGTGAATGCCAATTTTTATGCATTCACTAAAGTAGGAATAGCAATGTTCCTATTTCAACGTTCGCGTGCACACACAAAATCGTAAGCTATGCTATGTGTACACACTGAACAGACCCTGTACACTACTATTTACTAGTGCATAGTAGTATGAAGCGCGTGTGCAGCGTTACCCTAAGTGTGTATGTACATGCCAGAGACGGGCTTAATTAACAATTTATTTATGTTTTTTATGTTAAGAAAATTTTAGAAATTATACAAATGTTATTAGAGATTTTGAAAAATAATTTATTGCCCGAAATTCGACATAAGTTGTTGGGTCAATCAATTCATTCAGTTGGACAGCTTTGTAGATTGGTGCAGATGAGTGAAAACTTAGTAGAAACAAGTGGGAAAGGTTACAGTCGAGATCCCGACTGTAGGATACCCGTTACTTATTTCAATATATATAAGAGTGCTTTTTAGAAAATTTGTTTAAGAAAAAGAGATTATTGAGAAATAACTATTCTAACTAAAATTTATTATTATATGGTCTAACTCCCCTATTGGGCCATGTCTTGTTGCTCAAATTGCCTCCTCGCCGCGCGCTTTAGTTTGCCACCCAAAGGGTACTAGGTGACAATCCAGGAGGAACCACGTGGAGGTAGTGCGTCGACTTGAGAATAGCAGGGACAAGGATCATGCTGGCAATGAATGCGATGTCATTTTGCCTTGTATGCTTTCCCCCATCCTCCCTTCTAACAAACAACCATATAATAATAAAAAATAAATAAAAAAGTTAGCTTTAAAAAAGTTTGCTTAAATAGTTTGCTTAAATATTACTTAACTTTGAATACACCGTTGAGAAATTTTTTCAGATATTTATAAACACGTATATAATTTCTCTAAGGTGGAGGCTCAGTTGCAGTGACTAAATTTCCGCTAGGATAAATATATAATAATTATAAATAAATAAAAAATTTTGATTAAATATTACTTAACTTTGAATACACCGTTGAGAAATTTATTTAGATAATTATAAATACGTATTTAATTGCTCTAAGGTGGAGGCAGTTGCAGTGACTATAATTCCGCTATGATAAATATATAATAACAATAAATAAATAAAAAATTAATTAAAAAGTTTGCTTAAATATTACTTAACTTTGAATACACCGTTGAGAAATTTATTCAGATATTTATAATAGACATCTGAATGAAAGGAATCAAAACGGCGAATGAAACATTCACGCTGAAACTACATCCACGTTGTTTGGTACACTACATATTGAAGTTTTATGCATTCACTAATGGGTGTTTCCAAAGTAACGGTCGTTACATATTTTCGGAGATTTTTTAAATAAAATTCCAACCTAAGCAAATAGGCCACGAGGATTGCCTAATTTTACACCTTCGAAAGTTCAAGCATCAGTAGCAACCGAAAGGATTCATAAAAAGTCTAATTTCAATACTTTTTTTGACCATTAAAAAAGTCACGGTCGTTACCTAAGGAATGGGCTCTTGTTGATTTTCGTGAACAAACATAATTTTTTGTAAAACTTTGCACAGGATGTGATAGGTAAAAAAATCTGATTAAATTCTTTGAAATGTTTTGTTTAAGGATTGAGTTTATTTTTAAACTAAAGAAAATTTGTTACTACAAAAAAAAAGTTTTAAAAAAGTCACGGTCGTTACATTATCAAAAATTTAACGATTTTACGCTCTTTGTATCTTTGCTTCCAGGCATTTGGTAGCTTATGTCATCATTCAAATAAAAAGTTCTTGCTTTTTCTCTGTCGGCATCACAAATTTGAGGAGTTTTCTTCTTTTCAGTACAATGCAAATCGAACATTAAGTTTTATTTTTTGAGTTGTAAGAGGTCGTTTTCTGTGGAAACACCCTAATGTAGAAATAGCAATGTTCCTATTCCGACCCTCGCGTGCACACATAAAATCGTAATGTGTACCCACTGAACAGACCCTGTACACTTCTATTTACTAGTGCATAGAAGTATGAAGCGCGTGTACAGCGTTACCCTAAATATGTATGTACATGCCAGAGACCGGCATAATTAACTAGTTATTTATGTAATAAAATTGTTAAAAGTTAATAAAAATGAAAATAATTTAAGAAAATGGTAAGAATGTAAGAAATCTAAAAAAAAAATATTAAATAGTTCAAATTTTTCATTTTATTAATATTTAAATTTAAACATTTTTCTAAAACTTTAACATTCTTAAAAAATTTTTTATTTAACATTTTTTTAATATTCAATTTTTAACTTTTTTATAATTTTTGAACATTTTTCTAAAGCTACAATTTTTATAACATCTTTCTTAAATTTTAGCAATTTTAAAACATTTTATTAAATTTCGCTATACAATTCGTTTTTATTCGTATGCATTTCATTTCAGTCCATGTACACCACGCTTTGAATGCTATACAATAACACTAGGCAACAGCCCAATTTTGAATTGGACCAAACCGACTTTTTTGGATAGATTTGGGGCCCCAAACACCGAAAAAAACTTTTTTTTTTTCTATGGCAGAATTTTTTTTTTAGAATTTTTTGAAATTTGGCTGTTTTTTTAATGCTTTTTTTTAGAGGTACGCCCACATTTGTCATCATTACACCCGAATGCCAAAACCGATATTCAAAAGCTTTACTTTTCCTAAAAGCTAATGAATATACCTATAATTCTTCTATACACAGTCTAAGATTAAAGTTAGTAGTTTAAGAGCTATTAATTTTTGAATTAAGAAAATGTTGTTTTTTTAAAGCTTTTTTTTGTTTTTAAATTCAAAGAAAACTCTAAAAAAAATCTGAACGGGGGTTCATGGAAGCTATATGTTATAGTGATCCGATTCCAACCAAATTTGGACAGGTTGTATAAGGCAATAGAAGGCTTATAACTTGTAACTTTGGTACAAATAACTTAAAAAACAAAAAAGTTTTTCATACTAAAGGTTGCTTATCGACCGTTCGTATCGATTGTTCCTATGGCAGCTATATGATATAGTGGTCCGATTTCAACCAAATTTTATAAGAATATGAGGGGCAATTAAAGATACCCAATTTATGAGTTTTATTGAGATTTCTCCAAAAACAAAAAAGTTTTTATACTAAAACATGATTTTCTACCGATCGGTCCTATGACAGCTATATGATATAGTGGACCGAATTGAACCAACTTTCGGCAGGATGCATAAGACCAACTTATATGCATATTTTATCAGTTTAGTTAAGATATCTCAAAAAACACAAAAGTTTTTCATACTAAAACTTGTTTTTAGACGGATCGGTCCTATGACAGCTGTATGATATAGTAGACAGATTCGAACCAAAATTAATAAAGATGTAAAGGACAACATGGAGTACACAATTTGTGAGTTCGATTAAAATATCTTAGAAAATAAAAAAGTTTTCCACACTAAAGGTGGATTTTCAACCGATTGTTCCTATGGCAGCTATATGATATAGTCGACCGATTTGAACCAACTTTGGTCATTATGCGTAAAACCACATCAAATTGATTTCCTGTGAGTTTGGTTAGGATATCTCTAAATACACAAAAAATTTTCATAAAAAAGGTTATGCCACTCTACAAGGCAGTCAAAATAGTCGACAAAAACATGCCTAGACACAAAAAAATATTATATCGCCGTCTTTCCACAGGTTTTCATAAGACATATCTTAAACGACGCTCAAATAATGCAGCTTTGCATAAAAAAATCTGAACCCCCGTTCAGATTTTTTTTCGAGTTTTCCTTGAATTTAAAAACAAAAAAAAGCTAAAAAAAAAGGTTAAAAAAAACATTTTCTTAATTCAAAAATTAATAGCTTTTAAACTACTAACTTTAAGACTGTGTATAGAAGAATTATAGGTATATTCATTAGCTTTTAGGAAAAGTAAAGCTTTTGAATATCGGTTTTGGCATTCGGGTGTAATGATGACAAATGTGGGCGTACCTCTATAAAAAGCATTAAAAAAACAGCCAAATTTCAAAAAATTCTAAAAAAAAAATTCTGCCATAAAAAAAAAAATGTTTTTCGGTGTTTGGGGCCCCAAATCTATCCAAAAAAGTCGGTTTGGTCCAATTCAGAAGAAAAAAGTTGCAATTTGTTGCCTAGTGTAATTGGGGTGAATAGCAAACACAAGTACACCACATGAATAGTGTTCCTATTTCGATGTTCCTATTCTCCTCCTATTTTTGTATACATAGTGCAATGGGAAGTGTGTACTCTATTTTGGCTATACCATAGAAGTGTAATTTAACACATAACATTCAATATAGGATATTTCTAAGTTTATACTCAGCCCTCGCTATCGCGTGCTTCCTAAGTTAATGAACAGCCCTCGCAATTGCGGCATTGCATACTTTGTATCAGCTTTCGTACACTTTTGTTTTGCTGCAAGAGCTTCCGTTATTGCCTAGGATTTTGCTGAGTCGGCTTGCCGATCATGACATAGTGGCGTGATGCGAGTTTGGGCTTAGCTTAAGTGACTGGACTGGAAACATATTAATTGGCGCCCAACTAGTGGTCGGACTTCACAACCAACAACAATTAAAACAGCAGCTGCAACAACCAACAACAATTAAGACAGCAGCGCGGGAGCTGCGAGTGACCAGTTTTATTAAGAATTTTCTTTTCGTGTTATTTGAATCATGTATAGTAAGTGGACACTCTAGCCAAAATTTTTCGTCAAACATAAAATTTTTTTTTTTTAGTTAATTTTATAAAAAACACTAGCTAGTTCTAGTGAGTATTTTATATTTATTTACGTGTGCAATCCTGCCTATTCGACCTTATTATTTTGCTTTAACCCCTGTTGAAAATATGTCGTGCTGCAAGAAAAACTGCACTATCAAATGTCCTGATGATTCTGCGCACCCGCAATTTATTTAAAGTTGATTGTGCGAGAATATCAGGCATGCAAAGTGTGCTGGACTTTCTGGTCGAGAATATGATAAGATCATTGCCGTTTCTTAAAAGGAATGTGGTGCAGTGAAATGGTCTTGTCCAGTATGCATCAACTTACAAATTAATTTTTCAAGTATGTATAGTGCTGTGAAAAACCAATTTTTAAAACTTAATAAAATGGCTAAGCTTCTTTCGAGTGATTTTGACTCTAGTCTCGAGTTGCTTAGACAATATAAATTTAATTCACCACCTGATTCTCAATTTTTATCAGTTCCCCCTAATATATCAGTTACTCAGCCTCCCGTGACTCCATTGGCATCTCGTTCCAACCAAGACGTCTCGCCAACGTTGTCTTTATCGCCCTCTCCGGGTATTTTAAACCTATTCAATTCCCTTACATCTTCTGCAGGTGATTCTACCACTCAGACTACTGAATCAGCCCAAGACATCGTCTCTTAGGTGCGGGCTGGATCTGGTCGGAAGGGTAGACCTCCTCGCAATGCATCCCCTATAATTAATGCATCTCCTATAAATATGAATGATAGCGTAGCTGCCCCTACACCCGTGATCACTATTCTAAATGTTGTTGCTTCTCGTAAGCAAGTATTTGTGTCTAGATTATCCTCTGACACTACTTGTGAATCTGTAGCGACATACATTTCTAGCAAAATTTCTGCTAATGTCTTAATCTCAAAATTTAATTTTTCTATAGCCCGTGAAATATCATCTTTTAAAATAAGTGTCCCTCACGACTCATTTTCTGTCATTTGTGATCCAATATTTTGGAAACCTCATATGATTGTTCATGAGTGTAAGCCAAAAAGGCGTAATAAATCCTTGCCTGTTACTCTTACAGCCGCCATCTCCAACGTTCAGGTGCCCGTCAGTACGGCTTCAAGAAACTAGACCTGCGGCCCGATTTTGTCTGTATTCATTATCAAAACGTTAGAGGCCTCCTTACTAAGCTCAAAAACCTATATTTAGGTAGTTTGTCTTTTGATTCTGATATAATTGCTTTGTCAGAAACTTGGTTAACTACCATAGTATCTGATTCTGAAGTTGTGTCAAGTAATTAGCTTTTATATAGAAATGATCGACCGACTCGAAGTGGTGCTTCTAAATCGGTTCTTCTTCTTTTAATGTGACTACTGATATTGAAATTGTTGCTGTCAAAGTAACTTCTCATCTCGATCAATTTTTATCTCCTGCTCTTATATCCCTCCAAATAAAGCTATTCCGTCAGTTTACTTGCAGCATTGAAGAAATTGAAGAAATTAGTCATGAAATAAAAGATAACGATTTATTTATTGTACTGGGGGATTTTTATTTGCCTAAAATTTCTTGGTCATTTTCGAGTAGCACAAATTACCTTATTCCCTTAAAACAAGATAATTTTTTAGATAACATGTTTGATCTCTCGTTGTTTCAAATGAACTCAATAAGAAATCATAATGATGGAATTCTTGATCAAGTTTTTAATAATGACTTCGCAAATACTGCCGTCTCTAGGTCATTTCCATTAAGTATACCTGAAGACTTACAGCATCCTACTATATAAATTTCTATCTCAATCTCTAAACCTTTTAGTCCACCTTTATGATATCAGCAATCACCTCGTCGTTGTTTTCGCAAGGGAAATTTTTCATTGCTTAATGAACTTATCCTTGCTACCGACTGGTGCTTTTTAGAAAAAGTGACTGACATCGATATTGCTCTTAGTTCTTTCTATGAGACCCTAAATGGACTCTTAGATGTGTGCATTCCAAAATATATTCCATTGTCTGGTTCTATAAAGCCTCCTTGGTTTACACCTAGACTTTCTTATTTAAAGAATATTAAATCTAAATATTTTAAAAAATATAAGAAGTCAGGTTCAAGTCTCGACTGGTCTAAGTATACAGTGGCCAAGTCGGACTTTGCCAATTTAAACTCGCTATGCTACGAGAACTATCTAACTCGTTGCAAAAGACAGTTTTCCCGTCACCCTAAACAATTTTATAAATTGGTTAACTTGAAGCGTAAGTCCCCCAGTTTACCTTCCTCTTCTTTTCTTGGGACAGATAATGCCGGAAACGACTCTGCAGCCGCTGAACTATTTGGTAACTTTTATCAATCCACCTACTCATCATTTGGGCTAAACATTTTAAAATTATATTTTATCACTTTATTGTATTATACTTATATTCACCAACTAAAAGTGAATTCAATTCGCAAAATATTTCCAGATTGGTATAAGAATAGGCTAAAGATTTTCACTTCCGACAAATCTTGCCGAAGGGAAAACCGGAACCGGAATCTTCAAAATCTTCTTTCATTCCTGGGCCAGACAATATTCCTAGTTGCCTACTTAAGGAATGCTGTTCTTCTTTAGCTGCTCCGTTGCATAAGCTTTTTAATAGATCCCTTGAAACTTTAATCTCTCCATATCTTTGGAAAGAATCTTATATCATTCCCCTTCACAAAAAAGGTGGTAAGTCTGATATTTCTAACTACAGAGGAATTGCAAAGCTATCAGCCATTCCTAAATTATTTGTAAAAATCCTTGTTTCTTCTTTGCAGCATCTCTGTAAATCGATCATTTCCCCTGCACAACACGGCTTTATTAAGAGTCGGTCTACTACGACCAACTTGCTTGAATTCACCTCCCTGGTAAAATATGCATTTTCAGAGAAAAAGCAAACTGATGTCATTTACACTGACTTCAGTAAAGCCTTTGACTCTGTGAACCATGACCTCTTACTTTACAAACTTAACTGCATAGGTTTTCCTCCCGCCTTTATACGTTGGGTTTCCACTTACTTAAAAGGTTGGACTCAAAAAGTGATTCTTAGGTCAACCATTTCGAGTTCGGTTGGTGTAACTTCTGGTGTACCTCAAGGTATTCACTTAGAACCTTTATTTTTTACACTGTTCATAAAGATTTAGATACCCCCAGAATATAAAATATATATTTATAATTACATTTACATTTACATTACACTGTAATAATTAAATTTATATTTTAATTTAAATGTATAGTTAAATGTCGGCTGCTTATAGCTTGACAATAAACAAATAAAAAATTAACGATCTACCCACTATTCTGTCCCATTCTTATATTTTAATGTATGCAGATTATGTTAAGCTTATTTTTTTATACACTGATCGCCTATATCACAATCGTCATTAAGACGATTTGAACCTTATGCAAATTTGTTGCTCGGCCAATATCCCTTTGCAACGTATAAAAACTGTAAAGAATCTTGGAGTTTTATTTGACTGCAAATTATGCTTCAATTTGCACATCTCCACTATAGTTAATGATGACAAAGGAGTATTTGGTTTCATTAAACGTTGGTCGAAAGAATTTAACGATCCTTTCACCAATAAGCTCCTTTACGTCTCTTTAGTTCGTCCCATCCTTGAATACCGTGCATTTGGAGCCCGCAGTATCAAATAAATCAGAATCGAATTGAATCAGTTCAAAAGCAATTCTTGCTTTTCGCCTTACGTGGTTTTAACTGGGATCCCAACCTTCGTTTACCACCGAACTCCCATAGGCTTCGTCTTCTTAACCTTCCGTCTTTAATTAATCGAAGGAAAACTCTTGGTGTTGTTTTTCTTCATAAATTGATTATTGGCGAGATCGGTTCTTGTTCCCTTCTGGGCCGCCTCAGCTTTTCAGTCCCCCGCAGGTTAACTAGGAATTACAGGCCCTTATTCTTACCTACATGCACAACTGATTACGCTTCACACGGTTCGTTTCGTGTTCTATGCACTAACTACAATAGCCTCTTTCACGTTTTCTACTCAGAACACTCTCTCCCTTTCCTAAAATCCGCACTTTTCCAATATTTTTCGTTAAATCCCTGACCTTACTAATGCTAATAGCCTGTTATATTACATTTAAATATCCAAACATTTATTCTATTACTAATACAAACTCTAATCTTTATTGATCTGATTGGGTTTTCACCAATCCTTGCAAATGTTGGATCATTTTTAATTTTTGCTTACCCCAGATATAATTATAATTTTAATTTTTTTCTTTACAGTCATTATTTATATTTAATATTAATTGTATTTTTTAATTCTTAACATAATTTTATATTTAATAATTTTTTTCATACTAAGACTTGATTTTCGCCCGATCGGTCCTATGGCAGTTATATGATATAGTGGTCCGATCCAAAAAAGAATCAAAGTTGATATGCCTGCTATATAGAGGAATCTACATACTAAGTTTGGTGTCATTAGCTTTGAAATTGTTCCTATAATTTGGATTCGAAATTTTGTTTTTCGATTTGTGGGCGACAAAGGGGGCGTGGCCAAATTTTGAAACAAACTTGATCTGCTTGCAATATAGACAAACCTACATACCAAGTTTGGTGTCTCTAGCTCTTATAGTCTCTGAGATCTAGGTGTTCATACAGACGGACGGACAGACAGACAGACGGACAGACAGACAGACGGACATTGCTATATCGACTTGGCTATTGATGCTGATCAAGAATATATATAGTTTATAGGGTCTGCCACGCCTCCTTCTGCCTGTTACGCACATTTTCGTTAAAACAAACCCAATAGACCCCTGTACTTTTTTAAGTACGGGGTCTAAAAATTATATAATAATAATTTTGACCAAGTTTCTGAAACGCGTGAGAGTGACTTGGAGGCAGGCAGCATTAGCCGCTTGGCAGATCTGCAGACCATATAATGGCAGTTCTTGTCATTATCAGGCTGTTATCATCATAAGAAGCAATATTAGGGACCCGGAGACGCGGTGCTGGCCTCATTTGATACTGTATTGAATTTTTATGCGATAATAAATCGCTTAGATTTCACATACAGTGACAAGAGGTCAATTCATGTCATTGAACAGGAATTAGGTACCTTGAGCAAGGTAGTTTGTCTCTGCTTCAATATTACGATGAGGTAGAGAAAAAACTCACTCTTCTTACTAACAAAGTTAAAAATTCCGCGACGATGCGTTGCGTGTGTTCATATCGGGTCTTAAACGCAGTCTTACAGATGTGCTCTTTGCAGCAAAGCCCAGAGATTTGCCTTAAGCGCTAGCTCTCGCGCAAGAAGTTGAGTCAAATCAAGAAAGGTACAAATTCGCTGATAATTTCGCAAGAAGTCTAGAAGACAAAGAGCGCAAACTGCATGCAAAAGCGCAGGGTCACCAACAGGAGAGGCATTCGCAAAAATCCGAAACACAAGCTAGCTGTACAAAGAATCCGCACTTTAGCAAGCAGAGCAAGGCCCCGGTGCAGACTGACCAGCGAAGCAGCAGGCAGCACAATAATAATGGCGCACAGGTGCTCATGGAGGTCGATCCTTCCTTCTCAAGGGTCTTGCAGCCCACTCAGGCCCCTGCTTACACGAATAGGAAGCACTCCGCATCTGACCGCACAGGCGGTCAGAGAAATCAGCAGAGGTTGAATCACGTCACTCAAGGCGCGGGACAAGGGGCAGAGGCGTATACTGATGCCGCCTCCAGCGCAGCGGCACAAATCAATGACGATGTTAGTTATGACTCTGATGCCCTTAATTTTTTAGGAGCAAATCCCTGCAAATCAGACGAAGAGTAGCAGGGATTTATATGTGATTCCTCATAGACACGGGCGCGGCCAAGAATTTCATTCGGACATATGAAGGGTTGAAAGGCGTCCGCTCGGTAGAGTCCCCTTTCAAAATTCATTCCATTTACGGCGAGACACAAATGATTTGTTTCAATGTTTGGGTTGAAGGCAACCTTTTTCATTCTGCCGGACTTGAAGCAGCTGTTTTGCTTTGTCTGGCTTCAGGACAGGTTACGGAGGTCGAAAAAATCACCTTCCAAACGTGCAAAAATGTAAATTTCACAAATGTAGACTTCCCCATTGGCTAGAAGTTCTTTTTTGAAAATGCTAAAGACCAGACAAAAGGCTTTTGCAGACCCAGACGAGGTGTTGCCGTATAACACATCAGTCGTGGCTACCATTAGGACCACAAATGAGCAACTGATCTATGCCAAGCTTTACCCATATCCAATGGGAGCAGCTGATTTCATTAATAAAGAAATCAAAGAGCTGCTAAAAAATGATATAATTCAAAAGTCCGTCTCTCCCTACAATAACCCAATATGGGTAGTAGACAAGAAGGGCACTGATGAAGCAGGCAATAGGAAAATGAGATTGGTAATGGACTTTCGTAAGCTTAACGAAAGAACCGTGCTTGACAAATACCCTATGCCAAATTTTTCAATGATATTTTGGAATTTGGGGAGAGCCAAATTCTTTTCAACATTAGACCACAAGTCTGTCTATCACCAGATCATACTCGCTGATCGCGACCGTGAAAAAACCTCTCAGTGAAAGTACGAAAGACTCCCCATTGGATTAAACCAGCGGTGGGCACAGAATTTGCAGTCGCGAGCACTACAACAACATCTACAACAAACACAACTTCTGAAGTCATAAATTAAAGCAAAATGAACACTTATGACTCTGTGCGCCGCAACGAAAGATCTGTGTGGTTGTTGTTGGTTTTGATGAACCAAAACAATTATACACTAAAAGAATTTCTAATTAATTTTATTTTGTGAGTCGAACTCTTATTATGTGGTAAAGATCAAAATGCATCAAAACGAATCAAAACTTTTCACACAGTGTACAAAACGCTACTGAAGTCATAAATCTTAGCAAAATGAACACTTTTATGACGGTCAGCGTCGCAGCCGAAACTCGAGCATTTGCTGTGTGTTTGTTGCTTTTGTTTTATTGGGGGTAATAAAAAGTGGTTGTTGTATTGTCAAAAATCGCGAGCAAGCCAATTTACCGTTTCGAGCAGCGCGAACAAGGGATTGCCCACCGCTGGATTAAAGAATGCAGCAAGCATCTTTCAAAGAACCATCAACGACATACTGCGAGAGCAGATTGGCAAATTTGGCTATGTTTATGTCGATGACGTAATCATCTTATCAGACGATAAGGTATCCCACATTAAACATGTGGATTGGGTCCTAAAAAGCATGCACGAAGCAAACATGAGGGTCTCCGTCGAAAAGTCACGATTTTTTAAGAAAAGCGTGAACTTTCTGGGGTTCATAGTCACTAGCACTGGCGCCACGACGGATCCTGAAAGGGCAATATAGGAGTATCCAGAACCTAAAACACTGTTCGAAGTCAGATCATTTCTAGGCCTCGCAAGTTATTACAGATGCTTCATTAGGGACTTCGCCGCAATAGCAAGACCCATCTCGAATATCTTGAAGGGCGAGAATGGAACAGTCAGTAAACATAGGTCTACAACTATAAAGGTTAAATTCTCTTAAGTGCAGCAAAGGGCGTTTCAGAAGTTGCGCGATATTTTGTCATCCGAGAATGTAATGCTCAGGTACCCCGACTTTAAGAAGCCATTCGATCTGACGACCGATGCTTCAGCTCACGGCATAGGTGCAATTTTGTCTTAAGAGGGTCGTCCTATAACAATGATTTCGAGAACATTGAAGAACAGCGAGGTTAACTGTGCAACAAATGAGAGAGAGTTATTGGCCATCGTATGGTCACTTGCCAAGTTAAGGCACTATTTGTATGGAGTTAAAGACATTAATGCCTTCACTGACCATCAACCTTTGACCTTCGCAGTTTCGGAATCCAATCCAAATGCGAAGATCAAAAGGTGGAAAGCGCGCATTGCCGAGTCTAATGCACGCATCTTCTACAAACCTGGCAAGGACAATCTGGTTGCGGATGCCTTGTCAAGACAGCAGCTCAACGCTGTAAATGAACAAGAAGTGGAGTCCTGCGCAGCAACGACCCACAGTGAGGTATCTCTCACCAACTCCATTGAGATAACAGACAAACCCTGGAACTGTTTTCAAAACCAAATAGTGCTAGAAGTGTGTTTCCCCTTAAAACGGAGTTTTATTCTATTTTGAAATAAGAAACGCTACTTGATCAGCTATACTTGCATTGAATCGCTGCTAGACGAGCTCGAAGATTTAATTTCACCCAAATGCGTAAATGCTCTCCACTGTAATTTACACGCTCTTGCAATGATACAAGGCGCATTGGTTCGAAGATACCCGGCCACAAAGTTCTGGCACTGCAAATATCGTGTAGTGGACGTATTTGCGATTGGAGAAAGAAGGGAAATCCGCACAGCCGAGCATAATAAGGCCCATAGGTCTGCACAGGAAAATATTTAGCAGGTACTCTCCGAGTACTACTTTCCATAGATGGCAAAAATAGTCAATAAGATAGTACAAAATTACAAAACATGTGCTAGGGCTAAATATGATAGACACCCCAAAAAACAAGAGCTTGGGGAGACACCGATCCCCTCACATGTAGGAGAGATGTTACACATAGACATTTTCTCCACTGACAGGAAGTTTTTGCTCAATTGCATCGACAAGTTCTCTAAGTTTGCTATTGTGCAACCGGTCCCTTCAAGAACCATTGTGGATCTGAAGCCAGCCTTAATGCAAATAACGAATTTTTTCCCAAAAGCCAGATCTATTTACTGTGAAAATGAACCGTCATTGAATTCAGAGACCATTGTGACTATGCTTGCAAACAACTATAGGGTCAGCATTTCAAATGCACCACCATTGCATAGCGTCTCGAATGGACAGGTTGAGCGCTTTCACAGCTCTCTGTTAGAGCTAACCAGATGCCTAAAGATCGATAAAGGCTTCAGGGTCACCGTAGAAGTCAATTTGCTGGCTACAACTGAATACAATAAGTCGATCACACCTTTATGTGATGAGAAGGCCGTGGATGCAGGGCCTGGGGACCGAGGTCTTCATTAGAGGGAGGGTGGTGCACAAGGACAACCTAAGGTGATTCCCTTGTTTTTTCATTCTTTTACACCTTTTTTAAGTCACTTGGCAAACTCGTATAAGTTAGATATAGTTTTTTTATTTACCACTTGGCATAGTTTTTAAAAATCATTTTTTGTGGTGGGCAAACCTCTTGAGAAAGAAAAACGGAAACATTGCTAAAAGGAAGGAAAAGAACTTTATATCACAGGTTCGGATCCATATTAACCCTTTCCTTATCAGTGGCCTCGGCACATGTCACCGACTATTGCGAGCCAAGTACATTCCCATCGTTGACGGTTAAATCTTGGTGTGGGAAGAATACGCCTACGTTAGCCACTCGGCAAACCTCTCAGAGTACGTGCGATTGGTGGAAGAAACGGTCAAATTAATTGACATGTTCCCGCTATCCCACATGAAAAAACTTCTAAGTGTGGACACGGCACATTTACAAGACCTATTGGAGGCGTTAGGCACACACCATAGAGTCGCCAGGAGTTTAGATTTCCTAGCGTCCATACTGAAGGTTGTGGCGGGTACACCCGATGCCGTTGATTTAGAACAGACTAGGTTCACTGAAATGCAAATAATAAATGCAAACTATAGACAAATAGAAATAAACACTAGAGTTCAAGACCAGCTTAACCAGTTAACAGTCACTGTTAATAAAATTCTCAAGATAGCCAAAAACTCACAAGTTGACACTAGCCATTTATTTGAGCATTACTGTCTAGAAACAGAATGCTGATGATGGAGTTGCAAAATTTAATGCTTTCTATTACTCTTGCGAAGGCTAACATTGTCAGCCCTAATATTTTGGACCACTCTGATTTGAAATCAATTTGGCTAGAGGAACCAACCAACACTCCCATAGGAGATCTTATGTCCGTTGCGTCCGTTAAAGTTATCCAATCCATTAACACTATACATTTTATAATTAAATTCCCAAAGATTAAAAAAGCTTGCAGAAAAATCACACTTGATCCTGTCATCCACAAGAATTTCATATTGCGATTGATTGACAACGTCATAGCCGAATGCGATGGAGAAACCCACACACTGCAGTGTTGCGCCGCTTCACCTGGAACCACATTTTGTCGTCTGGTATTAGAGAGTTCATGTGCCAAAGAGCTCCATGCAGGTGGCACGGCACACTGCGAGATCCAGCCGAGCAACCTGGAAATAATCACCCATGTTGATGACGGAATCATCATCCTCAACGACGGGTCCGCAAGGATTCATGTGGACAACTGCAATGAAGTCCAGAGTCCCGGGTATTGCCGATTCTCCCTTGCTGAACATCACTGCCATCCAAGATGTTCTCAGCCTCCCTTACCTTCATCGCTTAAATGAACGTAATTTGGAGGTGATACAGCAATTCAAGGAAGACGCCGGAGCTGATCAAGCTTATCGTGTGGCTGTGCTTTAATCTGCATTGGCCTCACTCTTGGGCGGATCATCGACGCAAAAAAGTCTGCGAAGCAGCTACGAGAAGTCGACGCCGAGATCCGGTCGGCCGAGGGCGGCCTTACACTTAAAGGTGGAGTAGTTAACACATAACATTCAATATAGGATATTTCATAAGTTTATATTCAACCCTCGCTATCGCGTGGGTAATCAAAAGGTCCCAGCGGCCCCATTAACTGCAATCATATTAATTTTTCTCCTCCTACTTACACCTCTTTATTACATGAACCAGTTAGATTAGCAAAACTTTTTGTAGCTATCTTATTAGTTAGGACTAAACCTTTCGGTCGGTATATAACGATGTAATCGGACAGCCGCAGTAAATTTTCCATATTAGCTGTAATTTTAGCGGGAAATAGCGATTTCTCGCTAAACTACCGGGAAATAGCGATTTACCGAAAAACTAGTGGGAAATTCAAAAAGTCGTAGAACAAACATTTCTAGATTTTCGAAAAGGAATAAATCCCCATTATTACGTCTAATAATTTTTAGCGCTTTGATACAAACAAACAGACAAGCTGACTTTTCATCTCATTTTTAGAAGTCCTCTAAATTTGAATAGGCGTATTGTGAACCGATTTGACGAAAATCTGTTCAGGATGTATATGACTGGCTTCAATGCATTATCGTTGAGAATGGCTGAGATATCTCATTGAGTATAGTGAACCGATTGGAACCAAACTTAGTCAGGATGCTTAAGAACAACTTAAATGCATTCTGTGAGATTGGTTTAGTTTGGGGTTTCTTTTTTTGTAAGCTTTCGGCATAGTTAAAAAGTTGCCTTTTAAAATGGCTATAAAAAAACGGGTGGATATTATCAAAATATTTTTTTTTTTTAAAATAGCCTCACCAAACCGATTTATTTATAGAAGATCAGTGCGTTCATATGGCTGCTCCGGAAGGCCTTGCAGTAGGCCATTCGATTGATCCAAATTTTGAGCGCATTTTCGAAATTATGGTGCTCAAATTAGGTAATATTCTGAATAGTTGGCATTGCACCTATCCTTGACGACATTCCACAAAAAATAATCCAACAGGGTCAAATCGCAGCTGCTTCTTATCAAAAATACACGTCGATTGATACCTTGATCACCCAAGTCCGTTAACTGAAACTGAAAAGTCAGTTTGTTTGTTTGCCTGTTTGCTTGTTTGTGTGTCTGTATCGCTCAAAAAAAACCGCAAGCTTAGAGGGAAAGCGCTAGATCCCGCAAAAATTAAAACTCCAACAGTTTCTAAACCGTATAAGCTAAAGCTATGTCCTACATATCGATGGAAAGGTAAATTTGACGGCTTTTAGACTTACCATTTTCTCTAAAAAAGTTTTGTCTTACAATTTTTGCAAGTTTAGAAAAATCGACATTCTAAATCTTTATCAAACTTTAACATGTTATAGTCAACCAAGCTCCGCGTTTTTTGATATATCACACATATTTGTAAAAATTCGAATTCTCAAGATATTAGCAAATAAGTGTACATTTATATATTACGTAGAGCTAAAATATGAAAGCAGCAATAACGTGTTATAGTGTCGAGGTATAAACACCCGGTGTTGCCAGAAAGTTTTGATCTGCGTTGACCCTATAACGGGTAAGACCGTCTGTAAACGGTCTTTCTTTTTTTAAATATAAATGGAAAACTAATAAATATTTTTTTTCGTGTATATTTTAAATTTATGAAGAATTGATGTTCTGACGATTAAAAAATATATGTTAAACGTTGAAATTGTGAATTATACAGAATTTAATTATGACAAAATAAATTGCAATTTCAATCGACAACACAAAAATATTGATTAAGTCTTTCGATTTGGGAATTACACGGTTAGTAGGTAATATTTTTCTCTTATGTTTTATATATAAAACTCTTTGTCCTGACTGACTGCCTGATATTCGTGGAGCCCACACGGTAAGGCCGAGGAGGATGAAATTTGGGCACAACATAGCTGAGAAAATCTTATCAATAAGACGGCTTTATGCGAAATTCGCACCGGAAGGGGCTCAAATTCGTGGTCAAGTTTTACACACACACAGACACAAACATAAACATATACATACACTCACATTCACACACATACATACGTACACTCATATACACATAAACATACACACATATATACACACAGGGGCACAGTTTTCTTTTTTGCCAAGTGCGGTGGTGTTTTTTCCTCGTTGCAACGATTGTGACTGGATACCGCTCGCTGCGCCTGAAATTAGGAAAGGAAACCTGTTCAGTGGAGACACACAGCGTGCTAGTACTCACTGCGGACGGTGTCTGGACCCGTAGACGTCAAGTCTGGCTGCATTTGTCCAGGATTCAACACGCCACGCAGGGGAGGAGGGGTGAAGCTCTGCGTTTTGGTGCCTTCCACCTTTTTAATTGTTTTTGCTGCAACTCGCTGTGCATGATGAGCTGATCTTGCAGAGCTGCTCTGCGCCTACAGAGTTGCCGGACACCTGTTTCAATTTGGTGCTGCCAGACCGGGGAGCCGTCGCCAGCGTTGCCACTCGTGCACAAGCAGCGCGCCAAGTTCAAAACTGCGCAGTTAAATTGAAAATTGGAAATTCTAAATCCAAAACGAATGTGAACTTGCCCAACTTAAATAAAATTCGTTGTCTCGGCAGCCCCCAGGGCTCCTCTATTTGCAACGGTGTCAAATTACCACGCTTTTCCAAAAAAAAAATGTACTAAAATTGGTAATTTTTGGAAACTGGAAATTCTACACACTGACATTTGCTACTGAAGCGGATTACACATTGGTCTTAGTGCAGATAAGAGCTAAAGGTCGCGGATCCGACTTTTTTTTTCCAACCCCTTCCGTCTCAGGCGGCGCTCATAAAGGGGTTTTGGGGGCCGAATCGGGGCGGGATAACCCCCACCGGTCAAAAGTCAAGGGAAACCTCTGGCCAACGCGGGACTGCACTCTAGACCGTGGTAGCATCAAGTTGTAGACTACCCAAGCTACGATGGGCAGCAGAGAAGAGGCTCAGCGGGCAGAAGAGAAGCTACTGGCGAAGTTCAATCAGTTCCCAAGATTGGCACACTCGCCACCTGGTGACGGGCCGGCATCTGCACCAATAATCCAAGTGCCGGTGTTCCAATTCGGCACCGATGATGGCCACGACACTCCTAAGAGAAGCAGAGACAACTTTAGTCCGGAAATCCCAATAGCAGCAGCTCCAAAGAAGCCAAAAACACAAAGGAGACCGAGGGAATTAGCGGCAAAGCTGGGAGTCCTGCTCAATGAGCTGGTCACGACTTTCAAACCGAAGACTACCCGTCATATCACCCAGGCGAACAGGAATTCGTTTGTTCGTATGAAAGCCCTGCAGGAAGAGCTATACACCAGGCTATCGGAGCTTGAACCAGCAATGGATGTGCAAAGACCGGAGGTAACACTACCTGAAGAGAGCCAGTCCCATGGACTGCCAAATGATGTGGAAACGCAAACGTCGCCGCCCAAAAAGCGTGTGCTAGCCCATGCTGCCACGAACGCTCGCCAGAACGACGGACGGGGTGTACGTGCCCACGGATCCAGTAAAACAGGGGTCCAGCAAAGAGACGCACCAGCCGCACCAGAGGTAGAAACAATTAGTGTGCAACCAAGCACGAAGCTTCACACTCGGAGGCCACGAGCGGACGTGATCATTGTCCAGCCAGAAGACGGCAAAACATACAGCGAAATTCTCCGTCTAATCACCAGACGCGAGTATAACAAGCTGCAAACGGTTGGAGAGCACGTCAAACGATTGAGGAAATCTGCTGGAAATGGCTTGGTTCTGGAGATGGATGGCAACTGTAAAGATGTTATTCAACAGATGAAGGCGGACATTGGCGAGGCGCTGGGCCAGCAGGCTAAAGTGAGATCGGTTACCCAGGAGCTATCTCTTGAAATCAGAGACATCGACTGTTTGGCCACAAAGAGGACATAGTTGCAGCTGTAGCTTCTACCACGAACGAGTCGATGGATGTGAGCATTATCAAGACGTTGAGACCGGGCTTCGATGGAATGCAGACTGCAGTAGTCAGACTCCCGGTGACGGTCGCAAACCAAATTTTGAAAAGGGTAAAGTCAGGATCGGCTGGACTAGGTGCAGGGTAAGAAAGAGACCGCAAAGAAGAAGGTGCTACAGGTGCCTAGAATTCGGACATATCGCGAGCTCATGCAAGAACTCTATAAACCAGTCAGGATGCTGTGTCAGATGTGGTGGTGACGGGCACAAAGCTGTGGACTGCACCAACGAGGCAAAGTGCTTTATCTGCGCTGCAGCTGGCAAACCGGAGGTAAAGCACCACGCTGGAAGTAGGAGGTGTCCTTTAGGGGGCATTGCCACAGGAATTCCACCATCAAAATGATCTCGAAGCTACTCCAACTGAACTTAAACCACTGTATTGCTGCCCAGGCACTACTCCAGCAAACAGTTCGAGAGCTATCGGTTGACGTGGCGCTGCTAAGCGAACCATACAAGACTATGGAGAGCCCAAGGTATGCAACGGATCTAGACGGCAAGGCAGCAATATGGGTCTGTGGTCTCTGTAACATTCAAATGGAGTCCAGACGCTCTTCAAGGGGCTTTGTACGTGCCCGACTGGGAGACTGGACTAATACGCTGAATGCAGCAGCGTTCGCGGAATCCTTCTATGCCCCTAGGCAGGTCGAAAGTGCGGAGCAGAGCGCTGTGCTTATGATGCAGTCAATTGCCGGGGCCTGTGACGCAAGCATGCAGCAGAGAAAAGGTTTTAGAAGGCACCACGAGCCTGTATACTGGTGGACGACGGAAATTGCCGAGGCAAGGCATAGATGCATTACAGCTAGAAGAGTTCTGCAACGTTCTCGTGGCAGGGCCGACTTTGAGGCTAGGAGACTGGAGTACGGAGCAAGACGGCGGCTGCTGAAGATAGCCATACGACGGAGCAAAAACGAGCGTTTTTTGGAACTCTGTAACGAAGTCGAAAATGACACCTGGGGCCTGGCCTACAAGCTTGCCGTAAAAAAGTTTAAGGCTGCGAATACCACTGTTATCATGGAGGAGTCTAAAACGAAAGAGATTGTTGAAGCTCTTTTTTTGGGGACGCCAAACCTGCACCCGGTGGACCCTATTCCCAGCCCACAGTTCTTTCACGATGCCCCCGAGGTGACCACAGAGGAAGTGCTGATAGCTGCAAGCATCATTCGGGACTCAAAGGCGCCGGGACCAGACGCTATCCCGAATAGCGCCCTGAAGCTGGCACTCACGCTACGCCCAAACCTTTTTGTGGACGTTTTTGGGACGCTGCATTCGACAAGGAGTCTTCCCCAGCCCCTGGAAAGCTCAAAGGCTGGTTCTTATACCAAAGCCAAACAAACCCCCGGAGCTTCCCTCATCGTATAGGCCAATCTGCCTAATAGACACAGTTGGAAAACTACTAGAGAAGATTGTCTGTAACAGGCTGGCGGAATCCATTCGTCTAGCAGGCGATCTGTCCCCCATGCAGTACGGTTTTCGAAAGGCTCGCTCAACGGTCGACGCTATCAAGCAGGTCACCGACTTAGCTGGGAAAGCGATCGAAGGCAGCAGATGGCGAGGTGGTAGCAAGCAATACTGCGTAGTCATGACGCTTGATATCAAAAATGCGTTCAACTCGGCGAGATGGCATCGCATCCTTGAGGCTCTTCGCAGTTTTAACACCCCGAGCTACCTGATGAGCATTATCGGTGACTACTTCCGAAACCGCATTCTGGAGTACACCACATCTGCCGGCAGACGGTCCTACAGAGTGACAGGAGGAGTGCCACAGGGCTCCGTACTTGGCCCCTTGTTATGGAATGTCATGTATGATGGCATTCTAAGACTCCAATTGCCAGAGAGGACCATTGTGGGCTTTGCGGATGATGTTGCGCTAGTAGTGATCGCTAAGCAGCTACATGAGGTGGAGATGCTGTGCAGTGCAGCAGCAGTCCAGGATTGGTTGGCTTCCGTTGGCCTACAACTTGCTGAGCACAAAACAGAAGCGGTCCTGATAAGCAGCCGGAAGATCGTCGAAGTGGCTCACATTCACTTAAACGGGGCCACAATTACTTCAAGCAGAGCCATTCGGTACCTTGGAGTAATGTTAGACACAAGGCTCAGCTACAGGGAGCATCTAGAGTACATTGGCAGGAAAGCAGCAGTGATAGGGCATGAGCTAAACCGAATCATGCTCAACACACGTGGGCCCAAGCAGGGTCGCAGGCTACTACTACAAAACGTCGTCAGATCCACTATACTTTTTGGAGCCCCGGTTTGGTCGCAGGCCTTAGGTGTCAAAAGCTACAGAAGAAGTCTTCAGTCAACATACAGACTCAGCGCACTTCGCGTCTGCAGTGGTTTCCGGACCATCTCCGAGGATGCCGCGCTTGTGATAGCTGGCATGGTTCCGATAGACCTCCTGGCCACGGAGAGGGCAACCATCTACACGGAGCAACGCGGCGACCCTATCACAACGCGCAGGCAAATAGCCAGAGCAGCGAGGGAAACAAGCACGAGACAGTGGCAAGCCAGATGGGACTTGTCAACAAAAGGTCGCTGGACACATCGCCTTAACCCCAACTTGGATGTGTGGATGGGCCGAAAATTCGGCTTCGTTAACTTCCATCTCACACAGCTTCTGAGTGGTCATGGATGCTTCCGGAGCTACCTCCACAAGCTCGGGCATGAAGACAGCCCCAACTGCCTCTGCTGCTTCCCAGCGGCTGAGGAATCGGCGGAGCACATCCTGTTTGAGTGTCGTAGGTTCAACAGAGAAAGAAGCGAGCTGGAAGACATCGCGGGAAGACACATAACAGTGGGCAACCTGGTCGGACTCATGGTAGACCGCGAAGTGTGCTGGTCCGCAGTGTGCACGTTTGCCACCAGGGTAACAATAACGCTTCGTCTGTTGGAGAGAGACCGCAGGCGTAACGAAGGGGAGGCACAATAAGCCCGTTCAGGATCTCGCAAAGCAATGTCTCGCGGTAGTACCGCGAGATTCCCTGGGCCCACACATAAATACTTTTTTCCACCTTACAGTCACCATAAATCTTAAACTCTATTTTGTATCCCCTCATTGTATATATACCAATAAATACTTAATATGAAAAAAAAAAAAAAACATATATACACACATATACATTCGTCAACAAAAAATAGACGTAGGGTTGGTTAGCGAGCCATACCGAAGGAAACTGGGCAACCACTGGTCGTGCGATCTCTCGGAAAAAGCTGCAATCTGGTGTTGTGGTAGCTCACTTATCCAGCCACTGTTTTATTCGATCAAAAATCAGAAATGTATGGATCTATAGTTGATACATGCCACCCAGTCTCAACATGCAAGAGTTTGAAAGGGCCATGAACGAACTATCCTCTGACATCAGAGATCACAGCCCAACATTGGTGGCGGGTGATTTTAATGCCTGGGCATTTGAATGGGGCAGCAGAACCACTAACGTCAGAGGCGAGTGTCTGCTTGATTCCTTTGCCACAACGTGGCTAAAAGATGCCTGTGATGCGAGCATGCCTCGAAAGGGAATCTTCACACGACATCATGTACCAGTCTTCTGGTGGACAGAAGACATTGCGAGTATACGAGCAGAATGCATCCAAGCGAGAAGAATTTACACCCGCAACAGGAACCCAGAGAACACAGAAACACTGCGGATGATTTTCGTTACAAAACGAAGAAAACTGAAAGTTGCAATCAGAGAAAGCAAACAGCGCTGCTTAAATGAACTGCTGGAAGAGGCCGAGCACGACATATGGGGAAGGCCATACAAAATAGTCATGAAGAAGCTGAATGCATTGAAGTCAGAGGAGCCACTGAGCTCGTCGAAGCTCTCGATCATTGTGAGTACCTTGTTCCCGCAGCAAGCTTCTACTCCAGTCGTTAATGATGTGGCAAGGGAGCGGTTGGAGTTAATTCCTAGCGTCACTGCCGCAGAAGTTGGTGCAGCCAGAAAACGTTTGAAATCCAAATCCGCCCCAGGTCCGGATGAGATCCCAAACAAGGCACTGAAGCTAGCCGTCCAAGAGTTCCCAGAATCCTTTGCTGCTACTTTCACCCAGTGCCTATTGGTAGGTGTGTTTCCAAATTTATGGAAGCACCAGCGATTAGTTCTGTTGCCCAGGCAAACCACTGGGAGAGCCTTCTTCTTACAGGCCAACTTGCCTCCTAGATACGCTGGGAAAATTATTGGAGAGAATAATATGCGACCGAATCGAGGCAGCTCTGGAGGCAGGAAATTGCATCTCTGATCTCCAATACGGCTTCAGAAAAGGACTATCAACGATAGATGCATTGACTACGGTCACAGGCATTGCGAGAGATGCGATATCCGGCACACGATGGAGGGGAGGTGATAAGAACTATTGCCTTATGGTTTCATTAGACGTTAAAAATGCATTGCAAAACAAAATCGCAGATTATTTCTGCATGGAGTCGTAACAGCAATAATTCTATACGGGTGTCCAATATGGGCAAACTCTTTGCAGATTCCGACTTATAGCCGTCAGCTCGTGTCCACATACAGGATCAGCGCACTGAGGGTATGCAGTGGCTTCTGTACAATTTCGGGTGATGCTGCTCTGGTGCCGGCCGGTATACTCCCCCTGGATTTACTGGCAGCAGAACGCAAACGGCTGTTCGAAGAACCGAACACAGGCACGAACGGACATATAACTGCAATGCGAGCTGAAGTAAGGAAGAACAGTATTTCGGAATTGCAGGACAGATGGAGCAACAGTTGCAAAGGGCGATGGACCCGTAAACTAATTCCGGACATCAAAAAGTGGCTTTCCCGAAGTAACGGCGAAGTAAATTACTACCTGACCCAAATACTCAGCGGACACGGTGCTTTAGATATTATCTTCATCGTCGAGGACACGTAAACTTCCCAGTGTGCCCGCAATGTAAGAGTACTGTAGAAAATGCAGAACATGTTCTTCTGCACTGTCCCCGATTCCAGGATGATCGCGAGGAATTAGAGACGTTGTGCGGAGAGTCTATCAGCCTGGACAACTACGTCGGAAATATGCTAAAGAGTGAGACAATATGGAAAGCAGCGGCTAATTTCTCAGCTAAAGTGATGACGGAGCTCCGACGCCTGGAGAGGCTCAGACGAGAAGAATAGTGAACTAGATCTCTAGTACATCTGGGCCATGCGAAGCAATGCCTTACGGCAGTTCCACATGACCCGGCAGAGGGCTTACTATACCATTTTGTGTAACATCAATAAAACAAAATAAAAAAAAAAAAAAAAAACAAAAAAAATACACACACATATAGACACACATACACATAGCCATATACAGTGTGTATATTATATATACACATCACCCATACACATAGAGTTTTCCTTTGGCAAGTGCGGTTGTGTTTTTGCATCGTCTGTGATCTGGAACTCGCGAGCCACACCTGAAATCAAAGGGAACTTGCTTAGTGAAGTTTTCCTGCAGCGCTAGTACGTACCAGTGCATGGAATCCAGCCCGTTGTACGCCTCACCAAAAAGTTGTGGTTCTTCGGGCCGAGGCGCCACACACAGGAGAGGGGGTGATTGTTGATTTTTTTTTGTCGCATTTCACATATATTTGTGTTGGTGATCGCAAAAACAAAAATTTTCACTCAATTTCTAACTCCGCTGCGACTAGTCAAGTGCGATCAGCTGATCGCGCAGAGTTGCCCATAACGCTCGGAGTTGCCGGACCCCAGCTGTTCAACTCAGCGCTGCCAGACAGTTCGAGATCGTCCAATCGGTTAAGAGCTGCGCGGGATATTTAAAATTGAGCAGTCAATTGCAAATTTTAACTGCAGAAGCGTAATTCCTGCTCGAAGCGGTAATTTTTGGTCTTTAAACCCGCAAGTGCCATTTTATATTCGATTCTGGTTGGAAGTTGCTTGCCAATTTTAGAAATTGCAAAATTTTTCAATTGCAAAATTCTAGAATTAACAAATTCTAATCAATAGAATTTGCTTGCTTAATCTAATGTCGTTTTGGACTTGGCGTTTACAAAGGGGTCTCTATATTTCTATTGCTAGTGGATTAAGGTGTAAGGGTCAGGGATCCGACTGTGCCAACCACCACCGGCCTGCGGTCCACCAACAAGTGTGGCTCTGGCGACCGAGTCCGAGCGGTATAGCTCGCAACGGTAAAACGCCAAAGGGAAACCGTTTGGCCAACGAGGGACCCTAGCAAATAGATAAACATAGGGCCCCGTTAATGGAGGCTGTCGATCCCCCGGCCTTTGTGAGGCGGGCGAGATTACAGCGATCTCACCCACTGGAGTGGTAGACACCTAGAGGCGCGTGGTCCAAAAAAAGCGCCTAACAGAAGGATAGCAATAGAGCAGAATCCGAAACTGGATCGTCAATAACGATGTCTGTTAATGGACCGCACGAGACCGCTTCAGCCCCGGCAGTGCTACCAGTCAATCCGTTTGACTTCAATGCAGCCTCGGTGGAGAATATTATTCTAGGAGTAGATGCTACCGGTGATCTGCGCAATGTGTTGACAACTCTAGTCGACAAGTCGACTGAGCTGTCTAAAATGCTAAGGGACGCACGGTATATCAACAAGGATATGAAGGAGCTAGCGCAAAAAGTTTTGAGACTACAAAAGTCGGCGTTGCACAGCTTAAATGCAAACTATCGGAAAAACGATAGTGCTGCACAACAATCACAGGAGACACAGTGGTCATCACAGCAGGAGGAAGCCAAGAAGCAGTGCGTGAGAAGCACTGCCAAGCAGAGTAAAAGACATGGAGGCCGTCCTGAAGTCTCGTCGTCTCAGCATACAGCGGTTCGAAGGTCTGGGCCGACGGCATGGACAAAGGTTAAAGAAAAGTCGAAAGCACGTCAACCCAGATTGCGTCCTGATGCCATAATCGTTAAGCCAAAAGAGAAGATGACGTACTCTCAGATTCTGAACCTGGTCACCCGCAGCCAGAATGATTATATAATATGCAGCCTAAGGTGCACTTTTGTTGGAGCTCAATGATGCCACGCCGGAATGCACCCAACAGCTTCGCGACAGCATTGGTTCCGCTCTTGCAGGAAAGGTGGAGGCACGGGCACTGACTCAGCAGACGAGGCTGGAGGTTTTGGTTGCGGACGAGATAGTCACCCCAGAGGAAATCCAAAAAGCATTCTGTGGACAATTTGGCGTAACGCTGGACACGAATGCTATAAAGAGCCTGCATTCAGCATTTGGTGGCACACAGCGAGCGATTATTAGCCTTCCAGTTGCTATGGCAAATAAAATCCTTACTGCTGGCAAAGTAAGAATCGCCTGGTCCGTTTGCCGGATTCGGGAGCGAAACCTTCCGACAAGGTGTTACAAATGCCTGGAATTTGTTCACATAGCAGCGAATTGTAGAAGCTCCAACGATAGAAGCGGATGGTGCTTTCGATGTGGTTCCAAAGACCACAAAATACGCGACTGTCATAATGAGCAAAATGTTTTGTCTGTGTCGGTAATGGGAAACCAGACAGGCATATTGCAGGAAGTCTGAGATGCCCAATGTCATCTAAGGCACCCGTGAGGATAAAACACACCAGCAATGTTTAGATTTTACCAACTAAACCTAAACCACTGCGAGGCTGCTAGTGATCTGCTCACACAGTCAGTGCGTGATCTTAAGTCCGATGTTGCCATTATCAGCGAGCCGTACAGATCCCCAGATGACGGCTGTTGGCTCCAATCCTTGTCTGGAAAAGCACCGTTATGGTTCTGTGGCAGACCATTCATGCGGCCGATATCCTGTGCTGCGACGATTCATTTTGTGACTGGACTTATAGCTGCTACCTTCCACCTAGTCTTAGCCGTCAGGGGTTTGCTGCAGTAATGGATGAGCTGGTGAATGACGCTAGAGACGCCACAAACCAACCATCATAGCAGGCGACTTCAATGCATGGGCACAGGAGTGGGTCAGCGACATCTCTAAAAGCAGCAGCGCAGACGCCATTGCAAGAGGACAAGCTTTACTTGAAGCTTTCGCAGCGCTTGACGTTGTCCTCCTTAACCGGGGCACCGCCAACACATTCAACCGAGGAGGCGCTGGGTCAATCATTGACCTTACCTTCGTCACGAGCTCCCTTTCGCCATTGGCCACCTGGAGCCTGTGTAATCACTACACTGCTAGTGATCACGAGGCTTTAGTACCTACGATAGGCGACCCCCAGTTCAGAATGCGAGGCGTCTGATGTACCAGGCAAATACTCTCCAGGTGCCGATTTTCGTTGAGTCATTGAGTAACTTAACTATCAGATGGCAGATGGCCACTCAGCTATCGCACGGTACCCTGCTCGCATGCGAAACTAGCATGCGTCGATGGAAAGCATTCAGAGGATCTCAGCCGCCAACGTACTGGTGGAGCACGGAGATCGCTGTTGCTAGAAGTAACTGCCTTTCTGCCAGGAGACGATACCAACGCGCCCGCAAAAGAAACCATGCCAGTTGGCCGGAGCTACAAACTGTGTACAGCATGCTTAGGAGAACGCTTAAGACTGCCATCAAGACAAGCAAACGAGAAAATTTTCTGCAACTTTGCGACTCTGCCGATCACGATCCATGGGAGAGGGCCTACAAAATGGTCGTGAAGCGCCTAAGCGCCAACAATGCTGAGACACCTTCTGACCCGGCAAAAGTAAATGCAATTGTAGAAACGTTGTTTCCATCCAGCAACTCCGATATGCCATTAGACGAGACGATCACAGCCCAATTTGAGGTTGCGCAAGTGGAGGTGGAAGAACTTCTCTGTGTAGCCCGAAAGATGAACACAAACAAGGCACCTGGCCCCGACGGAATCCTCAATCGGGCGGTTAAAATGGCGCTATCCTGCATACCGCACTTATTTGCAAAAATGTACACGCAGTGACTCCGCGATGGACTTTTTCCTGAGCAATGGAAAGTTCAACACCTTGCGTTGATACCGAAGCCGGGGAAACCACCTGATGACCCTTCCTCATATCGTCCGATATGCCTTATCGACTCGATGGGTAAAGTACTTGAGCAAATTATATGCACAAGGCTGGAGAGAGCTATTTATGACGCTGGTGGTTTATCTGCGAATCAGTGGTTTCAAGATTCTCAAGCGTAGACGCAATCGGAAAGGTTGCAGATGGATGGATTAACCCTTTCCTTACCAGTGGCCTCGGCACATGTCACCGACTATTGCGAGCCAAGTACATTCCCATCGTTGACGGTTAAATCTTGGTGTGGGAAGAATACGCCTACGTTAACCACTCGGCAAACCTCTCAGAGTACGTGCGATTGGTGGAAGAAACGGTCAAATTAATTGACATGTTCCCGCTATCCCACATGAAAAAACTTCTAAGTGTGGACACGGCACATTTACAAGACCTATTGGAGGCGTTAGGCACACACCATAGAGTCGCCAGGAGTTTAGATTTCCTAGCGTCCATACTGAAGGTTGTGGCGGGTACACACGATGCCGTTGATTTAGAACAGACTAGGTTCACTGAAATGCAAATAATAAATGCAAACTATAGACAAATAGAAATAAACACTAGAGTTCAAGACCAGCTTAACCAGTTAACAGTCACTGTTAATAAAATTCTCAAGATAGCCAAAAACTCACAAGTTGACACTAGCCATTTATTTGAACATTACTGTCTAGAAACAGAATGCTGATGATGGAGTTGCAAAATTGAATGCTTTCTATTACTCTTGCGAAGGCTAACATTGTCAGCCCTAACATTTTGGACCACTCTGATTTGAAATCAATTTGGCTAGAGGAACCAACCAACACTCCCATAGGAGATCTTATGTCCGTTGCGTCCGTTAAAGTTATCCAATCCATTAACACTATACATTTTATAATTAAATTCCCAAAGATTAACCCGAATCGGCCTGAGCAACATTTTTTCGAATTTCTTAATGAAAATTTCAGGACTGATAAATTTGAGTTCGCTGAATCCGAAAAACACATTCATTTTGTTCGGCCTTGTCAGGATAATCGACAGGACAATTTTTTCGGCTGTTACCATATGGTAACGCTGGGAAGTACAGGGTACAGGTTTTCATAATGCTACAAAATACAAATGTTTGAGAAAAAGTCTAATAAACACAACTTAATCCAACAGGAGGGCTCTTCCTTGATATATAGGACAAAATTTGGGTCAAATCGGTGCAGTATAACGTATATATAACACAACTGTCATAGGACCAATCGGGGTCAAATTCACCTTTAGTATGAAAAACTTTTTTCTATTCTGAGATATCTCAACCAAACTCTTAAAATATGTGACTTATATGTTGCTACACATCCTGACCAAATTTGGTTCAAATCGGACCACTATATCATATAGCTGCCATAGGAGCAATCATATTTTATGAACAAAACAGTGCGAAACGCGAATAAAATGTATGGAAAAAACCTGTACCCTGTACTTCCCAGCGTTACCATATGGTAACACGAAAATTAAAAGCGTAAATTAACTTTAAAAAAGTGTTTTTTATTTAAAATTTGTTTCATAATTAAAAAGAGCACTCTTTTACCTTTGTAATGATGGGTGCATTTCATATAGTTCAGTACTAAAATTAGTTAAACGATTTAAATTTACTTGCGACGAATTGCCAAATGCCGTTTTTTTGCACTGCAGAATATAATGAGCAACTTAAAGCGCATTTTTCGATCAGCTAACTTCAAGAGATTGTTTCAATCAACTTTTTATCAGTTAGAGATAACAATTTACTCGTAGAATATCTTATGAAAGTTAATCTAACGTTAATATGTTGTCTAAAAATGAAGTTTTAGTAAATGCCTATTGCTTGTTACCATATGGTAACGCTGGGAAGATTCGGGTTAAAAAAGCTTGCAGAAAAATCACACTTGATCCTATCATCCACAAGAATTTCATATTGCGATTGATTGACAACGTCATAGCCGAATGCGATGGAGAAACCCACACACTGCAGTGTTGCGCCGCTTCACCTGGAACCACATTTTGTCGTCTGGTATTAGAGAGTTCATGTGCCAAAAAGCGCCCTGCAGGTGGCACGGCACACTGCGAGATCCAGCCGAGCAACCTGGAAATAATCACCCATGTTGATGACGGAATCATCATCCTCAACGACGGGTCCGCAAGGATTCATGTGGACAACTGCAATGAAGTCCAGAGTCCCGGGTATTGCCGATTCTCCCTTGCTGAACATCACTGCCATCCAAGATGTTCTCAGCCTCCCTTACCTTCATCGCTTAAATGAACGTAATTTGGAGGTGATACAGCAATTCAAGGAAGACGCCGGAGCTGATCAAGCTTATCGTGTGGCTGTGCTTTAATCTGCATTGGCCTCACTCTTTGGCGGATCATCGACGCAAAAAAGTCTGCGAAGCAGCTACGAGAAGTCGACGCCGAGATCCGGTCGGCCGAGGGCGGAATTACACTTAAAGGTGGAGTAGTTAACACATAACATTCAATATAGGATATTTCATAAGTTTATATTCAACCCTCGCTATCGCGTGGGTAATCAAAAGGTCCCAGCGGCCCCATTAACTGCAATCATATTAATTTTTCTCCTCCTACTTACACCTCTTTATTACATGAACCAGTTAGATTAGCAAAACTTTTTGTAGCTATCTTATTAGTTAGGACTAAACCTTTCGGTCGGTATATAACGATGTAATCGGACAGCCGCAGTAAATTTTCCATATTAGCTGTAATTTTAGCGGGAAATAGCGATTTCTCGCTAAACTACCGGGAAATAGCGATTTACCGAAAAACTAGTGGGAAATTCAAAAAGTCGTAGAACAAACATTTCTAGATTTTCGAAAAGGAATAAATCCCCATTATTACGTCTAATAACTTTTAGCGCTTTGATACAAACAAACAGACAAGCTGACTTTTCATCTCATTTTTAGAAGTCCTCTAAATTTGAATAGGCGTATTGTGAACCGATTTGACGAAAATCTGTTCAGGATGTATATGACTGGCTTCAATGCATTATCGTTGAGAATGGCTGAGATATCTCAGTGAGTATAGTGAACCGATTGGAACCAAACTTAGTCAGGATGCTTAAGAACAACTTAAATGCATTCTGTGAGATTGGTTTAGTTTGGGGTTTCTTTTTTTGTAAGCTTTCGGCATAGTTAAAAAGTTGCCTTTTAAAATGGCTATAAAAAAACGGGTGGATATTATCAAAATATTTTTTTTTTTTAAAATAGCCTCACCAAACCGATTTATTTATAGAAGATCAGTGCGTTCATATGGCTGCTCCGGGAGGCCTTGCAGTAGGCCATTCGATTGATCCAAATTTTGAGCGCATTTTCGATATTATGGTGCTCAAATTAGGTAATATTCTAAATAGTTGGCATTGCACCTATCCTTGACGACATTCCACAAAAAATAATCCAACAGGGTCAAATCGCAGCTGCTTCTTATCAAAAATACACGTCGATTGATACCTTGATCACCCAAGTCCGTTAACTGAAACTGAAAAGTCAGTTTGTTTGTTTGCCTGTTTGCTTGTTTGTGTGTCTGTATCGCTCAAAAAAAACCGCAAGCTTAGAGGGAAAGTGCTAGATTCCGCAAAAATTAAAACTCCAACAGTTTCTAAACCGTATAAGCTAAAGCTATGTCCTACATATCGATGGAAAGGTAGATTTGACGGCTTTTAGACTTACCATTTTCTCTAAAAAAGTTTTGTCTTACAATTTTTGCAAGTTTAGAAAAATCGACATTCTAAATCTTTATCAAACTTTAACATGTTATAGTCAACCAAGCTCCGCGTTTTTTGATATATCACACATATTTGTAAAAATTCGAATTCTCAAGATATTAGCAAATAAGTGTACATTTATATATTACGTAGAGCTAAAATATGAAAGCAGCAATAACGTGTTATAGTGTCGAGGTATAAACACCCGGTGTTGCCAGAAAGTTTTGATCTGCGTTGACCCTATAACGGGTAAGACCGTCTGTAAACGGTCTTTCTTTTTTTAAATATAAATGGAAAACTAATAAATATTTTTTTTCGTGTATATTTTAAATTTATGAAGAATTGATGTTCTGACGATTAAAAAATATATGTTAAACGTTGAAATTGTGAATTATACAGAATTTAATTATGACAAAATAAATTGCAATTTCAATCGACAACACAAAAATATTGATTAAGTCTTTCGATTTGGGAATTACACGGTTAGTAGGTAATATTTTTCTCTTATGTTTTATATATAAAACTCTTTGTCCTGACTGACTGCCTGATATTCGTGGAGCCCACACGGTAAGGCCGAGGAGGATGAAATTTGGGCACAACATAGCTGAGAAAATCTTATCAATAAGACGGCTTTATGCGAAATTCGCACCGGAAGGGGCTCAAATTCGTGGTCAAGTTTTACACACACACAGACACAAACATAAACATATACATACACTCACATTCACACACATACATACGTACACTCATATACACATAAACATACACACATATATACACACAGGGGCACAGTTTTCTTTTTTGCCAAGTGCGGTGGTGTTTTTTCCTCGTTGCAACGATTGTGACTGGATACCGCTCGCTGCGCCTGAAATAAGGAAAGGAAACCTGTTCAGTGGAGACACACAGCGTGCTAGTACTCACTGCGGACGGTGTCTGGACCCGTAGACGTCAAGTCTGGCTGCATTTGTCCAGGATTCAACACGCCACGCAGGGGAGGAGGGGTGAAGCTCTGCGTTTTGGTGCCTTCCACCTTTTTACTGGTGTTGGTGCGTACAAAATCAATTTTCCACACTTTAATTGTTTTTGCTGCAACTCGCTGTGCATGATCAGCTGATCTTGCAGAACTGCTCTGCGCCTACAGAGTTGCCGGACACCTGTTTCAATTTGGTGCTGCCAGACCGGGGAGCCGTCGCCAGCGTTGCCACTCGTGCACAAGCAGCGCGCCAAGCTCAAAACTGCGCAGTTAAATTGAAAATTGGAAATTCTAAATCCAAAACGAATGTGAACTTGCCCAACTTAAATAAAATTCGTTGTCTCGGCAGCCCCCAGGGCTCCTCTATTTGCAACGGTGTCAAATTACCACGCTTTTCCAAAAAAAAAATGTACTAAAATTGGTAATTTTTGGAAACTGGAAATTCTACACACTGACATTTGCTACTGAAGCGGATTACACATTGGTCTTAGTGCAGATAAGAGCTAAAGGTCGCGGATCCGACTTTTTTTTTCCAACCCCTTCCGTCTCAGGCGGCGCTCATAAAGGGGTTTTGGGGGCCGAATCGGGGCGGGATAACCCCCACCGGTCAAAAGTCAAGGGAAACCTCTGGCCAACGCGGGACTGCACTCTAGACCGTGGTAGCATCAAGTTGTAGACTACCCAAGCTACGATGGGCAGCAGAGAAGAGGCTCAGCGGGCAGAAGAGAAGCTACTGGCGAAGTTCAATCAGTTCCCAAGATTGGCACACTCGCCACCTGGTGACGGGCCGGCATCTGCACCAATAATCCAAGTGCCCGTGTTCCAATTCGGCACCGATGATGGCCACGACACTCCTAAGAGAAGCAGAGACAACTTTAGTCCGGAAATCCCAATAGCAGCAGCTCCAAAGAAGCCAAAAACACAAAGGAGACCGAGGGAATTAGCGGCAAAGCTGGGAGTCCTGCTCAATGAGCTGGTCACGACTTTCAAACCGAAGACTACCCGTCATATCACCCAGGCGAACAGGAATTCGTTTGTTCGTATGAAAGCCCTGCAGGAAGAGCTATACACCAGGCTATCGGAGCTTGAACCAGCAATGGATGTGCAAAGACCGGAGGTAACACTACCTGAAGAGAGCCAGTCCCATGGACTGCCAAATGATGTGAAAACGCAAACGTCGCCGCCCAAAAAGCGTGTGCTAGCCCATGCTGCCACGAACGCTCGCCAGAACGACGGACGGGGTGTACGTGCCCACGGATCCAGTAAAACAGGGGTCCAGCAAAGAGACGCACCAGCCGCACCAGAGGTAGAAACAATTAGTGTGCAACCAAGCACGAAGCTTCACACTCGGAGGCCACGAGCGGACGTGATCATTGTCCAGCCAGAAGACGGCAAAACATACAGCGAAATTCTCCGTCTAATCACCAGACGCGAGGATAACAAGCTGCAAACGGTTGGAGAGCACGTCAAACGAGTGAGGAAATCTGCTGGAAATGGCTTGGTTCTGGAGATGGATGGCAACTGTAAAGATGTTATTCAACAGATGAAGGCGGACATTGGCGAGGCGCTGGGCCAGCAGGCTAAAGTGAGATCGGTTACCCAGGAGCTATCTCTTGAAATCAGAGACATCGACTGTTTGGCCACAAAGAGGACATAGTTGCAGCTGTAGCTTCTACCACGAACGAGTCGATGGATGTGAGCATTATCAAGACGTTGAGACCGGGCTTCGATGGAATGCAGACTGCAGTAGTCAGACTCCCGGTGACGGTCGCAAACCAAATTTTGAAAAGGGTAAAGTCAGGATCGGCTGGACTAGGTGCAGGGTAAGAAAGAGACCGCAAAGAAGAAGGTGCTACAGGTGCCTAGAATTCGGACATATCGCGAGCTCATGCAAGAACTCTATAAACCAGTCAGGATGCTGTGTCAGATGTGGTGGTGACGGGCACAAAGCTGTGGACTGCACCAACGAGGCAAAGTGCTTTATCTGCGCTGCAGCTGGCAAACCGGAGGTAAAGCACCACGCTGGAAGTAGGAGGTGTCCTTTAGGGGGCATTGCCACAGGAATTCCACCATCAAAATGATCTCGAAGCTACTCCAACTGAACTTAAACCACTGTATTGCTGCCCAGGCACTACTCCAGCAAACAGTTCGAGAGCTATCGGTTGACGTGGCGCTGCTAAGCGAACCATACAAGACTATGGAGAGCCCAAGGTATGCAACGGATCTAGACGGCAAGGCAGCAATATGGGTCTGTGGTCTCTGTAACATTCAAATGGAGTCCAGACGCTCTTCAAGGGGCTTTGTACGTGCCCGACTGGGAGACTGGACTAATACGCTGAATGCAGCAGCGTTCGCGGAATCCTTCTATGCCCCTAGGCAGGTCGAAAGTGCGGAGCAGAGCGCTGTGCTTATGATGCAGTCAATTGCCGGGGCCTGTGACGCAAGCATGCAGCAGAGAAAAGGTTTTAGAAGGCACCACGAGCCTGTATACTGGTGGACGACGGAAATTGCCGAGGCAAGGCATAGATGCATTACAGCTAGAAGAGTTCTGCAACGTTCTCGTGGCAGGGCCGACTTTGAGGCTAGGAGACTGGAGTACGGAGCAAGACGGCGGCTGCTGAAGATAGCCATACGACGGAGCAAAAACGAGCGTTTTTTGGAACTCTGTAACGAAGTCGAAAATGACACCTGGGGCCTGGCCTACAAGCTTGCCGTAAAAAAGTTTAAGGCTGCGAATACCACTGTTATCATGGAGGAGTCTAAAACGAAAGAGATTGTTGAAGCTCTTTTTTTGGGGACGCCAAACCTGCACCCGGTGGACCCTATTCCCAGCCCACAGTTCTTTCACGATGCCCCCGAGGTGACCACAGAGGAAGTGCTGATAGCTGCAAGCATCATTCGGGACTCAAAGGCGCCGGGACCAGACGCTATCCCGAATAGCGCCCTGAAGCTGGCACTCACGCTACGCCCAAACCTTTTTGTGGACGTTT
The DNA here is from genome assembly GCA_951394115.2 of Drosophila phalerata. Lineage (NCBI taxonomy): Eukaryota > Metazoa > Arthropoda > Insecta > Diptera > Drosophilidae > Drosophila > Drosophila phalerata. The sequence goes on along the minus strand of OX596008.2, from coordinate 3,655,340 downwards.
TTGGGACGCTGCATTCGACAAGGAGTCTTCCCCAGCCCCTGGAAAGCTCAAAGGCTGGTTCTTATACCAAAGCCAAACAAACCCCCGGAGCTTCCCTCATCGTATAGGCCAATCTGCCTAATAGACACAGTTGGAAAACTACTAGAGAAGATTGTCTGTAACAGGCTGGCGGAATCCATTCGTCTAGCAGGCGATCTGTCCCCCATGCAGTACGGTTTTCGAAAGGCTCGCTCAACGGTCGACGCTATCAAGCAGGTCACCGACTTAGCTGGGAAAGCGATCGAAGGCAGCAGATGGCGAGGTGGTAGCAAGCAATACTGCGTAGTCATGACGCTTGATATCAAAAATGCGTTCAACTCGGCGAGATGGCATCGCATCCTTGAGGCTCTTCGCAGTTTTAACACCCCGAGCTACCTGATGAGCATTATCGGTGACTACTTCCGAAACCGCATTCTGGAGTACACCACATCTGCCGGCAGACGGTCCTACAGAGTGACAGGAGGAGTGCCACAGGGCTCCGTACTTGGCCCCTTGTTATGGAATGTCATGTATGATAGCATTCTAAGACTCCAATTGCCAGAGAGGACCATTGTGGGCTTTGCGGATGATGTTGCGCTAGTAGTGATCGCTAAGCAGCTACATGAGGTGGAGATGCTGTGCAGTGCAGCAGCAGTCCAGGATTGGTTGGCTTCCGTTGGCCTACAACTTGCTGAGCACAAAACAGAAGCGGTCCTGATAAGCAGCCGGAAGATCGTCGAAGTGGCTCACATTCACTTAAACGGGGCCACAATTACTTCAAGCAGAGCCATTCGGTACCTTGGAGTAATGTTAGACACAAGGCTCAGCTACAGGGAGCATCTAGAGTACATTGGCAGGAAAGCAGCAGTGATAGGGCATGAGCTAAACCGAATCATGCTCAACACACGTGGGCCCAAGCAGGGTCGCAGGCTACTACTGCAAAACGTCGTCAGATCCACTATACTTTTTGGAGCCCCGGTTTGGTCGCAGGCCTTAGGTGTCAAAAGCTACAGAAGAAGTCTTCAGTCAACATACAGACTCAGCGCACTTCGCGTCTGCAGTGGTTTCCGGACCATCTCCGAGGATGCCGCGCTTGCGATAGCTGGCATGGTTCCGATAGACCTCCTGGCCACGGAGAGGGCAACCATCTACACGGAGCAACGCGGCGACCCTATCACAACGCGCAGGCAAATAGCCAGAGCAGCGAGGGAAACAAGCACGAGACAGTGGCAAGCCAGATGGGACTTGTCAACAAAAGGTCGCTGGACACATCGCCTTAACCCCAACTTGGATGTGTGGATGGGCCGAAAATTCGGCTTCGTTAACTTCCATCTCACACAGCTTCTGAGTGGTCATGGATGTTTCCGGAGCTACCTCCACAAGCTCGGGCATGAAGACAGCCCCAACTGCCTCTGCTGCTTCCCAGCGGCTGAGGAATCGGCGGAGCACATCCTGTTTGAGTGTCGTAGGTTCAACAGAGAAAGAAGCGAGCTGGAAGACATCGCGGGAAGACACATAACAGTGGGCAACCTGGTCGGACTCATGGTAGACCGCGAAGTGTGCTGGTCCGCAGTGTGCACGTTTGCCACCAGGGTAACAATAACGCTTCGTCTGTTGGAGAGAGACCGCAGGCGTAACGAAGGGGAGGCACAATAAGCCCGTTCAGGATCTCGCGAAGCAATGATTCGCGGTAGTACCGCGAGATTCCCTGGGCCCACACATAAATACTTTTTTCCACCTTACAGTCACCATAAATCTTAAACTCTATTTTGTATCCCCTCATTGTATATATACCAATAAATACTTAATATGAAAAAAAAAAAAAAAAAAAATATATACACACATATACATTCGTCAACAAAAAATAGACGTTGGGTTGGTTAGCGAGCCATACCGAAGGAAACTGGGCAACCACTGGTCGTGCGATCTCTCGGAAAAAACTGCAATCTGGTGTTGTGGTAGCTCACTTATCCAGCCACTGTTTTATTCGATCAAAAATCAGAAATGTATGGATCTATAGTTGCTACATGCCACCCAGTCTCAACATGCAAGAGTTTGAAAGGGCCATGAACGAACTATCCTCTGACATCAGAGATCACAGCCCAACATTGGTGGCGGGTGATTTTAATGCCTGGGCATTTGAATGGGGCAGCAGAACCACTAACGTCAGAGGCGAGTGTCTGCTTGATTCCTTTGCCACAACGTGGCTAAAAGATGCCTGTGATGCGAGCATGCCTCGAAAGGGAATCTTCACACGGCATCATGTACCAGTCTTCTGGTGGACAGAAGACATTGCGAGTATACGAGCAGAATGCATCCAAGCGAGAAGAATTTACACCCGCAACAGGAACCCAGAGAACAGAGAAACACTGCGGATGATTTTCGTTACAAAACGAAGAAAACTGAAAATTGCAATCAGAGAAAGCAAACAGCGCTGCTTAAATGAACTGCTGGAAGAGGCCGAGCACGACATATGGGGAAGGCCATACAAAATAGTCATGAAGAAGCTGAATGCATTGAAGTCAGAGGAGCCACTGAGCTCGTCGAAGCTCTCGATCATTGTGAGTACCTTGTTCCCGCAGCAAGCTTCTACTCCAGTCGTTAATGATGTGGCAAGGGAGCGGTTGGAGTTAATTCCTAGCGTCACTGCCGCAGAAGTTGGTGCAGCCAGAAAACGTTTGAAATCCAAATCCGCCCCAGGTCCGGATGAGATCCCAAACAAGGCACTGAAGCTAGCCGTCCAAGAGTTCCCAGAATCCTTTGCTGCTACTTTCACCCAGTGCCTATTGGTAGGTGTGTTTCCAAATTTATGGAAGCACCAGCGATTAGTTCTGTTGCCCAGGCAAACCACTGGGAGAGCCTTCTTCTTACAGGCCAACTTGCCTCCTAGATACGCTGGGAAAATTATTGGAGAGAATAATATGCGACCGAATCGAGGCAGCTCTGGAGGCAGGAAATTGCATCTCTGATCTCCAATACGGCTTCAGAAAAGGACTATCAACGATAGATGCATTGACTACGGTCACAGGCATTGCGAGAGATGCGATATCCGGCACACGATGGAGGGGAGGTGATAAGAACTATTGCCTTATGGTTTCATTAGACGTTAAAAATGCATTGCAAAACAAAATCGCAGATTATTTCTGCATGGAGTCGTAACAGCAATAATTCTATACGGGTGTCCAATATGGGCTCTTGCAGATTCCGACTTATAGCCGTCAGCTCGTGTCCACATACAGGATCAGCGCACTGAGGGTATGCAGTGGCTTCTGTACAATTTCGGGTGATGCTGCTCTGGTGCCGGCCGGTATACTCCCCCTGGATTTACTGGCAGCAGAACGCAAACGGCTGTTCGAAGAACCGAACACAGTCACGAACGGACATATAACTGCAATGCGAGCTGAAGTAAGGAAGAACAGTATTTCGGAATTGCAGGACAGATGGAGCAACAGTTGCAAAGGGCGATGGACCCGTAAACTAATTCCGGACATCAAAAAGTGACTTTCCCGAAGTAACGGCGAAGTAAATTACTACCTGACCCAAATACTCAGCGGACACGGTGCTTTAGATATTATCTTCATCGTCGAGGACACGTAAACTTCCCAGTGTGCCCGCAATGTAAGAGTACTGTAGAAAATGCAGAACATGTTCTTCTGCACTGTCCCCGATTCCAGGATGATCGCGAGGAATTAGAGACGTTGTGCGGAGAGTCTATCAGCCTGGACAACTACGTCGGAAATATGCTAAAGAGTGAGACAATATGGAAAGCAGCGGCTAATTTCTCAGCTAAAGTGATGACGGAGCTCCGACGCCTGGAGAGGCTCAGACGAGAAGAATAGTGAACTAGATCTCTAGTACATCTGGGCCATGCGAAGCAATGCCTTACGGCAGTTCCACATGACCCGGCAGAGGGCTTACTATACCATTTTGTGTAACATCAATAAAACAAAAAAAAAAAAAAAAAAAAAAACAAAAAAAATACACACACATATAGACACACATACACATAGCCATATACAGTGTGTATATTATACACATCACCCATACACATAGAGTTTTCCTTTGGCAAGTGCGGTTGTGTTTTTGCATCGTCTGTGATCTGGAACTCGCGAGCCACACCTGAAATCAAAGGGAACTTGCTTAGTGAAGTTTTCCTGCAGCGCTAGTACGTACCAGTGCATGGAATCCAGCCCGTTGTACGCCTCACCAAAAAGTTGTGGTTCTTCGGGCCGAGGCGCCACACACAGGAGAGGGGGTGATTGTTGATTTTTTTTTGTCGCATTTCACATATATTTGTGTTGGTGATCGCAAAAACAAAAATTTTCACTCAATTTCTAACTCCGCTGCGACTAGTCAAGTGCGATCAGCTGATCGCGCAGAGTTGCCCATAACGCTCGGAGTTGCCGGACCCCAGCTGTTCAACTCAGCGCTGCCAGAAAGTTCGAGATCGTCCAATCGGTTAAGAGCTGCGCGGGATATTTAAAATTGAGCAGTCAATTGCAAATTTTAACTGCAGAAGCGTAATTCCTGCTCGAAGCGGTAATTTTTGGTCTTTAAACCCGCAAGTGCCATTTTATATTCGATTCTGGTTGGAAGTTGCTTGCCAATTTTAGAAATTGCAAAATTTTTCAATTGCAAAATTCTAGAATTAACAAATTCTAATCAATAGAATTTGCTTGCTTAATCTAATGTCGTTTTGGACTTGGCGTTTACAAAGGGGTCTCTATATTTCTATTGCTAGTGGATTAAGGTGTAAGGGTCAGGGATCCGACTGTGCCAACCACCACCGGCCTGCGGTCCACCAACAAGTGTGGCTCTGGCGACCGAGTCCGAGCGGTATAACTCGCAACGGTAAAACGCCAAAGGGAAACCGTTTGGCCAACGAGGGACCCTAGCAAATAGATAAACATAGGGCCCCGTTAATGGAGGCTGTCGATCCCCCGGCCTTTGTGAGGCGGGCGAGATTACAGCGATCTCACCCACTGGAGTGGTAGACACCTAGAGGCGCGTGGTCCAAAAAAAGCGCCTAACAGAAGGATAGCAATAGAGCAGAATCCGAAACTGGATCGTCAATAACGATGTCTGTTAATGGACCGCACGAGACCGCTTCAGCCCCGGCAGTGCTACCAGTCAATCCGTTTGACTTCAATGCAGCCTCGGTGGAGAATATTATTCTAGGAGTAGATGCTACCGGTGATCTGCGCAATGTGTTGACAACTCTAGTCGACAAGTCGACTGAGCTGTCTAAAATGCTAAGGGACGCACGGTATATCAACAAGGATATGAAGGAGCTAGCGCAAAAAGTTTTGAGACTACAAAAGTCGGCGTTGCACAGCTTAAATGCAAACTATCGGAAAAACGATAGTGCTGCACAACAATCACAGGAGACACAGTGGTCATCACAGCAGGAGGAAGCCAAGAAGCAGTGCGTGAGAAGCACTGCCAAGCAGAGTAAAAGACATGGAGGGCGTCCTGAAGTCTCGTCGTCTCAGCATACAGCGGTTCGAAGGTCTGGGCCGACGGCATGGACAAAGGTTAAAGAAAAGTCGAAAGCACGTCAACCCAGATTGCGTCCTGATGCCATAATCGTTAAGCCAAAAGAGAAGATGACGTACTCTCAGATTCTGAACCTGGTCACCCGCAGCCAGAATGATTATATAATATGCAGCCTAAGGTGCACTTTTGTTGGAGCTCAATGATGCCACGCCGGAATGCACCCAACAGCTTCGCGACAGCATTGGTTCCGCTCTTGCAGGAAAGGTGGAGGCACGGGCACTGACTCAGCAGACGAGGCTGGAGGTTTTGGTTGCGGACGAGATAGTCACCCCAGAGGAAATCCAAAAAGCATTCTGTGGACAATTTGGCGTAACGCTGGACACGAATGCTATAAAGAGCCTGCATTCAGCATTTGGTGGCACACAGCGAGCGATTATTAGCCTTCCAGTTGCTATGGCAAATAAAATCCTTACTGCTGGCAAAGTAAGAATCGCCTGGTCCGTTTGCCGGATTCGGGAGCGAAACCTTCCGACAAGGTGTTACAAATGCCTGGAATTTGTTCACATAGCAGCGAATTGTAGAAGCTCCAACGATAGAAGCGGATGGTGCTTTCGATGTGGTTCCAAAGACCACAAAATACGCGACTGTCATAATGAGCAAAATGTTTTGTCTGTGTCGGTAATGGGAAACCAGACAGGCATATTGCAGGAAGTCTGAGATGCCCAATGTCATCTAAGGCACCCGTGAGGATAAAACACACCAGCAATGTTTAGATTTTACCAACTAAACCTAAACCACTGCGAGGCTGCTAGTGATCTGCTCACACAGTCAGTGCGTGATCTTAAGTCCGATGTTGCCATTATCAGCGAGCCGTACAGATCCCCAGATGACGGCTGTTGGCTCCAATCCTTGTCTGGAAAAGCACCGTTATGGTTCTGTGGCAGACCATTCATGCGGCCGATATCCTGTGCTGCGACGATTCATTTTGTGACTGGACTTATAGCTGCTACCTTCCACCTAGTCTTAGCCGTCAGGGGTTTGCTGCAGTAATGGATGAGCTGGTGAATGACGCTAGAGACGCCACAAACCAACCATCATAGCAGGCGACTTCAATGCATGGGCACAGGAGTGGGTCAGCGACATCTCTAAAAGCAGCAGCGCAGACGCCATTGCAAGAGGACAAGCTTTACTTGAAGCTTTCGCAGCGCTTGACGTTGTCCTCCTTAACCGGGGCACCGCCAACACATTCAACCGAGGAGGCGCTGGGTCAATCATTGACCTTACCTTCGTCACGAGCTCCCTTTCGCCATTGGCCACCTGGAGCCTGTGTAATCACTACACTGCTAGTGATCACGAGGCTTTAGTACCTACGATAGGCGACCCCCAGTTCAGAATGCGAGGCGTCTGATGTACCAGGCAAATACTCTCCAGGTGCCGATTTTCGTTGAGTCATTGAGTAACTTAACTATCAGATGGCAGATGGCCACTCAGCTATCGCACGGTACCTTGCTCGCATGCGAAACTAGCATGTGTCGATGGAAAGCATTCAGAGGATCTCAGCCGCCAACGTACTGGTGGAGCACGGAGATCGCTGTTGCTAGAAGTAACTGCCTTTCTGCCAGGAGACGATACCAACGCGCCCGCAAAAGAAACCATGCCAGTTGGCCGGAGCTACAAACTGTGTACAGCATGCTTAGGAGAACGCTTAAGACTGCCATCAAGACAAGCAAACGAGAAAATTTTCTGCAACTTTGCGACTCTGCCGATCACGATCCATGGGAGAGGGCCTACAAAATGGTCGTGAAGCGCCTAAGCGCCAACAATGCTGAGACACCTTCTGACCCGGCAAAAGTAAATGCAATTGTAGAAACGTTGTTTCCATCCAGCAACTCCGATATGCCATTAGACGAGACGATCACAGCCCAATTTGAGGTTGCGCAAGTGGAGGTGGAAGAACTTCTCTGTGTAGCCCGAAAGATGAACACAAACAAGGCACCTGGCCCCGACGGAATCCTCAATCGGGCGGTTAAAATGGCGCTATCCTGCATACCGCACTTATTTGCAAAAATGTACACGCAGTGACTCCGCGATGGACTTTTTCCTGAGCAATGGAAAGTTCAACACCTTGCGTTGATACCGAAGCCGGGGAAACCACCTGATGACCCTTCCTCATATCGTCCGATATGCCTTATCGACTCGATGGGTAAAGTACTTGAGCAAATTATATGCACAAGGCTGGAGAGAGCTATTGATGACGCTGGTGGTTTATCTGCGAATCAGTATGGTTTCAAGATTCTCAAGCGTAGACGCAATCGGAAAGGTTGCAGATGGAAGGGTGGCAAAAAGGAGTATTGCCTGATTGTCACTCTCGACAACAAGAACGCGTTTAATTGCGTCCATAGCAACATAGCATACGACGGAGTCATGAAACGGGAGCTGCCCACTGTAGCAGTGCAACCAAAATCTGCAGTTACACCAGGGGCATAAAATCTGTTCACCGCCTATGTGCGCTTCGCATATGCTGCGGTTTTCGAACCATCTCAGACAATGCTGCGCTGGTTATCGCTGGACTGGTCCCAATCGACCTTCTGGCAGCGGAGGAGAAGACTGTGGCAAAAGCCTTTCGGGCAGGAGTCGACAGAATTGTAGCGCGTAGGGAGGAGGGCCTTAGGATATGGCAAGCACACTGGGACGCTTCTTGGAATGGCCGGTGGACCCACTCCCTTATTCCCGACATTGGACACTGGCTAAACAGGAAGCACGGAGTGGTGAACTTCTATACCACGCAACTCCTTAGCGGACACGGCTGCCTTAGCAGATACCTCTTCAAGCTCGGAGAGGTGATGGAGGATGCGGAACATGTCATCTTTGTCTGTAGGCGCTTCAGTGGACAAAGAGATGAGCTGTGGCGATCTGCTGGTCGTCAATTAACTCCTAGGAGCCTGGTCGATGCGATGATCGAGGATGCCAAAATTTGGATGGCATTCAACAGTTTGTCTGTTAACATCATGAAGGTACTTTGCAGATGCGAGCGTTTGAGAAGGGGGGTCAGCATAGGCAGAACCGTTGTCCCTGCGAAGCATAGCTTTGCGGTCGTTCCGCAGGAACACGGTTCTCTCTATATTATTCATATTACTTTGTTAGTTTTAATAGTTATTTAGTTGTAATAAAGAATTAAAAAAAAAAAAAAAAAAAACCCCATACACACACTCACACACATCCATTCAGGCAGGCATACATATATTCATGCACACATACATAAATAAAAATACACATGAATAGATACATGTATACATATGGAAGCAAAAGTAATAACAGGTTGTGCAAAAGGAGAGACAGTGTTTATTCCAAAAATTCCATTAATAACAAATAACCAGCCAATACAGTTTAAAGGATTACAATTTCCAGTAAAAGTATGTTTTGCTATAACAATAAATAAGTCGCAGAGACAGACATTAAAGGTGGCTGGCCTAGAGGGGATTGTTTCGCTCATGGTCAATTATATGTAGCGTGCTCAAGAGTCAGTTCAGCAAAAAACTTATATATTTTAGCAAAAAATAGAAAGACAAAAAATTTAGATTATAGAGAAGTAATAGAATAGAAAAAAAAGGTAGAAGAATAGGCAAAGTTTAAAGGAAACTTTGAAATAAATGGTGGATTAGACCTAATAGGGATACCACAATAAAAAAAATGCGTCAAAACCGATACCTCTGAGGTGGAAAAGAGGTTAAGAATATGTGACAATACAGAGAGCGTAGCGAGCGGTGACGAGCGAAGCGAGGCAAGTGAACCGTGGGTTGGCGAACTAAAGACCGTCTGTAGACTATCTTGTCGGTTTGAGCGGAAAAAAATATGGCCGTTCGCTTGCATCACAAAGGAATATCGCACGCGGCTTTTGGCGGTAACTTTAGCTTTTTGTTGCTTCTAATGTTATTTTTGAGTTGGTAATCACTTATATAACTATTAGAATGCAATTAACTTTTATTTTAGTGTCTATTATTTATAAAATATATTAATTTATAAGCAATTTTAAATGAACAATTGCTTAAGTTAACAGATACGGTAGAATCGATATAAAAATTGACGGGGCTCCATTTATGTTTTCGACAACATTCAATCTAGAAACCCAGGCTATTCCAGAACTATTAGCAAATTGGAAATATATTGAAAATGATAATGCAATTCTTTCCAAGACGCTCAGACATAAGTTTAACTTACAGTGTAGGTCCTATACCCATCGATGGAGAACAACAATCCAAACCAACTGCGTGTTTCAAGCCTTTCTAAAGCATCCGATCTTTATTTCCAACACTTGAACCATCTGGTCTTCAAATTCAGCCTTCTTCCCGCCGAGTTCTGGAACTTGATTCAAGGAGTTATCGTAAATTCGGTATTGTGGCAAGATAACAAATGCGGGAGGCTGGCATCTAAATATGTTGGAATACCACCACTCCTCAGGGCTAATCCTAATGAGGAAAGAGAGATGAAGCACTGCATTGTGGTAGGATGGAGAAGCTATGTATCCAGCGGTGTTCCAGATCTACAAAGCAACCGAAAACCAAACAAAATCTCGTATGAATGCAAACATACAATTGGGTTCTTTCATAGAAAGTATCCGACTCAAGTTATGTGATCAGAGAGCAGCTAAAGCAAGTAATGTTCCTTATAAAAATAGCAAAAGCACATGCTTCCTTTAAGGAAATGACATGCAATGACTTAACCGGCTTAGCAATCACTGGAAACCAGCTGATCATCTGATATCAGCTAATGATATGATAAAGAGAAAAAAATATGCATGTTGTCAATATTTTGGTAGAAGTGTCTGCTTAATTTATACAAATCAGTCTCCCAAAATTGTTTTTGGGACTAACATTACAAAAAAAAATTTATTTTAAGACATCAAACTTAAAAAAATACCTGTAAATAAGGATTTTCCACATATTACATAATAACGGTCAACTCAAGCAACTGGTCATTTAAAATTGCTTATTTACTGATATATTTGATAATAGTCACTTAAATACTATATAAGTGAATTTCATATTATTATAGTTATATAAGTGATTACCAACTCAAAAAAAAACTTTCGAAGCAAAAGATAGCTAAGGCTATCGTCAAAAGCCGCGTGCGATATAAGTATTTCCTTGTGATGCAAGCCAACGACTATATTTTTATACCCTGAGCCCATTAAAAATGGGCAAAAAAGGGTATAATGCATTTGGCAGAATGTATGTAACAGGCAGAAGGGGGCGTGGCAGACCCCCAAAAGTATATATATTCTTGATCAGGATCAACAGTCGAGTCGATTGAGCCATGTCCGTCTGTCTGTCCGTCTGTCTGTCCGTCTGTTTGAACGCGTCGATCTCAGGAACCATGAGAGCTAGAGACTTCAAACTTGGTATGTATGTTTCTGGATACCGTACGCAGATCAAGTTTGTTTTTATTTTTGGATCGGACAACTATATCATATAGCTGTCATAGGAACGATACATCGAAAATGAAGTTTTTGTATGAATAGCTTCTTTAATTTTTGAGATATCTCAACCAATCTCACACGATATATATTTGGGGTGGTATTATACATCGTGACCAAATTTGGTCCAAATCGGCCCACCATATCAAATAGCTGTCATAGAGACGCTCTGCCGAAAATCAAGTTTTAGTACGAAAAAGTTGTTTGGTTTTTGAGATATCGTAACCAAACTGATACAATATGTATCTGGGCTGGTATTATACATACTGACCAAGTTTGGTCCAAATCGGCCTACTATATCATATAGCTGTCATACAGCCGCTCTGCCGAAAATCAAGTTTTAGTATGAAAAAGTTTGTTGTTTTTTGAGATATCTTAACCAAACTGATAGAATGTGCATTTATGTTAGTTTTGTACATTCTGACCAGATTTGATTCAAATCGGTTACATATATCATATAGCTGCCATAGGAATAATTGGTCGAAAATCAACATTTATAAAAGAGTACCTGGGCTCAGGGTATCCCACTGTCGAGCGTGCTCGACTATAGCCGCACCTCACCGCGAGCGAAGCGAGCCGGGGGTAGGCGAGCGAAGCGAGTAGGGGGCGGAGCCCCCTTGTTTTATGTGCAAACCGACAAGACCGTCTTCAGACGGTCTTCAGTTTTTTGCACCTGACGGTCGGTCCTACCAACGGAAAAATGTGAAATTTAAAACCCTTATTTATCCGTATTTCACCTATATCTACTTATAAAATATATATTAACTTGATTGAATGCCTATTTCGATTTTGCCTGTGAAAGGGTTAAGGAAAAATTAAATTTACATATTTTACTATCTGCCTGCATTAGTGATAATGCCAATGAGGATAGCATATTCTAGACCCAAAATTTCCCATATCCAACTTAGTTACGAACGAAACTAAATTTAATATGTCTAAGCATTTTAAATAAATTAATGTTAATTAATAAAAAAAAATTTGACATTCTGCACCGCGCAAAACTTAACTTTTATGTTAAAAAAAAATTCAGTGCAGAATGACAATTTTTTATTAATTAATAGTATTTTTATTTAAAAGTTTGTAGGTATTAAATTTACAAAAATTAAATATTAGAAATTTTGGGTCTTGAATATATAAGCTATAATTTAGCGCACAGCCTTAAGGCCTTACTCCAGCAGGCCAGGAAATAAAAATTGCTGTCAAACTTCATATGAAAAAAGCGCAAGAACATTTCTGGTAGTTTTTTTATATAAAGTTTGACAGGAATTTTTATTTTCTTGCCTTCTGGAGTAAGGCCTTTAATATAAAAAAAAAATTACAATGATAAAGACATTTTATCAACATTATTTTTTGTATTATAAAAGCAGGGACCGTAAGAAATGGTTATTTTTATTTTTATTCAAAAATTACTTACTTCTTATGGATGTAGAAAAAAAACTAACTACACAAAAATATTTAGTTTTACAAAATCCCTTCATTTTTACCATGATTTTAAGAACTCTGTTTTTTACGATTTTCTTCGCCGATAATCATTATTTTTGATTAAAAAAATTAAACTAAAAAATAATCATTAGTTTTGATCACAAAAATTAAACTCAAAAATAATTAGGGTTTTCACTATACAGTAACAGCATTGCAGGGAGCACATGTGAAACACGTCACAACAACAAATTGTACAGGAAAATTTCCTGCTAGGGTGGTAGACCCAGACCCTTGACTACGAAAAGTATTTCCCATATGCTCATGAAAAGTCTATTATTTCAATCGAAATTTAGTATTTTTGGCATATTTTAGTGTAAAAGTTTTTACAACACTTGTTTAGTGACATCACGACACAAAGGCATTTGTTTGATTGTAGGTAAATTGAACAATGAAACTGACAAATTAATTGGTAAGTCGAAATATCAAAAAATTAACGGTATTTTCATATTTTATAATTATATATATCGTAAATAATGGATGCATCAGGTAAAAATAAACAAAAAACATAGATCTTCAAATCTATCATCTAGACTACCAGGCAACTCTAACATAATTAAACAAAATTATAATACTGAAATTATAAGCCCTGTGAATGGCTGAAATATAAAGGGATGCTCACGATATCAGTATTGCACATGTGCTTCCTGCAATTCTGCTACTGTATAGTAAAAACCCTAAATGATTATAAAAGATTTCTTTCGTTCAAAATAAAACTCAACAATAGTTTTTGGCTTCAGTGTTAAACTTCTTGCCGATATGATTTGGTTCTTGATCTATTATTTAATACCCTTCGCATAATTCATCACTTGTCCTTTAAGGACGAATATTAAGAATCCTATTAATTTATAATTATTTATAATCATTATTTTTGAGTTTTATTTTTTTGACCAAAAATAATACTTTTTTTTGAGTTTTATTTTTTTGATCACAAATAATGATTATCGGTGAAGAAAATCGTAAAAATCATCACTGCGGACGGCAGTTCGCGCTAGTGACGAAAGCAGCACAAAGGGTGCGAAAGGCGACCAGCAATATATACAGCTAATTTGGAAAATTTTCTACGACTGTCAGATCAGATCGAGTTATCCACCGATCGAAAGGCTTAGTCCTAACTTATAAAATGGCATACTAGCACTTTTTCTAACTCAAAAAATTTAATTGATCGCAGCTAATGGGGCCGTTGTGGCCTTTGTGGTGAAATTTTTTATTTTTTAAAAATTGTAACCAAAAATTCGCGTTAGTTGATAACTCGATCACCCAAATTCGACCACTAATTCAAAAGAAAATTAATATTGGAATTTTTAGTGGACTTCAAAATGAGATGAAAAGTCAGTTTGTTTGTTTGTGTGTCTGTACCAAAAAGCTAAAAAAAAAGGTCAAATTGGATGATGAGGATTTGTTCCTCTCCGAAAATCTAGTAATGTTTGTTCTACGACGTTTTGAAAAAACCGCTAGTTTAGCGGGAAAACGCTAGATCCCACAAATATTAAAACCCCAACAGTATCCAAACCATATAAGCTATAGATATGTCCTACATATCATTGCAAGTTAGACTTGAGGGATTTCAGATGTACTCATAAACTTTTTTTCTCAAGTGCTCAGGTAAAATTTTACAGGTGAAAAAAGTTTTTTGTCACACATTTTGGCGATTTTGTCTTTATCAAACTTCCTCATTTTTTTACATATCACATATATCTGTAAAAATTCGATTTCTCGAGATATAACCATATTACGGAGTGTTGAAAGCTGACTGCAGCAATAACGTGTCATAGCAGCAAGCCTACGTAGCATACAGCTCACGCGGCATAAAAAACCGATGTTGTCAATAAGTTTTGATTTGCGTTGAAGAAACCCCAGCGTTGACGGACAGTTTAATTTTTTTTGAGAACTTGGTCTTGCGACTTTCTGCAAAGTAAATGACAAAAAAATTTTTTTTTTTAATATGTAAGAAATTCAACAAATAATTATACATATTTTTACATTACTATCTGCCTGCATTAGTGATAAAGCTACAATTTCAAAGGCAAAAGCATTTGAAAAAATTTCTGATATCCCACAAAAAATACCTTAACACGAGGTATGAAACTCTAGTGAAAAAAGCATATTCAAGCCCCAAAATTTCTGATAACCCATTTTGTGACGAACGAAATTAAGTTTAATATAAAAATATTAAATAAATATAAAAAACCAATACCTGAAAATTAGAATTCTGCACTGTGTGCAAAAAGGCTGGGTTTGTTTTAACGAAAAGGTGCGTGTCAGGCAGACCCTATAAATATTCTTGATCAGCATCAATAGCCAAGTCAATATAGCAATGTCCGTCCGTGTGTATGAACACCTATCTCAGAGACTCAGAGACTATCTCAACCGAAAACCAAACAAAATCTCGTATGAATGCAAACATACAATTTGGTTCTTTCATAGAAAGTATCCGACTCAAGTTATGTGATCAGAGAGCAGCTAAAGCAAGTAATGTTCCTTATAAAAATAGCAAAAGCACATGCTTCCTTTAAGGAAATGGCATGCAATGACTTAACCGGCTTAGCAATCACTGGAAACCAGCTGATCATCTGATATCAGCTAATGATATGATAAAGAGGAAAAATATGCATGTTGTCAATATTTTGGTAGAAGTGTCTGCTTAATTTATACAAATCAGTCTCCCAAAATTGTTTTTGGGACTAACATTACAAAAATAAATTTATTTTAAGACATCAAACTTAAAAAAATACCTGTAAATAAGGCTTTTCCACATATTACATAATAACGGTCAACTCAAGCAACTGGTCATTTAAAATTGCTTATTTACTGATATATTTAATAATAGTCACTTAAATACTATATAAGTGAATTTCATATTATTATAGTTATATAAGTGATTACCAACTCAAAAAAAAACTTTTGAAGCAAAAGATAACTAAGGCTATCGTCAAAAGCCGCGTGCGATATAAGTATTTCCTTGTGATGCAAGCCAACGACTATATTTTTATACCCTGAGCCCATTAAAAATGGGCAAAAAAGGGTATAATGCATTTGGCAGAATGTATGTAACAGGCAGAAGGGGGCGTGGCCGACCCCCAAAAGTATATATATTCTTGATCAGGAACAACAGCCGAGTCGATTGAGACATGTCCGTCTGTCTGTCCGTCTGTCCGTCTGTTTGAACGCGTCGATCTCAGAAACAAACTTGGAATGTAGGTTCCTGGATACCGTACGCAGATCAAGTTTGTTTTTATTTTTAGATCGGACAACTATATAATATAGCTGCCATAGGAACGATACATCGAAAATGAAGTTTTAGTATGAAAAGCTTCTTTAATTTTTGAAATATCTCAACCAATCTCACACGATATACATTTGGGGTGGTATTATACATCCTGACCAAATTTGGTTAAAGTCGGCCCACTATATGATATAGCTGTCATATAGACGCTCTGCCGAAAATCAAGCATATGTATGAAATAGTTTTTTGTTTTTTGAGATATCGTAACCAAACTAGAATATGCATCTGGGCTGGTATTATACATCCTCACCGAATTTGGTCCAAATCGGACCACTATATCATATAGCTGCCATAGAGACGCTCAGTCGAAAATCAAGTTTAAGTAAGAAAAAGTTTTTTGTTTTTAGAGATGGCCTAACCAAACTGATAGAATGAACATTTAAGTTCGTCTCATATATTCTGGCCAAATTTGGTTCAGATCGGACCACTATATCATATAGCTGCAATAGAGACGTTCAATCGAAAAGTAAGTGTTAGTATGAAAAATGTTTTGGTTTTTTGAGATATCTTAACCGAACTGATAGAATATGCATTTAGGTTGGTTTTGTACATTCTGACCAGATTTGGTTCAAATCGGTTCCATATATCATATAGCTGCCACAGGAACAATTGGTCGAAAATCAACTTTTATAAAAGAGTACCTGGGCTCAGGGTATTCTACTGTCGAGCGTGCTCGACTGTAGCCGCACCTCACCGCGAGCGAAGCGAGCCTGGGGTAGGCAAGCGAAGCGAGCAGGGGGCGGAGCCCCCGTGATTTATGTGCAAACCGACAAGACCGTCTTCAGACGGTCTTCAGTTTTTTGCACCTGACGGTCGGTCCTACCAACGGAAAAATGTGAAATTTAAAACCCTTATTAAACCTTATTTCACCTATATCTACTTATAAAATATATATTAACTTGATTGAATGCCTATTTCGATTTTGCCTGTGAAAGGGTTAAAGAAAAATTAAATTTACATATTTTACTATCTGCCTGCATTAGTGATAATGCCAATGAGGATAGCATATTCTAGACCCAAAATTTCCCATATCCAACTTAGTTACGAACGAAACTAAATTTAATATGTCTAAGCATTTTAAATAAATTAATGTTAATTAATAAAAAAAAATTTGACATTCTGCACCGCGCAAAACTTAACTTTTATGTTAAAAAAAAATTCAGTGCAGAATGACAATTTTTTATTAATTAATAGTATTTTTATTTAAAAGTTTGTAGGTATTAAATTTACTTTAGTTCGCCACAAAATTAAATATTAGAAATTTTGGGTCTTGAATATATAAGCTAGAATTTAGCGCATAGCCTTAAGGCCTTACTCCAGCAGGCCAGGAAATAAAAATTGCTGTCAAACTTCATATGAAAAAAGCGTAAGAACATTTCTGGTAGTTTTTAGACCCCGTACTTAAAAAAAGTACAGGGGTCTATTGGGTTTGTTTTAACGAAAATGTGCGTAACAGGCAGAAGGAGGCGTGGCAGACCCTATAAACTATATATATTCTTGATCAGCATCAATAGCCAAGTCGATATAGCAATGTCCGTCTGTCTGTCTGTCCGTCTGTCTGTCTGTCCGTCCGTCTGTATGAACACCTAGATCTCAGAGACTATAAGAGCTAGAGACACCAAACTTGGTATGTAGGTTTGTCTATATTGCAAGCAGATCAAGTTTGTTTCAAAATTTGGCCACGCAACCTTTGTCGCCCACAAATCGAAAAACAAAATTTCGAATCCAAATTATAGGAACAATTTCAAAGCTAATGACACCAAACTTAGTATGTAGATTCCTCTATATAGCAGGCATATCAACTTTGATTCTTTTTTGGATCGGACCACTATATCATATAGCTGCCATAGGACCGATCGGGCGAAAATCAAGTCTTAGTATGAAAAACTTTTTTGGTTTATGATATATCTTAACCAAACTAATACAATATGCATATAAATTGGTTTTATATATCCTGTCCAAAGTTGGTTGAAATCGGACCAGTATATCATATAGCTGCCATTGGACCGATCGGGCGAAAATCAAGTCTTAGTATGAAAAACTTATTTGTTTTATAAGATATCTTAACCGAACTAATACAATATGCATATAACTTGGTTTTATATATCCTGTCCAATGTTGGTTTACATCGGACTACTGTATCATATAGCTTCCATAGGACCGATCGGGCGAAAATCAAGTCTTAGTATGAAAAACTTTTTTGTTTTATGAGATATCTCAACAAAACTTTTACAGTATGCATATAACTTGGTTTTATATTGCCTGTCCGAAGTTGGCTTAAGTCGGACCACTATACCATATAGCTTCCATAGGACCGATTAGCCGAAAATCAAGTCTTAGTATGAAAAACTTATTTGTTTTATAAGATATCTTAACCGAACTAATACAATATGCATATAACTTGGTTTTATATATCCTGCCCAAAGTTGGTTTACATCGGACTACTGTATCATATAGCTTCCATAGGACCGATCGGGCGAAAATCAAGTCTTAGTATGAAAAACTTTTTTGTTTTATGAAATATCTCAACTTAACTATTACAGTATGCATATAACTTGGTTTTATATATCCTGTCCGAAGTTGGTTTAAATCGGATTACTATATCACATAGCTTTCATAGGACAAATCGGGAGAAAATCAAGTCTTAGTATGAAAAACTTTTTTGTTGTATGAGATATCTCAATTAAACTATTACAGTATGCATATATCTTGGTTTTATATATCCTGACCGAAGTTGGTTCAAATCGGACAACTATCTCATATAGCTGTCATTGAAAACAACAACAACTGCAACAGCATCAAGCGGCCAAATTATTTTATAATTTTTGTAGTCTTTTCTATTTCCATAGTAAGTACGGGGTCTCCGACAGTCGAGTATGCTCGACTGTAGGACCGCGAGCGAAGCGAGCGGGGGGTTGGCGAGCGAAGCGAGCAGGGGACGGAGCCCCCTAGTTTTATATAAAGTTTGACAGGAATTTTTATTTTCTGGCCTTCTGGAGTAAGGCCTTTAATATAAAAAAAACAAGGGGGCTCCGCCCCCTACTCGCTTCGCTCGTCTACCCCCGGCTCGCTTCGCTCGCGGTGGGGTGCGGCTACAGTCGAGCACGCTCGACAGTAGGATACCCTGAGCCCAGGTACTCTTTTATAAATGTTGATTTTCGACCAATTATTCCAATGGCAGCTATATGATATATGGAACCGATCTGAACCAAATCTGGTCAGAATATACAAAACCAACATAAATGCATATTCTATCAGTTTGGTTAAGATATCTCAAAAAACAAAAAACTTTTTCATACTAAAACTTGATTTTCGGCAGAGCGTCTGTATGACAGCTATATGATATAGTGGGCCGATTTGGACCAAATTTGGTTAGGATGTATAATACCACCCCAAATATATATCGTGAGAGATTGGTTGAGATATCTCAAAAATTAAAGAAGCTTTTCATACAAAAACTTTATTTTCGATGTATCGTTCCTATGGCAGCTATATGATATAGTTGTTCGATCCAAAAATAAAAACAAACTTGATCTGCGTACGGTATCCAGGAACCTACATACCAAATTTGAAGTCTCTAGCTCTTATGGTTTCTGAGATCGACGCGTTCAAACAGACGGACAGACGGACAGACAGACAGACAGACGGACAGACAGACGGACATGGCTCAATCGACTCGACTGTTGATCCTGATGAAGAATATATATACTTTTTGGGGTCTGCCACGCCCCCTTCTGCCTGTTACATACATTCTGCCAAATGCATTATACCCTTTTTTGCCCATTTTTAATGGGCTCAGGGTATAAAAATGACAATGATAAAGACATTTTATCAACATTATTTTTTGTATTATAAAAGCAGGGACCGTAAGAAATGGTTATTTTTATTTTTATTCAAAAATTACTTACTTCTTATGGATGTAGAAAAAAAACTAACTACACAAAAATATTTAGTTTTACAAAATCCCTTAACCCGAATCTTCCCAGCGTTACCATATGGTAACAAGCAATAGGCATTTACTAAAACTTCATTTTTAGACAACATATTAACGTTAGATTAACTTTCATAAGATATTCTACGAGTAAATTGTTATCTCTAACTGATAAAAAGTTGATTGAAACAATCTCTTGAAGTTAGCTGATCGAAAAATGCGCTTTAAGTTGCTCATTATATTCTGCAGTGCAAAAAAACGGCATTTGGCAATTCGTCGCAAGTAAATTTAAATCGTTTAACTAATTTTAGTACTGAACTATATGCAATGCACCCATCATTAGAAAGGTAAAAGAGTGCTCTTTTTAATTATGAAACAAATATTAAATAAAAAACACTTTTTTAAAGTTAATTTACGCTTTTAATTTTCGTGTTACCATATGGTAACGCTGGGAAGTACAGGGTACAGGTTTTTTCCATACATTTTTTCGCGTTTCGGTACTGTTTTGTTCATAAAATATGATTGCTCCTATGGCAGCTATATGATATAGTGGTCCGATTTGAACCAAATTTGGTCAGGATGTGTAGCAACATATAAGACACATATTGTAAGAGTTTGGTTGAGATATCTCAGAATAGAAAAAAGTTTTTCATACTAAAGGTGAATTTGACCCCGATTGGTCCTATGACAGTTGTGTTATATATACGTTATACTGCACCGATTTGACCCAAATTTTGTCCTATATATCAAGGAAGAGCCCCCCTGTTGGATTAAGTTGTGTTTATTAGACTTTTTCTCAAACATTTGTATTTTGTAGCATTATGAAAACCTGTACCCTGTACTTCCCAGCGTTACCATATGGTAACAGCCGAAAAAATTGTCCTGTCGATTATCCTGACAAGGCCGAACCAAATGAATGTGTTTTTCGGATTCAGCGAACTCAAATTTATCAGTCCTGAAATTTTCATTAAGAAATTCGAAAAAATGTTGCTCAGGACGATTCGGGTTAATTTTTACCATGATTTTAAGAACTCTGTTTTTTACGATTTTCTTCGCCGATAATCATTATTTTTGATCACAAAAATTAAACTCAAAAATAATTAGGGTTTTCACTATACAGTAACAGCATTGCAGGGAGCACATGTGAAACACGTCACAACAACAAATTGTACTGGAAAATTTCCTGCTAGGGTGGTAGACCCAGACCCTTGACTACGAAAAGTATTTCCCATATGCTCATGAAAAGTCTATTATTTCAATCGAAATTTAGTATTTTTGGCATATTTTAGTGTAAAAGTTTTTACAACACTTGTTTAGTGACATCACGACACAAAGGCATTTGTTTGATTGTAGGTAAATTGAACAATGAAACTGACAAATTAATTGGTAAGTCGAAATATCAAAAAATTAACGGTATTTTCATATTTTATAATTATATATATCGTAAATAATGGATGCATCAGGTAAAAATAAACAAAAAACATAGATCTTCAAATCTATCATCTAGACTACCAGGCAACTCTAACATAATTAAACAAAATTATAATACTGAAATTATAAGCCCTGTGAATGGCTGAAATATAAAGGGATGCTCACGATATCAGTATTGCACATGTGCTTCCTGCAATTCTGCTACTGTATAGTAAAAACCCTAAATGATTATAAAAGATTTCTTTCGTTCAAAATAAAACTCAACAATAGTTTTTGGCTTCAGTGTTAAACTTCTTGCCGATATGATTTGGTTCTTGATCTATTATTTAATACCCTTCGCATAATTCATCACTTGTCCTTTAAGGACGAATATTAAGAATCCTATTAATTTATAATTATTTATAATCATTATTTTTGAGTTTTATTTTTTTGACCAAAAATAATACTTTTTTTTGAGTTTTATTTTTTTGATCACAAATAATGATTATCGGTGAAGAAAATCGTAAAAATCATCACTGCGGACGGCAGTTCGCGCTAGTGACGAAAGCAGCACAAAGGGTGCGAAAGGCGACCAGCAATATATACAGCTAATTTGGAAAATTTTCTACGACTGTCAGATCAGATCGAGTTATCCACCGATCGAAAGGCTTAGTCCTAACTTATAAAATGGCATACTAGCACTTTTTCTAACTCAAAAAATTTAATTGATCGCAGCTAATGGGGCCGTTGTGGCCTTTGTGGTGAAATTTTTTATTTTTTAAAAATTGTAACCAAAAATTCGCGTTAGTTGATAACTCGATCACCCAAATTCGACCACTAATTCAAAAGAAAATTAATATTGGAATTTTTAGTGGACTTCAAAATGAGATGAAAAGTCAGTTTGTTTGTTTGTGTGTCTGTACCAAAAAGCTAAAAAAAAAGGTCAAATTGGATGATGAGGATTTGTTCCTCTCCGAAAATCTAGTAATGTTTGTTCTACGACGTTTTGAAAAAACCGCTAGTTTAGCGGGAAAACGCTAGATCCCACAAATATTAAAACCCCAACAGTATCCAAACCATATAAGCTATAGATATGTCCTACATATCATTGCAAGTTAGACTTGAGGGATTTCAGATGTACTCATAAACTTTTTTTCTCAAGTGCTCAGGTAAAATTTTACAGGTGAAAAAAGTTTTTTGTCACACATTTTGGCGATTTTGTCTTTATCAAACTTCCTCATTTTTTTACATATCACATATATCTGTAAAAATTCGATTTCTCGAGATATAACCATTTAAATGTAAATATACATATTACGGAGTGTTGAAAGCTGACTGCAGCAATAACGTGTCATAGCAGCAAGCCTACGTAGCATACAGCTCACGCGGCATAAAAAACCGATGTTGTCAATAAGTTTTGATTTGCGTTGAAGAAACCCCAGCGTTGACGGACAGTTTAATTTTTTTTGAGAACTTGGTCTTGCGTCTTTCTGCAAAGTAAATGAAAAAAAAATTTTTTTTTTAATATGTAAGAAATTCAACAAATAATTATACATATTTTTACATTACTATCTGCCTGCATTAGTGATAAAGCTACAATTTCAAAGGCAAAAGCATTTGAAAAAATTTCTGATATCCCACAAAAAATACTCTAGTGAACTCTAGTGAAAAAAGCATATTCAAGCCCCAAAATTTCTGATAACCCATTTTGTGACGAACGAAATTAAGTTTAATATAAAAATATTAAATAAATATAAAAAACCAATACCTGAAAATTAGAATTCTGCACTGTGTGCAAAAAGGCTGGGTTGGTTTTAACGAAAAGGTGCGTATCAGGCAGACCCTATAAATTAAAAATATTCTTGATCAGCATCAATAGCCAAGTCAATATAGCAATGTCCGTCTGTCCGTCTGTCTGTCTCTCCGTCCGTGTGTATGAACACCTATCTCAGAGACTCAGAGACTATCTCAACCGAAAACCAAACAAAATCTCGTATGAATGCAAACATACAATTTGGTTCTTTCATAGAAAGTATCCGACTCAAGTTATGTGATCAGAGAGCAG
This sequence comes from Drosophila phalerata, assembly GCA_951394115.2. Classification (NCBI taxonomy): domain Eukaryota; kingdom Metazoa; phylum Arthropoda; class Insecta; order Diptera; family Drosophilidae; genus Drosophila; species Drosophila phalerata. The sequence goes on along the minus strand of OX596008.2, from coordinate 3,632,182 downwards.
CTAAAGCAAGTAATGTTCCTTATAAAAATAGCAAAAGCACATGCTTCCTTTAAGGAAATGGCATGCAATGACTTAACCGGCTTAGCAATCACTGGAAACCAGCTGATCATCTGATATCAGCTAATGATATGATAAAGAGAAAAAAATATGCATGTTGTCAATATTTTGGTAGAAGTGTCTGCTTAATTTATACAAATCAGTCTCCCAAAATTGTTTTTGGGACTAACATTACAAAAATAAATTTATTTTAAGACATCAAACTTAAAAAAATACCTGTAAATAAGGATTTTCCACATATTACATAATAACGGTCAACTCAAGCAACTGGTCATTTAAAATTGCTTATTTACTGATATATTTAATAATAGTCACTTAAATACTATATAAGTGAATTTCATATTATTATAGTTATATAAGTGATTACCAACTCAAAAAAAAACTTTTGAAGCAAAAGATAACTAAGGCTATCGTCAAAAGCCGCGTGCGATATAAGTATTTCCTTGTGATGCAAGCCAACGACTATATTTTTATACCCTGAGCCCATTAAAAATGGGCAAAAAAGGGTATAATGCATTTGGCAGAATGTATGTAACAGGCAGAAGGGGGCGTGGCCGACCCCCAAAAGTATATATATTCTTGATCAGGAACAACAGCCGAGTCGATTGAGACATGTCCGTCTGTCTGTCCGTCTGTCCGTCTGTTTGAACGCGTCGATCTCAGAAACCATAAGAGCTAGAGACTTCAAACTTGGAATGTAGGTTCCTGGATACCGTACGCAGATCAAGTTTGTTTTTATTTTTAGATCGGACAACTATATAATATAGCTGCCATAGGAACGATACATCGAAAATTAAGTTTTAGTATGAAAAGCTTCTTCAATTTTTGAAATATCTCAACCAATCTCACACGATATACATTTGGGGTGGTATTATATCCCACAAAAAAAACCTCTACACGAGGTAAAAGTCTGGTGACGAAAGCAATTTTTAGCTCCAAAATTTCTGATATCCAATTGTGTGACGAGCTAAATTCAGTTTATTATAAAAACTTTAAATAAAAATAAAAATTATTAAAAAAAAAAAAAAACCCGAAAATTGGCATTGTGCACTGTGCTCAAAAAGGGAGAGCTTCTTTGTACATAAAAATTACTTTTTGCACAGTGCCGAATACCAATTTTCGTGTTTTTTTTTTTTAATAATTTTTATTTTTGTTTAAAGTTTTTATAATAAACTGAATTTAAACCTTTCGATCGGTATATAACTCGATCTGATCGAACAGTCGTAGCAAATTTTCCAAATTAGCTGTATATATTGCTAGTCGCCTTTCGCACCCTTCGTGCTGCATACTCGACTGTCGGAGACCCCGTACTTACTGTGGTTAAAGATGTTTCACTTACAATACTAAGACTTGATTTTCGAACGATCTGTCCTATGACCGCTATATTATATAGTGTAACGATTTGGTCCAACTTCGGTAAGGATGTATAACACTAACTCAAATGCATATTATATCAGTTTGGTTACGATATCTCATTGAACAAAAAAGTTTTTCATACTAAAATCTGATTTTCGACCGATCGGTCCTATTACAGCTATATGATATAGTGGTCCGATTTAAACCAACTTCGCTAAGGGTATACAAGACTAATTTAAAAGCATATGGTAAAAGTTTGGTAACGAGATCTTCTACAACAAGAAAGTTTTTCATACTTAAACTTGATTTTCGTCCGATTCCTCCTATGGGAGCTCTATGATATAGTTGTGCGATTTGCACCAACTTCGGTCATGAATTAAAAGAATAACCCACATGCAAAAAAAAAAACAAAAAATTTTAACAAAAACTATAAAATAAAAAAAAAATTGTTGATAGAGCCGGGAATCGAACCCACGACCTAATTTTAAAGAAAGATTAAAACTTCAGTGGCTCAACCAATTGAGCCATACACAGTGTTGTGTACGGGATGCCAAATTGCCATAATGGTTTTACAATACTCTATTTTATAATTTTAAAAATGTTTAATAACACTAAATGTTAATATTATATGTTATCATAACATTAATAAATACAAATTGAATGCCAAAGCAAAATTATTGAATTAAAAAAAACACGTCCCTTGCAGGGTTCGAACCCACGACCGGCTGACCAACCATAACCTTAGCGCTGCAAATCATCACACTACGCCATGAAAGCCCATGACTGATCAGACGCCAATTTGTTATATAATATGTCAACTCAATTTTCATGTTATCAAGATACTCAAATTTTAATAACTGCCAACACTCCATCATCGAAACAGCACAATTTATAACTTGAATATCTAGGCTATGTACTGTCCGATCGGAATGAAATTTTCAGCAAAAATCTAGTACACTTTTCTCTTCGTCTATGCAAATTCTTGAATCTCTAGCTTTTAAATTGCTCTTATAATTTGGATATGAAATTTTCTATGTCAATTTTTAGGCGGTAAAGGGGGCGTGGCCAAATTTTGAAATAAACTTGATCTGCTTGCAATATAGACGAATCTACATACCAAGTTTGGTGTCTCTAGCATTTAAAGTGCTCTTTTAATATGGATATGAAATTTTCTATGTCGATTTTTGGGCGGTAAAGGGGGCGTGGCCGATTTCTGAAACAAACTTGATCTGCTTGCAATATAGACAAAGCTACATACCAAATTTGGTGTCCTTAGCTCTTATAGTCTCTGAGATCTAGGTGTTCATACAGACGTCAGGACGTCAGGACAGCAGGACGTCAGGACAGACGGACAGACGGATATTGCTATATCGACTCGGCTATTGATGCTGATCAAGAATATATATACTTTATGGGGTCTGCCACGCCTCCTTCTGCCTGTTACGCACATTTTCGTTAAAACAAACCCAATAGACCCCTGTACTTTTTTTAAGTACGGGGTCTAAAAAAAATTCAGTGCAGAATGACAATTTTTTATTAATTAATAGTATTTTTATTTAAAAGTTTGTAGGTATTAAATTTACTTTAGTTCGCCACAAAATTAAATATTAGAAATTTTGGGTCTTGAATATATAAGCTAGAATTTAGCGCATAGCCTTAAGGCCTTACTCCAGCAGGCCAGGAAATAAAAATTGCTGTCAAACTTCATATGTAACTAGGGGGCTCCGCCCCCTGCTCGCTTCGCTCGCCAACCCCACGCTCGCTTCGCTCGCGGTTCTATAGTCGACCATACTCGACTGTCGGAGACCCCGTACTTACTATAGAAATAGAAAAGACTACAATAATTTAAGAATATTTTGCTCGCTAGATGCTGTTGCAGAGCGTTGTAATACATTTCCGACTACTTTTTTTAATGACAGCTATATGAAATATTACACCGATTTAAACCAACTTCTGTCAGAATATATAAGACTAACTTAATAACATATTCCATAAGTTTTGTTGAGATATCTCATAAAACATACAATTTTTATACCCGTTACTTATAAAAAATAAGTATAAGGGTATATTGTGTTCGTTGGAATGTATGTAACAGGCAGAAGGAGGCATCTCCGACCACATAAAGTATATATATTCTTGATCAGCATCAACAGCCGAGTCGATATAGCCATGTGTGTCTGTCCGTCTGTCCGTCTGTGTGAGCGCCTAGATCTCAGAGACCATAAGAGATAGAGTAACCAAACTTTCACACGTAGATCACAAATGCGTTGGAGCAGGTCAAGTTTGTTTTAAATTTTGGACCCGCCTCCTTCCACGCCCGTAATTCGCGAAAAACTGGTCATCCGTCTGTATAAACACAAGGATCTCAGAGACTATAAGAGACAGAATAACCAAATTTGTCACACTGATTTCCATATACCTCACGCAGATCAAGTTTGTTTCAAATTTAAGCCACGCCCCCCTCCGCCCCCGCGAATCGCGAAAAACCACCTCACCCACAATTGTTCATATAATACATATTTTTTGGTAATAACCGATATCTGTTATTATTATCTATTATCCAAATGAATCGCAAAAAGATCGGACAAGTAGAACAGCAGTTATTGCGTGTCTAAGTTGTTGAATCAACAGGTTCCCCCTAGAGTATGCAATAGTTTTTGTATTGTTAAACCTTATTAGAATGCTTCAAATTCTCAAGTAATTCTGGCAACGCAAATATGACATTATGATTAAATCGCTAATGTATTGAAATAAGTAACGGGTATCCTATGGTCGGGATCTCGACTATAGCCTTTCCCACTTGTTTCATACTAAAACTTGATTTTCGACCGATTTTTCCTATGGGCGCTATATGATATAGTGGCCCGATTTCAACCAACTTTGAACAGAATATATAAAACCAAGTTATTTGCATACTGTATTAGTTTGGTTGAGATATCTCATAAAACAAAAAAGTTTTTCTTACTAAGACTTGATTTTCGCCCGATCGGTCCCATGGCAGCTATATGATATAGTGGTCCAATTTGAACCAACTTTGGACAGGATATATAAAACGGAATCTTATGCAAATTGTATCAGTTTGGTTGAGATATCTCACAAAACAAAAAAGTTTTTCATACTAAAGGCCTGACTCCAGCAACTTAAAATTCCTTGTCTGGAATTTGACAATTATTTTTTGTGTTTGTGGAACATTACTAAAACAGTGAGACCAAGCACCTAATATGCATAAAATATTTACCTAAAACTGGCATATTTTTGACCATTCACCAAAAACGTACATGGTCACTCTGACAAATCAGTTTGGCTTGTAAGCAGCGCCAAATTTGAAAGGTCAACTAAAATTAAAAAAGAAAGCAAATAAATTTGGATGATGGAGTGATTGTGTTGGTTGCGCCAATTATTATTCAATTATTTTTCCAGCAACACTTTTTCATGCACTTTTCACATATATTTTATCAAAATGATTCTAATTTGCTATTCGTCAAAGACATGGTCGACCCTCCACTGCTTTAATTAAAGTTATCTTTCCTCGCGTTGAAAATTCAAATCTCTTTTTTTTGTTTTGCGCACAGCACTCCATGTTTGACATTTGTATGAGTCCACCAGGAAAAATTGATATATATATTTGCTTGATAGACTCATCAGCTGTTCTCTCAATCCACACATGCTATCGATATGGCAAATATCGATATGAATTTGTGGATTTCGTTCAAGTTGCTGGATACACACGAAACGAAAACGAAAACTAAAAATTCTTCCCAAAGTTTTTTTTATATGAAGTTTGACAGGAATTTTTAGTTCCTGGCCTGCTGGAGAGAGGCCTTATTTATTTATTTCAATGAAAACATTACAAAGTGCAGTAATGATATAACTAATATAAACAAGAGATAAAAAAAAATATATTCTGCACCACCGACCCGGTGGGACAAAATTTTTAAGGCTATGGTCCGACTCACAGCAGCGTAGTGGACGGCAGTGCAGAATTAACAAAACCAAATTAAGTTAAGTGTAACATAATAGATTTTCTTATGTTAGGTACAGAATATTCAGAACTAATAACAGAATATAAGTTATTATATGTTGAGCAAAGAACAAAAAACGGTTCATGAAGAGCGTAATTCGCAAAACAGCGCCGTAGAGATAATGGCTTAAAGTTACGCAAGGCTCTTGAGGGAACAGCAAACTTTAAATTGGATAGGAGCTCAGAAGAGTCAACGGTTCCGTTAATTAGATGAAATAGAAACATGGCACCATGACAAGTCCTTCTGTTTTTAAGCGAGGGTAAATCGATAAGTTCCAATCTAGCAGAGTAGGGAGGAAGTCTAAGGCTAGGATTCCATGGAAGGCCGCGAAGAGCAAACAGCAAAAATCTTTTTTGTACTGATTCAATCATAAGACTTGATTTTCGCCCGATCGGTCCTATGGCAGCTATATGATATAGTGGTCCGATTTAAACCAACTTTAGACAGGATATAGAAGACTAACTTAAATGCATATTATATAACTTTGGTTGAGATATCTCACAAAACAAAAAGATTTTCATACTAAGACTTGATTTTCGCCCGATCGGTCCCATGGCAGCTATATGATATAGTGGTCCGATTTGAACCAACTTTGGACAGGATATATAAAACTCAATCTTATGCATATTGTATCAGTTTGGTTGAGATATCTTATAAAACAAAAAGTTTTTCATACTAACACTTGATTTTCGACCGATTGTTCCTATGGACGCTATATGATATAGTGGTCCGATCCAAAAAAGAAATGGACTTAGTATGCCTGCAATATAGAGGAGCCTACGTACTAAGTTTGGTGTCACTAGCTTTTAAATTGTTCTTATAATTTGGATATGAAATTTTTGTTCTCGATTTGTGGGCGATAAAGGGGGCGTGGCCAAATTTTGAAACAAACTTGATCTGCTTGCAATATAGGCGAACCTACATACCAAGTTTGGTGGCTCTAGCTCTTATCGTCTCTAAGATCTAGGTGTTCATACAGACGTCAGGACAGACGGACAGACGGACATTGCTATATCGACTCGGCTATTGATGCTGATCAAGAATATATACACTTTATGGGGTCTGCCACGCCTCCTTCTGCCTGTTACGCACATTTTCGTTAAAACAAACCCAATAGACCCCTGTACTTTTTTTAAGTACGGGGTCTAAAAAAGTTTTTCATACTAAGACTTGATTTTCGCCCGATCGGTACTATGGAAGCTATATGATATAGTGGTCCGATGTAAGCCAACTTCGGACAGGATATATAAAACCAAGTTATATGCATACTGTATTAGTTTTGTAGAGATATCTCATAAAACAAAAAAGTTTTTCATACTAAGACTTGATTTTCGCCCGATCGGTCCAATGGCAGCCATATGATATAGTGGTCCGATTTGAACCAACTTTGGACAGGATATATAAAACCAATTTATATGCATATTGTAATAGTTTGGTTAAGATATCTCATAAGACAAAAAAGTTTTTCATACTAAGACTAAATTTTCGCACGATCGGTTCTATGGCAGCTATATGATATAGTGGTCCGATCCAAAAAAGAATCAAACTTGATATGCCAGCAATATAGAGGAATCTACAAATTAAGTTTGGTGTCATTAGCTTTGAAATTGTTCTTATAATTTGGATATGAAATTTTGTTTTTCGATTTGTGGGCGACAAAGGGGGAGTGGCCAAATTTAGAAACAAACTTGATCTGCTTGCAATATAGACGAACCTACATACCAAGTTTGGTGTCTATAGCTCTTATAGTCTCTGAGATCTAGGTGTTCATACAGACGGACGGACAGACAGACAGACGGACAGACGGACAGACAGACAGACGGACAGACGGACATTGCTATATCGACTTGTCTATTGATGCTGATCAAGAATATATATACTTTATAGGGTCTGCCACGCCTCCTTCTGCCTGTTACGCACATTTTCGTTAAAACAAACCCAATAGACCCCTGTACTTTTTTTAAGTACGGGGTCTAAAAAGCGTAAGAACATTTCTGGTAGTTTTTTAGACCCCGTACTTAAAAAAAGTACAGGGGTCTATTGGGTTTGTTTTAACGAAAATGTGCGTAACAGGCAGAAGGAGGCGGGGCAGACCCTATAAAGTATATATATTCTTGATCAGCATCAATAGCCGAGTCGATATAGCAATGTCCGTCTGTCCGTCTGTCCTGACGTCCTGACGTCTGTATGAACACCTAGATCTCGGAGACTATAAGAGCTAGGAACACCAAACTTGGCATGTATGTTCCTCTATATTGCAAGCAGATCAAGTTTATTTCAGAATTTGGCCACGGCCTCTTTACCGCCCAAAAATCGAAATAGAAAATTTCATCTTCATATTATAAGAGCACTTTAAATGCTAGAGACACCAAAATTGGTATGTAGGTTCCTCTATATTGCAAGCAGATCAAGTTTGTTTCAGAATTCGGCCACGCCCCCTTTACCGCCCAAAAATCGACATAGAAAATTTTATATCCAAATTATAAGAACAATTTAGGATCTGGAGATTCCAGATTTTGATTATACAAAGCTGGAAGTGTCCTAGATGTTTGCTGAAAATTTCATTCTGATCGAACAATAAATAGTCAAGATATTAAAATAATAAATTCTGTTCATTCGATTAAAGAGCGTTGGCAAGTAATTAAATCTTGAATAACTTGATAACATGAAAATTGAGTTACATATTATATAACAAATTGGCGCATGTACGATCGTGGGTTACTGTGGCGTAGTGTGCTGAGAGGAGGGAAGTCATGCAGTGTTCGTGGGCTCGAATCCTGCCGTCGGCGAAAGAAGATGCAACATTTTTGGAGTTTTTTTGCGGGTTTGATTACAGTCTGGGACAACTTTAATTCACTTGATTTTTTTTTTCGGCTATTTTTAAATTATTATTTAATTTATACATTTGCTAAATTTTCTATTATATTAACATTTATTAATGTTATATTGATATTAACCCGAATCTTCCCAGCGTTACCATATGGTAACAAGCAATAGGCATTTACTAAAACTTTATTTTTAGACAACATATAAACGTTAGATTAACTTTTATTTGATATTCTAAGAGTAAATTGTTGTCTCTAACTGGTAAAAAGTTGATTGAGACAATCTCTCGAAGTTAGCTGATCAAAAAATGCGATTTAAGTTGCTCATTATATTCTGCAGTGCTAAAAAACGGCATTTGGCAATTCGTCGAAAGTAAATTTAAATCGTTTAACTAATTTTAGTACTGAACTATATGCAATGCACCCATCATGAGAAAGGTAAAAGAGTGCTCTTTTTAATTATGAAACAAATTTTAAATAAAAAACACTTTTTTAAAGTTAATTTACGCTTTTTATTTTCGTGTTACCATACGGTAACGCTGGGAAGTACAGGGTACAGGTTTTTTCCATACATTTTATTCGCGTTTCGCACTGTTTTGTTCATAAAATATGATTGCTCCTATGGCAGCTATATGATATAGTGGTCCGATTTGAACCAATTTTGGTCAGGATGTGTAGCAACATATAAGACACATATTCTAAGAGTTTGGTTGAGATATCTCAGAATAGAAAAAAGTTTTTCATACTAAAGGTGAATTTGACCCCGATTGTTCCTATGACAGTTGTGTTATATATACGATATACTGCACCGATTTGACCCAAATTTGGTCCTATATATCAAGGAAGAGCCCCCCTGTTGGATTAAGTTGTGTTTATTAGACTTTTTCTCAAACATTTGTATTTTGTAGCATTAAGAAAACCTGTACCCTGTACTTCCCAGCGTTACCATATGGTAACAGCCGAAAAAATGGTCCTGTCGATTATCCTGACAAGGACGAACAAAATGAATGTTTTTTTCGGATTCAGCGAACTAAAATTTATCAATCCTGAAATTTTCATTAAGAAATTCGAAAAAATGTTGCTCAGGACGATTCGGGTTAAACATATTTTATTGAATATATGTTTAATTATGTTGTTTAAATTATTTTATATTGGCATTTATATAAATGTTATGTTAAAATTCTATGTAACTTAAATTTACTTTGTAAAATTATGTTGTTAATAAATTTATCTTTTTATTTCTTTTGATTCAATTAAATTATTTAATTAAATGTTGAGCTTCAATTATGTTACTATATGAATTAAGTGTTGAATAATTTATTTATTTTAACATTTTGCAAATTGGACATGTAGTTTTAGTTTAATCTCTGTTAAGGGCTTACATATGCTTAACATTACCAAATATGTATGTAAATGTTAAGCTAGAAACTTCTTTTGTTTTGTCGCGTGCTTAAATATGTATGTATGTGTGCACTTAACAGATCTTAGAATTGTGTATATGGATGTCTCGCTCTCCCTAATGCCTTACGCATATGTATGTCTATTTGACTTTACATAGGCTCTTCTTCAATTCTTTTTTGCGCGTTGTCTTCGAGTGATTTTGAAATTGACTTTGCGATTTAACGAGTGTAACTTAATTAGATAAATGGTGCGAATAGTGTTCATAAATAATGTTTAACAGAAGACCCTAGGACGGCATATAAACTATAAGTTACTTTAAGTTTATTTTAAATATTATTTAATTTTTAGCAGTGGCTGCTTTTGGATAGTAAGTACGGGGTCTCCGACAGTCGAGTATGCTCGACTGTAGCACCGTCCGACTAGTTTATATAAAGTTTGACAGGAATTTTTTTTTTCTGGCCTTCTGGAGTAAGGCCTTTAATATAAAAAAAAAAATGACACTGATAAAGACATTTTATCAACATTATTTTTTGTATTATAAAAGCAGGGACCGTAAGAAATGGTTATTTTTATTTTTATTCAAAAATTACTTACTTCTTATGGATGTAGAAAAAAAACTAACTACACAAAAATATTTAGTTTTACAAAATCCCTTAATTTTTACCATGATTTTAAGAATTCCTTTTTTTTTCGATTTTCTTCGCCGATAATCATTATTTTTGATTACAAAAATTAAACTAAAAAATAATCATTAGTTTTGATCACAAAAATTAAACTCAAAAATAATTAGGGTTTTCACTATACAGTAACAGCATTGCAGGGAGCACATGTGAAACACGTCACAACAACAAATTGTACTGGAAAATTTCTTCTTGATCTATTATTTAATACCCTTCGCATAATTCATCACTTGTCCTTTAAGGACGAATATTAAGAATCCTATTAATTTATAATTATTTATAATCATTATTTTTGAGTTTTATTTTTTTGACCAAAAATAATATTTTTTTTTGAGTTTTATTTTTTTGATCACAAATAATGATTATCGGTGAAGAAAATCGTAAAAATCATCACTGCGGACGGCAGTTCGCGCTGGTGACGAAAGCAGCACAAAGGGTGCGAAAGGCAACAGCAATATATACAGCTAATTTGGAAAATTTTCTACGACTGTCAGATCAGATCGAGTTATCCACCGATCGAAAGGCTTAGTCCTAACTTATAAAATGGCATACTAGCACTTTTTCTAACTCTAAAAATTTAATTGATCGCAGCTAATGGGGCCGTTGTGGCCTTTGTGGTGAAATTTTTAATTTTTTAAAAATTGTAACCAAAAATTCGCGTTAATTGATAACTCGATCACCCAAATTCGACCACTAATTCAAAAGAAAATTAATATTGGAATTTTTAGTGGACTTCAAAATGAGATGAAAAGTCAGTTTGTTTGTTTGTGTGTCTGTATCAAAAAGCTAAAAAAAAAGGTCAAATTGGATGATGAGGATTTGTTCCTCTCCGAAAATCTAGTAATGTTTGTTCTACGACGTTTTGAAAAAACCGCTAGTTTAGCGGGAAAACGCTAGATCCCGCAAATATTAAAACCCCAACAGTATTCAAACCATATAAGCTATAGATATGTCCTACATATCATTGCAAGTTAGACTTGAGGGATTTCAGATGTACTCATAAACTTTTTTTCTCAAGTGCTCAGGTAAAATTTTACAGGTGAAAAAAGTTTTTTGTCACACATTTTGGCGATTTTGTCTTTATCAAACTTCCTCATTTTTTTACATATCACATATATCTGTAAAAATTCTATTTCTCGAGATATAACCATTTAAATGTAAATATACATATTACGGAGTGTTGAAAGCTGACTGCAGCTGTTAATTATATTTTGAGGCAGCTTTTTGTTTTATTTTAAATTAAAGTTTATTTCACAATGTTCGTGTGCGTTCCTTTCAATTCGCTTAGTAAGAGAGCGTGTGACCAGATTCATTTTCGGTACAAAATACATAATTATAAAATACTAAATAAACTATCATTAATTACACTAGGCAACAGCCAAAAAATTACACGAACCAAACCCACTTTTTTGGATAGATTTGGGGCCAAAAACGACGAAAAACATTTTTTTTTTTTTTTCTATGGTGAATTTTTTTTTTTAGAATTTTTTAAAAATCTGTCTTTTTTTTCGAACTTTTTTTCAGAGGTCCGCCGACTTATAACATCATTACTCGAGAATGACAAAACTGATTTTCAAAAGCTTTACTATTTCTGAAAGTCAATGAATATATCTATAATTCATTAATACAAAGTTTTGGATTTAAGCCAGGAGTTAAAGAGACATTAATTTTTGAATTAAGAAAATGATGATTTTTTTAAAGCTTTTTTTTTAGCTTTTTTTACTTTAAAATTCGAGGAAAAGTCGAAAAAAATTTATTACATTTTGTCTTTAATTTTATTTGCATAGTTGCATTAATTACGCGTCGTCTAAGATATGTCTTATCAAAATCTGTGGAGAGACGGCGATATAATATTTTTTTTTGTCTAGGCATGTTTTTGTCGACTTTTTTGACTTCCTTGTAGAGTGGCATAACCTTAAGTATGAAAATTTTTTGTGATTTTTAAGATATCTTCACCAATCTTACACAATATCAATTTGTTATTATTTTACACATTTTGACCAAATTTGGTTCAAATCGGTCTACTATATCATATAGCTGTCATAGGAACGATCGTTCGAAAATCAAGGTTTAGTATTAAAAAGTTTTTTGTTTTTTGAGATATTTTAACCAATCTGACAGAATATGCATTTAAGATGGTCATCTGAACTATTAAATTTGTTTATATATATATAGCTATATTAATTACCAATCGTTGCGTATGTTTACCGTTAAAATCTATGGAAGGACGGCTAAGTTATTAGTATATTAACAATGAAACAATTTTTACGCAAAGGTAGATTTTCGAATGATCGGTCCCATGGAAGCTATATGTTATAGTGATCCGATTCCAACCAAATTTGAACAGGTTGTATAAGGCAATAGAAGGCTTATAACTTGTAAGTTTGGTACAGATAACTTAAAAAACAAAAAAGTTTTTCATACTAAAGGTTGCTTATCGACCGTTCGTATCGATTGTTCCTATGGCAGCTATATGATATAGTGGTCCGATTTCTACCAAATTTCGTAAGGATGTAATGGTCAATGAAAGATGCCCAATTTATGAGTTTTACAGAGATTTCTTTAAAAACAAAAAAAATTTTATACTAAAACATGATTTTCTACCGATCGGTCCTATGACAGCTATATGATATAGTGGACCGATTTGAACCAACTTTGGTCAGGATGCATAAGACCAACTTATATGCATATTCTATCAGTTTAGTTAAGATATCTCAAAAAACACAAAAGTTTTTCATACTAAAACTTGTTTTTAGACCGATCGGTCCTATGGCAGCTGTATGATATAGTAGACAGATTCGAACCAAAATTAATAAAGGTGTGAAGGACAACATAGAGTACACAATTTGTGAGTTCGACTAAAATATCTTAGAATATAAAAAAGTTTTTCATACTAAAGGTGAATTTTCGACTGATCGTTCCTATGGCAGCTATATTGAATAGTGATCCGATTTGAACCAAATTTGGTAGGGATACATACCACATTACTAAATACATAACCAGCGGGATTGGATGATATACCTTAAAAAACAAAAAACTTTTTCATACTAAACCTTGATTTTCGAACGATCGTTACTATGGCAGCTATACGATATAGTACACTGATTTGAACCAAATATGGTCAAAATGTGTAAAATAATAACAAATTGATATTGTGTAAGATTGGTGAAGATATCTTAAAAATCACAAAAAATTTTCATACTTAAGGTTATGCCACTCTACAAGGAAGTCAAAAAAGTCGACAAAAACATGCTTAGACACAAAAAAATATTATATCGCCGTCTCTCCACAGATTTTGATAAGAGATATCTTAAACGACGCGTAATTAATGCAGCTCTGCAAATAAAATTAAAGACAAAATGTAATAAATTTTTTTCGACTTTTCCTCGAATTTTAAAGTAAAAAAAGCTAAGAAAAAAGCTTTAAAAAAATCATCATTTTCTTAATTCAAAAATTGATATCTCTTAAACTATAAGTTTAAATCCAAAACTTTGTATAAATGAATTCTAGATATATTCATTGGCTTTCCGAAAAAGTAAAGCTTTTGAATATCGGTTTTGGCATTCGAGTGTAATGATGACAAAAGTGGGCGTACCTCTAAAAAAAAGCATTAAAAAAACAGCCAAATTTCAAAAAATTCTAAAAAAAAAAATCTGCCATAGAAAAAAAAAAAAAAATGTTTTTCGTCGTTTTTGGACCCAAATCTATCCAAAAAAGTGGGTTTGGTTCGTGTAATAGACAAAAAGTTGAAAATTGTTGCCTAGTGTTATCGATTGATCGTATATCGCACTATCAATACACGATCAGTCATCGCACGCATTCGTCATGCATGTGTTTCATTTAAGCTGCGACATACAGCGGCCCCTAGTGTTGAGTCCATGTCTCAGCACGATCATCTTTGTCGTAGCGCTCAACTCCGATCCTGCATAGGCGGTTAACCGGGCGACGATACGTGTTTTTTGCCGTTTTCAATTCAACTACACGTACAACTCCATCTTCTCCAGGGTATACTTTCATTACACGGCCTAGCGACCATTCACCGCGTGGGGTATTATCTTTCATCACGACTATTTCGCCGACTTTAAAGTTGTCCACATCTTGACGCCATTTTGAACGATGTATTAGTGTTGGCAGATATTCTTTGATGAAGCGTTTCCAGAATGCGTCTACCAGATATTGCGATACTCTCCATACGCGCTTCTCACCAGTGATGCCAAGGAATTTCCCCGGACTATGAATTGCGCAACTTTGTGGAACGCAAATATCATTTGGGCACAGACCAATTTCGTCATCAGCATCATCCGACTCCAGTATGTATGGTCTGCTGTTGACAAGATATCCGGCTTCCATGAATATAGTTCGTAGTGTTTCATCGTTGGGACTTGCGTTTGCTGACAAGACTGCTTCGATTTCTCTTTTAAAACAGCCGACGAGCCGCTCCCAACAGCCGCCAAAATTAGGCGCATTAGCTGGAATGAAATTCCAAGTTATTTTGTTATTTGCTAAATATGTTTTTATATAGCTTTCGTTGAGCTCTTCCAAGGCTTCTTGCAACTCCCGCGCTGCACCTCGAAAGTTTGTGCCATTGTCCGACCAAATGATTTTAACTGGACCACGTCGTGCCATCATCCGGCGGATCGCCAATATGCAGGAATCTGTATCCAATGAGTGTGCTATCTCCACATTAATCGCTCGAGTAGTTAAGCACGTGAAGATCACTCCATATCGTTTGCGAAAGTTCTTTGACGCTCGGGTTCCTCTGCCGTCCTTGGTATAAAATGGCCCAAAATAGTCTACGCCTGTTGCTGTAAACGGTTTTTTATGGGTCAAGAATCTCTCCTCGCGTAGTAGCCCATTTTCGGTGCTTGTGGCTTTGCTTTTTTGCGTTTGCACCAAACGCAAGCGTTGAGTGTAGTCTTGATGATTCGATTCAGCTTTGGCATCCAATATGACGTCTTGAATCGATGTACCACTACTTGTGTTCCAATGTGCTGTGCTTCCACGTGCATTTTGTTAATCAGCAGGCGTGTGTAGGTATGTTTGCCATCCAAAACAATTGGTTTTTTGGTGCATGCCGATATGTCTTTCGCACGTTCGATTCTACTATCCACACGCAATATATTGTCTGCGTCTAGATAGATGCAATACTTTGAGAGGCGTAGTTTTGAAGACGGTCTTCCAGTTTGCAGCTTGATCAGGTCATCTGAAAAGGATTGCTGCTGTACCACCTTGCACCACATCTTCTCTACCCATTCGATTTCATCCACGTTCAATTCGCCTGTCTTACGTTGGCTCGAAGTGCGTTTTGACGAATTAACGATGAATCTCTGAATCCAGGCTGTACTTCGAATCAATTTATTATAACTCGAGATTCTTTGCAGTAATACGTTTAATGGGTGCTCCGCTTGTTGAAGTATCATTACGATCTCAGTTTGATCGCCGTACTCTGCCGTTGACTTTGGATTTTCCCACGTAGACTCTGGCTTCTTCAGAAATTCGGGACCCGTCATCCACCACTGTATCTTGTGTGTTGGTATATTATCACGGGTTATGATGTCAGCAATGTTTTCGTTTGTTGAAAGCCATCGACACTCAGCTCTGGTAGATTTTTCGCAGATTTAACCTATTCGGTTTGCCACGAAAACTTCCATGCGTTTGTCGCTATTTATCCAAGCAAGTACAGTTCGTGAGTCTGTCCAAAAGTATCGATGATCAAGTTTGATCTGTAGTTCTTCTTGGACCATTTCAGCTAGACGACATCCCAATACCGCTGCCATCGTTTCCAACTTTGGAATGGTTACGTGTTTAATTGGTGATACTCTTGCCTTTGATGCAACTAAAGCCACATCATACTGCCATTGGTCGTCTGATCTGTAGCAGCATCTTATGTACGCCGCCGAAGAATACACCTTAGTGCTTGCATCATTGAAAATGTGAATCTCGACACGATCCGCCTTTGGTAGATTGCCGCTGTAGCATCTTGGAATTTTCGTGTCTTCGATTGAATTCAAAATCTTTCTCCAATTCTGCCATTTGGTTACAAGGTCGCCTTTGATTGTATCGTCCCAGCCGATTCCAGATTCCCATACATCTCGCATGAGAATTCTACCTTTGATGGTTACTGGAGTCATGAGACCCAAAGGATCATATAACGAGTTGACAGCCGACAATACATTTCTTTTTGTTGGTGTAATATTGCCGTCTAGAAGATCTCCAGCAAGTTTATGCATCGTTGCTGTTGAGTATGTGAAGAAGTCGCCTTTTGCGTCCCACAGCATACCCAGCACCTTTTGTTGTACGTCAGTTTTATCCCCGATCATGGCTACCACATTGGATGCCCTTAGATTTTCGGGAATGCTGTGCATCACATCCTCACTGTTTGATATGAATTGACGCAGTTCAAATCCAGCTTTAGAATGTATTTGTATTATTGTTGTTATCAGCTTGATGACTTCGTCAGCACTGGGTTTGGAATCCAAGTAGTCGTCAACATAGTGATTTTCCAGTATGGCTTTCACTGCAGCGGGGTGCTCTTCTTCATATTTTACAGCGTTGTAGTTCTTCACGAATTGAGCTAAGAATGGTGACGATGTAGTTCCAAACAACATAGCCTTCATTTGGAATACTGTTGGCTCCCGTTTCTGGTCTAGATTCCTCCATAGGAAACTCTGGGCTGCAGTGTCGTTATCCGCAATGTGTACTTGGTTGAACATTTCGCGAATATCTGCAACAACTGCTACCTTGTATAGCCGTAATCTTATTAGAATTCCGACTATAGACGTTGACCAATCTGGCCCAGTGAGCAGGTTCTTATTGAGAGATGTGCCGTTGCACTCAGCCGCTGCGTCGAAAACCAATCGAACTTTTCCCGGCTTACTTGGGTTGATGACGGCGAAATGTGGCAAATACCACAACTTTGGAGATTTCAGAACGTCCATGTCTGCTAGCTGGACTGCGTAGCCTTTATCCAAAAGTTTCTGAATTTCGTTCTGATACGCCTGTGCCGTATCGTTGTCCCGTAGTAGCTTCCTTTCCAGACACTTGAGTCGTTGAATGGCCATTGGTTTGCTGTCTGGTAGTTTGACGTCATCTGCTTTCCATGGTAAGTTCACCTCGTAATGATTACCCTTTTGGATAATTGATGATTCCGCCTTATATATTGCCATCTGATCTTCCAATGATTGTGTTTTGTCGACTTTTACTGTGCAAACACCAAAGTTCTCAATACTGAACGGATGTTTGATCATCTGTTGTAGATTTTCATCGCTTACTTGGCAACAAGTAAAATGTGCTGCTTCTAGATCTGTTTGAACTGGACCGTGTATTACCCAACCTAGCTTGGTTTTGGATAACATCGGGCGATGTTCATCTCCGTTAATGACAGCACGTGTGGTAATAAGATTTGCATGCCGTTGTCCGATCAACAGCATTGGCTTCTTATCCTGCAGCTTCTTGATGTCTACCAGATTTTTTGGAACAAGTTCCGTCAGCCTGTTGTAGTCGAATTGTTGTGATGGTAAGCTTAAGTCGTTTATAAGCCATACATCGTTAAGATCATGCTTCATGCCGTTTTTGCCACTAAGACAGATCTTCGCTGATTCCGCATCTGCTTCAGCTGAAGCAGAAGGGTTTTACATCTCCTTGAATGCCTACTTCTCGTGCCAAACTCATATCCATGATTGTAGATGTGCTCCCTTCGTCTAGGAATGCGACAATTTCTTTGGACCCTTTTTCGCCGTGTACTATGATTGGTACCAATTTCAGCAAAGATTTGGTTTTAGTCTCTGATACGCATCCGCTGAAAATTGAAGGTGGTGCGATATTTGGCTGTATGAGACGCTTGTGTAGTAGAGAATTATGAAATTTCTCACAGTTGTCAATTTTGCACACTTGTCTTTCGTTGCATTGACCCTTGTGAAATTTCAAGCAACAGTAGCATGCTTTGTGGCGATTGGCTAAGTCCCATCTCTTCTTAACATCTGCTTTTAGGAATGTATTGCATTTGCTCAGAGAATGTTTCTCTTCACTACAAATCGAACAGGTTGACTTGAATTTGGGCTTTGGTTGATTTGCCGCCTCATCTTCTTGGTTGTGTAGCTGGATTGCATTTGGTTGTTCCGCAACTGATGACTGTTGGTTGATCGTCATTACCTTTTTGAAAAATGAGACATCTTGAATTAAGTCAGCTTGTTGTTGTGACCATTCTGCCAGTTTCTCGAATGTACAAAAAGATGCCACCACGTTTTCGGCTTTTAGAAATGCGCCCCATTCTCGAAGATAGTTTTCAGACAGTTTGCCGATCATCGTAGCTAACAACCTCTGTGTGTCAATCAGCATGTTGTCAGTGTATTCCAACGCAGAGCTTATATTCTGGACACTGTAGTTATACTCCTCAAAATCAGCCAGTTGTTTGACTGATTTCACCTCGCTTGCCTTTGACATCAACTCCAGAGCTACATTTTCTGGTCCACCATAAGCCTTGTCTAAAATTGATATAATTTTATCAGGATCCTTTGCGGAGATCAAGAGCAGTGACACTTTATCCCTCGCAGCTCCCTTGAGGGCTTTTGAAAGACGTCGAACGTTTTCCTCTTTAGAAAATCCACACTGTGCACTTGTTGCCTTGAACTCGCTGATGAAATGTCTCCAGTTCAATGCAGATGTACCATCAAACTCCAGATGTTTGCCGTTGAAATTTTGTCTTGCTAGCATTTTGGCCATCGTCATTGTTGCACCACTTGAATCGTCAATTTCTTGTGCATCATTTACGGAATTTTTCTGTCGTTGGTTGCGGACCCACTCTGACGTGCGCTGAGTCTGATTGTCGATATGCCGCACAGAATTTCTTGATCGTTCAGAGCAAGCAGAACTCTCTGTTAGTGCAGCTTTAGTTTTAAGAACATTTTTCTTACTAATAAGTGCTTCTTCTTCTGCCTTTAGCAGATCCAATTCTTTGTGTGCCATACCAATGTCGTCGCGCATCATTGCCATGTCTGCCTCTGAGTTTGCAGTTGCGTTGTTTTCCGCCTCAGACAGAATCCGTTTCATGTTTAAAAGCTTTGCCTCCTGTTCGCACACTTTTCGCTTGACGTCTACATTTGCTTCATCCACTTTTTCTATTTGTTCCAGAATTACCAGTTGCTTTTCCAAGTTTGTTGCATTTGACCCATCAGAGTTTTCGGATCCGACAAATGATATAGCGTTTACAATTTTTGCCGCCATTTCATTTTTTGCCGCGTATTCGCCGACGCCGATGTCAAGGAATTCATAGACGCGCAATAATGCGTTTTCGCCCAATTCCTTTGAAATTGTCTGCTCGTGTTCTCGTTTTGCAGCGTTGGTATATTTTAAGCCTTCAAATGTGCGAAGTTGTCGCTTAATCAATGTTTCTGTCACAAATTTTCGGTATATTGCAAAATAAACGTCTCGCAGTGATTGCGATTTCCACGAATCAATGCGGCTAATTTGTGACTCGCTCCACTGCCACATTTTTGATCGCGTGTACTTTTGTTTGTAGACTGTAATCTATAGTGTTGGCTGCTAACTAAGCGATCCGGCTCGAAGGACCACTATGTTAATTATATTTTGAGGCAGCTTTTTGTTTTATTTTAAATTAAAGTTTATTTCACAATATTCGTGTGCGTTCCTTTCAATTCGCTTAGTAAGAGAGCGTGTGACCAGATTCATTTTCGGTACAAAATACATAATTATAAAATACTAAATAAACTATCATTAATTATCGATTGATCGTATATCGCACTATCAATACACGATCAGTCATCGCACGCATTCGTCATGCATGTGTTTCATTTAAGCTGCGACAGCAGCAATAACGTGTCATAGCAGCAAGCCTACGTAGCATACAGCTCACGCGGCATAAAAAACCGATGTTGTCAATAAGTTTTGATTTGCGTTGAAGAAACCCCAGCGTTGCCGGACAGTATAATTTTTTTTGAGAACTTGGTCTTGCGACTTTCTGCAAAGTAAATGAAAAAAAATTTTTTTTTTTAATATGTAAGAAATTCAACAAATAATTATACATATTTTTACATTACTATCTGCCTGCATTAGTGATAAAGCTACAATTTCAAAGGCAAAAGCATTTGAAAAAATTTCTGATATCCCACAAAAAATACCTTAACACGAGGTATGAAACTCTAGTGAAAAAAGCATATTCTAGCCCCAAAATTTCTGATAACCCATTTTGTGACGAACGAAATTAAGTTTGATATAAAAAAAATATTAAATAAATATTAAAAACCAATACCTGAAAATTAGAATTCTGCACTGTGTGCAAAAAGGCTGGGTTTGTTTTAACGAAAAGGTGCGTATCATGCAGACCCTATAAATTATAAATATTCTTGATCAGCATCAATAGCCAAGTCAATATAGCAATGTCCGTCTGTCCGTCTGTCTGTCTCTCCGTCCGTGTGTATGAACACCTATCTCAGAGACTAAAAAGGCTAGAGACACCAAACTTAGTGTGTAGATTCCTCTATATTGCATGCATATCAAGTTTGTTTCTTTTTTGGATCGGACCACTATATCGTATAGCGCCAATAGGAACAATCGCTCGAAAATCAAGATTTAGTATGAGCAACTGTTTTTGTTTTATGAGATATAGCAACCAAACTATTAGAATATGCATATAACTTGGTTTTGTACATCCTGTCTAAAGTTAGTGCAAAACCACTTTATCATATAGCTGCCATAAGATCGATCGGTCCAATATTAGGTCTTAGTAAGAAAAACTTTTTTGTTTTATGAGATATCACAACCAAACTAATACCGTATGTATTTATTTATTTATGCACGACTAAAAGCAGTCGGCAAAGAAAAAATTATTAAATATAAATTATGTTTAGAATTAAAAAATACAATTAATATTAAATATAAATAATGACTGTAAAGAAAAAAATTAAAATTAGATCTGGGGTAAGCAAAAATTAAAAATGATCCAACATTTGTTGCAAGGATTGGGGAAAACCCAATCAGATCAATAAAGATTAGTGTTTCTATTAGTAATAGAATAAATGTTTGGATATTTAAATGTAATATAACAGGTTATTAGTATTAGCAAGTCAGGGATTTAACGAAAAAAATATTGGAAATGCGCGGATTTTAGGGAAGGGAGAGGGAGTTCTGAGTAGAAAACGTAAAAGAGGCTATTGTAGTTAGTGCATAGAACACGTAACGAACCGTTTGAAGCGTAATCAGTTGTGTATGTAGGTAAGAATAAAGGCCTGTAATTCCTAGTTAACCTGCGGGGGACTGAAAAGCTGAAGCGGCCCAGAAGGGAACTAGAATCGATCTCGCCAATAATCAATTTATGAAGAAAAACAACGCCAAGAGTTTTCCTAAGGTTAATTAAAAATGTAAGGTTAAGAAGACGCAGCCTATGAGAGTACGGTGGTAAACGAAGGTTGGGATCCCAGTTAAAACCACGTAAGGCGAAAAGCAAGAATTGCTTTTGAACTGATTCAATTCGATTCTGATTTATTTGATACTGCGGGCTCCAAATGCACGAACAGTATTCAAGGATGGGACGAACTAAAGAGACGTAAAGAAGCTTAGTGGTGAAAGGATCGTTAAATTTATTCGACCAACGTTTAATGAAACCAAGTACTCCTTTGGCATCATTAACTATAGTGGAGATGTGCAAATTGAAGCATAATCTGCAGTCAAATAAAACTCCAAGATTCTTTACAGTTTTTATACGTTGCAAAGGGATATTGTCAATCGTATAAGAACCTAAGTAGGGCCTAGAACGACTAAATGTCATAAACATACACTTTGAACAATTGACATACAACTTATTGGCCGAGCAACAAATTTGCATAAAGTTCAAATCGTCTTAATGACGATTGTGACATAGGCGATCAGTGTATAAAAAAATAAGCTTAACATAATCTGCATACATTAAAATATAAGAATGGGACAGAATAGTGGGTAGATCGTAAATGAACAGTGTAAAAAATAAAGGTTCTAAGTGAATACCTTGAGGTACACCAGAAGTTACACCAACCGAACTCGAAATGGTTGACCTAAGAATCACTTTTTGAGTCCAACCTTTTAAGTAAGTGGAAACCCAACGTATAAAGGCGGGAGGAAAACCTATGCAGTTGAGTTTGTAAAGTAAGAGGTCATGGTTCACAGAGTCAAAGGCTTCACTGAAGTCAGTGTAAATGACATCAGCTTGCTTTTTCTCTGAAAATGCATAATTTACCAGTGAGGTAAATTCAAGCAATTTGGTCGTAGTAGACCGACTCTTAATAAAGCCGTGTTGTGCAGGGGAAATGATCGATTTACAGAGATGCTGCAAGGAAGAAACAAGGATTTTTACAAATAATTTAGGAATGGCTGATAGCTTTGCAATTCCTCTGTAGTTAGAAATATCAGACTTACCACCTTTTTTGTGAAGGGGAATGATATAAGATTCTTTCCAAAGATATGGAGAGATTAAAGTATCAAGGGATCTATTAAAAAGCTTATGCAACGGAGCAGCTAAAGAAGAACAGCATTCCTTAAGTATGCAACTAGGAATATTGTCTGGCCCAGGAATGAAAGAAGATTTTGAAGATTCCGGTTCCGGTTTTTCCTTCGGCAAGATTTGTCGGAAGTGAAAATCTTTAGCCTATTCTTATACCAATCTGGAAATATTTTGCGAATTGAATTCACTTTTAGTTGGTGAATATAAGTATAATACAATAAAGTGATAAAATATAATTTTAAAATGTTTAGCCCAAATGATGAGTAGGTGGATTGATAAAAGTTACCAAATAGTTCAGCGGCTGCAGAGTCGTTTCCGGCATTATCTGTCCCAAGAAAAGAAGAGGAAGGTAAACTGGGGGACTTACGCTTCAAGTTAACCAATTTATAAAATTGTTTAGGGTGACGGGAAAACTGTCTTTTGCAACGAGTTAGATAGTTCTCGTAGCATAGCGAGTTTAAATTGGCAAAGTCCGACTTGGCCACTGTATACTTAGACCAGTCGAGACTTGAACCTGACTTCTTATATTTTTTAAAATATTTAGATTTAATATTCTTTAAATAAGAAAGTCTAGGTGTAAACAAAGGAGACTTTATAGAACCAGACAATGGAATATATTTTGGAATGCACACATCTAAGAGTCCATTTAGGGTCTCATAGAAAGAACTAAGAGCAATATCGATGTCAGTCGCTTTTTCTAAAAAGCACCAGTCGGTAGCAAGGATAAGTTCATTAAGCAATGAAAAATTTCCCTTGCGAAAACATCGACGAGGTGATTGCTGATATCATAAAGGTGGACTAAAAGGTTTAGAGATTGAGATAGAAATTTATATAGTAGGATGCTGTAAGTCTTCAGGTATACTTAATGGAAATGACCTAGAGACGGCAGTATTTGCGAAGTCATTATTAAAAACTTGATCAAGAATTCCATCATTATGATTTCTTATTGAGTTCATTTGAAACAACGAGAGATCAAACATGTTATCTAAAAAATTATCTTGTTTTAAGGGAATAAGGTAATTTGTGCTACTCGAAAATGACCAAGAAATTTTAGGCAAATAAAAATCCCCCAGTACAATAAATAAATCGTTATCTTTTATTTCATGACTAATTTCTTCAATTTCTTCAATGCTGCAAGTAAACTGACGGAATAGCTTTATTTGGAGGGATATAAGAGCAGGAGATAAAAATTGATCGAGATGAGAAGTTACTTTGACAGCAACAATTTCAATATCAGTAGTCACATTAAAAGAAATGCGTTCTGACTAAAGAACCGATTTAGAAGCAATAAGTACGCCACCACTTCGAGTCGGTCGATCATTTCTATATAAAAGCTAATTACTTGACACAACTTCAGAATCAGATACTATGGTAGTTAACCAAGTTTCTGACAAAGCAATTATATCAGAATCAAAAGACAAACTACCTAAATATAGGTTTTTGAGCTTAGTAAGGAGGCCTCTAACGTTTTGATAATGAATACAGACAAAATCGGGCCGCAGGTCTAGTTTCTTGAAGCCGTACTGACGGGCACCTGAACGTTGGAGATGGCGGCTGTAAGAGTAACAGGCAAGGATTTATTACGCCTTTTTGGCTTACACTCATGAACAATCATATGAGGTTTCCAAAATATTGGATCACAAATGACAGAAAATGAGTCGTGAGGGACACTTAATTTAAAAGATGATATTTCACGGGCTATAGAAAAATTAAATTTTGAGATTAAGACATTAGCAGAAATTTTGCTAGAAATGTATGTCGCTACAGATTCACAAGTAGTGTCAGAGGATAATCTAGACCAGGGGTGCTCAGTGCCTATACACACAACACACATTTGTTTTTGTTTTGCACATAGCATATGGAAGAGTGTGAGCTTACACATTAGTAGGCTGCTAGTGCACATTGACAAATTACACTAACAATTTTTGACTTTTGGTTTTCCGTCCCTTTCGATCCTTTTAAAACCAAAACAATTTTAGGCATTCGCTCTCTTTCTTTTCATTTTCTGACATGCCGACGAGCTCGGCAACAACAATTTCATAGATTTTGTAGTTGTGTGAGAGACTCGTCGTAAATCCGAATGTAATTTGTTGTTGCCTTATTGTTTCGTATACACTGAAATAATAACCTGGAGGCGCTTCTAAAACTATCAATAACCAAAATTAAAATAAATATTGATGAATTTTTAAATCAGTATTAAAAAACATTTTCTATTTTTTTATTTTGTTTGTAGTAACATTTTCCATTTTTTTCCAGTGTACACATTGACACAACAAATTTTTTCGTTACATGTGTGCGTGCGATTTATTATATTTGTCTTAGTGCGTACACATTCATAAGGCAACTTTGAGCACCCCTGATCTAGACACAAATACTTGCTTACGAGAAGCAACAACATTTAGAATAGTGATCACGGGTGTAGGGGCAGCTACGTTATCATTAATATTTATAGGAGATGCATTAATTATAGGGGATGCATTGCGAGGAGGTCTACCCTTCCGACTAGATCCAGCCCGCACCGAAGAGACGATGTCTTGGGCTGATTCAGTAGTCTGAGTGGTAGAATCACCTGCAGAAGATGTAAGGGAATTGAATAGGTTTAAAATACCCGGAGAGGGCGATAAAGACAACGTTGGCGAGACGTCTTGGTTGGAACGAGATGCCAATGGAGTCACGGGAGGCTGAGTAACTGATATATTAGGGGGAACTGATAAAAATTGAGAATCAGGTGGTGAATTAAATTTATATTGTCTAAGCAACTCGAGACTAGAGTCAAAATCACTCGAAAGAAGCTTAGCCATTTTATTAAGTTTTAAAAATTGGTTTTTCACAGCACTATACATACTTGAAAAATTAATTTGTAAGTTGATGCATACTGGACAAGACCATTTCACTGCACCACATTCCTTTTAAGAAACGGCAATGATCTTATCATATTCTCGACCAGAAAGTCCAGCACACTTTGCATGCCTGATATTCTCGCACAATCAACTTTAAATAAATTGCGGGTGCGCAGAATCATCAGGACACTTGATAGTGCAGTTTTTCTTGCAGCACGACATATTTTCAACAGGGGTTAAAGCAAAATAATAAGGTCGAATAGGAAGGATTGCACACGTAAATAAATATAAAATACTCACTAGAACTAGCTAGTGTTTTTTATAAAATTAACTAAAAAAAAAAATTTTTTGTTTGACGAAAAATTTTGGCTAGAGTGTCCACTTACTATACATGATTCAAATAACACGAAAAGAAAATTCTTAATAAAACTGGTCACTCGCAGCTCCCGCGCTGCTGTCTTAATTGTTGTTGGTTGTTGCAGCTGCTGTTTTAATTGTTGTTGGTTGTGAAGTCCGACCACTAGTTGGGCGCCAATTAATATGTTTCCATTCCAGTCACTTAAGCTAAGCCCAAACTCGCATCACGCCACTATGTCATGATCGGCAAGCCGACTCAGCAAAATCCTAGGCAATAACGGAAGCTCTTGCAGCAAAACAAAAGTGTCCGAAAGCTGATACAAAGTATGCAATGCCGCAATTGCGAGGGCTGTTCATTAACTTAGGAAGCACGCGATAGCGAGGGTTGAGTATAAACTTAGAAATATCCTATATTGAATGTTATGTGTTAAATTACACTTCTATGGTATAGCCAAAATAGAGTACACACTTCCCATTGCACTATGTATACAAAAATAGGAGGAGAATAGGAACATCGAAATAGGAACACTATTCATGTGGTGTACTTGTGTTTGCTATTCACCCCAATTACACTAGGCAACAAATTGCAACTTTTTTCTTCTGAATTGGACCAAACCGACTTTTTTGGATAGATTTGGGGCCCCAAACACCGAAAAACATTTTTTTTTTTATGGCAGAATTTTTTTTTTGAATTTTTTGAAATTTGGCTGTTTTTTTAATGCTTTTTTATAGAGGTACGCCCACATTTGTCATCATTACACCCGAATGCCAAAACCGATATTCAAAAGCTTTACTTTTCCTAAAAGCTAATGAATATATCTATAATTCTTCTATACACAGTCTAAGATTAAAGTTAGTAGTTTAAGAGCTATTAATTTTTGAATTAAGAAAATGTTGTTTTTTTAAAGCTTTTTTTTTAGCTTTTTTTTGTTTTTAAATTCAAGGAAAACTCGAAAAAAAATCTGAACGGGGGTTCACATTTTTTTTAGCAAAGCTGCATTATTTGAGCGTCGTTTAAGATATGTCTTATGAGAACCTGTGGAGAGACGGCGATATAATATTGTGTCTAGGCATGTTTTTGTCGACTTTTTTGACTTCCTTGTTGAGTGGCATAACCTTGTGTACATGTGTACATGACATAAGCTTGCTTTTTCTCTGAAAATGCATAATTTACCAGGGAGGTAAATTCAAGCAAGTTGGTCGTAGTAGACCGACTCTTAATAAAGCCGTGTTGTGCAGGGGAAATTATCGATTTACAGAGATGCTGCAAAGAAGAAACAATGATTTTTTCAAATAATTTAGGAATGGCTGATAGCTTTGCAATTCCACTGTAGTTAGAATAATCAGACTTACGACCTTTTTTGTGAAGGGGAATGATATAAGATTCTTTCCAAAGATATGGAAAGATTGAAGTTTCAAGGGATAGATTAAAAAGCTTATGCAACGGAGCAGCTAAAGAAGAACAGTATTCCTTAAGTATGCAACTAGGAATATTGTCTGGCCCAGGAATGAAAGAAGATTTTAAAGATTTTAATAGAAGAGATTATCAGGTCTGTTCCGGTTTTCACTTTCGGTAAGATTTGTCGGAAGTGAAAATCCTTAGCCTATTCTTTTACCAATCTGAAAATATTTTGCGAATTGAATTCACTTTTAGTTGGTGAATATAAGTATAATACACTAAAGTGATAAAATATAATTTTAAAATGTTTAGCCCAAATGATACGTGAAAAATTACATTTTTTGAAGTCCGATAAAATCGGAAGTGAAAACTGGAACAGGCCTGTATATTGTTAAAAGAAATAGAGGAAGCAATCATTGTGTTAGATTGAAAAATAGACTAAGGATAAGATGAGTTGGATGTGGAGATTGGAGAGTAGGTGGATTGATAAAAGTTACCAAATAGTTCAGCGGCTGCAGAGTCGTTGCCGGCATTATCTGTCCCAAGAAAAGAAGAGGAAGGTAAACTGGGGGACTTACGCTTCAAGTTAACCAATTTATAAAATTGTTTAGGGTGACGGGAAAATAGTTAGATAGTTCTCGTAGCATAGCGAGTTTAAATTGGCAAAGTCCGACTTGGCCACTGTATACTTAGACCAGTCGAGACTTGAACCTGACTTCTTATATTTTTTAAAATATTTAGATTTAATATTCTTTAAATAAGAAAGTCTATTTGTAAACCATGGAGCCTTTTAGAACCAGACAATGGAATATATTTTGGAATGCACACATCTAAGAGTCCATTTAGGGTCTCATAGAAAGAACTAAGAGCAATATCGATGTCAGTGGCTTTTTCTAAAAAGCACCAGTCGGTAGCAAGGAAAAGTTCATTAAGCAATGAAAAATTTCCCTTGCGAAAACAACGACGAGGTGATTGCTGATATCATAAAGGTGGACTAAAAGGTTTAGAGATTGAGATAGAAATTTCTATAGTAGGATGCTGTAAGTCTTCAGGGATACTTAATGGTAATGACCTAGAGACGGCAGTATTTGCGAAGTCATTATTAAAAACTAGATCAAGAATTCCATCATTATGATTTCTTATTGAGTTCATTTGAAACAACGAGAGATCAAACATGTTATCTAAAAAATTATCTTGTTTTAAGGGAATAAGGTAATTTGTGCTACTCGAAAATGACCAAGAAAATTAAAATCCCCCAGTACAATAAATAAATCGTTATATTTTACTTGATGACTAATTTCTTCAATACAGGCAAAATGCTGCAAGTAAACTGACGGAATAGCTTTATTTGGAGGGATATAAGAGCAGGTGAAAAAAATGGGTCGAGTTGAAAAAGTTATTTTGACAGCAACAATTTCAATATCAGTGGTCACATTAAATAATTGTTTACCTAGAATAACTTGAAATGTTATGTTACCCATCATAAAAGTGTTTATGAATTTTTACATTTCTGTGCCAATTTACAATTATGCAGCAGGAATTGTACATTACACGTTTAGCCGAGACTTAGAAAAGGCAAGGCAACCCTTTAGTAAAATATGATATATTTTTTGCAATGTCTACATGTAGGGTTTATCTTGCGAGCATGAATGGTAAACAAATTACGAAAAAAAACGGCATAACAAAAGCTAATTATTACTTTTTGAAATTCGTTGCCAAATGGCTTAAAATGGTTTTCTGGTTCGTGTTTAATGTTTTACTTGTGCGTTTGTGCTCTTTATTCCACTGTTCATTAACGTTTCGTTAACTGAAAGATATCCAAAAATAAAAGCTACTCCTTGCAGCATGCCTCGACTTAAGAGACATAACTGCACTTGTGATGCTGAGAGACCCCCATGGCGCACTCTAATCTATCAATAATATTATTACTTTTACCTCCCGCCAAGTACTTGGCAACCACTTAACTAGCTAGTTGCTCCTTGCACTCTGTTGGAAGTTTACGCAGCCACCTGCACTGCACAACTCCATCAACTACACTTGACGAGCTTGCGTAATTCCTTAGGTAAATTTATAATTACTGTAAGCAACTTGAACTAGTTACGCTGGCAATTGAAGTTCACCTTATTGTGGCCCCAAAGGGCAGTAGTTTATACAAAAAAATAAAGGAGCGAACTTGTATCAAGTTTTGTCTGCAAACTGGCGCCGAGGCAATCTAATTTCCATTTGCACTGGCCAACTCATCAACTTACTCTCCTTATTCAACTTCTATCGCTTTCCCCCTGCATTTTCATTAGTTTTCATTTTGAATCACCCGCACCTGGTTGGCTGTAAAAGTTCATTTGAGTACTGCACCGTCAATTTTTTGGGCGTCAGTTGTATAAAGTGCACTTATTCTGCTTCTTGCCTTTCGGGGTGTTCACACTTTATTGATTTTAATTAAAATATAATTTAAATTTCTTACACGCAATGGGTTCAAACTAGTGATGTAATTTGAGATCGAGTTGAACTTCGAATGTAGTGAACGGAAAAAATATCTCCGTTGTAATAACTTTATTGGGTCTACAAATATATGTATGTGAGCATTTCAATCGAAACAGGTAAACAGCTGCAATGAGAGTCAACAGAGCTAAATGCTGCAATACGTGTAAATAAAGTTATGTATATTCTGTAAATTAATAATAGGTTATTTATACCAAGATTTAAATTAAAATATTTCCATCTAAAGCTTTTATTATTGAACAGTGAACTTTTCGAGATGGTTATGTACATAAATTTTGAACAAGTGTTTCAATTGTAAAATTTTTATAATCTCGCAGTATTTTCAAAAGCACATTTAAAAAACGCCACAGGTTGTTAGTATAGGTACTTTGACAGTTTTATTTATTTAAAATAAAAGTAAAACGGTATTTTGTATTCGTTGAAATATGTATAACAGGAAAAAGGGAGGAAAGTATATATATTCTTGATCAGCATCAATAGCCGAGTCGATATTGCCATCTGTGTCTGTCCGTCTGTGTGAGAGCCTAGATTTCAAAAACTATAAGCGATAGAGATATCAAACTTTCACACACAGACTCTAAAGGCATTGGAGCAGGTCAAGTTTGTTTTAAATTCTTGTCACGCCCCCTTCCCCTTGAAAATCGCGAAAAGTCCGTGCGATCGTCTGTATAAACAAAAGGATTTCTGAGACTAAAAAAATAAAATTGTAACCAAATCAGGCATGCCGCCCCGAAAAATTGCTAAAAACCACCACACCCACAGTTTTTAAGATAATAGACAAGTAGAACGGCAGTTATTACTGCTGACGGCAGTTCGCGCTAGTGACGAAAGCTGCACGAAGAGTGCGAAAGGCGACTAGCAATATATACAGCTAATTTGGAAAATTTTCTACGACAGTCCGGTCAGATCGAGTTATATACCGATCGAAAGGTTTAGTCCTAACTTACAAAATGGCATACTAAAACTTTACTAACTCACCTGACTCACGAGATACGGGGGTGTAAGTGGGAGGTCCAAAATTTAAAGGATCGAAGCTAATGGGGCTTTTGTGTCCTTCGGATAAACTTTTTTATTATTTATTCCCGTTACTTATAAAAAATAAGTATAAGAGTATATTGTGTTCGTTGGAATGTATGTAACAGGGAGAAGGAGGCATCTCCGACCCTATAAAGTATATATTCTTGATCAGCATCAACAGCCGAGTCGATATTGCCATGTGTGTCTGTCCGTCTGTCCGTCTGTCCGTATGAACAAAAGGATCTCAGAGACTATAAGAGATAGAGCAACCAAATTTGGCACACAGATTTCTATATACCCAGCGCAGATCAAGTTTGCTTCAAATTTAGGCCACGCCTCCCTTCGCCCTCGCAAATCGCGAAAAACCGTTCGTTCGTCTGTATAAACATAGGGATCTTAAAAACTATAAGTGATAGAGTAACCAAATTTGGCTCATATATTTCTATAGACCAGCGGTGGGCACAGAATTTGCAGTCGCGAGCACTACAACAACATCTACAACAAACACAACTTCTAAAGTCATAAATTAAAGCAAAATAAACACTTTTATGACCCTGTGCGCCGCGACGAAAGATCTGTGTGGTTGTTGTTGGTTTTGATGAGCCAAAACAATTATACACTAAAAGAAGTTCTGTGTGTTTGTTGTTTTGTTTTATTGGGGGTAATAAAAAGTGGTTGTTGTATTGTCAAAAATCGCGAGCAAGCCAATTTACCGTTGCCCACCGCTGCTATAGACCTCACGCAGATCAAGTATGTCTTACGCCCCCGCAAATCTCGAAAAACCACCACACTCACAGTTTTTCAGATAATTCAATTTTTATGGTAAATAACGGTATATATTAATATTATCTATAATCTCACATAACCGCAGCAAGATCGGACAAGTAGAACGGGAGTATAAGCTTATTAAAGTTATTTATAAATTTATTATTTTAATACAAGCACCTAAAAGTATGCAGTAATTTTGTTAGGTAGTAATTTCTTTAAAGTAGTTTTATATATATTGAAATAAGTAACGAGTATCCTATGGTTGGGATCTCGACTATAGCCTTTCCCACTTGTTAAATCAAAAAAACGCGTCGATTGATTCATCGATCACTCAAATCCGACAACGAGTTCAAAAGATAATTAAATTAGAAATTTTTAGTGGACTTCTCAAAATGAAATGAAAAGTTAGTTTGATTGTCTGTTTGTTTGTGTATATCAACGCGCTAAAAAAGCTTAAATGTAATAATGGGGAATTTTTCCGCTTCAAAAATCTAGAAGTGTTTGTTCTACGACTATTTGAATTTCCCGCTAGTTCAGCGGGAAAACGCTATTTCCCGCTAGAATTAAAACCCCCGTAGTTTCCAAACGTACACAGGTTAAAATTTAAAGGTGAAATAAAGTTTTTTAGCTTACTTTTGGCGAATTATGACAAAACGGCTCTAACGATTTTTATTTATTTTCAATATGTCTTTTTGCTACATAAAACATAAATTTTAGTACGAAAAACTTATTGGTTTTATGAGATATCTCAACCAGACTAATAAAATATTCATTTAACTTAGTTTTATATATCTTGACCAAATTTGGTTAAAATCGGACCACTATATCATATAGCTGACGAAGGACCGATCGGGCGAAAATTAGATCTTAAAATGAAACAAGCGGGAAAGGCTATAGTCGAGATCCCGACCATATGATACCCGTTACTTACTTTAATATATTGAAAAGTACTTTAAAGAAAATACTTGTTTTGATCTGAAAACTTTAATTCGCCATAACTGTCTTTCTACATGTCCGATCTTAATGCGATTCAATGGGATGATAGATAACGCTAATAGATAACGCTAATAATCACAAAAAACGTATTATCTCAAAAACTGTGGGTGTGGTGGTTTTTCGCGATTTGCGGGGGCGGAGGGGGGCGTGGATTAAATTTGAAACAAACTTGATCTGCGTGAGGTATATAGAAATCTGTGTGCCAAATTTGGTTACTTCATCTCTTTTAGTATCTGAGATTTCTTTGTTTAGACGGTTTTTCGCTATTTGCGGGGCGGAGGGGGGCGTGGCTTAAATTTGAAACAAACTTGATCTGCGTGGGGTATATAGAAGTCTTTTAGTGAAAGTTTGGTATCTCTATCTCTTATGGTCTCTGAGATCTAGGCGCTCACACGGACGGACAGACGGACAGTCGGACAGACGGACAGACACACATGGCTATATCGACTCGGCTATTGATGCTGATCAAGAATATATATACTTTATAGGGTCGGAGATGCCTCCTTCTCCCTGTTACATACATTCCAACGAACACAATATACCCTTATACTTATTTTTTATAAGTAACGGGTATAAAAACACGAAATTGGCATTGTGCACTGTGCGCGAAATGGGTCAGCTTCTTTGTACATAAAAACAAGGGGGCTCCGCCCCCTACTCGCTTCGCTAGCCTACCCCCGGCTCGCTTCGATCGCGGTGGGGTGCGGCTACAGTCGAGCACGCTCGACAGTAGGATACCCTGAGCCCAGGTACTCTTTTATAAATGTTGATTTTCGACCAATTATTCCAATGGCAGCTATATGATATATGGAACCAATCTGAACCAAATCTGGTCAGAATGTACAAAACCAACATAAATGCATATTCTATTAGTTTGGTTACGATATCTCAAAAAAACAAAAAACTTTTTCATACTAAAACTTGATTTTCGGCAGAGCGACTGTATGACAGCTGTATGATATAGTGAGCCGATTTAGACCAAATTTGGTCAGGATGTATAATACCACCCCAAATATATATCGTGTGAGATTGGTTGAGATATCTCAAAAATTAAAGAAGCTTTTCATACAAAAACTTCATTTTCGATGTATCGTTCCTATGGCAGCTATATGATATAGTTGTCCGATCCAAAAACAAACTTGATCTGCGTACGGTATCCAGGAACCTACATACCAAGTTTGAAGTCTCTAGCTCTTATGGTTTCTGAGATCGACGCGTTCAAACAGACGGACAGACAGACGGACATGGCTTAATCGACTCGACTGTTGATCCTGATCAAGAATATATATACTTTTGGGGGTCTGCCACGCCCCCTTCTGCCTGTTACATACATTCTGCCAAATGCATTATACCCTTTTTTGCCCATTTTTAATGGGCTCAGGGTATAAAAAAGACTTTACACGAAGTAATAGTCTAAAAATTGGAATTCTGCACTGTGCGCAAAAAATATGAGCTATTTTGTAAATAAAAATTACTTTTAGCGCAGTGCCGAATTCGAATTTTCAGATATTGATTTTTATATTAATTTAGAAATTTTATATTACACTGAATTTCGTACGTCACAAAATAGGATATCAGAAATTTTGGGGTTAGAATATGCTTTCATCACTAGATTTTTAAACACGTTTAGAAATTTTTTTGTGTGTTGGGACTAAACCTTTCGATTGGTATATATCTTGATCTGATCGGACAATCATATCAAATTTTCCATATCAGCTGAATATATTGCTAGTCGCCTTTCGCACCCTTCATGCTGCTTTCGTCACTAGAGCGAACTGCCGTCCGCAGTGATCTATGAGTATTATCTATTATCCCACTGAATCGCTTCAAGATCGGAAAAGTAGAACGGCAGTTATGGCGAATTAAAGTTTTCTGAGCAAATTAGGTAATTTATTTAAAGTAATTTTATAAAAAAAACTTTTGCACGAGTTAGACTCTAGTCACGATAGCATAATTCTAGCCCAAATATTTCTAGTATCCAATTTTGTGACGAACGAAATAAAAATAATAAAAAAAAAAAATATTAATTCCTAAAACAAAAATTTACATTTTGCACTGTGCACAAAAAGGGTGAGCTTTTTTGCAAATAAAAATTAATTTTTGCGCAGTGCCGAATTTCAATTTTTTTTTTAGTAATAAATATTTTTATTATATCCGTTACTTAAAAAATAAGTAAAAGGGTATATTGTGTTCGTTGAAATGTATGTAACAGGGATAAGGAGGCATCTCCGACCCTATAAATAATATATATTACTGATCAGCAATCGTACAATGACGCCAATCTGTTATATAATATGTTAACTTAATTTTCATGTAATCAAGTTACCTAAATTTTAATTACTGCCAACGCCCCATCATCAAAACGGCAAAATTTATAATTTGAATATCTTGGCTATTTACTGTCCGATCGGAATGAAATTTTCAGCAAATATCTAGGACACTTCCAGCTTTGTCTAAGCAATTAAATTGCTCTAATAATTTGGATATAAAATTTTCTATGTCGATTTTTGGGCGATAAAGGGGGCGGGGCCGAATTCTGAAACAAACTTGATCTGCTTGCAATATAGAGGAACCTACATACCAATTTTGGTGTCTCTAGCATTTAAAGTGCTCTTATAATACGAATATGAAATTTTCTATTTCGATTTTTGGGCGGTAAAGAGGGCGTGGCCAAATTCTGAAACAAACTTGATCTGCTTGCAATATAGAGGAACCTACATACCAAGTTTGGTGTCTCCAGTTCTTGTTGTCTCTGAGATCTAGGTGTTCATACAGACGTCAGGACAGCAGGACGTCAGGACAGACGGACAGACGGACATTGCTATATCGACTCGGCTATTGATGCTGATCAAGAATATATATACTTTATAGGGTCTGCCCCGCCTTCTTCTGCCTGTTACGCACATTTTCGTTAAAACAAACCCAATAGACCCCTGTACTTTTTTTAAGTACGGGGTCTAAAAATATTAATAAAATTTAATCAAAACTAGGGGGCTCCGCCCCCTGCTCGCTTCGCTCACCAAAAATTTTTGCCTGGTGTGGGAGATGAACCCGCGCTTCCCAGTAGTTGGGTCTAACACACCATCCTCTGCACTATTGCGCACCTCAAATAAATGTATATCTTTGTTTTGTCAACTCGATTTAAAAATGCCATGATCAACCAAGATTCGAACCCGGAGCTACTGCTTCTGAATCTAACGACTGGCTAAACTCTACTACACTACAAACACAAGTAAATAGAAATTATATGGGAACATTGACCTATAATTTCACACCCTTTAAGGTCGATTTTAAAAAAGACCCGCCTTATCTATCGATGAAATTATCTTAATAAATTGCAGCCAAGTGTGAAGGTCGTACGATAAGCCGTTTGGCCTGTACAATGTGTAGCCAGTATATTATTTATGTCAATCGCGCAATGCGACTGTTTTATTTCATTGCCGAATACAGAATGATGCTTAACCTATCTTCTTCTTATATTTATTTACAGAGTATGTTATGGTTACTAATCAAGTATGTTATGTTTTACAGTGTATGTTATATATTTGCATCGAGCTGCTGTGTACATATAACAGCGAGATGTAAGCGATAATCTTTAATCGATATCTTAATCTATATTCTTGCTACAAATGCTAAATCAGTCAGTGAATCAGTTGGAAAAATAACTTTATATATATAGATGTCAAAAAAACGCGGAATTTCTTTGACTTTAACACAAACAAACAAACTGACTTTTCATATCATTTTGAGAAGTCCACTAAAAATTTCAAATTTTATTTTATTTTAAGCTAGTTGTCGGAATTGGGTGATCAAGGTGCCAATCGATGGGGCCTACTGCACCATTAGCTGCGATTATTTTATTTGTTTCCCTCTCACTTACACCCCCGTATCGCGTAAA
This sequence comes from Drosophila phalerata, assembly GCA_951394115.2. Classification (NCBI taxonomy): domain Eukaryota; kingdom Metazoa; phylum Arthropoda; class Insecta; order Diptera; family Drosophilidae; genus Drosophila; species Drosophila phalerata. Next base: position 3,595,577 of record OX596008.2, on the reverse strand, counting down.
CCAGGTGAATTAGAGAAAGTTTCAGTATGTAATATTTTAGGCTAGGACTAAATCTTTTGATCGGTATATAAATCGATCTGATCGGACAGTCGTAGCAAATTTTCCAAATTAGCTGTATATATTTCTAGTCGCCTTTCGCACCCTTCGTGCTGCTTTTATCACTAGCACGAACTGCCGTTCGCATTGATAAAATAAATAGTAGGCGGTATTGGAGTCAAAAAGTTGACATAGCCTACATAATGAACTTTTAAATTAAGAGACATAAAACATTTAAGAGTAAATCAAAGTGCTCTTGGTGAAAAGTATTTAATAAAAATCCATTTGTCTGTTATACTTAGAAAAGCGTTGGCAATGTCAATCAAATGGGGAAATTTTTTGGTTTTTCTGGTGATATTAATCTTTCAGTTAGATTTAACGCAGGCCATATGGTTTCCATGGTACTTCCATCGTTATGGCTTTGAACCGCACAGCAGCCGTCATAGTGGAGCTGTAAACATAGCTCCGGCAACTGAATCAGGCAAAGGACCAACTTCAAAATCGAATAAAGGTAGCTTGGCAACTTGTCCACCTGGCTATGAGCTCAAGGGTTCAAAGTCTATTTCTCCAAGCATTCGCCTGTGCGATGATAATCCCGTTGTAATGCAACTCGCAAGACTATATGTGGTCAGTCCGGAACGTATTGTACTACTTCTGGCCCAGCCTCTACTGACTGATTCGTGCGATGAGATTGCCGATGTCCTGGAACACATACGAAGCGCTACAAGTAACTGCGTATTGACTGACGACAACATTTATGGCAAGTTGACGAATGGTCTCATGTATTACAAGGCGGAGGTTTGCGATGGCGGCAGCGAGAGCAGCAGCAATAAAAAACGCTGCGCCAGTCTGAATGATGCGCACAACTGCCTTAAAGAGCTACGCACAGACATGATCGAATGCGAAGCACCAGCTGATTGGTATGAAAAACGAAATGCGACTAAAGTCTGTCAGACTTTTAATGATGTTCTCGACTGCTACTATACAAGGGGTGCTATGTTGTGCGGCTTGGAGGCTGCCAAACAGCTCAGATCCTTTGCTAGTGATAGCATGAAACGTGCAATGATCTATCCCTGCGATGTGAAGAAACGTTTACCAAAAGTAAATGATCCCATGCTTATATCAGGGACCTCTGGGAACAAGGCCAAAGCTGCTGCATATAGTTTGCTATTCGCATATTATTTGCTTCAAGTTATTTAAATTTTTTTGATTCTATGTTTACTTGTATATTTTTGATATGCTGACGTACTGTCCCGTCCGGGGCGGGCAACTCATTTATTAACTGCTGAACCATATGTTTTGGGCCTAATGCTAACTTAAGTGCTTTGCTATTTCGAGTAAACTTCAATAAATACCCGGGAGACTTAAACTGTCGACAGAATAAGCCAATTTCGACATCTAACACCCATAAATTAAACTGTGGACCGTTGTGTGTTTATTTCTTAACCGCAGGACACAAATAGGACATTCTGGTTTGCTTTGAAGGTTTTCTTCGAGCAAAACTCATCAATTATGTTGACGCGACTGCAAATCTATGACGTGCGGGTCTTAGCAAGTGTGCGTGTGTATATTTGTGCTTGGATGTAGTTCTTGCTAATGAACCTTTCACCAATCAAAGGGGGAGGGACCTGAATGGCAGGTGTAACTAAGATTATTATTAAGATTTAAAAAAAAACATTCTGCGTATTATGCAGAAGGATGCGTGGCAGACCCTATAAACAATATATGTTCTCGATCAGCACCAATAACCAAGTCGATATACCAATGTCCATCTTTCCTGAAGTCTATATGAACACCGATATCTCAGAGACTATTAATGCTAGAGACAACAAACTTGGTATGCAGGTTCCATATTCCAGCTCCAAACAGACGAAAATTGGCATTCTGCACTTTGCGCAAAAATGGTAAGCTATCACGAACATAATAAATACTTTTTCAATTTTCCCCTGTAAAATGTTACCTGATAACTTTAGATAAAAAGTTTAAAGGTACGTCTAAAAGTGCTCATAACGATATATAGTACATATCTATAGCTTTTATGATTTGGAAACTGTTTGGGTTTCAATTTTATCGGGAAAAAGCATTTTACCGCTAAACTAGCGTTTTTTTTTTTTCAAAATGCCGTAGAACAAACATTCTTAAATTTTCGAAAAAGGTCAAGTCCCCATTATTACATGTAAGGTTTTTAAGCGCTTTGATACAAGCAAACAAACAGACAAGCTGACTTTTCATTTCAATTTGAGAAGTCCAGTAAAAATGTAGAATTTGATTATCTCTTGAACCAGTTATCGGATTTGGATAATCGAGGTAACAATCGACGCGTATTTTTGATAAGAATTTTTAATTTTAATTTTCTAGTATGCCATTTTTAAAGTTAGGACTAAACCTTTCGATCGGTATATAGCTCGATCTGATCGGACAGTCATTGCAAAGTTTCTATATTAGCTGTATATATTGCTAGTCGCCTTTCGCCGCCTTCGTGCTGCTTTCGTCATTAGAGACAACTGCCGTCCACAGTGATGACCATAGATTTTCCAACGATCGCTCCTATGGCAGCTGTAAGATATAGTGGTCCGATTCCAACCAAATTTGGTCAAAATGCGAAAGACAACAGCAAATGTAGCTTTGAGGACATTGAGGCGTACCCTTAAACTTTTTATCTAAAGTACTCAGTTAACATTTTACAGGTGAAATAAGGTTTTTAGCTTACATTTCTGTGATTTTTGACAAAATGGCTCTAACGGCTTTTGTTAAATTGCAATATATTGTAAAACCCGTTTTTTGGTTTATGGAACATATCTTTTGGCTAACGGGTTCAGAAGATGTAGGCTATTTACTGAATATATATTAATAAGTATAAAGAGAGGACAGCAGCAACAAGGCGTAGCAGCCTGAGGTTGAGACTGTAGCTGACTGCTTTGCGTTGCACAAATAATCAGTGCTGCCAGACAGTTTTGTTTTGTTTTGCGTTGATCAAATATTCAATGTTGCCAGGCAGTTTTGTTTTGTTTTGCGTTGCTGAAATATCGAGTGTTGCCAGACCATTTAATTTTGTTCCTTTAACGATTTTTTAAATATAAAAGAGATTCAATAAATAAACTTACATATTTTTCTGCTGCTTGCATTAATGATAAAGTTACAATTTTAAAATTATTAAAATACATGATAATTGGCATTCGGCACTGCACAAAAATTATTTATTATGTTCGTGATAGCTCACCCTTTTTTCGCACTGTGCAGAATGTCAATTATCGTGTTATTCTATCAGTTTGGTTACGATATCCCATAAAACAAAGAAGTTTTACATAGTAAAACTAGAATTTCGTTCGATCGGCCCTACGGTAGTTATATGATATAGTGGACCGATTTGCACGAACTTCGACCAGGATGAATATAAACTAGTCAAAAGGCCTTACCGAAACTGTAATCTTTAACCGGTAAAAATCTATTAAAATTTGCAATTTTTTTTCTCTATACGGAAACCTAAAAGCCAAAACTCTTTAAACCTAAATAACCATTGACTAACCAATGCGTTTATAAGGGTAAATTTCGGTTCTGGGCGTCGCGAAGTGGGACATTGGGATGGGAGAGCATGGCAAAAATCATTTTTTCGATGAAAGGAATTGAAGAAATAATATATGCATTCGATAGAAAACTTTTCAAAGATAACATATCAAATTATTGTTGTTGACCCATTTTTCAGTGCGCGCACAGTTGTACAAATTTTACTTAACGAGATTAAAAAAAATTATTTTTGTTTTTGTAATTAGCGTAGAAAAACTTTTAAAGATAAAAATTTAAATTTCGGACAAAGTAAATTCATTCTTTTTAAAATTTACATGTAAAATATGCACAGAAAATATAATTCAAATTTTGACCAATAACCCTGAGTCACCCAGTGGGCCTATCGCAACGTACAAGCATTGAATAATAATGAATTGAAAAGATATCATTTTTGCAAAACAAAATGAGCGATTGTCCCACGGTGCGTCGCAGCAACTGATCTTAACTAACTTTCTTTACCAGTCTTTTAAACAGGTGACTGATTAGTTTTAGACCTCACAAAGTACATATTTTCTTGATCAGCATGAATGGCCGAGTCGATATACCAATGCTGGTCTGTCCTGACATCCTGACGTCCATATCACTTAGACCTCAGAGACTATAAGAGCTAGAGATACCAAACTTGGTATGTAGGTTCCTCTATATTGAAAGCAGATCAAGTTTGTTTCAGAATTTGGCCACGCCACCTTTACCGCCCAAAATTACAAATCCAAATTATTAGAACAATTAAAAATAGACTAGTGTCACCAAACTTACTATGTAGATTCCACTATATATCAAGTTTATTTATTTTTTAGATCGGTGCACTATATCATAAAGCGCCCATTGGAGCAATAGGTCCAAAGTAAAGTTTTGGTATAAACTAGGGGGCTCCGCTTCTGCTCGCTTCGGTCGCGGTGCTACAGTCGAGAATACTAGTCTGACGGAGACTCCGTACTTTCTATGGAAAAAGCAGAGACTGCTTAAAATTCAATGATATTTTGACCACTTAACGCACTTGCAGAGCACTGTATTACGTTTTCGACTAATTGTCAAACAACTATATGATATAGTTAACCGATTTTAGATGTGAGGCTGTATATCCACCTTAATAGCATATTCTGTCAGTTTGGTTACAATCTTTTATATAAATCTATTTGTCCAACTGATTTAGCAGTGTACAGGCCAAACGGTTTATCGTACGACCTTCAAACTTGACCGCAATATTCTTAATATAATTTCATCGGGAGATAAGGCGGGAGTTTTCTAAAATCGACCTGAAAGGGTGTTAAATTAAAGGTCAAAGTTTTCATGTATTTGCTGTTTACATGTGTTTGCAGTATAGTAGAGTTTGGTCAGGCGAGCCATCCAGTGGCAGATGGTGCAAAGGATGGTCTGTTGGACTCACACGCAAGGCATCACGGGCTCAAGACCTACCGGTTCAGCCCAGGCAAATAATGCTTTTTTTTTAATAATCTATATCAGCGGTGGCCACAGAATTTGGGATCACTACAACAACATCTACAACAAACACAACTTCTGAAGTCATAAATTAAAGCAAAATTAACACATTTACGACTCTGTGCGCCGCGACGAAAGATCTGTGTGGTTGTTGTTGGTTTTGATGAGCCAAAACAATTATACACTAAAAGAAGTTCTAATTAAATTTATGTTGTAAGTCGAACGCTTATTATGTGGTAAAGATCAAAACGCATCAAAACTTTTCACACAGTGTACAAAACGGTACTGAAGTCATAAATCTTAGCAAAATGAACACTTTTATGACGGTGCGCGTCGCAGCCGAAACTCGAGCATTTGCTGTGTGTTTGTTGTTTTGTTTTATTTGGGGTCATAAAAAATTTGCGACCAGCGTCAAAAAATTTTGTTGTATTGTAAAAAATCGCAGGCAAGCCAATTTACCTTTTTGAGCAACGTGATCTATATATATATTTTCTATTTACATGTGTTTGTAGTGTACTAGGGTTTGGTCAGTCATAGCAGGCAGTGGGAAAGTGGTGCAGACGATGGTCTGTTAGATTTAGAAGCAGTAGCTCCGGGATCGAATCTTGGTTGATTATGGCTTTTTTAAAATCGAGTTGACAAAACAAAGATATACATTGTGCAGGGGATGGTGTGTTAAACCCAACTGCTGGGAATAATATTTAATATTAATATTTTTTAATTTAAAGATTTTTTACAATTTGGTCAAAACCAAGTTACTATATAATATAGCTGCCAAAGGACAATCGGGTTCACATTAAGCTTAAGTATGAAAATCTTTTATGTTTTTTAAGGTACCTCAACCAAAGACACAGATTCGCTTTTGCACGCCAAGTTTCAAGTTTTTCTGCCAAATCTAGAATTTTCCCGCTAGATCTGGCTTTTTCCCAGAGTCCAATTGCAGGGGCAGCTGGCAGCGTAAATATAATTATTCGTTTCTCTTTAAAAAAATGTTATATTATATACATTTTTTCTACTTATAACATTCAGCAGGAAATTTCCAACAGCCAAAAATTTTAAATTCTTCTCAAATAACTAATAACTGATAATAATTGAAAATAAGTTTATTCAAGAAAAATAAAAGAAGTGCTCCTCTTTTTCAAGTTTCAATTTCGCGAGCGAAGAGAGCCGGGGGTTGAAGAACGAAGCGACCAGGTATTATATACATTTTTTGCTACTTATATCACTGAGCAGGAAATTTCCAACAACCAAAAATTTTAAATTCTGTTCAAATAACTAAAAACTGATAATCTTCTTTTTCACGTTTCAATTTCGCGAGCGAAGTGAGCAGGGGGGCGGAGCCCCCTAGTATCTCATAAAACAAAAAGTTTTTCATACTATGACAAAATTTTTGCCCGACTGGTCCTATGACAGCTATCTGATATAGTGCACCGATTTTAACCAACTTTGGTCAGGATGTATAAGACCATGTTAAATGCATATTGTATCTGTTTGGTTGAGATATCTCAAAAACCCAAATGGTTTTTCGTACTAAACCGTGATATTCGACCGATAGAAAAATGTGTATTGTGGAGATCGGCTGTGAGAATAGTGTCACTTGACAAAATATTAAATGAAATGTAATGATGCCTTGGCAGTTCGGTCAGAGCAAGATGTATTTACAATAAGGTGACTTATTCGTTGACAGATAGTAATCTAAAATATGTTGATATGCTCTTTCAACTTTCAGAGAGATAGGAGCGAGAGAGAGATAGCAAACATGAAGTTTGCCTCCCAACTGTCAAAATAGCTTACTCAAAAGAGTGCAACAGTGTTGAACAAGTCAACTAGTTGTTAATACATCTTGGGTCAGATCATCAGAGCTAGGCAGTGCTAACCGGTTAATAAAGAGACATATAAACCAGGGTATTACAAGTGGCAACGAGGATTAAAAAAATAATTTAAATATTTTTTTTATTGTTATTAAATATTAAGTATGCTAACAGCAAGTGTTGGTCGGCAAGAAAAAAAAATAATGATAGTTGACAAAGGTCAGCTGAACTGAGAAAAGAAAAAAATTTGACAACTATCAATGAAAAATAAAAAAAAAGTGTATGTTTCAAACAGACCGATTCCTCACAAAGAAAGGTGAGGTGTATGTTTCAAGAAGGCTGCTTTTGGGCATTTTCAAACTCGCGCACGGGTCATTCGTACACATTCAAAGTAAAAAAACGGAAAAAGGGAAACGGTTTTTTTCTGATGAAGGGCTTAACATTAGCTCTTTCATTGGTGCAAAGATTGATTTTGGGTAATTTTTCATTTTTAATATAATAGAAAAAATTTAAGTGATTCGCACGGGACACGAAATGGAAGTGACTTGTGAGGTCAACCAATTCAAACGCCAATTTCAGCGAATCCAGAGGCAATATTTATATTTATATATTTAATGCAACTTATTTTAAACTCTTGTGCATTGATGCCTCTTAAAAATGGTTATGATTTTTTTTAAAAGATTACTTGGACTTTTTTTTTATTTCAATTAGATGCAAATTCGCACGGGAAATCGCGCACGGGACATTTTTTACCATCGCAATTTTGATGTTTTTGTTTACTTCGTATGAATTACATTTTAACTTTTTAAGTCCCTAAGATGCTTAATTAATAGAACTAAAGTGTATTCTTGCATTTTCATTAAGTTTTTGTTTCTAAAAGAAAGATATCGTCAAAAAATTAGTATAATACAATCTCTCCATTTTGGAAGTCAACTTTTGACAAAACAGGAAAAAATACGAAAAAACTTAATTTTTTCAAAAATACGGTCGATATGCTCAAACTAATGATCTAATGAATGTGTAAAATGATTAAACAAGTAACTTGAAAATGTTTCTGCAAGAAAATTTCACAAGATGTGAGTTTTTGATAAATTTTACGTTTTTGGCTGCGGTGGACCTTTCTGTGGAAATGCCCATATGCTAAAATGGCGAACAGCAGTTAAAGACTGGGATTTGAATAGGGTAGCTAACAACTCCAAGATTTGACCTTGTGGAGGTAGGTTGACTTAACAAAGAGGCCCTACGGAGGAAAGTTGACTACTTCGTGCGTGTAGTAACTGATACTACGCAGTGGATTGTTACCGTACGCGGTAGGTTATTGACAATGAACTATGGCAAAAAGTCCGATATTTTGGCATAAAGTCCAATTATTTGGAGTTCGAAATCTTAAAATTTTTTTGATTTTCTAAATCTTAATACTCAGGAGAGAACAGAAATTGTTTTTTTTAGATTTATCGGGACTACTCTTAATGTTTGAGGCTCGATCAAAGTCAGCTGATTTTGAGTTGCCACGTGAAGTGAAAAAGAGCGGAAATTTACTTGCAACTGTAAATACAAAAAATGTTAATCAAGGAATCTTTAATAAGTTGTTAGAAGAGATGTTTAATATTGTTGTTTAGTTTTTCAACTTTGCAATGTGTTGTTCACGTGAAATTTTAACTTAAAATTAACAAATTGATTCAAGTTCTGTGGAGTATTACTCTTGCATAGTGAAGAGTGTAGATAAGTTTCAGTTGAATTGTGATTAACTGTACCTTCTAGAATCAGATGTCATATATAACATTTGTCCGTTTTTGCCCCTTTTCTTAAAAAACCACGTGTTGCAGATGTACATTTGTGATAAAAAATCGGATTTTTTCAAAGTTTTTATGGGAGGGGGTGAAGACAAGGTCAAATAAAAAAACCAAAATTAGTATAAATTCTTCTTTAATTTAACAAACAAATATCCTAAATTTCAAGTGTTTTTAGATTTGTAGATGTTGATGTAGATTTTTTTTTAGACCCCGTACTTAAACAAAGTACAGGGGTCTATTGGGTGTGTTTTAACGAAAATGTGCGTAACAGGCGGAAGGAGGCGGGGCAGACCCTATAAAGTATATATATTCTTGATCAGCATCAATAGCCAAGTCGTTATAATAAGTATAAGGGTATATTGTGTTCGTTGGAATGTGCGTAACAGGCAGAAGGAGGCTTCTCCGACCACATAAAGTATATATATTCTTGATCAGCATCAATAGCCGAGTCGATATAGCCATGTGTGTCTGTCCGTCTGTCCGTCCGTGTGAGCGCCTAGATCTCAGAGACCATAAGAGATAGAGATACCAAACTTTCACTAAAAGACTTCTATATACCCCACGCAGATCAAGTTTGTTTCAAATTTAAGCCACGCCCACCTCCGCCCCCGCAAATTGCGAAAAACCGTCTAAACAAAGAAATCTCAGAGACTATAAGAGATAGAGTAACCAAATTTGGCACACAGATTTCTATATACCCAGCGCAGATCAAGTTTGTTTCAAATTTTGGCCACGCCCCCCTCCGCCCTCGCAAATCGCGAAAAGCTACCACACCCACAGTTTTTAAGATAATATAGTTTTTCATGTAGTCACTGATATCTTTTATTATTATTTATTATCCCACTGAATCGCAACACGATCGGACAAGTAGAACAGCAGTTATTGTCTGAAAATGATTCTTTAAGCAATCATGGCAATACATGCCCCCTAGAGTATGCAATAGATTTTGTATTGTTAGAAAATTTTCTTTTAAGTACTTTTATATGTAGTGAAATAAGTAACGGGTATCCTATAGTCGGGATCTCGACTATAGCCTTTCCCACTTGTTTAATTCAATAATTTTGCTTTGACATTCAATTTGTATTTATTAATTTTATGATAACATGGAGTACTGTAAAACCAATATGGCAATTTGGCATCTTGTACACAACACCATGTATGGCTCAATTGGTTGAGCCACCGAAGTTTTAAGCTTTCTTTAAAATTAGGTCGTGGGTTCGATTCCCGGCTCCTCCATCAATTTTTTTTTTTTATTTGTTAAATTTTTTTTTTTTTTTTTTTGTTATTTTTATAATTTTGTTTTGTCATGTACATTAACATTTTAAACACAAATATATATGTGTCTTTTCTTAACAAAAACTCGGAAATGAACATTTCGCTTGGAAAAAATCAAGTCTATAAGATATGTATCTTAACCAAACTAACAGCATTTGCATGTAGGTTATTTTATTAATTCATGACCGAAGTTGGTGCAAATCGGACAACTATATCATAGAGCTCCCATAGGAGGAATCGGACGAAAATCAAGTTTAAGTATGAAAAACTTTCTTGTTGTAGAAGATATCGTTACCAAACTTTTACCATATGCTTTTAAATTAGTCTTGTATACCCTTAGCGAAGTTGGTTTAAATCGGACCACTATATCATATAGCTGTAATAGGACCGATCGGTCGAAAATGAGGTTTTAGTATGAAAAACTTTTTTGTTCAATGAGATATCGTAACCAACCTGATATAATATGCATTTGAGTTAGTGTTATACATCCTTACCGAAGAATATAGCGGTCATAGGACAGATCGTTCGAAAATCAAGTCTTAGTATTGTAAGTGAATCTTTTTTTACCATAGTAAGTACGGGGTCTCCGACAGTCGAGCATGCTCGACTGTAGCACCGCGAGCGAAGCGAGCAGGGGGTGGAGCCGCCTAGTTTTTTATATTTTTATATTTTACTTAATTTCGTTCGTCACGAAATGGGATATCAGAAATTTTTGGGCTAGAATATGCTTTCGTCACTAGACTTTTACCTCGTGTAGTATTATACCCACAAATAAACCTCTACACGAGGTAAAACTCTTTTATTTGTTGAATTTCTTTCAAACTTAAAATAAAATTTTTTTTTAATAATAATAAAGAGAAATAGACCATATAAACTTAATATGCGTTGCAGAAAGACGCAAGCCCGAGTTCTTACATAAAAATTATACGGTCTGGCAACGCTGTGTTTTCTTCACCGCAAAACAAGACTTTCTGGCAACACCTGTTGTTTATGCCGCGTAAGTTGTATGATACGTAGGTTTGCTGCTATGACACCTTATTGCCGCTGTCAGCTTTCAACTTTATGTAATATGTATATTTAAACTTAAATTTTTACATAAATGTGTGATATACCAAAAAACACGGAATTTTATTGGCTATAACATATTTAAGTTTAATAAAGAGAAATGCGTCAATTTTTTGAAAATAGCCAAAATGTAATTATTTCACCTGTAAAATGTTACCTGCGTAATTTAGAAAAAAAGTTTAAAGGCACGACTAAAAGCGCTCAATCACACCTTTTTAACGAAATATAAAACATATCTGTAGCTTTTACGATTTGGAAATTGCGTGGGCTTCAATTTAAGCGGGGAACAGCGTTTTCCCGCTAAACTAGCGGGAAATTCAAAAAGTCGTAAAACAAACATTTGTAGATTTGTGAAGCAGAATAATTTCTCATCATTACTTCTAAGGTTTTTGTAGCGCTTTGACTTTTCATCTCATTTTGAGAAGTCCATTAAAAATTCCAAATTTAATTATCTTTTGAACTAGCTATCGGATTTGGGTGATTGAGGTATCAATCGACGCGTATTTTTGGTTAAAATTTTTAAAAAATAAAACTTTTTTTTTTTTAAATGCCCCAACGGCCCCATTAGCTGCGACCGTTTAAATTTCCTCCCATTTACACCCCCGTATATCGTGAACCAGGGGAGTTAGAAAAGTTCGAGCGGTGTATAACTCGATCTGATCGGACAGTCATTGCAAATTTTCCAAATTAGCTGTATATATAGCTAGTCATCTTTCACCCTTCGTGCTGCTTTCGTCACTGGAGCGATCTGCCGTCCGCAGTGATGTAAGATTGGCGGAACAAGGGTGCCTTTCATAATCCACTCAGGCTGTCGTTTTAATATGGTCAGTGAGTCAGACTGGGATCAACTTAAGATAAGGAAGGCAACTATTTTTAACGAACGCTCAGTAACCCATAGCCTATTTAGAGCGTATGCTTCTAACAAGCCACTAGAGGTCATAGCTGTATTCGAGGCACCCCCATATCAGTTGGGAAACTGAAAGAAAGGGTGGCGACATTTTATGTAATCCGAGGCGGAAAGCGGTCGTTACTGGGACGCGAGACGACCATGAAACTAAAAGTTCTGAAACTAGGGCTTGAAATTGATATGATTGAGGTTGGAAAACCATATCCAAAGCGGAAAAATGTATCGATGAAATTGGCCATCGATGCCATGGTAAAACCAATACAACAGCCCATAAGACATACCCCAATTGGAACAGAAGGTACAAGAACGAATTGACAAACTCCTTAGCCAAGATATCATAGAACCTGTAATGGGACATAGTCCTTGGATTTCCCCGATGGTCGTACGTTTAAAGAAGGTGGTGACATTCGGTATAGACATGCGTCAAGCAAATGGGGCAATTCTGAGGGAAAATTACACGTTACCAACATTTGAAAATTGTATCCCAGCCTGTTTTTTCCGCCTTGATTTTAAGGACGCTTATCATCAGCTGGAACTACATGAGTCCAGTAGGGAGATAACGACGTTCATTACGCCAAAAGGGTTATTCCGATATAAACGACTAATGTTTGGCGTATGATCGGCACCAGTAATATTTTAACGCAAATTGGAGGAGTTGCTAGCACCCTGTGCCAACACAATGAATTATCTGGATGATGTTATCGTTTTTGGGAAGTCGGAAAAGAGTACGATGAAGCCGTCAGAGCAGTATGCAAAAGGCTTAAAGAAAACGATGTGCAATTAAATGATGCCAAGTGTTTGTGGAAAGCGAAAGAATTGAAATTTCCAGGACATATTCTGTCCAACCAAGGAATTCGAATAGACCCGGAGAAAGGACAATTCGCGCTTTTCGCAAGCCATAGACAAAAGAAGAGACAAGGAGTTTTCTGGGACTGGTCACATATGTGGTAAAATTTATTCATGATTTAGTTGATCGGACAGAACCAATGAGAAGGCTTGTCAAGAAAGTCGTTAAATTCGGATGGGGTCCAAAGGCAGATGAAGCTTTTGAGGGTCTCAAGATACAACTGGCACATATAAAGGAGCTTTCGTTTTTTAGCCCAAAGGCGAAAACAACACTAATTGCAAATGCCAGCCCTGTGGCACTTGGAGCAGTATTGGTTCAGCTCACCGGGACAAATGATCCCAACATAATATCGTTCGCGAGCAAGAGTCTCTCCGATGTTAAGTAAAAATATTCTCAAACAGTGTAATAAGGTTTCGCATTGGTGTGGGCTGTCGAAAAGTTTTACTTCAATTTAATTGAAATGGAGTTCGAGTCAGTAACGGACCACAAGCGGCTGGAGTCCATTTTCAAGCCCACATCAAAGCCCCCTGCACGTATCGAGAGAAGGCTACATCGTTTACAAGCCTACAAGTTCAAGGTAGTTCCGTCTCGAATTGTCAACAATTGGAAAAATTTTGTTACGCGGATGCCGGATAGTTATTCCAAAACTACTACGTAAAAAAGTTCTTAAATTAGCACACGAGTGTCATCTGGGAGAGTCCCAATAAAACGAAGGTTGAGAACTAAGGTATGGTGGCCACTGATGGACCGTGAAACAGAAAAAGCCGTCAAAACTTGCCAGGATTGTCCAATGGTGTCGCAAGCGGAAAAGCCCGCTCCAATGGATAGCACAAAGTTTCCAACCGGCCCTGGATATCTTCAGCTACAGGACCACTTCCTAATGTAGAACATTTGTTAGTTATCATTGACTATTACTCCAGATACATGGAATATAAGCTTTTACGTTCAATTACATCGACAACCATAATCGAAGCAATGAAGGAAATTTTCAGCAGACTCGGTTTTCCCAAGCAATTGAGGACGGATAACGGCAGGCAGTTTGTCAGCACGGAATTCAATCAGAGGAATTAAAAATCTCACTACACCACCCTACTGGCCAAAAGCTAACGGAGTTGTGGAACGTATGAATAGAACGATAGTAAAAAGGCTAAAGATCGCACACGCAAACAAGAAAAAATACAAAGAGGCAGTGCAGGATTTTGCCATGATGTATAACGTGACCCCACACAGCGTAACCGGCTCACTTCCAACGGAGCTAATGTTTAAAAGGGTGATCATGGACAGCATTCCGGGTATCCAAGACGTCCTGGGAGAATATCTGGATTCTTCTGAGAGGGACAATGACCTGATTCAAATACAAAAAGGGAAGAATCAAGTCGGAATAAATCGAGGGGCAAAGGAATGCACCATAGAAGTAGGAGACAGGGTCATCATCAAAAACTCAGTCTTCCCAGGCAAATTGACTGCAAACTTTGACACCACAGAGTACACAGTCGTCGACAGAGCGGGAAACATCGTGCAAGTGTCAGATGGAACGAAGACGATAACGAGGAGCGTCGCTCATCTAAAAAAGATTACAGAAAAGCAGTAATATACAGGGGTGCTACAGAAATTGAATCCCTTTTCTCTGATTGAAAAGTATGGTATAGCGGGCCCTGGCATCAAAAGTCTAATTCAGACTAGGTGGCAGCATCGGATGCCAGCGGATTGAGAGCAGATTCGTTTCGCCCAAAGTTATTTTGGGTATTGTTCTGAAGCACAGTGGAATGAAATTCAAGCGGAAGTGATTTTTGTGGCACCCCTGATAGAAAAAAAGGGAGATGTGGAGGTCGGCTGTGAGAACAGTGTCACTTGACAAGACATTAAATAAAATGGAATGTTGCCTTGGCAGTTCGGTCAGAGCATCAGAGCTAGGCGGAGCTAACCGATTAATAAAGAGACATATTAGACCTATAAACCAGGATATTACATATATATTCAGTTAACCCCTCATCCAAAATTTATGTATCATATTCCAACAAACGCAAAGAGAAAAAAAAAGAGTTTAAGGGTACGCCAAACAGCCCTCAAACTCACCTTTCCAATGATATATAGGTCACATCTGTAGATTCTATGGATTGCCCACTATTGGTTTCAATTTTAGCGCAATTTAGCGCTATCCCGCTTAACACCCCCGTCTTGCATGACTCAGGTGAATTACAAAAAGTTTTAGTATGCCATTTTGTAAGTTTTTTTTGTAAACCTTACGATCTGATCAGACACTCATAGCATATTTTCCATATTATCTGTACATATTGCTAGTCGCCATTCGCACACTTCGTGCTGCTTTCGTGACTTGCACGAACTGCCGTCCGCAGTGAAAAGCGATAAAACTTTGTTATTTTATTATCATTATTATTTTCGTGCTTTCGTGTCTCAAAGTTAGGCATGAGCACGGCCCAGGCCGAAATTAGATTTTTATGTCCGACACGACTATGATCATGGTCCACGAGGACCGACACGGCCCGTGTCCACCTCTAATGTGAAAATTGTGGTGTGTCTAAAATACATGCTTTAAAAACTGACCCAGTCGTCAGTATATTTCAATCAAAGTAAATAACACATTTAGTATTCTTGTTTTTTTTTTTGCTCGTTTAATTTTTGATTATCTAATGTAATTACTTAATTTATCTTATATTACATACAAATACATATATATATTTTTACATATATAGGAGTATTTAGACTTATGTACTAATTGCTTATCTTCGGCTTGCTATTTGGGGTATATTGGAGTAAGGTATATTATATATGTATATGAGTATTTGAATTTCCGTATATGCATAATTGTATATGGGACATATAAGTGTCACATATAGTAATGCAAATTTTTGTATATATATATATTTAAATTTTTTGTTGTTTTATATAAATATATTTATTTTAGAGAACTAAAGAGAAAAGCTTAGCACAACATTTTTTTGAATGAAGAAAGCTACATTTGTAATCCGCAACAATTCGTAACATTTCGTTTTATTTATGCCGAAACATTGTGGCTCGGCTGTAGAAGGAAATACTTTATTTTTGTTATGGTTTTGTTGGTAATCGAAACCTTTCGATATATAACAGGTTTTTATTGGAACCATTATTGCCAGCCTATTTTCATGTTCGACAAGAAAAATAAACAAAACATTGTTTTGCATGATTTGCCTGGTTAGTAATTGTTCTTGTAAGTTTTTTTTTGTATGTGTTAAATGCCTTCGTAGTTACTTTGAGCTAGCAGATTTAAGTATGTGCTATGTGTGTTTATGTGTATTAGTGTAAATATTTTAGATACATTTCGAAGTTGCCTAGGGCTAAGCCTTCACATCTTCAATATGTTGCATATATTTCTTCGTTTGCTTCTCGCCCCGCATTTCCCTCCCTGAAGTGTGGCACTAGAATTGCGTGACAATTGAATCATGTTAATTGCCTGATACATCTGCTGCATCCTTTGCTGCTACTGCTGCTGTTGCAGCTGGTCACCCGCAGGCTTTGTCTCTGACGCTGTTGTTGCTCCTTTTGCGATGTTTCATCCCGCATTGGCAGTTTACAGGGCTTTGTAATCGCCACTAGATGCGACACTAATTGCCTGGCCAGCGACCAGCTGAGTAGGGTCAGCATCGTTGCTGTTGCACCACTGAGTGCCACAGCTTGGCTACTGCTCGAGCTGGCACCTCGCCATGCGGCACCGCCTTCCTCTAAACCTTCGGCGCCATCTTCTTCTTCGCCTGAGGATACAAAATGAAAGAACAAGTCTAGCACGAAATAGAAAAATGCAGGCCATATACTCATTGTTGTTTTTGCTGTTGTTGTCTTTTGTCTCCGCTCTGCAGCGAATCTTTGTGTATGTGAAAGCTAATTGGACTTTCCAACTTACCCTGCAGCTGCGTCAGGTAACTGTTCTTCTTGTTGTGGAATTGGTCATCCTCGTGCAGCGTATACTGGTCGTATACTTCATCGGGTTTCACGTGATTGCCGCTGGTACTACCGCCACCATATTTGCCCAATAGATCCGCTTCCAAAATAGTCTTTTCCGTAGTCTTCCAGTATACATCATGCAGTTGGGCGCTGCAGCGAAGCTTCATATAGAATGATACATATCAATCACTTTTCCATAATCAGGGTGGCAATTAAACTCACCTTCAGTTTGCCATTGTCAAAGTGCTGATCGGTCACCACAAAATGAATTCCCACAATTGCGGTTTCCATTTCGCTTCGTGTATCCCTTAGAATTTTATGATGACGAACATGTGCGGGATTCACCTGTGGACGAAATAATAAAACGATTTTACAATAAAATGTAAAAAATTGTTATATGTATTACTTAATTTAATTAAGTTAATTATTAAGCAACATAAAAAATAGAAACAATGGGGATCAACCAACTGCTCGCTTAAGTAGGCAATTAAATAAAAAATAGAAAAAAACTTAGTAACATAAAATTATGTTAATTTCCATTATATTATGTTAAAAGAACATTTTTATTACATTGATATAACCTTTCCTCTATAAATTATATGTATTACTAGGAAGCTCTGCAGCCTACTCGCTTCGCTCGCGGAATTTAAGCGTTATAATAAGTTGGGCTTATACATCCTACCCGAAATTTGTGCACATCGGAGTTTTAGTATTAAAAACATTTTTGATTAATAAGAAATCGTAACCAAAATGAAATAGAAATTCAAAAATTTGCATAGACGAAGAAAAAAGTGTACTAGATATTTGCTGAAAATTTCATTCCGATCGGTAAGTAAATAGCCAAGATATTCAAGTTATAAATTTTGCTGTTTCGATGATGGAGCGTTGGCAGTTATTAAAATTTGAGTAACTTGATAACATGAAAATTGAGTTAACATATTATATAACAAATTGGCGTCTGATCAGTCATGGGCTTCTGTGGCGTAGTGTGATGAGTCGCAGCGCTAAGGATATGGTCGGTCGTGAGTTTCGAACCCTGCAAGTGACGTGTGTTTTTTAATTCAATAATTTTGCTTTGACATTCAATTTGTATTTATTAATTTTATGATAACATGGAGTACTGTAAAACCAATATGGCAATTTGGCATCTTGTACACAACACCGTGTATGGCTCAATTGGTTGAGCCACCGAAGATTTAAGCTTTCTTTAAACTTAGGTCGTGGGTTCGATTCCCGGCTTCACCGTCAATTTATTTCATTTTTTTATTTTATAGTATTTGTTAAAACTTTTTGTTTTTTTGATAATATTGTTTTGCCATGTACATTAACATTTTAAATACACATATATGTGTTTTATACATATGCATGTGTGTTTTTTTTTAACAAAAACTCGGAAATGAACATTTCGCTTGGAAAAAATGTATCTTAACCAAACTAACAGCATTTGCATGTGGGTTATTCTTTTAATTCATGACCGAAGTACGTGCAAATCGGACAACTATATCATAGAGCTCCCATAGGAGGAATCGGACGAAAATCAAGTTTAAGTATGAAAAACTTTCTTGTTGTAGAAGATATCGTTACCAAACTTTTACCATATGCTTTTAAATTAGTCTTGTATACCCTTATCGAGGTTGGTTTAAATCGGACCACTATATCATAAAGCTGTAATAGGTCCGATCGGTCGAAAATGAGGTTTTAGTATGAAAAACTTTTTTGTTCAATGAGATATCGTAACCAAACTGATATAATATGCATTTGAGTAAGTGTTATACATCCTTACCGAAGTTGGACCAAATCGTTACACTATATAATATATCGGTCATAGGACAGATCGTGCGAAAATCAAATCTTAGTATTGTAAGTGAAACATGTTTAACCATAGTAAGTACGGGGTCTCCGACAGTCGAGTATGCTCGACTGTAGCACCGCGAGCGAAGCGAGCAGGGGGCGGAGCCCCCTATTTTTCTTTGACACTGTTTTTTTTTTAATTTTTAAGATATGATTTATTTTCTATATGATATAGTAGTCCACCGTCGGCTACAATGCCAGAAACTTACAACCACTTAAAACTAATTATGGCCTGAAAATATTGAAAAACAAGCGGAAAAGACTATAGTCGAGATCCCGACCATGGGATACCTTTTACTTATTTTAATTTTATTAAAAAACTTTTTAGAAATTACTATCTAAACATGAAAGAGCTTGGACTTTTCCTTCGTGCAAATGCAATTGATGTAATGTTAATAACCAGGATACGACCAATATTACGCTAATCATCCCAGTGAAACCTCGAAAGGTCGATCTGCTGTTTTTATACGATTATCTATTGCTCATACTCAGAATGAACCTATGTCATGAATTGGCTTGGGCGACAGATTCATCGCAGGCGGTGATTTTAACGCAAAGCATTCATGGTGGGGTAACATAAGATAATGCTCTGGAGGGAAGCAATTACAAGAGGCCATCATCAGCAACACATGCGAAATCCTTGCCACTGGCGAGCCAACGTTTTTCTCATACAACACTCGGCTTACACCCTCTGCTCTGGACTTTTTATACCCGTTACATATAAAAAATAAGTATAAGGGTATATTGTGTTCGTTGGAATGTATGTAACAGGGAGAAGGAGGCATATCCGACCCTATAAAGTATATATATTCTTGATCAGCATCAACAGCCGAGTCTGTTCCATGTGTGTCTGTCCGTCTGTCCGTATGAACAAAAGGATCTCAGAGAGTATAAGAGATAGAGTAACCAAATTTGGCACACAGATTTCTATATACCCAGTGCAGATCAAGTTGGTTTCAAATTTTGGCCACGCCCCCCTCCACCCTCGCAAATCGCGAAAAACCGTTCGTTGGTCTGTATAAACAAAGGAATCTCAGAGACTATAATAGATAAAGAAACCAAAGATTTCTATATACCTCACGCAGATCAAGTTTGTTTCAAATTTAAGCCACGCCCCCCTCCGCCCCCACAAATCGCGAAAAGCTACCACACCCACAGTTTTTAAGATAATATAGTTTTTCTTGTAGTCACTGATATCTATTATTATTATTTATTATCCCACTGAATCGCAACACGATCGGACAAGTAGAACAGTAGTTATTGTCTGAAAATGATTCTTTAGGCAATACATGGCAATACATGCCCCCTAGAGTATGCAATAGATTTTGTATTGTTAGAAAATTTTCTTTAAAGTACTTTTATATGTAGTGAAATAAGTAACGGGTATCCTATAGTCGGGATATCGACTATAGCCTTTCCCACTTGTTTTTATTGTCAATGGGATCGCTTTAAATCAACTTTCAGTTGAAATTAAGTGTGAGCTCTCTTCAGATCACCTGCCAATTCTAGCAACACTACGTCAATCTCCACAACTTAAAGCCAAAATCAATACATTCTCCCACGCGGCTCTAGTGTTGAAGTTGTTAAAGCCGAACTTGAAAGAAGAATCAACCCTAACACGAAAATAAACTGCCCAGATGACTTAGAAAATGCAATCTCAATCTTTATGAGAAACATATTACATATTACTACTCCGGTAAATCAATGCTTACCAAGTCAACGTCGACAAGCTACTCTTCCACCAAGTTCCGATACTGAAAAGAAGAGTCAGAAAAGAATATGCAAGAACGGGTGATATTCGTATACATCAAATCTACTTAAGATTATCAAACCGTTTGCAAAAGGTTCTTGCAAAAGTCAAGCAAAGAAAAATTAAAGACATTTTAGAGAGTCCAGGTGCGGATGAATCTTTCAACTATACTCTCTGGACGCTCTCAAATGTCCTTGTCAGCAAAGCCAGTAACACTGCAAGAGGTGATGCAGCAAGTCAAGAAACTGAAGGTCAAAAAATCCCCTGGTGAGGATCTTCTGGATAACAAGCCCTGCTGTTTGCAGTTCTGCTCCTCAACAGCATTCTTAGAATGGGTCACTTCCCAACCAGCTGGAAAACCGCACTGATCACCATGGACCAAAACCAGAGAAACAACACACGGAAGTTGATGGATACAGACCAATTAGTCTGCTTTCCGCGCTAGGAAAAATGACGGAAAGGGTGATTCTCAACCGTATTCTGCAGCTCGATCCCGTGACTCAAAGAATTCCAAAGTGGCAGTTTGGATTCAGACAAGGTCACGGCACGCCGGAGCAACTTCATCGTGTGGTCAATTTAGCTCTAGATGCAATGCAGCAAAAAATGTATTCAGTAGCTGTGTTCATGGACATTCAGCAAGCTTTTGACAGGGTGTGGCATGATGGCCTCCTCTTTAAACTCAAGAACATCCTATCGCCGCAGCTATTCCAACTTGTTAATTTCTTTCTCAAAGACAGAAGCTTCAGAGTAGTTGTCGACGGCGCAAAATCTTCGAAGCGTCCAATCTGCGCAGGCATCCCTCAAGGCAGCGTTCTTGGCCCTACGCTATACACCCTGTTTAAAGCCGATATGCCGACCTCAAGCGTTATAACTGGATTAGACGAGGACGATGTGCAGATAGCAGCCTACGTGGATGACACTGCTGTGTTGACCAGAAATCCAAGCATTTTTCTAGCTACGGAAGCCTTGCAGCAATACGTGTGCAGCTTTGAGAAATGGGCTTCGAAATGGAATATAGGCTTTGCTACAAGGACATTGTCGTGCAGAGGCATTACGATGCTGGGCTCCAGCTTTACGCACAAGAGCTCCCACAAATATTTAGGTGTTGTACTGGACAGGGAACTCAATTTCCAAGCACATACAACAATGGTCCGACAATCGGTAATGGCAAAGGCCAAAAAAATGGTTACTGGCTCCCAGACATAGCTGTCATTGTACAACAAAGTCACTATTTATAAATCCATATTAAGCCCCATATGGAAATATGCACTTCAAATTTACGGCATTGCGGCAAAAACAAACTTAAGCAAAATTAGAGTTGCCCAATCAAAAATCGTAAGGCGAATATGCAACGCACCATGGTACATGCGAAATAGGGACATCGAAAGAGACTTAAAGGTTCCTAAAGTGGGCGATGTTATGCAACTACAGGCATCGAATTACCTTCAACGCCTTGGTGATCATCCTTAACGCGCTAGCCATACGACTAACTACCAAGCCCAGAAAGAGAAAACTCAAAAGGTGCCATCCATTGGATCTCTCTACTAGGTTCCTTCATTAATTTGTAAATGCTGTAAATAATATACTGTAAATAATATAATTTTATATATGCATCACCTGTGATCAAATGTTCCTTCCCTTAAATTTAAAACTAGATTAAGTTGCCACTAATGGTAGCAGGAAACCAGTTTAAATAAAATATACAAATTTTTTAATAACAAAAAAAAAAAAAGAAATTACTTCCTAATAAAAACTACTGCATATTTTTAGGTATAGAGTTAAATTAATTATTATGAACTTTGGTTAGCTATTACTGCCTTTCTACTTGTCCGATCCTGCTGCGGTTAACTGAGCTAATCGATAATATTAATAAATAATATTTATTTCCCTATCCATGTATATTTTATATCCATAAGAGGGCGTATAAAAAATTTAAAACAAACTTGACCTACGTGGGGTCTATTGAAATCTGTGTGACAAATTTGGTATTTCTAACTCTTATAGTCTTTAAGATCTTGGCGCAAGACGGAAGGACAGACAGACAGACACACATGGCTATGTCGACTCGGCTGTTGATGCTGATCAAGAATATACATACTTTATGCCTCCTTCTCCCTGTTACATACAATCCAACGAACACAATATTTACTTATTTTTACTTATTTTTTATTTCTATATGATATAATTGTCCGATTACTAGTATAATAATAACATACCAAGCATGCAAACAAGCATGGAAAAATTCCACATTAAGGCCTGTTCTAAAAATTGTATCAGCCATTGCTACCAATCCATTTATTTGATCTAGGATTATTGTAAAAAAATGTGGGTGTGCTGGTTTTTTCGAGATTTTCTGGAGCGCGAAAGGGGAAGTGATCGTGTTTAAATATTAAAACAATTTTGATCTGCGTGCGGCTTTAGAAGTCTGCATAACATATTCTAGTTCTTTTATTCTCTAAAATCTAGGCACTCACACGATCGTGTTTGCATATGCATATAACAATAACCATAAAAGTTGTGAAATATCACACGAGTAGTCACTTAATTATGCACAGAACTGTGACTTTTTAACGTATCCACAAAGCATCAGCAACTGCAGTGCAATCAGTGCAAATTGAGATGGTAAATTAGTTAAGCAAACCAAAAAGGTCAAACAAAAAAAATAATCATTTCACATTGCTCATACTCAAAACACCACTCCACTTTCTCCGCACAATTTGTGATTGTAAGAGTAACGCCGAAAATGTTGACTGAAAACAACGAAAATGTGTACGCCACAGAGAATAATTTGCCATAGCATTTTACACATTTTCATGCCCCGTGCGTGCATAAAACTGCGCCAAATTATTAGGGATGAGAGTCAAAACAGATGCGGATCTGAGCGGTGTGCATGTGTGGGTGCTTCTGTGGTAATTACATAGCTCATGCCACACTTCTCACGTTGCGCCCTCACAAGCACTGACAGACACACGCATAAATTACGCTCAGATGCCGTTTAAAAACAAGAAAATTGTGTTTGCATAATTTTCATTGGCCTCACCTCTTCATTATTCACTGTCCATGTGAGATTCGCCGCCGGCCGTGAGTGTCGCGATGTGCAATTGCCCCGCAATATGTCGCCGACCCGATATCGTTGCCGTATTCCGGTTATGTATGGTGCATTGTGGGGCGTCTCTATAAATGTAACAGAAATATGAAAGCGAGTTAGTTACAGACTTTTAGGACCCTGTGCCCAAAATGATGCATGCGTGGCAGATTTTAAGGGCGTTGGCAGGAGGGCTATCAAATTTTTGTTTCCCAAATAGGCCCATCACACCACATCATTTATAGTAAATAAATGATATAGTGATGTCGAAGATATAAGAAGCTATGTATTTTTAGGAAAACATAAATCGACTGCCATAATTTAATTTAAAAAATGAACAATATTATTTATTAGTAGGGGGCTCCGCCCCCTCTTCGCTTCGCTCGCCAACCCCCGGCTCGCTTCGGTCGCAAAACTGAAGCGAGAAAAAAAAGCTTCTAATAATTTTCTTGAATAAACTTATTTAATGCAAAAATAAATTAGTGTACTATTTCAATGGTTTGGACACTTGATAATTCGGACAACCTGATTATTCGGACACTCAATTTTTATCTATAAAATATTCTGAAGCCCGGGCACCACACAGGTTTGTTGATTCGAAAATCCGATCACATTAACGTGTTTGTATGTAAGAAAAAAATAAATAAATAAATAAAAATAAATAATGGAAGCGAAAATATGTGCAAGAGAAGGCAATTCAACTGCAGTTTTTGTAATTTGAGAAAAAAAGGTACTCAACCCGCTGGCTGACTAAACGCTGCAATATGTAAATCAAAATAAACGCGAACTATGACCACGATTTTGACGCACTTGCTTATCTACCGATGAAATTGTAATCACTTTGCTGTCCCAAAATATCTAACTTGTATCTTGAGCCGTTTGGACTGTACAAAGATACATGAGTGAGTGAGTGAGTGAATGAATGTACAGGTCAAAGAATTTTATATATACAGATTGGTATATCTGTTAAAAAAAGGAGCAATTAAAAAGTATTTTAGGCAATCCCCTTCCAAATCTTTAAAAATCTCTGGTGTGGAATACTTAGTACTATATTTAAATTATGTACTAGGGCCTGTTCCAAATTCCGCAAATCGACAAGAATTGTTGCGAGAGGAATCAAAAGTAAATGCTACATAAAGCATTAAAAAAAAATCCCTAAAACAATAAACTGTAAATCAAATAACCTTGAACATTTTTAGAATCGCTTAACATCCCTACTTCAACTGCTTAAAGTTGAAGTATATTTTAAAAGAATTTTTTTATAAACATTAATGAACTATTAAATATAAAACAAAACCGGTCGGCAATGACTAAACCGAGCTGTTCTGATTTCCACTTTAATTTTTGTTATCGATACTAACTCTATTAATCGAAAGGTGCTAGAGTTACTTCAATAGATAATCAAAATTCAAACAACGAAATTTTAGTCTACTTTAGCTTTTATGTGATATATTTAACATGAAATACTTCAAAATAGTTTTAGGTAATTCTAATCGGATTAAGGAGGAAAATTAAAGATGGAATGTTTTTATTTTTGAATTCATGACAACTCTTGTTCATGTCGATCACTGCGGACGGCAGTCCGCACTAGTGACGAAAGCAGCATGAAGGATGCCAAGAGGGACTAGTAATATATGGGTGTTTCCAAAGTAACGGTCGTTACAAATTTTCGGAGATTTTTTAAATAAAATTCCAACCTAAGCAAATAGGCTACGAGGATTGCCTAATTTTACACCTTGGAAAGTTCAAGCATCAGTAGCAACCGAAAGGATTCATAAAAATACTAATTTCAATACTTTTTTTGACCATTAAAAAAGTCACGGTCGTTACCTTAGGAATGAGCTCTTTTTGATTTTCGTGAACAAACATAATTTTTTGTAAAACTTTGCACAGGATGTGATAGGTAAAAAAATCTGATTAAATTCTTTGAAATGTTTTGTTTAAGGATTGAGTTTATTTTCAAACTAAAGAAAATTAGTTAACAAAAAAAAAAAGGTTTAAAAAGGTCACGGTCGTTACATTATCAAAAATTTAACGATTTTACGCTCTTTGTATCTTTACTTCCTGGAATTTGGTAGCTTATTTCATCATTCAAATAAAAAGTTCTTGCTTTTTCTCTGTCGGCATCACAAATTTCAGGAGCTTTCTTCTTTTCAGTACAATGCAAATCGAACATTTAGTTTTATTTTTTGAGTTGTAAGAGGTCGTTTTCTGTGGAAACACCCATATACAGCTAATATGGAAAATTTGCTTGGTTTTATACATCCTGTCCAAAGTTGGTTCAATTCGGACTACTATATCATATAGCTGCCGTAGGACCGATCGGGCGAAAATCAAGTCTTAGTATGAAAAACTTTTTTGTTTTATGAGATATCTCAACCAAACTAATAGAACAAAAAACAAGTGGGAAAGTCTATAGTCGAGATCCCGACCAGAAAACGGCAAGGGTACACCCTAACAATAAGTGTACCCGAATCATATGTGCGTTTACGACACTTAGAGTGTAATCGGCACTCTAAAATAAGGGTTGTTGCCTTGTACTGATATTTTCGAACATGCTCATACGCACAAACGCAAAACGATTTCGTGCTCTTTTTCAGCATGTATACATGAGTTGAGGCTGATGAAAATGATAAAGCAAAAAAATGAGCGAAATTGAGAGCACAACACTTGAGTCAAACAATATGTGAGAGACATGTGAGTTGTTGTTATTCTTACATAAGCTTCATACATGAATACATTTTAGTTTTTGAATATGCACATATACATACATATCCCACAAAAAAAACCTTTACACGAGCTAAAAGTCTAGTGACGAAAGCAATTTTTAGCCCCAAAATTTCTGATATCCAATTGTGTGACGAGCAAAATTTAGTTAATTATAAAAATTTTAAATAAAAAATATACAAAAAAAAAACACGAAAATTGGCATTGTGTACTGTGCTCAAAAAGGGCGAGCTTCTTTGTACATAAAAATTACTTTTTGCACAGTGCCGAATACCAAATTAAATTTAATAAAAATCGTTAGAGCCGTTTTGTCAGAAATCGCCAAAATATAAGCTAAAAAACCTTATTTCACCTATAAAATGCTACCTAAGTACTTTAGAAAAAAGGTACAACAAAAAGCCCTCAAACTCACCTTTCCAATGATATATAGGACATATCTGTAGCTTCTAGGGTTTGCAAACTATAGCGTTTTCCCGCTAAACTAGCGGGAAATTCAAAAAGTCGTAGAACAATCATTTCTATATTTTTGAAAAGAAACAAATCCTCGTTAACATACGGACAAACAAACTGACTTTTCATCTTAATTTGAAAAGTCCACTAAAAATTTCAAATTTTATTATCTTTTGAACCAGTTATCGGATTTGGGTGATCGAGGTATCAATCGACGCGTATTTTTGATTCGAATTTTTTAAAAATACAAAATTGTACAAAAAGGCCCCAACGGCCCCATTAGCTGCGATCGTTTAAATTTTTCCCCTCCCACTTACACCCCCGTATCTCATGAACCAGGTGAGTTAGAAAAAGTTTTAGTATGCCATTTTGTAAGTTAGGACTCAACCTTTCGATCGGTATATAGCTTGATCTGATCGGACAGTCGTAGCAAATTTTCCAAACTAGCAGTATATATTGCTAGTCGCCTTTCGCTGCTTTCGTCACTAGAGCAGTGATATGTGAAATGAAAATAAAAAGCCATGTTTTGCTGCTTCATTGAGTGTTATATATTCATATGTACTTATGTATTTAATTTTAATGTTTACAACAAAGGCATTACATATTTTTTATGTATTTGAGATCGTTCATACAGTTAAAGGAACAGGTACTTCAGTCGTTACTAGTTTTCCTTTTGGATTAATTTTAATCTTAGACTTGTATGTTCGTAAAAAAAAAAGTAAATGCCGTCTTCAGTGACTAATATTAAAATATCAAATGCTTATAATTATTACAAGTGAATGCGACTTCAATGACTAGGTCTTACAATATGCATTAATCAATAGGCATCAATTAACAACTGAAATCAAGCGACAAAAAAACAAACCAGCGATCAATGCTCAATGCCCTGCTCATGCTTAAAAGTTGAAGACACTCGAAATCATAACTGTATCTATCGTTGCTGTTCGCACATTTGCTTTGAGTGCACTGTGCCGTCCACTTATCTGCGCATAATTTTTGGGTGTCTAATGAAATAGAATTGACGCTTACTGTTTGAGTGATTGACGAAATGCAAAAACACGAAACACGGAAAGCGATTTGTGCGTTTGGGTGTGTTATTCTTTTCTTGCTGTGTGTGAGTGCGACAAGCACTCCAAATTTATAAGTGTGATTCGGGTGCCAAAAAGTGACACCCTTGACGTTCTCTGATCCCGACCATAGGATACCCGTTATTTATTTCAATACATATAAAAGTACTTTTAAGAAATTACTTGTTTTGCTCAAAAAACTTTAATTGGCCATAACTGTCATTCTACATGTCCGATCTTGATGCGATTCAGTTCGATAACA
Organism: Drosophila phalerata; assembly: GCA_951394115.2. Taxonomy (NCBI): domain Eukaryota; kingdom Metazoa; phylum Arthropoda; class Insecta; order Diptera; family Drosophilidae; genus Drosophila; species Drosophila phalerata. The sequence goes on along the minus strand of OX596008.2, from coordinate 3,567,708 downwards.
GATAATACTCATTGATAACGTTAATTACCACAAAATGTATTTTCTTAAAAACTGTGGGTGTGGTGGTTTTTCGCGATTTGCGGGGGCGAAGGGGGGCGTGGCTTGAATTTGACACACACTTGATCTGCGTAGGGTCAATAAAAATCTGTGTGCCAAATTTGCGTGGAAGGAGGCGGGTCAAAATTTTAAAACAAACTTGACCTGCTCCAACGCCTTTGTGATCTGCGTGTGACAGTTTAGTTACTCTATCTCTTATAGTCTCTGAGATCTAGGCGCTCCCACAGACGGACAGACGGACAAGGCTATATCGACTCAGCTGTTGATGCTGATCAAGAATATATATACTTTATAGGGTCGGAGATGCCTCCTTCTCCCTGTTACATACATTTCAATGAACACAATATACCCTTATACTTATTTTTTATAAGTAACGGGTATAACAAGTTAAAGTAAGTTTAGTTAAGCTTAACAAAGTGAGAATTTTGTGAGATATTAAACATATGTATGTGCATTAGGGTAGTGTTTATTGTGCAAGCTGCTGCGAGCTTTATGTGTTTATGGCCAACATAATTTAGCTGTATTTGCAAAATTTTGCTATCATTATATCGACTTTGTGCTACCCTATGATTTAATAATATTAACTAAGTTAAATTCACAGCAACAATAACAATAAACTTACGTTATACACAGATTTGTTCACAAAAATTGTACTGTCTTCAAGCAAATATCGAACTACAATCGCGGTCAAATAAAAAATTTGTCGACAGTGCGAAATAATTTATTAATATTATTAATAATATTATTCTTGTCTTTTCTTCCATTTTCTTCCTTATTTTTTCTAATTAAATCTAACAATAAAAAAATTACATTTAACAATAAAATAAAAAAAAAAAACAAATCGGAAAGGCTATAGTCGAGATCCCGACCATAGGATACCCGTTACTTACTTCAATATATATAAAAGTAAAGAAGTTATTTGGTTTGCTCAGTAAACTTTAATTCGCATAACTGAAATTCTAATTGTCCGATCTTGATGCGATTCAGTGGGATAATAGATAATAATTAAAGATAACGTTAAATACCACAAAAAAAAAATTTTTTTTCTTAATAACTGTGGGTGTGGTGGTTTTTCGCGATTTGCGGGCCGGAGGGGGACGTGGCTTTAATTTAATATATATAAATTTGTGTGCCAAATTTGATTACTCTACCTCTTATAGTCTCTGAGATCCTTGTGTTTATACAGACGGACGAACCGTTTTTCGCGAATTACACAGAAGGGGACGTGTCAAAAATTCGGCTTTGGAGTCTGTGAGTGTGTCTGCGGTATCTGAATCTCTTATAGTTTCTGGTTGGCGATTTCACACTGGCGATCATACACAGAAAAAAAAATCCGGGATTCCGGGCTAAAATTAATCCGAGCGGTGTCAGAAGTACGGTAATCCCGGATTCTCATAAAACAAGTATGAAATTCTTAAATCAAGCCCGATTTTTCTCAACAATATTTTCATTTTAATGGCTCTGTAATATTTATTTTCAGTTAGATTAAATAATATGGGCTTCTTTTACTTTTTTAATGCCGATTTTTTAATATCGTGGCCATTTTATCTACGTATTGTCTTAATTTAGAAATTATATCCTGAATACATACTTAAAAAATTCAAGCTAAAATCAAGTTTTTTAAACTTAATTTTTAGAATGGATTTTTTTTTCTGTGTACGGACCGAAATACATGGCTATGTCGACACAGAAGGGGGCGTGTCAAAAATTCGGCTTTGGAGTCTGTGAGTGTGTCTGCGGTATCTGAATCTCTTATAGTTTCTGAGATCTAGGCGCTCACACAGGCGATCATACGGACAGAAATACATGGCTATGTCGACTTGGCTGTTGATGCTGATGCTCCTTCTAACTGTTACATACATTCCAACGAGCACAATATACACTTTTACTTATTTTTTAAGTAACGGGTATAAAAATGTTTTATGTTAGCAAGTGCTTCAAGTTTAATTTAATTAGCAACTGCTTCTGGTTTAAATAAAGAAGCAACTGCTTCAGGTGAAAAAAAAATTATGCATAGTTTAAAATCAATTCAAACCTTTTTGGATTACAAAATATTGTATGAGACAAATTATGCAAAAACGAAAATTGTGTATTTTGTTTGTTTTTGGTCGATATGACATCTTTCGCAAGCAACAATATACTTGCATAAACGAAAGAAGCATGGTTTCAAGAGAAGTTAATTTTCCATCCTCAGATGGATCAGATTGATCAGCGATTTAATCTTAATGTCGTTTTTGCGTCGCCAAAACCAGTTGAGAATTATAAGGCACAAGAATGAATTTACTTTGTTGAAAGCCTCCTAAAGTTGATTTAAACCATCTATTAAATCTCTTTGGTTAGCGACCTGTCTGCATTGGAACAGGTGACATGACATAACCAACAATATACAACACTTGCATAGAAGCATGGTGGAGCATGGAGCATGGTATGGCATGGTACAGCTGATTCAAGAGATGCCACTCCCTATCACCAGTACCATTTAGGTCGTCTCGACTGGCGATTCAAGCCTAATGTCAAATTTGCGTCGTCAGAACCAGCATTCTTATAAGGTCTAACAATACAAAAACTATTGCATACTCTAGGGCCCATGTATTGCTTTAAAAACTTTTGCCACGCCATTACTTCTGTTCTACTTGTCCGATCCTGTTGCGATTTAGTGAGACAATAGATAATTATAATAAATAACGGTTACTACCAAAACATACGTTTTATTTTAAAAATTGTGGGTGTGGTTGCTTTTCGCGATTTGTGATGGCGGAGGGGGACTTGGCTTAAATTAAAAACTATCTTGATCTGCGTGGGGTATATAGAAATCTGTGTGACAAATTTGGTTGCTCTATCTCCTAGTCTCTGAGATCCTTTTGTTCATACATACAGACAGACGGACATGGCTATATCGACTCGGCTGTTGATGCTGATCAAGAATATATATACTTAATGGGGTCGGAGATGCCTCCTTCTCCCTGTTACATACATTCCTACGAAAACAAGATACCCTTTTACTTATTTTATAAGTAGCGGGTGAAGCAAAGATGACAGCAAAACATCCAATAATCCATATAATGCTATAATTGAGTCTTCTTTGTGGGATACCTTTCGACATTTTGAACTGACAGAAATAATGCGACAGCGAGATGACCAGCCGGTCAAATGTCGTCAGCCGACATTGTTCTACTTAGAAGCCACATTTGCGACGCAAGTCAAGTTCCTGGTGATGCAATTCACCTTTTTTCAAGTAATCAGGAGACTGATTGTTATAATGGACAAAAACTATCCTCAATTCCAACGAGCAGATTACCATCGATCGAAAGCAGTTTCCGGTTGTAGCAGCCGAGGCATCAACGATTCACAAGAGTTAAGGAGCTACATATAGCCAGTGTGGTTCGCACAAGTCTAGGAATGCGAAGAGAAGCATTATATATGGCCTGTAGTAGGGCGACAAGTGCTGCTGGTCTCTTTATAGTTGGACAATTTAATCCACCAAGATCAGATCAGCAATCCGCTTCAGAAAGAGCGCTTCGAGAGTTACGATCCGAAAAATTACTTCAAACGCACTTCAACTGTTTACTTAATAGTTCAAGTTTGAATATTTTTTTTCTTAACACGGAAAGTTTGCACTGCCACATAAGCGATGTGTGTGCAGATCTGCTAATGCTCCAATCTTCTATTTTGTGTTTTGATGAGGCTTCTACATACTCAAACGAAACATACAATATTCCTGGTTTTACTACAGCAGTGTGACTAGATTGCCAGTCCTTAGCTCACGGAAACGGATCAAAGAGAGGCATTCTCATTTATATTACTAGTTGCCGCATTTACGCTAATAGTCGGAACTTGTCTGCTTCAGTGTTTGAGTATGCCATTCTAAAATACAGATCATTTGGATTTGTAATAGTCTACAAAAGTCCAACCTATCCGTTACTTAAGCTCGAAAGAGAGTTTAAAGAGCTATTTGAAAGGCATTTTCTATTAAATACACACTTATTTGTGTTAAGAGATTTCAATTTATGTTCTTACTCGATGATACGTTGTTGTGGAAAATTTTTTTGATTTCTTAGTGAATTCTAAAGGTTGTACTTCATTGTTGGACCTAGCAACATCCACAACAAATGGTAATACCCATATTAATTGAGCATTTTAAAATACCTCCTACAGCAGTGCCCGAACTTTCAAAACTACATATAGTTATCATAGCGGAATCATAGTCACTGCAACACCCTAGAGAAATTAAATACGTATTTATTAGGAGAGAGGTTGGGGTTGGTGCCAGCATGATTCTTGTCCTTGCTATTCTCAAATTGACGCACTACCTCCACGTGGTTCCTCCTAGATTGTCACCTAACACCCGTTGGGTGGCAAACTAAAGCGCGCGGCGAGGAAGTAAATTGAGCAACGAACCATACCCCAATAGGGGAGTCAGACCATATTATAATAAATTTTAGGTCTAATAGTTATTTCTCAAAAATCCTTTTTTCTTAACAACATTTTTTTTAGAGTACTTTTATATCCCTCAAAAAAAAATCTACACGAGGTAAAACTCAATTTTTTTATACCTTTTCAATCGGTATATAATTCGATATGATCGGCCAGTCGTAGCAAAGTTTTCAATTTAGCTGTATATAAAAGGTGATTTTTTAGCTATTATCTATTTGGCCGAAACCGGTACCGGAACCGTTAACCGAAATTAACCGTTTCATTTTGAGTACCGGAACCGGAACCTTAACCGAATTAAATTGGTTTATAAGAACCGAAAACCGAAAAGTTTGTACCGGTACGCTTTCGGTACATTTCTCTAAAAATAATTTTTTGTTTTCCATATGTATATAATTTTTCCAATTTTTCTTTCTATTAAAAAATTACTTTAATTTTAGGTTAGGATTATCTCGATAATATACAAACATATGGTACGTGTGTATGTACAAATCTGTTAATGTATTTGTACCCGTTACTTATAAAAAATAAGTAAAAGGGTATATTGTGTTCGTTGGAATGTATGTAACAGGGAGAAGGATGCATCTCCGCCACCATACAGTATTCTTGATCAGCATTTATTTATTTTTTTTTAAATTTAATTTAAGCATTGCCTCACACACTCCTCAACTCCCTCATAACTACCTACCCAATCCTCTCCCCCACATCTCACACCGGGCCGGACTAAGTTGCCGAGAGCCAGCCTGGCTGGGGGCCCGGGTCAAAAACTAGCTCAGTCACTAACGGTGGGCTCAGACAAGTGGCGTCCGCCTGTTCTAACTAGCCTTATCCGGGCATGTGGACCTCTGCTCTCCTCTGACCTTGTCTCGCTACTCGTGGGACCAAAAGAATGGGAAAACAAAATTTAAAGTTACCGCAGGACTGCCCTGTGGAAAGTGTCGCGAGGCACTTCGAGGACAGTCTCCTGGACAGGGAGCGGCCCTCCAACGTGGTAGACTTACCTCCACGTAGCCAAGCTCCGGCTTCTAATAGGAGAGTGCCACAGGCACAGAACAGACAATCCTGTCTGCCAACAGCATGGCATTTGCAAGGGAGCACGGTCGGACCTTCTCGACCGCTGCGTCCCGCGCTAGCCGCGGATCGACGGCAAGGCCAGCAACGGCCGCCATCTAAGAAGGACCTTCTGCCAGGAGAACCGGGTGGACGAGATGACCCCCACAGACGCAATCTCTGTGGATCACGAGTCAAATGGTACATCCAGTACCTACAGCAGGGGATGTCGCAGGACGATGCGCTGGCCAAGGCAAAAGAGCCAAGACCAGCGACCACCCAAGGTAGGGCATCGGCCCACAAAAGATCCAGCAGTACGTACTGGCGCTCCGCCAACCGATACCCCCAAAAGGGTACGCGCGGTGGGACCAAGTGGTGCACAAGGATCTGGAGTGGCCACACCTACCGGAGCAGAGCGGAAGTCCGCCACAAAGGCGCACCATGGCACGCCAGGAGCGGCGGCAGCAGCAGGACGGCAGGAGGGGCGCCCCAGCACGTCAGCTTCAGCAGCAGCAGCAACAACAGCAGCCAGGAAGTCTACTCCCTGGGCGCCCACCGAGCCTCGCGCGTCCTACGCGACTGTCGCGAAAAAGGTGAAAAAGGCCGTGTTACCTGCGGACTACCCCCAGGTAAGTCTCAGTCACGGGGACCTGTCCGCGCTTGAGGAGGCCATCCTGGACGAAGTCATACTGACAGGATGGGACACTGCCGTCTCTTTCTCTGGCACCCATTTCCGGGTTGGACACCTGGTTATTGACTGTACAGATGAAAACTCGGCAGACTGGCTGATGACTGTTGCATCGAGACTGCAGTCATAGAAGGGCGTTCCCCTTGACAGTAGAATGGGGGATGACATCCCGTCACCCCATAACATCACCATCTACTGCCCGAGAAGTGCGGATCGGTCAACCGAATCCTTGTTGATTATGCTGAGGAATCAGAACAAGTTCGAGACCGACGCATGGAGGACGATATCAAAAAGGAACGAAGGAGGAGGAGCCCTAATGGTACTTGGCATCGATGAGATGGCCAAGGACGACATTGTGTCGAGAGGCCACCAACTTTTCTTCCGCTACGGGACGATTCCCGTAAGCGGACTAAAGAAGGCAGCGGAGAAGGCTAGATCGACAGCGCCTCCAACCGCTAAGACCACATCCACTGGAGACAATACACCTCCAACGGACATGGAAATATCTCCTGTGGCTGTCAGCGAGCCCAGTGTCCAACTGACAGATCCCACCAATCAGTTGGAGTATCTGGCCGAGGATGAGGACCTGGCGGAGTTGACGCTGGACCCCGCTACAGCCCAGGAGATAGAGGACTTGATGGCCATGTCGTCCCACGAGATGTCGGACGAGCTGGAAGGAGCGGACGCAAGTCATCAGCACTAAGCTAGCCCAGGTGAACATTCATCGTGCAAGGCGGCCTTGGCCGTCCTAACATGGCATCAACAACGGCATCAGAGGCCTTTACACAGCGGACTCAAAGGTAATCTGGGATCAAAGGGATCCAACACCTAGAAAATGTATAATGGTAAGGAAATGTATTAATTATACTATCCTTTCAGAATTCCTAAGCAGGGACTGCGTGGCAATAGCAGTGCAAGCGATCGGTACCCACCGCACCACTGTGGTTGCATCGGCATAATTTCCGGGGACGGAGCCTGCCCGCCACCGGAAGTCATCAGACTGACAGAACACTGCGTTCGGGAGAAGCTTCCTCTCGTCATCGGGTGCGATGCCAACACACACCACGAGGTATGGGGTAGCACCGACACCAACATGAGAGGTGAGTACCTTCTTGACTTTATATTTAGATATAACTTAGAAATTAGCAATGTCGGAAATATACCGACATTTGTAACCAGAGTAAGGGAAGAAGTCTTAGACATCACCATGATAAGCAAGGGTCTCAAGCCGCATCTAACGAACTGGCATGTCTCTTCGGATGAGTCTATGTCTGATCATAGAATCATTTTATTTGAGCTGCAAGTGAATATTGATAGCAGCTTACCAACCCGTAATCCCAGGAAAACAAACTGGGAGAAGTACAAAAAGACCCTGCAACTGAATCTATCCAATGAAAGAACGGGCACACTCCGATCATCATTAGAACTAGAGAGAGTTGTAGGCAACCTAAACAGTAGCGTAGTAAATGCCTTGGAAGAAAGCTGTCCTTTTGGAAGGAAGCGCAAAGAAACAGATGCCCCATGGTGGAGCGACAGCGACTCACCACCCGCCATCTCTTCAACAGAGCAAAGAGAGACGGACTATGGGACTCCTACCGTGAAAGCCTTACCTCCTACAACAAGGAGATTAGAAAGGCCAAACGGAAGAATTATCGCGATTTCTGCGAAAGTATAGAAAGTACGACTGAAGGTGCACGGTTTCACAGGGCACTGTCTAAGCGTACACCAGAAGCAAACTTAACTTTGAAACGAAGTGATGGCACCTTCAGGAGCAGCAGCAGCATAGCGCAGCTAGAGCATTTATTCGAAACCCACTTCCCAGGTAGCATCCCGGTATAAAAAGATACAATCGAAGTAAGGAACATGTGCAGGTCAAAGTCCGCCGACTGGAAAATTGCCAAGTCGACAGTCACAACGGAACGATTACAATGGGCAATTGGTACTTTCCAAGCCCATAAATCGCCGGGCCTGGACATGATATCACCTTCATTCCTACAGCAGGGGCAGGACATACTCCTCCCCATCCTTAGGAAGATTATGATTAGCAGCCTCGCGCTCGGTTACATACCAAGCGCATGGCGTAGAGCGAGGGTGGTCTTCATCCCCAAGGCAGGGAAGAAAGACATCACCAGCCCAAAGTCGTTTAGACCCATCAGCTTAACATCGTTTTTGCTGAAAACACTGGAAAAGCTGGTGAACTACAAGATAAGAAACACTCTTCTTATGCAAACTCCGCTGCAATCAACGCAGCACGCATACAGAGCAGGTCGATCTACAGATACGACACTTTATCAACTACACCGCATTTTAAGCACCGCATTTGGCAACAAGGAGGTGTCAATATGCGCCTTCCTGGACATAGAAGGTGCCTTTGACAACACGTCTCATGACGCTGACCAGGCAGCCCTGACCAGGAGGGGCCTAGACACAACCACAGGCAGATGGATTTCCTCACTGCTTGCGTCTAGACAAGTCATGGCAACAGTTCAAGACAGTACTGTTACAGTCACAACCACAAAAGGATGTCCTCAAGGGGGTGTCTTGTCTCCACTACTTTGGAGCCTGTTAGTAGATGAACTTCTTCGGAGACTTGCCAGCCATGGAATTCAATGTCAAGGCTATGCTGACGACATTGTCATCATAGCTCGAGGCAAATTCGAAGAAACACTTTGCGATATTGTTGAGCTAGGTTTACGGATAACGAGTGATTGGTGTGGAGAGGTGGCCCTCAACCTTAACCCCGCCAAAACAGTCATTGTCCCCTTTACCAATAGATACAAATTGCAAAGGATGAGGCAGAAAATGCTTTCAAATAGCACAATAGAAACAAGTAAGAAGGTCAAATACCTAGGAGTCATTTTTGACAGTAAATTAAACTTCGGCCCACATGTTAAGAACGCGATAGCGAAGTGCTCTCGCAGCATAGCCGGGAGATCATGGGACACATCACCGAAGATAATTAGACGGCTGTACCTAATGGTAGTCAGGCCGATGCTCACATACGGAGCAATAGCCTGGGGTGATAGGGCGCAGCTCATCACCGTCAAGAAACAGCTGCTACGACTGCAACGAATGGCCTGCGTATGTATGACTGGAGCCATGAGCACCTGTCCACACACCACCTGAGCACACACCATAAAATGGTACACCAGCGGATCTCTCACAGACCAGGGCACAGGCCTAGGTATTGTGGGCCCTCGGATATCATACCATGAATCTCTAGGAGCATACACCAGCATCTTTCAAGCTGAAGTATGTGCAATAGGGAGGTGTGTCGATCTTAACGTCAAACGTAACTATCGGAATAGAGACAAAGCTATTCTGTCCAATAGCCAAGCCGCACTAAATGTACTCGATAAAGCGACTGTTACGTCTAAAGTAATGAAGAAGAAGCTCAACCAACTGGGATCGCTCAATAGGCTAACCCTTTGATGGATCCCTGGTCACAGGGAAATAGCAGGTAACGAAGCAGCTGACAAACTAGCCAGAATGGGCGCAAGCAAGCCTCTAATAGGTCCTGAACCATTTTGTGGAATAGGAAGACACACAGTCCGGGAGTACCTACGTAAAGAGGAGAGGCGACTGCGACAGTCGCACTGGGAGAATACCACAGGTCTCAGGCAAGCCAAATACCTCCTAGGTAACTACAACCAAAAACGGTTCAAACAAGTAATCACCTTAGGGAAGAGTAGACTCAGGATACTCACCGGTCTACTGACAGGGCACTGTAGACTGAGAAGTCACCTATCCAAACAAGGAATCGCAAGCAACGGAACCTGCCGATTCTGTAACTTCGAGGAAGAATCCTCAATACATGTTCTTACAGAATGTATTGCTCTATCCAGACGTAGATGTAATTTTCTTGGGAAACATGTCCTACAGCTAAGGGACATTGCTGATCTCAATCCGACAAAAATTCTCGACTTTGTGAGAGAAATCGGATTGATGAACGAGCTATAGGCTCAGAAGGGGGCACAATAGATCCAAGGGGTCGCAGTGTAGATTTCCCCCTAATTAATAATAAATAATTTAATTGCTGTACCGGTACGTACCGGTACTGATACCGGAACCGAAAGAAAAAACCGAAATAGAAACGTTTACCGAAATGATTGTTTCGGGACGTACTGGAACCGATATTTGTTTCGGTTTGATTCCCTGGTTTAAACAGCTCACGAACGTTTCGTGTTTTTGGTATATTATTTAACCATGAATAGTCTTACAAACCAACAACTCTTGCAAATTATTGAATTCTAATATCAAAATGCATGCTCTGTTAAGGAAATCTATTGCGCGCTGTGAACTGTGAATGTTTAGCGCTACCGTGAGATGATATCCAACTTTTTTTTGCCCAAAATGCAAGAGTTTGACTTGCATGACAGGTGGTTTCAACAAGACGGTGCCACATGCCACACAGCACGCGCAACAATGGACTTATTGAGAGGCGAGTTCGGTGAACATTTTATTTCACGTTCGGACCAGTCAATTGGCCGCCTAGATCGTGCGACTTAACGCCTTTAGACTATTTTTTGAAAGCTCATGCCTATACAGACAAGCCCGCTTCAATTGACGCATGGGAAGACAACATTGAAGCATTTATTCGTGAGATACCGGCCGAAATGTTGAAATGTTTGTTGAGAATTTTCCTCGTGTTTTTGACAAGAATAGTGTTTCCTACTATGTTAACGGCTTATTTCATGTAAGGGAAACCATTCAACAAATCTGACACCCGATTGCAGGTTCGTCTTATTCATTTTAAAACTATTTGCAAACTCTTCAGCATTTTGTCCGTAAGGGTTCAAAATTATTACCGCAAGCTCATAGGAAAATAGTTGAAGATAGAATACACATTGGTGGAAGAGAAGGGAAAATAGAGTAGTATAGTAGGTAGAATACTTAAATTAAAGGAATGTTCTCTTAGCAATAGAAGGTAAGACAAGTATTTTATTACAGGCGATAACATTCCAATTAAGGTAGTCTCTTTTAAACAAGAATCAGGAGAAATTTGTATTGTAGGTAGAAGATTTGTTGAAATTATAAGTTTATATGATGAGCCCATAAGCTCTTTAGATTTAGTTTAGAAATGTCACCAGTTTTAGAAAGATTTCATGTTTCGCAGTTTCATAGGAAAGCGATGGCCATGTCATAAGGAAAAATTAGAAGTTATTATTAGTTTTTTTATAGTAGATATATATTTCCCTTTACTACTACTCTCACCTACTTTAAATTGTAAAATAAATAATTAAATAAAGGTGTGTAGTCCGTAGGCGTTATACGAATCGGGCATATCTATAGGGACGGATTTTTACATATCGTTGAAGATTCACCAGGTTCGAAAAAAAAAAATGTTTTCTAAAATATTAAATGTTTATGCTACTGAATACTGAACTAACTAACTTACTAACAATTAATTACTAATATTTTTTTTTAGAATGGAGCAGTATGAAGGAGAAAAAGTTTTCAATTTAGCTGTATATAAAAGGTGATTTTTTAGCTATTATCTATTTGGCCGAAACCGGTACCGGAACCGTTAACCGAAATTAACCGTTTCATTTTGAGTACCGGAACCGGAACCTTAACCGAATTAAATTGGTTTATAAGAACCGAAAACCGAAAAGTTTGTACCGGTACGCTTTCGGTACATTTCTCTAAAAATAATTTTTTGTTTTCCATATGTATATAATTTTTCCAATTTTTCTTTCTATTAAAAAATTACTTTAATTTTAGGTTAGGATTATCTCGATAATATACAAACATATGGTACGTGTGTATGTACAAATCTGTTAATATATTTGTACCCGTTACTTATAAAAAATAAGTAAAAGGGTATATTGTGTTCGTTGGAATGTATGTAACAGGGAGAAGGATGCATCTCCGCCACCATACAGTATTCTTGATCAGCATTTATTTATTTTTTTTTAAATTTAATTTAAGCATTGCCTCACACACTCCTCAACTCCCTCATAACTACCTACCCAATCCTCTCCCCCACATCTCACACCGGGCCGGACTAAGTTGCCGAGAGTCAGCCTGGCTGGGGGCCCGGGTCAAAAACTAGCTCAGTCACTAACGGTGGGCTCAGACAAGTGGCGTCCGCCTGTTCTAACTAGCCTTATCCGGGCATGTGGACCTCTGCTCTCCTCTGACCTTGTCTCGCTACTCGTGGGACCAAAAGAATAGGAAAACAAAATTTAAAGTTACCGCAGGACTGCCCTGTGGAAAGTGTCGCGAGGCACTTCGAGGACAGTCTCCTGGACAGGGAGCGGCCCTCCAACGTGGTAGACTTACCTCCACGTAGCCAAGCTCCGGCTTCTAATAGGAGAGTGCCACAGGCACAGAACAGACAATCCTGTCTGCCAACAGCATGGCATTTGCAAGGGAGCACGGTCGGACCTTCTCGACCGCTGCGTCCCGCGCTAGCCGCGGATCGACGGCAAGGCCAGCAACGGCCGCCATCTAAGAAGGACCTTCTGCCAGGAGAACCGGGTGGACGAGATGACCCCCACAGACGCAATCTCTGTGGATCACGAGTCAAATGGTACATCCAGTACCTACAGCAGGGGATGTCGCAGGACGATGCGCTGGCCAAGGCAAAAGAGCCAAGACCAGCGACCACCCAAGGTAGGGCATCGGCCCACAAAAGATCCAGCAGTACGTACTGGCGCTCCGCCAACCGATACCCCCAAAAGGGTACACGCGGTGGGACCAAGTGGTGCACAAGGATCTGGAGTGGCCACACCTACCGGAGCAGAGCGGAAGTCCGCCACAAAGGCGCACCATGGCACGCCAGGAGCGGCGGCAGCAGCAGGACGGCAGGAGGGGCGCCCCAGCACGTCAGCGGCAGCAGCAGCAGCAACAACAGCAGCCAGGAAGTCTACTCCCTGGGCGCCCACCGAGCCTCGCGCGTCCTACGCGACTGTCGCGAAAAAGGTGAAAAAGGCCGTGTTACCTGCGGACTACCCCCAGGTAAGTCTCAGTCACAGGGACCTGTCCGCGCTTGAGGAGGCCATCCTGGACGAAGTCATACTGACAGGATGGGACACTGCCGTCTCTTTCTCTGGCATCCATTTCCGGGTTGGACACCTGGTTATTGACTGTACAGATGAAAACTCGGCAGACTGGCTGATGACTGTTGCATCGAGACTGCAGTCATAGAAGGGCGTTCCCCTTGACAGTAGAATGGGGGATGACATCCCGTCACCCCATAACATCACCATCTACTGCCCGAGAAGTGCGGATCGGTCAACCGAATCCTTGTTGATTATGCTGAGGAATCAGAACAAGTTCGAGACCGACGCATGGAGGACGATATCAAAAAGGAACGAAGGAGGAGGAGCCCTAATGGTACTTGGCATCGATGAGATGGCCAAGGACGACATTGTGTCGAGAGGCCACCAACTTTTCTTCCGCTACGGGACGATTCCCGTAAGCGGACTAAAGAAGGCAGCGGAGAAGGCTAGATCGACAGCGCCTCCAACCGCTAAGACCACATCCACTGGAGACAATACACCTCCAACGGACATGGAAATATCTCCTGTGGCTGTCAGCGAGCCCAGTGTCCAACTGACAGATCCCACCAATCAGTTGGAGTATCTGGCCGAGGATGAGGACCTGGCGGAGTTGACGCTGGACCCCGCTACAGCCCAGGAGATAGAGGACTTGATGGCCATGTCGTCCCACGAGATGTCGGACGAGCTGGAAGGAGCGGACGCAAGTCATCAGCACTAAGCTAGCCCAGGTGAACATTCATCGTGCAAGGCGGCCTTGGCCGTCCTAACATGGCATCAACAACGGCATCAGAGGCCTTTACACAGCGGACTCAAAGGTAATCTGGGATCAAAGGGATCCAACACCTAGAAAATGTATAATGGTAAGGAAATGTATTAATTATACTATCCTTTCAGAATTCCTAAGCAGGGACTGCGTGGCAATAGCAGTGCAAGCGATCGGTACCCACCGCACCACTGTGGTTGCATCGGCATAATTTCCGGGGACGGAGCCTGCCCGCCACCGGAAGTCATCAGACTGACAGAACACTGCGTTCGGGAGAAGCTTCCTCTCGTCATCGGGTGCGATGCCAACACACACCACGAGGTATGGGGTAGCACCGACACCAACATGAGAGGTGAGTACCTTCTTGACTTTATATTTAGATATAACTTAGAAATTAGCAATGTCGGAAATATACCGACATTTGTAACCAGAGTAAGGGAAGAAGTCTTAGACATCACCATGATAAGCAAGGGTCTCAAGCCGCATCTAACGAACTGGCATGTCTCTTCGGATGAGTCTATGTCTGATCATAGAATCATTTTATTTGAGCTGCAAGTGAATATTGATAGCAGCTTACCAACCCGTAATCCCAGGAAAACAAACTGGGAGAAGTACAAAAAGACCCTGCAACTGAATCTATCCAATGAAAGAACGGGCACACTCCGATCATCATTAGAACTAGAGAGAGTTGTAGGCAACCTAAACAGTAGCGTAGTAAATGCCTTGGAAGAAAGCTGTCCTTTTGGAAGGAAGCGCAAAGAAACAGATGCCCCATGGTGGAGCGACAGCGACTCACCACCCGCCATCTCTTCAACAGAGCAAAGAGAGACGGACTATGGGACTCCTACCGTGAAAGCCTTACCTCCTACAACAAGGAGATTAGAAAGGCCAAACGGAAGAATTATCGCGATTTCTGCGAAAGTATAGAAAGTACGACTGAAGGTGCACGGTTTCACAGGGCACTGTCTAAGCGTACACCAGAAGCAAACTTAACTTTGAAACGAAGTGATGGCACCTTCAGGAGCAGCAGCAGCATAGCGCAGCTAGAGCTTTTATTCGAAACCCACTTCCCAGGTAGCATCCCGGTATAAAAAGATACAATCGAAGTAAGGAACATGTGCAGGTCAAAGTCCGCCGACTGGAAAATTGCCAAGTCGACAGTCACAACGGAACGATTACAATGGGCAATTGGTACTTTCCAAGCCCATAAATCGCCGGGCCTGGACATGATATCACCTTCATTCCTACAGCAGGAGCAGGACATACTCCTCCCCATCCTTAGGAAGATTATGATTAGCAGCCTCGCGCTCGGTTACATACCAAGCGCATGGCGTAGAGCGAGGGTGGTCTTCATCCCCAAGGCAGGGAAGAAAGACATCACCAGCCCAAAGTCGTTTAGACCCATCAGCTTAACATCGTTTTTGCTGAAAACACTGGAAAAGCTGGTGGACTACAAGATAAGAAACACTCTTCTTATGCAAACTCCGCTGCAATCAACGCAGCACGCATACAGAGCAGGTCGATCTACAGATACGACACTTTATCAACTACACCGCATTTTAAGCACCGCATTTGGCAACAAGGAGGTGTCAATATGCGCCTTCCTGGACATAGAAGGTGCCTTTGACAACACGTCTCATGACGCTGACCAGGCAGCCCTGACCAGGAGGGGCCTAGACACAACCACAGGCAGATGGATTTCCTCACTGCTTGCGTCTAGACAAGTCATGGCAACAGTTCAAGACAGTACTGTTACAGTCACAACCACAAAAGGATGTCCTCAAGGGGGTGTCTTGTCTCCACTACTTTGGAGCCTGTTAGTAGATGAACTTCTTCGGAGACTTGCCAGCCATGGAATTCAATGTCAAGGCTATGCTGACGACATTGTCATCATAGCTCGAGGCAAATTCGAAGAAACACTTTGCGATATTGTTGAGCTAGGTTTACGGATAACGAGTGATTGGTGTGGAGAGGTGGCCCTCAACCTTAACCCCGCCAAAACAGTCATTGTCCCCTTTACCAATAGATACAAATTGCAAAGGATGAGGCAGAAAATGCTTTCAAATAGCACAATAGAAACAAGTAAGAAGGTCAAATACCTAGGAGTCATTTTTGACAGTAAATTAAACTTCGGCCCACATGTTAAGAACGCGATAGCGAAGTGCTCTCGCAGCATAGCCGGGAGATCATGGGACACATCACCGAAGATAATTAGACGGCTGTACCTAATGGTAGTCAGGCCGATGCTCACATACGGAGCAATAGCCTGGGGTGATAGGGCGCAGCTCATCACCGTCAAGAAACAGCTGCTACGACTGCAACGAATGGCCTGCGTATGTATGACTGGAGCCATGAGCACCTGTCCACACACCACCTGAGCACACACCATAAAATGGTACACCAGCCGATCTCTTACAGACCAGGGCACAGGCCTAGGTATTGTGGGCCCTCGGATATCATACCATGAATCTCTAGGAGCATACACCAGCATCTTTCAAGCTGAAGTATGTGCAATAGGGAGGTGTGTCGATCTTAACGTCAAACGTAACTATCGGAATAGAGACAAAGCTATTCTGTCCAATAGCCAAGCCGCACTAAATGTACTCGATAAAGCGACTGTTACGTCTAAAGTAATGAAGAAGAAGCTCAACCAACTGGGATCGCTCAATAGGCTAACCCTTTGATGGATCCCTGGTCACAGGGAAATAGCAGGTAACGAAGCAGCTGACAAACTAGCCAGAATGGGCGCAAGCAAGCCTCTAATAGGTCCTGAACCATTTTGTGGAATAGGAAGACACACAGTCCGGGAGTACCTACGTAAAGAGGAGAGGCGACTGCGACAGTCGCACTGGGAGAATACCACAGGTCTCAGGCAAGCCAAATACCTCCTAGGTAACTACAACCAAAAACGGTTCAAGCAAGTAATCACCTTAGGGAAGAGTAGACTCAGGATACTCACCGGTCTACTGACAGGGCACTGTAGACTGAGAAGTCACCTATCCAAACAAGGAATCGCAAGCAACGGAACCTGTCGATTCTGTAACTTCGAGGAAGAATCCTCAATACATGTTCTTACAGAATGTATTGCTCTATCCAGACGTAGATGTAATTTTCTTGGGAAACATGTCCTACAGCTAAGGGACATTGCTGATCTCAATCCGACAAAAATTCTCGACTTTGTGAGAGAAATCGGATTGATGAACGAGCTATAGGCTCAGAAGGGGGCACAATAGATCCAAGGGGCCGCAGTGTAGATTTCCCCCTAATTAATAATAAATAATTTAATTGCTGTACCGGTACGTACCGGTACTGATACCGGAACCGAAAGAAAAAACCGAAATAGAAACGTTTACCGAAATGATTGTTTCGGGACGTACTGGAACCGATATTTGTTTCGGTTTGATTCCCTGGTTTAAACAGCTCACGAACGTTTCGTGTTTTTGGTATATTATTTAACCATGAATAGTCTTACAAACCAACAACTCTTGCAAATTATTGAATTCTAATATCAAAATGCATGCTCTGTTAAGGAAATCTATTGCGCGCTGTGAACTGTAAATGTTTAGCGCTACCGTGAGATGATATCCAACTTTTTTTTGCCCAAAATGCAAGAGTTTGACTTGCATGACAGGTGGTTTCAACAAGACGGTGCCACATGCCACACAGCACGCGCAACAATGGACTTATTGAGAGGCGAGTTCGGTGAACATTTTATTTCACGTTCGGACCAGTCAATTGGCCGCCTAGATCGTGCGACTTAACGCCTTTAGACTATTTTTTGAAAGCTCATGCCTATACAGACAAGCCCGCTTCAATTGACGCATGGGAAGACAACATTGAAGCATTTATTCGTGAGATACCGGCCGAAATGTTGAAATGTTTGTTGAGAATTTTCCTCGTGTTTTTGACAAGAATAGTGTTTCCTACTATGTTAACGGCTTATTTCATGTAAGGGAAACCATTCAACAAATCTGACACCCGATTGCAGGTTCGTCTTATTCATTTTAAAACTATTTGCAAACTCTTCAGCATTTTGTCCGTAAGGGTTCAAAATTATTACCGCAAGCTCATAGGAAAATAGTTGAAGATAGAATACACATTGGTGGAAGAGAAGGGAAAATAGAGTAGTATAGTAGGTAGAATACTTAAATTAAAGGAATGTTCTCTTAGCAATAGAAGGTAAGACAAGTATTTTATTACAGGCGATAACATTCCAATTAAGGTAGTCTCTTTTAAACAAGAATCAGGAGAAATTTGTATTGTAGGTAGAAGATTTGTTGAAATTATAAGTTTATATGATGAGCCCATAAGCTCTTTAGATTTAGTTTAGAAATGTCACCAGTTTTAGAAAGATTTCATGTTTCGCAGTTTCATAGGAAAGCGATGGCCATGTCATAAGGAAAAATTAGAAGTTATTATTAGTTTTTTTTATAGTAGATATATTTTTCCCTTTACTACTACTCTCACCTACTTTAAATTGTAAAATAAATAATTAAATAAAGGTGTGTAGTCCGTAGGCGTTATACGAATCGGGCATATCTATAGGGACGGATTTTTACATATCGTTGAAGATTCACCAGGTTCGAAAAAAAAAAATGTTTTCTAAAATATTAAATGTTTATGCTACTGAATACTGAACTAACTAACTTACTAACAATTAATTACTAATATTTTTTTTTAGAATGGAGCAGTATGAAGGAGAATTAAATGGTTAGCCCATGCCCAAAGTAAGGAAGCTCAATTTCGTTACAAGCCGTAATGACTAGGTCAGATGGGCACTTTTTCACCGACGCTAAATTTGGCCATTCACAATATTCGCACACTTAAATTCCATCGGTTAATTTCTTATAAAATCTGGCATTATTATTTTTGTATGCATTTCAGTGACTTGAGTTGACCCACGCAAAAAACCGATGGAATAGAATGTTCTATTTCAATCGGTGAGCCTCGGTGTTTGACCGACGCTGTCAAATTTTGTGTGTTTACACAAAAAACGTCGGTGAAAAAACGATCGTCTGACCGGGCTTTAAGTATTTTAAATATATATATTTTTTATTTAAACTAATTTTTATACCCTGAGCCCATTAAAAATGGGCAAAAAAGGGTATAATGTATTTGGCAGAATGTATGTAACAGGCAGAAGGGGGCGTGGCAGACCCCCAAAAGTATATATATTCTTGATCAGGAACAACAGCCGAGTCGATTGAGACATGTCCGTCTGTCTGTCCGTCTGTATGAACGCGTCGATCTCAGAAACCATAAGAGCTAGAGACTTCAAACTTGGAATGTAGGTTCCTGGATACCGTACGCAGATTAAGTTTGTTTATTTTTGGATCGGACAACTATATCATATAGCTGCCATAGGAACGTTACATCGAAAATGAAGTTTTTGTATGAAGAGCTTCTTCAATTTTTGAAATATCTCAACCAATCTCACACGATATGCATTTGGGGTGGTATTATACATCCTGACCAAATTTGGTTAAAGTCGGCCCACTATATCATATAGCTGTCATAGAGACGCTCTGCCGAAAATTAAGCATATGTATGAAATAGTTTTTTGTTTTTTGAGATATCGTAACCAAACTGATAGAATATGCATCTGGGCTGGTATTATACATCCTCACCGAATTTAGTCCAAATCGGACCACTATATCATATAGCTGCCATAGAGACGCTCAGTCGAAAATCAAGTTTAAGTAAGAAAAAGTTTTTTGTTTTTAGAGATAGCCTAACCAAACTGATAGAATGAACATTTAAGTTCGTCTCATATATTCTGGCCAAATTTGGTTCAGATCGGACCACTACACAGAGAGAAAAAATCAAGTATTTCGTACTTAAAACGACACTTTTCGAACTTGATATCTCACTAAGAATGAAAATACTGAAATCGAGGATTTCGTTCTCATTTCAAGTACGATATTTCACGAACGAAATTTAAGTATTTTAGGATTTTCAAACTTTAATTATCTTTAAAATATACTTGATTTAAGTACATTTCAAACTTGATCGAAGTTCTTAACACTCTGAAACTGAGTACAAAAATATATGTTATAATATGAAAATGATACTTGATTTAAGTATATTGCAGATTTAAATCAAAATCGTGTGTACTTGATTGATATGCATGTATGAAATTTTCATTAAATAGGTATTACCTCACGCTACCTGATTAAATGATCTAAATCATAAACGTGGGTGTTAAAAGCTTTCAGTTAGTATGAAAGCAAGTGAAGACTAATTACAGAAATTATTGTAGTATAGTCTTAAGCTCTGAGCGTCCGTCGAACTGCTCCTCATTGCAGGAAAGCTAGAACTAGTTGAGAATTCTAAGCTAGCGAAAGCAAAAATAATATAAGAATTAATGAAATCAATTCAAGATTTGACGATCTTGATCTGTGTGTCGAGCCTAGCCCCGATCTTATATTAAGAATTATCGTACTCATTTCTAGTGATTTAGGAGATTTACTTGATTCAAGATTCTTTGATTTTATATCAAGAATGTTAATACTTGGTTAAAGAATTTTTATAATTATTTTCAATATTTCGTACTTAAATGAAGTATTAATTTTAAGTATTGAAAATACTTAATTCTAGTTCATTCGAACTTAATTTTAGTACGGCTTTTTTTTCTCTGTGTATATCAAATAGCTGCAATAGAGACGCTCAATCGAAAAGTAAGTGTTAGTATGAAAAATGTTTTGGTTTTTTGAGATATCTTAACCAAACTGATAGAATATGCATTTATGTTGGTGCTTTAAATTCTGCCCAAATTTGGTTCAAATCTGTTCCATATATCATATAGCCGTCATAGGAACAATTGGTCGAATATCAACTTTTATAAAAGAGTACCTGGGCTCAGGGTATTCTACTGTCGAGCGTGCTCGAATGTAGCCGCACCTCACCGCGAGCGAAGCGAGCAGGGGGCGGAGCCCCCTTGTTTTCTTTTATTTAGAGCAAGAGGCGGAGTCCACACTAAGACGTAAGTTTGGATTGCAAAGAAGATAGTTGATATCGGCATTATTTCAAACGTTCTAAAATTTTTCTCTCTTTATTTTTAGCTCGATACCCAAAAAATGGGTATAGAGCCTATTAGATTCGTGTCGATTATGGTACAGAATTTTGAACACATATATCTCCGCAACTATAAAAGTAAGAGCAACCAAATTTGGTGACAGTACTCCTAGGATGTTGATCTATACTAAGTTTGTATTTAAATTTGACCCCGCCCACGTCCGCCCACGTAAATGATATAAAATCTAATAACAAGAGCACTATTAAAGCTACAGCATTGAGACTTGGCACACAGGATGGGGGGACGAGTCCTGAGGTGTGCTGAAAATTTCATTGAGATCGGTTTATAAACAGGGAAGTAGTTTGAGAAAATATGATATATGGAGAAAATATAATCACCTGGATCTCAGAGACTATAAGAGATAGAGATTCCAAATTTGGTGACAATACTGCTATGTTGCGCACGCAGATCAAGTTTATTTTAGAATTTTGCCACGCCTCCCAATTATCCTGTAATCGACAAAAAACTAAAATATCCAAATACATGGCCAATTTAATAGGTACAGATGTCAAAATCTGCACACACACTAAACACAATTTTGATAATGCATCCTGAAAACTGCATTGCAATCGGATAACAAATACAGAAGATATTAAATCAAAACTTCACATTTCTCATGCCTACGTGCAGTGGCCAGATTTTGGTACAAAACTTGCAGCAATGCATGCGATTTGTGGGTACATTGGACTCGGGATCAAAACAACTCTTTGTTTTGAACCAAATTATTTATTATTATTATTATTTTTATTTTTTTTTTCATTGCATTAAATTAATTACATATTAATTAATAATTACATACTTTTTAAATGAATACTTTACATACTTAATCAATAATTTTATGTGATGCACATTTTGCAATCAGTACCATGAATTAGCAGCAAAACGAATTTGGTTCTATAAATAGCTTTATTTGCATATGTATGTATGTGTGTATGTAGGGCTTCTCTTCTAACGAGCGAGACATAATTGAAACAAAAGAAACGTGCAAAACGGACAACGAAAAAAAATGATATAGATTGATATTGCCACATGCAAATATAATGCTCCGATGGCTCTGATGATAGAGCAGTGTATTTCGAGGCGATGAGTCGAGAGTTCGAATCCCGTTTCAATCTTGCCCATGTGCAACTTTTTTTTTTTTTTTTTTGTCAACTATTTCCTTTTTTTTTGTCAACTATTTTCTTTATTACAATTTGTACTTTTTTAACAACTTGTATTTTCTTTGATTTTGTGAAAAGAGTAACTAAATATATATATATATAATATAATCTGTATTTTATTAATCACGTATTGTATTATAGTTAGTATTAATACCAGTTCTGTCACAGACTAGCACCCCTAACTGTAGGCTATAGGATAGCATATAGTCTGTAGCATTTTATGTTGACCATATTTTACTGAAATTGAATTAATCGGTTGTGAACGTTTGGGTATCGAGCAAGTTACTGTCGAGTGCGCTCGACTGTAGACATACCACACCTCATCGTGAGCGAAGCGAGCAGGGGGCGGAGCCCCCTTGTTTTTTTTAATTTTATAGAAGAACACAACGAGCTTCGACAGGAGGTAAAGGAAGTAAGGGAATCGGTATAAAATCTCAGATCAGATGTGAAAATTGCGATACTGGACTTGGCCAAGGATATCAAAGCAGAGTTGTCCATCCTGGCAGAAAAATGGGGAAGTCAAACTGCTTTCATAAAGCAGCTAATAAAATAGGAGACCGTAATGTCCGAGACACAAGGGTCAACCTTTCCATTCAGATCGAATACCGATCTGATTGCGGTTAATTTTAAAATTTTTCCTGATAATCGGCCAATTTATGTAGGCATATTCTAATCAACTAATAGCAAAATTGTAAAATATTTAAATATTTTTCCCATATTCAATTCAGGTAAACATAATAAAAGTCTTGCTCACTCAACAAACAGCATTTCAAAGTCCATAAAATATGTACTCTCCGAAGAGTTGATCCTGGAGTACAACGTCGACGGAGTGAGCAACAAAAAGGCGCTGAAATCACATTAATCGTTTTTTCCGGCATTGTTGGTTAAATATCTTTTACTTAATATTTATAACCGTTACTTAAAAAAAAAGTAAAAGGGTATATTTTGTTCGTTGAAATGTATGTAACAGGGAGAAGGAGGCATCTCCGACCCTATAAATAATATATATTATTGATCAGCATCAAAAGCCGAATCGATCTAGTTATGTTTGTCTGTCCGTCCGTCCGTCCATCCGTGTGAGCGCCTAGATCTAAGAGACTATAAGAGATAGAGCAAACAAATGTGGCACACAGATTTCTATATACCCCACGCAGGTGAAGTATGTTTTCAATTTAAGCCACGCCCCCTTCTGCCTCCGCATATCGCGAATAACAGTCTGTTCGTCTGTATAAACACAAGAATCTCAGAAACTATAACTTTACCTATAGTAAACAAATTTGGCACACAGATTTCTATATACCCCACGCTGATCAAGTTTGTTTCAAATTTAGCGCACGACTCCCTCCTCCCACCAAAGCGCAAAAAAACCTCCACTCCCACAGTTTTTAAGATAATGAATGATTGAATCGCATCAAGATCGGACAAGTAAAATGGCAGCTATGGCGAATTAATGTTTTCAAAGTAATCAAGTAATTTCGTTAAAGTACTTTTATATGAAATTGAAATAAGTAACGGGTATCCTATGATCGGGATCTCGACTATAGCCTTTCCCACATGTTTTTTTATTGAATGTCTGCTAAATTTATTTAATATTATTTCTGAGGCCATTCAGCTCGGAAGGTCGACGCCATCCGCTGACAAACAACTAGGGTCCGCAATGCAATGCAACAGCTCGAATCATCAAAAAATAGGGTCTTAAAGTCCCAATATAAAGAAAATATTAATTTAATAAAATAACACAATCATAAATTAAGTAAAATAACATACAAATAAATAAAATAAAATGTAAAATAATGTATTTATTATTTACTGGGAAGAATAACACTACGTTACAACTGCGGAATTTTTGGAAATTGTACAAATGGCAATTTTAAGGACTTTTGTGAAGGAAACGTTAGGGTATCCATTAGGAATTTTCTACAAGAAACGAGGAGTTCTTAAGGAATGCACTATGGGCGATTTTTCGGTTTAGGCGGCATAAAGTCCAAGATTTCATGGTAGCATAATCAAAAATTGGCTTCATTTATTAAAAGTAGATACTTCCGTTAGATTAAAAAATATTTTTTTGTCGGTTGGGTGGCAACCCTTTTCTTGTGCCAGCTCTGCAAAGTCAGCTGATTTTTCATATAATGTGCTTGTGAAATTTGGCGCCCAATGTATGGTGACTTTTAAAAGATAATAATTATGCAAAACTGTTAAAAATAAAATAAGTTTGATAAGGATAAATATTCTTAAGGTATTTAAAATATATATCTGCTGACATAAGTTAATTTATATGTGTTATGTTGTTGTTGTCCACAGTTATTGTCAGTATACTTTTTTATCAAAAATCTTGCCAAAGACGTAATGCTCCGTGGATTATTACTTTTGTGGTGCACGCTGGTGCAAGCAACTAAAGATGATAAGTTTTTTGTTAAGGTCTTTTTTGCTCCTTTTTGTTCTTTTTCGAATAAATCACATTTGAAAAATGTCATTTTGCATGTACAAATTCAGAGGCGGAAAGTAAAGGCGTGGTCCAACTGACAATTTGTATGCCCGTTACTTATAAAAAATAAGTATAAGGGTATATTGTGTTCGTTGGAATGTATGTAAAAGGCAGAAGGAGGCTTCTCCGACCACATAAAGTATATATATTCTTGATCAGCATCAATAGCCGAGTCGATATAGCCATGTGTGTCTGTCCGTCCGTGTGAGCGCCTAGATCTCAGAGACCATAAGAGATAGAGATACCAAACTTTCACTAAAAGACTTTTATATACCCCACGCAGATCAAGTTTGTTTTAAATTAAATCCACGCCCCCCTCCGCCACCGCAAATCGCGAAAAACCACCACACCCACAGTTTTTGAGATAGTACGTTTTTTGTGATTATTAGCGTTATCTATTAGCGTTATCTATCATCCCATTGAATCGCATTAAGATCGGACATGTAGAACGACAGTTATGGCGAATTAAAGTTTTCAGATCAAAACAAGTATTTTCTTTAAAGTACTTTTTATTATATTTAAGTAAGTAACGGGTATCATATGGTCGTGATCTCGGCTATAGCCTTTTCCGCTTGTTTTTTTTTAATCTTGTTTAATATAGGTAATACTAGTACAAAATTTCAAGTGCATATCTTCACTTTTAGAGTTTTTGCCAATATGTCGAATCTTTTGCCCAGAGCCGAGTGGGGAGGGAAAGTCGAATTTCCAAAAAAAAATTTTTTAATTTAACTTTTGTCTAACTAACGTTCACAAAAAATTTCAAATCTCTAGCATCATATTTAGAGTTTATGCCACCTAAAACAAAAAAATTGGCCAAAGTGGAATGTAGTAAAGCAAACGTCAGGCATTCCATGGGGATTTTTTTGCGAAAATATCGAAAACAGTTTATATAAACAGTTTTATATATATATTAAAAATCGTAATAGCCGTTTTGTCAGAAATCGCCAAGATGTAATCCAAGACGGAGTCCGTATTTTACTTGTAAAATGTAACCTGAGTACTTTTCTAAATGTCGTGGAACAAACACAAAAGGAATAAATCTCTATCATCACAACTATGGATTTTTCTTATGCAAACAGACAAGCAAACAAACAAACCTACTTTTCGTTTCATTTTGAAAGTCCACTACAAATTTAATTATTTCTTGTTTAGTGATACATACACTCCATTTTGAAAGCCAATTTTTAAGTCGATATTCCAATATGGTGCGTTAATTATTAATGTTTAAATTGCTTAAACAAGAGAGTTAAAGTTGTTTAAGGATGAAAGTTTTACAAGATGTGCATTTCTGATCAATTTTAAGATTTTGGTCGCAGGTGATCTTTATGCTTTTATAAACTTACATATTTTTACTTACCAATGACCTCCAACTCGGCGGCGGCTATTAATGTATGAAATGAGGGCGCATCAGCAGACACTTCGCAACTGTATTTACCGGATGTTGGCATTGTTACCGCATCGAGCACCACTTGACTTTCGTTGGAAGCTGGGCGCTGCAATAAAAATCAAACGATGAAAATGGGAAGTGAATGGCAAAAACGAAATAAAAAAGTACTTAAAAACTAGCTGAAAATGTTATATCGATTTGTTGAAGCTGGTCCAGAGTATACAGGGTGATCAGAAAATACAGGGACAAGCATTAACATGTCCCAAAATTAAAGTATGGTACTAGATTTCATTAAATGTAATTTAACTGTTTCCAATGCCATCCGTTATTTCAATAAGATTAGATTCACTAGAATGAAGGTGATCGTTCGGGAACATGAAAAAAAAAATCACCGTCCACACTTCTGCAAATTGTAAGATTAAGCGTCGGGTCGCAATTCATTGATGGGAGCGCATCCTTCTTAGGAATGCGAAGCTGTTCACCGTCGAGCTGGACCAAAACCGCCAAAACGACAGGACCTGATCCGCAGAGGCTTCCGACAGTGTCGAAGTGTCGAACATCACCAAAATTTGAAGTCTGTCTTGGTTTGTGGCGAAACTTGAAATAGCGGCAAGACACTATTGGTTTTCATCAGTCAATGGGTTAAAATGTACCACCGCGACATTCTCAGCGCCGTGGACTTTTTAATAGGACAGCAGAACGTCCCACAAAGCAAAAATGACGCAAAACTGGTGCAAGACCCAATTTGCAGACTTTATCTCGACTGCTGAATGGTCGCCCTACTCGCCGGATATAAACCCAGTGGTATGTGGTCGTTTTAGGAGATCAGGGTCTGTGCTAAGCCTCATAAAAGTTTGGAGGCGCTGAAGCAATCTCGCTGTTTTTTTGATGAAAATACAACTTTATTCTGAAAAAATGGTTACATTTGAATCATTGAAAGTATTGCCCATCGCTGGCTACTACTTTTGCCCATCTTTCTGGCAGATCTCGTATACCGTCGCGGTAAAACTGTTCATTCTTTTGAGGCTATCCACGAATCAAGCCATTTTTGGATATCTTCATAGGTATGGAACTGCTGGTTAGCTAGTCCATGTGCCATCGATCGGAACAGGTGATAATCGGACGGCGCAATATCTGGAGAATATGGCGGGTGGGTTAAGATTTCCCATTTCAGCGTTTCCAGGTAGGTTTTAACGTGTGGCCGAGCGTTGTCATGGTGTAGAATCACTTTATCATGCCTCTCCGCGTATTGCGGCCGCTTCTCGCGCAGTGCTCGGCTCAATCGCATCAATTGAAGTCGATACCGATCCCCAGTGATGGTTTCGCTTGGTTTAAGCCAGTGGTGTCCAACATTTGCAAAGTCAAACAAAGTTGTTTGGGAAGCAAAACTCTGCCGGCGTCGCAGCCGCCACACGTATAGGGAGAGAGAATATGTGTATTCTATAAATAGCACGCTCGGCAGCTTGTTCTCTTACGAAGCGAGTGTTCGGCTGCTTTTGTTCTCACGATGCAAGTGTTCGGTTGAAGCTCGCGCATTTTGATTCGTCACGTTGCCTTCGTGTTTCTCTGCTTCGCATACAAGCGCATTTTTTGAATGTATGAGTTTGGACACCACTGGTTTAAGCAGTTCATAATAATGAATGAAATAATGAATGAAAGATGAAAATTAACACTTCCCGCAAATGACGATTATTCGGCACGAAATCAGAAATTTTCACAAAACGAAAAGTCTAGTTTTAGTGTGAAAAACTTTTTTGTTTTATGAGAAATATCAACTAAAGTGTCTTCAAGTCGGACAATCGGTTTTGTCATTCTGGAGTAATGAAGACAAAATTTCGGCTCACCTTTAAAAAAAAGGTAAGAAAAAAAGAACGATTTTTAAAACAAATCCTACCATAAAAAAATAATGTTTTTATACCCGTTACTTATAAAAAATAAGTATAAGGGTATATTGTGTTGGTTGGAATGTATGTAACAGGGAGAAGGAGGCATCTCCGACCCTATAAAGTATATATATTCTTGATCAGCATCAACAGCCGAGTCGATATAGCCATGTGTGTCTGTCCGTATGAACAAAAGGATCTCAGAGACCATAAGAGATAAAATAACCAAATTTGGTACACCGATTTCTATTTACCCAGCGCAGATCAAGTTTGTTTCAAATTTAGGCCACGCCCCCCTCCGCCCTCGCAAATCGCGAAAAATTGTTTGTTCGTCTGTATAAACATAGGGATCTTAAAAACTATAAGTGATAGAGTATCCAAATTTGGCATATATATTTCTATAGACCTCTCGCAGATCAAGTATGTTTAAAATTTTAGCCACGCCCCCATACGCCCCCGCAAATCTCGAAAAACCACCAAACCCACAGTTTTTCAGATAATTCACTTTTTATGATAAATAACGGTATATATTAATATTATCTATAATCTCACATAACCGCAGCAAGATCGGCCCCATGTATAGGGAAGGCCCCATTTCTCGTTCCTAGGAACTCAGAATGCTAACATCCTCAATCGTTTTCATATAAACGGCTCAATGACTTCGGAATGTTCGTTAACTTCAATATTTCGCTGATGTCTGGTTCTACTAGGTATAGAAATAGATATTTAAAAATTTTTATGACAAGAGTTGTTAGCTAATTGAGGAGGAAGAAAATTACAGCTTTGGGGAAATTGACTCGATTAACCTTCTTCCACCTGCCAAAGGTGGAAATAAAAGATAATGTCACTTAAGATGATGGTGGTATCGTTGGTGATGTTAGTCGTGATTGATTGATGGTCATGTGGATCAACAAATCAATCCCATCTGTCGTCATATTCGAACAACTGGAGACTTCTTATAATTCGCAAGCTAAGTCTTAAATTTTACTGCCGAATCTAGAATTTTCCGGCCAAATCTGGCTTTTCCCGAAAGTTTAATTGCAGGGGCAGCTTGCAGCGTGAATATAATTATTTGTTTCTTTTTCGAATTATGTTATATTATCTAAATTTTTTGCTACTTATAACATTCAGCAGGAAATTTCCAACCACCAAAAATTTTAAATTCTTTTCAAATAACTAATAACTGATAATAATTGAAAATAAGTTTATTTAAGAAAAATATAACAAGTGCTCCTTTTTTTTCACGTTTCAATTTCCTAGTATCTCAAAAAACAATAAAAAAGTTCATACTAAGACCTAATTTTCGCCCGATTTGTCCTATGACACCTATATGATATAGTGGTCCGGCTTCAACCAAATTTGCTGAGGCTCTGTTAAATGCATATATTAACAGTTTGGTTGAGATATCTTATAGAACCAAAAAGTTTTTCGTACTAAAACGTATTTTCAACCGATACAAAAATGTCTATGTTATATTCAGTTAATAGTTAGTTGCGACCTCTCCCCAGCTGTTGGAGCTAATCAACCAAAGATTTGGCGAGCAGGCGGATCTAATTCGACTCACGGAGCAACGTATACTGGGAGAGTTGCATGAGCGCATCAACGGTATGACCATAGAACTGCAACAGCTGGCTGGGCGAGTGCAGGAGCTGGAAGCAGAGGCTGGTGAAGTGCGAGCACTTAAAGCAAAGCTGCAGTCACTGGAGGCCAATCTGGAGGCAAAGATGTTGGTTCAGGCGAATGTAGCCATTGCTGCGGATCTGCGCATCCATGGTGTTCCCTGCATGGATGGGGAAAATTTGATGACATTGTTTGGAACACTGTGTTCTTCACTTAGCCTTACACCAGCTCCCAAAATTCGCGATATCTTTCGAGTTAGACAACAACGATCGGAACACAGAACTATAGACCCGGTTGTTATAGTAAAACTTGAGCACATGCGGGAGAAAATCGAGCTGCTTAAAGCAATTGCGGGGTATAAGCGAAACACGAAGCAGCAACTGAATCTAACGCTTCTAGGCTTTGAGTCCCACGTGCCCTTTTACGTCAATGAACAGCTGACGAAAGCTCATTACGAGATTTTTAAAGAGGCTATGAAGATGAAAAAGCTTAATCTGCTCACAGCTGTCTACACGCGTCGCTCTCTTGTGCATGTGAGAGTGCGCGGGAGAGAGAACTACACCTGTATTGGCAGTATGCCTGAGTTATTATCTCTACGCAATGACGCTGCTCTCTTGCACACTGATGCAGCGATCGAGCCTCAATCTGAGCCTAGCTTTCGTAATAATTAGGCAATACAGATATATTTCTCTTATATGTTCTTATCTCTTTGAATGCAAGCATAATATTATAAGTATTGTTCTGTTTCTCTTTTATGTCAGTTTAGTAATCTCTCTTAATGTTCCTAGGTTTAAGTCTCTATGTAAGTTTCTATGGTGTGTACTTCAGTTTTTTAGTTCTCAATTAAGCCAAATATGCGTGCGCCTCCTAATGAATATTGATTATAGTATAGATGCAGGCTAACATAACTCAGGAAGCGAACAGTCATGCAGTTATCAGGATTTTAAGCAAGCAACATAAAGGCCTTAATGTTTGCCACATAAACGCTCAAAGTTTGACAAAAAAAATTGAAGAGTTCAGGTATTTGTTTGTTAACTCAAATGTTGATGTCATCTGTGTGTCTGAAACATGGTTCTTGTCTAATATGTGTGACCAAATGATAATATGTGACGGGTATAATGTTTTTCGTTCTGATCGTGAGGGCCATGCAGGTGGTGTTGCAATTTATGTTAACAATAAATTGACAACAAATATAAGAAGCAAGCAAACCAATGAAAGTCCGCTTGAATATCTATTTATAGAGATAAGAGGATCTAGCAATTCTCCAAAAATATTAGTTGGCTGCATTTACAGGCCGAGTAGAACTGTAGATTTTTCAGAAGTTCTAAACAAACTAGATGAGATATCTATAAGTTACAATGACGTTATAATTACAGGCGACATGAACAGTAATATGCTAGTTGAAAAACAACTCTCTGATAGCCTTAAAACATTAGGATTACATTTGATTAACGCCACTTTGCCAACACATTTTACAAATACAATCAACACACTGCTAGATGTATTTTTTGTAACTGATAAGAGAAAAATTCTTATATATGACCAAATATCTGTGCCAGTTTTCTCAAAACATGACCTTATATTTATTACATATGACATTTACCTTGACCATGCTGATGAACAATTAACGATTAGGGACTTCAAAAATATTGACTACATCTTGCTACGTACTAAGTGTGATGAACTTGACTGGAGCATATTATTTAATTATTCTTCAGTAGATGAACAGGTTTATCACTTTCAGAACCAATTACTTAGCTTGTACAACTCATGTGTACCCGTTAAAACTAAAGTAATTAAGACTTCTCAAAAACCTTGGTTTACAGTGGAAATTAAAAGACTCATTCTTCAACGCAATCGGGCTTATGTGCTCTAAATTTAATAAAGCAAAAATGACGGGACACAAATGGAACGAAATAAAATCACTTGGTATAGGGAAACAGAAGCCAAAATCTCCAAATTGTGATGTAGATTTAAATAATTTAAACAGAAAATTTGTGCAATCTGAAGTACCTGAAGTTGTGGAAAACAAATACCTTGACTGTGATAATACATCCACCTGTGATAATAGCTTTAGTTTAGAATGCGTGTCTCAATGTGATGTTCTAGAATCAATATTAAAAATTAAATCTAATGCAGTAGGCCTTGACGAAGTAGATCCTAAATTTCTAAAAATATTGTTACCAAAAATCTTGATATACATTACCCATATTATAAATACTGCAATTATGACCTCAACTTTTCCTGAACAATGGAAAATTGCCAAGATATTGCCGATTGTAAAATCCAATAATGATTATAGGCCCATATCAATTTTACCCTTTTTGGGAAAAGTCTTTGAGCACATCATAGCTAGTCAAATCAATAATCATCTGACAATAAACAATCTGCTAAGTGAAGCGCAATCAGGGTTCAGGAAGAATAGAAGCTGCACTACTGCAGTCTTAAAAGTTACTGAAGATATACGTAGGAAATTAGATGATGGGCAAGTAACCTTCTTGACACTTCTAGACTTTAGTAAAGCTTTTGACACAGTAAATCATGAAGTTCTGTGCACAAAAATTAGAAAACTCTTCGGGTTCTCTAGTACAGCAGTCAGACTACTAAAATCGTACTTGACCAATAGAAGTCAGGCTGTTGTCACAAAGTATGGTTTCTCGTCCTTTCTGTCGTCTACACGTGGTGTCCCACAAGGGTCAGTTTTAGGTCCGTTGTTGTTTTCGATCTATGTTAATGACCTACCAAGTGTTCTGTCAGTGTGTGATGTTCATATGTATGCTGATGATGTGCAAATGTATGTGAGTCGTCCACTGTGTAATATTAATGAATGTATTGACATAACCACTAGGGAACTAGCTAACATTGATGAGTGGGCAAAAGATAACGGATTGGCTCTTAATCCTTCCAAGTCCAATTGTATAGTGATATACAAAAAAACAATTGATATTGGCAGGCTTAGGGAGATTAAGTTAAATAACTGTGCAATAAAATATGTAGATCGTGTTAACAACCTGGGATTCACCCTGAACAGTACTTTGACATGGAATGACCACATAACAAAAATGGTTGGGAGGACGTACGGACTACTTAGAATACTGTATATGACACAAAGATTTGTACCTGAGAGAATAAGACTACTTATTGCTAAAAGCTATCTTATACCAACACTTTTCTATGGAGTGGAAATTTTTGCCAACTGTGATTCTAGATGTAAGCAGAAATTGAATGTGGTCTTTAATAACATAGCTAGATATATCTTTAATATAAGAAGGAGAGAACATATAACAAGTTATTCAAACAAAATATTTGACCTCAGCTTGGAAAAATGGACAAACTTAAGAGCTTTAATTTTACTTCACAAAATAATAAATAACAAAGAGCCGAATTATTTGTTTGACAAGTTTCGATTTACCAGCTCCAGAAGAATAAACAATATTGTTTGCTTAAAACATAAGTTGGCCAGTTCTGACAGGCACTTCTTCATACATACTGTTCGCTTATGGAATCAGTTACCACAAAACCTAAAATCTGTTTCAGGCGCAGCGCAATTCAGAGCAAAACTTATTACACACCTTAGAAACGAAATATAAAATATAAGTATAAAAATATATAAATAAATAAAAAAAATAAATAAAATAATAAGAATATAAATAATTGTAACTCAATGTTAATCCAACTTATCAATTTCCGTTATGACATGAAACTTTTAAATTTAATATTATTGACTAGCGCCTTAATTTATAAGCTTTGTCTTGTAGCGTTAGGAATCATATCGTAAATAAATAAATAAAATAAATAAAAGTTATATCTTGCAAACCCCTCAGCCAAAATTTATGTAACACATACCAAAAAGCGCGAAACTTTACGTTTTACAACATATTGAAAATAAATTAAAATCGTTAGTGCCGTTTTGTAATATTTCGCCAAAGGGTAAGCTTAAAAACCTTATTTCACCTGTAAATTGTAACCTGAGTACTTTAGATAAACAGTACTCATTTGTAGCTTTTACGGATTGGAAACTGCGGGGGTTTCAATTTAAGCGGGAAATAGCGTTTTCCCGCTAAACTAGCGGAAAATTCATAAAGTCGTAGAACAAACATTTCCAGATTTTCAATAAGGAATAAATCCCCATCATTACATCTAAGGTTTTTTAGCGCTTTGATACAAACAAACAAACTGACTTTTTATCTTATTTTGAGAAGTCCACTAAAAATTTCAAATTTAATTATCTTTTGAACCAGTTATCGGATTTGGGTGATCAATGTATCAATCGACGCGTTTTTTTGATAATTTTACCCATTGGCTGCAAACACTTAAATTTTTTTCGGGTGGGTTAGCAAAAGTTTTTGTACGCCATTTTGTAAACTAAACTAAACCTTTCGATCGGTATATAACTCGATCTATTCGGACAGTCGTAATAAATTTTCCAATTAAGCTGTATATATTGCTAGTCGCCTTTCACACCCTTCGTGCTGCTTTCGTCACTAGCGCGAACTGCCGTCCGCAGTGATGTACCAGTTAGTGTTATGTTGTGTAAAAGCATGCGCCAATTGACGCTAGCAGCATTATTATAACACTAACAATAAATTGTCAGCAAATGACAACAGCTTCAAGAAAATGTAAGGGAAAATTAAGAAAAGGGAATTAGTTCTGTAATATATAAAGGGGTGCCACAGAATTCGAAACCATCCGAAATGAATTAGAGATTTGAAAGATTTTTGGTTGGATTCGCTCTCTGTGGTCCCCTGAAAATTTTATTTTAAAAAAAGTTTCCCATTTGGTACTGCGACTGTGATGAAGCCGATCCCTCTTGAGTTAAACGGTTATAAATGTCTTATAATTATCTGAACTTACCCGTACTTTAACCCCAGGGAAATGAAAGACCTTCATTGGAGGCGTTTCCTTGGGTGTATATCTGTAGAACTCTCTTCTCCCCTTGTACCATTTAACCGAATACAAACTGTCATCCTCGATGTCATAGAAACATTTAAGCACAACCTTTTCGCCTCGCCTCGCAGCATGTGGCACCCGAACACGAACGTCCCGCAATGCACTAGAGGGTTCTGAAATGTTAAAAAATATTTGTACAAATATAAATATTAACAGATATTTCAATAATTAAAATGTATTTGATGACAGCATAGAAAAACGACATACTACTCAAATTGTTGCAACAGCGAACGCGTCCTAAATAAATAGCAATAAAGCACTAGTCGTTTTATTAACACAATTTTCTCATTTTAAGACCCCGTACTTTTTAAAAGTACAGGGGTCTAATAAATTTAAAAAAAAAAAAAAGAAAAGTGCGTAGCAGGCAGAAGCGAGCGTGGTAGACCCAATAAAGTATATATATTCTTGATCAGAATCAATAGCCGAGTCGATATAGCAATGACCGTCCTGACGTCTATTATTATTTGCATCGAGCGAGTATCAAGTTTTAGTATGCTATACTTTTTTGGCTCTTGAGATAAGTTAACCAAATAGAAAGAATTACGTTGGTTTTATACAATTATCCCGACCAAATTTTGTTCTAATCAGCTTGATCTATTAGACATTGTCATTGGAAAAATTAGTCAAAAAATTAAGAAAGCACTCTGCAAGGACATCGAATCTTTTGCGTTCCATGTATCTAATTGCCTGGGCTCTGGGTAGCTGTAAGTGCGGGGTCCTCGATCGTCGAGTATGCTCGCCTCAGGCACCGCGAACGAAATAAAAAAAGGCGGAGACCGCCACTTTTTTTATGTTTTAACCCGAATCTTCCCAGCGTTACCATATGGTAACAAGCAATAGGCATTTACTAAAACTTCATTTTTAGACAACATATTAACGTTAGATTAACTTTCATAAGATATTCTACGAGTAAATTGTTATCTCTAACTGATAAAAAGTTGATTGAAACAATCTCTTGAAGTTAGCTGATCGAAAAATGCGCTTTAAGTTGCTCATTATATTCTGCAGTGCAAAAAAACGGCATTTGGCAATTCGTCGCAAGTAAATTTAAATCGTTTAACTAATTTTAGTACTGAACTATATGCAATGCACCCATCATTAGAAAGGTAAAAGAGTGCTCTTTTTAATTATGAAACAAATATTAAATAAAAAACACTTTTTTAAAGTTAATTTACGCTTTTAATTTTCGTGTTACCATATGGTAACGCTGGGAAGTACAGGGTACAGGTTTTTTCCATACATTTTTTCGCGTTTCGGTACTGTTTTGTTCATAAAATATGATTGCTCCTATGGCAGCTATATGATATAGTGGTCCGATTTGAACCAAATTTGGTCAGGATGTGTAGCAACATATAAGACACATATTGTAAGAGTTTGGTTGAGATATCTCAGAATAGAAAAAAGTTTTTCATACTAAAGGTGAATTTGACCCCGATTGGTCCTATGACAGTTGTGTTATATATACGTTATACTGCACCGATTTGACCCAAATTTTGTCCTATATATCAAGGAAGAGCCCCCCTGTTGGATTAAGTTGTGTTTATTAGACTTTTTCTCAAACATTTGTATTTTGTAGCATTATGAAAACCTGTACCCTGTACTTCCCAGCGTTACCATATGGTAACAGCCGAAAAAATTGTCCTGTCGATTATCCTGACAAGGCCGAACCAAATGAATGTGTTTTTCGGATTCAGCGAACTCAAATTTATCAGTCCTGAAATTTTCATTAAGAAATTCGAAAAAATGTTGCTCAGGACGATTCGGGTTAATTTTCACGATTTGCATTTTATTATCAATTTTGATTTTTTTACGGCTTTGTAAATTATTTATGATAGGCATTTTATTATTCAAATCAAATCCGCTGAGCACTTTATGAAATCGACAATTCCGAGGGTAAATTTACCTTCTGAAGCGGCTCAAATTTTGTTTCATTTTTTTTTTCATAATGTGTTCATAAATTAAGGAAATTGACCAAAAATGAAAAACATTTTTGAAATAAATATAGTGACAAATAAATAATTTTTTGATAAGAATTATTTGTATTTTATGAAGAGCAACTTATACTTAAACTTCTGGATTCTACTGGTTATTCATTCAATTATAATTGAATTATATTATATTTTAATAATTAGTTAAGGTGTCTTTTGGCACTTTTTAAAGCATATCAGAATTTATTTCATAAATAATATAATCTTTATTTATTATACCGTGTTTTTGTGAATAACTGCAATTTATGTCCATTGTCCGACGTTGACATTTGTACACTTGTCGTCACTTGTTTATTGTCAGCACATTTAATGCCATCAATTTTATATATGCCTGTCGTTGTGCATTACAAATCAACATTTAACAATGCCTGCCTTTTCCTTCCCAACATTTCCTGCTGCAATTATTGCCTGTATTTAATAATATATACAAAGCATTATAAATTCTGATTTCGTATGATAAAATGCGATGGAATTAAAAATAAAGTACGCCTTTGGGAGTGTCATAAAAATTGTTATAAAATACGCATATATTCGTAGATTACTGTCAGCATTGCAGTGAACTGCGAATATGTCCTAAAATATTATACCGAAACATCAATCGCATAAATAAATCAAATGTAATACTTTACATTAGTGGCCTGTACTCCAATATTCACGTAAAAATTATCCGCCATGGACCGCGAATTCTTAAGAATTCTCGTGTAGAAAGTATTTGGTGGTCGGCTATGGTTCTCTTGTAATTTAATTTCAAAGTTGAGTGTTTTGCTATAAAAAACAAGTAGGCTTTTCAATATTTTCATATAATACTGAGGTAGGCTATTTATTTTTTGACAAAAGCGAATAGTCATCGCGGTCCATGCTATTTTTGAATACATTATAATTGTAGCCCAAATTCCTAAACTTCAGCAAGACATTTAATAATAAGCAACTGTTTTAATTATTTTTATTCTAAATGCCAATAAATGTCTCAAAACTGTATTGAACAGTTTTGCACACAATCATAGCTTCCATTTTTTTCCGATAAAAATGCAGTTCAAATTAAATATTTCTAGCATGTTTATTATTTTTGGAATAACTTCCAATAAACAACACTTACCACTTTTTGTGGCTTATACTTTTGTGCCACATTGCATAGTCTAGACTAAATAGTTAAATGCGGCAACATATGAATGACCAAACAGGCAACACATGAATCAGTAGGAAAGGGTGACCCTTACAAATCCTATTAAATAACTGTAGCTGTAAACTTTTTTGCAAGTACACTTACTCATGCCCACAACATTAGCAGCAACATCGGCATAAGCAAAAACTGCTAGACCATTGTACATTGTACAATGTACATATGTACAACCCGTGCATTTGTCTACAACTCCCAATAGCCAGAATCTGCAACATAGGCGGCTCATGAAGGCATCTTATTCGTAGTCATCAGTAGAAACGTGTGCAATAAATACATATAACGAGCACAACGTGAGTGGTACAAAAAGTACAGAAGAGCCTACACACATGCACATGCCTGCAAGTGTGCCTTGGGTTGGCTTTGAAAGACAGCTTCCAGTAAAAGCCAACACTGCGTTAGTTAGTTGGTGTCCTTGTTGGCAACATACGTTTCCCTTGTAGCGATTGCAGGGCAGACAACTCGATGGTACACCTCATTTGTATAATCATTGTTGTCAAGGGCGTACGCATGATGAATATGTTGGGGTGATCATTTTTTTTTTAAATTATAATTGAATTGTTTTATGTATTTTATGATTGGTTGGGAAAAATGTCTAACATGTAATTTCCAAAATATTATGTTATTGACTAAATTTTATTTTATTTCTTAGGCGATTACTTAATTTTTAACAAAAAGATAATTGCTCACTACACTCAAGTGACGTCACGTAATTTTCTTCTTGAAGTCACAGACATCTTATATAAGTAGGACTTCAGTTTGAAAAATAACTGGGCTCGAATATTTATAATTTATAAAGTCGGAGATACTTCCTTCTCCCTGTTACATACATTCCAACGAACACAATATACCAATTTACTTATTTTTTAAGTAACGGATATATATATTTTTTAAGGTTTTGTTTACATGAAAGGTAACAATTGTCGAGTAGAGCAGGCACGTTTGCTCCCTGATAATTTTTGTGATTCCTCTGATACTTCTGATGAACTCAGTCCCGTATCATGACACCAAATTTTGTGGATCATGATACCGAGCATGTATCATAAAAAAAGACTGCTACTTTTGCTGATTTTCTGCTCACGTCAAATTTTTTTTATCGATTTACATGAGTAGTTTATCGAAAGTTTTCTTTGTTATCAATGTGCAACTGCAGAAGAAGTTTTTCAATTACATACAATTTATAGATATTTATTACATAGCCTTAATTTATTTCCCATCTGCGTTGCTCATAATTTTTATAATCTATAATTTGATTTGAATGCAGAAAAATGTATCCAGGAAATATCAGTGGCATTAAATTTTTGTGATATTTGATCAGGGAGCATGGTGAATTCGACCAATATGTAAACAAAAAAATGGGAAAAAAATCGGTTCTGATCCGAACCTTAGCTCAGAAATTTTTCTGTGTTTTTCTTGAGTTTTAAAGTAAAAACAACTAATCTGTATTATATAGCTGACACTATACGGCTCAACCATCTGCTCGCTAATCGCTCATCGCTCGCGGTGCAACAGTCGAGAATACTCGACTGTAGGTAACCCTGGACTTTCTGTGGAAAATGGTAAGACTAGTATTGTTTTTTTATGTTTATTTAATTTTGTTATATTAAACTTAATTTCGTTCGCCACAAAATGGGCTATCAGACATTTTGGGGCTAGAATATGCTTTTGTCACTAGACTTTTACCTAGTGTAGAGGTTTTTTTGTGTGATTAAATACCCTTTCTATTTGATTCGCAAACGGTGGCAAGCATCTTTGCAAAATTTGCCTTTCATAATTATTACTGATAGAGGTAAATTTAGTCATGTTTATTGTCTATTGACACTTTTAACAACAACACACAAAGCACTTGCAAAAATGCAAGGAGCATAGCTCGGCATACAGCTGTTTCAAGAGCCACCAATTTTTTTCATCAGTAACGTTCTGCTGACTTGACCAGCGATCCGAGCTTAATATGCCTTATACCCACGCTAATGTATGGAGTTGAAGTTTTCTCTAACTGTGATGCCGCTAGTAAGCAAAAAATCAACATCTGTTACAACAACATAGCTCGATATGTATTTTGCCTGAGACGCTCTGACCATATTTCGCAATATGTCATCCGTCTAACAGGGCTCACAGTTAGTGATTGGATGAAATCGAGAACACTAATACTCCTGCATAAGATCATCTTCACTAGAGAACCAACTTATCTTTTTGAAAAACTCAGGCCAACTATATCTACCAGAACAAATAATATGGTATGCACAAGATACAGAACACTAAGCTCTGAGAGACAATTTCTTATCTATGGTGTTAGAATTTGGAACCAACTTCCACTCACTTTGAAAAGTATATGCAACGTCCCACTCTTTCAACAGAGGCTTAAAGCACACCTACAGGGAAATAACCAGCAAATAAATACAAGTTAACATACATTAATATTAATAAAATTCAAACTACATTTATAAATAAATCAAAGACATAAATAGAATAAGCAAACCAAATATTGTAATTAATCTTAGAACTAGCGTTAATACGGTATATTTTAATTCAATGCTAATTCGTTTTTGACAATTGTAATTTAATTATCTTATTTAAATTTTCTATTTTTAGTCGTATTATATCTAAAAGTCGATGTTATATTATATTGACTAGTGCCTTAAATAATAAGCGTTAGCTTGTAGCACTAGGTATCGAAGTTAATAAATAAATAAATAAATAATATCAATCTTGCGTCCGTAGAACAAGTTGAGAATTCTAAGGCAAAAAATGAACAAAATATCTGTAAAAGCAGATCTTGCCCTTTGGGTCGCCAACCAACAAATAAACTCCATTATTAAATGGGTTTTTATATTTGTTATTTAGTAATTATTACTGATTTTCATAATTATTTGTAGTATTGACTGAATAAAAGTTAAATAGCCAAAATTAAACAATAAAAATACCAACCCCAAAGTAAGCTAAGCAAACAGAGCTCTGAGACACTCCATTTCTTTATTTCTCGCTCTCCATCCTTATCTATTTTTTTTTGTTTTTGGATCTGCCGACAACAGCCACAACTCTTGAGAAGTAACATTTGCCTCACTGACCACACAGTTTTTATGAAATAAATAAAAAAGGATATAAAGTTTCAAGAAACTATAAGTTTTTGAAGTAAAGCTCTTTTCCATAACTTTCGTTGGACAAGTTTATGAACGTGGCTTAAAATCTTTTGCAACATCAAATTTCATTTGGCAACTGTTGCTTCTAGGACATGACATTTAAATTTTCTATTAGCTGGGAACCGCTCAACTAAAACTATGTACATCATGGCAAGTGCGTATTCAGGATGAAAATTACGGAGAGGGTTGAATAATATTTTAGTATGAATCATTATACCCTGTGAGGGAGCTCGTATAAAACCGAGTTTATTAATAAAACTTGTTTGTTTGAGGAAACTGGCAAGTGACTTCCTATAACTTATACATACATTGTGAGGTAAAATTTTTGTTCCCTCACAACAACAGCGCCAAACAAGGGTTGTGACAGTTACAGCGACGCTCGCGACGTTAACTAGTGAGCGAATGCGTTGCTGACTGGCTAGTGAGCGCATTATCTTTTGCTGAATAGCTAGCGCATGTGCCGTTAGTTTAGGGTCGACAACTATAAAAGAGCATGAATTTACAGACGCCGGTTAGTCTTCCAAAAGTAGTAGAGAACATGAGAGATCTTATTTGATGAGTTATTTCCTAGCGTTGCCAGGACACAGTCGAATTATATCAAAGCGTTGACAGGACCCCGACCAGTTATCCTAGCGCTTCCAGGATCCAAACCGTCCATATCCAGCGTTACTAGAAACCGATCCACGTATAACCTGTCCATATCCTAGCGTTTCCAGCATCAAACGATCAAACGATTTTTTCCAAGCTCACCCACATCCCAGCGTTGCCAGGATATCGCCCATCCATCTCCTAGCGTTGGCAGGACTCGGTCTTTGCTTATTCCAGCGTTACTAGTGTTGGGTTGCTCATGAGTGAGTGAACAAAAAAGAGTTGCTCACTGAAGTGAGCAAGTGAACATGTTCCTTCCAAGTTGTTCTTTTTTGTTCTCTTGCTCAGTTGTTCTGTTTTGATCAGTTGTTCATTCCTGTTTAGTTGTTTTTTCTTGCTCATTATTGGTAATTTTGACGCACTTTGCTCGAGCTCTCCTCTGTTTTTTTTTATCCAATTAACTAGGCAACAAATTGCAACTTTTTTCTTCTGAATTGGACCAAACCGACTTTTTTGGATAGATTTGGGGCCCCAAACACCGAAAAATATTTTTTTTTTTTCTATGGCAAAATTTTTTTTTTAGAATTTTTTGAAATTTGGCTGTTTTTTTAATGCTTTTTTTTAGAGGTACGCCCACTTTTGTCATCATTACACCCGAATGCCAAAACCGATATTCAAATTTTCCTGAAAGCTTATGAATATACCTACAATTCATCTATACACAGTCTAAGATTAAAGTTAGTAGTTTAAGAGCTATTAATTTTTGAATTAAGAAAATGTTGTTTTTTTAAGCTTGAATTTAAAAACAAAAAAAAGCTAAAAGCTTATTTGCATAGCTGCATTAATTACGCGTCGTTTATGATATGTCTTATCAAAATCTGTGGAGAGACGGCGATGTATTATTTTTTTTTGTCTAGGCATGTTTTTGTCGAATTTTATGACTTCCTTGTAGAGCGGCATGACATTTAGTATGAAAAACTTTTTGGTTTCTTAAGATATCTTAACCAAACTCACAGATAGTGTATTTGGGACTGTCTCATACACCCTGACCAAATTTGGTCTAAATCGGATTACTATATCATATAGCTGCCATAGGTACGATCGTTAGAAATACAAGGGTTAGTATGAAAAAGTTTTTTGTTTTTTGAGATATATCATCCAATCTTGCTGGTTATGTATTTAGTAATGTGGTATGTATCCCTACCAAAATTGGTTCAAATCGGATCACTATTCAATATAGCTGCCATAGGAACGATCAGTCGAAAATTCACCTTTAGTATGAAAAACTTTTTTATTTTCTAAGATATTTTAATCGAACTCACAAATTGTGTACTCTTTGTTGTCCTTTACATCTTTATTTACTTTGGTTCGAATCTGTCTACTATATCATACAGCTGCCATAGGACCGATCGGTCTAAAAACAAGTTTTAGTATAAAAAACTTTTGTGTTTTTTGAGATATCTTAACTAAACTGATAGAATATGCATATAAGTTGGTCTTATGCATCCTGACCAAAGTTGGTTCAAATCGGTTCACTATATCATATAGCTGTCATAGGACCGATCGGTAGAAAA
Organism: Drosophila phalerata; assembly: GCA_951394115.2. NCBI lineage: Eukaryota > Metazoa > Arthropoda > Insecta > Diptera > Drosophilidae > Drosophila > Drosophila phalerata. The sequence goes on along the minus strand of OX596008.2, from coordinate 3,524,685 downwards.
TCATGTTTTAGTATAAAAAACTTTTTTGTTTTTGGAGAAATCTCAATAAAACTCATAAATTGGGTATCTTTAATTGCCCATTACATCCTTACCAAATTTGGTAGAAATCGGACCACTATATCATATAGCTGCCATAGGAACAATCGATACGAACGGTCGATAAGCAACCTTTAGTATGAAAAACTTTTTTGTTTTTAAAGTTATCTGTTCAAAACTTACAAGTTATAAGCCTTCTATTGCCTTATACAACCTGTCCAAATTTGGTTGGAATCGGATCACTATAACATATAGCTTCCATGGGACCGGTCAGTCGAAAATCTACCTTTGCGTTAAAATTGTTTTATTGTCAATATACTAATAGCTTAGCCGTCCTTCCATAGATTTTAACGGTAAACATACGCAACGATTGGTAATTAATATAGCTATATATATATATAAACAAATTTAATAGTTCAGATGACCATCTTAAATGCATATTCTGTCAGATTGGTTAAAATATCTCAAAAAACAAAAAACTTTTTAATACTAAACCTTGATTTTCAAACGATCGTTCCTATGACAGCTATATGATATAGTAGACCGATTTGAACCAAATTTGGTCAAAATGTGTAAAATTACAACAATTTGATATTGTGTGAGATTGGTGAAGATATCTTAAAAATCACAAAAAATTTTCATACTAAAGGTCATGCCGCTCTAGAGAAGTCATCAAAGTCGACAAAAACATGCCTACACACAAAAAAATATTATATCGCTGTTCAAAAATTGATATCTCTTAAACTATAAGTTTAAAATCAAAACTTTGTATTAATGAATTATAGATATATTCATTGACTTTCAGAAACAGTAAAGCTTTTGAAAATCGGTTTAGTCATTCTCGAGTAATGATGACATAAGTCGGCGCACCTCTGAAAAAAAGTTCGAAAAAAAGCCAGATTTTTAAAAAATTCTAAAAAAAAAATTTCACCATAGAAAAAATAAAAAAAAAATGTTTTTCGTCGTTTTTGGCCCCAAATCTATCAAAAAAAGTGGGTTTGGTTCGTGTAATTTTTTGGCTGTTGCCTAGTGTTATTTATTATCCCACTGAATCGCAACAACGGACAAGTAGAACAGCAGGCTTTGTCTGAAAATGATTCTTTAAGCAATACATGCCAATACATGCCCCCTAGAGTATGCAATAGATTTTGTATTGTTAGAAAATTTTCTTTAAAGTACTTTTATATGTAGTGAAATAAGTAACGGGTATCCTATAGTCGGGATCTCGACTATAGCCTTTCCCACTTGTTTTTAGACCCCGTACTTAAAAAAAGTACAGGAGTCTATTAGGTTTGTTTTAACGAAAATGTGCGTAACAGGCAGAAGGAGGCGGGGCAGACCCTATAAAGTATATATATTCTTGATCAGCATCAATAGCCGAGTCGATATAGCAATGTCCGTCTGTCCGTCTGTCCTGACGTCCTGCTGTCCTGACGTCTGTATGAACACCTAGATCTCGGAGACTATAAGAGCTAGGAACACCAAACTTGGTATGTATGGTCCTCTATATTGCAAGCAGATCAAATTTGTTTCAGAATTTGGCCACGCCCTCTTTACCGCCCAAAACTCGACATAGAAAATTTCATATCCATATTAAAAGAGCACTTTAGATGCTAGAGACACCAAAATTGGTTTGTGGGTTCCTCTATATTGCAAGCAGATCAAGTTTGTTGCAGAATTCGGCCCCGCCCCCTTTACCACCCAAAAATTTAAAAACATAATTTCATATCCAAATTATTAGAACAATTTCAAAGCTAATGATGTAGTATGTAGATTCCTCTATGTTGCAGGCATATCAAGTTTGATTCTTTTTTGGATCGGACCACTATATCATATAGCTGCCATAGGACCGATCGGGCGAAAATCAATTCTTAGTAGGAAAAACTTTTTTGTTTTATGAGATATCTCAACCAATCTAATACAGTATGCAAATAACTTGGTTTTATATTGCCTGTCCGAAGTTGGCTTAATCGGACCACTATATCATATAGCTGCCATTGAACCGATCGGGCGAAAATCAAGTCTTAGTAGGAAAAACTTTTTTGTTTTATGAGATATCTCAACCAATCTAATACAGTATGCAAATAACTTGGTTTTATATTGCCTGTCCGAAGTTGGCTTAATCGGACCACTATATCATATAGCTGCCATTGGACCGATCGGGCGAAAATCAAGTCTTAGAATGAAAAACTTTTTTGTTTTATGAGATATCTCAACCAATCTAATACAGTATGCAAATAACTTGGTTTTATATTGCCTGTCCGAAGTTGGCTTAAATCGGACCACTATATCATATAGCTTCCATACGACCGATCAGCCGAATATCAAGTCTTAGTATGAAAAACTTATTTGTTTTATAAGATATCTTAACCAATCTAATACAGTATGCAATTAACTTGGTTTAATATATCCTGTCCAAAGTTTGTTTAAATCGGACCACTATATCATATAGCTGCCATTGGACCGATCGGGCGAAAATCAAGTCTTAGTATGAAAAACTTTTTTTTTATGAGATATCTCAACTAAACTATTACAGTATGCTTGGTTTTATATATCATGACCGATGTTGGTTCAAATCGGACAACTACATCATATAGCTGTCATTGAAAAAAGTAGTCGAAAATGTATTACTACTCTCTGCAACAGCATCAAGCGAGCTAAATATTTTTTAATTTTTGTAGTCTTTTCTTTTTCCATAGTAAGCTCGGGGTCTCCGACAGTAGAGTATGCTCGACTGTAGCACTGCGAGCGAAGCGAGCGGGGGGTTGGCGAGCGAAGTGAGCAGTGGGCGGAGCCCCCTAGTTATTTACAAAAAAGCTCACCCTTTTTGCGCACAATGCAAAATGCCAATTTTTAGTTTTGTAGACCCCGTACTAAAAAAAAGTACCGGGGTCTATTGAGTTTGTTTTAACGAAAATGTGCGTAACAGGCAGAAGGAGGCGTGACAGACCCCATAAAGTATATATATTCTTGATCAGCATCAATAGCCGAGTCGATATAACAATGTCCGTCTATCTGTCTGTCTGTATGAATACCCAGATCTCGGAGACTTTAAGATCTAGAGACACCAAACTTGGTATGTAGGTTCCTCTACATTGCAAGCAGATCAAGTTTGTTTCAAAATTTGGCCACTCCCCCTTTATCGCCCACAGAACGAAAAACAAAATTTCATATTCAAATTAAAAGAACAAATTAAAAGCTAGTGACACCAAACATAGTATGTAGATTCCTTTATACTGCAGGCATATCAAGTTTGTTTCTTTTTTGGATCGGACCACTATATCATATAGCTGCTATTGGACCGATCGGCCGAAAATCAAGTCTTAGTATGAAAAACTTTTGGTTTTATGAGATATCTTAACCAAACTAATACAGTATGCGTATAACTTAGTTTTATATATCCTGTCCAAAGTTGGTTCAAATCGGACTACTATATCATATAGCGGCCATTGGACCGATCGGGCAAAAATCAAGTCATTTGTCAAGTCAAGAATTTTGAGTTATTGGTGCAGTATTGATGTTCGTTATGTAATAATATATGTTGCGTCGAAATTGCTTTATTGTCGCTTTAATACACACAGCGTGAGAAGAGTAAATGTATGACCGCTTTGCAGGCAGACATACGACAAGTGAAAACTTTAAATTCGTTTATCTTGAAATGCCATTTTATCTTGTGTATATTAAAATAAGTAACGGATATCCTATGGTCGGGATCTCGACTATAGCTTTTTCCACATTCTTTTTTATACCCGTTACTTATAAAAAATAAGTATAAGGGTATATTGTGTTCGTTGGAATGTATGTAACAGGGAGAAGGAGGCATCTCCGACCCTATAAAGTATATATATTTATTTATTTATTTATTTATTTATTGTCAAGCTATAAGCAGCCGACATTCTTGATCAGCATCAATAGCCGAGTCGATATAGCCATGTGTGTCTGTCCGTCTGTCCGTCCGTGTGAGCGCCTAGATCTCAGAGACCATAAGAGATAGAGATACCAAACTTTCACTAAAAGACTTCTATATACCCCACGCAGATCAAGTTTGTTTCAAATTTAAGCCACGCCCCCCTCCGCCCCGCAAATAGCGAAAAACCGTCTAAACAAAGAAATCTCAGATACTAAAAGAGATGAAGTAACCAAATTTGGCACACAGATTTCTATATACCTCACGCAGATCAAGTTTGTTTCAAATTTAATCCACGCCCCCCTCCGCCCCCGCAAATCGCGAAAAACCACCACACCCACAGTTTTTGAGATAATACGTTTTTTGTGATTATTAGAGTTATCTATTAGCGTTATCTATCATCCCATTGAATCGCATTAAGATCGGACATGTAGAACGACAGTTATGGCGAATTAAAGTTTTCAGATCAAAACAAGTATTTTCTTTAAAGTACTTTTCAATAAAGTAAGTAACGGGTATCATATGGTCGGGATCTCGACTATAGCCTTTCCCGCTTGTTTTTTTTTTAATTTATAAATTTTCTTTTAATATTTATATAATTAAACATCACACTTCACAAAATTGGATATCGGAATTGAGTTGTACCTTTTAAAGTGGATTTAATCTTGACTGAGTCAGTGTTTGTTTACAAAACCAATATCTTTTGTTTGCATTTCATGAAATACAGATTTAACTTTGGAAAAGAGTGGAATTGTTATTTTTTAATTTTACGAGATACTCAATGTACTCCAACTGTTGTTCAAAATATGTACAAAAATAGTTACTTATTTATCCACAAAAAAGCGGCCCGACTAAATTACCCATTTATTTTCAAAAATACTTGTGAAAATTATTACTAATCGAGAGTATTCTACAAACGTTTTATGTTAGTGTTGAAGTATGTTAACCTAAATATTCAGGCCTGCCGCGGTTACTTTTAAGATTTTTCAAGAGACTTTCGTAATTTTAGAATTTTAATTTGCAAAATGTTGAATTTTTGAAAAATAACTCCAAAATTTGTTTTTTAAATCTGTAGAGACTTGTGCAAGGGGAATACTATTACGAATTCTAAAATTTTTTGTTAAAAAATAATCATTATTTGATGTAAAATAATGACGATCGTAAAATTAAAGATATTAGTAAAATTACATAGAATAAACTTTAAGACAAGAGTTGGTGAACTTCACGCTCTTTCAAAGCAACTCTTAGTGATTATACCCGTTACTTATAAAAAATAAGTATAAGGGTATATTGTGTTCGTTGGAATGTTTGTAACAGGGAGAAGGAGTCATCTCCGACCACATAAAGTATATATATTCTTGATCAGCATCAATAGCGGAGTCGATATAGCCATGTGTGTCTGTCCGTCCGTCCGTCTGTCCGTCTGTCCGTCTGTGTGAGCGCCTAGATCTCAGAGACCATAAGAGATAGAGTAACCAAACTTTCACACGTAGATCACAAAGGCGTTGGAGCAGGTCAAGTTTGTTTCAAATTTTGGACCCGCCTCCTTCCACGCCCATAATTCGCGAAAAACCGGTCATCCGTCTGTATAAACACACGGATCTCAGAGACTATAAGAGATAGAATAACCAAATTTGTCACACAGATTTATATATACCTCACGCAGATCAAGTTTGTTTCAAATTTAAGCCACGCCCCCCTCCGCCCCCGCAAATCGTGAAAAACCACCTCACCCACAATTTTTTATATAATACGTATTTTTTGGTAATAACCGATATCTGTTATTATTATCTATTATCCCACTGAATCGCAACAAGATCGGACAAGTAGAACAGCAGTTATTGCGTGCCTAAGTTGTTGAATCAACAGGTGCCCCCCAGAGTATGCAATAGTTTTTGTATTGTTAAACCTTATTAGAATGCTTCAAATTCTCAAGTAGTTCTGGCAACGCAAGTATGACATTAGAATTGAATCGCTAATGTATTGAAATAAGTAACGGGTATCCTATGGTCGGGGTCTCGACTATAGCCTTTCCCACTTGTTTTTTCTATTGAAAAAAAAAACAAAATTTTTGAACGTTCCTGATAGTTACATTTGTACCATATCGCTCATTTGCTAGAAAAGTAATATATCAAAAAAAAGGAATTTCGAGATAAACGCATTTAATGTTTTCAAGTGCCGTATGCCTTCACGCTCTGTTCATTAAAGATAGGATGATGAAATTTTTAGACAACATAGACCAGCACATAATGAACACTTCTGCATCATTAACCCGAATCTTCCCTGCGTTACCATAAGGTAACAAGCAATAGCCATTTACTAAAACTTCATTTTTAGACTACACATTAACGTTAGATTAACTTTTTTAAGATATTCTAAGAGTAAATTGTTATCTCTAACTGATAAAAAGTTGATTGAAACAATCTCTTGAAGTTAGCTGATCAAAAAATGAGCTTTAGGTTGCTTATTATATTCTGCAGTGCAAAAAAACGGCAATTGGCAATTCGTCGCAAGTAAATTTAAACCGTTTGACTAAATTTAGTACTGAACTATATTCTAAATAAAAACCACTTTTTCTCTATGGCAGCTATATGATATAGTGGTCCGATTTGAACCAAATTTGGTCAGGATGTGTAGCAACATATAAGACACATATTGTAAGAGTTTGGTTGAGATATCTCAGAATAGAATAAAGTTTTTCATACTAAAGGTGAATTTGACCCCGATTGTTCGTATGACAGTTGTGTTATATATACGAAATTCTGCACCGATTTGATCCTATATATTAGGTCCTATATATCAAGGAAGAACCCCCCTGTTGGATTAAGCTGTGTTTATTAGACTTTTTCTCAAACATTTGTATTTTGTAGTATTAAGGAAACCTGTGCCCTGTTTTTCCCAGCGTTACCATATGGTAACAGCCGAAAAAATGATCCTGTCGATTATCCTGACAATGACAAACAAAATGAATGTGTTTTTCGGATTCAGCGAACTCAAATTTATCAGTCCTGAAATTTTCATTAAGAAATTCGAAAATATGTTGCTCAGGACGATTCGGGTTAACTCAACTTATGTCGTTCTTCTATTTAATGAGCGATATTTGTTAGTGTAATATGATACTGAGATCCATTTAATTCAAAATAATTATAAACACATTTATTCGAGTATTATATAATCAAAATCAATTTATAAAAACTACATAGCTAACCTGTATCACAAAATCCATCTCTAGCCTCTAACAAGCAGAACTGATGGTGACTCACTGACTTTATCAGAAACTCCCCCACCACCGTATATCCAGCCACCCTTCTCTTCCCAGCAAAGTCTTTATTCAGGCAGACTTGACGTCGCAGCGTCGCGTAGGGGATGCTGCTGTCGAAGTTCGTTGGCGAGGGTGGAGACGAAAATGGGGATGAATGTGACTGAAAAATTGTTGACAATTTTTGCTTAATGTATTTGGATGTCAGTATTTTCGGGGTCTGCCACTACGATTACAGTGTTCATTTCATTCGCTTCTCCAACATTTTGTTTGCGCCTCACAGACACATTCACACATACACACTCACACACAGAAAATATATTCGTGCGGTCATATGTATGCGAACTTTTCATTCATTTCATGCATTTTTAGCACTGTCAACTGAAAATTTTTACCAAGTTGGCGAGACTTCCCCCTCTTGGTTTTTATTTGCCGCCTCGTCGGAGCCATTCAAAAAGGCAACCGCAGGAATACAAGAAGTTACTGCCACTTCTACTGCTACTGACGTTGGAGCGTCAACGGCGGAAGTAGATTGATGTCCTGTCTTTGCTTTGCTTTGTATGGATTATGAAATTCAAGCACAAAAACCTCCTCATGTTTTTTGTCTCACTGTTAAAGAGAGTGCAGCTTGTCTAATTGTGTTTCGCCTGCATTGTCTGAGTCTGTGCTTTGTGTCTTAGTGTTTGCCATTTAATGGCACATTTTCCGGCTTCCCAAGAATGACGATGTTTCTTGGTTTCTCGTTAAACTCAATGCATATTTATTTACGCCACTCAAAACACATAATAAATATTATATTAATTTAAAATTCTTCTTCCCAAATTGGATATCAGAAATCTTGGGACATTCGTCACTCGAGGGGTTTTTTTATATAGGATAAAAGAAATAATTTAAATATGTAAAGCAAAAGGCACCAAATCCGTCTTTAAATCATCGAATAAAATATATATTAAAATTTGTAGTTAATAAATAAATAAATAAAAATAAAGTATATACCCCAATTGGTTTAAAAGATATTAAACTTACATTATTTGTGACTTTTAAAATAAAAATAAAAAATAACTCTTACTTTAAATTTTTATTCAAAAAATCAAGAATAAGTGTTATTTTTCAACTTTTAAATAAAAATTGATATTTAATTATTAATTTGCATTTTTTTAATAAAAATCAAGAATAAATGTTATTTTGTAATTTTTAAGTAAAAGTTTGGAAATAATTGTCAAATTGCAATTTTTATACCCGTTACTTATAAAAAATAAGTATAAGGGTATATTGTGTTCGTTGAAATGTATGTAACAGGGAGAAGGACGCATCTCCGACCCTATAAAGTATATATGTTCTTAATCAGCATCAACAGCCGAGTCGATATAGCCATGTGTGTCTGTCCGTCCGACCGTCTGTCCGTCCGTGTGAGCGCCTAGACCTCAGAGACTTTAAGAGATAGAGTAACCAAACTTTCACAAGCAGATCACAAAGATCTTGGAGCAGGTCAAGTTTGATTTGAGCTTTTGACCCTTTTCCTTCCACGCCCGTAAATCGCGAAAAAACGGTCGTCCGTCAGTATAAACACACGGATCTCAGAGACTATAAGAGATAGAGTACCCAAATTTGGCACACAGATTTCCATATACCTCACGCAGATCAAGTTTGTTTCAAATTTAAGCCACGCCACCCTCCGCCCCCGAAAAACCACCTCACCCACAATTTTTCATATAATACGTATTTTTTGGTAATAACCGATATCTGTTATTATTATCTATTATCCCACTGAATCGCAACAAGATCGGACAAGTAGATCAGCAGTTATTGCGTGCCTAAGTTGTTGAAGCAACAGGTGCCCCCCAGAGTATGCAATAGTTTTTGTATTGTTAAACCTTATTAGAATGCTTCAAATTCTCAAGTAGTTCTGGCAACGCAAGTATGACATTAGAATTGAATCGATAATGTATAGATATAAGTAACAGGTATCCTATGGTCGGGATCTCGACTATAGCCTTTCCCACTTGTTTATAATAAATATATAAATTATTGAAAAACTAGTCGGACGGTGCTACAGTCGAGCATACTCGACTGTCGGAGACCCCGTACTTACTATCCAAAAGCAGCCACTGCTAAAAATTAAATAATATTTAAAATAAACTTAAAATAACTTATAGTTTATATGCCTTCCTAGGGTCTTCTGTTAAACATTATTTATGAACACTAGTCGCACCATTTACCTAATTAAGTTACACTCGTTAAATCGCAAAGTCAATGACATGAATTTACATAGTATTCTAGCACAACATTTATATAACTGCCAATATAACATTATTTAAATAAAATGATATAACAGGTATTCGATGCTTAATATGTCAATACAACATTATTAGATAATAATTTAAAAAAAAGTTTTAAAATTAAATAATACAAAAAAATTAAAAATAGCTAAAAATCATCTTAAAAAAAATTGTGCCAGCCGGGAGTCGAACCCTCAAAAAAAAAATTTTTTTGGAGCCGGGAATCGAACCCACGACCTAGTTTTAAAAGAAAGTTTAAAACTTCGGTGGCTCAACCCATTGAGCCACACATGGCATTGCGTGCAAGTTGCCAAATTTCTATTTTGGTTTTACAGGACTCTATTTCATAATTTTAAAAACGATTGTTAACATTAAATGTTATCATAACATTAATATATACAAATTGAATTTCAATGCAAAATGATTGAGAATTAAAATACATATGTCCCTCCCAGGGTTTGAACTCACGATCGGATGACTAACCATATCACGACGCTGCGACTCGGCACACTACGCCACAGAAGCCCATTATGTATAGGAGGCCAATTTGTTATATAATATGTTTATTCAATTTTCATGTTTTCAAAGTATTCAAATCTTAATTACTGCCAACGCTCCATCATCGAAACAGCAAAATTTATTATTTGAATATCTTGGTTACTCACTGTCCGATCGGAATGAAATTTTCATCAAAAATCTATGACACTTTTCTATTCGTCTGTGCAAAATCTTGTATCTCTAGCTTTTAAATTGCCCTTATAATTTGGATATGAAATTTTCTATGTCAATTTTAGGCGGGTAAAGGGGGCGTGGCCGAATTCTGAAACAAACTTGATCTGCTAGCAATACAGAGGAACCCACATACCAATTTTGGTTTCTCTAGCATTTAAACTGCTCTTTTAATATGGATATGAAATTTTTTATGTCGATTTTTGGGGGGTATAGGGGGCGTGGCCGAATTCTGAAACAAACTTGATATGCTTGCAATATAGAGGAACCTACATACCAATTTTGGTGTTTTTAGCATTTCAAGTGCTCTTTTAATATGGATATGAAATTTTCTATGTCGATTTTTGGGCGGTAAAGGGGGCATGGCCGATTTCTGAAACAAACTTGATCTGCTTGCAGTATAGAGGAACCTACATACCAAAATTTGGTGTCTTTAGCTCTTATAGTCTCTGAGATCTAGGTGTTCATACAGACGTCAGGACAGCAGGACGTCAGGACAGACGGACAGACGGACATTGCTATATCGACTCGGCTATTGATGCTGATCAAGAATATATATACTTTATGGGGTCTGCCACGCCTCCTTCTGCCTGTTACGCACATTTTCGTTAAAGCAAACCCAATAGACCCCTGTACTTTTTTTAAGTACGCGGTCTAAAAAACACAAAAATTGACATTTTGCACTGTGCGCAAGGTTGAGGTTGAGCTACACAAAAATTAATTTTGGGCAGTGCCAAAAGCCATTTATTTTTAGACCCCGTACTGTGAGAAACATATTTGTTTCTCACAAAATACATGTTCTTATCTCAACAACAACGGGTTGACCCACGATTTGAACCCCCTTCAGCGACGCCCCTGGAACACGTCACCGTTATGGCGACGGTTTGAACCCCCTCAGCGACGCCTCTGGAAACATGTCACCGTTATAGCGACGCTCGCGACAGATGTGCCGTTAGTTTTCGGCTCACAAACAACTGACTGGTGAACGCATGTGCCGTTAGTTTTCGACTCACAAACAATTGACTGGTGAGTGCATGTGCCGTTAGTTTCGGCTCGCAAATGATTGACTGGTGAGTGCATGTGCCGTTAGTTTTCGGCTCACAAACTATAAAAGGGCATGCAGTCACGGATGCGGGTCAGTCTTTTGAGAAGTAGTGAACTTCGAAGGTAGAATATCCTCGCGTCTGTCAGGATCCCCAGTCAATTGTCCTCGCGTCTGTCAGGACCTAGCCTAGAATATCCTCGCGTCTGTCAGGATCCCCAGTCAATTGTCCTCGCGTCTGTCAGGACCTAGTTTAGATATCCTAGTATTATCAGCCAATTGTCCTCGCGTCTGTCAGGACCTAGTTCAGATATCCTCGCGTTGCCAGGATCACCAGTCAATCGTCCTCGCGTCTGTCAGGACCTAGTTTAGATATCCTCGTATTGCCAGCCAATTGTCCTCGCGCCTGTCAGGACCTAGTTCAGATATCCTCGCGTTGCCAGGATCACCAGTCAATCGTCCTCGCGTCTGTCAGGACCTAGTTTAGATATCCTCGTATTGCCAGCCAATTGTCCTCGCGTCTGTCAGGACCTAGTTCAGTTTAGATATCCTCGCGTTGCCAGGATCACCAGCCAATTGTCCTCGCGTCTGTCAGGACCTAGTTCAGTTTAGATATCCTCGCGTTGCCAGGATCACCAGCCAATTGTCCTCGCGTCTGTCAGGACCTAGTTCAGTGTAGATATCCTCGCGTTGCCAGGATCACCAGCCAATTGTCCTCGCGTCTGTCAGGACCCCGTCAAGACATTCCGGAGTTGTACTACTAGGATTTCCCCCCCCCAGAGCCGGCGGAACGACCACACTATAACCGACGACCAAGGATCGATTCGGCAGGACGACGACCAGACCAAGCAGGAGACACCAGCATAATCAATTCACATAACCATTTCTTGTTCAATTAAGAGTCGGCATTGAAGTCGCAAATAAACCACAGCATTGAAATATTGAAAATATATCTGAGTTCTTATTTATTCGCAAGTGCTGCAAAATATAAATTTGTTGCACGAAACCCACAACGCCGACCGAGTTAGCCCGGTGAAGCTTTAAGGATCGTTACAACTGGCGCCCAAATTGCAGGGTCTTGCGAATAATAGAACAGATAGATTTCAAGATGGTACGAGCATGGGTTTACAACCTGAAAAAGGAAGAACTGCTGCAATATGGCACCGAGTTCGGGATCCTATTGACCGGAAATGTAGATGCGATGCGAAGGGACTTCGGCGAATGGGTCCAAACGCAAGAAGGACAGATGCCTCACGCCGTACGGCTAGATACATTGGCCAAGAAACACACCCGCGCATCTCCATTTAAGGAGACTACCACTACAAGGGAAAAGACAGAAAAAAACACATTGATGGCAGATTTGGAGAGCATGGATGTCGCTTCAATAAGCGCGGAAGCACAGCGACGGGAACAACAACAGAGACGAGAACACCAAGAATCGCAACGACAGAGCACATCGACCATGCACCACGATTACCGGCAATACACGGAAAGGAATCCAACACGGGATTATGCAGCAGTAGCCAAACAAGTGAGGGAATGGAGCTTCAAATTTGATGGCACCTCAAAGCCCTTAGAATTTCTGGAACAAGTGGAATGGTCAGCGGAAACCTATGGTTTAGAACTGGACCAGATCCCACGAGCAATGCCAGAACTCCTGAAAGGCACGGCTCTCAAATGGTACATAGCGAATAACGAGCACTGGAGGACCTGGACATCGTTCGCTATAAGCTTCCAGGAATATTTCTTGCCGAGAGACTACTTTTCAAAGCTGGCGGAGGAGGTCGCTCGGAGAAAGCAGGGCATGGATGAACCATTCAAGAAGTTCATGGTAGAGATGCAGACTTTGATGAGGCCTTTAAGGCTTTCAAAGGAAAGGGAACGGGAAAAGATATACAACAGCAGCCTCCCCGACTTCCGAGCATTCGCAAGACCATATCAGAACGGCAGTTTGATCGAGCTAATGCAACTAGCGGAAGAGTTTGAAGAGCTGGAGCGAGACAGGGAGAAATTACGGCAACAAACTCGTGTAAACCGTCCCAGACTAATGGCCATAGAAGACACCAGGCCAACAGAAACCAGAGGCCCATGTCCTCGTTGTACAGACAACGCAAGGACACAACCACAACCAACACCAAGAGCATTTACGGGACAGCCAACGCATATTCCAAACCCTACACAGGCATGTAGAAGATGTGGAAATGAAGGACATTGGGCAAGAGAATGTCAAAACCCGAGTCTTTTATTCTGTTGGATATGTGGACGAATAGGGGTTCGCACAGTTCAGTGTTGCCGACAGGGAAACGACAGACGGCATCCAGCGCTCAGGAGCGAGCGGATGCCGATAGAAGCGGCTCCACACAATTAATCGGCATGTTGAAGGACGAGGGCCAACGCCTGTCGGCAACAGTTCAAATCGGCAAAAACCTCTACAACGCTACCATCGACACGGGGGCAACGAGCAGTTTCATAAGCGAGCAGTTGTCAGTGACGTTGTGCGAAGAAGGATTTGAATTGGGAGCAACACGAAAACAGGTGCGATTGGCAGATGGCCGAACGGGTGTCGTGACGGAACAAGTGGAGGTGCATATCAAACTAGGAAACAAAAAGGTGGAGATGCCGCTATTAGTCCTACCAGGAGTCATCGACGAATTGGTGCTGGGATGGGATTTTCTGTCTAATATAGGAACAATCTTTGAATGCGCCGGCATCGAAGTCAGAATCCCGACTCGTCGACAAAACACCAAAGGACGAGAGGAGAGACTCTCTGTGGTCACCACGGCACACGTACAAGAGCAAGTAACACAGGAGCAAGCAACACATGAGCAAGTAACACAAGAACAAGTAACACAAGAAGAAGAACCAATCATGAAGGAGACACCAAGTATCAACAGGGAACGTGGCGAACCCTTACATCCAGATGCAGCTGTGGATGAATTTCTTCGGCATGAATTAGCCGCATTCTCGGTAATGAACGGCACATCTCCAATTACGGAACATCGAATTGTGATGAACGATGACCGACCGATCAAGCAACGGTATTTCCCGAAGAATCCAAGAATGCAGGAGGAGATCAACAAGCAGATCGACGAACTGCTCGCCAAAGGATGTATCGAGGCTTCTACCAGTCCACACAGCGCACCAATAGTGATGGTCAAGAAAAAGACGGGCAAATGGAGACTGTGTGTCGACTTCCGGCAATTAAACAGTCGATCGGTCAAGGACGCATATCCTTTACCCAGAGTACACCACATTTTGGATCAACTGAGGGAAGCTCACTACATAACGAGCCTCGATTTGAAAGACGGCTATTGGCAAATCCCAATGGAAAAATCAAGTCGACCATTGACCGCATTCACCGTCCCAGGCAGAGGATTATTCCATTGGAAAGTCATGCCATTCGGACTTCATTCAGCGCCGGCGACGTTCCAGCGTGCGTTGGATCGGGTGATTGGACCGGAAATGTTGCCCCATGCTTTCGCATATCTGGACGACATCATTGTCATGGGGAAAACGTTGGAGGACCACATGGCCAATTTAAAAGAGGTGTTTCGACGACTGCGGGCAGCAAACTTGAAGATCAACGTCGACAAGTGCGACTTCTTCAAAAAAGAATTAAAATATCTGGGTCACTTGGTAACCGACCATGGAATATCCACCGACCCGGATAAAGTGGCTGCAATTTCACAATTAAAACCACCCACGAATGTCAAGGAGCTGCGACAATATCTTGGAGTGGCATCTTGGTATAGGCGATTTGTTCCTGATTTTTCGAACACGGTACATCCCCTCAACGGATTATTGAAGAAAGGCGTTAAGTGGGTATGGAGCGAGCAGCATCAACAGGCGTTCGAGATGGTGAAGGAGAAGCTGACAAAGGCACCAGTCTTGGCGTGTCCCGATTTCAGCCGGCAATTCACATTGCAAACTGATGCTAGCAACTATGGATTAGGAGCCATACTCACGCAGGAATCCAGCGAGGGAGAGCGGGTGATCGCATATGCCAGTAGAACACTCCACGGCCCCGAGATTAACTATTCAGCAACAGAGAAAGAATGCTTGGCCATCGTCTGGGCAATTCAAAAGATGAGACCATACCTAGAGGGTTACCATTTCGCGGTCGTGACGGACCACATGGCGTTAAAATGGTTAAACTCGATCGACAGCCCCACCGGTCGTATCGCCAGATGGGCGTTCGAGTTACAGCAGTACGATTACGAAGTGGCTTATCGGAAAGGAAAGCTGAATGTAGTGGCAGACGCGCTATCCAGGCAACCACTGGAACAGGTGATCTGCGCACGAGTCGATACTCATAATGAAACAGCAAATATCGGCGGCACGGACTGCAAATGGGTACAGAAGATGCTACACAAGATTGGCAAAGACCCAAGAAAATTTCCAGACTACTTGGAGGAATCTGGTAATCTATATAGACACATCCCTCACCGAGCCGGGCATGAGGATGTGCCATCATGGAAACTATGCGTACCAACGATGAAGAGGCAACGGGTATTGCACGAAAACCACGACGCAGTGGCAGCAGGACACACAGGGACAAGGAAAACAATAGCTCGAGTGGCGGCACGATACTATTGGCCAGGGTTACATCGGGATGTCCGCAACTATGTACAACGGTGCGAGGTCTGTCAACGATACAAACCGAACCAGTTACAGGCAGCCGGCCAGATGCTAACCCAGATTCCAGCGGAACCATGGGCAACGGTGTGCGCAGATTTCGTAGGTCCGTTACCACGGTCAAAACACGGAAATACGACATTGTTAGTGTTTATAGACCGATTTTCGAAGTGGACCGAACTGATACCGTTGCGTAGTGCAACGGCGGCAGCACTACAGAAGGCGTTCAGGGAGAGAATACTGGCAAGATTTGGTGTACCAAAAGTCCTCATCACCGACAACGGCGCACAGTTTACGAGCAAGGCTTTCAAGGACTTCCTGCAGGATTTGGGTGTGAAACATCAATATACGGCACCATACACACCACAGGAAAATCCAACAGAACGAGCAAATCGCACCGTAAAAACGATGATAGCTCAATATGCGGGGACAAATCAACGGTGTTGGGATGAAGCATTGCCGGAGATCACCTTGGCAGTCAACACCAGTGTATCGGCATCGACAGGCTACACCCCTGCGTTTATAACACAGGGTCGAGAACCTCGATTGCCACAGGCATTGTACGATGAGGTAGCCATCGGCACTGGTCAAACATCCCAAGACCCCCGAGCAAACGCTGGAAAACTCAAGGAAATTTTCGAGATAGTACGCAGAAACCTGGAGAAAGTTGCACAGGACCAGGCCAGATACTACAATCTACGCAGGAGACCATGGAAACCCATCGTGGGAGAGCAGGTGTGGTTGAAGGAGCACCATCTGTCCAACGCAGCGGACGGATTCGCGGCAAAATTGGCACCCAGGTTTGGAGGACCATATCTGATCGTGGACTTCATATCACCGGTAATTTGTAAATTACAATCCCAGGTGGACAAGAAAGTACGAAGAGCACACGTGGGAGACCTGAAACCACACAATGCAGGTCAGAGTAGCAACTAAAATTTTTTTTTTTTGTGGCAACCCTGCGATCAAAATTTTTTTCACACGACGGGAACATGCACGAAGCACAAGGATTCGTTTAAAAAAAAAAAAAAAATTTTTTTTTTTGGGTGACAACCCTACAACACCCAAATTTTTTTTCACACGACGGGAACATGCACGAAGCACAAGGATTCATTTAAAAAAAAAAAAAATTTTTTTGGTGGCAACCCTACAACACCCAAATTTTTTTTTTTTTCACACGACGGGAACAGGCACGAAGCACAAGGATTCGTTTTAAAAAAAAAAAAAATTTTTTTTTTTTGGTGGCAACCCTACCACACCAAAATTTTTTTTTTACACGATGGGCATATGCACGAAGCACAAGGATTTGGATAAAAAAAAAAAATTTTTTTTTTGGGTGGCAACCCTACCACACCCAAATTTTTTTTTACTCCCACCACACACGGCGAACACACCCGAACGGACAACAAAAAAAAAAATATATACGAGGATTTTTTTTTTTTTACATAAAAATAATTTTTTTTTTTAATAATGGTGACAACTCTACCACGCCCACACAATTTTATTCCCGAAAAAGGAGGGGAATACATATATTTATATGAGCATATATAAATATATATAAAACCAGACAAACAAGTGAATTCAGCAACGGAACATAGGAATCGGCCCACTGTACACATGTGTCATGACGTCAGCAGACAGAGCAACTGCATTATGTTTGCCATTACCAATACAGCAAGAGACCGTCTGTCGTGGCGCTGTGCAGAGAGCAGCCGGTCAACCGAAATTGCAAACCGTAGGCCGCGGTTCGATTCCCCGCTCTGGCGGACAAATGCAATTTTTCTTTGATACATTTCGGCAGTGAAGTTGCCCTTTTTACCCCCTTCCACCGTTTATGACGTGTATA
Source organism: Drosophila phalerata (assembly GCA_951394115.2). Taxonomy (NCBI): domain Eukaryota; kingdom Metazoa; phylum Arthropoda; class Insecta; order Diptera; family Drosophilidae; genus Drosophila; species Drosophila phalerata. The sequence goes on along the minus strand of OX596008.2, from coordinate 3,506,952 downwards.
CTTGCGCGGGCATTCACTTTCATTCGCTTCCCGAAGAAAGAGGGAAGTGTGAGAAACATATTTGTTTCTCACAAAATACATGTTCTTATCTCAACAACAACGGGTTGACCCACGATTTGAACCCCCTTCAGCGACGCCCCTGGAACACGTCACCGTTATGGCGACGGTTTGAACCCCCTCAGCGACGCCTCTGGAAACATGTCACCGTTATAGCGACGCTCGCGACAGATGTGCCGTTAGTTTTCGGCTCACAAACAACTGACTGGTGAACGCATGTGCCGTTAGTTTTCGACTCACAAACAATTGACTGGTGAGTGCATGTGCCGTTAGTTTCGGCTCGCAAATGATTGACTGGTGAGTGCATGTGCCGTTAGTTTTCGGCTCACAAACTATAAAAGGGCATGCAGTCACGGATGCGGGTCAGTCTTTTGAGAAGTAGTGAACTTCGAAGGTAGAATATCCTCGCGTCTGTCAGGATCCCCAGTCAATTGTCCTCGCGTCTGTCAGGACCTAGCCTAGAATATCCTCGCGTCTGTCAGGATCCCCAGTCAATTGTCCTCGCGTCTGTCAGGACCTAGTTTAGATATCCTAGTATTATCAGCCAATTGTCCTCGCGTCTGTCAGGACCTAGTTCAGATATCCTCGCGTTGCCAGGATCACCAGTCAATCGTCCTCGCGTCTGTCAGGACCTAGTTTAGATATCCTCGTATTGCCAGCCAATTGTCCTCGCGCCTGTCAGGACCTAGTTCAGATATCCTCGCGTTGCCAGGATCACCAGTCAATCGTCCTCGCGTCTGTCAGGACCTAGTTTAGATATCCTCGTATTGCCAGCCAATTGTCCTCGCGTCTGTCAGGACCTAGTTCAGTTTAGATATCCTCGCGTTGCCAGGATCACCAGCCAATTGTCCTCGCGTCTGTCAGGACCTAGTTCAGTTTAGATATCCTCGCGTTGCCAGGATCACCAGCCAATTGTCCTCGCGTCTGTCAGGACCTAGTTCAGTGTAGATATCCTCGCGTTGCCAGGATCACCAGCCAATTGTCCTCGCGTCTGTCAGGACCCCGTCAAGACATTCCGGAGTTGTACTACTAGGATTTCCCCCCCCCAGAGCCGGCGGAACGACCACACTATAACCGACGACCAAGGATCGATTCGGCAGGACGACGACCAGACCAAGCAGGAGACACCAGCATAATCAATTCACATAACCATTTCTTGTTCAATTAAGAGTCGGCATTGAAGTCGCAAATAAACCACAGCATTGAAATATTGAAAATATATCTGAGTTCTTATTTATTCGCAAGTGCTGCAAAATATAAATTTGTTGCACGAAACCCACAACGCCGACCGAGTTAGCCCGGTGAAGCTTTAAGGATCGTTACAGTACTTAAAAAAAGTACAGGGGTCTATTGGGTTTGTTTTAACGAAAATGTGCGTAACGGGCAGAAGGAGGCGTGGTAGACCCTATAAACTATATATATTCTTGATCAGCATCAATAGCCAAGTCGATATAGCAATGTCCGTCTGTCTGTCTGTCCGTCTGTCTGTCTGTCCGTCCGTCTGTATGAACACCTAGATCTCAGAGACTATAAGAGCTAGAGACACCAAACTTGGTATGTAGGTTTGTCTATATTGCAAGCAGATCAAGTTTGTTTCAAAATTTGGCCACGCCCCCTTTGTCGCCCACAAATCAAAAAACAAAATTTCGAATCCAAATTATAGGAACAATTTCAAAGCTAATGACACCAAACTTAGTATGTAGATTCCTCTATATAGCAGGCATATCAACTTTGATTCTTTTTTGGATCGGACCATTATATCATATAGCTGCCATAGGACCGATCGGGCGAAAATCAAGTCTTAGTATGAAAAACTTTTTTGTTTTATGAGATATCTTAACCAAACTAATACAATATGCATATAAATTGGTTTTATATATCCTGTCCAAAGTTGGTTGAAATCGGACCACTATATCATAAAGCTGCCATTGGACCGATCGGGCGAAAATCAAGTCTTAGTATGAAAAACTTTTTTGTTTTAAGAGATATCTCAACAAAACTTTTACAGTATGCATATAACTTGGTTTTATATTGCCTGTCCGAAGTTGGCTTAAATCGGACCACTATACCATATAGCTTCCATAGGACCGATCAGCCGAAAATCAAGTCTTAGTATGAAAAACTTATTTGTTTTATAAGATATCTTAACCGAACTAATACAATATGCATATAACTTGGTTTTATATATCCTGTCCAAAGTTGGTTTACATCGGACTACTGTATCATATAGCTTCCATAGGACCGATCGGGCGAAAATCAAGTCTTAGTATGAAAAACTTTTTTGTCTTATGAGATATCTCAACTTAACTATTACAGTATGCATATAACTTGGTATTATATATCCTGTCCGAAGTTGGTTTAAATCGGATTACTATATCACATAGCTTTCATAGGACAAGTCGGGAGAAAATCAAGTCTTAGTATGAAAAACTTTTTTGTTGTATGAGATATCTCAACTAAACTATTACAGTATGCATATATCTTGGTTTTATATATCCTGACCGAAGTTGGTTCAAATCGGACAACTATCTCATATATCTGTCATTGAAAACAACAACAACTGCAACAGCATCAAGCGGCCAAATTATTTTATAATTTTTGTAGTCTTTTTTTTCTATTTCTATAGTAAGTACGGGGTCTCCGACAGTCGAGTATGCTCGACTGTAGGACCGCGAGCGAAGCGAGCAGGGGGCGGAGCCCCCTAGTTTTAATAAGGCCCCAACTGTCCCAATGCCTGGAGTTATTTTACATTTATACGTAAGTTTTGGCTTCCACTTACACCTCCTTATCTCATGAATCAGGTGAGCTATCAAAAGTTTTAGTATGCCATTTTATTAGCAATTTTAAACATTTCTATCGGTATACCATCTGATCGGACAGTCCATATTAGTTGTATACAATATATTACTAGTCACCCTCCGAGCTGCTTTCGTCACTATCGGGAGCTGCCATTCTGCCGTGATGATAGATACAAAGATCCTTATTCATTAACACATCCACACATTGCTTGCCACCTCGGGTATTTATTTAAAACTAAATTAGACAAGAATCGCTAAATCGCCAACTAAGCTCATAAAATCCCACGAACAAGAGGCAGAAAGTGTAAAACAACGTTGGAAATGTTAATGCAAAGTGAAAAGTGGAAAAGCTAAGGAAAACTGAAATAAAAAAATAAAATAGTGCATGGGTGAAATGCTATGAAAAAGTGCAAGGGATCAAACAACTGAAAGCAAGAGACACTCAGCATGACCAAAAAAAAAAAGAGGGAAAAAAAAAACAGTTAAAGAAGGAGACATGGCGGAGTAAGGGAAAGCTGTAAAAAGTGAGCATAGTTTCGTGTTGCAATTCCTGCCCCCACCCATTACACCCCACTTGCTTACGTCTCCCTGTGAACCGTTTCTAATCTTGCAGTGAAAATTGTGCAAGAATTTGTTCCAATGAGCTTTTTATTATCCATTTTCAACCCACATGGTTTTACACCTTAACATACAACTACAAACCCGGCAGCAAATTCGCCTTTGAGAAAGCAATGCTTTTCGGATTTTACACTTTTTTGCACTCCCAGCGTGTTTTCAGCTAGTAACCATGTGCATAGGTGAAAATTTATACCCTTTGCACCAATGGATTGCAATTGTTAGCTCACACTTAACACCACCGTCCGTCCCGACTTCCTTTGCACTGACCCATCTGCATTCCGCCCCGCGCTGACGTTTTTTGCGAATTTGTTAAAATTTTGCAAATCCTTTCTTATTTTTATAACCATTCTAAATGGTTAAAAAAAGAATGTAACATACAGGATGTGTCTTCTACCCAATAAAGAATATATATTGTTCATCCAGCGGAGTCGATTTTATATGTAAATGCTATCGTAGTCGAGCAAACTCAACCAGAACGTTCTTATTTATTATTTATTTATTTTAACTCTACACAATTTGACAAAACTTTGCATGGATACCAAATATGACCATCGAGTTCATTGTTAGTTATATTCCATCAAAGCTAAAAAAAAGACTAATTTTAATTTTTTTTTAACATCGCTGGATAAAAATTACACAAGTAAAGAAAAATAATTTAAATAATAATTTATAGGCGACTAGCAATATATACAGCTAATTTGGAAAATTTGCGGTAAAAGTCTATTAGGCTGGGCCAACTCCAAATTAAAAAAAAAAAACCCTAAATAGAGGGCAATTTATCATGAATTTAGCCGAAAAAATTAGTTGGCGGTCTCAACTAGTTTTTTTTTAAAAAATGTTTAGTTTCCATACAAAATAGCCTATTTTTGTTGTTGCTTGTGCAACTTGTCACTGTTATGGCCCGTTTACCAACACTACTTTTTTTTGACTTGTCCATTTTCTGGCCAGTTTATCAAGTATATAATGGATTTGTGAGTTTTATTTGGAAAAACCTGAATCGAAAAATAAATTGATGAAAACAGATAATTATTTGGAATATTTAGCCGAGCTCCAATTTCAAAAGAAGGTCGAAGTGCACTGTAGAAGCATTTATAAGATGTATGTATGCTCATGAAGTGAAATCGCGCGATTTTTTTAAAAAAAATTTTTGTCTACGGTCCTTTATTTACACTCCTCAACACCTCTAGGATGAAGTTTACAGAGATGTTTCACAAGCTATTCGTGACCGGGTGACCAAATCAGTGTTGGTAAACGAGCTGTAAAGTGACAAGTTGCTCAGGGCAACAACAAAAATAGGCTATTTTGTATGGGAACTTCAAACATTTAAAAAAAAAAAACTTGTTGAGACCGCCAACTAATTTTTTCGGCTAAATTCATGATAAATTGCCCTCTATTTGGGGTTTTTTTATACCCGTTACTTATAAAAAATAAGTATAAGGGTATATTGTGTTCGTTGGAATGTATGTAACAGGGAGAAGGAGGCATCTCCGACCCTATAAAGTATATATATTCTTGATCAGCATCAACAGCCGAGTCGATATAGCCATGTGTGTCTGTCCGTCTGTCCATATGAACAAAAGGATCTCAGAGACTATAAGAGATAGAGTAACCAAATTTGGCACACAGATTTCTATATACCCAGCGCAGATCAAGTTTGTTTCAAATTTTGGCCACGCCCCTCTCCGCCCTCGCAAATCGTGAAAAGCTACCACACCCACAGTTTTTAAGATAATATAGTTTTTCTTGTAGTCACTGATATCTATTACTATTATTTATTATCCCACTGAATCGCAACACGATCGGACAAGTAGAACAGCAGTTATTGTCTGAAAATGATTCTTTAAGCAATCATGGCAATACATGCCCCCTAGAGTAGGCAATAGATTTTGTATTGTTTGAAAATTTTCTTTAAAGTACTTTTATATGTAGTGAAATAAGTAACGGGTATCCTATAGTCGGGATCTCGACTATAGCCTTTCCCACTTGTTTTTTTTTTTAATTTGGAGTTGGCCCAGCCTAATAGACTATTACCAAATTTGCTACGACTGTCCGATCAGATCGAGTTATATACCGATCGAAAGGCTGAGTCCTAACTTACAAAATGGCATACTACTAACTCACCTGGCTCATGAGATACGGGGGTGTAAGTGGGAGGGGAAAAATTAAAACGATCGCAGCTAATGGAGCCGTTGGGGCCTTTTTGTAAAATTTTTATCATCTATCATATCATATTCTAATCAAAAATACGCGTCGATTGATACCTCGATCACCCAAATCGGATAACTGGTTCAAAAGATAATAAAATTTGAAATTTTTAGTGGACTTTTCAAACTAAGATGAAAAGTCAGTTTGTTTGTCGGTTCGTTTGTCCGTATCAAAGCGCTAAAAAAGCTTAGATGTAATGATGAGGATTTGTTTCTTTTCAAAAATATACAAATGTTTGTTTTACGACTTTTTGAATTTCCCGCTAGTTTAGCGGGAAAACGCTATTTATATCATTGGAAAGGTGAGTTTGAGGGCTTTTTGACGTACCTTCAAACTTTTTTCCTATAGTACTCAGGTAACATTTTACAGGTGAAATAAGGTTTTTTAGCTTATATTTTGGCGATTTCTGAGAAAACGGCTCTAACGATTTTTATTTAATTTAAGTATATTGTAGTACATAAAATTCTTCGTTTTTTGGTATATAACACATTATTTTGGTTTGAGGGGTTTGGAAGATATTGCCTGTTAACTGAATATATACATTTTTCCATCGGTCGAAAATCACGTTTTAGTTCGATAATCACGTTTTAGTACTAAAAACTTTTTGGTTTTATGAGATATCTCAACCAAACTGATAAAATACGCATTTTACATAGTTTTATACATCCTGACCGAAATTGGTTCATATCGGAACGCTATATCATATAGCTGTCATAGGACCGATCGGGTCCAAATTAGGTTTTAGTATGAAAAATTTTTTTGGTTTATGAGATATTTTAACCAAATTGATAGAATATGCATTTAAGTTAGTTTTATACATCCTGACCGAAATTGTTTCATATCGGACCGCTATATCATATAGCTGTCATAGGAGCGATCTGGTCAAAATTAGGTTTTAGTATGAATATGCATTTAAGTTAGTTTTATACATCCTGACCGAAATTGGTAACCGGTAATCAAACCACTATATCATATAGCTAACATAGGACCGATCGAGCGAAAAGTCTTAGTATGAAAAGTAGACAGTAGTAACGCGAGCGAAGCAAACAGGGGCGGAGTCTCTTAGCTATATTTTTTACTATCTCCCTGCATTTATGATAAAGTTAAAATGTCAAAAGCAAAAGCATTTGCAAAAATTTCTGATATCCCACAAAAAAAACCTCTACACGAGGTAAAAGTCTAGTGACGAAAGCAATTTTTAGATCCAAAATTTCTGATATCCAATTGTGTGACGAGCTAAATTCAGTTTATTATAAAAACTTTATATAAAAATAAAAATTATTAAATAAAAAAAACACAAAAATTGGTATTCGGCACTGTGCAAAAAGTAATTTTTATGTACAAAGAAGCTCGCCCTTTTTGAGCACAGTGCACAATGCCAATTTTCTTGTTTTTTTTTAGACCCCGTACTTAAAAAGAGTACAGGGGTCTATTGGGTTTGTTTTAACGAAAATGTGCGTAACAGGCAGAAGGAGGCGGGGCACACCCTATAAAGTATATATAATCTTGATCAGCATCAATAGCCGAGTCGATATAGCAATGTACGTCTGTCCTGACGTCCTGACGTCTGTATGAACACCTAGATCTCGGAGACTATAAGAGCTAGGAACACCAAACTTGGTATGTATGTTCCTCTATATTGCAAGCAGATCAAGTTTGTTTCAGAATTTGGCCACGCCCTCTTTACCGCCGAAAACTCGACATAGAAAATTTCATATCCATATTAAAAGAGCACTTTAGATGCTAGAGACACCAAAATTGGTTTGTGGGTTCCTCTATATTGCAAGCAGATCAAGTTTGTTGCAGAATTCGGCCCCGCCCCCTTTACCGCCCAAAAATTTAAAAACATAATTTCATATCCAAATTATTAGAACAATTTCAAAGCTAATGACACTAAACTTAGTATGTAGATTCCTCTATATTGCAGGCATATCAAGTTTGATTCTTTTTTGGATCGGACCACTATATCATATAGCTGCCATAGGACCGATCGGGCGAAAATCAATTCTTAGTAGGAAAAACTTTTTTGTTTTATGAGATATCTCAACCAATCTAATACAGTATGCAAATAACTTGGTTTTATATTGCCTGTCCGAAGTTGGCTTAATCGGACCACTATATCATATAGCTGCCATTGAACCGATCGGGCGAAAATCAAGTCTTAGTAGGAAAAACTTTTTTGTTTTATGAGATATCTCAACCAATCTAATACAGTATGCAAATAACTTGGTTTTATATTGCCTGTCCGAAGTTGGCTTAATCGGACCACTATATCATATAGCTGCCATTGGACCGATCGGGCGAAAATCAAGTCTTAGAATGAAAAACTTTTTTGTTTTATGAGATATCTCAACCAATCTAATACAGTATGCAAATAACTTGGTTTTATATTGCCTGTCCGAAGTTGGCTTAAATCGGACCACTATATCATATAGCTTCCATACGACCGATCAGCCGAATATCAAGTCTTAGTATGAAAAACTTATTTGTTTTATAAGATATCTTAACCAATCTAATACAGTATGCAATTAACTTGGTTTAATATATCCTGTCCAAAGTTTGTTTAAATCGGACCACTATATCATATAGCTGCCATTGGACCGATCGGGCGAAAATCAAGTCTTAGTATGAAAAACTTTTTTTTTATGAGATATCTCAACTAAACTATTACAGTATGCTTGGTTTTATATATCATGACCGATGTTGGTTCAAATCGGACAACTACATCATATAGCTGTCATTGAAAAAAGTAGTCGAAAATGTATTACAACGCTCTGCAACAGCAACAAGCGGCCAAATTATTATTTTAATTTTTGTAGTCTTTTCTATTTCCATAGTAAGTACGGGGTCTCCGACAGTCGAGTATGCTCGACTGTAGGGGGCAGAGCCCCCTAGTTTTTAATAATTTTTTTTTTTATTTAAAATTTTTATAATAAACTGAATTTTGCTCGTCACACAATTGGATATCAGAAATTTTTGGGCTTAAAATTGCTGTCGTCACTAGACTTTTACCTCGTGTGGAGGTTTTTTTTGTGGTATACATATATGGTGATAATAATATAAGAGTGTTCGGATTAAAAAGGTTATTTCTTTATTTTATCACTGCGGACGCTAGTAACAAAAGCAACAATATATACAGCTAACATCGTTATATACCCATGGAAACCTTGTTCATGAGATAAGGCGGTGTAAGTGGGAAGGGCAACTTTAAATGATTGCAGCTAATAGGGCCTTTGGGGTCTATTCTTAAATTTTTTTAAAATTTTAATACCTTGAACAAATTTTATTTATAAATATAATATTAATAATATTTATATTAATATATATAAAATTGCTTCACTGAATTTATTCACTAACTCACTGACATAGCATTGTACAGGCCAAACCGCTGAAGTTACATGCTTGAAACTCACAATAAACTTAAGATAACTTTATCGGAGTTTAAGACAGCGTTTTGCCAAAATTTATCTGCAAGTGCGTCAAATTCAGGGCAAAGTTTGCGTTTATTATTATTTACATATAACAGCGTTTGGTCAGTCAACGGGCTTAGTACTTAGGTAGTGCAGTGGATAGTGTCGTAGACTCACGCGTACGGGGTCGAGATTTCGAACTCAGACCAAGAAATATTTCATTTTACTTTCTAATTTAATTTTGTTAAGTTTTTTTTAAATTTTACTATACTTGACAATTTGGTCAAAATCGGATGACTATATCATACAGTTGTTATGAGTACAATCAAGCTCAAATTAACCTTTGATACGAAAAACTTTTTTGTTTCTTAAGACATATCAACCAAACTCACAGATTATGTATTTAAGACTGCCTGTTACACCCTGACCAAATTTGGTCAACATCGGGTAACTATATCATATAGCTGCCATTAGAACAATTAGATGAAGATTAATGGCCAATATTGAGTAGAGCAGAACGACCTACCAGAACGTCAAACTCCCTATAATTATTTCGGTGGCGTAAAGAGATGAAGAAAAATTTGACAACTATTCCATAGAAAACTTTCCGCCGGCGGAAATTTTTGGTCTACTCGAAACTGGCCTTAAAAAACGTTCAGAATAAACCCAATGCTGAAATACCGAACCTTAGCTCTTAATAGACAGAAAAATTCGTGAAGACTATAGATATAATTGCTTTGTAGATATAATTGCTACTTTTACTCAATTTTTAACAATGTTGCAAGCCACCAAAATTTTGGTAAAGGTTTGTTTTGATGGTTCGAACCATAGAGCAAGACATAGATACTGTTCGCAAACCGTTTTATATACCTCCTAAACACAAGGTTTGGTTTCGAAACTTGGTTTAATTATGTAAAAAACAATATGTGTTATGTATATAATTTTTCTTGATTTTTATATCGAAGCAAACTTAAAAAAATAGATATAATTTTTCGTTTTAAGATGATCTATTACATTGTGTGCTAGGATGTCCGAACTAACATGTGTCCTAATTATTGAAATAGTACAGTAAATTATTTTTGCATTAAAGAAGAAGAAATAAAATATTTGAAAATATTTAAATCACTAAATATTTTTTTCAATTCGTTAAAAATTTAATTTATTTAATTTTGGAATCTAAACTAATGTAATTGGAAGCATTGGCACTACTTAGACTATGCCTTAAATGCTTAGACAATATGGCTCCCATGTTCTGTGAGAATAAGCAGCAAATAGCAAATTGAAACAATAACAAGACATCCAACAGTCCAAGTTAAATTTATAGACATTAAGTTAGAAATTGCCACTTCCGGCTCTGAAAACACATGCCTAGTACACACACCCGAATATACATGGGCATATACTTACAGTTATTGCAATTATACTAGCATTTTCAGACATGACAAACTAACAGATACATTCACTAGCAACTTCATTTGAAAACGCAACGGAACTTTAGATAAGTTCTCCAGCAAACACTCGAACACAAGATAAAGTATAAATAGCTTAAATTGTTGGTGAAGGAGTCTGTGAAGGGGAATGGTGCGGAAGTACTACTGATAGCCGTCACATGGTGAAGATTTACTTATTTATGCCAAGCCTGAATGGCATCCTGCCAAATGACAAACAGACAGTGAGACTGACGGCCATACGAAATTACCACCCGCTGTGTGAGTTTGTTTTGTTTTGAAGTTTCTTTGGTTTGCTGGGGAAGGTTTTTGGTCTCATGGCCGTCTTCTTTTGGGGTCCCCATTGACTTTCGCCACCCTTCTGTGCTTTCCGACATAATTTGTGCCCAGCACTTGCCTTGAGACCGTCTGTTGCTTCTTGCTTTTAGTGACTGTGACAGTTTTATACGATTTATGTCATGGTAAATTAAAAATTACGCGTCCTGCCTTCTCCCTTAATGTCGTACGAGGGGTTACTCGATAGAGGTCGGGGCACATGTACAAGAAATTGGGTAATGGAAACACAAGGGAAGGACCATTGTAATAGTGTGCAAGTAGTGCCAATTCTATAACAGTTTTCATATTTGTAAAGTCCTGAGTGCTATAAAATTTTAAGCCATTATACTTTTATGGGAAGAGAAATAAAGCGTACTAAAATTAAGTTCGAGTGAACTCAAAGTAAGTATTTTCGATACTTAAAATTAATACATGATATAAGTACGAATTACTAAAAATAAGTATAAAAATTATTTAACCAAGTATTAACATTCTTGATATAAAATCAAAGATTCTTAAATCTAGTAAAACTTCTAAATTACTAAAAATGAGCACTAAAATTTTTAATATAAGATCGTGACTAGACTCGACTCGCAGATCAAGCTCGTCAAATATTGAATTGAGTTCATTAATTCTATTATTATTTTTGCGTTCGCTTGCTTAGAATTCTCAACAGGGACCGTAATTGTTATAAGTTCTAAAAATAAAAATTGCAACTTAAGAATTATTTTCAAAAAATTACGAAATAACACTTATTTTTGATTTTTATTAAAAAAATAAAAATTGAAGAACAATTTTTATTTAAAAGTTGATAAATAAAACTTTAATACAAATTTAAAATAAGTGCTATTTTTGGTTTTTTATTTTAAATGTAAAAAATAAGAGATATTGAATAACTTTTGAATAAAAAAAAAAAAAAAAAATTAAGGTCTTCTGAAAAGAATTATTTTAATTCAAAAAATAACTAGGATATTTTTTTAAGTAAGTGAAATCGACTGTTTGGGATCCTGTACTTATTGCTTAAAATCAAATCAGCTGTTCACGTTAGTGACAAAAGGGGTGACAAATTTTTGTCACCACTCTCTGATCAGATTGAGTTATTTGCATACCAATTAAAATACCAATAAAAAATCGCATTTCGAGAAAAACTTATTTAAAAATTTCAAGTGTCGTATGTCTTCCACTAAAGCGGTCATATATAAATTCTTCGCACACCCTGTGCAAAAAAGATATGATGATGAAATTTTTTCACAACATAAATCACATTTCATCACATAGATGTGCATTTCTGCATCATTAACACAAAAATCGTGTTTTTCGACTTATATCACTCTTCTATTTATAATTTAAAATTATTTGAAGATACTTCTATTAATCCAAAGTCTCAAATAATTGCGTAATATTAGAAAACCATAACATTTATGCAATTATTTTTTTTTAAATCGAAACTTTTATTTTGAAAAGCGGTTCGGCTTAGGTTCGGGTTCGCAATTTAAATAATATCAAGGGTTCGGTTCATGATCCGGTTCAGGTTGCATAAAAGCCCGAACCGAACTGGTTTAAATGAAATGTTGGCTAAATCAATGCATTTTGATAGATAATATTTTGAAATATTTTGCATGTAGTCTTTAAGTATCAATAAGCACGAACAAGCACAAAATTTGTTTTTCTTAGACGAATACCTCGATCCGCCAAACTAAATAGTTGTTGACATAATGGTTAAGGAGTGAAAGATTTCTAATAATAAGATACATCTGATTGCATGTTGAACATAAATATACTGAAGAAAGTTGTCAGAAGTTGTTTAAGGAAATCAATTCCATCTATTGTGAAATAACGTAAGTTTAATGCTTCAAGTCACTTTCACGCTCGTCATCGCGTGCCTGTAACATGAATTAGGCTGCTCTTTTTGCTTATTTGCTGACAATCAATACGTACTATCAATCAATTAATTTACATGCCCATTTCTCAAATTAGGCTTGTAGCTAATATTTTGTGCTAATTTGCCACCTTTTGCAGCTTGTCCCACAGTTATTAAGGTAAATGCCTTTAATGGAACGTAATCTAAGCATATCAGTAACAGGTACCAGGTATTATCATAGAAAAAAAACATTTTTTATGAGGTAAAAGTCTAGTGATTAAATCTTTTCCATTCCCAAAACTACTAATATCAAATTTGTGACAAAAGATATTTTATTTAATACCTGACTTTTTAACATAAAGAACATGGACCTTTCACATTAAAATCCACGCGAATTATAGAGCATGCAATTTTATTCTAGTTATAACTACGCATGCCCACAATATCATGGGAAGCCAAGATGTTTCTAATGCAGTTTTCACCTGGCCACAAATCCATTCACTTCCTTCCATTCCAGCCTTGCAGACCCTTCAGTTTCCAACTGTTGTGTGCTTGACGTAATTACTAAATACTTTTGGCGCTTATGCTGTCCAGACTTGGTTCTTGAACGGCTCTAGTTAAGCTATTTCTTTTGTTTTTAGGTGTGTTTCATTCTCTCGTAGTCTAAGCAAATCTTTCCCTTCCCTTCTCTCTCTTACTTATTCTCTTATAGTCTCGGATTTGTGACCGCAAATGTTCGTGTGCTTTGTTGGAATTTGGCTCCACTGGCTTTTATTTTTCTTATTTCTTTTCCTTGCATCGGATTCTTTTTTCTTTGTTCTCCTCTTTTCTCTCTCAGTCATCCTCTCTCACACACTCAAACACCGATTTTGCCACAGGTCTATTTTGGCTGGCATTCCTAAAGTACAAGCGTGTGCCATGTTTATTTTTAATTAATTTTTCTTAAGCAGTTTAAGCCCCGGAGCCAAGAGAGTCAGAAAAAAGACCTTTCCAAAAACAAAAAAAACAAAAATATTCGTGCATTTTCGTTTTGGTTGCTGCTGTTAATTTTTGCAATTTTCTACTTAATTTCATCCCAGCTTGTCTAGCTTGGCTACCCAATTTGGTTAGTCTCTATTTTAGAGGTCGACACCATAAATGTTAATGGCGGTAATTGGGTGAGAGAACAAAAGCTTGGATTGTGATTGTCTGCTTGGTTAGATAAACGAAAACTAAGGCAAATGCAATTTCCAAAAACCAGCTAAGAACAGTCCCATGCCTCTGATGCTTCGATAATGATTTCATAAATTAAGATTTTGCTGTTTACCTGATACTGAATAACACGCACCATAAACCCAACCTACTTTTTTTTATAAATATCGTGTCCCATATGGGGAAAAAAAAGCTACGTTCACTAGGGTAGATTTTCAATTTTAAACATTGTCCTTTTTATATGAGCTTTATATTTTATTAATCTATATTTTTTTTTAAAGCACACTCCTACAGTAGTAGTTTTACAGCTATCAATATTTGAAATAAGAAAAATATGATATTAAATGGGGTATTTATTTGATTTTTGGACTTTAACATTCTGAGCAATATTTTCAGCTAATATGGAAAATTTGATACGACTGTCCGATCAGATCGGGCTATATACCAATCGAATGGTAAAGTCTTAAAGCAGACTGAGACTTTTTAACTGTGACTTTTTCACCGACGGTTACCTTTGTCATTCACATTTAAGGTTTTCACTTGACAGTAGCAGCAGTACAGCGAGCACATGTGCTAGACGTCATAACAATACCTTGTGCTAGGGTGCTTGACCCAGACCCTTGACTACAAAAAATCATGCACATATGCTCATCTAAAGATGATAAAAAGATCAATGGAAAGTAGATTTCTTCAATCCAAACTTGTTTTTTTTTGTAAAAGTTTTTACAACACATGTTTAGTGACGTTACGGCACAAAGGCATTTGTTTGATTGTAGAAAAATTTAACAATGCAACCGACATGTTATTTGTGGAAGTGCAAACAACACAAAATATATGGTATTTTCATATTGTATAAGAATTTATCTCGTAAATAATGGGTGCATCGAATAAAAATAAACAAAGAACATTGAAGGAGTTCCAAAACCACACAAGAAAAACCTCTACACGAGGTAAAAGTCTAATGACAAAAGCATATTCTAGCCCCAAAATGTCTGATAGCCCATTTTGTGGCGAACAAAATTAAGTTTAATATAAAAAAATTAAATAAACATAAAAAAACAATACCTGAAAACTGGCATTCTGCACTGTGCGCAAAAAGTGTTAGCTTTTTTGTAAAATAACTTTTTGCGCAGTGCCAAAATACAATTTTCAGGTATTGTTTTTTTATATTTATATTTATTATATTTTTTTTTATTTATTTAAATAGCTTTTTCCCGCTAAACTAGCGGAAAATTCAAAAAATCCTAGAACAAACATTTCTAGATTTTTCAAGCGGAATAATTCCCCATCATTACATTAAAGGTTTTTTAGCGCGTTGATACAAACAAACAAACAGACAAACACACTGACTTTTCATTTTATTTTGAGAAGACCACCAAAAATTTCAAATATTTTTAATTCTGAACCAGCTGTCGGATTTGGGTGATCAAGGTATTAATCGACGTTTTTTTGATAAGAATTTTTAAAAAATAAATAAAAATTACAAAAAGACTCCAATGGCCCCATTAGCTGCAATTTTTTAAATTTTTCACGTCCCACATACAGCCCACTATCTCACGAACCAGGTGGGCTAGCAAAAGTTTTGTAAGTTAGGGCTAAACCTTTCGATCGGTATATAACACGATCCGATCGGACAGTCGTAGAAAATTTTCCAAAGTAGCTGTATATTTTATATCAGACAAAAAAACCTCTACACGAGGTAAAAGTCTAGTGCCGAAAGCATATTCTAGCCCCAAAATTTCTGATATCCCATTTTGTGGCGAACGAAATTAAGTTTAATATAAAAAAAAATTAAATAATTATAAAAAAACAATAAATATTTTGGGGCTAGAAAATGCTTTCCTCACTAGACTTTTACTTCGTGTAGATGTTTTTTTGTGTGATATAAAAAATTTTTGCAATTCCTTTTGCATTTGACATGTAACTTTATCATTAATAAGGGCAGATAGTAAAATATATATATAATTTAATTTTTTTTGAATTGAATTGAATTTATTGTTTAATATATCCTAGCGCTACAAGCGAAAGCGTATTAATTATGGCACTAGTCACTATTACTTATATTATGTTTAATAATTCATTTATAAAGACAAATTGGAGGCTCCGGGCCCCGCTCGCTTCGTTTGAGTTGCTACAGTCGAGCATACTTGACTGTCGGAGACCCCGTACTTACTATGGAAAATAAAGTTTTTCATACTAAGACATTAACTTGAACTACCTTTGGTCAGGATGGTTTGGTTTGGTTTAATTTAAATGTATATTCTATTAGTTTGGTAACGATATCTCATAAAACAGAAAAGTTTTTCATACTCAGACTTAATATTCGCCCGATCGTCCCTATGGCAGCTATATGATATAGTGGTCCGATTTAAACCAACCTTGGACAGGATCTATAAAACTAAATTAAATGCACATTTTATCAGTTTGGTTGAGATATCTCGTAAAATCATAAAGTTTTTCGTACTAAAACGTGATTTTCGACCGATATAAAAATGCCTATATTCAGTTAATAGGTAATATCTTTTAAACCCCTTGACCAAAATTTAAGTTTCATATACCAAAAAACGAGAAACTTTACTTTAAAACATATTGAAATAAATAAAAATCGTTAGAGCCATTTTGTCATAATTCGCCAAAAAGTAAGCTAAAAAATCTTTTTTGACCTGTAAAATGTTACTTGACTACTTTAGGAAAAAAGCTTAAAAGTACGCCTAAAAGCCTTTAAACTTACCTTTACAATGATATATAGGACATATCTGTAGCTTGTATGGTTGGGAAACAACAAGGGCTTTAAGTTTAGCGGGAAATAGCGTTTTCCCGCTAAATTTGCGGGAAATTCAAAAAGTTGTGGAATACACATTTCTAGATTTTTGAAGAGGAATAAATCCCTATCATAAAATCTAAGCTATTTTAGCGCTTTGATACGGACAAACAAACAAACAAACAGACAAACTGACTTTTCATCTCATTTTGAGAAGACCACCAAATATTTTTATCTTCTGAACCAGTTGTCGGATTTGGGTGGTCAAGGTATTAATCGACGCGTATTTTTGATAAAAAATAAAAAATTTTACAAAAAGGTTCCAATAGACCCATTAGCTGCAATCTTTTAAATTTTTCCCCTCCCACTTACACCACCTTCTCTCATGAACCAGGTGGGCTAGCAAAAGTTTGGAAGTTAGGGCTAAATCGGACAGTCGTAGAAAATTTTCCAAATTAGCTGTATTTATTGCTAGTCGCCTTTCGCACCCTTCGTGCTGCTTTCGTCACTAGCGCGAACTTCCGTCCGTAGTGATTGCTAGTCGCCTTTCGCACCCTTCATGCTTTCGTCACTAGCGCGAATTGCCGTCCGCAGTGATTGAACTGACAACTTTTGCACGTAGATCGTGAACTCTAGCATCTAGAATACCAGGATACTCAAACATAATCAATCGAAATTATAAAACTGAAATACAAATTCCTGGACAAGGCTAAAACGTAAAGGGATGCTCACGATTTCAGTAGTGCACATGTGCTCGTTGCAATGCTGCTAATGTTTAGTGAAAACCATAATTACACTAGGCAACAAATTTGAACTTTTTGGCTATTACACGAACCGAACCCACTTGTTTGGATAGATTTGGGGCTTCAAATGACGAAAAACATGTTTTTTTTCAGTGATGAATTTCAGAGAGTGTCATTACTCGAGAATGACAAAGCCGATTTCCAAAAACCTTACTTTTCCTGAAAGCCAATAAAAATATCTATAATTCATTAATACAAAGTTTAAGATTTAAACCACTAGTTTAAGAGATATTAATTCTTGAATTAAGAAAATTGTGATTTTTTTAAGATTTTTAGACCCCGTACTTAAAAAAGTACAGGGGTCTATTGGGTTTGTTTTAACAAAAATGTGCGTAACAGGCAGAAGGAGGCGGGGCAGACCCTATAAAGTATATATATTCTTGATCAGCATCAATAGCCAAGTCGATATAGCAATGTCCGTCTGTCTGTCTGTCTGTCTGTATGAACACCTAGATCTCAGAGACTATAAGAGCTAGAGACACCAAACTTGGTATGTAGGTTCCTCTATATTACAAGCAGATCAAGTTTGTTTCAAAATTTGGACACGCCCAATTTACCGCCCAAAAATCGACATAGAAAATTTTATATCCAAATTATAAGAGCAATTTAAGATCTGGAGATTCCAGATTTTGGTTAGAAGTGTCTAGATATTTGCTGAAAATTTCATTCCGATCGGACATTTACTGTCCAAGATATTCAAATTATAAATTTTGCCGTTTTGATGATGGAGCGTTAACAGTAATTAAAATTTGAGTAACTTGATTACATGAAAATTAAGTCAACATATTATATAACAGATTGGCGTCCGATCAGTCATGGGCTTCTGTGGCGTAGTGTGCTGAGTCGCAGCACTCAGGATATGGTTGGTCAGCCGGTCGTGAGTTCGAACCCTGGCAGGGACGTGTGTTTTTTGATTCAATAATTTTGCATTGACATTTAATTTGAATTTCTTAATGTTATGATAACATATAATATTAACATTTTTAGTGTTAATAAATATTTTGAAAATTATGAAATAGAGTACCGTAAAGCCAATATGGCAATTTTTTCATTTCACAACACTCTGTATTCTTTAAAATTAGGTCGTGAGTTCGATTCCCGGCTCCATTAAAAAATTTTTTTTTAATTTTATAGTTTTTGTTTAAATTTTTTTTGTTTTTTTGACAATTTTTTTGTCATATATATATATATGTTTTATACATATGCATGTGTCTTCTTAACAAAATCTCGGAAATGAACATTTCGCTTGGAGAAAATCAAGTTTATAAAATATGTATCTTAACCAAATTAATAGCATTTGCATGTGGGTTATTTTTTCTAATTCATGACCGAAGTTGGTGCAAATCGGACAGCTATATCATAGAGCACTCGTAGGAGTAATCGGAATAAATCAAGTTTTATTATGAAAAACTTTCTTGTTGTACAATATATCGTTAGCAAACTTATACTATATATGCATTTAAATTATATATCTTATATATCCTTAGCGAAGTTGGTTTAAATCGGACCACTATTTCACATAGCTGTAATAGGACCGATCGGTCGAAAATCAGGTTTAAGTATGAAAAACTTTTTTGTTTTATGAGATATCGTAACCAAACTGATATATTATGCATTAAAGTTAGTCTTATATATCCATTTGGAAGATGTTTCAAATCGGTCTAATGTATAATATAGCTGTCATTGAAAAAAGTAGTCGAAAATGTATTACAACTCTCTGCAACAGCATCAAGCGAGCTAAATATTTTTTAATTTTTGTAGTCTTTTCTTTTTCCATAGTAAGTTCGGGGTCTCCGACAGTCGAGTATGCTCGACTGTAGCACTGCGAGCGAAGCGAGCGGGGGGTTAGCGAGCGAAGTGAGCAGGGGGCGGAGCCCCCTAGTTATTTACAAAAAAGCTCACCCTTTTTGCGCACAATGCAAAATGCCAATTTTTAGTTTTGAAGACCCCGTACTAAAAAAAAGTACAGGGGTCTATTGAGTTTGTTTTAACGAAAATGTGCGTAACAGGCAGAAGGAGGCGTGACAGACCCCATAAATATATTCTTGATCAGCATCAATAGCCGAGTCGATATAACAATGTCCGTCTGTCTGTCTGTCTGTATGAACACCCAGATCTCGGAGACTTTAAGATCTAGAGACACCAAACTTGGTATGTAGGTTCCTCTACATTGCAAGCAGATCAAGTTAGTTTCATAATTTGGCCACGCCCCCTTTATCGCCCACAGATCGAAAAACAAAATTTCATTTTCAAATTAAAAGAACAAATTAAAAGCTAGTGACACCAAACTTAGTATGTAGATTCCTTTATACTGCAGGCATATCAAGTTTGTTTCTTTTTTGGATCGGACCACTATATCATATAGCTGCTATTGGATCGATCGGCCGAAAATCAAGTCTTAGTATGAAAAACTTTTTTGGTTTATGAGATATCTCAACAAAGCTATTACAGTATGCATATAACTCGGTTTTATATATCCTGACCGAAGTTGGTTCAAATCGGACAACTATATCATATAGCTTTCATTGAAAAAAGAAGTCGAAAATGTACTGCAACAGCATCAAGCGGGCAAAATTTTTTTTATTTTTTATGTATTTTAACCAAACTTACAGAATATGCATTAAGGTTTTTCTTATATTTTCAGATCAAACATAGTTTAAGCTGATTCTCTATATCTGCTACCCTACATCATCAAGGGACCCCTGTTTTTATACGTGTTACTTAAAAATAGGACTATAAGAGATAGAGTTACCAAATTTGGCACACATACCCCACTCAGATCGAATTTGTTTCAAATGTAAGCCACGCGCCCCACGCCGGCAAATATCGAAAAATCTAGAGATAATTTTTTTCATTCTTGTGCCTTATAATTCTCAACTGGTTTTGGAGACGCAAAAACGACATTAAGTTTAATTCGCTGACCAACTATCAGAAACGGTTTTGACGATGGAAAATAAACATCTCTTGAAACCTTGAATCTTGCAGACTAAGTTTGTTTTAAATTTGAGCCACGCCTTCTTCAGCCCCCGCAAATCGTGAGAAACCACCACACCCACAGTTTTTAAGAAAATACTTTTTTGCGGTAATTATCGTTATCTATGAGTACTATCTATTATCCCACTGAATCGCATAAACACAATCGCGGGCAAGTAAAATGGCAAGTATGGCGAATTTTCTGAGCAAAACAAGTAAGTTCTTTAAAGTACTTTTATATGTATTGAAATAAGTAACGGGTATCCTATGGTCGGGATCTCGACTATAGCATTTTCCACTTGTTTTAACTAAATTTGTCCTTCACTTCCGCGTTGTCCTGGCGGTTGTCTTGATTTTGCCTGGCCATAAAATGGGTATAAATTACTCCCTCGACTATCGTCTAGTCCACAAGGCTGAGCAAACAACTGAATAGGGTGGCGGCGTCTCCCATTTTGCGGCATGACCGGCTTGACTGCTGTCAAGGAAGGAAAACAGATACGGCAATCAAACTCATTTTGGGCATTAAAACCGAGTTCAATTGTGCTCGAAATTTTCTCAATTAGCAACAAGCTAAGTAAATCTCTTAAAGAAAATCAAGAAATGGCAAATAGAATGAACAGCTTAACAAATATTGAGTTGAGATCTATACTAATATTTGCTCTTTTTTTGATCCCTTATACCCTTTTACTTATTTTTAAATAACGGGTATAACAATCGGGAATGGCTATAGTGGAAATCCCGACCGTTATTAATTTCAAAATACATTAAAGTGCTTTGTAGAAATTACTACCTAATAAAAACTACTGCATACTTTAAGGTAAATGTATTGAATTAATTACACTAGGCAACAGCCCAAATCTGAATTGAGCCAAACTAACTTTTTTAGATAGATTTGGGGCCCCAAACACCGAAAAAAAAATTTTTTTTTTTTATTCTATTGCAGAATTTTTTTTTTTGAATTTTTTTTAAATTTGTCTGTTTTTTTCATGCCGTTTTTTAGAGGTACGCCCATTTTTGTTATCATTACACCCGATTCCAAAACCGATATTCAAAAGCTTTACTTTTCCTGAAAGCTAATGAATATACTGAATATAATATATAATTCTTCTATACACAGTCTCAGATTAAAGTCAGTAGTTTAAGAGCTATTAATTTTTGAATTAAGAAAATGTTGTTTTTTTTTAAGCTTTTTTATTTTAGCTTTTTATACCCTGAGCCCATTAAAAATGGGCAAAAAAGGGTATAATGCATTTGGCAGAATGTATGTAACAGGCAGAAGGGGGCGTGGCAGACCCCAAAAAGTATATATATTCTTGATCAGGATCAACAGTCGAGTCGATTGAGCCATGTCCGTCTGTCTGTCCGTCTGTCCGTCTGTTTGAACGCGTCGATCTCAGAAACCATAAGAGCTAGAGACTGCAAACTTGGTATGTAGGTTCCTGGATACCGTACGCAGATCAAGTTTGTTTTTATTTTTGGATCGGACAACTATATCATATAGCTGCCATAGGAACGATACATCGAAAATGAAGTTTTTGTATGAAAAGCTTCTTTAATTTTTGAGATATCTCAACCAATCTCACACGATATATATTTGGGGTGGTATTATACATCCTGACCAAATTTGGTCCAAATCGGCCCACTATATCATATAGCTGTCATACAGTCGCTCTGCCGAAAATCAAGTTTAAGTATGAAAAAGTTTTTTGTTTTTTGAGATATCGTAACCAAACTGATAGAATATGTATCTGGGCTGGTATTATACATCCTGCCCAAGTTTGGTCGAAATCGGCCCACTATATCATATAGCTGTCATACAGACGATCTGCCGAAAATCAAGTTTTAGTATGAAAAAGTTTTTTGTTTTTTGAGATATCTTAACCAAACTGATAGAATATGCATTTATGATGGTTTTGTACATTCTGACCAGATTTGGTTCAGATCGGTTCCATATATCATATAGCTGACATTGGAATAATTGGTCGAAAATCAACATTTATAAAAGAGTACCTGGGCTCAGGGTATCCTACTGTCGAGCGTGCTCGACTGTAGCCGCACCTCACCGCGAGCCGGGGGTAGGCGAGCGAAGCGAGTAGGGGGCGGAGCCCCCTTGTTTTAATTTAAATTCAAGGAAAACTCGAAAAAAAATTCTGAACTGGGGTTTTAATTTTTTTTTTAAAAGCTGCATTAATTGAGCGTCGTATAAGATATGATTCATTAAAATCTATGGAGAAACGGCGATATAATAAAATTTTATATCAAGGCATGATTTTGTCGATTTTGATGACTTCCTTGTAGAGCGGCATGACCTTTATGATTTTTTGTGTATTTTGAGATATCCTAACCAAACTCACAGGAAATCAATTTAATGTTGTTTTTCGCATAATGACCAAAGTTGGTTCAAATCGGTCGACTATATTATATAGCTGATATAGAAACGATCGGTAGAAAATAATATGTTAATATGAAAAACTTTTTTGAAATTTGAGATATTTGAACTAAATTGACTGAATATCATGCCTTGATATAAAATTTATTATATCGCCGTTTCTCCATAGATTTTAATGAATTATATTATATTATATTAAGCGATGGTCAAAGGAATTTGATGATCCTTATATTACTAGGCTTTTATATACATCTCTTGTTCGTCCGATTCTTGAGTATGGGTCATGCATTTGGTCTCCTCAATACGAATCACATCGTGCCAGAATAGAATCGGTTCAAAAACAATTTTTAATATTTGCTCTTCGCGGCTTGAACTGGAACTCAGAAATACAGTTGCCTTCGTACTCTAGTAGACTTTGCTTAATCCATCTTCCCTCTCTTACTAATCGTAGAATTATGCTTGGAGTAATGTTCGTCCATAAATTACTACAGGGTCAAGTAGACTCAGTTAGTTTGATGGACGAAATAACTTTCAACATACCTTTTAGATTAACTCGTAACTTTAATCCTCTTTATCTTCAGCATTGCACCACTAACTGGGCTTTGCATGAACCTTTTCGTATTCTGTGTGCTGACTATAACAATCTGTACCGTACGATTAGTTTCGAGCGTTCTTCGCCTACTATTAAAGCCTCTATATTATTGTTTCTAACTTCTAACTAACTAACTAATCTCTAATTTTATCTTTTATCTAACGAATGTTGGACCAATCGTTTTCTTTTTCATTTTAGATACCCCCAGAATATAAAATTTATATTTATAATTACATTTACATTTACATTACACTGTAATAATTAAATTTATATTTTAATTTAAATGTATAGTTAAATGTCGGCTGCTTATAGCTTGACAATAAATAAATAAATAAATATCGTACACGACGCTTTACTAAAGCAGCAAAGAAAAGAAAGCAAAAAAAATTAAAACCCCAGTAAAGAATTTTTTTTCGAGTTTTCTTTGAATTTTAAATTAAAAAAAGCTAAAAAAATAACATTTTCTTAATTAAAAAATTAATCTTAGACTGTGTATAGATGAATTATAGGTATATTCATTATCTTTCAGGAAAAGTTAAGCTTTTGAAGATCAATTTCGGCATTCGGGTGTAATGATGACAAAAGTGGGCGTACGTCTAAAAAACGGCATAAAAAAAACAGCCAAATTAAAAAAAAATTAAAAAAAAAATTCGGACATAGAAAAAAAAAAAAAACTTTTCGGCTTCTGGGGTCTATATCTATCCAAAAAAGTTAGTTTGGTTCAATTCAGAAGAATAAAGTCGAAATTTGTTGCCTAGTGATATTAATAATTTTAGTGAGTCTATTGTATCTCTATTTCTTATAGTCTCTGAGATCTAGGCGTTTACACGGACGGACAGGCACACATGCTGATCAAGAATATAAATACTTTATGGGGCTGAAGATGCATCCTTCTCCCTGTTAAATACTTTCAACGAACAAGTAATGGGTATAAAAAACACTCAAAATGTCATTTTACAATGTGTGCAAAAAGAGTGAGCAGTGCGGAATGCCAATTATTGTTTTTTGCTTTGTTTTAAATTAAGTATATAATTTTTATTTTATAATAAACTTAATTTTGTTCGTCACACAATATTAAATAAATATAAAAAAATAATACCGGAAAATTGGCATTCTGAACTGTGCGCAAAAAGGGTTAGCTTTTTTGTACATAAAAATAACTTTTTTCGCAGTGCCGAAATCCAATTATCAGGTATTGTTTTTTATTTTTGAAAAAAGTTTAAGGGTACGCCCGGAAGCCCTCAAACACACCTTTCCAATGATATATAAGACAATCTGTACCTTGTGTGACTTGGAAACTGTTTTAATTTAAGCGGGAAATATCGTTTTCCCGCTAAACTAGCGGAAAATTCAAAAAGTAGTAGAACAAACATTTTTGAAAAGGAATAAATCTCCATCATTACATATTAGATTTTTTAGCGCTTTGATACAAACAAACAAACAGACAAACAAACTGACTTTTCATTTAATTTTGAGAAGTCCACTAAAAATTTCAAATTTAATTATCTTTTGAACCAGTCATCGGATTTGGTTGATCGAGGTATCAATCGACGCGCATTCTTAGTTAGAATTTAAAAAAGAATAAATTCTCGTGTCTCGTAAACCAGGTGATTTAGAAAAAGTTCTAGTATGCCATTTTGTAAGTTAGGACTAAACCTTTCGATCTGTATATAACTCGATCTGATCGGACTGTCGTATCAAATTTTCTGTCGAATATCGATATTATTAGGTTAATTATCGTTATGAAGTAAGCTAAATATGAATATCTGGCAACACTATGTTATCGCCATGTATAATCTACATTATCGAATTTAGTTCTCTGTAAGCATTTCACTGTTCAACATTGCACGGATCTAATAACTTATTATTATACCAACAAAGGTTATGGGCCAGGTCCCTTGTGAATTGTGAAATCAGATCTAGAAAACGTCGAGAGAGAACCAATCATCACAAATATGACAATTCAAATAGAAAAATTTTATGAAGGAAACTATGACATCTGGTGTTTGTCTATGCGAAGTGTGTTAATGACATCGGATCTTTGGAATGTCGTATGTGAAAAGGAAGTAAAACCCGAAGACACTATCGCAAATGCAGTAGCATTAGCTCGGTGGCACAAAATTGATCAAAAGGCACTGGCAAGTTTGATATTGAATGTAAAACAGTGGTGTCCAACATTTGCAAAGTCAAACAAAGTTGTTTGGGATGCAAAACTCTGCCGGCGTCGCAGCCGCCACACGTATAGGGAGAGAGAATATGTGTATTCTATAAATAGCACGCTCGGCAGCTTGTTCTCTTACGAAGCGAGTGTTCGGTTGCTTTTGCTCTCACGATGCAAGTGTTCGGTTGAAGCTCGCGCATTTTGATTCGTCACGTTGCCTTCGTGTTTCTCTGCTTCGCATACAAGCGCATTTTTTGAATGTATGAGTTTGGACACCACTGATGTAAAACCAACGGAGTTGATGCACATCAAGTCGTGCGCAACATCAGCAGAATTGCGAAACATTCATATGCCAGCGGGTCCAATCAAAAAAGTCCAGCTATACCAAAAGTTGCTACGATTGAAAATGCAACATGGCGACTGCGTTGCACAGTTTGTTAATTCATTTGTAAATATAACTGATAAATTAGCAGAATTGGAAATTACAATAAACGACGAATTGAAGGTCATTATGTTTTTTATACAGTTTGCCGAATTCTTGAGAAAACTTTGTAGTCGCAATCGAGACACGTGACGAGTTGCCGAAGTTCGAAACGGTGAAAATCAAATTCCTAAAAGAAGGTGCCCGAAATGAAGAACGCGAAGAAGGAGCACAAGCTATGTATACATGCACAATGAAGAAATACAGCAAGCAGCAAAACCACGAAAATTCTAAGAACGCTGACAGAAAAAATGAAGATAACAGAAAATTTAAAGGAAAGTGTTACAATTGCGGAAAAACAGGCCATCGTGCGAATGAATGTAGGAACAAAAAGAAAGAAATGGAAAATGAAAATAAAACAGAACAATAAAATTTTTTAATGCACAGCAGTGTGGTGAAAGACAGAAAAAACACTTGGTGTCTTGACAGTGGGTGCCACATCACATATGTGTTGTGACAAGAGTAAATTTGTTTCTATTTGTAAAAATAAAGCCACAATTATGTTAGCAGCAGATAATTCTATTGAATCGCCCGGTATCGGAACAGTAATTTTGCGTGTTGGATACAGAGAAATCACAATGAGAGATGTTTTGTATGTTACATCCTTAAATATGAACTTTGTGTCCAAAAGCAAGGCAGCGAAGTTCGGTCACCATACGAAATTCGAAAAGAATGAAGCGACAATAAGAAACAATAATGGGGAAAAAGTACTGCGAGCTGTACAAGAAAACAATTTATACATATATGTGAATAAATTCGATCGTAATGAAGTGCATTTATCTGAAGATTCATCGTTGGCATCAGTGTGGCATAATCGATATGGCCACTTAAATTTAAAAAATCTGAAATACTTAAGTGAGAAAGAACTTGTGTATGGTTTGAGCATTAAAAATATAAATATTAAAACCAACTGTAACACTTGCAATAAGGCAAAGATTTGTGCATTGTCATTCCCACAAAAGGCGGAACGTGTAACGAAAAGTGTATTGGATCTGGTTCACACTGATGAATACCAATTCGATAGCTGGAAATCGATACATTGTCAACTTCATCAATTACTACACCAGAAAGAACTTTGTTTATTTTATGCGCACAAAGAGTGAAGTGTTCGAAAAATTCAAATTGTTTAAAAACTATGTGGAGAACCAAAAAAATAAAAAAATGAAAGTATTACGGAGCGACAACGGCACCGAATACGTGAACAAACAGTTTAATGACTTCCTAAATAAATGTGGCATAAGACGACAGTTGACAGTTCCATACACGCCACAACAAAACGGCGTAGCCGAGCGCGCGAATAGAACACTAATTGAAATATCAAAAAGCATTTTAATCCACGCCAATTTAAAAGAATTCCTATGGGCTGAGGCTGTGCAAACCGCAGCATATTTACTCAACAGATGCCCAACTAAAGCTCTCAATGGTCGCACTCCATTTAAAGCATGGAAAGGACGCAAGCCATCCGTGAAGCATCTCAGAATATTTGGCTAACGTGTCTTCGCACTGGATAAAACAAATAAAAGCAAGTTCCAGGCAAGAGGAAAATAATTAATTTTCGTTGTATATTCCTTCGAGGCAAAGGCGTATCGGCTGTACGATCCCGAAAAACGATCAGAAGTGGTACGACGTGACGTAAAGTTCCTAGAGGGTGAGTTTAAAAAAGCTTCACAAGATTCAAACACCGACTTTTTCACAAATATTATTCGTCTCGAGCCATCTATCGCATGATGAAATTAACAAGGTGGAGTATTCACTCACCACAGGCGCCAATGTTTTCACCACTTTGAGAGCATTTTGACAGAGAGAGAGACGACATTGAAAAGCATGCTACGTCGAAAATTTTTTGTCGTTCTCTTCTCTCTATTTCGTTATTTTGGGAAATATGTTTTACCCGTTATTTTTAACCCGAATCTTCCCAGCGTTACCATATGGTAACAAGCAATAGGCATTTACTAAAACTTCATTTTTAGACAACATATTAACGTTAGATTAACTTTTTTAAGATATTTAAAGAGTAAATTGTTATCTCTAACTGATAAAAAGTTGATTGAAACAATCTCTTGAAGTTAGCTGATCAAAAAATGAGCTTTAAGTTGCTCATTATATTCTGCAGTGCAAAAAAACGGCATTTGGCAATTCGTCGCAAGTAAATTTAAATCGTTTAACTAATTTTAGTACTGAACTATATGAAATGCACCCATCATTAGAAAGGTAAAAGAGTGCACTTTTTAATTATAAAACAAATCTTAAATAAAAAACACTTTTTTAAAGTTAATTTACTCTTTTTATTTTCGTGTTACCATATGGTAACAGCCGAAAAAATGATCCTGTCGATTATCCTGACAAGGACGAACAAAATGAATGTGTTTTTCGGATTCAGCGAACTCAAATTTATCAGTCCTGAAATTTTCATTAAGAAATTCGAAAAAATGTTGCTCAGGACGATTCGGGTTAAATTAAGTATAAATTTCTATTGTATTAGTTGGAATGCATATTACATGGAGAAGGACCAACTCATGACCTAATAAAGCATATATATTCCGAGTCGATATAGCCATGTGTGTCTCTCTGTCTTACATTAAGTTTGTTGCGTTGAGGCACCGCGTTTGGTAACAATTGCCTCCGTTTTACGTTGCTGTTGGATGCATAGTGGAAATCTGAATCCTTAAAATGCAGTGGACAAATTCTATTTTGTTCCTCTAATTCAACTCCAGCTGCATCTGTCCAGAGATTTCTCTTGCTTCCATCCCTTGGTACACGAATTACCGAATTTAAAAGAGAACCACAGATTTTGCATTTCCTGGGCATTTTTACAAGGTACAATTTGCTCAATCAAATAATTTGAACATTTTTTTTTTTTTAATTTTGACAACTTACCACGAATCATGGTGAATATTTTTGGCCCGGAAAATGAGGGCTGTGGTGAGTGAATACTCCACCTTGTTAATTTCATCATGATCTATCGAAGCTTTACAGCAAGAGCCAAATTATCAAAACCAAGAAGAAGCTGAAAACAATGACTCAGACGAAGAAGAGGAAGAGGAAGAATTTGTGAGTGCCAGCGATGCAGAAGAAGAAGAAGATGCCATTCATGAAGAGCCACAGCAACTGACTGAAAGCGATACAGATGAAGATGCCATTCATGAAGATGCCATTCATGAAGAGCCGCTGGAACAGGCTGAAAGTTCTTCGCGTCGTGGACCAGGTAGACCAAGGATCATACGCACAGGCCAACCCGGCAGGCCTAAGAAGCAGTACAACGTACTTAGTTGTCTGGATAGCTCCGAGGACATCGAAACTCCGCAATCAGTTAAATATGCATTAAGCGGGCAACATGCTCGTGACTTGCAAGATTCAATGCAAACAGAATTATTTGCTCTGAAGAAAAACAAGACGTGGTCTTTAGAAGACTTACCTCCTGGACAAAAGGCCATTGGATCCAAGTGGGTTTTTCAAGTAAATCGCAATAAAGAAGGCGAAATCGAAAGATTTAAATCCAGACTGGTAGCCAAAGGATGTGGACAACAGCTCGGACTTAATTACTGGGAAACCTTTTCACCGGTAATCCGCTATAAAACTGCCAATAAGGAATTATATATGCACCAAGTCGACATTTCTAATGCATACATAAACAGTAAACTCAACGAAGTAGTTTTCATGAAGCAGCCGGAAAACTTTATCGACAAGAATCATCATAAAGTATTGAAATTGCAAAAGGCGATATATGGCCTTAAACAATCTGGACGGGCTTGGAACAACACACTGGATGAAGTTTTAAAAAGTCTACACTTCGAAAGATGTCAAAGCGAGCCATGCCTTTACGTGAAGCCTAAAGAGCAACACTACATTGCAGTTTATGTAGACGACTTAATCATCATGTGCCCAAACGAAAACGAAATTGACGAAATTAAAAGGAAAATTCCAGACAAGTTTAACATACATGACAGTGGCTAAAATATTTTCTTGGAATGGAAATTAAACGAGTTGACGAACAAGGTCCTGTAATCATGACGCAGAAGAAGTACTTCAAAAATCTCTTGGCTAATCATGGAATGCAAAACTGTCGATCTGTAACCACACCACTTGAGCCCGGATTTCAAGTTTCCTGCAAAAATGAAAATTGTGCTAAGGTAAATGTAACTGAATACCAATCATTAATAGGTTCCCTTATGTACTTAGCAGTTCTAAGCCGGCCTGATATTTTGCATGCCACTTGCAAGTTATCTAAACGAAACACGAATTTCCAAATTCGTATATTGCGCTATTTATCAGGAACCGTAGGCCTGAGCATCAAGTATCGCAAGTGTGTAGAGCCAGTTAAGGGATTTGCAGACGCTGATTGGGCCAATGACAACATGGACCGAAAATCGTATTTAGGATACGCATTCTTATTGGGAGTCAGTGCGTTTTCCTGGTCATCTACAAAACAAAGTGTCGTCGCACAGAGCAGCACAAAGGCGGAGTACATCGCAGTGTCAACTGCAGCCAAAGAAGCCGTCTATCTCCGCAGATTGCTTCACGAAATTGGTTGGTCTGATCAAGAAGAAGTTACCATATTTGGAGACAATATAAGTGCACAGCACATTGCTCACAATCCGATTCATCATAAGCGTACTAAGCTAATAGACATAAAATACCACTTCGTAAGAGAGCAAATTGAAAGTAAAGAAATGAATGTGAAATATGTATCAACTCATGAAAACATTGTCGATATTTTATCGAAGTGCTTAGGAAAGCAAAAGCATAATGAATTTGTAAAATGTCTTGGCCTAAATTAGTAATCGTTAAAATGAATATAAATATAGCTTAAGAAGAAGTGTCGAATATCGATATTATTATGTTAATTATCGCTGTTATGAAGTAAGCTAAATCACTGCGAACGGCAGTTCGCTCTAGTGACGAAAGCAGCAAGAAGGGTGCGAAAGGCGACTAGATATATATACAGCTAATTTGGAAAATTTGCTACGACTGTCCGATCAGATCGAGTTATATACCGATCGAAAGGTTGAGTCCTAACTTACAAAATGGCATACTAAAACTTTTTGTAACTCACCTGGTTCGTGAGATACGGGGGTGTAAGTGGGAGGGGAAAAATTTAAACGATCGCAGCTAATGGGGCCGTTGGGGCCTTTTTGAAAAATTTTTTATTTTTAAAAAATTCTAATCAAAAATACGCGTCGATTGATACCCCGACCACCCAAATCCGATAACTGGTTCGAAAGATAATAAAATTTAAAATTTTTAGTGGACTTCTCAAAATGAGATGAAAAGTCAGTTTGTTTGTCGGTTCGTTTGCGCGTATCAAAGCGCTAAAAAAGCTTAGATGTAATGATGAGGATTTGTTTCTTTTCAAAAATATAGAAATGTTTGTTCTACGACTTTTTGAATTTCCCGCTAGTTTAGCGGGAAAACGCTATTTCCTGCTAAAATTGAATAGTTTGCACACCATAGAAGCTACAGATATGTCCTATATATCAATGGAAAGGTGAGTCTAAGGGCTTTTTGACGTACCTTCAAACTTTTTTTCTAAAGTACTCAGGTAACACTTTACAGGTGAAATAAGGTTTTTTAGCTTATATTTTGGCGATTTCTGACAAAACGGCTCTAACGATTTTTATTAAATTTATGTATGTTTTAGTACGTAAAATTTTTTGGTATATAACACATAAATTTTGGTTAAGGGGTTTGGAAGATATTGCCTGTTAACTGAATATATATATTTTTCCATCGGTCGAAAATCACGTTTTAGTTCGAAAATCACGTTTTAGTACTAAAAACTTTTTGGTTTTATGAGATATCTCAACCAAACTGATAAAATACGCATTTAACATTGTTTTATATATCCTGACCAAAGTTGGTTCAAATCGGACCACTATATCATATAGCTGTCATAGGACCGATCGGATCAAAATTAGGTTTTAGTATGAAAAACTTTTTTGTTTTACGAGATATTTTAACCAAATTGATAGAATATGCATTTAAGTTAGTTTTATACATCCTGACCGAAATTGGTTCATATCGGACCGCTATATCATATAGCTGTCATAGGACCGATCTGGTCAAAATAAGGTTTTAGTATGAACAACTTTTTTGATTTATGAGATATTTTAACCAAATTGATAGAATATGCATTTAAGTTAGTTTTATACATCCTGACCGAAATTGGTTCATATCGGACCGCTATATCATATAGCTGTCATAGGACCGATCTGGTCAAAATTAGGTTTTAGTATGAAAAACTTTTTTGATTTATGAGATATTTTAACCAAATTGATAGAATATGCATTATATGATTAAGTTAGTTTTATACATCCTGACCGAAATTGGTAACCGGTAATCAAACCACTATATCATATAGCTAAAATAGGACCGATCGGGCGAAAAGTCTTAGTATGAAAAGTAGACAGTAGTAACGCGAGCGAAGCAAACAGGGGCGGAGTCTCCTAGCTATATTTTTTACTATCTCCCTGCATTTATGATAAAGTAAAAATGTCAAAAGCAAAAGCATTTGCAAAAATTTCTGATATCTCACAAAAAAAATCTCTACACGAGGTAAAAGTCTAGTGACGAAAGCAATTTTTAGATCCAAAATTTCTGATATCCAATTGTGTGACGAGCTAAATTCAGTTTATTATAAAAACTTTAAATAAAAATAAAAATTATTAAAAAAAAAAAAAAAACACGAAAATTGGTATTCGGCACTGTGCAAAAAGTAATTTTTATGTACAAAGAAGCTCTCCCTTTTTAAGCACAGTGCACAATGCCAATTTTCGTGTTTTTTTTTTTTTTAATAATTTTTATTTTTATTTAAAGTTTTTATAATAAACTGAATTTAGCTCGTCACACAATTGGATATCAGAAATTTTGGATCTAAAAATTGCTTTCGTCACTAGACTTTTACCTCGTGTAGAGGTTTTTTTTGTGAGATATGAATATCTGGCAACACTATGTTATCCCTGTGTATAATCTACATTATCGAATTTAGTTCTCTGTAAGCATTTCACTGTTAAACATTGCGCGGATCTAATAAACTTAGTATTACACCAACATTTTCCAAATTAGCTGAATATATTGCTAGTCGCCTTT
The DNA here is from genome assembly GCA_951394115.2 of Drosophila phalerata. Classification (NCBI taxonomy): domain Eukaryota; kingdom Metazoa; phylum Arthropoda; class Insecta; order Diptera; family Drosophilidae; genus Drosophila; species Drosophila phalerata. Next base: position 3,473,803 of record OX596008.2, on the reverse strand, counting down.
CGCACCCTTTGTGCTGCTTTCGTCTTTAGCGCGGACTGCCGTCCGCAGTGATATTTTAACTAAACACACTTACTAAGAATATGTAATAGACACACAATTAAAAAGGTAGAAAAGTGATTTTTTTTTAAATTATGATCGGTATAAAAATCACTTTGATTTCTGTTAATTTAAGCTTTTTATTTAAGTGTGACCATTTCACTCATTATATAGAAGAGTGACATAATTAAAAAACTGCGAATTTTTACTTAATGATGCAGAAAGGTTTGTTATGTTATAACCTGTGTTGTGTCAACATTTCATTATCCTAGCTTTAATGCTGTGGTTTTCAAAGCTTGAATTAACTAAAATTATATCTCACTAATAAGTTGAACAAGTGATAGCTGATAATTGTGTTCCAAACTTACTGCACTCCATTAATCAACACAAAACATGTTCATTAATTGAAGGCATTTAAAGTGGTGTAACATTTTAATTCAGACCTGTTACACTCAGAGGTCACAGCCTACAGTCGAGTTTTCAGATCTCAACAACTGAAGGTTCATGTAAAAAACTCAACAAAATCAGTTTAAATAAAATTAATATGCCAGAGCTGTACTCTCGTGTTTCGGCCCTTGATAAAAGTTGGCCACAAAAAAGTGTGCTGCATAATTTTTGGCGTAAATTCCATTTAAATTTTTTCTCCAAGAAAAATATATATTAAATTTCGGGGAGTTACAAACGCGTGTGCGCATATTAATTTATTTTTTTGAAGAAGAAAAGTGCAGTGGGAATAAAATATTAAAAAAGCGAAATGCAACCATGGCTAATATTAACAGGAAATCGTATCGTGTACACTTCCTTTACGAACCGGTTGAGGGGCAGTCGGAAATGCGACTTGTTGTCAGTTCAGTCTTATTCGCAACTAGCGACAGTTGACAGTCAGCCATAGAAAGCTAGTGCTTACGCATAAATAATAAATTTGGCATGTAGTAAATGCAAATGCGCACTGAAACTTCCATAAATTTAAAGGCCCAGCTGTGCTTATTGCCCCCTGCCGTGTCACTGCTCCTGACATTTAACACTTTGACAAACAGGCTGATACCCCATTCCATAAGGCCATTCAAATGCACTTGAAATTCTTGAAGCAACAGCTGCGACCTGCTAAACGAGTTCCCCGTAATGTATGTGTCAGTGTGCCTGGTTTGGCGTGGTATGGTGTGGTGTGTGCGTGGCAAACTTGTTGGCAGCAGCCGCATGAAAAACGCCAAAGCCAAATTAAATAAGATTTGTTTGGCTGCCATTCAAGATGTGACTGTGTGGGTGAACAGGTCAGGCGCCAACTTTTGCAAATACCAAACCAGAGGGGCTTAACGCCTCGCATTTTAATGAGCCAATTGTTAGAGTTTCGGCTATGAGTTTGACGCGTCTTGGGTTACGTTTGTTTGCCAACAAACATGCCTTAAGTTCAACAACAACAACAATAATAACAACAACAAAAACAACATCAAGAACGAGAATAACAACAAACACGAAGAGGGGTGCGCAAAGTTTTTATCATGACGTCTTGGCCTTAATTTCGTGCTCAAATACTTGCCACATTGTCGCCTTAAACACCAGCGAAATGGTTGTTGTAGCTGCTCCAATTACTTATCGTTGTTGTTGTTGTTATCGTTGCAATGAAAATGTGTTAAGAATGCGGAAAATTGAGTTTTGTGTGCACTTTTTACTATCCATTGAATTGTGTTTTGACCTTCGCTAAGCCTTCTCCTGACACTCACATTGGCTAATGGGCTTTGGGCGTGATGATTATTTCAAAGATCTTAATCTGTTTATTAAGGCTTTTAATAGAAGCTCCATATAAAATGTGTTGTCTGCGCAGATCGAATATGGGAAATTAACAATAGCTACGGTCAAAAATTTTAATTGAGTTAGACTAGGTTCTTTTGTGACCGTTCTCGTCGGAAAAAAAATAGTCAGCCACATTCTGCTTAAAATTCGTTCTGTAAGTTTCTGCATAAAAAATAATTCATTTAAAGCAGAAGTGTTTTCACGTCATAGATTATTTATTTATTATTATGTGCTTGGTCACACTGTTTTAGTTATGTTCCATAAACATAAGAAATAAATAGCAATTTTCTGACAGGGATTTTTAGTGTGTTCGAGTCAGGCCTTCTTCAAAAATAAAGGCCTGACTCCTGTCACTTCATCGTCCGAATTTATTTGCTTTCTTTTTTAATTTTAGTTGACCTTTCACCTTTGGCGCTGTTTACAAGCCAAACTGATTTATCAGAGTGACCATGTACGTTTTAGGTGCAGGGTCAAAAATATACCAGTTTTAGGTAAATATTTTGTGCATATTAGGTGCTTAGTCATACTGTTTTAGTTATGTTCCACAAACACAAGAAATAATTGTCAAATTCCTGACAAGGAATTTTAAGTTGTTGGAGTCGGGCCTTAAAGCTCAATTTCCGACTAAGTGTCGCTATGGCAGCTATATGATATAGTGAACCTATTTGAGCCAAAATTTGGTGAAGATGTATCCCATTAAAAAAACCTCTACACGTCTAGTGACGAAAGCAAGTTTTAGCCTCAAAATTTCTGATATCCAATCTTGTGACAAACAAACTTCAGTTTAGTATAAAATTCTCTCTTCACTCGTCTACCCCCGGTTCACTTCGTTCACTTGGGTCGCTGTGGGTCTGTCATGGGATCGATAGATCGATAACTAAGATTTAGTATGATACTCTTCTTGGTTTTTGATATTTCTCAACCAATCTGACACAATATATATTTGGCTGGTTTTATACATCCTCAGCTGACTTGATTTAAAACCGACCACTTATCATAAAGATGCCATAGTAAGAATCGCTCAGAATTCAATTTTTTGTATTCAAAATCTGCTGACCGGGCATTGCAGACTGAGAAGCCACCTACACAAAATAGGTATAGTTAGTAACGGAACATGCCGTTACTGTGACATCGAAGAGGAAACCTCGATGCACATCATAGCAGAATGCGCAGCCCTGGCTAGACGCAGATGTAGTATCCTAGGGAAACATGTCATACAGTTGGGCGACATAGTAGACCTCAACCCTATCAGAATCCTCGAATTCGTGCAGGAGATAGGGCTGATGGAAGAGCTATAAGCTCAGAAGGGGGTACAATAGATCTTTTAGGTCGCAGGTGCAATTTCCCTATCACATAATAATAATAATACTTTAAAAATAAGTAAAAAGTTATATTGTGTTCGTATTATGTATTATGTAACAGGGAGAATGAGGCATCTCTGACCCCATAGAGTATAGATATTTTAGATCAGCAGCTACAGCAGAGTTGATATAGCCATGTGTGTCTGAGATACCAAATTTGTCACAAAGACTTTATATAGACCCTCTACAGACCCCACGCAGGTCAAGTTTATTTTAAATTTTTGACAAGCCCCTTCCGCCCCAGCAAATCGCGAAAAACCACCACACCCACAGTTTTATAAATAATACAGTTATTATGGTTATTAACGTTATCTATTGATATTATCTACAATATCAGTTAACCGCAGCAAGAACGGATATATTATTTCAATACAATCACCTAAAAGTATGCTGTAGTCATTATTAGCTGAGAATTTCTTTAAAATACTTTTATATATTTAAGTATTACTGGTATCGCATGGTCGGAATCTCTACTATAGGCTTTGCCACTTGTTTTTAGACCCAGTACTTAAAAAAAGTACAGGGGTCTATTGGGTTTGTTTTAACGAAAATGTGAGTAACAGGCAGAAGGAGGCGTGGCAGACTCTATAAACTATATATATTCTTGATCACCATCAATAGCCAAGTCGATATAGCAATGAACACCTAGATCTCAGAGACTATAAGAGCTAGAGACACCAAACTTGGTATGTAGGTTCGCCTATATTGCAAGCAGATCAAGTTTGTTTTAAAATTTGGCCACGCCCCCTTTGTCGCTCACAAATCGAAAAACAAAATTTCATATCCAAATTATAAGAACAATTTCAAAGCTAGGGACACCAAACTTAGTATATAGATTCCTCTATATTGCAGGCATATCAAGTTTGTTTCTTTTTTGGATCGGACCACTATATCATATAGCTGCCATAGGACCGATTGGCCGAAAATCAAGTCTTAGTATGAAAAACTTTTTTGTTTTATGAGATATCTCAACAAAACTATTACAGTATGCATATAACTTGGCTTTATATATCCTGCCCTAAGTTGGTTTAAATCGGACCACTATATCAAATAGCTTCCATTGGACTGATCGGCCGAAAATCAAGTCTTAGTATGAAAAACTTTTTTGTTTTATGAGATATCTCAACAAAACTAATACAATATACATAAACCTTGTTTTTATATATCCCGTTCGATGTTGGCTTAATTCGGACCACTATATCATATAGCTTCCATTGGACCGATCGGCCGAAAATCAAGTCTTAGTATGAAAATCTTTTTTATTTTATTAGATATCTCAACCAATCTAATACAGTATGCAAATAACTTGGTTTTATATATTCTGTCCAAAGTTGGTTCAAATCGGATTACTATATCATATAGCTGCCATTGGTCCTATCGGGCGAAAATCAAGTCTTAGTATGAAAAACTTTTTTGGTTTATGAGATATCTCAACAAAACTATTACAGTATGCATATAACTCGGTTTTATATATCCTGACCGAAGTTGGTTCAAATCATACAACTATATCATATAGCTTTCATTGAAAAAAGAAGTCGAAAATGTATTACAACGCTCTGCAACAGCATCAAGCGGGCAAAATTTTTTTTATTTTTTATGTATTTTAACCAAACTTACAGAATATGCATTAAGGTTTTTCTTATATTTTCAGATCAAACATAGTTTAAGCTGATTCCCTATATCTGCTACCCTACATCATCAAGGGACCCCTGTTTTTATACGTGTTACTTAAAAATAGGACTATAAGAGATAGAGTTACCAAATTTGGCACACATACCCCACGCAGATCGAATTTGTTTCAAATGTAAGCCACGCGCCCCACGCCGGCAAATATCGAAAAATCTAGAGATAATTTTTTTCATTCTTGTGCCTTATAATTCTCAACTGGTTTTGGAGACGCAAAAACGACATTAAGTTTAATTCGCTGACCAACTATCAGAAACGGTTTTGACGATGGAAAATTAACATCTCTTGAAACCTTGAATCTTGCAGACTAAGTTTGTTTTAAATTTGAGCCACGCCTTCTTCAGCCCCCGCAAATCGTGAGAAACCACCACACCCACAGTTTTTAAGAAAATACTTTTTTGCGGTAATTAACGTTATCTATGAGTACTATCTATTATCCCACTGAATCGCATAAAGACAATCGCGGGCAAGTAAAATGGCAAGTATGGCGAATTTTCTGAGCAAAACAAGTAATTTCATTAAAGTACTTTAATATATATTGAAGTAAGTAACGGGTGTCCAATGGTCGGGATCTCGACTATTGCCTTTCCGACTTGTTATACCCGTTACTTATATAAAACAAGGGGGCTCCGCCCCCTACTCGCTTCGCTCGCCTACCCCCGGCTCGCTTCGCTCGCGGTGAGGTGCGGCTACAGTCGAGCACGCTCGACAGTAGGATACCCTGAGCCCAGGTACTCTTTTATAAATGTTGATTTTCGACCAATTATTCCTATGGCAGCTATATGATATATGTAACCGATTTGAACCAAATCTGGTCAGAATGTACAAAACCAACATAAATGCATATTCTATTAGTTTGGTTAAGATATCTCAAAAAACAAAAAACTTTTTTATACTAAAACTTGATTTTCGGCAGAGTGGCTGTATGACAGCTATATGATATAGTGGGCCGATTTGGACCAAACTTGGTCAGAATGTATAATACCAGCCCAGATACATATTCTATCAGTTTGGTTACGATATCTCAAAAAACAAAAAACTTTATCATACTAAAAGTTGATTTTCGGCAGAGCGACTGTATGACAGCTATATGATATAGTGGGCCGATTTGGACCAAATTTGGTCAGGATGTATAATACTACCCCAAATATATATCGTATGAGATTGGTTGAGATATCTCAAAAATTAAAAATGCTTTTCATACAAAAACTTCATTTTCGATGTATCGTTCCTATGGCAGCTATATGATATAGTTGTCCGATCCAAAAATAAAAACAAACTTGATCTGCGTACGGTATCCAGAAACCTACATACCAAGTTTGAAGTCTCTAGCTCTTATGGTTTCTGAGATTTTCGATGTATCGTTCCTATGGCAGCTATATGATATAGTTGTCCGATCCAAAAATAAAAACAAACTTGATCTGCGTACGGTATCCAGAAACCTACATACCAAGTTTGAAGTCTCTAGCTCTTATGGTTTCTGAGATCGACGCGTTCAAACAGACGGACAGACAGACGGACAGACGAGCAGACGGACAGACAGACGGACATGGCTCAATCGACTCGACTGTTGATCCTGATCAAGAATATATATACTTTTGGGTGTCTGCCACGCCCCCTTCTGCCTGTTACATACATTCTGCCAAATGCATTATACCTTTTTTGCCCATTTTTAATGGGCTCAGGGTATAATAAGTATAAGGGTATATTGTGTTCGTTGGAATGTGCGTAACAGGCAGAAGGAGGCATCTCCGACCACATAAAGTATATATATTCTTGATCAGCATCAACAGCCGAGTCGATACAGCCATGTCCGTCTGTCCGTCCGTCCGTCTGTGTGAGCGCCTAGATCTCAGAGACCATAAGAGATAGAGTAACCAAACTTTCACACGCAGATCACAAAAGCGTTGAAGCAGGTCAAGTTTGTTTTAAATTTTTGACCCGCCTCCTTCCACGCCCGCAATTCGCGAAAAACCTGTCGTCCGTCTGTATAAACACACGAATCTCAGAGACTATAAGAGATAGAGTACCAAATTTAGCACACAGATTTCCATATACCTCACGCAGATCAAGTTTTTTCATATAATACGTATTTTTTGGTAATAACCGATATCTGTTATTATTATCTATTATCCCACTGAATCGCAACAAGATCGGACAAGTAGATCAGCAGTTATTACGTACCTAAGTTGTTGAACCAACAGGTGCCCCCTAGAGTATGCAATAGTTTTTGTATTGTTAAACCTTATTAGAATGCTTAAGATTCTCAACTAGTTCTGGCAACGCAAATATGGCATTAGGATTGAATCGATAATGTATAGATATAAGCAGAGACGGGCCTAATTAACTATTTGTTTAATGATATTGACATTTCATTGGCATTAACAAGGAAGTAATGCTTATGAAATTTTATTTCATTAGCATTGAAAAAGTAGTGCTAGTGAAATTTTTTTCATTAGTAATGGTTAAAAAATCAATTAATTATTTACGTTTTTTTCATTGAATAATGCTAATGAAATCGAATTTTAATTAGCATTAGCATTGCACTGCTTGTCGAATTACATGACTGCTTGCTATGCTGTGCTTTGCACTGTTTGTCGAATTACATGTCAAAGATTAGAATCACATTGCTTGCTCTATAATTCATAAATGGTTCTAGCTCAGGCTTAAGGACTACTACGTACAGTTGATTTAATAAAATGTGAACATAAAAGAAAACCACAATGGAAGGTGCAATTGAAAACAGCGAAATTTATTCAAGTGAAAGTGAATTAAAATTCGAAGAGTACAGTTCAGTGAGTGTAAGTGAACCACCAGTTTTATTTGACGAATGTACCAATCAATCTATGACTACTTCATTCACAAATATCTTGTAAGTACACAATTATTATACCCTGTGACAGATATATATATATAAATAGAACGAACATTCCGATTAGCACTTTTTCTGGTGTTGCAGATGATGATGCGCAGTTTCCTTTAATTTTAAATGGCAAATATTTTAAAATCTTGAAACACGTAAATAATAAACAATGATATTATTTGCATCTTTATACATATTTATTTGTTTTTATACCCGTTACTTATAAAAAATAAGTATAAGGATATATTGCGTTCGTTGGAATGTATGTAACAGGGAGAAGGAGGCATCTCCGACCCTATAAAGTATATATATTCTTGATCAGCATCAACAGCCGAGTCGATATAGCCATGTGTGTCTGTCCGTCCGTCCGTCTGTCCGTCTGTCCGTATGAACAAAAGGATCTCAGAGACTATAAGAGATAGAGTAACCAAATTTGGCACACAGATTTCTATATACCCAGCGCAGATCAAGTTTGTTTCAAATTTTGGCCACGCCCCCCTCCGCCCTCGCAAATCGCGAAAAGCAACCACACCCACAGTTTTTAAGATAATATAGTTTTTCTTGTAGTCACTGATATCTATTATTATTATTTATTATCCCACTGAATCGCAACACGATCGGACAAGTAGAACAACAGTTATTGTCTGAAAATGATTCTTTAAGCAATCATGGCAATACATGCCCCCTAGAGTATGCAATAGATTTTGTATTGTTAGAAAATTTTCTTTTAAGTACATTTATATGTAGTGAAATAGGTAACGGGTATCCTATTGTCGGGATCTCGACTATAGCCTTTCCCACTTGTTATATATAAAATTTTAGGTTTCTGATACGATTCATCAAAAAGCAGCTTGTGGTATCGAGGCGGTTTGTCAAATATGCCCAACACTTAAAAAAATTCGAGGTTCTGTCAAAGTGACCTCAAATTTCTTAAGCCATCTTAAGGAAAGGCATCCTGCCGAGTATGACGAATTTTTAGTGGAAAAGGACCAGATGTCTAAGCGTGCAAGAAAAGGTGGCTTAAGACAAGCTGATTTTTATGAAAAGGTCTTAAAATATGTTGTTGACACATTTGCGCCATTGTCCACTGTTGACCAACCGTCGTTTATTGCGCTATTCCATGGCAATAATTCTAAAGTTCCGAGCCGACGAAAATTGACAAGACTCCTTGAAACCAAGTTCGAGTTTCATAAGGTGCACTTAATTGAGCAGTTGAAGACCGTGTCGTACGTGTGCACCACCGCAGATATTTGGTCGACCAGAAGAAGATCCTTTTTTGGATACACTTGCCACTGGATCGACGGTAACTTTGAACGGCATTCAGTTGCACTGGCGTGTACTCGAATGGAAGGAAGCCACACTTTTGATAAGATTGCGGAAATGACTCTTCATATTCATGATATGTTTCAGTTGTCAAGCTACAAAATTGTTTGTACCATTACAGATAATGGAAGCAATTTTGTAAAAGCATTTAAGGACTTTGGCGTGAAAGGTAAGTTCATATATATATTCTATCAGGTTTGTATTTCGAAACTCTGTTTTTAGTCAATTATGATGCTGACGAGGAAGATCCCGACTCAGACGATGACATTCCCCAATCAGAAGAGGTTCCCATAAATCGCCTACCAAAGCATTACAGGTGTGCAAGTCACACCTTAAATTTGCTTGCGACTACGGACTACATAAATATAATTAAGTCCGACGCAATAGCAAACGAATTGCATTGGAGCGTAATGAAGAGGTAATTAATATATTTGGATACTAACTAACTGAAAGAAAATGTTCAGAAAAACACATGATTCTTTTATTAAAACATGCAACATTTTTTCAGATGCTCAGCAGTTTGGAACAAGTGCAATCGTCCGAAATCCGCCGAAGCTATGAAAAACTTTCTAGGGTTTTCACTGAAAACGCCTGGTCCAACACGATGGAACTTGCTCTACGACGCATTCAAGCATTTGCCGAAATGCAAAAATCAACTTGATGATTTATGCGTCCTTTTGCAAGTGGCAAAGCTGTCGTCGAGGGAACTCAAATATTTGGAGGAATATTGTGAGTTAATGGAACCATTGGCAATAGGGCTGGACTTCCTTCAAAGCGAAAAGAGGATGTTTTATGGGTACCTTATACCAACATTTATAACTATGAAAGTTAAATGGCAAAGAATGCATTCAATGGACAACTTGCAGTTCCTTAACGAACGTGTTCGAGATATGGTGAATGCACTGGAGCGGAGATTCCAGCATTTTTTTGAAGTAGCTCCCAAATGCCAGGATGCATTTGTGGCCGCCATGACCTGCCCAGCCATTAAGCTAAAGTTTACAACTGCATTGTTTGAAACAGCTCCAGATTGGACAGACGAGCAGTTCAAAGAATTGTTTTTGAAACATGCTGAAAAGTTCTGGGATAACTCTCCAAGCACCTCGTCAGCGCGGAAGGATTTGAGACTAAACAACGTCTTCGATTTCGGAATAGCAGCAGGTATTTAACCAATACATGTGATATTTTGCATTTTATATAAAATATATTTTTTTTAAACAGATAAGTCAATGAAAGCAACGCCATTACGCGCTGAGCTCTGGCGTTATCTGCATGATGAGGATGAAGCCCTGGAGTGTCTGAACCGTTATCCTGTCATTAAATCAATGTTTTTTAAGTATAACACACCGTTACCATCATCTGCGCCTGTTGAACGTCTTTTCAGCTATGCAGGAATGGTCAACGGCAAGAAAAGGCAAAATTTAACAGATGGGCATTTCGAAAAGCTAGTCTTACTAAAGGCTAATAATATACTTTGATAAACAAATGCGATAGTGTGTTTTACTACCCTGGATGGTTCTAACAGGGCAAAATAAGATATTAAAGTTTTTAGACCCCGTACTTAAAAAAAGTACAGGGGTCTATTGGGTTTGTTTTAGCGAAAATGTGCGTAACAGGCAGAAGGAGGCGTGGCAGACCCCATAAAGTATATATATTCTTGATCAGCATCAATAGCCGAGTCGATATAGCAATGTCCGTCTGTCCGTCTGTCTGTCTGTCTGTCTGTCCGTCTGTCTGTATGAACACCTAGATCTCAGAGACTATAAGAGCTAGAGCCATCAAACTTGGTATGTAGGTTCGCCTATATTGCAAGCAGATCAAGTTTGTTTCAAAATTTGGCCACGCCCCCTTTATCGCCCACAAATCGAAAACTAAAATTTCATATCCAAATTATAAGAACAATTTAAAAGCTAGTGACACCAAACTTAGTATGTAGGTTCCTCTACATTGCAGGCATACTAAGGCCATTTCTTTTTTGGATCGGACCACTATATCATATAGCGCCAATAGGAACAATCGGTCGAAAATCAAGTTTAGTATGAAAAACTTTTTTGTTTTATGAGATATCTCAACCAAACTGATACAATATGCATAAGATTTAGTTTTATATATCCTGTCCGAAGTTGGTTCAAATCGGACCACTATATCATATAGCTGCCATGGGACCGATCGGGCGAAAATCAATTTTTAGTAAGAAAAACTTTTTTGTTTTATGAGATATATCAACCAAACTGATACAACATACATAAGAATTAGTTTTTTATATCCTGTCCAAAGTTGGTTCAAATCGAACCACTATATCATATAGCGCCTATAAGAACAATCGGTCGAAAATCAAGTTTTAGTATGAAAAACTTTTTGTTTTATGAGATATCTTAACCAAACTAATACAATATGCATAAGATTTAGTTTTATATATCCTGTCCAAAGTTGGTTCAAATCGGACCACTATATCATATAGCTTCTATAGGACCGATCAGCCGAATATCAAGTCTTAGTATGAAAAACTTTTTTGTTTTATGAGATATCTCAACTAATCTAATACAGTATGCAAATAACTTGGTTTTATATATCCTCTCCAAAGTTTGTTTAAATCGGACCACTATATCATATAGCTGCCATTGGACCGATCGGGCGAAAATCAAATCTTAGTATGAACAACTTTTTTGTTTTATGAGATATCTCAACTAAACTATTACAGTATGCTTGGTTTTATATATCATGACCGATGTTGGTTCAAATCGGACAACTATATCATATAGCTGTCATTGAAAAAAGTAGTCGAAAATGTATTACAACGCTCTGCAACAGCATCAAGCGGCCAAATTATTATTTTAATTTTTGTAGTCTTTTCTATTTCCATAGTAAGTACGGGGTCTCCGACAGTCGAGTATGCTCGACTGTAGCACCGCGAGCGAAGCGAGCAGGGGGCGGAGCCCCCTAGTTTTTTTTACCTTTCCTACATATTACCACTTTTTTTTTTTTTTTGAATTTTTGCCATTTTTTTTTAATATTTGGCAATTTTTAAAAAAAAAATTTCAGTACAAAATTTAAAAAAAAAATTATTAAAAATATTTAATGCTAATTAAAATTCGATTTCATTAGCATTATTCAATGAAAAAAACGTAAATAATTAATTGATTTTTTAAGCATTACTAATGAAAAAAATTTCACTAGCACTACTTTTTCAATGCTAATGAAATTAAATTACAATAGCACTACTTTTTTTCAATGGTAATTAAAAAGTAATGGTAATGCTTAAAGGCACAACTCTGGATATAAGTAACGGGTATCCTATGGTCGGGATCTCGACTATAGCCTTTCCCACTTGTTTTTATTGTGTTTGTTTGTGTTTGTTTCTATATGTGTCCGTCTGTCTGCTTTTCCGTCTGTTTGAACGCTTCGATCTTTGAGACTATAAGAGCTATCAACTTTAAACTTTGTATGTACATTCCTGGATACCGTACGCATATCGAGATTTTTTAAGCTCATTAAGAAGATTTTGTAGGATTAGCGTCATATTTGTTTATATTGCTCAACCAATCTAACAAAATATTCATCTTTGCTGGTTTTATACATCCTGACCAGATTTTTTTAACATTTGTGCACTATGCCACAGGAACAATGGGTCGAGATACATTTTTTTTTTTCAAATTTATAAATGTATGTGTGCATGTATTCTTTTTGTCTGTATGTATGAATTTGTGTGTGTATGTGTATGTATGAGTGTATGATTGTACGTATGTATAGTCTTAAAGGGTTAACTGAATATACATTTTTATATTGGGCGAAAATCAAATCTTAGTATGAAAAACTTTTTTGTTTTGTGAGATATCTCATCCAAACTAATACAGTATGCTCATTACTTGGTTTTATACATCCTGACCGAAAATGTATGAAAAACTTAGTATGGAAAATTTTTTTTTGAGATATCTTAACTAAACTAATAAAATATGCACTTTACTTGGTTTTATTCATTCTGACCGAAGTTGGTGAAAATCGCTCCACTGTCATATATGACAGGTCGGTCGAAATTCAATCGTTAGTATAACAATTTATTTTTGTTCTTTGAGTTATCTTGCCAAACTCATAGACTATGTATATAAGTAAGTGCTATAAATCCTGACCGATATTAATTCAAGTCGGCTTTCTATATCATATAGTTGTCAATGCAGCAATTAGTCAAAAATTTAATACAGCACTCTGTAAGGTCACCAATTCTGCTGCGTGTCAATCATCTATGTATTTTAGTATTTTTACCAGTCTTAGCTTTTCTACAATGAGTACGGGGTCTCTGACAGTCGAGTTCGCTCGACTTTAGTTCCGTCCATCTAGTTTATATTAAAACTTCATTTTTGACCTATCGTTTCTAAGGCAGCTATATAATATAGAGGTCCAATCTGAAAATAGAAACAAACTTAATCTACGTACGGTATCCAGGAACCTACTACCATGTTTGAAATTTCCAGCTCTTATAGTCTCTGTGAGCAACGCGTTCATATAGGCGAACAGACGGACAAGACTCAATCGACTCGGCTTTTGATCCTGATCAAGAATATATATACTTTAGGGGGTCAGCAAGGCCTTTTTCTACCTGTTACATTTTTAATGGGCACAGGGTATAAAAATACTGTATTTAACTAAAAATTATGTAAGGCACGTAATTTGCGACCTGTTTTTGTAGAATTTTCGCCTGAATTATGCTACAAAATATTTAGCGTATCTAAATAGTAGTCTGGCAATGTTGTAATAGTCTGTGTGTGTGCCTGCAAATGTCGAGTTATAATGTTTATTAACCTGTTATTAACAGGCAAACTCATGACACGCACAGAAGCATTCGATGCGGTTGTCTTGACTTTTATTTTATTGCTGCTATTGTTCTTGTGTAGTTGAAATCAGACAACCGTCTGGTTGCAGTACAATTTACACGCCCGATAAAAATCTTTACCACGCCCCACAACAAAACGTATTTCGAAATGGCATTGTTCTTTTTATCCTGTATACTCGTAAAGCTCATATTCACAACCGATGCGATTTCTACAACAACAAAAGTCCCTAATTAGTTTGCTGTCCGACTTGGGGCTATGTTCTCCAAGCTCTGGCCTTGAGTGTTGTAAGTGTTGAAAGTCGGTCGTACAGTTACTTGATTTTATTTTAATAAGCAACCTTCACGGATCGCAAATTTTCCGTTGAAACTCGTTTCTACTCAATCTTTTTCTCTCTTTCGTTCTATTGTTATTAAATAAAACGATTTGTATGCCTTAGTTTTATTTAATTCGATTGCATTACGCCCCATTGTTAATGTCTTAATGCGTAAATTTTTTTCGACATGAAAATTGACATTTAATTACAAATTGTTTGTGTTTCAAATCGATTAAAATTAGTTGGTGTGCCATACATAAATAATACCATACAGGTCTAGTATATTAAGCGATAAGTGCCTTGATTTATTTGATTATTTCTAAATGCGTATTAAATTACAAGAATAAGATAATTTATTGATTCTTCCTCATACTTGAATACAGTTATATTTACCTGACACTGAATTATTTGTCCAGCCACTCCAGTTAACGACATAGGCATTCGTTTTAATGTCTCTAAGGTCAGTCGAATAAATGTATGTCAACTTTAATAGAGAATTTATTAAATATAGGAGTACGTCTAAACGTACTCTGGGGATACCGAATAAACAACAATATCATAGGTATATTGAACTACACTTGAACCCATAAAAATACATATGTATAAGCAGAGCTTGCAGATATCCGGTAACCGATGCAGTCCGGGCACTGCCGAAACATACAAAAACTTAACACACGCGTTCTTCGGTCGACTGTTTGGCTCAACCAAACAAACGAATCGTTCTCTCAATAACAACTGAAAGAGAGATACTTTTGAGAGAGCGCTCACTGCAAACCTGTTTTTGAAAGACCACTGTGCAATAAGTGTCTCCTTAAAGCACGGTTTCCACTTAGTAAAATAAAATAGCGTCAAAAAATGTCCATGAATAAACTAGATATACATAGGTCAGCATCCTAGGAGTATTTTCACAAAATTTTGTTGCTCTAGCTCTTATAGTCTCGGACAAATAAGTTTTCAAAGTAGTGTGCCAAAATCAAATAGGCATTGTTTTATTGGGAACGGAGGTGCCTCCTTATCCCTGTTACATACATTCCAAAGAACACAACATACCCCTTTACTTACTGTTTAGGTAACGGGTATAAAAATCGGAAATTGGTGTCTCATAATTATTTTTAGCTCGGTACCAAAAAAGTGAGTACTAGAGCCTATTAGATTCGTGACAATTATGGTACACCACTTTTATATCCGAGAATGAAAGAGTTAGTGCAACCAAATTTTTTTTAATAGAAGCATAAATCGCAATTTATTGGAGATTTTGCCGAAAAACTCGAATTGGCATGTGCCAATATTTTTGTTCGAGTTATGAAGAATTTCGACTTATGGAAGTTCGAGTTACGGAAGGAAAATTGCTTGAAATTTGTTCAGTAAACGCAATAACTAATCAATTTTGTTCGAGATATTTTAACAATAATTTAAAATAACGTAATAATTTTAGATTTTAACGATTTTTGGTTTCAGGAGTACCACCTTAAGAAATATAACCTTGTGAACATAGAGGTCTTCGTGAATTTTTCGCGAATTTATACTTTCGGATACCAGCCTTTTGTGCACACTCACCATACATAATTTCAAAAGAACAATCGGATATGTTCCACAAAAAATATTCCTAAAAAGCTTATAGGAAAAGCAAGTTTTTGGCGCATAAATCAACAATGGTTATAAAATATGAAAATAAAATAATATTAATTTTGAAATATAATAAATATGACAATAATACAATTAAAATTTGTTTTAATAAATTTTGAAATAATTAAAAATTCTATTAATATTTGAAATGAGTTTACAGCAGTGTTGCCAGACTAGCCTATTTCAGGCTAGATCTAGCATGTTTGAAAATGAAAAATCTTATAAAATTTGCAAATAGCTTATAACCATAAATCTACATCTATAAGTTGTAATTGTGAAATCAAAAACAAGTAAAGCAAGAAAAAATGCGAAATGGATGTGCAGACATAGAGAATTTTGTCACAACTACAACTTGATACAAAACTAGTGATACAAATTCAATTTTTAGATCGAGTTGAATATCGAAACAGAAGATCGACCCTAAAACTCATCGGGTTGTCGATATTTTGATGCATGATAACAGTATATCAAAAATTTCCTGCGGCAGAAAGTTTTATAACGATTTGCTTATAGGAATTCAGGTACCTACTATAGGAATCTACTAGAACGTTACGGCTCTACGCGATACAGGCCTTTAGGAAAACGATAAATATTTAATTGAAAGAAACATTAATAAAATCGATGATTTGTTAGCTAATTTAATTTAACTAAACATATAATGTGACTTTGTATGTTTTCTTGCATTTGGATATAGCTTGTTTTTCACCATTTTTATACCCGTTACTTATAAAAAAATAAGTATAAGGGTGTATTGTGTTCGTTGGAATGTGCGTAACAGGCAGAAGGAGGCATCTCCGACCACATAAAGTATATATATTCTTGATCAGCATCAATAGCCGAGTCGATATAGCCATGTGTGTCTGTCCGTCTGTATGAACAAAAGGATCTCAGAGACCATAAGAGATAGAGATACCAAACCTTCACTAAAAGACTTCTTTATACCCCACGCAGATCAAGTTTGTTTCAAATTTAAGCCACGCCCCCCTCCGTCCCATGCAAATCGCAAAAAACCACCACACCCACAGTTTTTAAGATAATAATATTTTTTTGTGGTAATTAACGTTATCTATGAGTATTATCTATTATCGCACTGAATCGCATCAAGATCTGACAAGTAGAATGGCAGTTTTGGCGAATAAAAGTTTTCTGAGCAAACCAAGTAATTTCTTTAAAGTACTTTTGTATGTATTGAAATAAGTAACGGGTATCCTTTGGTCGGGATCTCTCCCACTTGTTTTTTTTTTCAATATGAAGATTGATCTTTATATTTAACAAAAAATGGGTTACTAGAAGGCTAAAACAATAATATGGCTTGTTTACCACTATAAGTGTTGGAGTCCATAATTTCGGTTTATAGAGAGATAGGCGCATGTATGGCCACAAAACTCCGAGAAGATGGAACATAACGACCAAAAAAAATGGACGAAAATTAAATGATTCCAACCTACATATATTCCGTGAGACGCGGTCGCATTCAATTCGCGGCACAGTGTAGTATTCAAATTCGTTATTCTGCGTTGTCGGTGCTTACTTTTTCGAAGAAAATACCGATACGGTTATTGGAGATCGTTACTTAAACGTTTTGAAATGGTTTTTCTATTCAAAACTGCACTAAAAGTGAATTTTTTTAAATTTTGATTAGTTTCAACTAGGTGGTGTATCTCCTTAGTCTTAGTCGAAAGCTTTTCATTTCAAGAATCTCCACATTTCGGTGGGCCCGCAGATCGCCAGACCTTTAGCAAACAAGGCGAAACCAAAAAATTTGATTGAACTTAAGCAATTCATTCGAGAGATAATTGCGGTAATTCCTACCTCAAATCTTCGGGCAGAAGAAAATAACTTTCAGAAAAAATGACGCATATACGTTATCAAGAAGGGGGGACATTTAAGTTCAATTATTTTCAAAAATAATTAAGATATATTTAATAAAATTTAATAAGCTTTAACATGAATAAAAAAAAAACAAGCGGGAAAGGCTATAGTCGAGATCCCGACTATATGATACCCGTTACTTACTTAAATATATTAAAAAGTACTTTAAAGAAAATACTTGTTTTGCTCTGAAAACTTAAATTCGCCATAACTGTCGTTCTACATGTCCGATCTTAATGCGATTAAGTAGGAAAATAAATAATGCTAATAGATAACGCTAATAATCACAAAAAACGTACTATCTTAAAAACTGTGGGTGTGGTGGTTTTTCGCTATTTGCGGGGGCGGAGGGGGGCGTGGCTTAAATTTGAAACAAACTTGATCTGCGTGGGGTATATAGAAGTCTTTTAGTGAAAGTTTGGTATCTCTATCTCTTATGGTCTCTGAGATCCTTTTGTTCATACAGACAGACAGACGGACAGACGGACATGGCTATATCGACTCGGCTATTGATGCTGATCAAGAATATATATACTTTATAGGGTCGGAGATGCCTCCTTCTCCCTGTTACATACATTCCAACGAACACAATATACCCTTATACTTATTTTTTATAAGTAACGGGTATAATGAGATCCATACACTGAAAAAAAAAGGTTTTTGAGTTTCTTAGTTTCTTAGCAAAATTTATCAGCCACCCTGTATCATATCTTGATCAATGATATTTTCGAAAAAAAATTCAAACTAACTCCACTCTTTCAAAATACATATACATACTTTGTTTGATCGGCGATGCCTGTTATATACATTTGCCAACAATTATACACACACACATGAACATATGGGTCATGTGCTAACAAGGACAATAGCATGCGACACACCTTTATACCCACGCAAACACTCCCAGGCACTTATACTGGCATAGATGAGCCCGTCGCAAGTGACAAAGAGTCGAAAATTTTAGTCACGCGAAAGGATTGAAAGTCATTTGATGTATTCACTGTCATTTAAGCATCTGCTGATAGAGTGACTGATAGATATGTAAGCGAATACGTACGTGGGCATACGAGTTTATATTGAATCCAATCGAACTGCCAATAAAACTACAACAAAGAAATGCTTTTAGATCCATATATTTATACTATGAGTATATGTGTATACTTATGTATATGTATTTAAATGCATTTAAGTGCCAATACAGACTGTCACAGGCTGAGAGTAAGTTACTTTATTGACATGTGTCCTGGCAGTCAGACCGACGGATCTCAATGTCGATTATATATGTGTGAGTTAGATGCAGATAAAATTTTAATCTACGTCTTTTGCACAGGTAAGTTAGTGTGAACTGCGAGTGTGGCAGAAACTTGTGATTTATTGAATCAATCTGTGGAGGGTGTTGTTAAAATATTTATATACGAGTATATGCCTTTCTGTGTAGGTGGGTACTGTGATTGTGGTTTTCAAATGTATGTGTTGTGGTAAAAAATGAGTCTCCGACATCTGCTGAAAGCCGCAAATCCAGTTAAATCAAGGGTGCAAGCAGGGGGACCATAATGTAGGTGTGATGGCTATTCGCGTTTTGGAAGGGCGGAAGGGAGCGTAGAGAATTTATAAAAAAACAAGTGGGAAAGGCTATAGTCGAGATCCCGACCATAGGATACCCGTTACTTATTTCAATACATTAGCGATTCAATCATAATGTCATATTTGCGTTGCCAGAACTACTTGAGAATTTGAAGCATTTTAATAAGGTTTAACAATACAAAAACTATTGCATACTCTAGGGGGAACCTGTTGAGTCAACAACTTAGACACGCAATAACTGCTGTTCTACTTGTCCGATCTTGTTGCGATTCAGTGGGATAATAGATAATAATAACAGATATCGGTTATTACCAAAAAATACGTATTATATGAAAAATTGTGGGTGAGGTGGTTTTTCGCGATTTGCGGGGGCGGAGGGGGTCGTGGCTTAAATTTGAAACAAACTTGATCTGCGTGAGGTATATGGAAATCAGTGTGACAAATTTGGTTATTCTATCTCTTATAGTCTCTGAGATCCTTGTGTTTATACAGACGGATGACCAGTTTTTCGCGAATTACGGGCGTGGAAGGAGGCGGGTCCAAAATTTGAAACAAACTTGACCTGCTCCAACGCATTTGTGATCTACGTGTGAAAGTTTGGTTACTCTATCTCTTATAATCTCTGAGATCTAGGCGCTCACACAGACAGACAGACGGACAGACACACATGGCTATATCGACTCGGCTGTTGATGCTGATCAAGAATATATATACTTTATGTGGTCGGAGATGCCTCCTTCTGCCTGTTACGCACATTCCAACGAACACAATATACCCTTATACTTATTTTTTATAAGTAACGGGTATAACAAGGGACTCCGCCCCCTACTCGCTTCGCTCGCCTACCACCGGCTCGCTTCGCTCGCGGTGAGGTGCGGCTACAGTCGAGCACGCTCGACAGTACACTCAGAAAAAAGTAGTTCGATTCGTTCTACAAAAAATAAATCTTAAATTAATCCCGTTTCGGTCTAGAAATTTTCTAGATCGATTCGTTCTGAAATATTCTTGATTTAAGAGCGAATCGTTCTTAAGCATAAATATCCGTTAAAAATTAGCAAATAAGAACAAAATTCTTGAATTAAGAATTGTGTATACTAAATAAAGGCGTTTTCGTTCTAAAATATAAATATGTTTTATCCTGATCTAAAAATACTTCGGTAAGTACGATTGCTTAGTAGTTTAAGTATAAATCGTGCTTAACGTATAAAAATAAGAACGACAATATTTTAACATAATGTTGAAAATTAAGTCATTTGTATGTGTATGTTTGTACACTGTTTGTATGTATGAACGATCAGAAAAACAGAGATTGACCGGTATTATTTTAAGTACAATATGACTTGAATCAAGATATTTAATTCTTATATATTTTTGCATTCGGTTGCTTAGAATTCTCAAGTAGTTCTGGCTTGTCTGCTATGAGGAGCTGTTCGACGGTCACTGAAAAATTAAGACTGTAGTTGAGGACTCTAAATAACAGGATAATTTCTGTAGTCAGTTCTCACTTACTTTTGATGATTTATGATTTTGATCATTTTATCATTTTATTTTGTTGCAAAATGCTCATAATACTTCTTTAGTATTTTTATTTTAAGATGGTTTTGCACTCAGTTATAGAATTTAAAGGACTTGAATCAAGTATGAAATATACTTAAGTCAAGTACGTTTTGAAGTTATAAGTCTGAAAAGCGCTTAAAGTAAGTACAAAATGTTCTCAAATTTATTATATTTTGGGGTTATATCGAGACCATAAAATTCTTTAAAAAATCCTAAAACGAGCTTGAATTATCCGAACGCTCTTGAAATCAAGAATTTAAGAAATTTCTTAAATTTAGAATTTCGTACTTGAATCAAGAATTTTCGGGTACGATCGGGCTTGATTTTTCTCTCAGTGTAGGATACCCTGAGCCCAGGTACTCTTTTATAAATGTTGATTTTCGACCAATTATTCCATTGGCAGCTATGTGATATATGGAACCGATCTGAACCAAATCTGGTCAGAATGTACAAAACCAACATAAATGCATATTCTATCATTTTGGTTAGGATATCTCTAAAAACAAAATACTTTTTCTTATTTAAACATGATTTTCGGCAGAGCGTCTGTATGACAGCTATATGATATAGTGGGCCGATTTAGACCAAACTTGGTCAGGATGTATAATACTAGCCCAGATACATATTCTATCAGTTTGGTTACGATATCTCAAAAAACAAACTTTTTCATACTAAAAGTTGATTTTCGGCAGAGCGACTGTATGACAGCTATATGATATAGTGGGCCGAGTTGAACCAAATTTGGTCAGGATGTATAATACCACCCCAAATATATATCGTATGAGATTGGTTGAGATATCTAAAAAATTAAAGATGCTTTTCATACAAAAACTTCATTTTCGATGTATCGTTCCTATGGCAGCTATATGATATAGTTGTCCGATCCAAAAATAAAAACAAACTTGATCTGCGTACGGTATCCAGGAACCTACATACCAAGTTTGAAGTCTCTAGCTCTTATGGTTTCTGAGATCGACGCGTTCAAACAGACGGACAGACAGACGGACAGACAGACAGACACACATGGCTATATCGACTCGGCTGTTGATGCTGATCAAGAATATATATACTTTATGTGGTCGGAGATGCCTCCTTCTGCCTGTTACGCACATTCCAACGAACACAATATACCCTTATACTTATTTTTTATAAGTAACGGGTATAACAAGGGACTCCGCCCCCGACAGACGGACAGACAGACGGACAGACAGACGGACATGGCTCAATCGACTCGACTGTTGATCCTGATCAAGAATATATATACTTTTGGGGGTCTGCCACGCCCCCTTCTGCCTGTTACATACATTCTGCCAAATGCATTATACCCTTTTTTGCCCATTTTTAATGGGGCCTAACGGCCCCCTTATTTTATGAACCACGTGAGTTAGCAAAAGTTTTAGTACGCCATTTTGTAAGTTAGGACTAAACCTTTCTGATCTGACAGGCATAGCAAATTTTTCAAATTAGCTGTAAAAATTGCTAGTCGCCTTTCTCACCTTCCGTGCTGCTTTCCTCACTAGTTTGTTTTAACGAAAACGTGCGTAACAGGCAGAAAGAGGCGTGGCAGACCATATAAACTATATATATTCTTGATCAGCATCAATAGCCAAGTCGATATAGCAATGTCCGTCTGTCTGTCTGTCCGTCTGTCCTGACGTCTGTATGAACACCAAGATCTCAGAGACTATAAGAGCTAGAACCACCATGTATGTAGGTTCTTCTATACTGCAAGCAGATCAAGTTCGTTTCATAATTCGGCCACGCCCCATTGTCGCCCACAAATCGAAAAACAAAATTTCATATCCAATTATATGGACAATTTAAAAGCTAGTGACACCAAACTTAGTATGTAGATTCGTCTATATTGCAGGCATATCAAGTTTGTTTCTTTTTTGGATCGGACCACTATATAATATAGCTGCCATAGGACCGATCGGGCGTAAATCAAGTCTTAGTATGAAAAACTTTTTTTTTTTATGAGAAATCTCAACCTTAGTAATAGAATATGCATATAACATGGTTTAATTTATCCTGTCCAAAGTTGGTTCAAATCGGTCTACTATATCATACAGCTTTTATAGGACCGATCGGGTGAAAATCAAGTTCAGCATGAAAAACTTTTTGTTTTATGAGATGTGCTAACCACATTGACAGAATGTGCTATTAAATTGGTTTTATACATCCTTACAGTTTAAATCGCTTTACTATATCATATAGCTGCCATTGACACAAGTAATCGACACAAGTAAAATTGGCTGAGTCCCCTTGTTTTTAACATAATAGTAATTCAACAAATGAATTCATATATTTTTTACTAGCTGCCTGTATTAATGATAAATTTACAATATCAAAAGCAAAAGCAATTGCCAAAATGTATGATATCCCACAAAAAAACCTCTATACGAGATAAAAGTCTAGCGAGGAAAGTTATTTCTAGCGCTAAAATTTCTTATATTTCATTTTGGGACGAACAAAATTGATTTGAATAAAAAAAAATTTGTATCATTAAATAATTAAAGTAATTATAATTAAATTTAAAATTCTAACAAATTACGATAATTGGCATTTGGCACTGCGCAAAAAGTAATTTTTATGTTCTTGGTAGCTTTTCGCGCACAGTGCAGAATGCCAATTTTCGTGATTTTTTTTTTTTAAATATATTTGTATTTAAAATTTTTATATTAAACTTAATTTTGGTCGTCACAAAAAACCAAATTGAATAGATTTCGCATATAAGCTGGTCTTATACAGAGCAGTGGGCGACGCACTGTAGTTTTGTTAAGATAACAGAAATTAATTGAGTTCTACTTGGGGTCTCCGCCCGACCAAATTTTATAAAACTTGGTCCGGGTATAACCCGCAGTCTAAAATACACTATTTGTGAGTTTGGTTGATATGTCTTAGGAAACAAAAAAGGTGTGCATACTAAAGGTTAATTTAAGCTTAAATGTACCTATGAAAGCTATAAGATATAGTCATTCGATTTTGACAAAATTTGGCCAGGATGTAAATATGGTAAATAAACAAGGGGGCTCCGCCCCCTACTCGCTTCGCTCGCCTACCCCCGGCTCGCTTCGCTCGCGGTGAGGTGCGGCTACAGTCGAGCACGCTCGACAGTAGGATACCCTGAGCCCAGGTACTCTTTTATAAATGTTGATTTTCGACCAATTATTCCAATGGCAGCTATATGATATATGGAACCGATCTGAACCAAATCTGGTCAGAATGTACAAAACAAACATAAATGCATATTCTATCAGTTTTGTTAAGATATCTCAAAAAACAAAAAACTTTTTCATACTAAAACTTGATTTTCGGCAGAGCGTCTGTATGACAGCTATATGATATAGTAGGCCTATTTGGACCAAACTTGGTCAGGATGTATAATACCAGCCCAGATACATATTCTATCAGTTTGGTTACGATATTTAAAAAAACAAAAAACTTTTTCATACTAAAACTTGATTTTCGGCAGAGCGTCTGTATGACAGCTATATGATATAGTGGGCCTATTTGGACCAAACTTGGTCAGGATGTATAATACCAGCCCAG
Organism: Drosophila phalerata; assembly: GCA_951394115.2. NCBI lineage: Eukaryota > Metazoa > Arthropoda > Insecta > Diptera > Drosophilidae > Drosophila > Drosophila phalerata. Next base: position 3,449,413 of record OX596008.2, on the reverse strand, counting down.
ATACATATTTTATCAGTTTGGTTACGATATCTCAAAAAACAAAAAACTTTTTCATACTAAAACTTGATTTTCGGCAGAGCGACTGTATGACAGCTATATGATATAGTGGGCCGATTTGGACCAAATTTGGTCAGGATGTATAATACCACCCCAAATATATATCGTGTGAGATTGGTTGAGATATCTCAAAAATTAAAGAAGCTTTTCATACAAAAACTTCATTTTCGATGTATCGTTCCTATGGCAGCTATATGATATAGTTGTCCGATCCAAAAATAAAAACAAACTTGATCTGCGTACGGTATCCAGGAACCTACATACCAAGTTTGAAGTCTCTAGCTCTTATGGTTTCTGAGATCGACGCGTTCAAACAGACGGACAGACGGACAGACGGACAGACAGACAGACGGACAGACAGACGGACATGGCTCAATCGACTCGACTGTTGATCCTGATCAAGAATATATATACTTTTGGGGGTCTGCCACGCCCCCTTCTGCCTGTTACATACATTCTGCCAAATGCATTATACCCTTTTTTGCCCATTTTTAATGGGCTCAGGGTATAAAAAGACAACCTGTTCGGTTGATATAACTTTAAAAACAGAAAAGTTTTCCATACTAAAGCTGAATCAGAACCCGATTGTTCCTAATGTAGCTGTTTTAATAGTAATCCGATTTTAACCAAATTGTAAAATATCCCAAAAATTAAAAAAAAAAATGTAAAAAAATTCAATTAAAATTTTGCCTGCTGGGAGAACTAAACCCGCGCCTCCCTGTACATGGATCTAACACACCATCCTCTGCGCTACTTAGGTTGTACTGAGCTCGCAAGCTGACCAAACACTGCTATATGTTAGTTAAAAAATAATTAATTTAACGCACTTGCAGGTCATCTTTTGCAAAGCGCTGCTTTATCCACCGATAAAATTATTTTAAGATTATTGTGGACAAGTTTTAAGGTCGTACGTCAAACCGTTTGGCCTGTACAAATCTAAACCAGTCAGTCTGTTGGACAAATAGATTTATATATATTTAGAAAATGGATAACACACTTACCGCTTGATATACCTAGGAGAAATACCGCATAGTAGAAAATATGTGGAAATCGCATGTTTGCAGCTGTTGAAGGGATTGCTATAGGTGACAAAGAAAAACCACTTTTATTAGTATTTAATAAAATATCACTGCTCGCATTGCTCGCCAAACCCCGGCTCGCTTTGCTCGCGAAATTAAAAAGTGAAAAAGAGGAGCAATTCTAATATTTTTCTTGAATGAACTTTTTTACCCAAAAATAAATTAGTGATCTATTTAAATAATTAGGACAGTCTGAAATTTCGGACACTCAATTTTTATCTATAAAAAAATACTTTGTAACTCGGGGACCACACAAATTTATTGATTCTAAAAACAATCAATAGATAGAATAAAAGCACCAAAAATATGTACTAGGAAAGGCATTTCAACTGCAGATTCTGACATTCAAGAGCAAAGGGCCTCTATTTCTAAAATTATGTTTATTCGACAGGTGTTTTAATCAGAAATGCCTTCATTTCTTTTGATGCAGATCAGAATCAGTATCGGCTAAAAGACATGATAGTTTCTTGTACAAATCAGCCAACTACGTTTTTTCACCGTTCGTACGAAGCAATTATTATGGAAATTTCCTGCTAAATGTTATAATAAGCAACAGCTGCCCCTGTAATGGGACTTTGCTAAAAACACCAGATTTAGCGGGAATTTTCTTGATTTGGCAGACAAATTTGAGACTTGGCGTGCTAAAGCGAATCTGGGAGATTGGTTGAAATAACCTAAAATAAAAACAAGTGGGAAAGGCTATAGTCGAGATCCCGACTATAGGATACCCGTTACTTATTTCACTACATATAAAGGTACTTTAAAGAAAATTTTCTAACAATACAAAATCTATTGCATACTCTAGGGAGCATGTATTGCCATGTATTGCTTAAAGAATCATTTTCAGACAACAACTGCTGCTCTACTTGTTCGATCGTGTTGCGATTCAGTGGGATAATAAATAATAATAATAGATATCAGTGACTACAAGAAAAACTATATTATCTTAAAAACTGTGGGTGTGGTAGCTTTTCGCGATTTGTGGGGGCGTGCCTTAAATTTGAAACAAACTTGATCTGCGTCAGGTATATAGAAATCTGTGTGCCAAATTTGGTTACTTTATCTATTAAAGTCTCTGCGATTCCTTTGTTTATACAGACCAACGAACGGTTTTTCGCGATTTGCGAGGGCGGACGGGGGCGTGGCCAAAATTTTAAACAAACTTGATCTGCGCTGGGTATATAGAAATCTGTGTGCCAAATTTGGTTACTCTATCTCTTATAGTCTCTGAGATCCTTTTGTTCATACGGACAGACGGACAGACACACATGGCTATATCGACTCGGCTGATGCTGATCAAGAATATATATACTTTATAGGGTCGGAGATGCCTCCTTCTCCCTGTTACATACATACATTCCAACGAACACAATATACCCTTATACTTATTTTTTATTAGTAACGGTTATAACTAGGGGGCTCCGCCCCCTGCTCGCTTCGCTCGCGGTGCTTCAATCGAGCATACTCGACTGTCGGAGACCCCGTACTTACTATGGAAATAGAAAAGACTACAAAAATTAAAATATATTTTGATCGCTTGGTGCTGTTGCAGAGAATCTTAATACATTTTCGACTATTTTTTCAATGCCAGCTATATGATATATTGGACCGATTTGAACCAACTTCGGTCAGGATATATAAGACTAACTTAACAGCATATTCTATTAGTTTCGTTGAGATATCTCATAAAACATAAAATTTATTCATACTAAGACTTGATTTTCGCCCGATCGCTCCAATGGCAGCTATATGATATAGTTGTCCGATTTAAACCAACTTCGTACAGGATATATAAAACCAAGCTGTATGCATACTGTATTACTTTGGTTGAGATATCTCATAAAACAAAAAGGTTTTTCATACTAAGACTTGATTTTCGACCGATCGGTCCTATGGCAGCTATATGATATAGTGGTCCGATCCTAAAAAGAAGCAAACTTGATATGCCTGCAATTTAGAGGAATCTTCATACTAAGTTTGGTGTCACTAGCTGTAAATTGTTCTTACAATTTGAATATGAAATTTTTGTTTTCGATTTGTAGACGATAAAGGGGGCGTGGCCGAATTTTGAAACAAACTTGATCTGCTTGCAAAATAGAGGAACCTACATACCAAGTTTGGTGTCTCTAGCTCTTATAGTCAAGGGGGCGTGGCCGAATTTTGAAACAAACTTGATCTGCTTGCAATATAGAGGAATCTACATACCAAGTTTGGTGTCTCTATCTTTTATAGTCTCTGATATCTAGGTGTTCATACAGACGTCAGGACAGACGGACAGACGGACATTGCTATATTGACTTGGCTATTGATGCTGATCAAAAATATATATACTTTATACATTTCCGTTAAAACAAACCCAATAGACCCCTGTACTTTTTTTAAGTACGGGGTCTGAAAACCAACAACATCAGCAGCAAAATTAGTTACTTAATACAATAAACCTTTACTGCAATACGTGAAAAACTAAGAGAAACAAAAACGGTTACCAAAAGTACGAAATATATAAAACGAATGCTCATATGCAATATAATACAAAATGTTGTACACAGTAGAAGTTGAAAATTGGATTATAATAATCCTCTAAGCCTTGCCTGAAAATGAATTTCCTCCTGTGACTTTTGAGAAGTTATATTATTTTATAACCTCAGATGTTAGCTGAGAATATTTGTTTCATTAATTGTGTAGTGCCTTCTCTTAATTGGTTTAGCTTCATTAACAGTGGTTAAAAGGAAAATGAAAAAAAAAAACACTTTTTAATTTATGCATTGACAAACTTATGAGCAGCGTGCAGCTACCCCACAAGCTTGTATACCAGCCCAGTATAGCAGCCCATTGAAAACCACATGGCCAAGAGGCGAGGCAACAAAAACAACGTCTGGCCAAAATGCGATAAGCCGCAAACTGCAGCTCAGACACAAGAAAATTGCACAGATGGTACGAGACGAAAACAGACGAAGGAAAAGGAGTGACAGCAATTCCCATTGGAAAAGCGAAAAAAAACTGCACAGAGGGCAAAGGCGCAGCATCCTTTTAATTGGTTTTCGGTCAAACAGCGTAAAAAAGTAGAAAACTGCTTTTAAAGTACTCCTTTGATTTGGATTGCCATCAACTGAAACTGTGCTATTTTAAGAGATTTCGGTTTCTTCACATTTCTTAAAACTTTAGAACTGTGTTCCTTTAGGGTGTTTCCAAAGTAACGGTCGTTACCTTTTTTCGGAGATTTTTAAAAAAAATTCCAACCTAAGCAAATAAGTCTCGAAGATTGCCTAATTTTACACCTTCGAAAGTTCAATCATCAGTAACAACCGAAAGGATTCATAAAAAGTCTAATTTCAGTACTTTTTTTGAACAAACATAATTTTTTGTAAAACTTTGCACAGGATGTGATAGGTAAAAAAATCGGATTAAATTCTTTGAAATGTTTTGTTTAAGGATTGAGTTTATTTTCAAACTAAAAAAATTAGTTACCAAAAAAAAAAATGTTTTAAAAAGGTAATGGTCGTTACATTATCTAAAATTAAACGATTTTACGCTCTTTGTATCTTTCCTTCCTGGCATCTGGTAGCTTATGTCATCATTCAAATATAAGGTTCTTGGCTTTTCTCTGTCGGCATCACAAATTTGAGGAGTTTTCTTCTTTTCAGTACAATGCAAATCGAGCATTTAGTTTTATCTTTTGAGATGTAAGAGGTAGTTTTCTGTGGAAACACCCATTAAAAGAGAGGGAATAATGAATTTGTGAAATTATTGAAACAAAAATTTCAATGATTGCAGCTAATGGGGCCGTTCAGGCCTTTTGGTTTTTTTTTCTTTTTTATTTTTAGACCCCGTACTTAAAAAAAGTACAGGGGTCTATTGGGTTTGTTTTAGCGAAAATGTGCGTAACAGGCAGAAGGAGGCGTGGCAGACCCCATAAAGTATATATATTCTTGATCAGCATCAATAGCCGAGTCGATATAGCAATGTCCGTCTGTCCGTCTGTCTGTCTGTCTGTCTGTCTGTCTGTCCGTCTGTCTGTATGAACACCTAGATCTCAGAGACTATAAGAGCTATAGACACCAAAACTTGGTATGTATCTTCCTCTATATTGCAAGTAGATCAAGTTTGTTTCAAAATTTGGCCACGCCCCCTTTAACGCCTAAAAATTGACATAGAAAATTTCATACCCAAATTATAAGAGCAATTTAAAATCTATAGATTCAAGAATTTGCATAGACGAAGAGAAAAGTGTACTAGATTTTTGCTGAAAATTTCATTCCGATCGGACAGTAAATAGCCAAGATATTCAAGTTACATATAAATTTTGCTGTTTCGATGATGAAATTTGAGTAACTTGATAACATGAAAATGGAGTTAACATATTATATAACAAATTGGCGTCTGATCAGTTATAGGATTTGTGGCGTAGTGTGATGAGTTGCAGCGCTAAGGATATGGTTGGTCAGTCGGTCGTGAGTTCGAACCCTGCAAGGGACGGTGTGTTTTTTAATTCAATAATTTTGCTTTGACATTCAATTTGTATTTATTAATGTTATGATAACATATAATATTAACATTTAGTGTTATTAAACATTTTTAAAATTATGAAATGGAGTACTGTAAAACCAATATGGCCATTTGGCATCCTGTACACAACACCATGTATGGCTCAATTGGTTGAGCCACCGAAGTTTTAAGCTTTCTTTAAAATTAGGTCGTGGGTTCGATTCCCGACTCCGCCATCAATTTTTTTTATTTATTTTATAGTATCTGTTAAATTTTTTTTTTTTTTTGTTTTTTTGACAATTTTGTTTTGTCATGTACATTAACATTTTAAGCACACATATATGTGTTTTATACATATGCATGTGTATTTTCTTAACAAAAACTCGGAAATGAACATTTCGCTTGGAAAAAATCAAGTCTATAAAATATGTATCTTAACCAAACTAACAGCATTTGCATTTGGGTTATTTTATTAATTCATGACCGAAGTTGGTGCAAATCGGACAACTATATCATAGAGCTCCCATAGGAGGAATCGGACGAAAATCAAGTTTAAGTATGAAAAACTTTCTTGTTGTAGAAGATATCGTTACCAAACTTTTACCATCTTTTTTATATGAGATATCTCAACAAAACTAATACAGTATGCATATAACTTGGTTTTATATATCCTGACCGAAGTTGGTTCAAATCGGTCTAATATATCATATAGCTGCCATTGAAAAAAGTAGTCGAAAATGTATTACAACGCTCTGCAACAGCATCTAGCAAGCAAAATATTTTTTAATCTTTGCAGTCTTTCCTATTTCCATAGTAAGTACGGGGTTTTATATATCCTGACCGAAGTTGGTTCAAATCGGTCTAATATATCATATAGCTGCCATTGAAAAAAGTAGTCGAAAATGTATTACAACGCTCTGCAACAGCGTCTAGCAAGCAAAATATTTTTTAATTTTTGCAGTCTTTCCTATTTCCATAGTAAGTACGGGGGGGTCTCCGACAGTCGAGTATGCTCGACTGTAACACCGCGAGCGAAGCGAGTCTGTTGTTGGCGATAGAAGCTAGCGGGGGGCGGAGCACCCTAGTTTACCATATGTTACTCCCTGTTAAAATTTCGTCAAAATCCAATGACTGTATCATATAGCTGTCATAGGTAAAATGAGGCTCAAATTAACCGTTATGATGAAAAACTTTTTTGTTTCTTAAGACATATCAACCAAACTCAAAGATTGTGTTGTTGAGACTGCCTGTTACACCCGGACCAAATTTGGTCAATATCGGATAGCAATATCATATAGCTGCCATTGGAAAAATTGGATGGAAATTAACTTTGAGTATGAAAATTATTTTTGTTTTTTAAGCCATCTCAACCAAACGCACAGAATACGTCTTTTGTGCTAAATGTTACAACCTGTTTAAATTTGGTCTAAATCGGTTGACTAGTGTTGTAAATCCAAATTTTAGATCGAGTTTTATATCGAAAAAGAAAATCGCCAAAAATATGTATCGAGTTGTCGATATATCGGAAAATAGTAGATCGAGTTTTAAAAAAAAATTTTTGTTTATTTAAAAACGCAATTGTAATCACAAAATTCACTCGTACTTTTATTAGAAATCTTAGTTTTCTTGCAACGTTTTCATGCCTAATTCAAACTTTGACAATTTTGTAGCTTATATATTACGGATTCTTATTCTAAACTTAATTTAAACAAGGGGGCTCCGCCCCCTGCTCGCTTCGCTCGCCTACCCCCGGCTCGCTTCGCTCGCGATGAGGTGTGGTATGTCTACAGTCGAGCGCACTCGACAGTAACTTGCTCGATACCCAAACGTTCACAACCGATTAATTCAATGGCGTTGATTTTGTGTTTCCATACATTTAGTTACTCTTTTCACAAAATCAAAGAAAATACAAGTTGTTAAAAAAGTACAAATTGTAATAAAGAAAATAGTTGACAAATAAAAAGGAAATAATTGACAAAAAAAAAAAAAAAAAAAGTTGCACATGGGCAAGATTGAAACGGGATTCGAACTCTCGACTCATCGCCTCGAAATACACGGCTCTATCATCAGAGCCATCGGAGCATTATATTTGCATGTGGCAATATCAATGTATGTCATTTTTTTTCGTTGTCCGTTTTGCACGTTTCTTTTGTTTCAATTATGTCTCGCTCGTTAGAAGAGAAGCCCTACATACACACATACATACATGTGCAAATAAAGCTATTTATAGAACCAAATTCGTTTTGCTGCTAATTCATGGTACTGATTGCAAAATGTGCATCACATAAAATTATTGATTAAGAATGTAAAGTATTCATTTAAAAAGTATGTAATTATTAATTAATATGTAATTAATTTAATGCAATGAAAAAAAAAATAAAAAAATAAAAATAATAATAATAATAAATAATTTGGTTCAAAACAAAGAGTTGTTTTGATCCCGAGTCCAATGTACCCACAAATCGCATGCATTGCTGCAAGTTTTGTACCAAAATCTGGCCACTGCACGTAGGCATGAGAAATGTGAAGTTTTGATTTAATATCTTCTGTATTTGTTATCCGATTGCAACGCAGTTTTCAGGATGCATTATCAAAATTGTGTTTAGTGTGTGTGCAGATTTTGACATCTGTACCTATTAAATTGGCCTTGTATTTGGATATTTTAGTTTTTTGTCGATTACAGGATAATTGGGGGGCGTGGCAAAGTTCTAAAATAAACTTGATCTGCGTGCGCAACATAGCAGTATTGTCACCAAATTTGGAATCTCTATCTCTTATAGTCTCTGAGATCCAGGTGATTATATTTTCTCCATATATCATATTTTCTCAAACTACTTCCCTGTTTATAAACCGATCTCAATGAAATTTTCAGCACACCTCAGGACTCGTCTCCCCATCCTGTGTGCCAAGTCTCAATGCTGTAGCTTTAATAGTGCTCTTGTTATTAGATTTTATATCATTTACGTGGGCGGACGTGGGCGGGGTCAAATTTAAATACAAACTTAGTATAGATCAACATCCTAGGAGTACTGTCACCAAATTTGGTTGCTCTTACTTTTATAGTTGCGGAGATATATGTGTTCAAAATTCTGTACCATAATCGACACGAATCTAATAGGCTCTATACCCATTTTTTGGGTATCGAGCTAAAAATTAACTACGATGAACAAGCCCCAGTGAGTTGTCGATTTTTTCATGGAAATCGATTTAGTCAACTCGATAGATGGTCAATAAAAATCATCGAGTTAAAGTACTCGATAATCGCTTTCGCGAAAATCGAGTTGTCGATATTTCGATATATTTTTACATCACTACGGTTGACTATATAATATAGCTGCTAAGGAACTTCGGTTTCAAATTAACCTTTTATATGAAAATTTTTATTAATTTTAGCAATTTCTTAACCGAACTCAAATTTCGTTTATGCACGACAAATATCGAAGTTTATTTATTGAGTTTATGAAGAGTTATGAAGAATGTCGTTAGGCCAAAATACCGAATCATGGCCATAACTTTCTTATTTTCTTCTGCCCATTGAGCATATCCGTCATCATGACATATTAAGTTGCCCATAAAGTCTTCATTTAGGACATTAGGAGCTGTGATTGAGCTGGAGGCGCTCAGTTTGCGTAAGCAGGTTGAAATATTATTTCGAATTTTGATCAGCTCTAACTTCTTATAGTTGAAGAACAATTTGTCTGCTCTACAACCACGTCTGTCTGCATTGCAAAGCTCTGATCTTACTATATTTGTAAATGTTTCAGAAGACTTTCTTTTGACTCCTGCATATATGCTTAGGAATGCCAATTCTTCTGAATCAACAGCGAGAATCACATCAAGGCCTTCGCCTGGGGCTATCGTGATTCTCGGTACACCTTCATTGGGAACAGAGTTTCTTGCTCACTAGGATTAAGCTCTTCAGCTTCTAAATCCTCAACCAAAAGCTGTGGCTCCACATTTACATTTTGCCCAGAGTTGGCTAATAGCGCCTCCACAAAGGTCAGCTGGAGATGCAACAAAAGGAACAGTATCGAATGTGAAATCTAAAATCCACTGCTCGTTAATTGCAACATTATTGTTTTGATACAGCTCTGTATTCACTAAATAACGAACTGCGGCAGCAACTTTAAAAGTCTTATGGTTTCTGCCATAAAATCATGACCATATTTCACTCGGCGTTTGAGGTGGAGCTGAACAACCTCGGCCTGATGGAAAGCAATACTGGTTACGGAAATAGGAACGTTAACAACAACTCCCTTAATGAAACTCTGTCGCTCAAATTCTATTGCCTAAATAATCGTAAATGAAAGGCGTGGAGAAATCAATCTTTTCTCCAATGTAGTTAGACCCCTTAAAGAATCTTACAGCTCGGGAAAATCTAAGCCATTTGTAATGGCACCCTTCGGTTTTATGTTTTGTCTGATTTTTTTGTGACAAGTTTTACAAAATTTTAACTTGCCACTAATGGAAAGAAGAAGTTGGCTTTCGAGATTAAAAATCTCCGCAGAGAACTCGTAATCTTTTTCTAAAGAGCTTCGAGTCAACTCACAAACATTCTTGGGAAATCATAGACCCTTACAAGGAAGGCAAATCTGATGTCCAGTTTATTGAGCCTTCTTAGTGAGTCTCCTTTCTCTGTTTTCTGAAGAATTATTTAGCCTATCTTGGCGAATACGAGCATTATACCGCTCGTTCTCAGCTTGATTATTGCCGCTAAGCTGACTCACTCTTTGACTAAAGCTCCTATTTGAATCGAATGCTGCTTGTCGTGCAGTTTCACGGGCACGCCTTTGAGACTAAATGTTTCGTGCTCGATCCATTGCCCTTCGAGTTCTATCATTTCTAGCCTGGGTCCTTTTAACCCTGTCTCATTGTCTTTCTAATACACGGCCTTGTTCAGTTCGTGCTAGAGCTCTCTGCAGAGTAGTCTGTCCAGTCTTCTTAAATGTCTACGAAGAGTATTAATAGCTTGATCTCGGGCTCTAGCTTCTACCCTTGATCGTCTATTTATATGAGCCTCTGTGTTCCCAGCCTGCTCTGCTGCTCTTATATCAGGATTTAACGTTCTAGACTGACAATTTCTATATTCTTCATCTTGCCTTCTATGGTAACGACGTAAGGTATCTAGTCCTTGTTCTATGGCTCTAACATCTGAATTCGAACGTCTGTTCTATGGGCCTCCGTGTTATCAGCCTGCTCTGCTTTTCTACAGGATGGGATATCTATTGGTACGTTTTTAAAAATGCGATTAAATGAGCATACATTGATATTTTTAGACCCCGTACTTAAAAAAAGTACAGGGGTCTATTGGGTTTGTTTTAGCGAAAATGTGCGTAACAGGCAGAAGGAGGCGTGGCAGACCCCATAAAGTATATATATTCTTGATTAGCATCAATAGCCGAGTCGATATAGCAATGTCCGTCTGTCCGTCTGTCTGTCTGTCTGTCTGTCTGTCTGTCCGTCTGTCTGTATGAACACCTAGATCTCAGAGACTATAAGAGCTATAGACACCAAAACTTGGTATGTATCTTCCTCTATATTGCAAGTAGATCAAGTTTGTTTCAAAATTTGGCCACGCCCCCTTTAACGCCTAAAAATTGACATAGAAAATTTCATACCCAAATTATAAGAGCAATTTAAAATCTAGAGATTCAAGAATTTGCATAGACGAAGAGAAAAGTGTACTAGATTTTTGCTGAAAATTTCATTCCGATCGGACAGTAAATAGCCAAGATATTCAAGTTATAAATTTTGCTGTTTCGATGATGAAATTTGAGTAACTTGATAACATGAAAATGGAGTTAACATATTATATAACAAATTGGCGTCTGATCAGTTATAGGATTTGTGGCGTAGTGTGATGAGTTGCAGCGCTAAGGATATGGTTGGTCAGTCGGTCGTGAGTTCGAACCCTGCAAGGGACGGTGTGTTTTTTAATTCAATAATTTTGCTTTGACATTCAATTTGTATTTATTAATGTTATGATAACATATAATATTAACATTAAGTGTTATTTATCATTTTTAAAATTATGAAATGGAGTACTGTAAAACCAATATGGCCATTTGGCATCCTGTACACAACACCATATATGGCTCAATTGGTTGAGCCACCGAAGTTCTAAGCTTTCTTTAAAATTAGGTCGTGGGTTCGATTCCCGGCTCCGCCATCAATTTTTTTTTTTATTTTATAGTATCTGTTAAATTTTTTTTTTTTTTGTTTTTTTGACAATTTTGTTTTGTCATGTACATTAACATTGTAAGCACACATATATGTGTTTTATACATATGCATGTGTATTTTCTTAACAAAAGCTCGGAAATGAACATTTCGCTTGGAAAAAATCAAGTCTATAAAATATGTTTCTTAACCAAACTAACAGAATTTGCATGTGGGTTACTTTATTAATTCATGACCGAAGTTGGTGCAAATCGGACAACTATATCATACAGCTCCCATAGGAGGAATCGGACGAAAATCAAGTTTAAGTATGAAAAACTTTCTTGTTGTAGAAGATATCGTTACCAAACTTTTACCATATTTATACCCTGAGCCCATTAAAAATGGGCAAAAAAGGGTATAATGCATTTGGCAGAATGTATGTAACAGGCAGAAGGGGGCGTGGCAGACCCCCAAAAGTATATATATTCTTGATCAGGATCAACAGTCGAGTCGATTGAGCCATGTCCGTCTGTCTGTCCGTCTGTCCGTCTGTCCGTCTGTTTGAACGCGTCGATCTCAGAAACCATAAGAGCTAGAGACTTCAAACTTGGTATGTAGGTTCCTGGATACCGTACGCAGATCAAGTTTGTTTTTATTTTTGGATCGGACAACTATATCATATAGCTGCCATAGGAACGATACATCGAAAATGAAGTTTTTGTATGAAAAGCTTCTTTAATTTTTGAGATATCTCAACCAATCTCACACGATATATATTTGGGGTGGTATTATACATCCTGACCAAATTTGGTCCAAATCGGCCCACTATATCATATAGCTGTCATACAGTCGCTCTGCCGAAAATCAAGTTTTAGTATGAAAAAGTTTTTTGTTTTTTGAGATATCGTAACCAAACTGATAAAATATGTATCTGGGCTGGTATTATACATCCTGACCAAGTTTGGTCCAAATAGGCCCACTATATCATATAGCTGTCATACAGACGCTCTGCCGAAAATCAAGTTTTAGTATGAAAAAGTTTTTTGTTTTTTTAAATATCGTAACCAAACTGATAGAATATGTATCTGGGCTGGTATTATACATCCTGACCAAGTTTGGTCCAAATAGGCCTACTATATCATATAGCTGTCATACAGACGCTCTGCCGAAAATCAAGTTTTAGTATGAAAAAGTTTTTTGTTTTTTGAGATATCTTAACCAAACTGATAGAATATGCATTTATGTTTGTTTTGTACATTCTGACCAGATTTGGTTCAGATCGGTTCCATATATCATATAGCTGCCATTGGAATAATTGGTCGAAAATCAACATTTATAAAAGAGTACCTGGGCTCAGGGTATCCTACTGTCGAGCGTGCTCGACTGTAGCCGCACCTCACCGCGAGCGAAGCGAGCCGGGGGTAGGCGAGCGAAGCGAGTAGGGGGCGGAGCCCCCTTGTTTTTTTATGAGATATCTCAACAAAACTAATACAGTATGCATATAACTTGGTTTTATATATCCTGACCGAAGTTGGTTCAAATCGGACAACTATATCGTATAGCTGTCATTGAAAAAAGTAGGCGAAAATGTATTACAATGCTCTGCAACAGCATCAAGCGGCCAAATTATTTTTTAATTTTTGTAGCCTTTTCTATTTCCATAGTAAGTACGGGGTCTCCGACAGTCGTGTATGTTCGACTGTAGCACCGCGAGCGAAGCGAGCGGGGGGTTGGCGAGCGAAGCGAGAAGGGGGCGGAGCCCCCTAGTTATACCCGTTACTTATTAAAAATAAGTATAAGGGTATATTGTGTTCGTTGGAATGTATGTAACAGGGATAATGAGGCATCTCCGACCCTATAAAGTATATATATTCTTGATCAGCATCAACAGCCGAGTCGATATAGCCATGTGTGTCTGTCCATCTGTCCGTCTGTTCGTCTGTCCGTATGAACAAAAGGATCTCAGAGACTATAAGAGATAGAGTAACCAAATTTGGCACACAGATTTCTATATACCCAGCGCAGATCAAGTTTGTTTCAAATTTTGGCCACGCCCCCCTCCGCCCTCGCAAATCGCGAAAAGCTACCACACCCAAAGTTTTTAAGATAATATAGTTTTTTTTTGTAGTCACTGGTATCTATTATTATTATTTATTATCCCACTGAATCGCAACATGATCGGACAAGTAGAACAGCAGTTATTGTCTGAAAATGATTCTTTAAGCAATACATGCCCCCTAGAGTATGCAACAGATTTTGTATTGTTAGAAAATTTTCTTTAAAGTACTTTTATATGTAGTGAAATAAGTAACGGGTATCCTATAGTCGGGATCTCGACTTTAGCCTTTCCCACATGTTATTGTCTTAAATATCCTGGGAATAAATCAGTAACGTGCCGAAAATAGCATTTCTTTAGTTATTTGATCGCATTCTACTAACATAATTAAAATTTTATATGAAAACTTACCAGCTATGTAATGTGAAAAGAAAAAAAATGAATTAAATGCAGAACTTTTTCGATGCCAAAAAGGTTTTCTAAGAGACAACACATAATAAAAGTTCTTGGGGAAAACAGGACAAGAGGCAACCCTTTGGGCGTTTGAAAAATATTTTCATATGTAAATTTACCGAATGTACTCTTGTTGTCCTTTCTCCTTGTGTTTATGTGTCCACCAGCCGAAAAAAAACACACACACACAATTCCACACAAGTATACACAGAAAATCAAACTGTATATCGATATGTGTTGTCTACTTGCAGGCGGTGGCGCATCTCAAGTGCAAGAGTAACAACAACAAATTTGCCAGCCATCGCTGAGAATCGAAATGCCCAGAAGACTACCTAGAAACTTACATCTAGTTGTTGCTGGATTTCTAGCTGCGGCTGGCATCGCATTGGTATCGAACATATTTCTCGAAATTTATTTTATAATCTTTACAACAAAAACAAAAATAGCAACTCCACCAACTGAATCCCGACAAAAAAAAACTTTGCATATGAGAACCACGAGTAGCTAAGCTCGTAATTTATATCCTTGAACGTTGTTTCATCCTTTTCTCTCTGCATTTCTCTCACTCCCTCTTTCTCTATGTTGCCTATATCCATGCAGTTATTGTATTGCATACTTAAAGGGGTGGAAATCGGAGCTACATCCTTTGCTACTTAGAAGCAGTCATAAATTTGCATCTGGGGCGGTTACTTCCTTATCGTTATTATTTTTCTCTTTGCTGCTGCAATTTTATTTGACCACATAAATTGTTTACCAATTTTCACAAGTTTGGCTCTTCTTTCACATGCATTTATGTGTGTGTGTGTAAATCCTTGTTTGCTCTCAATATTTTGAGTATTGCAATACTAAAAGCGGTTTTCTAGCACTCAAATAACATTATAATTCAGCGTTTTTCCTGCTTGTATTTTATTTAAGGTATTCTAATTGGGATATTTGAGATATTCCACATAACCAAAGGAAAACAAATTTTGTCCCACATGTACATAAAATTTCACGTAAGAGAATGAGAAAGAAATACACCTAAAATTAATAAATAGGTGTGCTACAGAAATCTCTAGATATTTTGAAGTGAAATAATTTTGAAAACCACAGATCGAAATGTTGGAGTTCCTAAAATGTCAGAGATTTAATATTTTCGGACATATTTAATTTTTGACTTTTAATTTAATTTAAGGATATTTTAATTTTAAAAAAATAATGAATACTTAATTGTGGCAAACAAATAAATTTGTAGAATACACCTAAAAACTAACAAGGTGTAATGTCGATAGCTTTAATTTAAAAGGTTGTAATTTATAAATGGCATATGTAAATTTTTCCTTTTTTCATTCATTCTTATATAGTGGTGCTGTTCAGCTAGGCTGCAAACCGGTTTTGAACAGAACATCTTTTTGAACCGGTTCGGTTCGGGTTTTTAAGCAATCCGATACGGATCATAAACCGAACATTTCATGTTAGTTACTCCGTCAACCAGAGCCTGAACCGTACCCATTTCTTACATAAAAGCTTCAGTTTGGAAAAAAAATAATTACATTCATTTTATTAGTGATGTCAAAATATACGTAATGCTTCTCGCTAAGAGAAATTGATTCATTTGCGCAGAAATATATGTTAATAAGTTCACTTAAATTATATTATCACTGGGGACGTCAGTTCGCACTAGTGAAGAAAGCAGCTCGAATGACTGATCAGATCGAGTTATATAGTTATGGAAAAGTTTAGTCCTAACTAACAAAACGGCATACTAACACTTTTGGTAACTCACCTGGTTTATGAAATTAGGGGGTGTAAGTGGGAGGTGAAAATTTAAATGATTGCTTTTACCCCCACCCCTCCAGACTGTTTGTATCACGGCGTGCAAAGCGAAACTTATTTGCTTAATATATGCGTTGTTTATTATCCGATCGCAATTTTTAGCATACAACAAAAAGATCGTCATCTATACCGGTGCTGAATTTGAAATCTATACCTATTAAATTAACCTTGTAAGTGGATATTGTAGTTTTTTGTCGATTACAGGGGTCGTGCCAAGATTTTAAAGCGAACTGGATCTGCGTGTGCAACATAGCAGTATTGTCACCAAATTTGGTAGCTCTAGCTCTTATAGTCTCTGAGATCCTGGTGATTATATGTCCTCCATGTATCATATTTCCTTAAAGCTGTAGCTCTAAAATGGCTCTTGCTATTCGATTTTATATCCTTTACATGGGGGTCGCCAAATTTAAAATAAAATTTATATAGGTCAACATCCTAGGAGTATTGTCACTAAATTTGGTTGCTCTACCTCTAATAGTCTCCGAGATAAACGTGCTCGAAATAGTGTACCATAATTGTCACGAATTTAAAAGGCTCCCGTAGTCATTTTTTTGGTACCGAGCTACAAATTATTATCAGGCCCTAATATCCGATTTTTTAAGTTCAGATTAGCTGGAAGAATAAGAGAAAATTTAAAAGTTGGAGTATAGAAAAGTAAGAGTAAGTGGGAGGGGAAAAATTGAAACGATCGCAGCTAATTGGGTCGTTGGGGCATTTTGCAAAAAAAATTTTATTTTTTAAACATTCTAATTAAAAATACGCTTCGATTGATACCTCAATTACCCAAATCCGATAACTGATTCAAAAGATAATTCAATTTGAAATTTTTTTGTGGACTTTTCAAAATGAGATGAAAAGTCAGTTTGTCTGTTAGTTTGTTTGTTTGTCCGTATCAAATAGGGAATTATTCCACTTCAAAAATCTAGAAATGTTTGTTTAAAAACGGTATTTCCCGCTATTTTAAATAAAAATATTAATTATTAAAAAAAAATTAAATTCGGCACTGCTCAAAAATTAATATGTATGTACAAAAACGCTCACCCTTGTTGCGCACAGAGCAGAATATCCATTTTTTTTTAATAATTAATATTTTTATTTTAAATTTTCATGCGTATTATTTTAATTTCCTTCGTCACAAAATTTGATATTAGAAATTTTGGGGCTAAAATATGCTTTCGTCGCTAGAGTTTTTTTGTGGCTTAAATTTGTCTCGATCGCACAATCGCAAAAAAAAAGAAGGGAAAATATAAAAATATTATTTCAACAAAAAAACACTTTCAGAAAAATGCCGAAAATGGCGCACCTTAAGATAATTAACGAAGCTGCCTGGAGAGTTTAGTACCGTTCTCATTTTGAGAGAATTTTTCAAAAATGTTGGGCATAAGCCACAGAAAGGCGCGGAAATAACGCATTAACCCCACAAAAAATTTCAGAGAAATCCGTCCAGAAAAATGTTTCTAGCTGAAATAAAAGCAGAAGCAGCAGCAGATAAGAAAGAAGAATGCGATATCCCTGCAGGTGGCAGTAAAAAATTGTTTAAATTCTTGGCCATCTGCAAAGACTGAAGTACATTCCTCTTTGAAGCTCACAGCTCATTAAACGCTTGTCGCCAGTTGACCATTTTCATTGCTATTGCTGTTATTCTTGTTATTTTCGTCTGGTTTTTGTCCGGAACAATCCGGGAATAACTTAACGTGCCCCTGACCGTGTTTAATGGCGTTCATTATTTCTTATTCATTATTTCCCTTAAGATAAATTTTTGTTATTATTAAAAGTTGAAAGTGCAACGACTGCGTTAGAAGAAATGGTAGAGACAAAGATTAATAGACATAGAAAAAGAGAGATATAATGATGCTAATAGTTCTCAGCAACGCGAATTGCGAAAATCAATTTAAGCAAGAAAGGTTTTACTTGACATGCTGAAGATTTGATAACCTTCACAGCTTTTTAGAATGCTATAGTCCCTATGCTATGGAACCCGACTAAGACTTGATTTTTGGTCTGATTAAAAAAATAAGCAAACTTGATCTGACTGAAATATAAAGGAACCTACATACCAAATTTGGTGTATCTAGCTCTTATGGTCTCGGCTATTGGTGATTGAAGAGTATACACAATTGAAGAATATGAAACATGTTTCACAACAAAATTTTAATTCTCCCTGGAAGAGTATAGAAATTGAAGTTTCCTTAAGCTGTTGAAGGTCCTTGGCCTTTTTTTGACGATAGTAAATCATGGAACATATCAATCAGTCAATCAAACGTGTCCAACTAACTTGTCTACATATCGAACAGCTACGAAAACGAAAAGAACAACAAATTATGGCTGACTCAGCATTTGGCCAAAAAACTATAGTATGCATATGACATTTTCGTCAATAATACAAGCAGCCCACAAAAAAAAAAGCAACAAAATACTGCATAAGATGTGACAGGACAAAGCCAAAATCTAAGGATATTATTGTTTGATACACATAGCTCAGGTCCTTAAGTTTGTGTTCGCAGTTCATGAAAGAAATTTTGTGCAGTTGACAAGCGTTCAGCGTTGTTTAACGACAGTTTTTCTTCTGTTTTCCATTGCACGCTTACATACGAATATTGTAGAAGCTGGCTAAATGAGTAATTTAAAAAAAATTATAAATAAGCAATAACATTTTGGGGATAAACTCGATTTTAAATTACTGTCAAGGAAAACAATATAAAAGAACAAAGTTTTTAAGCGATATAAAAATATTTATGCTTAAGCTGGTTATGGACATCGATTTGACACAAATAAATGAAAAGTGTTTAATTTTTTAGAAAGGAATGTTGAAAATGCAAAACACAAAAATAACCAATGTTATGACAGTAAATCTGTTAAGTCAGCTGTGCATTGTTTACCTTTTTAAAAACGCACAACTGATTAGATAACATTGAGGAGTCATAAAGGATGGAAAAGGATAATAAGTGTATTGTAATTTAAGTAGGAACAATATGCAAAGACACATAAAAGTAATTTGTGAATTCTTCCATTTTATTAATAACAAGGTGGCTCCTCCCCTTGCTTGCTACGCTCGCTTACATCCGGCACGCTTCTCTCGCTGAGCTGTGAAAGGGCTACAGTCGAGACCACTCGACAGTTATATGCACGCTACCCACCTCTTCGCGGCAGTTAGATTAAATGACCATTAATTAAAAAAATAAATAATTAAAAACCTTAATTTATACAGAGGCTATTGACACTTTTAACTTTCAAAATGTTAAAATAAACGAACATTCAACATACTAACTATCAAACATACAAAAATATATGCAAATCTAACATATATAGATTAAAATATTTGAATGAACAATTGAATTAACGAAAAATGTATATCAACATAAAATTACTTAACATCACATTTATATAATATGTCTAACATAAATTATGGTATGTTAATATAATATTGATATTACATGTATAACTAAAATGATATTATGTTACTAGGGAGCCCCGCAACAACAACCCGAAATTTTGGACACTTAATTTTTATACCCGTTACTTAAAAAATAAGTGAAAGGGTATATTGGGTTCGTTGGAATGTATGTAACAGGGAGAAGGAGGCATCTCCGACCCTATAAAGTATATATATTCTTGATCAGCATCAACAGCCGAGTCGATATAGCCATGTGTGTCTGTCCGTCTGTCCGTATGAACAAAAGGATCTCAGAGACAATAAGAGATAGAGTAACCAAATTTGGCACACAGATTTCTATATACCCAGCGGAGATCAAGTTTGTTTAAAATTTAGGCAACGCCCCCCTCCGCCCTCGCAAATCGCGAAAAACCGTTCGTTCGTCTGTATAAACATAGGGATCTTAAAACCAATAAGTGATGGAGTAACCAAATTTTGCACATATATTTCTATAGACCTCACGCAGATCAAGTATGTTTCAAATTTTAGCCACGCCCCCTTACGCCCCCGCAAATCTCGAAAAACCACCACACCCACAGTTTTTCAGATAATTTACTTTTTATGGTAAATAACGGTATATATTAATATTATCTATAATCTCACATAACCGCAGCAAGATCGGACAAGTAGAACGGGAGTATAAGCTTATTAAAGTTATTAATAACTTTTATAATTTTAATACAATCACCTAAAAGAATGCAGTAATTTTGTTAGGTAGTAATTTCTTTAAAGTAGTTTTATATATATTGAAAAAAGTAACTGGTATTTTATGGTCGGGATCTCGACTATAGCCTTTCACTTGTTATCTATAAAATATTGTGTATCCCGGGCCCCACATAAATTTATTGATTTTGAAATCCGATCATATTAATGTGTTTGTATGTAAGAATAATAAAAGTATAATTGTAAAAAAATTTCAAGTGAAGGCATTTCAACTGCATTTTCCATCATTTAAGAGCAAAGGACCGTTTTTACAGATGTTTTCTTGGTAAAAACATCTTAGAATTGACCGTAGATTACGAATATGGTGCACCATTTTTATACCCGTTACTTATAAAAAATAAGTATAAGGGTATATTGTGTTCGTTGGAATGTGCGTAACAGGTAGAAGGAGGCATCTCCGACCCTATAAAGTATATATATTCTTGATCAGCATCAATAGCCGAGTCGATATAGCCATGTCCGTCTGTCCGTCTGTATGAACAAAAGGATCTCAGAGACCATAAGAGATAGAGATACCAAACTTTCACTAAAAGACTTCTATATACCCCACGCAGATCAAGTTTGTTTCAAATTAAAGCCACGCCCCCCTCCGCCCCCGCAAATAGCGAAAAACAGTCTGAACAAAGAAATCTCAGAAACTTAAAGAGATAGAGTAACCAAATTTGGCACACAGATTTATATATACCTCACGCAGATCAAGTTTGTTTCAAATTTAATCCACGCCCCCATCCGCCCCCGCAAATCGCGAAAAACCACCACACCCACAGTTTTTAAGATAATACGTTTTTTGTGATTATTACCGTTATCTATTAGCATTATCTATTATCCCACTAAATCGCATCAAGATCGGACATGTAGAACGACAGTTATGGCGAATTAAAGTTTTCAGAGAAAAACAAGTATTTTCTTTAAAGTACTTTTCAATATATTAAAGTAAGTAACGGGTATCATATAGTCGGGATCTCGACTATAGCCTTTCCCGCTTGTTTTTTTTTTTTTTGCAAAAAAATCGATGCACTATATTATATATTCTTGATTAATAACCGAGTCGATATAGTCTGTAGATCTGTAGTCTGTCACATAGATCTCAGAGACTATAAGAGCAGGAGTCACCAAATTTGGTATGTAGCTTTGTCTATATTGCAAGTAGATCAAGTTTGTTTCAAAATATCGCCCACAAATAGATAAAAAATATTTCATATCCAAGTTATAAGAACAATTTAAAAGCTAGTGACAACAAACTTGGTAAATAGATTTCTCTATATTGCAGGCAGATTGTTTCTCTTTTAGATCGGACCACTATATCATACAGTGCCCATAGGAGCAATCAGTCGAAAATCAAGGTTTAGTATGAAAAACTTTTTGATTTTATGAGATATCTCAACCAAGTATTCTGCCCAAAGTTCAAATCGGACCACTATATCATATAGCTGTCATAGGACCAATCGGGCGAATATCAAGTCTCAATCTCAACCAGAGTTGTTCCTAATTAACTACTTTTTTAATGAAATCAACATTTCACTAGCAAAAATTAGTGCTAATGAAAATTCATTTCACTAGCATTGAAAACTAGGGGGCTCCGCCCCCTGCTCGCTTCGCTCGCCAACCCCCCGCTCGCTTCGCTCGCGGTGCTACAGTCGAGCATACTCGACTGTCGGAGACCCCGTACTTACTATGGAAATAGAAAAGACTACAAAAATTAAAATAATAATTTGGCCGCTTGATGCTGTTGCAGAGCGTTGTAATACATTTTCGACTACTTTTTTCAATGACAGCTATATGATATAGTTGTCCGATTTGAACCAACATCGGTCATGATATATAAAACCAAGCATACTGTAATAGTTTAGTTGAGATATCTCATAAAACAAAAAAGTTTTTCATACTAAGACTTGATTTTCGCCCGATCGGTCCAATGGCAGCTATATGATATAGTGGTCCGATTTAAACAAACTTTGGAGAGGATATATAAAACCAAGTTATTTGCATACTGTATTAGATTAGTTGAGATATCTCATAAAACAAAAAAGTTTTTCATACTAAGACTTGATATTCGGCTGATCGGTCCTATAGAAGCTATATGATATAGTGGTCCGATTTGAACCAACTTTGGACAGGATATATAAAACTAAATCTTATGCATATTGTATTAGTTTGGTTAAGATATCTCATAAAACAAAAAGTTTTTCATACTAAAACTTGATTTTCGACCGATTGTTTTTATAGGCGCTATATGATATAGTGGTCCGATCCAAAAAAGAAATGGACTTAGTATGCCTGCAATGTAGAGGAACCTACATACTAAGTTTGGTGTCACTAGCTTTTAAATTGTTCTTATAATTTGGATATGAAATTTTAGTTTTCGATTTGTGGGCGATAAAGGGGGCGTGGCCAAATTTTGAAACAAACTTGATCTGCTTGCAATATAGGTGAACCTACATACCAAGTTTGATGGCTCTAGCTCTTATAGTCTCTGAGATCTAGGTGTTCATACAGACAGACGGACAGACAGACAGACAGACATTGCTATATCGACTCGGCTATTGATGCTGATCAAGAATATATATACTTTATGGGGTCTGCCACGCCTCCTTCTGCCTGTTACGCACATTTTCGCTAAAACAAACCCAATAGACCCCTGTACTTTTTTTAAGTACGGGGTCTAAAAAGTAGTGCCAATGAAATTTCATTTCACTAGCATTGAAAAAAAGTAGTGCTAATGAAAAATTATTTAATTGGCATTGAAAAAAGTAGTGCTAATGAAAAATTATTTAATTGGCATTGAAAAAAAGTAGTGCTAATGAAATTTTATTTCACTAGCATTGAAAAAAGTAGTGCTAATGAAAAATTATTTAATTGGCATTAATTGAAAAAATTTTCGGTGGCATTAAGTAATGCCAATGAAAACCCATTTTAATTAGCATTAAAAATAATTTTTTTAAATAATTAAAAATTTTTAGAAAAATTTGGAAAAAAGTTTTTCCGACTTGTATGCAATATTTTGTCCGCCTACGCCCGGCTCGCTTCGCTCGCGGTGAGGTGCTGCTACAGTCGAGCACGCTGGACAGTAGGATACCCTGAGCCCAGGTACTCTTTTATAAAAGTTGATTTTCGACCAATTGTTCCTACGCAGTTATTAGATATATGGAAGCGATTTGAACCAAATCTGGTCAGAATATACAAAACTAACATAAATGCATATGCTATCAGTTTGGTTAAGATATCTCCAAAAACATTATACTTTTTCAAACTAAGACTTACTATTCGATTGTCTTTCTGCAGCTATATGATATAGTGGACCGATTTGAACCAAATTTGGTCAGGATGTATAATAACAGCCCAGATGCATATTCTATCAGTTTGGTTACAATATCTCAAAATACAAAAAACCTTTTTCATACTAAGACTTGATTTTCGCCCGATCGGTCCCATAGCAGCTATATAATATAGTGGTCCGATCCAAAAAAGAAACAAATTTGATATGCCTGCAATATAGAGGAATCTACTTACTAAGTTTGGTGTCACTAGCTTTTAAATTGTTCTTATAATTTTGGATATACAATTTTGTTGGGGCGTGGCCAAATTTTGAAACAAACTTGATCTGCTTGCAATATAGGCGAGTCTACATACCAAGTTTGGTGGCTCTAGCTCTTATAGTCTCTGAGATAAAGGTGTTCATACAGACTTCAGGACAGACGGACAGAGGGACAGACAGACAGACGGACATTGCTATATCGACTCAGCTATTGATGCTAATCAAGAAAACGTAAACGATTTTTATTTATCCGGGGGTTTTTTTGAAAAGCACTATTTTTTTGTCACTTGCATAGAAATATCGTATAAAACTATCGAATAAATATCGGAAAAACAATTTTCCAAATTTTTCTAAAATATTTTAATTATTTAAAAAAAGTATTTTCAATGCTAATTAAAATGGGGTTTTATTGGCATTACTTAATGCCACCGAAAATTTTTTTATTTACTGCCAATTAAATAATTTTTTATTAGCACTATTTTTTTCAATGCTAGTGAAATGAAATTTCTTTAGCACTACTTTTTTTCCATGCCAATTAAATAATTTTTCATTAGCACTACTTTTTTCAATACCAATTAAATAATTTTTCATTAGCACTACTTTTTTTCAATGCTAGTGAAATGAAATTTCATTAGCACTACTTTTTTTCAATGCTAGTGAAATGAATTTTCATTAGCACTACTTTTTTTAATGCTAATTAAAAAGTAATGTTATTGCTTATAGACCCAACTCTGATGTCAACTATACTTATTCAATATGCATATAACTTGGTTATATATATTCTGTCCAAAGTTGGTCTAAATCGGACGACTATATCATATAGCTGCCACAGGACCGATCGGACTAAAATCAAGTTTTAGTAAAAAAAACTTTTTGATTTTATGAGATATCTCAACCAAACTAATAGAATATGCATATAACTTGGTTTTATATATTCTGTCCAAAGTTGGTTCATATCGGACCACTATATCATTTAGCTGCAATTGGACCGATCGTACTAAAATCAAGTTTTAATAAGAAAACTTTTTGGCTTTATGAGATATCTCAGCCAAACTAATACAGAACGCAGTTAGCTTGGTTTTATATATCCTGACCGAAGTTGGTTCATATCGGATCGGTCATAGGACCGATGGGGCGAAAATCGTAACCAAACTGACAGAATATGCTTTAAAGCTGGTCTTTTACATCCTTACCAGCTCAAATTGGAGCAAGTAGTCATAAATATAATACAGCGCTCCAAGAGCGTTGAGTGAGCCAAATATTTTTGAATTTTTAGCAGGCGTTGCTTTTTATACCCGTTACTTATAAAAAATAAGTATAAGGGTATATTGTGTTCGTTGGAATGTATGTAACAGGCAGAAGGAGGCTTCTCCGACCACATAAAGTATATATATTCTTGATCAGCATCAATAGCCGAGTCGATATAGCCATGTGTGTCTGTCCGTCTGTCCGTCCGTGTGAGCGCCTAGATCTCAGAGACCATAAGAGATAGAGATACCAAACTTTCACTAAAAGACTTCTATATACCCCACGCAGATCAAGTTTGTTTCAAATCTAAGCCACGCCCACCTCCGCCCCCGCAAATTGCGAAAAACCGTCTAAACAAAGAAATCTCAGAGACTATAAGAGATAAAGTAACCAAATTTGGCACACAGATTTCTATATACCCAGCGCAGATCAAGTTTGTTTCAAATTTTGGCTACGCCCCCCTCCGCCCTCGCAAATCGCGAAAAGCTACCACACCCACAGTTTTTAAGATAATATAGTTTTTCTTGTAGTCACTGATATCTATTATTATTATTTATTATCCCACTGAATCGCAACACGATCGGACAAGTAGAACAGCAGTTATTGTCTGGAAATGATTCTTTAAGCAATCAAGGCAATACATGCCCCCTAGAGTATGCAATAGATTTTGTATTGTTAGAAAATTTTCTTTAAAGTACTTTTATATGTAGTGAAATAAGTAACGGGTATCCTATAGTCGGGATCTCGACTATAGCCTTTCCCACTTGTTTTAAAGTAAGTACGGGGTCACCAACAGTCGAGTATACGCGACTGTGGCACCTCGAGCGTAGCGAGCCTGGAGTTGGCGAGCGAAGCGTGCAGGGGCGGACCCCCCTAGTTTTTTGTTAACATTTGTTACTCGAGCTATATATATTACATACTGTATAAAAAACAATGATATATAAAAAAAAAACAACAAAATCTAAAATTTTGTGGTGGTATTTCATTTCCTCTTTTGGGGCCTTATTTCATTATTGCCTTATTTCCTGCAGCCAAATTATATTATGTTATTATAACAATAATATAACATGTGTACCTGCTGTTACCCCCACCCATCCAGACTACGTCCGCAACATAGCAGCATTGTCACCTAATTTGGCAGCTCCAACTCTAATAGTCTCGAAGATAAAGGTAGTGTACCATAATTGTCACGAATCTCTAGTATTGAGCTTATAATTTAAGCATTAAATACAAATTCATTAGTCACAAAATGGGATATCAGAAAGTTATAAATCCCAATCCAATACATTATGGTAAAAAAGTCCGATATTTTGGCATAAACTCTAAATGTAAAGCTAGAGAATTGAAACTTTACATGAAACTTAGTTAGACTACTGTAGAATTAAAGTCAAAATATTGGACTTTTTTACCATAGTGCAATAGCTATGAATGGAACTCTCACATTAATTGCAGATTTTATAGTTAATTTCTACATGCTCGATATATAATATTATTTGGACGTTGATGTACTAAACGAACATTGCATTCAGGATAAGAATTGCATTTTATTTAACCTGAAGCATTTACTAACGAGAAAGGTTGGTTATCAAGACCCTATTTTCTTGATATATGAATTGACAGGTGAATGGAATAATGTTCACATTGAAGCACAATAAATTTAAATTTGTATATTGATATATTTATCGCAACTTATTCATTTCAGACGCGCTATCTCTCAAATAACTATTATATAGGGCCACGAGCGCAGGAGCTTGCTAAAAGTAAATGGTTTATAGGCTCTAATTACACTTCGTTACGTAATTATATAGAATATGATCCTGAATTATTCCGATTCTTTCGAAAAAAATTTACCCAAATGCCTGTAACATTTCAAAAGCAAATGATCATGAAATATGAAAAACCGGGAATACGCTACTATTGACTCATTAGACCCCGTACTTAAAAAAAGTACAGGGGTCTATTGGGTTTGTTTTAACGAAAATGTGCGTAACAGGCAGAAGGAGGCGTGGCAGACCCCATAAAGTATATATATTCTTGATCAGCATCAATAGCCGAGTCGATATAGCAATGTCCGTCTGTCCTGACGTCTGTATGAACACCTAGATCTCAGAGACTATAAGAGCTAGAGCCACCAAACTTGGTATGTAGGTTCGCCTATATTGCAAGCAGATCAAGTTTGTTTCAAAATTTGGCCACGCCCCCTTTATCGCCCACAAATCTAAAACAAAAATTTCATATCCAAATTATAAGAACAATTTAAAAGCTAGTGACACCAAACTTAGTATTTAGGTTCCTCTATATTGCAGGCATACTAAGTCCATTTCTTTTTTGGATCGGACCACTATATCATATAGCGTCCATAGGAACAATCGGTCGAAAATCAAGTGTTAGTAAGAAAAACTTTTTTGTTTTATGAGATATCTCAACCAAACTAATACAGTATGCAAATAACTTGGTTTTATATATTCTGTTCAAAGTTGGTTGAAATCGGACCACTATATCGTATTGCGCCCATAGGAAAAATCGGTCGAAAATCAAGTTTTAGTATGAAAAAATTGTATGTTTTATGAGATATCTCAACAAAACTTATGGAATATGTTATTAAGTTAGTCTTATATATTCTGACAGAAGTTGGTTTACATCGGTGTAATATATCATATAGCTGTCATTAAAAAAAGTAGTCGGAAATGTATTACAACGCTCTGCAACAGCATCTAGCGAGCAATATATTCTTAAATTATTGTAGTCTTTTCTATTTCTATAGTAAGTACGGGGTCTCCGACAGTCGAGTATGGTCGACTGTAGCACCGCGAGCGAAGCGAGCAGGGGGCGGAGCCCCCTAGTTTTCATTAGAAGTGACGCTACTGACGAAAGCAGCACGAAGGGTGCGAAAGGCGACTAGCAATATATACAGTAGGGTGCATCGATTTTTTCGAAAAAAATGGTACCCCATATTAGTAATCGAGAAACTTTAGTTCTAAAATTATTTCCTAGTCCCCGCTTCGATAATTTTGAATTGATAAATTAACATTTTTAGTCTTTGCAAGGACAAAAATTTTGTTTTAAGGAAATTTTGTTTTTGTATTTGAAAATCCTGGTCCTATCACGAGCTTTGATACCTATCTTGTCAGGATCGGATTAAAAATAATAAAGATATAGTAAATATCCATGATAAAAATATAAAAAAACTAGGGGGCTCCGCCCCCTGCTCGCTTCGCTCGCGGTGCTACAGTCGAGCATACTCGACTGTCGGAGACCCCGTACTTACTATGGAAATAGAAAAGACTACAAAAATTAAAATAATAATTTGGCCGCTTGATGCTGTTGCAGAGCGTTGTAATACATTTTCGACTACTTTTTTCAATGACAGCTATATGATATAGTTGTCCGATTTGAACCAACATCGGTCATGATATATAAAACCAAGCATACTGTAATAGTTTAGTTGAGATATCTCATAAAACAAAAAAGTTTTTCATACTAAGACTTGATTTTCGCCCGATCGGTCCAATGGCAGCTATATGATATAGTGGTCCGATTTAAACAAACTTTGGAGAGGATATATAAAACCAAGTTATTTGCATACTGTATTAGATTAGTTGAGATATCTCATAAAACAAAAAAGTTTTTCATACTAAGACTTGATATTCGGCTGATCGGTCCTATAGAAGCTATATGATATAGTGGTCCGATTTGAACCAACTTTGGACAGGATATATAAAACTAAATCTTATGCATATTGTATTAGTTTGGTTAAGATATCTCATAAAACAAAAAGTTTTTCATACTAAAACTTGAATTTCGACCGATTGTTCTTATAGGCGCTATATGATATAGTGGTTCGATTTGAACCAACTTTGGACAGGATATAAAAAACTAATTCTTATGTATGTTGTATCAGTTTGGTTGAGATATCTCATAAAACAAAAAAGTTTTTCTTACTAAAAATTGATTTTCGCCCGATCGGTCCCATGGCAGCTATATGATATAGTGGTCCGATTTGAACCAACTTCGGACAGGATATATAAAACTAAATCTTATGCATATTGTATCAGTTTGGTTGAGATATCTCATAAAACAAAAAAGTTTTTCATACTAAAACTTGATTTTCGACCGATTGTTCCTATTGGCGCTATATGATATAGTGGTCCGATCCAAAAAAGAAATGGACTTAGTATGCCTGCAATGTAGAGGAACCTACATACTAAGTTTGGTGTCACTAGCTTTTAAATTGTTCTTATAATTTGGATATGAAATTTTAGTTTTCGATTTGTGGGCGATAAAGGGGGCGTGGCCAAATTTTGAAACAAACTTGATCTGCTTGCAATATAGGCGAACCTACATACCAAGTTTGATGGCTCTAGCTCTTATAGTCTCTGAGATCTAGGTGTTCATACAGACGTCAGGACGCCAGGACAGACGGACATTGCTATATCGACTCGGCTATTGATGCTGATCAAGAATATATATACTTTATGGGGTCTGCCACGCCTCCTTCTGCCTGTTACGCACATTTTCGCTAAAACAAACCCAATAGACCCCTGTACTTTTTTTAAGTACGTGGTCTAAAAACACGTTTTTCAACTCAAAAGCGGAGACTATAAATTTATTTTAGGTCTATGGTTTCTTTGTGATATGGTTTCTTATATGGGCTACCATATGTCAATTTTGGCCCTTATAAATCGATTCACAATAATATACAGTATTATTCTAATGCAGATCTATTGAATTTTTAATTGTCTCAAAATGTTCAACCTATACCTTACTTAAAAAAAAAAGAGTTAATGAGCTGTTTTGAAGACTTTCCAAGTATGTAAACTAATTTGTGTGAATTAAATTTATGTCTTTACTCGATGACATGTTGCACAGTGGGCGACTTGACCGATTTAGCGTAATGAAGCAAATTACTAAAAAACTAAAAGATTTTTTTTTAAATTTTGTTTTATGCTTTTTGACCCAAAAGCCCATAAAAAAATAGTTTTTTTTTTAATTTTTTGTTTTAGCTCTGAATAAATTTTTTGTTTGTAAATATTATATATAGAGTCGGTGATCAAATTCGATTCCGAATTATTCAGCTTATTAGAACACGTAATTGGAAGATTTTTTATGCAAGTTTTAGTGTTATTCACCATAACATTATTACTGAAATGATTAACAGTTTTAGCAGCTTTTTTTAAAACTAAAAAATTTCATTTCATTATGCTAGATCGGCCAAAACGCCCACTGTGCGTTTTTGTTTAAGTATATTTTATTATACCCGTTACTTATAAAAAATAAGTATAAGGGTATATTGTGTTCGTTGGAATGTATGTAACAGGCAGAAGGAGGCATCTCCGACCACATAAAGTATATATATTCTTGATCAGCATCAACAGCCGAGTCGATATAGCCATGTGTGTCTGTCCGTCTGTCCGTCTGTGTGAGCGCCTAGATCTCAGAGACCATAAGAGATAGAGTAACCAAACTTTCACACGTAGATCAGAAATGCGTTGGAGCAGGTCAAGTTTGTTTTAAATTTTGGACCCGCCTACTTCCACGCCCGTAATTCGCGAAAAACTGGTCATCCGTCTGTATAAACACAAGGATCTCAGAGACTATAAGAGATAGAATAACCAAATTTGTCACACAGATTTCCATATACCTCACGCAGATCAAGTTTGTTTCAAATTTAAGCCACGCCCCCCTCCGCCCCCGCAAATCGCGAAAAACCACCTCACCCACAATTTTTCATATAATACGTATTTTTTGGTAATAACCGATATCTGTTATTATTATCTATTATCCCACTGAATCGCAACGAAAGATCGGACAAGTAGAACAGCAGTTATCGCGTGCCTGAGTTGTTGAATCAACAGGTTCCCCCTAGAGTATGCAATAGTTTTTGTATTGTTAAACCTTATTAGAATGCTTCAAATTCTCAAGTAGTTCTGGCAACGCAAGTATGACATTAGAATTGAATCGCTAATGTATTGAAATAAGTAACGGGTATCCTATGGTCGGGATCTCGACTATAGCCTTTCCCACTTGTTTTTTTTTGTGAACTTTTACATCATTGTTAGACATAATTACATTTGATGGGGTATTTTCAAACGAATTCGGCAGGGTATTATAATGCAACTGAGCCTACGCCTTAGATAAATTAAATACGTATTTATAATACAAATTTTATATACATATATCTGAAATATTTGGTACTATCAATATAAGCTTCGCTTTAGATAATAATTTCTTGTACTTTAATATACACGTATAGTGAATAAGTAACGGGTATCCGATTTTCGGAATCTCGACTTTAGCCTAAATTTAACTAATAAAAACCCGCATTGCAACGTAACAAAAAGCAACTGTTTTCTGTTCTCTTTCAATTTTAAAGTTTCCGTCAGAGGATCGCTTTTTCACCGACACTTTGTCAGTAACATATTCACCGATCTTCTGTAGTTTGTAAACTGTGTGGTCTGAATTTTAGCGATATTAAGTAGCGGTTAATTTTCAAAAGTCGTAGACTAAAATATTCTAGATTTATGATAGACAATTATTTCCCATCAAAAACTATTATGTTTTGAAACGCTTTCATGCAAGCAAACAAACTGAAAATCATTTTGATAAAGGTATTACTGATACATATAGAAAAGTTATTAAGTGCCTCAAAAAAATTTAGAAAGATTTAATAAATAGTCATATTCTTAATTTTTTTATGCCGTTAATATTTTAGATGGTGTCAGACTTAAAAGGTGTACAATAAAGTTGGTCAATGTGCAATAAATAAAAAAAAATAATTCTGGGAAGGCTGGCCTAAGAAACTATGAGTCTACAATCACGATCGAGTTTCCCATTTATAAAAAGAAACTATTCGTATTTTATGCTTTGGTAATTGTCAGCTACTGGCGGCCGTTCTCTAAAAGGTTTACAGTTATTTGAGTTTTATTTACTAGTATCAGTTATACTTACAATAAAGTTATCAAGTCAAAATGAATATTGGATTCAGTTACGTTTTCAGCTCTGTTCATGTTTTGGTTATCGTCAAATTATATGAATCTAGGGAAGATATCGGTCTGCACACTTCAGGAAAAATCGGACGGCACAATTTAAGAAAGTGTGGCATTAAAAAAATTACGGTCAACTGCAAAGTTTCAACATTTAAGAAGCGATACAAAAGAACATTAAGAAGCGATGTAAAAGAAAATGTAAAAAATACAATATTTGTTTTGCAATATTTTATGCGTTTTGTTTTAATTTTTAAAAATTATAAATTTCATATTATTTTTTTTAATATCTTTTTGAAGCACGCTTGAACCTTAATTTATTTGTAATTAGTTTAAAAATAAGTAAATTAATCTAAATAAATAAATTGCATATGATACTCTGCCTCGATTCAAAGATACAATTATCAACAATTGCCACTATAAAGCGTCTTTTCGGTTAAGTAAATTAAGAAAAATATCTAGCTGCACCCCACAATTGACTTAATCAAAATAAAAAACACTCTTCAAAAATTACTAGAAACAATTGTTGATCACACAAATTTAGAATAGAATTTGTAAGGGACTTCATGTGTCAATAAAACTGAAAGCGGATATAAAATTTGTAATACATTTAAATAATGTGTAAAAAATACCTTATATGTATAGGGACACTCAGAAAAAAATCATGATTTCCGTACTTAAACTGGATATATTCTAGTACAAACGATCACAAAATCTGTCTAGGTTCGGATTTTTCATATTCTGACAAAGATTGGTTAAAATACCAATATTATTTCAGATAGCTACTAACATAAGGAAATTTTTGATTTTGAATGAATTTATAAATTGTTAATTCAAAGTCCATTCATACTAAGTTTTAGATTTTTAGTCAACTGCAATCTTAAAATATTAAGAGCAGAACAGTATTATTTCAAGTATTGTCATATAAATATAATATTTAACATTATCCAAGTGGGATGTATCATTTACTTATAAGAAAATAAGTATAAGGGTATATTGTGTTCGTTGGAGTTTATGTAACAAAAAGTAGGCATCTCCGACTCTATAAAGTATATATATTCTTGATCAGTATCAACAGCCGGGTCGATATGCCGTGTCGTAGACTATAAAAGATAGAGATACCAAACTTACACACACAGATTTCTATAGACCCCACGCAGGTCAAGTGTGTTTTAAATTTTTGACACGCCCTCATCCGCCTCCGCAATTCGCGAAAAACAGTCTGTTCGTCTGTATAAACACAGGGATCTCAGAGACTATAAGAGATATAGTAACCAAATTTGGCACTCAGATTTCTATATATCCCACACAGATTTAACCCAAAACGCAAAATCCTCCACACCCTCAGTTTTTAAAATAATACAGCTTTTATGGTAATTAGCGTTATCTAGTTATATTACCTATTATCCTAATGAATCGCATTAAGATCGGACAAGTAGATCGACAGTTATGGCGATTTAATGTTCTCAAAGTAATCAAGTAATTTCTTTAAAGTACTTTTATATGTATTGAAATAAGTAACGGGTATTCTATGGTCGGGGTCTCGACTATAGATTTTCCAACTTGTAATATAAGTACATATATTTGCAACTGTTTACTTACTGGTTTGAATTTAATGTAATTGGAACTTTTCTAATATGTTTATTATGCGTTTGCTTTTTTTTATTAATTTTTAATATTGTCAGATATCTTACACTTCATGTGTGATAGTCATTATTTGTTATACTTAATCTTTATAATATTTAGTCGCTCTGCCTAAATTAACCGTATATTGTTTGCGCTTTGGTTTTCGTTTTCTTGTTGCTTTCGTCGAAAGTTGCAACTTTTTTATTATTTGTTTCTTATCTAATTTTGCGTATCACGGATGTCGTTAAAACCGCTTAGAAACACTTTAGTGCATGTACCTCACATGCTTAGAAAAATACACACTGATATACACGCACACATACACACAGCACAAAGTAATGAATCAACAGATTCACACGGATATTTATGGAAGTAAAGCAAAATGTGCAACTTTTTATTTATTCTTGCTAGCTTTATTCTTTATTCTTGCTAGCTATGTTCTTTATTTAGCTTCTAATATGCAATGTTTAGCAACCAAAAACTTATCTGCACACATCCTGCAAATGAGCGTACAAAAGCAAACACACGGCCCACAGCTGCAACGAATAGTTTAATTCTGTTAATTGTTGCATCAGTTTCCTCACTTTTTGTTTTGTATTTTTTACGCACGACAAAAAAAACTTGAACGGAGCGAAATTACACAGCAGTCCTCACGCAAAGGCAACACAACGAAAACTAAACTAAGAACTTAAGTCGGCTTTGTGGCATTGCGGCGCGTCGTGTCGCATCGAGTTCCTTGCACAGATTTTTCATACCGAAAATCACCCGAATGTGCCGAAGCCTTTGACTATGAAAAACGACGCAAAATACGAAGCTGCTGTTGGTTTTGCTTCAACCAAACGCAACAAAGAACAACGACTGTGGGGTGGGAAATAGAGGCAGAGAGAAAGAGAGTATTGACATGAGAATTGTGTCAACAGGGGTAATAATTGCAGGGGTAATATGTGGTGGGGTAATAAATGCCCCTGCATTTGTTACCCCTGTAACAAGTGTAAGGGCAACTTTGGTGGTGGGACTTCTTCAACTTCTTAACATTATGTAGTGCCGCGTTTTACATGAAATTGGAAATGTTTTTAGCATATGTATTAAAAATTCATTTACATTTTTAGTATATTATATATATAAAAGCGCATTATATAGTATTCTTTTAATTTATATATATTTACTCATATTTATATAATTCTGTGTTTCTTTGTATTATCATAAATCGCTGTACAGTATATGCGTTAAAATCACCAAATATGTACATTTGTGCAAATAATTAAAGACGCGTATTTTCGATCGACCTTAATGTTCATAAATCTGTTGTTGAAAGTGCTGCTTCTTTTTATAACACCGCTTAACATTGTGCTGCTTAACAGGGTACTGCTTGCATTTACCACACTAGCCACCAGTCACAAATTTTCACCACACTTTCCCTAAATATTCACAACAGAAAATAAACATTGTGTGCTGAATACAAAACTTTCATCACTTTTTGCACTACTTGCAGCACTGCTTTGTTGAGAAATATTTAGAAACTGGAGTTAACTTCAATTAATAAGATTGGGCAACAAATTTGAAATTTTTTAACGTACTTTTTAAGCACTGGGCCCATTAAAAATGGGAATAATGCTATTGGTAGTATGTATGGAACAAGCAAAAAGAAGCGTGGCAGACCTCATGAAGTATTCTTGATCAATAGCTCAGTCGATTTAGCGCTGATCGTCTGTCCGTCTTTTTGAGTGCATCAATCTGGAGACTTGAAACTTGGTACGTAGGATCCTGGATACCGCAGGTAGATCAAATATGTTTATGTTTTTGGATAAGACCAGTATTTCATATAGTTATTATAGGAACGAAAGATCGAAATTCAAGTTTCAGTATAAAAAATTCTTGGTTATTTGAGATTTCTCAACAAATCTGACCAAATTTTCATTTG
Organism: Drosophila phalerata; assembly: GCA_951394115.2. Lineage (NCBI taxonomy): Eukaryota > Metazoa > Arthropoda > Insecta > Diptera > Drosophilidae > Drosophila > Drosophila phalerata. Next base: position 3,413,838 of record OX596008.2, on the reverse strand, counting down.
GGCAAGTATTATGCTCCGCACTGTGGGATATTAGGGCGTAAAAGCGTGGTAAAACTATTTTTTCGTTGAAAGCGATTGTTATCGCTGTACTGTATATGCGTTAACATCACTAAATATGAACATTTTTGGAAACAATTATAGACGCGTACTTCCTTACTGTTCATAAATCTATTGTTAAAAGAGCTGATTCTTTTAATTGCACCACTTAACATTGTGTTCCCCTTGCCAGAGTACTGCTTGCATTTACCACACTAGCCACCAGCCAGAAAATTTTCACCACTCTCTCCCCAAAAATTCAGCAAATATTCACCACACAAAATAAACTTTGTGTGCTGAATACAATACTTTCATCACTTTTTGCACTACTTGCTGCACTGCTTTGTTGAGAAACATTTAGAAACTTGAATTAAAATCTATTAATAAGATTGGGCAACTATTTTGAAATTATTGAACGCACTTTTATACCCTTTACTTAAAAAAAACTAGGGCGCTCCGCCCCCTGCTACAGTCGAGCATACTCGACTGTCGGAGACCCCGTACTTACTATGGAAATAGAAAAGACTACAAAAATTAATAAATATTTTGCTCGCTTGATGCTGTTGCAGAGAGTTGTAATACATTTTCGATTACTTTTTTCAATGACAGCTATATGAAATATTGGACCGATTTGAACCAACTTCTGTCAGGATATATAAGAGTAACTTAAATGCATATTCTATTAGTTTGGTTGAGATATTTTATAAGACATACAATTTTTTCATACTAAGACTTGTTTTTCGCCCGATCGGTCCTATGGCCACTATATGATATAGTGGTTCGATTTGAACCAACTTTAGACAGGATATATAAAACCAAGTTAAATGAATATTATATTAACAAAAAAGTTTTTCATACTAAGACTTGATGTATGATCGGCCCGATCTGTCCAATGGCAGCTATATGATATAGTAGTCCGATTTGAACCAACTTTAGACAGGATATATAAAACCAAGTTATATGCATACTGTCATAGTTTTGTTGACATATCTCATAAAACAAAAAAGTTTTTCATACTAAGACTTGATTTTCACCCGATCGGTCCTATGGCAGCTATATGATATAGTGGTCCGATCCAAAAAAGAATCAAACTTGATATGCCTGCTATATAGAGGAATCTACATACTAAGTTTGGTGTCATTAGCTTTGAAATTGTTCTTATAATTTGGATACGAAATTTTGTTTTTCGATTTGTGAGCGACAAAGGGGGCGTGGCCAAATTTAGAAACAAACTTGATCTGCTTGCAATATAGACGAACCTACATACCAAGTTTGGTGTCTCTAGCTCTTATAGTCTCTGAGATCTAGGTGTTTATACAGACGTCAGGACAGACAGACAGACGGACATTGCTATATCGACTCGGCTATTGATGCTGCTCAAGAATATATATACTTTATGGGGTCTGCCACGCCTCCTTCTGCCTGTTACGCACATTTTCGTTAAAACAGACCCAATAGACCACTGTACTTTTTTTAAGTACGGAGTCTAATAAGTATAAGGGTATATTGTGTTCGTTGAAATGTATGTAACAGGGAGAAAGAGGCATGTCCGACCGTATAAAGTATATATATTCTTGATCAGATTCAGCAGCCGAGTCGATTTAGCCATGTGTGTCTGTCCGTCCGTCCGTGTGATCGCCTAGATCTCAGGGACAATAAGAGATAGAGCAACCAAATTTGGCACACAGATTTCTATATACCCCGTGCAGGAAAAGTTTGTTTTAAGTTTAAGCCACTCCCCCCTCCGCCCACACAACTCGCGAAGAGCCACCACACCCACAATTTTTCATATAATACGTTTTTTTGTGGAAATAACCGATATCAAGTATAATTATTTATTATCCCACTGAATCGCAACAAAATCTGTCAAGTAGAACAGTAGTAAAGCAATACATGCCACCTAGAGTATGCAATAGTTTTTGTATTGTTAGACCTTATTAGAATGCTTCAAATTCTCAACTGGTTCTGACGACGCAAATATAACATTAGGTTTGAATCGCTAGTCGAGACAACCCAAATAATACTGATGGTAGGGAGTTGCATCTATTCAATCAGCTGTATCATGTCATGCTTCATGCTTCTATGCAAGTGTTGAGTGTTGTTGGTTGTGTCATGTAACCTGTTCCGAAGCATACAGGTGGCTAGCCAAAGAGATTTAAAAGTTGGTTTAAAATCAACTTTAGGAGGTTTTCAACTAAGTAACAGCAACACACGATGGCACCCAAACCTTTTATTCATTCTTGAGCCTTATAATTCTCAAATAGTTTTGGCGACGCAAAAACAACATGAAGTTTAAATCGCTGATCAGCTAGCGGAAACGGTTCTGAAGATGGATTATTATTACTTTCGGCAAAATTTGTCGGAAGTGAAAATCTTAAGCCTATTCTTATACCAATCTGGAAATATTTTACGTATTGAATTCACTTTCAGTTGGTGAGTATAAGTACAATAAAATGATAAAATATAATTTTAAAATGTTTAGCGCAAATGTAAAGTGAACAAGCGGGAAAGGCTATAGTCGAGATCCCTACCATATGATACCCGTTACTTACTTTAATATATTGAAAAGTACTTTAAAGAAAATACTTGTTTTGATCTGAAAACTTTAATTCGCCATAACTGTCGTTCTACATGTCCGATCTTAATCCGATTCAGTAGGATAATAGATAATGCTAATAGATAACGCTAATAATCATAAAAAACGTACTATCTTGAAAACCGTGGCGGAGGGGGGCGTGGATTAAATTTGAAACAAACTTGATCTGCGTGAGGTATATATAAATCGATGTGCCAAATTTGGTAACTCTATCTCTTTTAGTCTCTGAGATTTCTTTGTTCAGACGGTTTTTCGCTATTTGCGGGTGAGGAGGGGGGCGTGGCTTAAATTTGAAACAAACTTGATCTGCGTGGGGTATATAGAAGTCTTTTAGTGAAAGTTTGGTATCTCTATCTCTTATGGTATCTGAGATCCTTTTGTTCATACAGACGACCCCATAAAGTATATATATTCTTGATCAGCATCAATAGCCGAGTCGATATAGCAATGTCCGTCTGTCCTGGCGTCCTGACGTCTGTATGAACACCTAGATCTCAGAGACTATAAGAGCTAAAGACACCAAATTTGGTATGTAGCTTTGTCTATATTGCGAGCAGATGAAGCTTGTTTCAGAAATCGGCCACGCCCCCTTTACCGCCCAAAAATCGACATAGAAAATTTCATATCCATATTAAAAGAGCACTTTAAATACTAGAGACACCAAAATTGGTATGTAGGTTCCTCTGTATTGCAAGCAGATCAAATTTGTTTCAGAATTCGGCCACGCCCCCTTTACCCCCATAAAATAGACATCGAAAATTTCATATCCAAATTATAAGGGCAATTTAAAAGCTAGAGATTCAAGATTTTTCACAGACGAAAAGTGTCATAGATTTTTGATGAAAATTTCATTCCGATCGGACAGTAAATAACCAAGATATTCAAATAATAAATTTTGCTGTTTCGATGATGGAGCGTTGGCATTAATTAAGATTTGAATAACTTGAAAACATGAAAATGGAATAAACATATTATATAACAAATTGGCCTCCTATACTTAATGGGATTCTGTGGCGTAGTGTGCCGAGTCGGAGCGCTCGTGATATGGTTAGTCATCCGATCGTGAGTTCATATGTTTTTAATTCAATCATTTTGCATTGAAATTCAATTTGTATTTATTAATGTTATGATAACATATAATGTTAACAAACGTTTTTAAAATTATGAAATAAAGTCCTGTGAAACCAATATAGAAATTTGGTGACTTGCACGCAACGCGATGTGTGGCTCAACCCATTGAGCCGAAGTTTTAAACTTTCTTTTAAAAGTAGGTCGTGATTTTTTTAACTATTTTTAATTTTTTTCGATTATTTAATTTTAAACCTTTTTTATAATTATTATCTAATAATAATGTTGTATTGACATATTAAGCATCGAATACCTGTTAAATCATTTTATTTAAATAATGTTATATTGGCAGTTATATAAATGTTGTGCTAGAATTCTATGTAAATTTAATGTTATGTACATTAACTATGTAAATTCATGTTTTTAATAAATTTATCTTTTAATTTCTTTTGATTCAAATATATTATTAAGCTAAATTTTGAGCTTTAATTATGTTACTATATGAATTAAGTGTTGGTTAATTTATTTATTACAACATTTTGCATGTTAAACGTGTAGTTTTAGTTTTATCTCTGTTAATGTTTTACATATGCAGACCAAATAATAATGTTAAGCTAGAAACTTCTTTTGTTTTGTCGCGTGCTTAAATATGTATGTATGTGTGCACTTAACAGATCTTAGAATTGTGTATATGGCTGTCTCGCTCTCCCTAATGCTTTACGCATATGTATGTCTATTTGACTTTACATTGGCTCTTCTTTAATTCTTTTTTGCGCGTTGTCTTCGAGTGATTTTGAAATTGACTTTGCGATTTAACGACTTGTGTTCATAAATAATGTTTAACAGAAGACCCTAGGAAGGCATATAAACTATAAGTTATTTTAAGTTTATTTTAAATATTATTTAATTTTTAGCAGTGGCTGCTTTTAAATAGGAAGTACGGGGTCTCCGACAGTCGAGTATGCTCGACTGTAGCACCGTCCGACTAGTTTTGCATAAGGTTTTCGTCATTGGTTTTAATACAATACTTTGAAGTCCAGAAAGGTTGGTTTAAATTGTTGGTATAAAATAACTGCATTGAACAATTATGAACATGAAGAAGTTGATGGCCAATATCAATTTTTAACGTGAAGAAGCTTTCAATATTCAAATTTGGACAAAAGCCTTCCTATTCGATTCTTATAATTTCTAATAATTGATTTATAATTTGGACCAAAATCAATGTTACCAAGCATATTTTGTGTGTGAAGTAAAGCGGACTCCATTCGAAGACAACAGCTAAAGTATCATTAAGCTAAGATTTTCTGTTATATTATTTTATTAAGTGTGCAGTTTCTCGCAAGTTCTTTTGAAGAACTCAATATATGCACATTTAATATATATAACATTTATTAATTTTCTTTAAATATTAAATTTATTTAATTATTCATATTTCATATATTTTCCAGATTTATACTTTTGTATATTGCACGATTTTTTTTTGTTACAATAACATTAAAATGCCTCGTTTAAATAGGCAAACTGCTTCTCAAAGATCTCAGAGACGCAGATTGAGGAATAAGTTGCATAGAGAAAACTCTGAGAATGCTGATATAGATAGGCATAATAGCGCAGAGTCCCAGAGAGAGCGTCGGGCAATCGAAGATGTTAAAGAGCTTGAACAAGCTAAAACCACTAAGACTTAAGGCAAAAGAAAGAGCAGGAAATACTCAAGGTAGATCAGATGCTCGACAGGATCCAGTTGTTAGGCAGGAAGAACAGACAGGTTTCGTTGTCGCTCTAGGCCACTATGGGGCATTTGACCTGTTGTTTTTATACCCGTTACTTATAAAAAATAAGTATAAGGGTATATTGTATTCGTTGGAATGTATGTAACAGGCAGAAGGAGGCTTCTCCGACCACATAAAGTATATATATTCTTGATCAGCATCAATAGCCGAGTCGATATAGCCATGTGTGTCTGTCCGTCTGTCCGTCCGTGTGAGCGCCTAGATCTCAGAGACCATAAGAGATAGAGATACCAAACTTTCACTAAAAGACTTCTATATACCCCACGCAGATCACGTTTGTTTCAAATTAAAGCCACGCCCACCTCCGCCCCCGCAAATTGCGAAAAACCGTCTAAACAAAGAAATCTCAGAGACTAAAAGAGATAAAGTAACCAAATTTGGCAGATCAAGTTTGTTTCAAATTTAATCCACGCCCACCTCCGCCCCCGCAAATCGCGAAAAACCACCACACCCACAGTTTTTGAGATAATACGTTTTTTGTGATTATAAGCGTTATCTATTAGCGTTATCTATCATCTTACTGAATCGCATTAAGATCGGACATGTCGAACGACAGTTATGGCGAATTAAAGTTTTCAGATCAAAACAAGTATTTTCTTTAAAGTACTTTTGAATATATTAAAGTAAGTAACGGGTATCATATGGTCGGGATCTCGACTATAGCCTTTCCCGCTAGTTTTTTTTTTTTTTGTCCAAAATTCAATTTTCACAAGTAATCAAATCTATGAACTTTTAATGCAAATACATCATAAATACATCAAACTGTTATGTTACATACCAAAAATGTTAACATAACAGTCCAATGTTAAAATAATAGCTGTTAAAGTCAACTGTTGTAGCCAAAGGCTTCGTGCTTTGTTAAAGTATAATCTTGCAGTGCATTTTAAAATTTTTATACCCGTTACTTATAAAAAATAAGTATAAGGGTATATTGTGTTCGTTGGAATGTATGTAACAGGCAGAAGGAGGCATCTCCGACCACATAAAGTATATATATTCTTGATCAGCATCAACAGCCGAGTCGATATAGCCATGTGTGTCTGTCCGTCTGTGTGAGCGCCTAGATCTCAGAGACCATAAGAGATAGAGTAACCAAACTTTCACACGTAGATCAGAAATGCGTTGGAGCAGGTCAAGTTTGTTTTAAATTTTGGACCCGCCTCCTTCCACGCCCGTAATTCGCGAAAAACTGGTCATCCGTCTGTATAAACACAAGGATCTCAGACACTATAAGAGATAGAATAACCAAATTTGTCACACAGATTTCCATATACCTTACGCAGATCAAGTTTGTTTCAAATTTAAGCCACGCCCACCTCCGCCCCCGCAAATCGCGAAAAACCACCTCACCCACAATTGTTCATATAATACGTATTTTTTGGTAATAACCGATATCTGTTATTATTATCTATTATCCCACTGAATCGCAACAAGATCGGACAAGTAGAGCAGCAGTTATTGCGTGTCTAAGTTTTTAAATCAACAGGTTCCCCCTAGAGTATGCAATAGTTTTTGTATTGTTAAACCTTATTAGAATGCTTCAAATTCTCAAGTAATTCTGGCAACGCAAATATGACATTATGATTGAATCGCTAATGTATTGAAATAAGTAACGGGTATCCTATGGTCGGGATCTCGACTATAGCCTTTCCCACTTGTTTTATTTGTAAAGGAAATCACCTTAAAAAATCTAAATGGGCAATGGATATGAACCTTTCAGGTTTTATTTTATGTTTCAACTAATATTTAGTTGTTCTCGTGTGTGTCTTATTAATAATATGTGTATTTCGCAAGTGATCTCTATATATGTTTTTTGAAACAAAAGTTTGAATTTACAAAGAGCTACAAAAAATTGTTAGCACTTGTTAACCAAGTGAGTATATCCATGTTGTTGGGTCATTAATTCTCTATTCAGAAAAGTAAGTCTGAATGTGCACTTTTTTGCACTTTTTGAGAAAATACATTTTTAGGCCACAACCTCACATTTTCAAATGACGATTTGCTCGCAGTGCCCTATGGGGAATTTGAACAGTTTTAATGAAATTATTTAACCCGAATCTTCCCAGCGTTACCATATGGTAACAAGCAATAGGCATTTACTAAAACTTTATTTTTAGACAACATATTAACATTAGATTGACTTTTATTTGATATTCTTAGAGTAAATTGTTGTCTCTAACTGATAAAAAGTTGATTGACAAAATCTCTTGAAGTTAGCTGATAGAAAAATGCGCATTAAGTCGCTCATTATATTCTGCAGTGCAAAATACGGCATTTGGCAATTCGCCGCATGTAAATTTAAACTGTTTAACTAACTTTAGTACTGAAGTATATGCAATGCACACATCATTAGAAATGTAAAAGAATGCTCTTTTTATTTAAAAAAAAATTTTAAAAAAGAAACACTTATTTTTCGGTAAATTTACGCTTTTTATTTTCGTGTCACCATATGGTAACGCTGGGAAGTACAGGGTACAGGTTTTTTCCATACATTTTATTTGTGTTTCGGTACTGTTTTGTTCATATAATATGATTGCTCCTATGGTAGAAATACGATAACCTGCACCGATTTGAACCAAATTTGGTCATATATATCAAGGAGCAGCCCCCCGTTGGATTAGGCTGTGCTTATAAAATTTTTTTTTTCATATATATGTATATTTTAGTATGTAAAATACCTGTACCCTGTACTTCCCAGCGTTACCATATGGTAACAGTCGAAAAAATGGCCCTGTCGTTTAACCTGAAAAGGACGAATAAAAAGAATGTATTGTTCGGATTCGGCGACCTACAATTTATCAGTCATGAAAGTTTCATTAAGAATACAAAAAAAAGTTGCTCAGGACTATTCGGGTTAATAAGATATTTTGATTCGGTTTTTTTTCTAGTATCATGGATAACTCTATTTTTGTTTTTTCTTAAATTATGCTAACAGCCATCTGAGCCGGCGCACACCTTTCAGTATCGAAAAATCATGACTATTTTTAAAGCAAATAATTTTAAAAATTATAAATTGTTATTTTCAATAATAAAAGTTCAATATTTCCACTTATTTTTACCAAAAACAAATATAAATAAACAAGAAAAATTAGGGCGGGGATGGTGCCACGCCCACTTGTCCGAAATATTTTTTGGGTTTTTCATAACACTAGAAAAAAACCGCATCAAAATATCATGCTTAGTTTCCAAGTTATTAATTAATGCCAAAAAAAAACAGGTCAAATGCACCCATAGTGTAGGCTGCTAAGTAACGATTATACAGGGTGGGCCATCTATTGGTACGCTTTTGAATTTCGTCGTATGACAACACCAAACGACAGACCCGAACTTTCGACAGTTCATTAGTTATACCGTCCGCGGCACGAAACAACATGTTTTCTCTTGAAGAGCGTTGTGAATATTAAAAACTTATTTTAAAAGTCAGTGCTGTGTGGCCTTGATAAAGCACCCACCAAAGGAGCTATACGCAAATTGGTGAGGAAAGTTCGTGAGAAAGGGATGTTAGTGGATCACAGAAGTGGTCCCAGAGCTCGGACAGTGCGCACACCCGAGAATATTGAGGCTGTGGCCCAAAGTGTGAGACAGAATCCGACGACCTCAACTCGACGGCGATCGCATCAACTGAGTATTAGTCGCACCAGCCAGAGGAGAATACTGTACAGAGAGGAAGCCACATTAACGAAATCGTTTTTCATTCTTGACGCGGATACTTTTAGCTTCAGAACAAAAAAAATATTGATATAAAATATCAATGTATGCTCATTTAATCGCATTTTTAAAAACGTACCAATAGATATCCCATCCTGTAGAAAAGCAGAGCAGGCTGATAACACGGAGGCCCATAGAACAGACGTTCGAATTCAGATGTTAGAGCCATAGAACAAGGACTAGATACCCTACGTCGTTACCATAGAAGGCAAGATGAAGAATATAGAAATTGTCAGTCTAGAACGTTAAATCCTGATATAAGAGCAGCAGAGCAGGCTGGGAACACAGAGGCTCATATAAATAGACGATCAAGGGTAGAAGCTAGAGCCCGAGATCAAGCTATTAATACTCTTCGTAGACATTTAAGAAGACTGGACAGACTACTCTGCAGAGAGCTCTAGCACGAACTGAACAAGGCCGTGTATTAGAAAGACAATGAGACAGGGTTAAAAGGACCCAGGCTAGAAATGATAGAACTCGAAGGGCAATGGATCGAGCACGAAACATTTAGTCTCAAAGGCGTGCCCGTGAAACTGCACGACAAGCAGCATTCGATTCAAATAGGAGCTTTAGTCAAAGAGTGAGTCAGCTTAGCGGCAATAATCAAGCTGAGAACGAGCGGTATAATGCTCGTATTCGCCAAGATAGGCTAAATAATTCTTCAGAAAACAGAGAAAGGAGACTCACTAAGAAGGCTCAATAAACTGGACATCAGATTTGCCTTCCTTGTAAGGGTCTATGATTTCCCAAGAATGTTTGTGAGTTGACTCGAAGCTCTTTAGAAAAAGATTACGAGTTCTCTGCGGAGATTTTTAATCTCGAAAGCCAACTTCTTCTTTCCATTAGTGGCAAGTTAACATTTTGTAAAACTTGTCACAAAAAAATCAGACAAAACATAAAACCGAAGGGTGCCATTACAAATGGCTTAGATTTTCCCGAGCTGTAAGATTCTTTAAGGGGTCTAACTACATTGGAGAAAAGATTGATTTCTCCACGCCTTTCATTTATGATTATTTAGGCAATAGAATTTGAGCGACAGAGTTTCATTAAGGGAGTTGTTGTTAACATTCCTATTTCCGTAACCAGTATTGCTTTCCATCAGGCCGAGGTTGTTCAGCTCCACCTCAAACGCCGAATGGAATATGGTCATGATTTTATGGCAGAAACCATAAGACTTTTAAAGTTGCTGCCGCAGTTCGTTATTTATTGAATACTGAGCTGTATCAAAACAATAATGTTGCAATTAACGAGCAGTGGATTTTAGATTTCACATTCGATACTGTTCCTTTTGTTGCATCTCCAGCTGACCTTTGTGGAGGCGCTATTAGCCAACTCTGGGCAAAATGTAAATGTGGAGCCACAGCTTTTGGTTGAGGATTTAGAAGCTGAAGAGCTTAATCCTAGTGAGCAAGAAACTCTGTTCCCAATGAAGGTGTACCGAGAATCACGATAGCTCCAGGCGAAGTCCTTGATGTGATTCTCGCTGTTGATTCAGAAGAATTGGCATTCCTAAGCATATATGCAGGAGTCAAAAGAAAGTCTTCTGAAACATTTACAAATATAGTAAGATCAGAGCTTTGCAATGCAGACAGACGTGGTTGTAGAGCAGACAAATTGTTCTTCAACTATAAGAAGTTAGAGCTGATCAAAATTCGAAATAATATTTCAACCTGCTTACGCAAACTGAGCGCATCCAGCTCAATCACAGCTCCTAATGTCCTAAATGAAGACTTTATGGGCAACTTAATATGTCATGATGACGGATATGCTCAATGGGCAGAAGAAAATAAGAAAGTTATGGCCATGATTCGGTATTTTGGCCTACAGACATTCTTCATAACTCTTCATAAACTCAATAAATAAACTTCGATATTTGTCGTGCATAAACGAAATTTGAGTTCGGTTAAGAAATTGCTAAAATTAATAAAATTTTTCATATAAAAGGTTAATTTGAAACCGAAGTTCCTTAGCAGCTATATTATATAGTCAACCGTAGTGATGTAAAAATATATCGAAATATCGACAACTCGATTTTCGCGAAAGCGATTATCGAGTACTTTAACTCGATGATTTTTATTGACCATCTATCGAGTTGACTAAATCGATTTCCATGAAAAAATCGACAACTCACTGGGGCTTGTTCATCGTAGTTAATTTTTTAAATTAAGTTTAGAATAAGAATCCGTAATATATAAGCTACAAAATTGTCAAAGTTTGAATTAGGCATGAAAACGTTGCAAGAAAACTAAGATTTCTAATAAAAGTACGAGTGAATTTTGTGATTACAATTGCGTTTTTAAATAAACAAAAATTTTTTTTTAAAACTCGATCTACTATTTTCCGATATATCGACAACTCGATACATATTTTTGGCGATTTTCTTTTTCGATATAAAACTCGATCTAAAATTTGGATTTACAACACTAGTCAACCGATTTAGACCAAATTTAAACAGGTTGTAACATTTAGCACAAAAGACGTATTCTGTGCGTTTGGTTGAGATGGCTTAAAAAACAAAAATAATTTTCATACTCAAAGTTAATTTCCATCCAATTTTTCCAATGGCAGCTATATGATATTGCTATCCGATATTGACCAAATTTGGTCCGGGTGTAACAGGCAGTCTCAACAACACAATCTTTGAGTTTGGTTGATATGTCTTAAGAAACAAAAAAGTTTTTCATCATAACGGTTAATTTGAGCCTCATTTTACCTATGACAGCTATATGATACAGTCATTGGATTTTGACGAAATTTTAACAGGGAGTAACATATGGTAAACTAGGGTGCTCCGCCCCCCGCTAGCTTCTATCGCCAACAACAGACTCGCTTCGCTCGCGGTGTTACAGTCGAGCATACTCGACTGTCGGAGACCCCCCCGTACTTACTATGGAAATAGGAAAGACTGCAAAAATTAAAAAATATTTTGCTTGCTAGACGCTGTTGCAGAGCGTTGTAATACATTTTCGACAATTTTTTTCTATGGCAGCTATATGATATATTAGACCGATTTGAACCAACTTCGGTCAGGATATATAAAGCCCCGTACTTACTATGGAAATAGGAAAGACTGCAAAGATTAAAAAATATTTTGCTTGCTAGATGCTGTTGCAGAGCGTTGTAATACATTTTCGACTACTTTTTTCAATGGCAGCTATATGATATATTAGACCGATTTGAACCAACTTCGGTCAGGATATATAAAACCAAGTTATATGCATACTGTATTAGTTTTGTTGAGATATCTCATATAAAAAAGATGGTAAAAGTTTGGTAACGATATCTTCTACAACAAGAAAGTTTTTCATACTTAAACTTGATTTTCGTCCGATTCCTCCTATGGGAGCTCTATGATATAGTTGTCCGATTTGCACCAACTTCGGTCATGAATTAATAAAATAACCCAAATGCAAATGCTGTTAGTTTGGTTAAGATACATATTTTATAGACTTGATTTTTTCCAAGCGAAATGTTCATTTCCGAGTTTTTGTTAAGAAAATACACATGCATATGTATAAAACACATATATGTGTGCTTAAAATGTTAATGTACATGACAAAACAAAATTGTCAAAAAAACAAAAAAAAAAAAAAATTTAACAGATACTATAAAATAAATAAAAAAAATTTATGGCGGAGTCGGGAATCGAACCCACGACCTAATTTTAAAGAAAGCTTAAAACTTCGGTGGCTCAACCAATTGAGCCATACATGGTGTTGTGTACAGGATGCCAAATGGCCATATTGGTTTTACAGTACTCCATTTCATAATTTTAAAAATGTTTAATAACACTAAATGTTAATATTATATGTTATCTTAACATTAATAAATACAAATTGAATGTCAAAGCAAAATTATTGAATTAAAAAACACACGCCCCTTGCAGGGTTCGAACTCACGACCGACTGACCAACCATATCCTTTGCGCTGCAACTCATCACACCACGCCACAAATCCTATAACTGATCAGACGCCAATTTGTTATATAATATGTTAACTCCATTTGCATGTTATCAAGTTACTCAAATTTCATCATCGAAACAGCAAAATTTATAACTTGAATATCTTGGCTATTTACTGTCAGATCGGAATGAAATTTTCAGCAAAAAGTACACACTAGTACACTTTTCTCTTCGTCTATGCAAATTCTTGAATCTCTAGATTTTAAATTGCTCTTATAATTTGGGTATGAAATTTTCTATGTCAATTTTTAGGCGTTAAAGGGGGCGTGGCCAAATTTTGAAACAAACTTGATCTACTTGCAATATAGAGGAAGATACATACCAAGTTTGGTGTCTCTAGCTCTTATAGTCTCTGAGATCTAGGTGTTCATACAGACAGACAGACAGACAGACAGACAGACGGACAGACGGACATTGCTATATCGACTTGTCTATTGATGCTGATCAAGAATATATATTCTTTATAGGGTCTGCCCCGCCTCCTTCTGCCTGTTACGCACATTTTCGTTAAAACAAACCCAATAGACCCCTGTACTTTTTTTAAGTACGTGGTCTAAAAAAACTTTTTTGTTTAATGATATATCTCAACCAAACTGATACGATATGCAAAAAACTTGGTTTATATATCCTGTGCAAAGTTGGTTCTAATCGGACCACTATATCATATAGCTGCTATGGGACTGATCAGGCGAAAATCAAGTCTTAGTAAGAAAAACTTTTTTGTTTTATGATATATTTCAATCAAAGTAATAAATTATGCGTATAATTTGGTTTGATTTATACTGTCCAAAATTGGTTCAAATCGGACCACTATATCATATAGTTTCCATAAAACCGATCAGGCGAAAATCAAGTCTTAGCATGAAAAAAAATTATATTTTATGAGATATCTCAAAAAAACTTATAGAATACTTTTATACCCTGAGCCCATTAAAAATGGGCAAAAAAGGGTATAATGCATTTGGCAGAATGTATGTAACAGGCAGAAGGGGGCGTGGCAGACCCCCAAAAGTATATATATTCTTGATCAGGATCAACAGTCGAGTCGATTGAGCCATGTCCGTCTGTCTGTCCGTCTGTCTGTCTGTCCGTCTGTCCGTCTGTTTGAACGCGTCGATCTCAGAAACCATAAGAGCTAGAGACTTCAAACTTGGTATGTAGGTCCCTGGATACCGTACGCAGATCAAGTTTGTTTTTATTTTTGGATCGGACAACTATATCATATAGCTGCCATAGGAACGATACATCGAAAATGAAGTTTTTGTATGAAAAGCTTCTTTAATTTTTGAGATATCTCAACCAATCTCACACGATATATATTTGGGGTGGTATTATACATCCTGACCAAATTTGGTCCAAATCGGCCCACTATATCATATAGCTGTTATACAGTCGCTCTGCCGAAAATCAAGTTTTAGTATGAAAAAGTTTTTTGTTTTTTGAGATATCGTAACCAAACTGATAAAATATGTATCTGGGCTGGTATTATACATCCTGACCAAGTTTGGTCCAAATAGGCCCACTATATCATATAGCTGTCATACAGACGCTCTGCCGAAAATCAAGTTTTAGTATGAAAAAGTTTTTTGTTTTTTGAGATATCGTAACCAAACTGATAGAATATGTATCTGGGCTGGTATTATACATCCTGACCAAGTTTGGTCCAAATAGGCCCACTATATCATATAGCTGTCATACAGACGCTCTGCCGAAAATCAAGTTTTAGTATGAAAAAGTTTTTTGTTTTTTGAGATATCTTAACCAAACTGATAGAATATGCATTTATGTTTGTTTTGTACATTCTGACCAGATTTGGTTCAGATCGGTTCCATATATCATATAGCTGCCATTGGAATAATTGGTCGAAAATCAACATTTATAAAAGAGTACCTGGGCTCAGGGTATCCTACTGTCAAGCGTGCTCGACTGTAGCCGCACCTCACCGCGAGCGAAGCGAGCCGGGGGTAGGCGAGCGAAGCGAGTAGGGGGCGGAGCCCCCTTGTTTTAAGTGAGTCTTATATATTCAGACCGAAGTTGGTTCAAATCGGTCTAATATATCATATATCTGTCATTGAAAAAAGTAGTCGAAAATGTATTACAACGCTCTGCAACAGCATCTAGCGATAAATATATTTTTTAATTTTTGCAGTCTTTCTTATTTCCATAGTAAGTACGGGGTCTCCGACAGTCAAACCACATTAACGAAATCGTTTTTCATTCTTGACGCGGTTACTTTTAGCTTCAGAACAAAAAAAATATTGATAAAAAATATCAATGTATGCTCATTTAATCGCATTTTTAAAAACGTACCAATAGATATCCCATCCTGTAGAAAAGCAGAGCAGGCTGATAACACAGAGGCCCATAGAACAGACGTTCGAATTCAGATGTTAGAGCCATAGAACAAGGACTAGATACCCTACGTCGTTACCATAGAAGGCAAGATGAAGAATATAGAAATTGTCAGTCTAGAACGTTAAATCCTGATATAAGAGCAGCAGAGCAGGCTGGGAACACAGAGGCTCATATAAATAGACGATCAAGGGTAGAAGCTAGAGCCCGAGATCAAGCTATTAATACTCTTCGTAGACATTTAAGAAGACTGGACAGACTACTCTGCAGAGAGCTCTAGCACGAACTGAACAAGGCCGTGTATTAGAAAGACAATGAGACAGGGTTAAAAGGACCCAGGCTAGAAATGATAGAACTCGAAGGGCAATGGATCGAGCACGAAACATTTAGTCTCAAAGGCGTGCCCGTGAAACTGCACGACAAGCAGCATTCGATTCAAATAGGAGCTTAAGTCAAAGAGTGAGTCAGCTTAGCGGCAATAATCAAGCTGAGAACGAGCGGTATAATGCTCGTATTCGCCAAGATAGGCTAAATAATTCTTCAGAAAACAGAGAAAGGAGACTCACTAAGAAGGCTCAATAAACTGGACATCAGATTTGCCTTCCTTGTAAGGGTCTATGATTTCCCAAGAATGTTTGTGAGTTGACTCGAAGCTCTTTAGAAAAAGATTACGAGTTCTCTGCGGAGATTTTTAATCTCGAAAGCCAACTTCTTCTTTCCATTAGTGGCAAGTTAACATTTTGTAAAACTTGTCACAAAAAAATCAGACAAAACATAAAACCGAAGGGTGCCATTACAAATGGCTTAGATTTTCCCGAGCTGTAAGATTCTTTAAGGGGTCTAACTACATTGGAGAAAAGATTGATTTCTCCACGCCTTTCATTTATGATTATTTAGGCAATAGAATTTGAGCGACAGAGTTTCATTAAGGGAGTTGTTGTTAACATTCCTATTTCCGTAACCAGTATTGCTTTCCATCAGGCCGAGGTTGTTCAGCTCCACCTCAAACGCCGAATGGAATATGGTCATGATTTTATGGCAGAAACCATAAGACTTTTAAAGTTGCTGCCGCAGTTCGTTATTTATTGAATACTGAGCTGTATCAAAACAATAATGTTGCAATTAACGAGCAGTGGATTTTAGATTTCACATTCGATACTGTTCCTTTTGTTGCATCTCCAGCTGACCTTTGTGGAGGCGCTATTAGCCAACTCTGGGCAAAATGTAAATGTGGAGCCACAGCTTTTGGTTGAGGATTTAGAAGCTGAAGAGCTTAATCCTAGTGAGCAAGAAACTCTGTTCCCAATGAAGGTGTACCGAGAATCACGATAGCTCCAGGCGAAGTCCTTGATGTGATTCTCGCTGTTGATTCAGAAGAATTGGCATTCCTAAGCATATATGCAGGAGTCAAAAGAAAGTCTTCTGAAACATTTACAAATATAGTAAGATCAGAGCTTTGCAATGCAGACAGACGTGGTTGTAGAGCAGACAAATTGTTCTTCAACTATAAGAAGTTAGAGCTGATCAAAATTCGAAATAATATTTCAACCTGCTTACGCAAACTGAGCGCATCCAGCTCAATCACAGCTCCTAATGTCCTAAATGAAGACTTTATGGGCAACTTAATATGTCATGATGACGGATATGCTCAATGGGCAGAAGAAAATAAGAAAGTTATGGCCATGATTCGGTATTTTGGCCTACAGACATTCTTCATAACTCTTCATAAACTCAATAAATAAACTTCGATATTTGTCGTGCATAAACGAAATTTGAGTTCGGTTAAGAAATTGCTAAAATTAATAAAATTTTTCATATAAAAGGTTAATTTGAAACCGAAGTTCCTTAGCAGCTATATTATATAGTCAACCGTAGTGATGTAAAAATATATCGAAATATCGACAACTCGATTTTCGCGAAAGCGATTATCGAGTACTTTAACTCGATGATTTTTATTGACCATCTATCGAGTTGACTAAATCGATTTCCATGAAAAAATCGACAACTCACTGGGGCTTGTTCATCGTAGTTAATTTTTTAAATTAAGTTTAGAATAAGAATCCGTAATATATAAGCTACAAAATTGTCAAAGTTTGAATTAGGCATGAAAACGTTGCAAGAAAACTAAGATTTATAATAAAAGTACGAGTGAATTTTGTGATTACAATTGCGTTTTTAAATAAACAAAAATTTTTTTTTAAAACTCGATCTACTATTTTCCGATATATCGACAACTCGATACATATTTTTTTTTTCGATATAAAACTCGATCTAAAATTTGGATTTACAACACTAGTCAACCGATTTAGACCAAATTTAAACAGGTTGTAACATTTAGCACAAAAGACGTATTCTGTGCGTTTGGTTGAGATGGCTTAAAAAACAAAAATAATTTTCATACTCAAAGTTAATTTCCATCCAATTTTTCCAATGGCAGCTATATGATATTGCTATCCGATATTGACCAAATTTGGTCCGGGTGTAACAGGCAGTCTCAACAACACAATCTTTGAGTTTGGTTGATATGTCTTAAGAAACAAAAAAGTTTTTCATCATAACGGTTAATTTGAGCCTCATTTTACCTATGACAGCTATATGATACAGTCATTGGATTTTGACGAAATTTTAACAGGGAGTAACATATGGTAAACTAGGGTGCTCCGCCCCCCGCTAGCTTCTATCGCCAACAACAGACTCGCTTCGCTCGCGGTGTTACAGTCGAGCATACTCGACTGTCGGAGACCCCCCCGTACTTACTATGGAAATAGGAAAGACTGCAAAAATTAAAAAATATTTTGCTTGCTAGACGCTGTTGCAGAGCGTTGTAATACATTTTCGACAATTTTTTTCTATGGCAGCTATATGATATATTAGACCGATTTGAACCAACTTCGGTCAGGATATATAAATCCCCGTACTTACTATGGAAATAGGAAAGACTGCAAAGATTAAAAAATATTTTGCTTGCTAGATGCTGTTGCAGAGCGTTGTAATACATTTTCGACTACTTTTTTCAATGGCAGCTATATGATATATTAGACCGATTTGAACCAACTTCGGTCAGGATATATAAAACCAAGTTATATGCATACTGTATTAGTTTTGTTGAGATATCTCATATAAAAAAGATGGTAAAAGTTTGGTAACGATATCTTCTACAACAAGAAAGTTTTTCATACTTAAACTTGATTTTCGTCCGATTCCTCCTATGGGAGCTCTATGATATAGTTGTCCGATTTGCACCAACTTCGGTCATGAATTAATAAAATAACCCAAATGCAAATGCTGTTAGTTTGGTTAAGATACATATTTTATAGACTTGATTTTTTCCAAGCGAAATGTTCATTTCCGAGTTTTTGTTAAGAAAATACACATGCATATGTATAAAACACATATATGTGTGCTTAAAATGTTAATGTACATGACAAAACAAAATTGTCAAAAAAACAAAAAAAAAAAAAAATTTAACAGATACTATAAAATAAATAAAAAAAATTGATGCCGGAGTCGGGAATCGAACCCACGACCTAATTTTAAAGAAAGCTTAAAACTTCGGTGGCTCAACCAATTGAGCCATACATGGTGTTGTGTACAGGATGCCAAATGGCCATATTGGTTTTACAGTACTCCATTTCATAATTTTAAAAATGTTTAATAACACTAAATGTTAATATTATATGTTATCATAACATTAATAAATACAAATTGAATGTCAAAGCAAAATTATTGAATTAAAAAACACACGCCCCTTGCAGGGTTCGAACTCACGACCGACTGACCAACCATATCCTTTGCGCTGCAACTCATCACACCACGCCACAAATCCTATAACTGATCGGACACCAATTTGTTGTATAATATGTTAACTCCATTTGCATGTTATCAAGTTACTCAAATTTCATCATCGAAACAGCAAAATTTATAACTTGAATATCTTGGCTATTTACTGTCAGATCGGAATGAAATTTTCAGCAAAAAGTACACACTAGTACACTTTTCTCTTCGTCTATGCAAATTCTTGAATCTCTAGATTTTAAATTGCTCTTATAATTTGGGTATGAAATTTTCTATGTCAATTTTTAGGCGTTAAAGGGGGCGTGGCCAAATTTTGAAACAAACTTGATCTACTTGCAATATAGAGGAAGATACATACCAAGTTTGGTGTCTCTAGCTCTTATAGTCTCTGAGATCTAGGTGTTCATACAGACAGACAGACAGACAGACAGACAGACGGACAGACGGACATTGCTATATCGACTTGTCTATTGATGCTGATCAAGAATATATATTCTTTATAGGGTCTGCCCCGCCTCCTTCTGCCTGTTACGCACATTTTCGTTAAAACAAACCCAATAGACCCCTGTACTTTTTTTAAGTACGTGGTCTAAAAAAACTTTTTTGTTTAATGATATATCTCAACCAAACTGATACGATATGCAAAAAACTTGGTTTATATATCCTGTGCAAAGTTGGTTCTAATCGGACCACTATATCATATAGCTGCTATGGGACTGATCAGGCGAAAATCAATTCTTAGTAAGAAAAACTTTTTTGTTTTATGATATATTTCAATCAAAGTAATAAATTATGCGTATAATTTGGTTTGATTTATACTGTCCAAAATTGGTTCAAATCGGACCACTATATCATATAGTTTCCATAAAACCGATCAGGCGAAAATCAAGTCTTAGCATGAAAAAAAATTATATTTTATGAGATATCTCAAAAAAACTTATAGAATATTTTTATACCCTGAGCCCATTAAAAATGGGCAAAAAAGGGTATAATGCATTTGGCAGAATGTATGTAACAGGCAGAAGGGGGCGTGGCAGACCCCCAAAAGTATATATATTCTTGATCAGGATCAACAGTCGAGTCGATTGAGCCATGTCCGTCTGTCTGTCCGTCTGTCTGTCTGTCCGTCTGTCCGTCTGTTTGAACGCGTCGATCTCAGAAACCATAAGAGCTAGAGACTTCAAACTTGGTATGTAGGTTCCTGGATACCGTACGCAGATCAAGTTTGTTTTTATTTTTGGATCGGACAACTATATCATATAGCTGCCATAGGAACGATACATCGAAAATGAAGTTTTTGTATGAAAAGCTTCTTTAATTTTTGAGATATCTCAACCAATCTCACACGATATATATTTGGGGTATTATACATCCTGACCAAATTTGGTCCAAATCGGCCCACTATATCATATAGCTGTCATACAGTCGCTCTGCCGAAAATCAAGTTTTAGTATGAAAAAGTTTTTTGTTTTTTGAGATATCGTAACCAAACTGATAAAATATGTATCTGGGCTGGTATTATACATCCTGACCAAGTTTGGTCCAAATAGGCCCACTATATCATATAGCTGTCATACAGACGCTCTGCCGAAAATCAAGTTTTAGTATGAAAAAGTTTTTTGTTTTTTTAAATATCGTAACCAAACTGATAGAATATGTATCTGGGCTGGTATTATACATCCTGACCAAGTTTGGTCCAAATAGGCCTACTATATCATATAGCTGTCATACAGACGCTCTGCCGAAAATCAAGTTTTAGTATGAAAAAGTTTTTTGTTTTTTGAGATATCTTAACCAAACTGATAGAATATGCATTTATGTTTGTTTTGTACATTCTGACCAGATTTGGTTCAGATCGGTTCCATATATCATATAGCTGCCATTGGAATAATTGGTCGAAAATCAACATTTATAAAAGAGTACCTGGGCTCAGGGTATCCTACTGTCGAGCGTGCTCGACTGTAGCCGCACCTCACCGCGAGCGAAGCGAGCCGGGGGTAGGCGAGCGAAGCGAGTAGGGGGCGGAGCCCCCTTGTTTTAAGTGAGTCTTATATATTCAGACCGAAGTTGGTTCAAATCGGTCTAATATATCATATATCTGTCATTGAAAAAAGTAGTCGAAAATGTATTACAACGCTCTGCAACAGCATCTAGCGATAAATATATTTTTTAATTTTTGCAGTCTTTCTTATTTCCATAGTAAGTACGGGGTCTCCGACAGTCAAACCACATTAACGAAATCGTTTTTCATTCTTGACGCGGTTACTTTTAGCTTCAGAACAAAAAAAATATTGATAAAAAATATCAATGTATGCTCATTTAATCGCATTTTTAAAAACGTACCAATAGATATCCCATCCTGTAGAAAAGCAGAGCAGGCTGATAACACGGAGGCCCATAGAACAGACGTTCGAATTCAGATGTTAGAGCCATAGAACAAGGACTAGATACCCTACGTCGTTACCATAGAAGGCAAGATGAAGAATATAGAAATTGTCAGTCTAGAACGTTAAATCCTGATATAAGAGCAGCAGAGCAGGCTGGGAACACAGAGGCTCATATAAATAGACGATCAAGGGTAGAAGCTAGAGCCCGAGATCAAGCTATTAATACTCTTCGTAGACATTTAAGAAGACTGGACAGACTACTCTGCAGAGAGCTCTAGCACGAACTGAACAAGGCCGTGTATTAGAAAGACAATGAGACAGGGTTAAAAGGACCCAGGCTAGAAATGATAGAACTCGAAGGGCAATGGATCGAGCACGAAACATTTAGTCTCAAAGGCGTGCCCGTGAAACTGCACGACAAGCAGCATTCGATTCAAATAGGAGCTTTAGTCAAAGAGTGAGTCAGCTTAGCGGCAATAATCAAGCTGAGAACGAGCGGTATAATGCTCGTATTCGCCAAGATAGGCTAAATAATTCTTCAGAAAACAGAGAAAGGAGACTCACTAAGAAGGCTCAATAAACTGGACATCAGATTTGCCTTCCTTGTAAGGGTCTATGATTTCCCAAGAATGTTTGTGAGTTGACTCGAAGCTCTTTAGAAAAAGATTACGAGTTCTCTGCGGAGATTTTTAATCTCGAAAGCCAACTTCTTCTTTCCATTAGTGGCAAGTTAACATTTTGTAAAACTTGTCACAAAAAAATCAGACAAAACATAAAACCGAAGGGTGCCATTACAAATGGCTTAGATTTTCCCGAGCTGTAAGATTCTTTAAGGGGTCTAACTACATTGGAGAAAAGATTGATTTCTCCACGCCTTTCATTTATGATTATTTAGGCAATAGAATTTGAGCGACAGAGTTTCATTAAGGGAGTTGTTGTTAACATTCCTATTTCCGTAACCAGTATTGCTTTCCATCAGGCCGAGGTTGTTCAGCTCCACCTCAAACGCCGAATGGAATATGGTCATGATTTTATGGCAGAAACCATAAGACTTTTAAAGTTGCTGCCGCAGTTCGTTATTTATTGAATACAGAGCTGTATCAAAGCAATAATGTTGCAATTAACGAGCAGTGGATTTTAGATTTCACATTCGATACTGTTCCTTTTGTTGCATCTCCAGCTGACCTTTGTGGAGGCGCTATTAGCCAACTCTGGGCAAAATGTAAATGTGGAGCCACAGCTTTTGGTTGAGGATTTAGAAGCTGAAGAGCTTAATCCTAGTGAGCAAGAAACTCTGTTCCCAATGAAGGTGTACCGAGAATCACGATAGCCCCAGGCGAAGTCCTTGATGTGATTCTCGCTGTTGATTCAGAAGAATTGGCATTCCTAAGCATATATGCAGGAGTCAAAAGAAAGTCTTCTGAAACATTTACAAATATAGTAAGATCAGAGCTTTGCAATGCAGACAGACGTGGTTGTAGAGCAGACAAATTGTTCTTCAACTATAAGAAGTTAGAGCTGATCAAAATTCGAAATAATATTTCAACCTGCTTACGCAAACTGAGCGCCTCCAGCTCAATCACAGCTCCTAATGTCCTAAATGAAGACTTTATGGGCAACTTAATATGTCATGATGACGGATATGCTCAATGGGCAGAAGAAAATAAGAAAGTTACCGACATTCTTCATAACTCTTCATAAACTCAATAAATAAACTTCGATATTTGTCGTGCATAAACGAAATTTGAGTTCGGTTAAGAAATTGCTAAAATTAATAAAATTTTTCATATAAAAGGTTAATTTGAAACCGAAGTTCCTTAGCAGCTATATTATATAGTCAACCGTAGTGATGTAAAAATATATCGAGTACTTTAACTCGATGATTTTTATTGACCATCTATCGAGTTGACTAAATCGATTTCCATGAAAATATCGACAACTCACTGGGGCTTGTTCATCGTAGTTAATTTTTTAAATTAAGTTTAGAATAAGAATCCGTAATATATAAGCTACAAAATTGTCAAAGTTTGAATTAGGCATGAAAACGTTGCAAGAAAACTAAGATTTCTAATAAAAGTACGAGTGAATTTTGTGATTACAATTGCGTTTTTAAATAAACAAAAATTTTTTTTTAAAACTCGATCTACTATTTTCCGATATATCGACAACTCGATACATATTTTTGGCGATTTTCTTTTTCGATATAAAACTCGATCTAAAATTTGGATTTACAACACTAGTCAACCGATTTAGACCAAATTTAAACAGGTTGTAACATTTAGCACAAAAGACGTATTCTGTGCGTTTGGTTGAGATGGCTTAAAAAACAAAAATAATTTTCATACTCAAAGTTAATTTCCATCCAATTTTTCCAATGGCAGCTATATGATATTGCTATCCGATATTGACCAAATTTGGTCCGGGTGTAACAGGCAGTCTCAACAACACAATCTTTGAGTTTGGTTGATATGTCTTAAGAAACAAAAAAGTTTTTCATCATAACGGTTAATTTGAGCCTCATTTTACCTATGACAGCTATATGATACAGTCATTGGATTTTGACGAAATTTTAACAGGGAGTAACATATGGTAAACTAGGGTGCTCCGCCCCCCGCTAGCTTCTATCGCCAACAACAGACTCGCTTCGCTCGCGGTGTTACAGTCGAGCATACTCGACTGTCGGAGACCCCCCCGTACTTACTATGGAAATAGGAAAGACTGCAAAAATTAAAAAATATTTTGCTTGCTAGACGCTGTTGCAGAGCGTTGTAATACATTTTCGACTACTTTTTTCAATGGCAGCTATATGATATATTAGACCGATTTGAACCAACTTCGGTCAGGATATATAAAACCCCGTACTTACTATGGAAATAGGAAAGACTGCAAAGATTAAAAAATATTTTGCTTGCTAGATGCTGTTGCAGAGCGTTGTAATACATTTTCGACTACTTTTTTCAATGGCAGCTATATGATATATTAGACCGATTTGAACCAACTTCGGTCAGGATATATAAAACCAAGTTATATGCATACTGTATTAGTTTTGTTGAGATATCTCATATAAAAAAGATGGTAAAAGTTTGGTAACGATATCTTCTACAACAAGAAAGTTTTTCATACTTAAACTTGATTTTCGTCCGATTCCTCCTATGGGAGCTCTATGATATAGTTGTCCGATTTGCACCAACTTCGGTCATGAATTAATAAAATAACCCAAATGCAAATGCTGTTAGTTTGGTTAAGATACATATTTTATAGACTTGATTTTTTCCAAGCGAAATGTTCATTTCCGAGTTTTTGTTAAGAAAATACACATGCATATGTATAAAACACATATATGTGTGCTTAAAATGTTAATGTACATGACAAAACAAAATTGTCAAAAAAACAAAAAAAAAAAAAAATTTAACAGATACTATAAAATAAATAAAAAAAATTGATGGCGGAGTCGGGAATCGAACCCACGACCTAATTTTAAAGAAAGCTTAAAACTTCGGTGGCTCAACCAATTGAGCCATACATGGTGTTGTGTACAGGATGCCAAATGGCCATATTGGTTTTACAGTACTCCATTTCATAATTTTAAAAATGTTTAATAACACTAAATGTTAATATTATCATAACATTAATAAATACAAATTGAATGTCAAAGCAAAATTATTGAATTAAAAAACACACCGTCCCTTGCAGGGTTCGAACTCACGACCGACTGACCAACCATATCCTTAGCGCTGCAACTCATCACACTACGCCACAAATCCTATAACTGATCAGACGCCAATTTGTTATATAATATGTTAACTCCATTTTCATGTTATCAAGTTACTCAAATTTCATCATCGAAACAGCAAAATTTATAACTTGAATATCTTGGCTATTTACTGTCCGATCGGAATGAAATTTTCAGCAAAAATCTAGTACACTTTTCTCTTCGTCTATGCAAATTCTTGAATCTCTAGATTTTAAATTGCTCTTATAATTTGGGTATGAAATTTTCTATGTCAATTTTTAGGCGTTAAAGGGGGCGTGGCCAAATTTTGAAACAAACTTGATCTACTTGCAATATAGAGGAAGATACATACCAAGTTTTGGTGTCTATAGCTCTTATAGTCTCTGAGATCTAGGTGTTCATACAGACAGACGGACAGACAGACAGACAGACAGACGGACAGACGGACAGACGGACATTGCTATATCGACTCGGCTATTGATGCTGATCAAGAATATATATACTTTATGGGGTCTGCCACGCCTCCTTCTGCCTGTTACGCACATTTTCGCTAAAACAAACCCAATAGACCCCTGTACTTTTTTTAAGTACGGGGTCTAAAAATATCAATGTATGCTCATTTAATCGCATTTTTAAAAACGTACCAATAGATATCCCATCCTGTAGAAAAGCAGAGCAGGCTGATAACACGGAGGCCCATAGAACAGACGTTCGAATTCAGATGTTAGAGCCATAGAACAAGGACTAGATACCTTACGTCGTTACCATAGAAGGCAAGATGAAGAATATAGAAATTGTCAGTCTAGAACGTTAAATCCTGATATAAGAGCAGCAGAGCAGGCTGGGAACACAGAGGCTCATATAAATAGACGATCAAGGGTAGAAGGTAGAGCCCGAGATCAAGCTATTAATACTCTTCGTAGACATTTAAGAAGACTGGACAGACTACTCTGCAGAGAGCTCTAGCACGAACTGAACAAGGCCGTGTATTAGAAAGACAATGAGACAGGGTTAAAAGGACCCAGGCTAGAAATGATAGAACTCGAAGGGCAATGGATCGAGCACGAAACATTTAGTCTCAAAGGCGTGCCCGTGAAACTGCACGACAAGCAGCATTCGATTCAAATAGGAGCTTTACTCAAAGAGTGAGTCAGCTTAGCGGCAATAATCAAGCTGAGAACGAGCGGTATAATGCTCGTATTCGCCAAGATAGGCTAAATAATTCTTCAGAAAACAGAGAAAGGAGACTCACTAAGAAGGCTCAATAAACTGGACATCAGATTTGCCTTCCTTGTAAGGGTCTATGATTTCCCAAGAATGTTTGTGAGTTGACTCGAAGCTCTTTAGAAAAAGATTACGAGTTCTCTGCGGAGATTTTTAATCTCGAAAGCCAACTTCTTCTTTCCATTAGTGGCAAGTTAACATTTTGTAAAACTTGTCACAAAAAAATCAGACAAAACATAAAACCGAAGGGTGCCATTACAAATGGCTTAGATTTTCCCGAGCTGTAAGATTCTTTAAGGGGTCTAACTACATTGGAGAAAAGATTGATTTCTCCACGCCTTTCATTTATGATTATTTAGCCAATAGAATTTGAGCGACAGAGTTTCATTAAGGGAGTTGTTGTTAACGTTCCTATTTCCGTAACCAGTATTGCTTTCCATCAGGCCGAGGTTGTTCAGCTCCACCTCAAACGCCGAATGGAATATGGTCATGATTTTATGGCAGAAACCATAAGACTTTTAAAGTTGCTGCCGCAGTTCGTTATTTAGTGAATACAGAGCTGTATCAAAGCAATAATGTTGCAATTAACGAGCAGTGGATTTTAGATTTCACATTCGATACTGTTCCTTTTGTTGCATCTCCAGCTGACCTTTGTGGAGGCGCTATTAGCCAACTCTGGGCAAAATGTAAATGTGGAGCCACAGCTTTTGGTTGAGGATTTAGAAGCTGAAGAGCTTAATCCTAGTAAGCAAGAAACTCTGTTCCCAATGAAGGTGTACCGAGAATCACGATAGCCCCAGGCGAAGTCCTTGATGTGATTCTCGCTGTTGATTCTGAAGAATTGGCATTCCTAAGCATATATGCAGGAGTCAAAAGAAAGTCTTCTGAAACATTTACAAATATAGTAAGATCAGAGCTTTGCAATGCAGACAGACGTGGTTGTAGAGCAGACAAATTGTTCTTCAACTATAAGAAGTTAGAGCTGATCAAAATTCGAAATAATATTTCAACCTGCTTACGCAAACTGAGCGCCTCCAGCTCAATCACAGCTCCTAATGTCCTAAATGAAGACTTTATGGGCAACTTAATATGTCATGATGACGGATATGCTCAATGGGCAGAAGAAAATAAGAAAGTTACCGACATTCTTCATAACTCTTCATAAACTCAATAAATAAACTTCGATATTTGTCGTGCATAAACGAAATTTGAGTTCGGTTAAGAAATTGCTAAAATTAATAAAATTTTTCATATAAAAGGTTAATTTGAAACCGACGTTCCTTAGCAGTTATATTATATAGTCAACCGTAGTGATGTAAAAATATATCGAAATATCGACAACTCGATTTTCGTGAAAGCGATTATCGAGTACTTTAACTCGATGATTTTTATTGACCATCTATCGAGTTGACTAAATCGATTTCCATGAAAAAATCGACAACTCACTGGGGCTTGTTCATCGTAGTTAATTTTTATACCCGTTACTTATAAAAATATGTATAAGGGTATATTGTGTTCGTTGGAATGTATGTAACAGGCAGAAGGAGGCATCTCCGACCAAATAAAGTATATATATTCTTGATCAGCATCAACAGCCGAGTCGATATAGCCATGTGTGTCTGTCCGTCTGTCCGTCTGTGTGAGCGCCTAGATCTCAGAGACCATAAGAGATAGAGTAACCAAACTTTCACACGTAGATCACAAATGCGTTGGAGCAGGTCAAGTTTGTTTCAAATTTAAGCCACGCCCCCCTCCGCCTTCGCAAAAAGCGAAAAACCGTCTGAACAAAGAAATCTCAGAGGCTAAATGAGATAGAGTAACCAAATTTGTCACACAGATTTCTATATACCTCACGCAGATCAAGTTTATTTCAAATTTAAGCCACGCCCCCCTCCGCCCCCGCAAATCGCGAAAAACCACCACACCCACAGTTTTTGAGATAATACGTTTTTTGTGATTATTAGCGTTATCTATTAGCGTTATCTATCATCCCACTGAATCGCATTAAGATCGGACATGTAGATCGACAGTTGAGGCGAATTAAAGTTTTCAGAGCAAAACAAGTATTTTCTTTAAAGTACTTTTCAATGTATTTAAGTAAGTAACGGGTATCATATGGTCGGGATCTCGACTATAGCCTTTCCCGCTTGTTTAAATTAAGTTTAGAATAAGAATCCGTAATATATAAGCTACAAAATTGTCAAAGTTTGAATTAGGCATGAAAACGTTGCAAGAAAACTAAGATTTCTATTAAAAGTACGAGTGAATTTTGTGATTACAATTGCGTTTTTAAATAAACAAAAATTTTTTTTTAAAACTCGATCTACTATTTTCCGATATATCGACAACTCGATACATATTTTTGGCGATTTTCTTTTTCGATATAAAACTCGATCTAAAATCTGGATTTACAACACTAGTCAACCGATTTAGACCAAATTTAAACAGGGTGTAACATTTAGCACAAAAGACGTATTCTGTGCGTTTGGTTGAGATGGCTTAAAAAACAAAAATAATTTTCATACTCAAAGTTAATTTCCATCCAATTTTTCCAATGGCAGCTATATCCGATGTTGACCAAATTTGGTCCGGGTGTAACAGACAGTCTCAACAACACAATCTTTGAGTTTGGTTGATATGTCTTATGAAACAAAAAAGTTTTTCATCATAACGGTTAATTTGAGCCTCATTTTACCTATGACAGCTATATGATACAGTCATTGGATTTTGACGAAATTTTAACAGGGAGTAACATATGGTAAACTAGGGGGCTCCGCCCCCCGCTAGCTTCTATCGCCAACAACAGACTCGCTTCGCTCGCGGTGTTACAGTCGAGCATACACGACTGTCGGAGACCCCCCCGTACTTACTATGAAAATAGGAAAGACTGCAAAGATTAAAAAATATTTTGCTTGCTAGATGCTGTTGCAGAGCGTTGTAATACATTTTCGACTACTTTTTTCAATGGCAGCTATATGATATATTAGACCGATTTGAACCAACTTCGGTCAGGATATATAAAACCAAGTTATATGCATACTGTATTAGTTTTGTTGAGATATCTCATAAAAAAAAGATGGTAAAAGTTTGGTAACGATATCTTCTACAACAAGAAAGTTTTTCATACTTAAACTTGATTTTCGTCCGATTCCTCCTATGGGAGCTCTATGATATAGTTGTCCGATTTGCACCAACTTCGGTCATGAATTAATAAAATAACCAAAATGCAAATGCTGTTAGTTTGGTTAAGATACATATTTTATAGACTTGATTTTTTCCAAGCGAAATGTTCATTTCCGAGTTTTTGTTAAGAAAATACACATGCATATGTATAAAACACATATATGTGTGCTTAAAATGTTAATGTACATGACAAAACAAAATTGTCAAAAAAACAAAAAAAAAAAAATTTAACAGATACTATAAAATAAAAAAAAAAAATTGATGGCGGAGTCGGGAATCGAACCCACCACCTAATTTTAAAGAAAGCTTAAAACTTCGGTGGCTCAACCAATTGAGCCATACATGGTGTTGTGTACAGGATGCCAAATGGCCATATTGGTTTTACAGTACTCCATTTCATAATTTTAAAAATGTTTAATAACACTAAATGTTAATATTATATGTTATCATAACATTAATAAATACAAATTGAATGTCAAAGCAAAATTATTGAATTAAAAAACACACGCCCCTTGCAGGGTTCGAACTCACGACCGACTGACCAACCATATCCTTTGCGCTGCAACTCATCACACCACGCCACAAATCCTATAACTGATCAGACGCCAATTTGTTATATAATATGTTAACTCCATTTGCATGTTATCAAGTTACTCAAATTTCATCATCGAAACAGCAAATTTTATAACTTGAATATCTTGGCTATTTACTGTCAGATCGGAATGAAATTTTCAGCAAAAATCTAGTACACTTTTCTCTTCGTCTATGCAAATTCTTGAATCTCTAGATTTTAAATTGCTCTTATAATTTGGGTATGAAATTTTCTATGTCAATTTTTAGGCGTTAAAGGGGGCGTGGCCAAATTTTGAAACAAACTTGATCTACTTGCAATATAGAGGAAGATACATACCAAGTTTGGTGTCTCTAGCTCTTATAGTCTCTGAGATCTAGGTGTTCATACAGACAGACAGACAGACAGACAGACAGACAGACGGACAGACGGACATTGCTATATCGACTTGTCTATTGATGCTGATCAAGAATATATATTCTTTATAGGGTCTGCCCCGCCTCCTTCTGCCTGTTACGCACATTTTCGTTAAAACAAACCCAATAGACCCCTGTACTTTTTTTAAGTACGTGGTCTAAAAAAACTTTTTTGTTTAATGATATATCTCAACCAAACTGATACGATATGCAAAAAACTTGGTTTATATATCCTGTGCAAAGTTGGTTCTAATCGGACCACTATATCATATAGCTGCTATGGGACTGATCAGGCGAAAATCAAGTCTTAGTAAGAAAAACTTTTTTGTTTTATGATATATTTCAATCAAAGTAATAAATTATGCGTATAATTTGGTTTGATTTATACTGTCCAAAATTGGTTCAAATCGGACCACTATATCATATAGTTTCCATAGAACCGATCAGGCGAAAATCAAGTCTTAGCATGAAAAAAAATTATATTTTATGAGATATCTCAAAAAAACTTATAGAATATTTTTTTAAGTGAGTCTTATATATTCAGACCGAAGTTGGTTCAAATCGGTCTAATATATCATATATCTGTCATTGAAAAAAGTAGTCGAAAATGTATTACAACGCTCTGCAACAGCATCTAGCGATAAATATATTTTTTAATTTTTGCAGTCTTTCTTATTTCCATAGTAAGTACGGGGTCTCCGACAGTCAAACCACATTAACGAAATCGTTTTTCATTCTTGACGCGGATACTTTTAGCTTCAGAACAAAAAAAATATTGATAAAAAATATCAATGTATGCTCATTTAATCGCATTTTTAAAAACGTACCAATAGATATCCCATCCTGTAGAAAAGCAGAGCAGGCTGATAACACGGAGGCCCATAGAACAGACGTTCGAATTCAGATGCCATAGCCATAGAACAAGGACTAGATACCCTACGTCGTTACCATAGAAGTCAAGATGAAGAATATAGAAATTGTCAGTCTAGAACGTTAAATCCTGATATAAGAGCAGCAGAGCAGGCTGGGAACACAGAGGCTCATATAAATAGACGATCAAGGGTAGAAGCTAGAGCCCGAGATCAAGCTATTAATACTCTTCGTAGACATTTAAGAAGACTGGACAGACTACTCTGCAGAGAGCTCTAGCACGAACTGAACAAGGCCGTGTATTAGAAAGACAATGAGACAGGGTTAAAAGGACCCAGGCTAGAAATGATAGAACTCGAAGGGCAATGGATCGAGCACGTAACATTTAGTCTCAAAGGCGTGCCCGTGAAACTGCACGACAAGCAGCATTCGATTCAAATAGGAGCTTTAGTCAAAGAGTGAGTCAGCTTAGCGGCAATAATCAAGCTGAGAACGAGCGGTATAATGCTCGTATTCGCCAAGATAGGCTAAATAATTCTTCAGAAAACAGAGAAAGGAGACTCACTAAGAAGGCTCAATAAACTGGACATCAGATTTGCCTTCCTTGTAAGGGTCTATGATTTCCCAAGAATGTTTGTGAGTTGACTCGAAGCTCTTTAGAAAAAGATTACGAGTTCTCTGCGGAGATTTTTAATCTCGAAAGCCAACTTCTTCTTTCCATTAGTGGCAAGTTAACATTTTGTAAAACTTGTCACAAAAAAATCAGACAAAACATAAAACCGAAGGGTGCCATTACAAATGGCTTAGATTTTCCCGAGCTGTAAGATTCTTTAAGGGGTCTAACTACATTGGAGAAAAGATTGATTTCTCCACGCCTTTCATTTATGATTATTTAGGCAATAGAATTTGAGCGACAGAGTTTCATTAAGGGAGTTGTTGTTAACATTCCTATTTCCGTAACCAGTATTGCTTTCCATCAGGCCGAGGTTGTTCAGCTCCACCTCAAACGCCGAATGGAATATGGTCATGATTTTATGGCAGAAACCATAAGACTTTTAAAGTTGCTGCCGCAGTTCGTTATTTAGTGAATACAGAGCTGTATCAAAACAATAATGTTGCAATTAACGAGCAGTGGATTTTAGATTTCACATTCGATACTGTTCCTTTTGTTGCATCTCCAGCTGACCTTTGTGGAGGCGCTATTAGCCAACTCTGGGCAAAATGTAAATGTGGAGCCACAGCTTTTGGTTGAGGATTAAGAAGCTGAAGAGCTTAATCCTAGTGAGCAAGAAACTCTGTTCCCAATGAAGGTGTACCGAGAATCACGATAGCTCCAGGCGAAGTCCTTGATGTGATTCTCGCTGTTGATTCAGAAGAATTGGCATTCCTAAGCATATATGCAGGAGTCAAAAGAAAGTCTGCTGAAACATTTACAAATATAGTAAGATCAGAGCTTTGCAATGCAGACAGACGTGGTTGTAGAGCAGACAAATTGTTCTTCAACTATAAGAAGTAAGAGCTGATCAAAATTCGAAATAATATTTCAACCTGCTTACGCAAACTGAGCGCCTCCAGCTCAATCACAGCTCCTAATGTCCTAAATGAAGACTTTATGGGCAACTTAATATGTCATGATGACGGATATGCTCAATGGGCAGAAGAAAATAAGAAAGTTACCGACATTTTTCATAACTCTTCATAAACTCAATAAATAAACTTCGATATTTGTCGTGCATAAACGAAATTTGAGTTCGGTTAAGAAATTGCTAAAATTAATAAAATTTTTCATATAAAAGGTTAATTTGAAACCGAAGTTCCTTAGCAGCTATATTATATAGTCAACCGTAGTGATGTAAAAATATATCGAGTACTTTAACTCGATGATTTTTATTGACCATCTATCGAGTTGACTAAATCGATTTCCATGAAAAAATCGACAACTCACTGGGGCTTGTTCATCGTAGTTAATTTTTTAAATTAAGTTTAGAATAAGAATCCGTAATATATAAGCTACAAAATTGTCAAAGTTTGAATTAGGCATGAAAACGTTGCAAGAAAACTAAGATTTCTAATAAAAGTACGAGTGAATTTTGTGATTACAATTGCGTTTTTAAATAAAGAAAAATTTTTTTTTAAAACTCGATCTACTATTTTCCGATATATCGACAACTCGATACATATTTTTGGCGATTTTCTTTTTCGATATAAAACTCGATCTAAAATTTGGATTTACAACACTAGTCAACCGATTTAGACCAAATTTAAACAGGTTGTAACATTTAGCACAAAAGACGTATTCTGTGCGTTTGGTTGAGATGGCTTAAAAAACAAAAATAATTTTCATACTCAAAGTTAATTTCCATCAAATTTTTCCAATGGCAGCTATATGATATTGCTATCCGATATTGACCAAATTTGGTCCGGGTGTAACAGGCAGTCTCAACAACACAATCTTTGAGTTTGGTTGATATGTCTTAAGAAACAAAAAAGTTTTTCATCATAACGGTTAATTTGAGCCTCATTTTACCTATGACAGCTATATGATACAGTCATTGGATTTTGACGAAATTTTAACAGGGAGTAACATATGGTAAACTAGGGTGCTCCGCCCCCCGCTAGCTTCTATCGCCAATAACAGACTCGCTTCGCTCGCGGTGTTACAGTCGAGCATACTCGACTGTCGGAGACCCCCCCGTACTTACTATGGAAATAGGAAAGACTGCAAAAATTAAAAAATATTTTGCTTGCTAGACGCTGTTGCAGAGCGTTGTAATACATTTTCGACTACTTTTTTCAATGGCAGCTATATGATATATTAGACCGATTTGAACCAACTTCGGTCAGGATATATAAAACCCCGTACTTACTATGGAAATAGGAAAGACTGCAAAGATTAAAAAATATTTTGCTTGCTAGATGCTGTTGCAGAGCGTTGTAATACATTTTCGACTACTTTTTTCAATGGCAGCTATATGATATATTAGACCGATTTGAACCAACTTCGGTCAGGATATATAAAACCAAGTTATATGCATACTGTATTAGTTTTGTTGAGATATCTCATATAAAAAAGATGGTAAAAGTTTGGTAACGATATCTTCTACAACAAGAAAGTTTTTCATACTTAAACTTGATTTTCGTCCGATTCCTCCTATGGGAGCTCTATGATATAGTTGTCCGATTTGCACCAACTTCGGTCATGAATTAATAAAATAACCCAAATGCAAATGCTGTTAGTTTGGTTAAGATACATATTTTATAGACTTGATTTTTTCCAAGCGAAATGTTCATTTCCGAGTTTTTGTTAAGAAAATACACATGCATATGTATAAAACACATATATGTGTGCTTAAAATGTTAATGTACATGACAAAACAAAATTGTCAAAAAAACAAAAAAAAAAAAAAATTTAACAGATACTATAAAATAAATAAAAAAAATTGATGGCGGAGTCGGGAATCGAACCCACGACCTAATTTTAAAGAAAGCTTAAAACTTCGGTGGCTCAACCAATTGAGCCATACATGGTGTTGTGTACAGGATGCCAAATGGCCATATTGGTTTTACAGTACTCCATTTCATAATTTTAAAAATGTTTAATAACACTAAATGTTAATATTATCATAACATTAATAAATACAAATTGAATGTCAAAGCAAAATTATTGAATTAAAAAACACACCGTCCCTTGCAGGGTTCGAACTCACGACCGACTGACCAACCATATCCTTAGCGCTGCAACTCATCACACTACGCCACAAATCCTATAACTGATCAGACGCCAATTTGTTATATAATATGTTAACTCCATTTTCATGTTATCAAGTTACTCAAATTTCATCATCGAAACAGCAAAATTTATAACTTGAATATCTTGGCTATTTACTGTCCGATCGGAATGAAATTTTCAGCAAAAATCTAGTACACTTTTCTCTTCGTCTATGCAAATTCTTGAATCTCTAGATTTTAAATTGCTCTTATAATTTGGGTATGAAATTTTCTATGTCAATTTTTAGGCGTTAAAGGGGGCGTGGCCAAATTTTGAAACAAACTTGATCTACTTGCAATATAGAGGAAGATACATACCAAGTTTTGGTGTCTATAGCTCTTATAGTCTCTGAGATCTAGGTGTTCATACAGACAGACGGACAGACAGACAGACGGACAGACGGACATTGCTATATCGACTCGTCTATTGATGCTGATCAAGAATATATATACTTTATGGGGTCTGCCACGCCTCCTTCTGCCTGTTACGCACATTTTCGCTAAAACAAACCCAATAGACCC
Organism: Drosophila phalerata; assembly: GCA_951394115.2. NCBI lineage: Eukaryota > Metazoa > Arthropoda > Insecta > Diptera > Drosophilidae > Drosophila > Drosophila phalerata. The sequence continues at coordinate 3,377,857 of OX596008.2, read as the reverse complement.
CTGTACTTTTTTTAAGTACGGGGTCTAAAAATATCAATGTATGCTCATTTAATCGCATTTTTAAAAACGTACCAATAGATATCCCATCCTGTAGAAAAGCAGAGCAGGCTGATAACACGGAGGCCCATAGAACAGACGTTCGAATTCAGATGTTAGAGCCATAGAACAAGGACTAGATACCTTACGTCGTTACCATAGAAGGCAAGATGAAGAATATAGAAATTGTCAGTCTAGAACGTTAAATCCTGATATAAGAGCAGCAGAGCAGGCTGGGAACACAGAGGCTCATATAAATAGACGATCAAGGGTAGAAGCTAGAGCCCGAGATCAAGCTATTAATACTCTTCGTAGACATTTAAGAAGACTGGACAGACTACTCTGCAGAGAGCTCTAGCACGAACTGTACAAGGCCGTGTATTAGAAAGACAATGAGACAGGGTTAAAAGGACCCAGGCTAGAAATGATAGAACTCGAAGGGCAATGGATCGAGCACGAAACATTTAGTCTCAAAGGCGTGCCCGTGAAACTGCACGACAAGCAGCATTCGATTCAAATAGGAGCTTTAGTCAAAGAGTGAGTCAGCTTAGCGGCAATAATCAAGCTGAGAACGAGCGGTATAATGCTCGTATTCGCCAAGATAGGCTAAATAATTCTTCAGAAAACAGAGAAAGGAGACTCACTAAGAAGGCTCAATAAACTGGACATCAGATTTGCCTTCCTTGTAAGGGTCTATGATTTCCCAAGAATGTTTGTGAGTTGACTCGAAGCTCTTTAGAAAAAGATTACGAGTTCTCTGCGGAGATTTTTAATCTCGAAAGCCAACTTCTTCTTTCCATTAGTGGCAAGTTAACATTTTGTAAAACTTGTCACAAAAAAATCAGACAAAACATAAAACCGAAGGGTGCCATTACAAATGGCTTAGATTTTCCCGAGCTGTAAGATTCTTTAAGGGGTCTAACTACATTGGAGAAAAGATTGATTTCTCCACGCCTTTCATTTATGATTATTTAGGCAATAGAATTTGAGCGACAGAGTTTCATTAAGGGAGTTGTTGTTAACATTCCTATTTCCGTAACCAGTATTGCTTTCCATCAGGCCGAGGTTGTTCAGCTCCACCTCAAACGCCGAATGGAATATGGTCATGATTTTATGGCAGAAACCATAAGACTTTTAAAGTTGCTGCCGCAGTTCGTTATTTATTGAATACAGAGCTGTATCAAAGCAATAATGTTGCAATTAACGAGCAGTGGATTTTAGATTTCACATTCGATACTGTTCCTTTTGTTGCATCTCCAGCTGACCTTTGTGGAGGCGCTATTAGCCAACTCTGGGCAAAATGTAAATGTGGAGCCACAGCTTTTGGTTGAGGATTTAGAAGCTGAAGAGCTTAATCCTAGTGAGCAAGAAACTCTGTTCCCAATGAAGGTGTACCGAGAATCACGATAGCCCCAGGCGAAGTCCTTGATGTGATTCTCGCTGTTGATTCAGAAGAATTGGCATTCCTAAGCATATATGCAGGAGTCAAAAGAAAGTCTTCTGAAACATTTACAAATATAGTAAGATCAGAGCTTTGCAATGCAGACAGACGTGGTTGTAGAGCAGACAAATTGTTCTTCAACTATAAGAAGTTAGAGCTGATCAAAATTCGAAATAATATTTCAACCTGCTTACGCAAACTGAGCGCATCCAGCTCAATCACAGCTCCTAATGTCCTAAATGAAGACTTTATGGGCAACTTAATATGTCATGATGACGGATATGCTCAATGGGCAGAAGAATATAAGAAAGTTACCGACATTCTTCATAACTCTTCATAAACTCAATAAATAAACTTCGATATTTGTCGTGCATAAACGAAATTTGAGTTCGGTTAAGAAATTGCTAAAATTAATAAAATTTTTCATATAAAAGGTTAATTTGAAACCGAAGTTCCTTAGCAGCTATATTATATAGTCAACCGAAGTGATGTAAAAATATATCGAGTACTTTAACTCGATGATTTTTATTGACCATCTATCGAGTTGACTAAATCGATTTCCATGAAAATATCGACAACTCACTGGGGCTTGTTCATCGTAGTTAATTTTTTAAATTAAGTTTAGAATAAGAATCCGTAATATATAAGCTACAAAATTGTCAAAGTTTGAATTAGGCATGAAAACGTTGCAAGAAAACTAAGATTTCTAATAAAAGTACGAGTGAATTTTGTGATTACAATTGCGTTTTTAAATAAAGAAAAATTTTTTTTTAAAACTCGATCTACTATTTTCCGATATATCGACAACTCGATACATATTTTTGGCGATTTTCTTTTTCGATATAAAACTCGATCTAAAATTTGGATTTACAACACTAGTCAACCGATTTAGACCAAATTTAAACAGGTTGTAACATTTAGCACAAAAGACGTATTCTGTGCGTTTGGTTGAGATGGCTTAAAAAACAAAAATAATTTTCATACTCAAAGTTAATTTCCATCCAATTTTTCCAATGGCAGCTATATGATATTGCTATCCGATATTGACCAAATTTGGTCCGGGTGTAACAGGCAGTCTCAACAACACAATCTTTGAGTTTGGTTGATATGTCTTAAGAAACAAAAAAGTTTTTCATCATAACGGTTAATTTGAGCCTCATTTTACCTATGACAGCTATATGATACAGTCATTGGATTTTGACGAAATTTTAACAGGGAGTAACATATGGTAAACTAGGGGGCTCCGCCCCCCGCTAGCTTCTATCGCCAACAACAGACTCGCTTCGCTCGCGGTGTTACAGTCGAGCATACTCGACTGTCGGAGACCCCCCCGTACTTACTATGAAAATAGGAAAGACTGCAAAAATTAAAAAATATTTTGCTTGCTAGACGCTGTTGCAGAGCGTTGTAATACATTTTCGACAATTTTTTTCTATGGCAGCTATATGATATATTAGACCGATTTGAACCAACTTCGGTCAGGATATATAAAACCCCGTACTTACTATGGAAATAGGAAAGACTGCAAAGATTAAAAAATATTTTGCTTGCTAGATGCTGTTGCAGAGCGTTGTAATACATTTTCGACTACTTTTTTCAATGGCAGCTATATGATATATTAGACCGATTTGAACCAACTTCGGTCAGGATATATAAAACCAAGTTATATGCATACTGTATTAGTTTTGTTGAGATATCTCATATAAAAAAGATGGTAAAAGTTTGGTAACGATATCTTCTACAACAAGAAAGTTTTTCATACTTAAACTTGATTTTCGTCCGATTCCTCCTATGGGAGCTCTATGATATAGTTGTCCGATTTGCACCAACTTCGGTCATGAATTAATAAAATAACCCAAATGCAAATGCTGTTAGTTTGGTTAAGATACATATTTTATAGACTTGATTTTTTCCAAGCGAAATGTTCATTTCCGAGTTTTTGTTAAGAAAATACACATGCATATGTATAAAACACATATATGTGTGCTTAAAATGTTAATGTACATGACAAAACAAAATTGTCAAAAAAACAAAAAAAAAAAAAAATTTAACAGATACTATAAAATAAATAAAAAAAATTGATGGCGGAGTCGGGAATCGAACCCACGACCTAATTTTAAAGAAAGCTTAAAACTTCGGTGGCTCAACCAATTGAGCCATACATGGTGTTGTGTACAGGATGCCAAATGGCCATATTGGTTTTACAGTACTCCATTTCATAATTTTAAAAATGTTTAATAACACTAAATGTTAATATTATCATAACATTAATAAATACAAATTGAATGTCAAAGCAAAATTATTGAATTAAAAAACACACCGTCCCTTGCAGGGTTCGAACTCACGACCGACTGACCAACCATATCCTTAGCGCTGCAACTCATCACACTACGCCACAAATCCTATAACTGATCAGACGCCAATTTGTTATATAATATGTTAACTCCATTTTCATGTTATCAAGTTACTCAAATTTCATCATCGAAACAGCAAAATTTATAACTTGAATATCTTGGCTATTTACTGTCCGATCGGAATGAAATTTTCAGCAAAAATCTAGTACACTTTTCTCTTCGTCTATGCAAATTCTTGAATCTCTAGATTTTAAATTGCTCTTATAATTTGGGTATGAAATTTTCTATGTCAATTTTTAGGCGTTAAAGGGGGCGTGGCCAAATTTTGAAACAAACTTGATCTACTTGCAATATAGAGGAAGATACATACCAAGTTTTGGTGTCTATAGCTCTTATAGTCTCTGAGATCTAGGTGTTCATACAGACAGACGGACAGACAGACAGACAGACAGACGGACAGACGGACATTGCTATATCGACTCGGCTATTGATGCTGATCAAGAATATATATACTTTATGGGGTCTGCCACGCCTCCTTCTGCCTGTTACGCACATTTTCGCTAAAACAAACCCAATAGACCCCTGTACTTTTTTTAAGTACGGGGTCTAAAAATATCAATGTATGCTCATTTAATCGCATTTTTAAAAACGTACCAATAGATATCCCATCCTGTAGAAAAGCAGAGCAGGCTGATAACACGGAGGCCCATAGAACAGACGTTCGAATTCAGATGTTAGAGCCATAGAACAAGGACTAGATACCTTACGTCGTTACCATAGAAGGCAAGATGAAGAATATAGAAATTGTCAGTCTAGAACGTTAAATCCTGATATAAGAGCAGCAGAGCAGGCTGGGAACACAGAGGCTCATATAAATAGACGATCAAGGGTAGAAGCTAGAGCCCGAGATCAAGCTATTAATACTCTTCGTAGACATTTAAGAAGACTGGACAGACTACTCTGCAGAGAGCTCTAGCACGAACTGAACAAGGCCGTGTATTAGAAAGACAATGAGACAGGGTTAAAAGGACCCAGGCTAGAAATGATAGAACTCGAAGGGCAATGGATCGAGCACGAAACATTTAGTCTCAAAGGCGTGCCCGTGAAACTGCACGACAAGCAGCATTCGATTCAAATAGGAGCTTTACTCAAAGAGTGAGTCAGCTTAGCGGCAATAATCAAGCTGAGAACGAGCGGTATAATGCTCGTATTCGCCAAGATAGGCTAAATAATTCTTCAGAAAACAGAGAAAGGAGACTCACTAAGAAGGCTCAATAAACTGGACATCAGATTTGCCTTCCTTGTAAGGGTCTATGATTTCCCAAGAATGTTTGTGAGTTGACTCGAAGCTCTTTAGAAAAAGATTACGAGTTCTCTGCGGAGATTTTTAATCTCGAAAGCCAACTTCTTCTTTCCATTAGTGGCAAGTTAACATTTTGTAAAACTTGTCACAAAAAAATCAGACAAAACATAAAACCGAAGGGTGCCATTACAAATGGCTTAGATTTTCCCGAGCTGTAAGATTCTTTAAGGGGTCTAACTACATTGGAGAAAAGATTGATTTCTCCACGCCTTTCATTTATGATTATTTAGCCAATAGAATTTGAGCGACAGAGTTTCATTAAGGGAGTTGTTGTTAACGTTCCTATTTCCGTAACCAGTATTGCTTTCCATCAGGCCGAGGTTGTTCAGCTCCACCTCAAACGCCGAATGGAATATGGTCATGATTTTATGGCAGAAACCATAAGACTTTTAAAGTTGCTGCCGCAGTTCGTTATTTAGTGAATACAGAGCTGTATCAAAGCAATAATGTTGCAATTAACGAGCAGTGGATTTTAGATTTCACATTCGATACTGTTCCTTTTGTTGCATCTCCAGCTGACCTTTGTGGAGGCGCTATTAGCCAACTCTGGGCAAAATGTAAATGTGGAGCCACAGCTTTTGGTTGAGGATTTAGAAGCTGAAGAGCTTAATCCTAGTAAGCAAGAAACTCTGTTCCCAATGAAGGTGTACCGAGAATCACGATAGCCCCAGGCGAAGTCCTTGATGTGATTCTCGCTGTTGATTCTGAAGAATTGGCATTCCTAAGCATATATGCAGGAGTCAAAAGAAAGTCTTCTGAAACATTTACAAATATAGTAAGATCAGAGCTTTGCAATGCAGACAGACGTGGTTGTAGAGCAGACAAATTGTTCTTCAACTATAAGAAGTTAGAGCTGATCAAAATTCGAAATAATATTTCAACCTGCTTACGCAAACTGAGCGCCTCCAGCTCAATCACAGCTCCTAATGTCCTAAATGAAGACTTTATGGGCAACTTAATATGTCATGATGACGGATATGCTCAATGGGCAGAAGAAAATAAGAAAGTTACCGACATTCTTCATAACTCTTCATAAACTCAATAAATAAACTTCGATATTTGTCGTGCATAAACGAAATTTGAGTTCGGTTAAGAAATTGCTAAAATTAATAAAATTTTTCATATAAAAGGTTAATTTGAAACCGACGTTCCTTAGCAGTTATATTATATAGTCAACCGTAGTGATGTAAAAATATATCGAAATATCGACAACTCGATTTTCGTGAAAGCGATTATCGAGTACTTTAACTCGATGATTTTTATTGACCATCTATCGAGTTGACTAAATCGATTTCCATGAAAAAATCGACAACTCACTGGGGCTTGTTCATCGTAGCTAATTTTTATACCCGTTACTTATAAAAATATGTATAAGGGTATATTGTGTTCGTTGGAATGTATGTAACAGGCAGAAGGAGGCATCTCCGACCAAATAAAGTATATATATTCTTGATCAGCATCAACAGCCGAGTCGATATAGCCATGTGTGTCTGTCCGTCTGTCCGTCTGTGTGAGCGCCTAGATCTCAGAGACCATAAGAGATAGAGTAACCAAACTTTCACACGTAGATCACAAATGCGTTGGAGCAGGTCAAGTTTGTTTCAAATTTAAGCCACGCCCCCCTCCGCCATCGCAAAAAGCGAAAAACCGTCTGAACAAAGAAATCTCAGAGGCTAAATGAGATAGAGTAACCAAATTTGTCACACAGATTTCTATATACCTCACGCAGATCAAGTTTATTTCAAATTTAAGCCACGCCCCCCTCCGCCCCCGCAAATCGCGAAAAACCACCACACCCACAGTTTTTGAGATAATACGTTTTTTGTGATTATTAGCGTTATCTATTAGCGTTATCTATCATCCCACTGAATCGCATTAAGATCGGACATGTAGATCGACAGTTGAGGCGAATTAAAGTTTTCAGAGCAAAACAAGTATTTTCTTTAAAGTACTTTTCAATGTATTTAAGTAAGTAACGGGTATCATATGGTCGGGATCTCGACTATAGCCTTTCCCGCTTGTTTAAATTAAGTTTAGAATAAGAATCCGTAATATATAAGCTACAAAATTGTCAAAGTTTGAATTAGGCATGAAAACGTTGCAAGAAAACTAAGATTTCTATTAAAAGTACGAGTGAATTTTGTGATTACAATTGCGTTTTTAAATAAACAAAAATTTTTTTTTAAAACTCGATCTACTATTTTCCGATATATCGACAACTCGATACATATTTTTGGCGATTTTCTTTTTCGATATAAAACTCGATCTAAAATTTGGATTTACAACACTAGTCAACCGATTTAGACCAAATTTAAACAGGGTGTAACATTTAGCACAAAAGACGTATTCTGTGCGTTTGGTTGAGATGGCTTAAAAAACAAAAATAATTTTCATACTCAAAGTTAATTTCCATCCAATTTTTCCAATGGCAGCTATATCCGATGTTGACCAAATTTGGTCCGGGTGTAACAGACAGTCTCAACAACACAATCTTTGAGTTTGGTTGATATGTCTTATGAAACAAAAAAGTTTTTCATCATAACGGTTAATTTGAGCCTCATTTTACCTATGACAGCTATATGATACAGTCATTGGATTTTGACGAAATTTTAACAGGGAGTAACATATGGTAAACTAGGGGGCTCCGCCCCCCGCTAGCTTCTATCGCCAACAACAGACTCGCTTCGCTCGCGGTGTTACAGTCGAGCATACACGACTGTCGGAGACCCCCCCGTACTTACTATGAAAATAGGAAAGACTGCAAAGATTAAAAAATATTTTGCTTGCTAGATGCTGTTGCAGAGCGTTGTAATACATTTTCGACTACTTTTTTCAATGGCAGCTATATGATATATTAGACCGATTTGAACCAACTTCGGTCAGGATATATAAAACCAAGTTATATGCATACTGTATTAGTTTTGTTGAGATATCTCATAAAAAAAAGATGGTAAAAGTTTGGTAACGATATCTTCTACAACAAGAAAGTTTTTCATACTTAAACTTGATTTTCGTCCGATTCCTCCTATGGGAGCTCTATGATATAGTTGTCCGATTTGCACCAACTTCGGTCATGAATTAATAAAATAACCAAAATGCAAATGCTGTTAGTTTGGTTAAGATACATATTTTATAGACTTGATTTTTTCCAAGCGAAATGTTCATTTCCGAGTTTTTGTTAAGAAAATACACATGCATATGTATAAAACACATATATGTGTGCTTAAAATGTTAATGTACATGACAAAACAAAATTGTCAAAAAAACAAAAAAAAAAAAAATTTAACAGATACTATAAAATAAAAAAAAAAAATTGATGGCGGAGTCGGGAATCGAACCCACGACCTAATTTTAAAGAAAGCTTAAAACTTCGGTGGCTCAACCAATTGAGCCATACATGGTGTTGTGTACAGGATGCCAAATGGCCATATTGGTTTTACAGTACTCCATTTCATAATTTTAAAAATGTTTAATAACACTAAATGTTAATATTATATGTTATCATAACATTAATAAATACAAATTGAATGTCAAAGCAAAATTATTGAATTAAAAAACACACGCCCCTTGCAGGGTTCGAACTCACGACCGACTGACCAACCATATCCTTTGCGCTGCAACTCATCACACCACGCCACAAATCCTATAACTGATCAGACGCCAATTTGTTATATAATATGTTAACTCCATTTGCATGTTATCAAGTTACTCAAATTTCATCATCGAAACAGCAAAATTTATAACTTGAATATCTTGGCTATTTACTGTCAGATCGGAATGAAATTTTCAGCAAAAATCTAGTACACTTTTCTCTTCGTCTATGCAAATTCTTGAATCTTTAGATTTTAAATTGCTCTTATAATTTGGGTATGAAATTTTCTATGTCAATTTTTAGGCGTTAAAGGGGGCGTGGCCAAATTTTGAAACAAACTTGATCTACTTGCAATATAGAGGAAGATACATACCAAGTTTGGTGTCTCTAGCTCTTATAGTCTCTGAGATCTAGGTGTTCATACAGACAGACAGACAGACAGACAGACAGACGGACAGACGGACATTGCTATATCGACTTGTCTATTGATGCTGATCAAGAATATATATTCTTTATAGGGTCTGCCCCGCCTCCTTCTGCCTGTTACGCACATTTTCGTTAAAACAAACCCAATAGACCCCTGTACTTTTTTTAAGTACGTGGTCTAAAAAAACTTTTTTGTTTAATGATATATCTCAACCAAACTGATACGATATGCAAAAAACTTGGTTTATATATCCTGTGCAAAGTTGGTTCTAATCGGACCACTATATCATATAGCTGCTATGGGACTGATCAGGCGAAAATCAAGTCTTAGTAAGAAAAACTTTTTTGTTTTATGATATATTTCAATCAAAGTAATAAATTATGCGTATAATTTGGTTTGATTTATACTGTCCAAAATTGGTTCAAATCGGACCACTATATCATATAGTTTCCATAGAACCGATCAGGCGAAAATCAAGTCTTAGCATGAAAAAAAATTATATTTTATGAGATATCTCAAAAAAACTTATAGAATATTTTTTTAAGTGAGTCTTATATATTCAGACCGAAGTTGGTTCAAATCGGTCTAATATATCATATATCTGTCATTGAAAAAAGTAGTCGAAAATGTATTACAACGCTCTGCAACAGCATCTAGCGATAAATATATTTTTTAATTTTTGCAGTCTTTCTTATTTCCATAGTAAGTACGGGGTCTCCGACAGTCAAACCACATTAACGAAATCGTTTTTCATTCTTGACGCGGATACTTTTAGCTTCAGAACAAAAAAAATATTGATAAAAAATATCAATGTATGCTCATTTAATCGCATTTTTAAAAACGTACCAATAGATATCCCATCCTGTAGAAAAGCAGAGCAGGCTGATAACACGGAGGCCCATAGAACAGACGTTCGAATTCAGATGCCATAGCCATAGAACAAGGACTAGATACCCTACGTCGTTACCATAGAAGTCAAGATGAAGAATATAGAAATTGTCAGTCTAGAACGTTAAATCCTGATATAAGAGCAGCAGAGCAGGCTGGGAACACAGAGGCTCATATAAATAGACGATCAAGGGTAGAAGCTAGAGCCCGAGATCAAGCTATTAATACTCTTCGTAGACATTTAAGAAGACTGGACAGACTACTCTGCAGAGAGCTCTAGCACGAACTGAACAAGGCCGTGTATTAGAAAGACAATGAGACAGGGTTAAAAGGACCCAGGCTAGAAATGATAGAACTCGAAGGGCAATGGATCGAGCACGTAACATTTAGTCTCAAAGGCGTGCCCGTGAAACTGCACGACAAGCAGCATTCGATTCAAATAGGAGCTTTAGTCAAAGAGTGAGTCAGCTTAGCGGCAATAATCAAGCTGAGAACGAGCGGTATAATGCTCGTATTCGCCAAGATAGGCTAAATAATTCTTCAGAAAACAGAGAAAGGAGACTCACTAAGAAGGCTCAATAAACTGGACATCAGATTTGCCTTCCTTGTAAGGGTCTATGATTTCCCAAGAATGTTTGTGAGTTGACTCGAAGCTCTTTAGAAAAAGATTACGAGTTCTCTGCGGAGATTTTTAATCTCGAAAGCCAACTTCTTCTTTCCATTAGTGGCAAGTTAACATTTTGTAAAACTTGTCACAAAAAAATCAGACAAAACATAAAACCGAAGGGTGCCATTACAAATGGCTTAGATTTTCCCGAGCTGTAAGATTCTTTAAGGGGTCTAACTACATTGGAGAAAAGATTGATTTCTCCACGCCTTTCATTTATGATTATTTAGGCAATAGAATTTGAGCGACAGAGTTTCATTAAGGGAGTTGTTGTTAACATTCCTATTTCCGTAACCAGTATTGCTTTCCATCAGGCCGAGGTTGTTCAGCTCCACCTCAAACGCCGAATGGAATATGGTCATGATTTTATGGCAGAAACCATAAGACTTTTAAAGTTGCTGCCGCAGTTCGTTATTTAGTGAATACAGAGCTGTATCAAAACAATAATGTTGCAATTAACGAGCAGTGGATTTTAGATTTCACATTCGATACTGTTCCTTTTGTTGCATCTCCAGCTGACCTTTGTGGAGGCGCTATTAGCCAACTCTGGGCAAAATGTAAATGTGGAGCCACAGCTTTTGGTTGAGAATTTAGAAGCTGAAGAGCTTAATCCTAGTGAGCAAGAAACTCTGTTCCCAATGAAGGTGTACCGAGAATCACGATAGCCCCAGGCGAAGGCCTTGATGTGATTCTCGCTGTTGATTCAGAAGAATTGGCATTCCTAAGCATATATGCAGGAGTCAAAAGAAAGTCTTCTGAAACATTTACAAATATAGTAAGATCAGAGCTTTGCAATGCAGACAGACGTGGTTGTAGAGCAGACAAATTGTTCTTCAACTATAAGAAGTTAGAGCTGATCAAAATTCGAAATAATATTTCAACCTGCTTACGCAAACTGAGCGCATCCAGCTCAATCACAGCTCCTAATGTCCTAAATGAAGACTTTATGGGCAACTTAATATGTCATGATGACGGATATGCTCAATGGGCAGAAGAAAATAAGAAAGTTATGGCCATGATTCGGTATTTTGGCCTACAGACATTCTTCATAACTCTTCATAAACTCAATAAATAAACTTCGATATTTGTCGTGCATAAACGAAATTTGAGTTCGGTTAAGAAATTGCTAAAATTAATAAAATTTTTCATATAAAAGGTTAATTTGAAACCGAAGTTCCTTAGCAGCTATATTATATAGTCAACCGTAGTGATGTAAAAATATATCGAAATATCGACAACTCGATTTTCGCGAAAGCGATTATCGAGTACTTTAACTCGATGATTTTTATTGACCATCTATCGAGTTGACTAAATCGATTTCCATGAAAAAATCGACAACTCACTGGGGCTTGTTCATCGTAGTTAATTTTTTAAATTAAGTTTAGAATAAGAATCCGTAATATATAAGCTACAAAATTGTCAAAGTTTGAATTAGGCATGAAAACGTTGCAAGAAAACTAAGATTTCTAATAAAAGTACGAGTGAATTTTGTGATTACAATTGCGTTTTTAAATAAACAAAAATTTTTTTTTAAAACTCGATCTACTATTTTCCGATATATCGACAACTCGATACATATTTTTGGCGATTTTCTTTTTCGATATAAAACTCGATCTAAAATTTTAATTTACAGCATTAGTCAACCGATTTAGACCAAATTTAAACAGGGTGTAACATTTAGCACAAAAGACGTATTCTGTGCGTTTGGTTGAGATGGCTTAAAAAACAAAAATAATTTTCATACTCAAAGTTAATTTCCATCCAATTTTTCCAATGGCAGCTATATGATATTGCTATCCGATGTTGACCAAATTTGGTCCGGGTGTAACAGGCAGTCTCAACAACACAATCTTTGAGTTGGTTGATATGTCTTAAGAAACAAAAAAGTTTTTCATCATAACGGTTAATTTGAGCCTCATTTTACCTATGACAGCTATATGATACAGTCATTGGATTTTGACGAAATTTTAACAGGGAGTAACATATGGTAAACTAGGGGGCTCCGCCCCCCGCTAGCTTCTATCGCCAACAGTCGAGCATACTCGACTGTCGGAGACCCCCCCGTACTTACTATGGAAATAGGAAAGACTGCAAAGATTCAAAAATATTTTGCTTGCTAGATGCTGTTGCAGAGCGTTGTAATACATTTTCGATTACTTTTTTCAATGGCAGCTATATGATATATTAGACCGATTTGAACCAACTTCGGTCAGGATATATAAAACCAAGTTATATGCATAATGTATTAGTTTTGTTGAGATATCTCATAAAAAAAAGATGGTAAAAGTTTGGTAACGATATCTTCTAGAGAGAGTTCTTTGCTTAAGCGAAACAGACGTGTTTTAATTTGGCTCGTAAACGTTCATCATTTTTTGTGAATAATAACGCACCGCTTTAATATCTTATCATCTAAAATTGTGCAAAAGTGAACTAGCTATCGACTTGCTGTGTAAGTTGAATCATTTGTGCATTGTGGTAAAAATAAATAGCATTTTATTTTTGCTAAACTTAGTTTTGCTTTTTTCCTTAAATCTTTACATTCTTGTGCGTGTGTTTGTTTGTGTATTTCGGCTTTTGCTTTACACCTCGCTCACACAAGTTTGTTGTTATTGTAAGCACAGCGATTGTTTTTGTTGTGTTTACATCTTCTTATCTCAGTTTTAGCGCTTCGCACATCTTAATACATTTGTTTGTGTGTGTGTTCGCTGCTGCATTTCGTTTTGTTTAGCAGCGCGCTCTCACAGCAAATTGTTTTTGTATTTTGCTCTCTTGCTTAGAGCTTCATTTGAGTGCCTCCCGCTCTATTTACGTGCGCAATTCCGCCTATTCGACCTAATTTATTTATCTTTAACCCCTGTTGGAAATATGTCGTGCTGTAAGAAAAACTGCACTAATCAGTGTGCCGATGGTCTTGATCAACCGAGATTTATTAATTGTTGGTTGTGTGATAATCTAATGCATGCCAAGTGTGCTGGACTTTCAGGTCCACAATGTGATAAGATCATTGCCGTTTCTAAAAAGGAATGTGGTGCAGTGAAATGGTCTTGTCCAATATGTATCGAGTTGCAAATTCAACCTTTCCATATCTTTGGAAAGAATCTTATATCATTCCCATCCACAAAAAAGGTGGTAAGTCTGATATTTCTAACTACAAAGGCATTGCAAAGCTATCAGCCATTCCTAAATTATTTGAAAAAATCCTTGTTTCTTCTTTGCAGCATCTCTGTAAATCGATCATTTCTCCTGCACAACACGTCTTTATTTAGGGTCGGTCTACTACGACCAACTTGCTTGAATTTACCTCCCTGGTAAGTCATGCATTTTTAGAGAAAAAGCAAACTGATGTCATTTACACTGACTTCAGTAAAGCCTTTGACTCTGTGAACCATGACCTCTTACTTTACAAACTTAACTGCATAGGTTTCCCTCCCGCCTTTATACGTTGGGTTTCCACTTATTTAAAAGGTAGAACCCAAAAAGTGATTCTTAGGTCAACCATTTCGAGTTCGGTTCGTGTAACTTCTGGTGTACCTCAAGGTAGTCACTTAGGACCTTTATTTTTTACACTGTTCATTAACGATCTACCCACTATTCTGTCCCATTCTTATATTTTAATGTATGCAGATGATGTTAAGATTATTTTTTCATACACTGATCCCCTGTTTCACAATCGTCTGCAAGACGATTTGAACACTATGCAACTATGGTGCTCGGCCAATAAGTTGCATCTCAATTGTTCGAAGTGTATGTTTATGACATTTAGTCGTTCTAGGCCCTACTTAGGTTCTTATACGATTGACAATATCCCTTTGCAACGTATAAAAACTGTAAAGGATCTTGGAGTTTTATTTGACTGCAAATTATGCTTCAATTTGCACATCTCCACTATAGTTAACGATGCCAAAGGAGTACTTGGTTTCATTAAACGTTGGTCGATAGAATTCATTGATCCTTTCACCACTAAACTCCTTTACGTCTCTTTAGTCCGTCCCATCCTTGAATACTGTTCGTGCATTTGGTGCCCGCAGTATCAAATAAATCAGAATCAAATTGAATCAGTTCAAAAGAAATTCTTGCTTTTCGCCTTACGTGGTTTTAACTGGGATCCCAACCGGCGTTTACCACCGTACTCCCATAGGCTTCGTCTTGACCTTCCGTCTTTAATTAATCGTAGGAAAACTCTTAATGTGGTTTTTCTTCACAAATTAATTAATTGTGACATTGATTCTAGTCCCCTTTTGGGCCGCCTCAGATTTTCGGTCCCCCGCAGGTCTACTAGGAATTACAGGCCTTTATTTTTACCTACATGCACAACTGATTACGCTTCACACGGTTCGTTCCGGGTTTTATGCTCTAATTATAATAGCCTCTTTCACGTTTTCTACTCAGAACTCTCTCTCCCTATCCCTTCCCTAAAATCCGCACTTTTCCAATATTTTAAATCATTAAATTCCTAACCTTACTAATACTAATAACATGTTATATTATTTTTAAAACCAATCAATCACTAACAACAACACTAATATTTATTGATCTGATTGGTTTTTTCTGGGTTTTCCCCAATCCTTACAACAAATGTTGGATCATTTTTAATTATTAATTTTTGCTTACCCCAGATATAATTCATATTTTAATTTTTTCTTTACAGTATATTGCTTCTATTTATATTTAATATTAATTTTATTTTAAATTGTAATCTTAATTTTTATATATATATAAATAAATATAATAATATATAATAAATAAATAAACAAGAAAGTTTTTCATACTTAAACTTGATTTTCGTCCGATTCCTCCTATGGGAGCTCTATGATATAGTTGTCCGATTTGCACCAACTTCGGTCATGAATTAATAAAATAACCCACATGCAAATGCTGTTAGTTTGGTTAAGATACATATTTTATAGACTTGATTTTTTCCAAGCGAAATGTTCATTTCCGAGTTTTTGTTAAGAAAATACACATGCATATGTATAAAACACATATATGTGTGCTTAAAATGTTAATGTACATGACAAAACAAAATTGTCAAAAAAACAAAAAAAAAAAAATTTAACAGATACTATAAAATAAAAAAAAAAAATTGATGGCGGAGCCGGGAATCGAACCCACGGCCTAATTTTAAAGAAAGCTTAGAACTTCGGTGGCTCAACCAATTGAGCCATATATGGTGTTGTGTACAGGATGCCAAATGGCCATATTGGTTTTACAGTACTCCATTTCATAATTTTAGAAATTATATGTTATCATAACATTAATAAATAAAAAATTGAATGTCAAAGCAAAATTATTGAATTAAAAAACACACGTCCCTTGCAGGGTTCGAACTCACGACCGACTGACCAACCATATCCTTAGCGCTGCAACTCATCACACTACGCCACAAATCCTATAACTGATCAGACGCCAATTTGTTATATAATATGTTAACTCCATTTTCATGTTATCAAGTTACTCAAATTTCATAATCGAAACAGCAAAATTTATAACTTGAATATCTTGGCTATTTACTGTCAGATCGGAATGAAATTTTCAGCAAAAATCTAGTACACTTTTCTCTTCGTCTATGCAAATTCTTGAATCTCTAGATTTTAAATTGCTCTTATAATTTGGGTATGAAATTTTCTATGTCAATTTTTAGGCGTTAAAGGGGGCGTATCCAAATTTTGAAACAAACTTGATCTACTTGCAATATAGAGGAAGATACATACCAAGTTTGGTGTCTCTAGCTCTTATAGTCTCTGAGATCTAGGTGTTCATACAGACAGACTGACAGACGGACAGACGGACATTGCTATATCGACTTGTCTATTGATGCTGATCAAGAATATTCTTTATAGGGTCTGCCCCGCCTCCTTCTGCCTGTTACGCACATTTTCGTTAAAACAAACCCAATAGACCCCTGTACTTTTTTTAAGTACGTGGTCTAAAAAAACTTTTTTGTTTAATGATATATCTCAACCAAACTGATACGATATGCAAAAAACTTGGTTTATATATCCTGTGCAAAGTTGGTTCTAATCGGACCATTATATCATATAGTTGCCATAGAACCGATCAGGCGAAAATCAAGTCTTAGCATGAAAAAAATTTATATTTTATGAGATATCTCAAAAAAACTTATAGAATATTTTTAGACCCCGTACTTAAAAAAAGTACAGGGGTCTATTGGGTTTGTTTTAGCGAAAATGTGCGTAACAGGCAGAAGGAGGCGTGGCAGACCCCATAAAGTATATATATTCTTGATCAGCATCAATAGCCGAGTCGATATAGCAATGTCCGTCTGTCTGTCTGTCTGTCTGTCTGTCCGTCTGTCTGTATGAACACCTAGATCTCAGAGACTATAAGAGCTAGAGCCATCAAACTTGGTATGTAGGTTCGCCTATATTGCAAGCAGATCAAGTTTGTTTCAAAATTTGGCCACGCCCCCTTTATCGCCCACAAATCGAAAACTAAAATTTCATATCCAAATTATAAGAACAATTTAAAAGCTAGTGACACCAAACTTAGTATGTAGGTTCCTCTACATTGCAGGCATACTAAGTCCATTTCTTTTTTGGATCGGACCACTATATCATATAGCGCCAATAGGAACAATCGGTCGAAAATCAAGTTTTAGTATGAAAAACTTTTTTGTTTTATGAGATATCTCAACCAAACTGATACAATATGCATAAGATTTAGTTTTATATATCCTGTCCGAAGTTGGTTCAAATCGGACCACTATATCATATAGCTGCCATGGGACCGATCGGTCGAAAATCAATTTTTAGTAAGAAATACTTTTTTGTTTTATGAGATATTTCAACCAAACTGATACAACATACATAAGAATTAGTTTTTTATATCCTGTCCAAAGTTGGTTCAAATCGAACCACTATATCATATAGCGCCTATAAGAACAATCGGTCGAAAATCAAGTTTTAGTATGAAAAACTTTTTGTTTTATGAGATATCTTAACCAAACTAATACAATATGCATAAGATTTAGTTTTATATATCCTGTCCAAAGTTGGTTCAAATCGGACCACTATATCATATAGCTTCTATAGGACCGATCAGCCGAATATCAAGTCTTAGTATGAAAAACTTTTTTGTTTTATGAGATATCTCAACTAATCTAATACAGTATGCAAATAACTTGGTTTTATATATCCTCTCCAAAGTTTGTTTAAATCGGACCACTATATCATATAGCTGCCATTGGACCGATCGGGCGAAAATCAAATCTTAGTATGAACAACTTTTTTGTTTTATGAGATATCTCAACTAAACTATTACAGTATGCTTGGTTTTATATATCATGACCGATGTTGGTTCAAATCGGACAACTATATCATATAGCTGTCATTGAAAAAAGTAGTCGAAAATGTATTACAACGCTCTGCAACAGCATCAAGCGGCCAAATTATTATTTTAATTTTTGTAGTCTTTTCTATTTCCATAGTAAGTACGGGGTCTCCGACAGTCGAGTATGCTCGACTGTAGCACCGCGAGCGAAGCGAGCGGGGGGTTGGCGAGCGAAGCGAGCAGGGGGCGGAGCCCCCTAGTTTTAAGTGAGTCTTATATATTCAGACCGAAGTTGGTTCAAATCGGTCTAATATATCATATATCTGCCATTGAAAAAAGTAGTCGAAAATGTATTACAACGCTCTGCAACAGCATCTAGCGGTAAATATATTTTTTAATTTTTGCAGTCTTTCTTATTTCCATAGTAAGTACGGGGTCTCCGACAGTCGAGTATGCTCGACTGTAGCACCGCGAGCGATGCGAGCCGGGGGTTGGCGAGCGAAGCAAGCAAGCAGGCGAGCGAAGCAAGTTTTACAATAGGATTATTGTAGCTGCGACTGCTCAAAATCGATCTTACATGACCCGCTGGATCCTCTAGTTCCGTAGCTCTTCCGGGTCATGTAAGATCGATTATGAGCAGTCGCAGCTACAATAATCCTATTGTAAAAATATTTAATGGATTTAAGATACAGCGATAGCTACAACAAGAGCAATAACGTTACATAATTTTTGGCGCCCAATCCTTGGGGCATGCGATGGATGTGTACAGAATTATTTTGTCATATATATAGGCATCTCGCACGCTGATGTTGATCACACTTGCTTTATTGATCTTCCGTATGCGCAGAAGCTAACTTATAAATTTTGATAATCAAGTCTACGATGCCTTCAAGAATATGAGGCCGAGAAACTTTGAATTCATTTGTTTATGGGTGACCAAATATATGAAAATAAATGGCAAACAACACCAGCTATACCATTGTATCCCAACTTATGCTCGTTTGTCTTCCAAGGAACTTGGAAATCTTTAATGTGGGTGTGCTATATTTAGAGATACTTTCTTATACAATTACAGAATATGGCGTATTTAGGTAATAAGTATCGAGATAAGTATCTTCTGGGTTTAGTATATTTAACTTATTGTAAAGCCAAGATCTTTAATTTTGGGAATTTTTGTTTGTACATAGTGAACTTGCAAAGCGGTTAACAGTGTTGTCTGGAACTCGGAAAGTGCTGAGTTTGCATATCCTTGCCGAACACGGTTAATTAACTTATACAGGTTTAATTGGTACAAACTATTTCCCAGTTTAGTTTCAATAGACCATAATAATTAAACAGCTCTCATTAAAGATACTTATTGCATTGAAAATTGCTACTAAATTATGCTACCTGGGTATCTTCAGCCAGGAAAATGATAGATAATTATTTATGATGCCAATATCACATAGTCCTCCAGAATCACAGTTAAGTGTGGAAAATGCTAATAGCCTTTGTGGCATATGCAGCAAAATTTTGAGCCATACTCAATCATGTTCACCAAACTTAAAAGAATCGGCTGCTCGAGTAATTCCTCCAGCAGCCAGAGCCATCACGCGTCAGCTAGCTAAATCATTGGAGCCAAATCAAATGTATGTGATGTACACCAGCCCGGATTAGATGCCAGCAATAGTACAAATCATGCTGAACAGGTTACTAGAAGACCAACGATATCTAGACGCGAAAGGGGCCGAGGAAAATCCGTGCGATCTTATAACACAACTCAAAACAATAGTATTGACTATTCTACAATACAAGCGATGATTGAGCAAACCGTCAGCCGGTTGATGTCCTTATTGCAGGTTCAATCTCAATCTGGATCTAGGGAATCGCCTCCTCCAGTATCGGTATCGCCGGTTGGTTCTTCTTCTTTTAAACAAAGAAAAATTACAGATACCATGCAAAAGTGGAATCTCCACTGAATGTTTAGCCGTAGAAGAATTCATATATCTAGTCAAAGCACTAACAGACGAGACCTTAGATAGCGATCTTATTTCGTTATGTAAGCACTTACATGTGCTCTTTAAAGGAAAAACCCGAGACTAGTACTGGCGATACCACAAACAAGTGGATCGCATAATTTGGTCCGAGCTCTGTGCTTCACTTCGCCAACAATATAAGGATTATCGCTCAGAACTTTTGAGCAAGGAAATTATTAGATCCTGAAAGCAAAGGCCAGGGGAATCCTTTGATAAATTCTCAATAAAAGTCGAGGGAGAGGAGTTATTATAGATTTTGAAAAATAATTTATTGCCCGAAACTCGACATAAGTTTTTGGGTCAATCAATTCATTCAGTTGGACAACTTTGTAGGTTGGTGCAGATGAGTGAAAACTTAGTAGAAACAAGTGGGAAAGATTATAGTCGAGATCCCGACAGTAGGACACCCGTTACTTATTTCAATATATATAAAAGTGCTTTATAGAAAATTTGTTTAAGAAAAAGAGATTATTGAGAAATAACTATTCTAACTAAAATGTAT
The DNA here is from genome assembly GCA_951394115.2 of Drosophila phalerata. Taxonomy (NCBI): domain Eukaryota; kingdom Metazoa; phylum Arthropoda; class Insecta; order Diptera; family Drosophilidae; genus Drosophila; species Drosophila phalerata. The sequence continues at coordinate 3,357,282 of OX596008.2, read as the reverse complement.
TATTATATGGTCTAAGTCCCCTATTGGGCCATGCCTTGTTGCTCAAATTGCCTCCTCGCCGCGCGCTTTAGTTTGTACCCAAAGGGTACTAGGTGACCATCCAGGAGGAACCACGTGGAGGTAGTGCGTCGACTTGAGGATAGCAGGGACAAGGATCATGCTGGCAATGTATGCGATAAATAATTTTGCCATGTATCAATCCCCCATCCTCCCTCCTAACAAACCATATAATAATAATAAGTAAATAACAAATAAATAAAAAAGTTTGCTTAAAAAAAGTTTGCTTAAAAAGGTTTGCTTAAATATTGCTTAACTTTGAAAACACCGTTGAGAAATTTTTTCAGATATTTATAAATACGTATTTAATTTCTCTAAGGTGGAGGCTTAGTTGCAGTGACTACAATTCGCTATGATAACTATTAGTGTATTCACTATAGAGTAGCATCATTGCAGGGAGCAAATGTGAAACACTTCACAACAACTTGTACTGAAAAATTTCGTGCTACGGTGCTAGACCCAGACCCTTGACTACGAAAAGTATTTCACATTTGCACCTGTAAAGATGATAAAAAGCTCGATAAAATGTCGATTATTCCAATCGAAATTTAGTATATTTGGCATATTTTAGTGTTAAAGTTTCGATATCACTTGTTTAGTGACGTTACGACACTAATGGTGCGTTCTCACTGGCTCACAAAGCTTCGCAAAGCAGTGTCACAACGTCACAAAGCAATGTGAACGTCATAACTCACAAAATTGTGACGCATCAATGTGAACACCAGTGTCACATGGCGTCGCAAATTTTTTGTGACCGAAGCTCTCGCAATTTTGATAAACATTGATTGAACAGCTGTTTCAGTTGAATTAGCTCAGATGAACCCAATCCAATTGTGACAAGCACATCGAGCAAGTCGGTTTTTGTTCACAATTGTGAAACCATTTCGAGGCGATTTCGACTAATTTTATATAAACATGTATGAATGATCACGAGAGGAAGCAGAACTTCTTGCATATGCAGCTATAGGGCTGTGGCTGCTAGAAGAGGAGGAGGATGAACCCAGGCCAAAGCGCAGATGCTGGGTAGACAAATTAAATTTGACTCGTGGGCCAACCTGTTCAGAATCGCGGTTCTTATATTCCGCGCAGCACATATTCCAGAGGCATTCCGTCTCCTCCACGGCTTCAATAAGCTTCACGATGGTTTCGGAATGCCACTGAATATTAATACGGAGACCACGGCTTGAAACAGTAGGACCCTTCATTGAAATTTTGTTTGAAATTGAAATGCCTTTATGCTTAGAACAAACATGTGCAATGGCAATTGTTTGTTTTGATTCAATTTGTGGAATGTGTTCATTGCATATGAGTTTGTTCAATGTTCAATTTTGTGAACATTGTGAACTACTGGGAGGTTTTGCGACGCTTTGCGAAGCTGTGTCACAATGGCTAGTAGTGTTCACATTGAAGGGTAAAATTTTGCGTCTCACAACAGTGTGACGTAAAATTTTTGTGACGCCAATGTGAACACTTTTGACGGGTATCGCAAAGCATCGCAAATCGGCAAAATTATGATATCACATTATGAAGCAGTGAGAACGCACCATAAGACATTTGATTAAATGGAGGAAAATTGAACAATGAACCCGACAAATTAATTGGCAAGTCGAAAAAACAAAAAATTAACGGTATTTTCATGTACTTCATATACTATACACTGATAAAAAAGTTGCGTTGTAAAACTAAATATTTTCATATTTACTTTCGAAATAACCACATTCATATTAGAATTAAATATAAAACACTTAGATTTAACTAAAAACATGTTAACTTATTGTAGTGAACATGAAAAATATTTAGAACAATGAATAAATCAATTGATTTAAGTATATTCATATTAGTTTTTAAGTTGTTTTATAATATGTGCATATTTAAAAAAATCAATATTAATTTGAATATAATTTGTAATAAAATTTAATACTTTATACTACTTAAAATAAATTATAAGGGGGTATAAGGGGGCATGGATAGAAATTAATACAAAATTGATCTTGGTGGGATTTAAAGAAGTGCGGGATGTACATATGTATGTACGGACATGTGCGTGTGTGTATGTACACACATACGCATTTAAAAAATGTGTTTTCTTACGAGGATGCCCATAAAAAACACAAATTACATATGTACAATTATGTATGTATGTATGTACATATATACTTACGTACATGTATTTATTTGTGCATGTAAAATTTTCATACTTTCATGTAGAAATAAGGATAAGAAACAACAACAAATTGCAAAAGCATTCGACACAAACTTGCATACGTAAGCGCACATACACGCTAGGTTGTATACATGTGTGTGCGCATAAGAAGCGTGTCACGCTAATAACAAAAATTGTCTTTTCCTTTTTTACGGTGCACAGTGGTTCTCAATGTATTTCAAAAATGTAAAATACATTATTGCAGATCATAACATATTACTATGGTCATAAAATATATAGTTACTAGAACGAGTAATGATGTATTTGAAGCTGGTAGTAATATATACAGTATATGGTAGTATATGTAGATATTGTATATGCATAACATAATAAATGTAAATAAAACAAGGCTGCAAACCGGTTCTGAACCGAACCTCGCTGAACCGGTTCGGTTCGGGTTTTGAAGCAATCCGAACCGGATCATGAACCGAACATTTTATGTTGTATACTCCGTGAACCCGAACCTGAACCGAACCCATTTCTTAAATAAAAGGTTCGGTTCGAAAAAAATTAATTACATTCTTTTTATTACTGATGTGAAAATGCATCGAAATGTCGATAGCTCAGTTTTCGCAAAAGCGACGATCTATCGAGTTGATTGAATCGATTTCTATGAAAACATTGACAACACTGGAGTTTGTTCGTCGTAGTTCATTTGCAGAACTAAATGATCTACATACAATCAAAACTTTTCTTGGAATTTAGTGCTTATCGAGAAGTGAAGTGAATTCAATCGCGCGGAAACAAAACAAGTTCACTAAAAATATATTATAAATTAAATTTAATATAAATTTAAATTAAATTATATTAAAATAATAGGTCATCTTTATACTAATTTTGACTATTATAAAATTATACTTTTTATTTAACTTACTTCGATACAAAAATCAAGAAAAATTATATACAAAAAAAATTTTTTTTGCTCATAATTGAACCAAGGTTCGAACCCAAACCTTGGGTTTAGGAGGTGTATAAACCGGTTTACGAACCGAACCTAAGCCTTGCTCTATGGTTCGAACCATCGAACCGAACCTTTAACAAAATTTTGGTGGTTTGCAGCCTTGAAATAAAATAATTTATATAGTATATTATCAAATAGTAAAATCATTAATTTTAGTGCCCCGTTATTTTTATTTGATTTATATATATTTTTGTATTAAAACCAATATGAAAAGCCGACACACAAAAAGTAATATTTTACTGTGTTTAGTTTATTTTTGACACACTGTGCCAAAGGCAGAGATCGCGTTCTTTGCTTCACACGCAGCTGCAAAACATAACGGTAATCGCAACTTTTCTTCATCTCTGACGCAGAGCAGCGACAGAAACGCTTAGAAGGTTTAGTGCGTATTGATTGTTGGCCGAGCTGGTCGTGTAAAGAGTGCAGAAAAGTAAAAAGTGTTTTATAATTAATATAACACATAATTTAAATTATGAATGAAGGCAATTAAATTAATAAAGATGTAGTGCATAAAAACAGGTAAGTATTTTGTGTTATGTTTAGTGAAGTGTCATTAAAAAAACAAAAAACATAAACAAACGTACAATGTATGTACATATGTATGCATGTGTATGAGCAGAGAACGCATAAAATGCTTTATGTCTCGCTCGCTCTCACTCTTTGTTGATATTGTGAAATTCTTTGCAAACGCGTCTACTGTGTATAAAAAAAGTATTTTGATAAGTGAATCTTTAACTACTCGAATTATATGTTTGAAAATACATAATTCAAAAGATTTAGCTTGTTTAAATATTATTACGATAAATTAAAGATTGTTTTATAATTTGTGAAATAAAAAATAATAATTTATAATAAACGGCATTATTTTGATCTCTGGTGAAATACTTTTTTGTTCGACGGTACACATGCATACATACAGCCATAAGTACAAGAATATGTGGAAAAGATATAATTAGAAAAATTTTGCATTTGCACATTTTTATACAGATTGTCATATGGATTCGGACAATAAAAACAACAATGATGACCCCTATCAGAAGTTAAGGAATCTGTTGACGATTTTGATCCCAGTGTTTTGAGCTGGCTTAAGAGATACCCTACATATCTATACATCAATTTTGTTAGCAATTGGTAAGGAAATATATACATTTACTTGTGATAAACATGTATTACATTTCTTTTTTTCTCAATTTATTCATTTCAAGATGTGAACTCAATATGGCAGATAGATAGGAGCAGGGTAACTTTGATTGGTCAGCTCCTTTAACTTCAAATACTTGGCATGCAGAAACAAATGGTAATTTAATTTACAAATATTGGTTTTTATTTGTATAATTTATATTTTTTTCACAATAGATGCGTCCGCCTATATAATTCAACAAGGGATGAAGACTATCCCGCTTGAGCCGCAGTGGAGTTTTGCACTACACTTGGAAATTGAATTATAAGCGAATAAATGACACTTCTCGACCTCGGGTTCCTGCCATTATTTTCAAATTTGTATATGTAACATACTTATTCTACTATTTGTTTTTTTTAGCTTAAAATAAAAATTCTAAAAGTATATAAAGTCCCGTTTTTTTCTAGTACAAAAATATTTAAATTAAATATGTACTATATTCAATGCATCAAATATATTACATATTTAATATAAAGTTAAATAATTTTAGTATTAAATATGAAAAAACTTAATTCTTAATATGATACATATTTAATTTAAATATGTGTACCGTTAAATTTCAATATCATTCATATTTAAATATAATATAAAAATATGATAATAATTAAAATATGAACAGCCGAGTCGATATAGCCATGTGTGTCTGTCCGTCCGTCCGTCTGTCCGTATGAACAAAAGGATCTCAGAGACTATAAGAGATAGAGTAACCAAATTTGGCACACAGATTTCTATATACCCAGCGCAGATCAAGTTTGTTTCAAATTTTGGCCACGCCCCCCTCCGCCCCCACAAATCGCGAAAAGCTACCACACCCACAGTTTTTAAGATAATATAGTTTTTCTTGTAGTCACTGATATCTATTATTATTATTTATTATCCCACTGAATCGCAACACGATCGGACAACTAGAACAGCAGTTATTGTCTGAAAATGATTCTTTAAGCAATCATGGCAATACATGCCCCCTAGAGTATGCAATAGATTTTGTATTGTTAGAAAATTTTCTTTAAAGTACTTTTATATGTAGTGAAATAAGTAACGGGTATCCTATAGTCGGGATCTCGACTATAGCCTTTCCCACTTGTTTTTACTTAATTTAATGACAAAGATATTGAAATGTAATATGAAACGTATTTGTATTTAATATGGGGAAATATTTTAATTAAATATGATTCCACTTTAAAATAAATATGTTCATATTAAAACAGAGATTAAAGTGTACACACTTTGAATCAACTACAAACATATGTGGTGATAAATCATTCGCAAAAATATTTGAATCAAAGTGTATATAGTGAGATTTACGTTGTTTTTTTTCTCTGTGTAAGCATATATACCGTAAATAATGGATGCATCGAATAAAAATAAACACTGGAGAAGTTTCCAGATTTGAACCGGCAACCTTTGCACGTTGATCGTCAACTCTAGCATCTAGACTACCAGGAAACTCAAACATAATACAACGAAATTATAAAACTGAATTACAAAATTCCTTAGCAAGGCTGAAATCTAAAGGTATGCTCACGAATCAGTGTTTCACATTTGCTCACTGCAATGATGCTACTCTATAGTGAATACTCTATATATGTAGTTTTGAAAGTACGGGCACTGCTGTCGGAGGTATTTGAAAATGCCCAATCAATATGGGTATTTCTATTTGTTGTGGATGTTGCTAGGTCTAACAACGAAGTACAAGCTTTAGAATTCACTAAGAAATCAAAGATTCTTCCACAACTCCCTTTCGAATTTAAGTAACGGATAGGATGGACTTTTGTAGACTATTAAAAATCCAAATGATCTGTATTTGAAAATGGCATATTCAAATACTGGAGTAGTTCCTACTATTAGCATAAATGCGACCACTAGTAGAAAAACTGATATTCTCAAAAAGATCAGTTTTAATGAATATGAGAATATCTCTCTTTGGTCGATTTCCGTGAGCTAAGGACTGGAAATATAGTCGCACAGCTGTAAAACCAGGAATATTGTATGTTTCGTTTGAGTATGTAGAAGCCTCAACAAAACACAAAATAGAAGATTGGAGCATTAGCAGATCTGCACACACATCGTTAATGTGGCAGTGCAAACTTTTCGTGTTATGAAAGAAAATATTCAAACTTGAACTATTAAATAAACAGTTGAGGTGCGTTTGAAGTAATTTTTCGGATCGTAACTCTCGCGCTCTTTCTGAAGCGGATTGTTGATCTGATCTTGGTGGATTGAATTGTCCAACTATAAAGAGACCAGCAGCACTTGTCACTCTACAACAGGCCATATATAATGCTTCTCTTCGCATTCCTGGACTAGTGTGAACCACGACTTGGCTATATGTAGCTCCTTGACTTTTGTGGATCGTTATTGCCTCTGCTGTTACAACCAGAAACTGCTTTCGATCGATGGTGATCTGCTCGTTGGAGCGAAATTGAAAGCTTTTAATGGTTTTATGAATAGGGGTCAATAAGCTCACCACTCGATGACTGCACTGAGCCCGTGCACTAACACATACGCTATCATCAAGAAAAGAGATCAATAGAACATCTGGGGTATTAGTTGAACTGAATCCAATTTCTTTTAAAACGCCAGAAGCTCCATTGACGAGCCCATCGGAAGTGTCGATGTTAACTGTTACCATATACGAGGGCGGGCTGATAAGTAATCGGCCTTACCAAAAAAAAACATCTTAAACAACCCATAAATATTTTATTCGATTAGTGTTTTCTATCGGCTGATTGCTGAAAAAGTTTTAGGAGTTTTTCTCAACACTGGTAATTTTGGCGGGAGTTTTAGCATGGTCACTTTTGCATTGTCCCCAAAATGAGTAAAATAGAATATCGAGCTGTCATTAGATTTCTGTTTTTAAAAAAGAAATCCAACGATGAAATAAACAAGGGGGCTCCGCCCCCTACTCGCTTCGCTCGCGGTGAGGTGCGGCTACAGTCGAGCACGCTCGACAGTAGGATACCCTGAGCTCTTTTATACCGGTACCGGATACCGGTACTCTTTTATAAATGTTGATTTTCGACCAATTATTCCAATGGCAGCTATATGATATATGGAACCGATCTGAACCAAATCTGGTCAGAATGTACAAAACCAACATAAATGCATATTCTATCAGTTTGGTTAAGATATCTCAAAAAACAATAAAGTTTTTCATACTAAAACTTGATTTTCGGCAGAGCGACTGTATGACAGCTATTTGATATAGTGGGCCGATTTGGACCAAATTTGGTCAGGATGTATAATACCACCCCAAATATATATCGTGTGAGATTGGTTAAGATATCTAAAAAATTAAAGAAGCTTTTCATACAAAAACTTCATTTTCGATATATCGTTCCTATGGCAGCTATATGATATAGTTGTCCGATCCAAAAATAAAAACAAACTTGATCTGCGTACGGTATCCAGGAACCTACATACCAAGTTTGAAGTCTCTAGCTCTTATGGTTTCTGAGATCGACGCGTTCAAACAGACGGACAGACGGACAGACAGACAGACGGACAGACAGACGGACATGGCTCAATCGACTCGACTGTTGATCCTGATCAAGAATATATATACTTTTGGGGGTCTGCCACGCCCCCTTCTGCCTGTTACATACATTCTGCCAAATGCATTGTACCCTTTTTTGCCCATTTTTAATGGGCTCAGGGTATAAAAATGAGTTAATCGAAGATTATGGGGAATCAGCTCCATCGATTTCGACCATTAAATATTGGACTGCTGAGTATAGGCGCGGGCGGACAAGCATTTTTGACGAGGACCGTCCGGGACGTCCCAGAGAGGTGACAACCCCAGAAATGGTAGATAAAGTCCACGGAATGATATTGGATGATCGCCGAATAAAGCTGAGAGAGATTGCTAAGGCCCTAAACATTTCTCGTGAACGTGTTGGAAACGTCTTACACGAATATTTAAATATGAGTAAGCTTTCGTCAAGGTGGGTGAAATTCTTCCACATCCCCCCTATTCTCCAGATTTAGCACCATGTGACTATTATCTATTTCCAAACTTAAAGAAATGGCTTGGTGGAAAGAAATTTCAGTCGAATGAACAGGTGATCTGTGAAACAAACGCCTATTTTGAGGACCTGGACCAGTCATATTTTATGGAAGGTATAAAAAAATTGGAGGACCGTTGGACTAAGTGCATACGTCTAAAAGGAGATTATGTTGAAAAATAAAAAGGAAAAATAAAAAAAAAAACGTGTTTTCTTTGGTAGGCCGACTATTTATCAGCTCACCCTCGTATTTGGCTGTGGTTTTCAAAATCAATGAAGTACACAAGCCTTGTGTATCAGACGTATACCTTGTATACCTTGTGACAGACTCTAGACATCTGTTTCTAGACATCTGTTCCTAGACTCTGAGCTAAGATGAGTGGCTTTAACAGAATCTATAGCCTCCGACATATATTGCTCAGTAGGAATTGAGGATAGCTTTTGTCTATTATATGAATCAGTCTCCTGATTACTTGTAAAAAAGTGAATTGCACCACCTGGAACTTGACTTGCGTCGCAAATGCGGGTTCTAAGTAGAACAATGTCGTCTGACGACATTTGTCCGGATGCCATGTCATTGAGTGCAATTGCAAATGGCTGGTCATCTCGCTGGCGCATTATTTCAGTCAGTTCAAAATAACGAAAATTATCCCACAAAAAAGACCCAATTATAGCACTATATGGATTATTTGATGTTGTGCTGGATTGAAAAATCCACCGATCACCTACTGGTCACAGTTGTCTGAGATCGCCAAACACGATAACAAATGCTATGTCATTATTGGAGAATATTTGTTTAAGGCGACAATCCAAATAGGAAAACATTTTCGCTCCGACCATAGAAATTTCGTCGATAATAAAAACTTTGAGATCCATTTATCTAAAACGAATGTTATTTAACAAATCCGGACCTAAGCGCTTAAACGCCGATCCAGCTTGATTAACAGGGAGTAAAAACATGGAATGAAGTGTGGAGCCACCGATTCCAAACGCAGCCTTACCTGTGGGAGCATACAGTAGGATTTTTCACATCGGTCACATCCTACTGTACGATTATATTCTAGGGAAAGAGACTGATATAATGTAGCTATAAGCCTACTTTTACCGACCCCTGCTCCATCGTCTACGAACTCATAAAAATTATAGTTATTTCTAACATTATGAAGGACATGGGTTAAAAAAGTTTTTTGCTTTAAATTTAATTATCTAACTAAACTTGGCAGAGTTTCCGGAGAAACAATTGTCGGCATCTTCACAACTCTGAGATTACCATCCGGTTCTTCATTATGATTGTGTCAACTAAATTAACAACATTCATTTGTGAAGATACCTCAGGTATTGCCAATGCCCCAAATTCCTCCTCAACTACAGCCTCCTCAACTATATTGTCCTCATGCTCTACCTCCATGGCCATTCTAAGCGTATCCTCCAAATTGTCTATTGTATTATATTTCTGAAAGTTAGCTTTGATAATAGCCTCATGCAGGCTGTAAAACTCCTCACAATTTCTGCCAACTAACTCTACCTCTTCATTTCTCCATGGAAAAAATAACATTGATAATACTCTAAAATAATTAGTCCTATCCGTGTTAATATTATCACACAAAAAAACCTCTTCGCGAGGTGAAAGTCTAGTGACGAAAGCATATTCTAGTCCCAAAATTTCTGATATCCAATTTTGTGACGAACAAATTTAAGTTTAGTATAATATTTAAAATAAAATATATATAAAAATATTAAACAAAAAAAAAGCAAAAGTAAAGCCACAAAATTATTGTCATTCTGCACTGTGCTCAAAAAGGTAGAGCTGCTTAGCACATAAGAATTACTTTTTGCGCAGTGCCGAATGACAATTATTTTGTGGCTTTACTTTTGCTTTTTTTTTGTTTAATATTTCGCGTTTGTTCATAAAATATGATTGCTCCTATGACAGTTTTATGATATAGTGGTCCGATTTGAACCAAATTTGGTCAGGATGTATAGGAACATATAAGATACATATTCTAAGAGTTTGGTTGAGATATGCCAGAATAGAAAAAAGTTTTCCTTACTAAAGGTCAATTTGACCCCGTTTGTTCCTATGACATTTTTGTTATACATACGATATACTGCACCGATTTGACCCAAATTTGGTCCTATATATCAAGAAAAGCGCCCCTGTTGAATGAAGCTGTATTTATTTGATTTTTTCAAAAATATTTGTAGTATTAAGTAAACCTGTACCCTGTACTTCCCAGCGTTACCATATGGTAACAGTCGAAAAATAGTCCTGTCGATTATCCTGACAAGGATGATCAAAATGAATATTTTTTTCGGATTCAGCGCACTCAAATTTATCAGTCCTGAAAGTTTCATTAATAAATTCGAAAAAATGTTGCTCAGGACGATTCGGGTTAATTCATTTTAATGATAATTTTCTTTAAGTATTATGTTAAATTTTAAAAAAATATTGAATTTAATTGGGAACTATTCTATAATATTTATTGATTAATTTGTACTGATTTCAAGTTAAATTTTATTTATTATCATTAATTCATTAATATTTGTAAATTTATTTGTTGAATTTCTTCTGATTTAAAAATACTTAATAATCAGAAAAAGAACATATAAGTTAAATATGCATTGAACATTAACACAACTACTTTAATTCATTTAAACTAGCTTAAGCCCGCATTGTTAATAAATCAAAAGAAAACTGTCTGGCAACACTGGGTATGTCTGCAACGCAAAAAAAATGCATATGCTTTTGATATTGCTATTTTGCTAGAAGTTATTTTAAATATAAAAACATATCGAAAAAATATTGTAGTTGCAGGAAGACCTAAACATTATAATTCAGTTTAACTAATGAATGTCCACATTGCCACAAAACAAATTTGTCTGGCAACACTCATTCTTTAGGCAGAACAAAAGTTTTCAAGTACACTCTCAAACTCTGCCTGCTACGCATGCCTTGTTGCTGCTGTCCTCTCAATTCTAATTAAAGTGTATATATTCAGTTAACAGGCTATATCTTCTAAACCTTTCAGTCAAAATGTATCAGATACCAAAAAACGCGAAGTTTTACGTATTACAACATATTGAAAATAAATAAAAATCGTTTGAGCCATTTTGTCATAAATCGCCTAAATGTAAGCTAAAAAACTTTATTTTACCTATTAATTGTTACCTGAGTACTTAAGAAAAGGTACGCATAAAAGCCTTTAAATATACCTTTCCAACGATATATAGAACATATCTGTAGCCTTTACGGTTTGGAAACTGCGAGGGTTTTAATTTTGTCGGGAAATAGCGTTTTCCCGCTAAACTAGCGGGAAATTCTAAAAATCGTAGAACAAACATTTCTAGATTTTCGAAAAGAATGAATCCCCATCATTACATTTTCGCTTTTTTAGCGCGTTCATGCAAACAAACAAACCGACAAACAAACTGACTTTTCATCTCATTTTGAGAAGTCCACTAAAAATTTCAAATTTGATTATCTTTTGAACCAGTTATCGGATTTGGGTGATCGGGGTATCAATCGACGCTTATTTTGAATAAGAATATATATATAAAAGAAAATATTTTAACAAAAAGCCCCAACGACACCATTAGCTGCAATTATTTAAATTTTTTCCCTCCCACCTTATCTCATGAACCAGGTGTGCTAGCAAAAGTTTTAGTAGCCATTTTGTAATTTAGGTCTAAACCTTTCGATCGGTATATAACTCGATCTGATCGGACAGTCGTAGCAAATTTTCCAAATTAGCTTTATATATTGCTAGTCGCCTTTCGCACCCTTCGTGCTGCTTTCGTCACTAGAGCGTACTGCCGTTCGCAGTGATATGACCTATACTTTATAATGCAAGGTTGTCTTCGTTCTCTGATAAAACCACTAGCATCGCGACGAGCGATGTAACCACCTAAGGTCCCATCATCACCTTCATTACCTTCATTGTCACTATTTCTCTTTTGTCTAGATGTTCTAGATGTCTTACTAAACTCGAAATTTGCAGCAAAATCAGCTAAGCACAGACTTTCAAGGAAATCTGGTCTTTGTACATATTTTTCGTGTAATCCTTTTACAAATATGTCAGTAGAGTCCTGAGGCATATTTTGAAGGATATTAGCGAATAAAAGCATTCGAACACGCTGATCCGGTGGAAATGTGTTAATATGCTTGCATTTAATGCTGCTTTCAGACAATGCCATTCCTAGGCAGCAATAAACGGCTTCTTGGGCAAACATCTCAATGCCAGAATTGAATTTGTTTCCTTGCATAGAAAGAAGGTGCTTGTTAAAGCCATTCACATTAATTTCTGCAAAAATTTAAGGTTTTTTTTAAGCCAGATCTTATAGCAAATTTGTAGTCCTCGTAAGAGAGGTTCACTTGTTCGTGAGATATAAAATTTTCAAATATGCTTAAGTTGGTAATCATGTCATTTAAATGGTCTTGAGCTAATATGCTGCGAATTTTCTTTAAATTTTCCATATGAAGAGGAAGATTTGGAGTTTCTTCGGGTAGTGGCAATAAAATATTGGTATGAGGCATAAGAGGAAATGGAATACCAAATCGGCATATGAATGAATCTGAGACATGAATGACCGTGACTATGCTTTTGGTATTCGACATAATCAGTTAGTTCATTATCGGTTGAATTCACTGTAACAAACTGATCAATGAAAGCGATTACAGTTTGAATAGACTCATCATTGTGTAAGTCTAATGTCTGAGCATCTTTCAGCCAAAACATACCGTGTAAATGAGGCGATCCCCTGTGTTGAAATTCAACTCGCCAATAATAGTTGGTAACATAATTGGGTCCGAAGACACCACCTTCCTTTTTCATAAGCTATAAGACCTCCCGATACCTCCCGATACCTCAAAATACCTTGCACAAGTTACTGGATCTGTTCTAATTAAACGGGCCTTTTCTGAAAACTGCATGGCTAACGCTGTCTCTTCATTAATAATAAACTTATCTACATTTTTCATCAGCAATACTAAGAGCTCTGTCCACTTGGTTTAAGCTGCAGATAAAGTTATGAAGAATGTCGGAAGGCCAAACTGCCGTATCATGGCCATAACTTTCTTATTTTCTTCTTCCCAATGAGCAGGAGATGAACGAATATCTCGAAGCACTCTATATGCATCATCATGACAAATCAAGTTGCCCATAAAGTCTTCATTTAAGACATTAGCAGCTGTGATGGAGCTGGAGGCGCTTTGTTTGCGTAAGCAGGTTGAAATATTATTTCGAATTTTGATCAGCTCTAACTTCTTATAGTTGAAGAACAATTTGTCTGTTCTACAACCTCGTCCGTGTCCTATCTTTGTAAATGTTTCAGAAGACTTTCTTTTGACTCCTGCATATATGCTTGGGAATGCCAATTCTTCTAAATCAACATCGAGAATCACATCAAGGGCCTTTGGCCTTCGCCTGGGGCTATCGTGATTCTCGGTACACCTTCATTGGGAGCATCGTCATTTTCGAGTACAGTTTCTTGCCCACTAGGATTAAGCTCTTCAGCTTCTAAATCCTCAACCAAATGCTGTGGCTCCACATTTACATTTTGCCCAGAGTTGGCTAATAGCGCCTCCACAAAAGTCAGCTGGAGATGCAACAAAAGGAACAGTATAAGATGTGAAATCTAAAATCCACTGCTCGTTAATTGCAACATTATTGTTTTGATACAGCTCTGTATTCACTAAATATCGAACTGCGGCAGCAACTTTAAAAGGTTTTATGGTTTCTGCCATAAAATCATGACCATATTCCATTCGGCGTTTGAGGTGGAGCTGAACAACCTCGGCCTGATGGAAAGCTCGGGGAAGAGTAGAGAAATAGGAACGTTAACAACAACTCCCTTAATGAAACTCTGTCGTTCATATTTTATTGCTTAAATAATTATAAATGAAAGGCGTGGAGAAATCAATCTATTCTCTAATGTAGTTAGACCCCTTAAAGAATCTTACAGCTCGGGAAAATCTAAGCCATTTGTAATGGCACTCTTCGGTTTTATGTTTTGTCTGATTTTTTTGTGACAAGTTTTACAAAATGTTAACTTGCCACTAATGGAAAGAAGAAGTTGGCTTTCGAGATTGAAAATCTCTGCAGAGAACTCGTAATCTTTTTCTAAAGAGCTTCGAGTCAACTCACAAACTTTCTTGGGAAATCATAGACCCTTACAAGAAAGGCAAATATGATGTCCAGTTTATTGAGCCTTCTTAGTGAGTCTCCTTTCTCTGTTTTCTGAAGAATTATTTAGCCTATCTTGGCAAATACGAGCATTATACCGCTCGTTCTCAGCTTGATTATTGCCGCTAAGCTGACTCACTCTTTGACTAAGACTCCTATTTGAATCGAATACTGCTTGTCGTGCAGTTACACGGGCACGCCTTTGAGACAAAGTGTTTCGTGCTCGATCCATTGCCCTTCGAGGGCTCTTCTAACCCTATCTCGATGTCTTTCTAATACACGACCCTGTTCAGCTCGTGCAAGAGCTCTCTGCAGAGTATTTCTGAGCTTTTCGTCACTTCTATAAGATTCGTCGAGTCTCCTTAATTGTCTACGGAGAGTATCAATAGCTTGATCTCTGGCTCTAACTTCTGCCCTTGAACGTCTATTCCTATGGGCCTCCGTGTTCTTAGCCTGCTCTAAACATTAAAAACTAAAATATTAAACAAAAAAAAAGCAAAAGTAAAGCCACAAAATAATTGTCATTCGGCACTGTGCGCAAAAAGGTTGAGCTTCTTAGCACATAAGAATTACTTTTTGCGCAGTGCAATTTGATTATCTTTTGAACCAGTTATCGGATTTGGGTGATCGGGGTATCAATCGACGCGTATTTTTGATAAGAATTTTTATACAGGAAAATATTTTAACAAAAAGTCCCAACGACCCCATTAGCTGCAATTATTTAAATTTTTTCCCTCCCACTTACACCCCCTTATCTCATGAACCGTGTGTGCTAACAAAAGAAGTACGCCATTTTGTAAGTTAGGTCTAAACCTTTCGATCGGTATATAACTCGATCTGATCGGACAGTCGTAGCAAATTTTCCAAATTAGCTGTATATATTGCTAGTCGCCTTTCGCACCCTTCGTGCTGCTTTCGTCACTAGAGTGAACTGCCGTTCGCAGTGATAGAAAATCTTAGCTTAATGATACTTTAGCTGTTGTCTTCGAATAGGGTGCACTTTGTCGTCAATATGCTAATATGCTCGAATAAAACAAACTAGTTAATTTGAAAAAAAAAAAAAATATTGTAAAGAATAAAAAAAAGGAAAAACAAAACGGTATGGAACTTTTCGAAATTTTGCGCAAACTTGAAAAAAATCTTCACTTCACACACAAAATATGCTTGGTAGCATTGATCTTGATTCAACTTTTAAATCAATTATTAAAATTATGAGAATCGTATAGGAAGGCTTTTGTCTAAATTTGAATATTGAAAGCTTCTTCAGGTTATAAATTGATATTGGCTATCAATAGCAACTGCTTCAGGTTGCAAAAAATATCTACTTTGTCTTGAAAAAATGATGCAAAACTAGGGGACTAGGTTCGAGCATAATCGACTGTCGGAGACCCCGTACTTACTATGGAAATAGAAAAGACTACAAAAATTAAAAAATATATTCTATTTCGCTTGATGCTATTGCAGAGAGTTGTAATACATTTTCGACTACTTTTTTCAACTTTGGACAGGATATATAAAACCAAGTTATTTGCATACTGTATTTGTTTGGTTGAGATATCTGATAAAATAAAAAAGTTTTTCATGCTAAGACTTGATTTTCGGCGGATCCGTCTTCTGCAAGCTATATGATATAGTGGTCCGATTTAAACCAACTTCGGACAAAATATATATAAAGCCAAGTTATATTCATATTCTATTAGGTTGGTTGAGATATCTCATAAAACAAAAAAGATTTTCATACTAAGACTTGATTTTCGCCAGATCGGTCCAATGGCAGCTATATAGTGGTCCGATCCAAAAAATAAACAAACTTAATGTGCCAATCAAGTAGCAACTGCTTCAGGTCAAAAAAAAAATCCTGCTAGTTTGAAATCAATTGAAACCTTTCTGGCTTACAAAATATTGTATGAGATTAATTATGAAAAACGAAAATTGTGTCTTTTGTTGGTTTGTTGTCGATATGACATCTCCAACAAGCAACATCACTTACATAAATGGAAGGAGCACAGTTTCAAGAGATGTTCATTCTCCATCTTCAGAACCGTTTCTGCTAGTTGACCATCAATTTTAACTTAATGTCATCTTTTTGTCGCTAAAACCTTTTGGGAATTATAAGGCTCAATAATGAAACAAATTTTTGGATGCCATCGTGTGTTGCTGTTACTTAGTTGATAACTTCATAAAGTTGATTTTAAACTATCTTCCAATCTCTTTGGTTAGCCACCTGTCGTCCTCTGTGGAACAGGTGATATGACTCAACCAACAACACACAACACTCTCATAAAAGCATGAAGCATGGAGCATGACATGGTACAGCTGATTCAAGAGATGCCACTCCATATCATCAGTACCATTTGAGTTGTCTCGACCAAGGTGTTCTTATATAAGGTGACGTCTTCGTTGACAGCTGAGGTAGTTAAACTGTCAAAAGTGCTCTCTCGGCTCTCAGAGAGAGAGAGGTGCTGGAACGAAAATTTGCTAAAACTGTCAAAATAGTTACCTCAAAAGAGGGCAACTGTATCGAAGACGTTACCTTAAATAAGTACACCTTGGTCCCATTAATTTACATTGGCCAAAATACACATTTTATTCTTATTTTCAGTTTTAAACAGCATTAATTAGTATTTAAAAAAGTTTCGTTACGCTTATTACAAAAAAAACAAAAAATTTTTTTTTAAATCTCGTGTGATGCCTGTCATAGCGCAAAACGTTTGTAATTGTACTGCTCTCTTCCGCTTTTTATACCATTTTTTTCCGAGGTTGCATCACTTTTCCCTCTATAACTTGCTTAGACGCAGCTGGACCGGGGTTATTTGATTAGAGAATTGATTACTGAAGACTCCTGTAATAGTGGGAAGGAGTCCAAACGAGTCCATTAGAAGTTATATTCCATTAAAGTCAAAAACAAGCGGAAAAGCCTATAGTCGAGATCCCGACCATAGGATACCCGTTACTTATTTCAATACATATTTGCGTTGCCAGAACTATTTGAGAATTTTAAGCATTCTAATAAGGTTTAACAATACTAAAACTATTGCATACTCTAGGGGGCATCTGTTGCTTCAACAACTTAGGTACGCAATAACTGCTGATCTACTTGTCCGATCTTGTTGCGATTCAGTTGGATAATAGATAATAATAACAGATATCGGGTATTACCAAAAAAATACGTATTATATGAAAAATTGTGGGTGAGGTGGTTTTTCGCGATTTGCGATGGCGGAGGGGGGCGTGGCTTAAATTTGAAACAAACTTTGTGATCTGCGTGTGAAATATTGGTTACTCTATCTCTTATGGTCTCTGAGATCTTGGCGCTCACACAGACGGACGGACGGACAGACGGACATGGCTATATCGACTCGGCTGTGTATGCTGATCAAGAATATATGTACTTTATGTGGTCGGAGATGCCTCCTTCTGCCTGTTACGCACATTCCAATGATAACAATATACCATTATACTTATTTTTTAAAAGTAACGGGTATAAAAATTAAAATATTTACCGTGTCCAGAAAGGTTAGCAACTTATATTGAAATTAAAGATAAAATATAGAACGAAGCAAAACCAAAAACTGCTACGCGTGCAGTTCGATTGAAACAATATTATTCTCATATTAAGCAAAACAATAAATATGTAGTTTCTACTGTTTTTAGTCAAACTAAAGATATGCGCACTTATACCGAAGTATCGTTTTTGACGTTTACTGAATTGGGTTTGCTCGACACTGGTGCAAATATTAGTTGTACAGGTTCTACACTTGCAAAAACAGATTTTTCTACGTTGCGCGAATTTAAACCCATTAAATCGTACGCCAGGACCGCAGACGGAAAATATCAAAATGTTACGGGAGTGCTGAAAGTAAACATAAAATATAAAACCGTTATCAAACTTATGAAGTTGTATATAATTCCATCAATAAAGCAGAATCTTATTTTGGGCCATGATTTTTGGAAAATATTTGAGCTGGCCCCAAATATAATAAATTTCGTGGATTTCGAATTATCGGAAAATATTAAATCGGACGAAGTCTCTAGTAATATCCTCTAACTAGTCAGCAAATTTTACAACTAAACGCGGTCAAGCAGCTATTTCCTGATGCTACTGAAGGTTTAGGGATGCTACTGAACAGCGTTGATAAAAACACCATATCGAGGTAGGAGACTCCAAACCTGTAAAACATTGATTTTATCCTGTGAGTCCTGCAGTCGAGAAACTGTTATATGCAGAGATCGATCGCATGTTAGAGCTAGATGTGATTGAGCCATCAGTGAGCGCATGGAACTCCCCAATGCGGCTAGTTCTGAAGCCAAACAAGGTTCGTTTGTGCTTGGATGCTCGTAAATTAAACGACGCTACGAAGAAGGACGCTTATCTGCTGCCCAGTATCGGTGGTATCTTTTCTAGATTACCCAAGGCAAATATCATCTTAATGCTCGATTTGAAAGACGCGTTTGGCAAATTAGACTTTCAGAAGAATCAAAGCCTCTCATCGCGTTTACGGTCCCAGGTAGGCCGTTATATCAGTTCAAAGTAAGGTCTTTGGCCTGTGCAACGCGCCATCTACTATGTGCAGACTGATTGTCATATATCAGTGTCTTTGGCTATCTAGATGACCTGGTCATAGTCTCTGAAGATTTTTCTTCTCACCTGGCTGTATTAGTTCGACTTGCGGAGAAATTTAGAAAGGCCAACTTAACATTAACTATCAGCAAAAGGCAATGTTGTGTAACAAGTGTAAATTATCTTGGATACGTTATTGAAAGTGGAGGTATTTGTACTGACCCTGCCAAAGTTGCGTGCATTCTCAATTGGCCACCGCCGAGAAATCTAAAACAAGTACGAGGTTTCTTGGGCGCTTGTGGATAGTATCGTATGTTTATCAATAACTTTGCCGAGCTAACTTGTCCTATAACCGATTTGTTGTCAACAAAGAAGAAGTTTGCTTGGACTCCAGAAGCTCAAACAGCAATGGACAAGCTAAAGACTGTACTGACTTCATCGCCAGTTTTACAAAATGCAAATTTTGAAAAAAAATTCTATTAGAACAAATTTTCAATTCGTTTGGTGTGCATGAAACTATAGTTAGTGATAATGGAACTCAGTTCAAGGCCCATGAGTTTAATGCCTTTTTAACTGATGCCTTAATGTTCGAACATCAGTGCGACAAACGTTTTCGAACGAGTCACTGGTATGATTCGTTTTGCTTTCGGACGAGTCACGGGTATGATTTGTTTTGCTTTCGGACGAGTCACGGGTATGATTCGTTTTGCTTTCGGACAATTCGGGTTGAGTAGACCGTTCGAGTATAATCGAAAGCGACAGTGTTGTTTTTGTATTTTTTTTTCTGCTTGTACATGCATGTACATACATAAGTATTTATATTTCTGTTTTTGAGCAGCGGTGGGCAAGCCCTTGCTCAATAAAACAAAACAACAAACACACAGCAAATTCTCGAGTTTCGGCTGCGACGCGTACCGTCATAAAAGTGTTTATCGCTAGCGGGTGCGTTGATTGAATGGGGATCCGAATGAATTAATTCAAACACCGGCGATATATATATTACTATTTATTCCACATTAAAATTAATACTTCAAGTTAATTAATAGCACTCATCCTATTATTTAACTTGAAGTATTAATTTTAATATTGTAATTGTAATAGTGATTAGTCAGCGTGGAGCCTTCTGGGCCTGGATCCTGCGGTGTTGTTGGCATAGCGTTCTGGCTTTGAGCTAGTGGTGGCGATAGTCTAGTGTTCTCCATGAAAGCAGCCTTTAGTCGATCGATGGATATGTTGACGTCTCTTGTCGCTAATCGAACCTTAAAGTATTTACTTTGCTTGTCCAGAACCTCAAATGGGCCCTCATACGGAGGCTCCAGTGGCGCCCGTACTCTTACCACACGTACAAAAACGTGCGTTGCCAGACTGAGTTCTGGTTGAACAAAAGTTTCCTTAGCTCCATGACAGGATGTACTGGTCTTTCCGAGAGACTGTATGCGGTTGCGCAGCAGCTTAATGAAATCGGTTTCACTTGGATGATTTT
Organism: Drosophila phalerata; assembly: GCA_951394115.2. Taxonomy (NCBI): domain Eukaryota; kingdom Metazoa; phylum Arthropoda; class Insecta; order Diptera; family Drosophilidae; genus Drosophila; species Drosophila phalerata. Next base: position 3,336,651 of record OX596008.2, on the reverse strand, counting down.
GGATGGCTGTGACAAATTCTCCAGGCACCCGAAGGGCTGATCCGAACAGCATTTCGGCTGGAGAAGCTCCCAGGTCTTCCTTCCAAGTAGCACGTAACCCAAGTATCACGAGTGGCATTACGTCGCACCAGTCGCTAGTCATGTGACATTTGATGGCTGTCTTCAAAGTCCTATGCCAACGCTCCACAAGACCGTTCGACTGTGGATGATAGGCTGTAGTCCGCAAGTGTTTTATACCCAAGATGCGCATTAGACCTGAAAAGATAGAAGATTCGAACTGTCTTCCGAGATCGCTTGAGATATGCAACGGGGCACCGAACGATGAGCTTCAACCATTGAGAAGGGCTGTGGCTACTGTTTCTGCAGAGATATCCGGGATTGGAATGGCCGTGGGCCACCTTGAGAAGCGGTCGATGCATGTCAAACAGTAGCGGTTTCCTCGTGAGAGTGGTAACGGGCCAATAAGATCGATGTTGATATGATCGAATCGCTGATCTATTGGTCCATAGCTCCCAACTGCAGATTTGTTGTGGCGTTGAATCTTGCAACGTTGGCATTGAGTGCAAGCTCGCACGAAGCTGCTGATCTCCTTCCCCATTGAAGGCCAAACAAATCGCTCGGAGAATAATCTTTGTGTTGCCTTCCGACCTTGGTTTGCTAAACTGTGCAATTTTTGAATAACTTGTCTGCATAAAGGTTTTGGAATGAACGGTCGAATCCTGTCTTCGTTGACATCGCAGTATAATGATGCTGTCGTGTTCAAAAGCGTGATCTTTTTCAGTTTTAATGAGATGTTCTCGTTATTTAAAAGAGATTGAAGCTCTGTGTCAGACTGTGTTGATCCGTGTGAAAAAATCTGCGACTTCGTTTTCTCTGCCCGGAACATGTCGTATATCCGTTGTGAATTGGCTGATAAAATCTAGATGCCTTCCTCGTCTGGGTGGAACTGGAAGTGTTGTATTGCTAAATAGATTGCTAACAATTCTCTATCGTAGGTTCCATATCTAGCTTGAGCGGGGTTTAGTTTTCTCGAAAAAAATCCCAATGGCTGTAGCTTTCCATCGACCACTTGGTGTGCGACAGCCCCGACAGCGCTATCCGAAGCATCCGTGCTCAGTGAGAGCTTTGCTGTTGGGGGCAGAAAAGTTAGCAAGGTTGCGCTGTCCAATTGATCTGTGCATGTTTGAAAAACGCGTCGTAAATCCTCTGTTTACTCAATTGGAGTCTGGTAATTTTTCTTATTCCCCTTAATAAGCGACTGCAGAGCCGTTTGATTTTGTGCAGCGTTTGCGATGAAAGGCCGGTAATAATTAAGCATGCCCAGAAACCGTTTAAGTTGACTTGCAGTTTCAGGTTGCGGGAAATCACGGACGTCTGAGACTCGTGATTCCAGGGGAAGAAGTCCTTTCGAGTCGATTTTGTTACCAAGAAAGTGGACCTCCGACTGTCCCAACTGACATTTGCTGGTATTGATCGTCAAATTGCTGTTGCTTAGTCGCCGAAAAACGGTCCTCAAATGAGGTTTATGCTCTTCCAGGCTCGACGAGGCAACAAGTATGTCGTCGATATATACAAATACGAAATCAAGGTCATTCAACAAGTTGTGCATGAACCTTTGAAATGTTTGCGATGCGTTACGCAAGCCGAATGTCATATAGCAAAACTCAAATAATCCGAAAGGAGTAGTTATTGCTGTTTTTGGAATGTCGTTTGGTTCTATCGCGATATGATGGTACGCTCTTTGCAGATCAATAACAGAAAAGATGTTCTTGTTGTGCAAGATGTTGGTGACGTCATGAACGAATGGTAGCGGATAGCGGTCGGGCACTGTTTTGGCATTAAGTGCTCTGAAATCTCCGCAGGGTCTCCAGCTGCCATCTGACTTGTGTACCATGTGGAGTGGACTAGCCCAATTGCTTTTGGATGGTCGACAAATTCCACGTTGTACCATGTAGTCGAATTCCTTCTTGGCTGCTGTAAGTTTTTAACGTGTGTGACATAAGAAGGAGATGGTTGCTTTTTGTGATTGTGTACAGACTGCTGTTTGAATTCCGCCAATATACGGGCAACATCGTTGTTGCAGATATGCGATACAATTGATGCTTCGCAGATGTTCGATGCGGCTCCTTGTGCCCGGAGTGATGTTTTATTGTCGATTAATGTGCTACGCTTGGTGTCAACTAAAAGGTCAAAGTGGCTTAGAAAATCTGCACCAATGATCGGAGTTGATACGTCAGCCAAGATGAAAGTCCAGACAAATTCGCGGCGTAGACCAAATGAAAGCTTGAGGCGTCTTTCCCCAAACGTTTTGATCGACGTGCCGTTTGCTGCAAATAGTCTGAATGTGTTTGTGTTGGTGAATTTGTCTTTATATTGTGCTGGAAGAACTGATACATCAGCTCCTGTGTCTATGAGGAATTTTTGTTGTGTGCCCTTTTCAAAAATTGTAATGCGCGCCATGAGAACGCTTCCTTCTGATTCGGCGGGCAACGAAACAGAAGAATTGTTTAGTTTTTTGAATCGGGTTTGAATGAGCAAGGCGGCTTGCACTTAGTGGCCTTGCTGCCGAACTTGGCGTGGTACCAACATTCCGATGAAGAGCCATGTTGCTCCCTGTTTGTTGATGAACGGCTCTGTGAGCGGGATCGAGTGCGGATGTGTTTCTCCAAGCTGTCCAATCTGGTGACAATCTCGTTCAAATTCTGAGCTGGCAACGCTGTGTTACCTGTTTGTGCTGCGACCGAAGCGACGTTCAAGTGAGCGAGTCCTTCAACCTCAAGAATTTTATCAGCGAGCTTAGCCATGCCCGTTAAATCCTCGTTTGAAGCTTGAAGAATGGCTCGTGCATGTGGAGGCAAGCGTTGCATCCACAGGGATTTGAGAAAATCTTCATTGATGCGGTCTTTAGCCAGACCACGAAGCTCGTGGAGAAGATGCATGGGGCGTCTGTCTCCTAAATCGATTTCGGATAGCAGCTTCTGGATGCATGTGTGAAAATTTGGCGCATCAGAAGTATGAATGAGTTCTGTTGTCGAGGTCACCAATTATCGCTAGCGGGTGTGTTGATTGAATGGGGATCCGAATGAATTAATTCAAACACCGGCGATATATATATTACTATTTATTCCACATTAAAATTAATACTTCAAGTTAATTAATAGGATGAGTGCGCGCTGCTGCTGGTAGATGATGGCGAATTGTGTCGTCTTCTTTCTTCCTCTTTTTATGTACCCAAGCGTCACTCAGCACAGGGTTGTATTTCTGAAAGCTAGTACGTAGCTTGAAAACTAGTATACAGCTTAAAGGCCACTATGCAGTTCAGCGAAGACGTCGATACGCCACATGTTCATTTCACTTCAGTAGCGTTTTGTACACTGTGTGAAAAGTTTTGATGCGTTTTGATACGTTTTGATCTTAACCACATAATAAGCGTTCGACTTACAAAATAAAATTTATGAAAATTTCTTTTAGTGTATAATTGTTTTGGCTCATCAAAACCAACAACAACCACACAGATCTTTCGTCGCGGCGCACAGAGTCATACATTTGTACACACATAAATACATATTATAAATACATATTATTGTAAGTGCAAACGACGCTGCGTGCGCGCTCTGTGTCGCACATTTTCTGAACGAGTCAATTCGAGTATGACTCGATGACTCGATCCGACCGTTTGAAGAAAACGGGTATTGCATCAAATCAAATCAGCCAGCAAGTTCGGTCACGATTCGTGACTCGTTCGAAACGAACAAATCACAACGGACACGAGTCAGCGTTCGAGCCTGACCGAAAATCTCTTACCCGTTGCAGTTCTCTGATAGGGAGCTTTTAAAAACTAGTCGGACGGTGCTACTGTCGAGCATACTCGACTGTCGGAGACCCCGTACTTACTATCCAAAAGCAGCCACTTCTAAAAATTATATAATATTTAAAATAAACTTAAAATAACATAAAATAACCCTTCCTAGGGTCTTCTGTTAAACATTATTTATGAACACTATGCATGGTGCATTTATCTAATTAAGTAACACTCGTTAAATCGCAATTTCAATATCACTCGAAGACAACGCGCAAAAAAGAATTGAAGAAGAGCCAATGTAAAGCATTAGGGAGAGCGAGACAGCCATATACACAATTCTAAGATCTGTTAAGTGCACACATACATACATATTTAAGCACGCGTCAAAACAACAGAAGTTTCTAGCTTAACATTTACATACATATTTGGTAATGTTAAGCATATGTAAGCCCTTAACAGAGATTAAACTAAAACTAAATGTCCAATATGCAAAATGTTAAAATAAATAAATTATTCAACACTTAATTCATATAGAACATAATTGAAACTCAAAAATTATTTAAATAATATAATTGAATCAAAAGAAGTAAAAAGATAAATTTATTAAAAACATAAATTTACATGGTCAAGTTATAAGGAACTTTTACATAACATTCATATGAATGCCATAGTAAAATAATTTTAATAAAATGATTATAAATAAAATGATTTAAGCAATTTCTTAACAATATGTGTTCAATATAATATGTCAACACAACATTTATAATTAAAAACTTAATAATTAATTATAAAAATTTAAAAAAAAATGCTAAAATTTAGCAGAAAAAAAGTTGTTCCAGCCGGGAAACCCGCGTTCGATTTCCAAAAAACTTATGCGACAGAGGCTCAACATACTGAGCCATCCTTACATTTTGGGGTTTGGTCTCCCAAATTGTCATATTACTTGTTTTAGTACTCAATTGCAAAATTAAAAAAAAATTGATTTCAACATTTTTAAAGAAATACTGATTTTTAAAGCAATACTGATTTTTAATATAAAATTAAAATTAATAATTTAAAAACCTTTCGCCCACGGCAGGACTCGAACCTACGTACATTGCCTGACTCCGCGACTCAGCACACTGCGCCACAGAAGCCCATGACTGATTGGACGCCAATTTGATATATGTTAACACACTTTTCATGTTATCAAGTTATTCATTTAAGTTTTAATTACTGCCCACGCTCATCGAGTCGAACAGCAATATTTATTATTTGAATATCTTGGCTATTTACTGTCCGATCGGAAAGAAATGTCTATGCCAAATCTTGAATCGCTAAGTTTTAGATTGCTCTTATAATTTGGGTATGAATTTTTTTTATGTCGATTTGTGAGCGGTAGAGGGGGCGTGTCCAAATTTTCAAACAAACTTGATCTGCTTGCAATATAGAGGAACCTACATACCAAGTTTGGTGTCTCTAGCCCTTATAGTCTCTGAGATCTAGGTGTTCATACAGACGGACGGACAGACAGACAGACGACTTGGCTATTGATGCTGATCAAGAATATATGTTCTTTATAGGATCTGCAACGCCACCTTCTGTCTGTTACGCACATTTTCGTTAAAACAAACCCAATAGAAACCTGTACTTTTTATACCCTGAGCCCATTAAAAATGGGCAAAAAAGGGTATAATGCATTTGGCAGAATGTATGTAACAGGCAGAAGGGGGCGTGGCAGACCCCCAAAAGTATATATATTCTTGATCAGGATCAACAGTCGAGTCGATTGAGCCATGTCCGTCTGTCTGTCCGTCTGTCTGTCTGTCCGTCTGTCCGTCTGTTTGAACGCGTCGATCTCAGAAACCATAAGAGCTAGAGACTTCAAACTTGGTATGTAGGTTCCTGGATACCGTACGCAGATCAAGTTTGTTTTTATTTTTGGATCGGACAACTATATCATATAGCTGCCATAGGAACGATACATCGAAAATGAAGTTTTTGTATGAAAAGCTTCTTTAATTTTTGAGATATCTCAACCAATCTCACACGATATATATTTGGGGTGGTATTATACATCCTGACCAAATTTGGTCCAAATCGGCCCACTATATCAAATAGCTGTCATACAGTCGCTCTGCCGAAAATCAAGTTTTAGTATGAAAAAGTTTATTGTTTTTTGAGATATCTTAACCAAACTGATAGAATATGCATTTATGTTGGTTTTGTACATTCTGACCAGATTTGGTTCAGATCGGTTCCATATATCATATAGCTGCCATTGGAATAATTGGTCGAAAATCAACATTTATAAAAGAGTACCTGGGCTCAGGGTATCCTACTGTCGAGCGTGCTCGACTGTAGCCGCACCTCACCGCGAGCAAAGCGAGCCGGGGGTAGGCGAGCGAAACGAGTAGGGGGCGGAGCCCCCTGGTTTTGGCGGTGTTTTTGGTAGCCATAGGGTCATTCAGTTTTATTGGCGAGTTGAGTTTCAGCAAAGAGGATCTCCACATGTACATGGCATATTTTGGCTGAAAGATGCCCCAAAGCTCGACTTAAATTGTAGTATACCTACCCTGCCAGCAATTCAAATCAAAGGGTATAACAATAATTACATACAATGTGACACTCTGTCATAATGATAATAAATATACAAATACCCAAAAAACCACACTTATACACATACACATTCCAGCGCACAAGAAATACGATCTATCGCTTATACATAAGCCGATCGCGGCGCGTGGGAATGCTGAGCATGCACTTTGCAGCTCAAGTGGTCAAGATATATACAGCATATGTATGCCCTCTGCATACATATGTATACACCAGTAAACTAACACATAAATATAAGACATATATATAAGTATTGCATGTTTCGGGTTAGCAAAGCCCAACATGAAGATATAAAGTTGATTCTAAATAAAGACACAGAGAGGAGCAGACGCTCCATAAGAAATGAACTAAGTTTACAATTATTACATGGCGACCGTGACAAGTGTCTCGAACGTGCAAATAAATTGTGTCAAAACATGTTGACATATATTAAGACAAAATGTTAAAACCTTAAAAGTGCCCGTTAAAGTCTAAAATAACAACAATAACGATAACAACTGTATAAACGTATTGAAAAAAAAAAATATAATACTTACATTTAATGGATAAACAATGATATGATTATAATGACAATGAATGAAATGAAAAAAAAAAACTGCATTGAAAAAAAAAAAAAACCACTGTGTTGTGTAGTAATGTATAAATGCATTTAAAAAAAAAAAAAAAGGCAAATACATGTACATGAAATTTTCGAGTGAACTGCTGTGAAGTACAACTGCTATCGGAATTAGAAAATGACAGTACAATAAACAATACGATATCAAAAGTACATTAATATTTACAACACGTCAAACAACTGAACCACCTGCCTGTGCGATGACCAGCACCGGCACCGCCTGAGCCCATAGGCCCCGGACAGCAGCAACAGTATACAAGTGTGAGAGGCAGTCCGCCGCTTACACCGACGTGGGACACTTAATTTGGAAACATTTACACATGGCAGAGGAGCCACAGTTTATCAACGCTGTTCCTACCGAACAAAGGGATTTGCCGACGTTGCAAGAGGCTTTGCAGGCATATCCAGCCGATGGACCACGCCCACTCACAATAGCTGAGTACCGGGCTCGACAAGAAAAAAAACCAGCCCCGAAACACAAGAGAAGCGGAAACAGAGTAAAAATTTTACAACAACGGCGACTAATCAAGGACATGATTAAGTTGGCCAAAACCGAGTCAGACCGACAACGCTACACAGAGCGTCTTCATAAATTAGATGACCAGCTTCGCATTGGTGCGAAACAACGCAAACGGGCTGCATAATTGCCAATGCCCCAATTTGCCTTAAATATAAGCTCTAATCTCAAGCCTATGCGGGGAACCGCTGCTTGAAAAATACTAAACTCTGTTAGTCTTTTTACTAACATATGTGGTTGGAGAATTTTTTTTTATATATATGAAATGTAATTTGACTTGTGAGCCAACCACATAAACTAAACAACTAACTTTTCCACGTCTCTGGCGCTGAGTATTTATACTTAGCTGCGTTTAGAATCTTTGTGTAATTGATAAATATTGCAACAAGTTCACTGCAATGAAAATATCACTCCAATCTTTATTTTCGATTTTCAAAACGAGGAATATATTTCTTCTTTCTTTATAAATCCCATATAAAAAAAAAGGTTAAATGAAAACTAAACTAAGATTTTGAAGATAAAATTCATTATTCTTTCATGAACGTTAGATCAAAAAAAAAAAAATTCTTTTCATTGAATATATACAAAGCCAATTATAACTACATAATGGGGTGGTTTAGTGATTCCAGCGAAGCAAAGGACAATACTGAAAACGTTGTAAACAACGTAAAGATAATTGATCATACGGATGACATAAACGCATTGTGGATCCTATTATTAATTATCACGATAGTATTGGTTTTGCAATTTCTGCTTACACTCTATGTTAAGCATAACAAAATTATCAAGAAAAGATACATGAGCAGAGCAATTAACCTGAATAGTGTATAAATAGCACAGAAAATTAAAAATTCAAAGTACTTCAAATACATCATAGTTTCTCTATCAAGGCTAAAGAATATATATATATATATCTTTACACATCTTTAAAAATCGAGATAAATTCAAAATGCATTCAAGCATTAAAGGCCTTATACAAAAATTACAGGTCGATGATCCCAGTAGATTACGTTGCGTATAAATATTAATGGATTGGCGAAAAGTAAGTGCCACCATTACCGAGCAACAAGCAGAATTTCAAAAGTCATTTAAATGCCTAAATAAAACTGCATCTGTCTCCAATAATACGAAACTCAAACATTTTCGAGTACTGGTGAATTCATTCAATACAGTACGCCAAATCGTAATTGACAATTTGGGGAAATGTGATTCGTTACAGTCCATACAATTAAAGGACGTAATAAAAAGGCTTAAGGAAAATCTCCTTTATGTCGCAGAACGGCACAACTTACACATTTTAGTGCCCAATACTCTAAATTTTCCAGCCGAGTTCGATGAATCGGTTCTACTAGAACCAGATACCGAACTAGAAAGTATTGATTTCAAAGATCCGATGACCTCAGAGGTATCAAAAATACCCGAATTATCAGATCAAGTTAGCTCTGAATCTGATAGAGACATCGAAACACTAAAAGAAAGCGATCCAATCGAAACAAAACCGGAAACGACAACAATTTCAGAAATGGCACAAACAGTTACAGAATTTATCAAGCTAGCCACATCTCTACTACCAGAGTTTGATGGTAAGCCGGAAAATCTGCAAAGTTTTCTAGATTCTCTGAATCTATTGGATACTTTAAAAGGCACACATGAGCCAACAGCCATAAGCCTTATTAAAACAAAACTAAAAGGCCATGCAAGAAATCTAATAAGTAATGAGCAGACAATTGCTGCTATCATTACGCAACTGTCAACTGCAGTAAAAGGAGAATCGGTAGAAGTCGTATCTGCCAAGCTACTTAATCTGCAACAGAAAAACAAAACGGCTAACCAATACACCCAAGAGGTGGAAAAACTGACAAAGGCCCTTGAAGGAGCCTATGTCAGTGAAGGTCTAAGCCAATCACTTGCTAACAAATACAGCACTACAACAGCTGTAAAAGCTATGACACAAAATTGTTCGATTGATAAGGTAAAACTTATCATGCAGGCAGGCACATTCACAAATATGAATGATGCCGTCTCCAAATTCGTCAATAGTTGCACGGAGATAACAGGTCAAAGTAACACTGTCCTGTATTATCGACGAGGTGCAAACAACAATAATAGAGGAGGCCGAGGTTATAATCGTGGCAGAAATTACAACCACAACAGTAACAACCGAGGCGGTAACAACAACAACAATAGTTACAATAACCGTGGAGGAAGACGAGGCCAAAATCGGGGAAGAGGCCGAGGTAACTCCAACCAAGGTTATAATAATAACAACGTGAGAGTGGCGCAAAATGCGTCGGAAAACCCTGAGAACCCTTTAGGAAACAATCAATAAATGTAAAAGTTCATTCAATCAATTACAGTCTTAATATATTTGTCACCTTTTGTAATCACTTAACTCATAATAAACTCACATTCCTAATAGATACTGGTGCAGATATCTCACTACTAAAAATAAATTCAGATAAATTCCAAATTCAAAAAGATAAAATTATAAACATCCAAGGCATAGGCCAGGGTGTAATAAAATCTCAAGGAACAACTTCGATAGAACTTCAATCCACAAAATATATTATTCCACACGACTTTCATTTAGTAGACTCAGATTTTTCAATACCATGTGATGGAATAATAGGCATTGATTTTATTAAAAAATTCAATTGCCGATTAGACTTCAAACCAAACGAAGACTGGTTTATAATTAGACCTCAAAACTTAAATTATCCTATTTATGTTCCAATAACATATAGTGCTGGCAACAATACAGTTCTTCTGCCAGCCAGATCCCAAGTAATTCGAAAAATAGAGATTAATTCAGTAAACGATTATATATTTGTTCCAAATCAAGAAATACATAATGGAATTTATGTTGCAAATACAATAGCAGCATCCAAACATGTATACATTCGCCTTCTAAACACAACTAATTTCGACCAATTGGTCAAAGTAAACAAAATTGAATATGAAAATCTAACAGATTACGATATTCATATAACTAATCCAATAAACAGGTCCGAACAAGTACTTTCAAAGTTAAAGAAAAATTTTCCAGAACAATTCAGAAATCAATTAACAAAATTATGCACCAAGTATAGTGATGTATTCGGACTGGAAACCGAACCAATAGCGACAAATAATTTCTATAAACAAACATTAAGACTGAAAGATGATGAACCCATTTATATCAAAAACTACAGAAGCCCGCATAGCCATGTTGAGGAAATCCAAAAACAAGTAGGAAAATTAATAAATGATAAAATCGTAGAACCGTCTGTGTTCGAATACAACAGCCCACTCTTGTTAGTTCCGAAAAAATCTTTACCAAATACGGAAGAAAAGAAATGGCGATTAGTAATTGACTATCGTCAAATCAACAAAAAATTACTTTCTGATAAATTCCCGCTCCCCAGAATTGATGATATTCTAGACCAACTGGGTAGAGCTAAATATTTTTCATGCCTTGACTTAATGTCAGGCTTTCATCAAATTGAACTTGAAGAAAATTCAAGAAACATAACATCTTTTTCAACGAGCAATGGCTCATATCGATTCACGCGATTACCATTTGGTCTTAAAATAGCACCAAATTCATTTCAGAGAATGATGACAATAGCATTCTCGGGTTTAGAACCCTCTCAGGCATTCCTTTATATGGATGACTTAATGGTGATAGGATGTTCCGAAAAACACATGCTTAAAAACTTAACTGATGTTTTTAATGTATGTAGGAAATATAACCTTAAGTTGCATCCAGAAAAATGTTCATTTTTTATGCATGAAGTGACATTCTTAGGTCACAAATGCACTGACAAAGGAGTATTGCCTATAATGCCGGTCTATTGAAAATCAGCAAACTCAAATTGGCACCGAGCGAAAAGATCTTTGAATCAGTTTCGATAGATTCTTTTAAAAAAATGGGCAATGAAATATTAAAATCATTAAGAGTAGCGCTACTCCAGCCGGTGACCCAAATAACAGATGAAAAAGAGATACAACAAATATTGTCTACTTACCATGACGACCCAATTCAAGGAGGCCACAGTGGCATAACAAGAACGCTAGCAAAAATAAAAAGACACTACTACTGGAAAAATATGACACGTCATATAAAAGAGTACGTACGTAGATGTCAAAAATGCCAAATGTCTAAAACAAAGACACACACTAAAACTCCTTTGACTCTCACAGAAACACCTGTGAATGCATTCGATATAGTGATAGTGGATACAGTGGGTCCACTACCTAAATCAGAAAATGGCAATGAATATATAGTCACATTAATCTGCGACCTTACAAAATATTTAGTAGCCATTCCAATTAAAAGCAAATGCGCAAATAATGTCGCAAAGGCTATATTTGAAAATTTCATACTCAAGTTCGGTCCAATGAAGACGTTCATTTCGGACATGGGAACAGAGTATAAAAACCAGATTTTAACCGATTTATGCAAGTATTTGAAGATCGAGAATCTCACCTCTACTGCATATCATCACCAAACATTAGGGACAATAGAACGAAGTCATCGAACATTCAATGAATACATTCGTTCATACATCTCTGCAGACAAAACTGATTGGGATGTCTGGATTCAATATTTCACTTATTGTTTCAACACGACACCATCAGCAACGCATGAGTATTGTCCATACGAACTAGTATTTGGCAGATTACCAAAACAGTTCATAGATTTAAATAAAACTAATTACATAGATCCTATTTATAATCTAGATGACTACTCTAAGGAAATAATGTTTAGATTAGAAATAGCATACAAACGAGCTAGAATTATGTTAGAAAAAGCCAAGGCTTATAGGAAATTAGCATACGATATGAAAACAAAAAATTTTGAATTAAAAATAGGAGATAAGGTACTTTTAAGAAATGAAGCAGGCCACAAATTAGAGCCAGTATATTTAGGACCATATATAGTAGAAAAAATAGAAGATAATAATAACATTTACATTAAAGATAGTAAGAATAAGATACAAAAAGTACATAAGGATAGGTTAAAAATATATATTCAATGAAACGTTTCAATAAAAAAAAAAAACAGGTCTGATCAACCTAACAAAAAAAAAAAAAAATTTAGTATAATGATATAATGAAAAACAATTGGGAATAAAATAAAGTAAATTTAAATTCTTTTATGAAAATCGAATGAAAATTTAAATTTGAATGGAGTTAAAGTAAGGTAAAAAAAAAAAAAAATATTTTTTTCAACAAACACAAATATTTTAAAACAGAGATAACACATTTCAATACACTTATAATATAAAAAAAAAAATTATTAAAATAATTATTATTTTTACTATTAATTATATTTTTACACTAAACTAACAATCTTCAAATGACTACATGTATTACGTCATTTCTTTAAAAAGGGAGGTGTAGTATACCTACCCTGCCAGCAATTCAAATCAAAGGGTATAACAATAATTACATACAATGTGACACTCTGTCATAATGATAATAAATATACAAATACCCAAAAGACCACACTTATACACATACACATTCCAGCGCACAAGAAATACGATCTATCGCTTATACATAAGCCGATCGCGGCGCGTGGGAATGCTGAGCATGCACTTTGCAGCTCAAGTGGTCAAGATATATACAGCATATGTATGCCCTCTGCATACATATGTATACACCAGTAAACTAACACATAAATATAAGACATATATATAAGTATTGCATGTTTCGGGTTAGCAAAGCCCAACATGAAGATATAAAGTTGATTCTAAATAAAGACACAGAGAGGAGCAGACGCTCCATAAGAAATGAACTAAGTTTACAATTATTACAAAATGATGAATCTAGTATTCAAAATATCAAGTCATTTATTGATCAGTTTATCACAACTGATACTAATTGCCAAGAAGTTCGTCCATTTCTGGAGTATCAAACTCACAATCACGGACATTCTTGCAAGCGAGAAGTTAGAGGAAACAAAATTTGTCGATTCGGTATTCCAAACCCTCCTATGCCTCAAACTGAAATTTTGTTCCCTTTTGGAGAGAACACTCAAAATGTAGAGGAGCATAGAAGAAATTTTAAAAAATTCAAACAGTGTTAGAATATCCATTTAATAATGAATACTTGGAACTATTTGAAAATTTTAATAAATCCCTGTCCCACGTGCGTCCTAACTTTACTTATGAGAAGTATATTAATGCACTGAGATCGAGTCTAAAGAAACCCAAAATTTTCTTAAAGCGATCTTTTAGTGCTATTAAGATAAACAGCTATAATAAGCATCTTCTCTTTATGCAGCGAGCAAATAAAGTTATTTAGTTCCTTCTGGATCCCTATGATTGCTGCTCCTATGTTGTTAATTATATTAACAAGTCCCAGCGAGGAATTTCACAATTATTGCGAGAAGCAGTTAGTGAAATTAGCCGAGGTAATGTCACAATCAAGCAAAAGTTACAGCACATAGGAAACAAATTTATTTGTGGCACTGAAATTGCTGCTCAGGAAGCCGTTTATTGCTGTTTAGGGATGCCTTTGTCTAGTAGCAGTACTAATGTAGTATTTATAAATACTGCTCATCCAGAAAAATGGGTTAGAATTTTGAAATCCAGAGAACAGCTTCAAAATCTTCCCGAAGATTGTGAAGACATTTTCGAAATTGGACTTACAGAGCATTATATTCAACGACCAGACGTTCTTGAGAGTTTTTGCCTAGCCGATTTTGCTGCTTTTTATGTTTTTAGCAAACGCCATCCACAGAATAACCCAGAAGGCGATAACGAAGAGCCAAGGGCTACCGAATCTGTGATTTATCCCCTTCGCGATGGTAGCGGGTTTATTAGAAAAAGACTCAATCCAAGGATCATTAGATATAGAAGATTTAATATTAATACTGAGAGAAGCGACTATTTTAGGGAATTAGTTATGCTTTATGCACCATGGAGGGATGAGCAAGTTCAGTTACTAACCAGGGATTGCGAGGCATTTTGTAACGTTAACAAAGATTTAATAGAAAACAATCGTAGGAAATATAATGTATTAGATGCTAGTGAGCTTGAGAATGCAGTGGAAAATGCAGTCCAGGCAGAAGATGAGGATAATGTAGAAAACCCTGAAGATAATGAGTTTAGAGTCCTAGGATTTCCTGAGATAGATCCTCAACTAAATGTCTTAAACGTCAATGGGGATGATAACAATGTAGGCGACAATAACGTTCGCTTGATTAAGCTGCCACCCTTAGTTTCAGAGGAAACTTTATCTAATATTGTTGGGTCCCTCAATTTAAAACAGAAAACCTATTTAACCCATGTAATGCACAATGCCAAAATAAAATCTGTCTCCCACGAATTTGTTGGAGGCGGTGCTGGTGTTGGTAAGAGCCGACTTATTTTAGCAATTTACCAATCCCTATCTGATATGTACAATCGGAAGGCAGGAGCCGTTCATGGGCCTAATATTGATAATAATAAATACATTCTTTTGTGTGCCCCGACCGGAAAAGCCGCATTCGGAATCAGTGGGTCAACTCTGCATTCCATGTTTTCTCTTCCAGACAACCAGTCTCGCTCTCATTTGAGACCATTAAGTCATGATTTAGTTAACACATTGCATTCAAACTTAATAGACCTTAAATTAATTATTATTGATGAAATTTCAATGGTTAGTTCATTAATGTTTTCACACTTGGATTCCCGATTAAAACAAATTTTCAAAAATTCCGCTCCCTTTGGAAATATTTCTGTCATTGTTTTCGGTGATCTAAGATAATTGCGACCAGTAGGTGGTCGTTGGATTTTTTAATCCAATACCACTGATCCTTATTTTGCTATTTTTGGCTCTTCTTTGTGGGACCTGTTTAAGTATTTTGAGCTCACAGAAATCATGCGACAACGGGATGATCAACAATTCGCGTCTGCGCTTAATAATTTGGCATCGGGTTGCATGACTGCTGATGATATTCAACTTATCCGATCACGCATTTGTCAACCATCTGATGTGCCCGATGACGCAATCCATATCTTTACTAGCAATAATGAGGTGGATAATTTTAACACAGCAAAACTTAATTTGATTCCAACAGAACAGTTTTATTCTACCGCTGAAGATTTCATAAAAGCTGTCCATTTAAATGCGGCACAAAGAAATTATGTTTTTAGTAGGTGTTAGGAGCTTTAAAACTTCCGAAACGCAGGGACTTTGTGTGTCTCTTCTTTTAAAAACCACTGCCAAATATATGATGACGGTCAATGTAGATACAGGGGATGGGTTAGTTAATGGAGCATCCGGCATATTGCTGCAAATAGATTTTGATATATCCAACACTCAAACTATTTTATGGATTAAATTTTCAGAGGAAACCGTAGGAGAAATTGCGCGCTCAAAACGTGCTCACCAATCCGATCCTTTATGGACCCCTATTCGGAAAATAATAAGAAGCTTTCATTATAAGAACAATGAGCAAGTTACCATTGACCGTAAGCAGTTTCCAGTTGTACCTGCAGAAGGTATTACTATTCACAAAAGTCAGGGCGCTACTTTTGGCAAGGTGGTAGTCCACACCAGTTTAAGAATGGACCGTGTTCCGTGTCCATATATGTTTCTTGTAGTAGGGCAACCACAGCTTCAGGATTTTTTATAATAGGTAATTTCAATCCTCCTAAACCTCCCCAAATCAATGATAAGGTCAAAAATCAATTAGGTAATTTGCGGACTGCTAAACTTCTTCGAACACATTATGATCACTTGCTTAACAGTTCCGCCTTAGATATTTTCTTTCATAACACTCAAAGTCTTAATCTGCATATTGCAGATATTCGATCAGATAGACTTATGCTTCTATAGTCTATCCTGTGTTTTGTGGAAGCCACTACTTTTACAGAAAATATAGAAATTCCTGGGTTCAGTGTTGCTGCCCATCTTGAGTCTGTACGACGTTCATCAGGTATTTTAGTTTATGCCAAAAATGAAATAGTGAATGAAATTTCTTTTTCAGTAAGCGGTAGAAATAATATAACTGATTCGAGTTTCTTTGAGTATATTATATTCAGATACAAATCCATAGCTTTTCTAATTTTATATAAAAATCCTACCTATCCGACATCAGTATTTAGAACAGAACTTGAGAATCTATTTTTGCAATATGAATTTTTAAATGGGAAAATAATAATTTTAGGAGATTTTAATTTATGTTTGAAAATGCTAGAAGGTTCCACAGTGGAAATATTTATTAATTTGCAGAGGAGGGGATTTAGAAGCTTACTAGATTTGAATACGTCCACTATCAATCTGGACACACATATTGATTGGGCGTTTTCAAATATCTCTGCAGACATTATAAGCGCCAGGACTTTTGAGACGGTTTATAGTTACCACAGTGGTCTTTCTGTTAGTGTTGAAGAAAGTATAGATTAACATTACTAAGTTGGTATGTACTATTGAATAGTATACATACATGTACAGAAATACATTTATGTTATTATTAATTATTTATACATTACTTTATGTATGTAACATTTTATTCCTTTATGACCAATACACCACCAATAGGACAAGTTGGCAAACACTCCACGTGTACAGACACACACACACATCTCTTTTTTGGCATTGCGAAGCTGTTACTTGAGCGCAGAGTCGCTTTCGTTTGGATTAATTCATATTGCGAGGACTCACTGCTGCTGAAACGTCGCGCTGTTGTGGTCCCTATCTTGTTGTCGACCCAGTGTGCACACTCTCGTGGCAGAGACGCTGTGCGCACATCCCCATTTGAGTTGCTGCCGCTGTTGCGTGCTCAAACACGCTGCAGCCAACACACACAGTCAACGACGACGTGGCAGACTACCTGCTATAGCCGGCGTTGCTGTACCTGTTGATTTGTGATTTTGTTGTTCTGACCAGTGTTGCCAACTTTTGTCTGAAAAAAAGCTGTTTTTGACGGGACAAAAGATCCGACATTTCTGTTTATAGTCCTTAGACAATATTTTTTTTTTGATCACTCGATTTGTTTCAAATTAATCACCTCACATAAGCGACAGAGACGCAATTAAAAAAATTGGCTTATCAATATTCTTTGAGGTTGTTTCTCAGCACTACACAATCGATATGTTACTAAAGGTGCTAGAAAGCATCGATAAAACAGTGTCAGCAATACTTTTGGGATATTACAAAAAAAATTTGAAAAAAGCATTTCAAAAAAAAAAAGCCAGAATTCCCGCTGCCCGCTGCTTGCAAATTTTTCTGGCAAATGGCCTTTGAAAAAAGCCAGATTTGACGGGAAAAAAACGAATATGGCAACACTGGTTCTGACAACAATCATGTGGACATAACCGCCTGCATAGATGACCCTGATGTTATAATATCGCTGGGCAAGCGAGTATGCTGATTTTTGATCTTGTTTTTTGATTTTGCGTGTCTTTTGAATTTCACCCAATGGCACTTAACGTAACGTAAATGAAATATATTATTAAATTTAAAATACTTTAAACTTTTTATTTGAAATGCTGAAATATTGATGACATAAATTTTCACAAACAAACGTATAAAAAGATTTTGTAGCAAGTAAGACATAATATTCTGGTATGTTATGTATGTAGATCAAACAATTGGCTGTAATATATTCTAATCCATTTGAAGTTCACCCAGCAAATCCTTCGTTTTCAGGCCTGTCGACATCGATGGAAATATTATGAAGCTGAATTAATGTATGTGAGTACGGCATGGCCGAATAGTAAAAAAAATTGAGTAAGTTTATATAATAGCAAAACATGATCGTAAAATATACCTACCATACAGAATAGAATTTAACTAGAAACATTCGTGAATCGTTTGCTATCACGTTGTTCAGTATTATTTTTGTATTGTATCTCGAATTGTAATGAAGTCCTCAAAAGGGATTCAAATATGAATTGTATTGATATCGGATCGAATATGAATTAAATTAAATTGTAAATGGACACCTGAAATAAGAAATGTTGCATTGAAATAGGGTAAAGGCACATAATGAGTAGTCTTTACATGGTTGGGTGGGTAAAGAAGAAGAGTTATAACACCTAAGTTCTTCACATATATATATCATTCTTGTCTTCCCTTCACTGACGTCTTTGGTTGTTATCCGTTCCCAGTTTAACTCTGTCCTACAAGTGTCAAGAACGACAGTAAGAAGAAGAAGGGAGTTGCGTTCGAGCAGTGAAGGAGAACAGACGTGTGTGCGGACGAGCACAGAACAATATTGAGTTTTTATATAATTATCTGAAAAGTTATCTATCTTAGTGAATACCAAATATGTTATAATGAATAAAGACATACATATAATTTAAACCTGACAACTCAGAAGTGGGATGCAAATTCATTTCTATGTAAAGAAATGTTTAATTAAAGGGTGACTTCAACTAAACGGCACGAGAGCAAAAATTTGAAGAGAATAAACGACGTTACAAAGGGCAACGAAAGAGAATCGACAAAGGGCAGAGCAAACGGAGACAAAAACGGCACGGAATAGAAAAATGGTTGAAGTTTCAGCAACGACAAAACGGCAAGAATGGCAAAACGGTCAGTGGCTCTGCGAATTGAAGAAAAAGAGGAATAAGGTAAAAGCTGCAACGAACGGCAGCAACGGCATCGCAATAAGCAACGAGTACGCAACGGCAGCGATCTGCAACGGCGTCACGAAAAGTAACGAGTAGAGAAAAGCGACGCACAAAAGAACGCAATTTTTTTGATGAGTCGAAAAATAAACGGCAATGAGTGCAGACGTGCATAAGCAGATTTCTCGGTCTCAAAGAAAGGAAGTCAACAACGAAATGCGTAGAAAACTAAAAGATTTACGAATTAATGAGTTGGACATCATTCTACAAGCACACAATCTTCAGGTCAAAGGTAATAAGACGGCCAAGGTTAATGAGCTGATGCAAGTTTTAGAAGTTGAGGAAATCGAGACAGACGAGTACGAATTCTCGGAACAAACTACGAACTCAAGTATGCACAAACGAATGGACGACCTCAAGCAGCTGGTGGCAAATTTAACGACAATGGTGCAAACGGTGTGTGCGCAGCAGCAACAACAACAAGTGCAGGTCGCGCAGAGACAGCAGCGCTTGGAGACGGCAACGGCATCGGCACACGCACAAGCACAAGGCTACGCATCAAAAACAGAGCAACCACAGCAAAATGGAGGCGTACGAATGACGCCAATTGCTCAAAGTCAAGGTTTTACAAGCATCAAAGAAGTCATTGGAGTTCTACCGGAATTTGATCCAATAAAAGGGTTCATAACGTCGGATCAATTCATTGCCAAAGTAGAGCAGCTCCAGAAAGTGTATTTGTGGACCAACGAAACGGTACTTTTTGCAGTACAGCATAAGATGCGCGGAGTGGCAAAGACATGGCTAGATGCGCAGGAAGTGTACCAAACATTGGGACAATTTAAAGCTGCTCTCATCTTAGATTTCCCATGCATCATAAATGCAGCAGATGTACATCGTGAGTTAATGCGGCGAAAACGGCGAAGTAACGAGACACCAAGCGAATATTTTTATGCGATGTTAGCTATCGGACGGCGTGCGAATATCGATGAACCATCGATAAATTCTTATATCATCAATGGGCTAAATCAATAAGAGTCAACGAAAGCTTTGTTAGCGATGAACATACGCACTTGTTCAGAGCTATATAAATCATTGGAAAATATGAGATCGGCACACGGTTTACAGCAGCTAATCAACGCAGCAACGGCCAACAACGGAAAACCCAATGACGAGGCAAATGACAAGGCAAAGGCAATTAAATGTTATAATTGCAACAATGTGGGACATTATGCAGCGAAATGCCCAGAGCCTCAGCGAAAGAAACGGTGCTCTCATTATTCAAAGATTGGACATGAAGAAAAGGACTGCAAGATGAAACCAGCGAAGGTGGCTCAAGTGGCAGAAGCGCAATGTAAGGAGTATCCACCGATTACACTAGGCAACAGCCAAAAAATTACACGAACCAAACCCACTTTTTTGGATAGATTTTGGGCCAAAAACGACGATAAACATTTTTTTTTTTTTTTTCTATTTTGAAATTATTTTTTTTTAGAATTTTTTAAAAATCTGGCTTTTTTTCGTACTTTTTTTTAGAGGTGCGCCCACTTTTGTCATCATTACTCGTGAATGACAAAACCGAATTTCAAAATCTTTACTATTTCGGAAAGTCAATGAATATACCTGTAATTCATTAACACAAAATTATGATTTTTTTAAAGCTTTTTTTTTTAGCTTTTTAGACCCCGTACTTAAAAAAAGTACAGGGGTCTATTGGGTTTGTTTTAACGAAAATGTGCGTAACAGGCAGAAGGAGGCGTGGCAGACCCTATAAACTATATATATTCTTGATCAGCATCAATAGCCAAGTCGATATAGCAATGTCCGTCTGTCCGTCTGTCTGTCTGTCTGTCCGTCCGTCTGTATGAAAACCTAGATCTCAGAGACTATAAGAGCTAGAGACACCAAACTTGGTATGTAGGTTTGTCTGTATTGCAAGCAGATCAAGTTTGTTTCTAAATTTGGGCACGCCCCCTTTGTCGCCCACAAATCGAAAAACAAAATTTCGTATCCAAATTATAAGAACATTTTTAAAGCTAATGACACCAAACTTAGTATGTAGATTCCTCTATATAGCAGGCATATCAAGTTTGATTCTTTTTTGGATCGGACCACTATATCATATAGCTGCCATTGGACCGATCGGGCGAAAATCAAGTCTTAGTATGAAAAACTTTTGTGTTTTATGAGATATGTCAACAAAACTTTTACAGCATGCATATAACTTGGTTTTATACTGCCTGTCCGAAGTTGGCTTAAATCGTACCACTATACCATATAGCTTCCATAGGACCGATCAGCCGAAAATCAAGTCTTAGTATGAAAAACTTATTTGTTTAATAAGATATCTCAACAAAACTTTTACAGTATGCATATAACTTGGTTTTATATTGGCTGTCCGAAGTTTGCTTAAATCGGACAACTATATCATATAGCTTCCATAGGATCGATCAGCCGAAAATCAAGTCTTAGTATGAAAAAACTTATTTGTTTTATAAGATATCTTAACCAAACTAATACAATATGCATATAACTTGGTTTTATATATCCTGTCCAAAGTTGGTTTACATCGGACCACTATATCATATAGCTTTCATAGGACCGATCGGGCGAAAATCAAGTCTTAGTATGAAAAACTTTTTTGTTTTATGAGATATCTTAACCAAACTAATACAATGTGCATATAAATTGGTTTTATATATCCTGTCTTAAGTTGGTTCAAATCGGACCACTGTATCATATAGCTGCCATAGGAATAATTGGTCGAAAATCAACATTTATAAAAGAGTACCTGGGCTCAGGGTATCCTACTGTCGAGCGTGCTCGACTGTAGCCGCACCTCACCGCGAGCGAAGCGAGCCGGGGGTAGGCGAGCGAAGCGAGTAGGGGGCGGAGCCCCCTTGTTTTTTAGTTGGATCTTATCTTCACCCCCTCCCTCTACAACCGATTAAAAAGGTTTCAATTAAAAAAAAATCTGAATGTAAAGCTAAACACTTGAAATTTTGGATATTTGTTTGTTAAATTAAAGTAGATTTTATATTATTTTTGGATATTTTATTTGACCTTGACCTCACCCCCCTCCCATACCAACTTTGAGAAAAATCAAATTTTTGATCATAAATGTACATCTGCAGCACGTGGTTTTTTAAGAATAGGGGCAAAAACGGGCAAAAGTTAATCACAATTCAACTGAAACTTATCTATACTCCTCACTATGAAAAATAACACTCCACAGAACTTGAATCAATTTGTTAGTTTTAGGTTTAAATTTCACGTGAACAACATATTGCAGAGTTGCAAAACTAAACACAAATACTAAAAATCTCTTTTAACAACTTATTAAAGATTCCTTGATTAACATTTTTTGTAGTTACACTTTTTATACCCTGAGCCCATTAAAAATGGGCAAAAAAGGGTATAATGCATTTGGCAGAATGTATGTAACAGGCAGAAGGGGGCGTGGCAGACCCCCAAAAGTATATATATTCTTGATCAGGATCAACAGTCGAGTCGATTGAGCCATGTCCGTCTGTCTGTCCGTCTGTTTGAACGCGTCGATCTCAGAAACCATAAGAGCTAGAGACTTCAAACTTGGTATGTAGGTTCCTGGATACCGTACGCAGATCAAGTTTGTTTTTATTTTTGGATCGGACAACTATATCATATAGCTGCCATAGGAACGATACATCGAAAATGAAGTTTTTGTATGAAAAGCTTCTTTAATTTTTGAGATATCTCAACCAATCTCTCACGATATATATTTGGGGTGGTATTATACATCCTGACCAAATTTGGTCCAAATCGGCCCACTATATCATATAGCTGTCATACAGTCGCTCTGCCGAAAATCAAGTTTTAGTATGAAAAAGTTTTTTGTTTTTTTGAGATATCGTAACCAAACTGATAGAATATGTATCTGGGCTGGTATTATACATTCTGACCAAGTTTGGTCTAAATCGGCCCACTATATCATATAGCTGTCATACAGCCGCTCTGCCGAAAATCAACTTTTAGTATGAAAAAGTTTTTTGTTTTTTGAGATATCGTAACCAAACTGATAGAATATGCATTTATGTTGGTTTTGTACATTCTGACCAGATTTGGTTCAAATCGGTTACATATATCGTATAGCTGCCATAGGAATAATTGGTCGAAAATCAACATTTATAAAAGAGTACCTGGGCTCAGGGTATCCTACTGTCGACTGTAGCCGCACCTCACCGCGAGCGAAGCTAGTAGGGGGCGGAGCCCCCTTGTTTTTTAGTTTTAAACAGCATTATTAGTATTTAAAAAAGTTTCGTTACGCTTATTACAAAAATAACAAAATTTTTTTTTTAAATCTCGTGTGATGCCTGGCATAGCGCAAAACGTATGTAATTGTACTGCGCTCTTCCTCTTGTTATACCATTTTGTTGCGAGGTTGCATCACTTTTCGCTCTTTAACTTGCTTAGACGCAGCTGGACGCAGGCAAGACCGTGGTTATTTGATTAGAGAATTGATTACTGAAGACTTCTGTAGTAGTGGGAAGGAGTCCAAACGAGTCCATTAGAAGTTCTATTCCATTAAAGTCAAAAACAAGTGGAAAAGGCTATAGTCGAGATCCCGACCATAGGATACCCGTTACTTATTTCAATACATTAGCGATTTAATCCTTATGTCATATTTGCGTTGCCAGAACTAGTTGAGAATTTTAAGCATTCCAATTAGGTTTAACAATGCAAAAACTATTGCATACTTTAGGGGGCATCTGTTGCTTCAACAACTTAGGTACGCAATAACTGCTGATCTACTTGTCCGATCTTGCTGCGATTCAGTGGGATAATAGATAATAATAACAGATATCGGTTATTACCAAAAAATACGTATTATATGAAAAATTGTGGGTGAGGTGGTTTTTCGCGATTTGCGGGGCGGAGGGTGGCGTGGCTTAAATTTGAAACAAACTTGATCTGCGTAAGGTATATGGAAATCTGTGTGCCAAATTTGGTTACTCTATCTCTTATAGTCTCTGAGATCTGTGTGTTTATACAGACGGACGACCGGTTTTTCGCGAATTACGGGCGTGGAAGGAGACGGGTCAGAAATTTAAAACAAACTTGACCTGCTCCAACGCTATTGTGATCTACGTGTGAAAGTTTGGTTACTCTATCTCTTATGGTCTCTGAGATCTAGGCGCTCACACGGACGGACAGACAAACAGACGGACGGACAGACGGACATGGCTATATCGACTCGGCTGTTGATGCTGCATCATCAAGAATATATATACTTTATGTGGTCGGAGATGCCTCCTTCTGCCTGTTACGCACATTCCAACGAACACAATATACCCTTATACCTATTTTTTATAAGTAACGGGTATAAATAGCCTCATTTTAGTGCTTTTTTTAAACATTGCTGGGATAAAAAGTAAACAAATGAAGAGACTTATTTCTTCTGCGTTTTATCAGAATCGAATTTACTTTTCATATTAAACCAAAAACATAAAGATCGGTTGTATACCTGGTCAAAAAATCAGTTTTAAAGTTACCAATTTTAGTAAATTTGCACATTTGTGCGCGCACTGAAAAATGGGTCAACTTTGAGAGCCTGCTACGCCCACAATTCTTATCCGATTTCAATAATTTTTTGAATTCGTAACTTTATCTTTCTCTATCGAATGCATATAATATTTCTACAATCGCTTTTGTCGAAAAAATGAAGTTTGCCACTCTTTTCCGGCTGCGGCCCCACTGTGCGACGGTAGAATCGAGGACGATCGAATTCAGGATTAGCCGAGCTGTCCTGTTCAGCAACATTGAGCTCATACAAGCGGGAGTTGCAAGCCTGGAGAGAGAGACAACGTTATCATGTGAGAGGAGTTGGTTCTTGGCGATCAAAGAGAACGTACGCAGCACAAGCGTCAACGAATAACTTTGAGTTTTTCTTGAATTAAAATCGAATGTGACCTTTTATTAAATTTACAATCTTTTAATTTGCCTTTGTCAGCCACTGTCGACATCCCACCACGCCTACAAATTAAACATCCTCTAGACAATACTTACTATTTTCCGTGCAGATGAACATTTTGGGATAGTTGGCTTATGTCAGGTGTCAGCACAATTTTAATATAAAATTCAGGCATTTCCACTTCCAACTCATCATCCATCTGCTCCATATTGCGCGCATTCATCGTCACTGTCTGCCAAGTCATAAAAAGATTACCTTTTTCATTTCTTCATTATTATTTTCCATTATTATAACTTATCACTTTTAGCTTTTGAAAATTTGTACGCAGAAACCGAACAGTTAATTTATTTCGGGTAAATGGAAAATGTTTTAACAGTATCACATTTGGTCGTGGAAATCCAAAAATCTCAAGCATTCAAATGAGGCAAATGTGAGTGATCGTGGAAGCAACCTATTATATATTCTGACTAAGTTTGTTTAAAATCTGACTATTTGGGAAAGCTGAACTCAAAATTTAAGATTGATTTATACTTAATTCAAAATTTTTAGTACACATCAATCTTAACATTTTTTAGAGCGAAACGGTATAAATTCAAGTACGGTCGTACCTAATTTGAGGATGGCATATTTTTCTGAGTGTACTAGTGGTCTCCAGTAGTCTGCATCGTTTGTATTTTTTTAAGCACAGACTTGCGAAGCTTGCTAAGTATCTGACGGCCAACAGAGTGCAGTTTGCGAATGTGCATGTATGTGTGCATGCATATTTGTGGGATAAGGAGAATGTTGGCAGGCTAATGAACTGTAACTATGTTGTTATATTTGCTGAGGTCATATCAAATTAACTTGACATTGTTGTGCTTATGACATTTTGCGCTTTAAGTCTTTTTCCAACAGCAACATTTGCTGAGCATTTCCACATAAGAAATATATTTGAACGAGCAACTCAACTTTATGCTCTAAATAGACATTAAATAGCGGTATCACTTTTTTTCTGCATCTCCTCAGTTCCTGACTATCATAAAATTTTAATTAACAACTATGTAGTGGGGTCAGTTAGGAAATTTAGCAGAAATGTTAATTCATTAAATAGGACCTCCAGTGCGACACATAGATATAGATGTTTCAGCTCAGTCTTGTTATAAATCCCACAAAACAAATTTCTACCCGAGGTAAGAGTCTAGTGACAAAAGCAATTTCAAGTCCAAAAATTTCTGATATCCAATTTTGTGACGAACAAAATGAAGTCTAATATACAAATTTTAAATCTTTATATAAAAATCTCTTTGTCCAACTGACTGATTTAGCATAATACAGGCCAAACGGCTCAAGATACAAGTTTGAAATTTTACAAAAACACAGATATGAGAACTCATCGGCGTTTAAGACGGCATTTGGTTAAATCCGACCTAAAAGTGCTTCAAAATCGAGGTCAAAGTTCGCCTTTATTTTGATTCTAGCGCAGAGGATGGTGAACTCGACTCCGGCGCAAGAGTTCCAGGGTTTAGTCTTCCCCATTGAGCAAGGGCAAATGACAATTTTACTTTTTAATTTATTTTTATTAATTAATATTATTAAAAATCATTTTTTTTTAGCTGTGAATGGCAACAGTTAGCACTTGTAGTCAGGGCTGCCACACTTGGCGTATTTTTCTGTTGCCGCAATGACAAAAGGCAGTACTTAAACTTTGGATTAAATAACAGCAAATAATTTGGTTAAATTTTAATGAAATCGGCCCATCAATATATATAACACTGCTTGACCTAATTCACTGACTTAGCATTGCACAGGCCGAACCGGTGAAGTGACACTTGGCCGAAATAAACTTAAGATAATTTTATCGTGAGATAAGGCGGAGATATAAAATATAAAAAGTAAATCTAAATATTTTCAAAAATATAAGAAGTCAGGTTCAAGTTTCGGCTGGTCTAAATATATAGTACCCAAGTCGGACTTTGCCAATTTAAACTCGCTATGCTACGAGAACTATCTAACTCAATGCAAAAGACAGTTTTCCCGTGACCCTAAACAATTTTATAAATTTGTTAACTTGAAGCGTAAATCCTCCAGTCTACGTTCTTTTTTTCTTGGACAGATAATGCCGGCAACGACTCTGCAGCTGCTGAACTATTTGCTAACTTTTTTCAATCCACCTACTCTCCAATCCCCACTTCTAACTCATCTTTCTTATAACAATATAATCTCTTCTATTAAAATCTTTAAAATCTTCTTTCATTCCTGGGCCAGACAACATTTCTAGTTGTATATTTAAGGAATGCTGTTTTTCTTTAGCTGCTCCGTGCACAAAATTTTTAATCTATCCCTTGAAGCTTCAACCTTTCCATATCTTTGGAAAGAATCTTATATCATTCCCATCCACAAAAAAGGTGGTAAGTCTGATATTTCTAACTACAAAGGCATTGCAAAGCTATCAGCCATTCCTAAATTATTTGAAAAAATCCTTGTTTCTTCTTTGCAGCATCTCTGTAAATCGATCATTTCTCCTGCACAACACGTCTTTATTTAGGGTCGGTCTACTACGACCAACTTGCTTGAATTTACCTCCCTGGTAAGTCATGCATTTTTAGAGAAAAAGCAAACTGATGTCATTTACACTGACTTCAGTAAAGCCTTTGACTCTGTGAACCATGACCTCTTACTTTACAAACTTAACTGCATAGGTTTCCCTCCCGCCTTTATACGTTGGGTTTCCACTTATTTAAAAGGTAGAACCCAAAAAGTGATTCTTAGGTCAACCATTTCGAGTTCGGTTCGTGTAACTTCTGGTGTACCTCAAGGTAGTCACTTAGGACCTTTATTTTTTACACTGTTCATTAACGATCTACCCACTATTCTGTCCCATTCTTATATTTTAATGTATGCAGATGATGTTAAGATTATTTTTTCATACACTGATCCCCTGTTTCACAATCGTCTGCAAGACGATTTGAACACTATGCAACTATGGTGCTCGGCCAATAAGTTGCATCTCAATTGTTCGAAGTGTATGTTTATGACATTTAGTCGTTCTAGGCCCTACTTAGGTTCTTATACGATTGACAATATCCCTTTGCAACGTATAAAAACTGTAAAGGATCTTGGAGTTTTATTTGACTGCAAATTATGCTTCAATTTGCACATCTCCACTATAGTTAACGATGCCAAAGGAGTACTTGGTTTCATTAAACGTTGGTCGATAGAATTCATTGATCCTTTCACCACTAAACTCCTTTACGTCTCTTTAGTCCGTCCCATCCTTGAATACTGTTCGTGCATTTGGTGCCCGCAGTATCAAATAAATCAGAATCAAATTGAATCAGTTCAAAAGAAATTCTTGCTTTTCGCCTTACGTGGTTTTAACTGGGACCCCAACCGGCGTTTACCACCGTACTCCCATAGGCTTCGTCTTATTGACCTTCCGTCTTTAATTAATCGTAGGAAAACTCTTAATGTGGTTTTTCTTCACAAATTAATTAATTGTGACATTGATTCTAGTCCCCTTTTGGGCCGCCTCAGATTTTCGGTCCCCCGCAGGTCTACTAGGAATTACAGGCCTTTATTTTTACCTACATGCACAACTTATTACGCTTCACACGGTTCGTTCCGGGTTTTATGCTCTAATTATAATAGCCTCTTTCACGTTTTCTACTCAGAACTCTCTCTCCCTATCCCTTCCCTAAAATCCGCACTTTTCCAATATTTTAAATCATTAAATTCCTAACCTTACTAATACTAATAACATGTTATATTATTTTTAAAACCAATCAATCACTAACAACAACACTAATATTTATTGATCTGATTGGGTTTTTCTGGGTTTTCCCCAATCCTTGCAACAAATGTTGGATCATTTTTAATTATTAATTTTTGCTTACCCCAGATATAATTCATATTTTAATTTTTTCTTTACAGTATATTGCTTCTATTTATATTTAATATTAATTTTATTTTAAATTGTAATCTTAATTTTTATATATATATAAATAAATATAATAATATATAATAAATAAATAAACAAGAAAGTTTTTCATACTTAAACTTGATTTTCGTCCGATTCCTCCTATGGGAGCTCTATGATATAGTTGTCCGATTTGCACCAACTTCGGTCATGAATTAATAAAATAACCCACATGCAAATGCTGTTAGTTTGGTTAAGATACATATTTTATAGACTTGATTTTTTCCAAGCGAAATGTTCATTTCCGAGTTTTCGTTAAGAAAATACACATGCATATGTATAAAACACATATATGTGTGCTTAAAATGTTAATGTACATGACAAAACAAAATTGTCAAAAAAACAAAAAAAAAAAAATTTAACAGATACTATAAAATAAAAAAAAAAAATTGATGGCGGAGCCGGGAATCGAACCCACGACCTAATTTTAAAGAAAGCTTAGAACTTCGGTGGCTCAACCAATTGAGCCATATATGGTGTTGTGTACAGGATGCCAAATGGCCATATTGGTTTTACAGTACTCCATTTCATAATTTTAGAAATTATATGTTATCATAACATTAATAAATAAAAAATTGAATGTCAAAGCAAAATTATTGAATTAAAAAACACACGTCCCTTGCAGGGTTCGAACTCACGACCGACTGACCAACCATATCCTTAGCGCTGCAACTCATCACACTACGCCACAAATCCTATAACTGATCAGACGCCAATTTGTTATATAATATGTTAACTCCATTTTCATGTTATCAAGTTACTCAAATTTCATCATCGAAACAGCAAAATTTATAACTTGAATATCTTGGCTATTTACTGTCAGATCGGAATGAAATTTTCAGCAAAAATCTAGTACACTTTTCTCTTCGTCTATGCAAATTCTTGAATCTCTAGATTTTAAATTGCTCTTATAATTTGGGTATGAAATTTTCTATGTCAATTTTTAGGCGTTAAAGGGGGCGTATCCAAATTTTAAAACAAACTTGATCTACTTGCAATATAGAGGAAGATACATACCAAGTTTGGTGTCTCTAGCTCTTATAGTCTCTGAGATCTAGGTGTTCATACAGACAGACTGACAGACGGACATTGCTATATCGACTTGTCTATTGATGCTGATCAAGAATATTCTTTATAGGGTCTGCCCCGCCTCCTTCTGCCTGTTACGCACATTTTCGTTAAAACAAACCCAATAGACCCCTGTACTTTTTTTAAGTACGTGGTCTATATAAAATTTATATATCCTGTCCGAAGTTGGTTCAAATCGGACCACTATATCATATAGCTGCCATGGGACCGATCGGGCGAAAATCAATTTTTAGTAAGAAAAACTTTTTTGTTTTATGAGATATTTCAACCAAACTAATACAACATACATAAGAATTAGTTTTTTATATCCTGTCCAAAGTTGGTTCAAATCGAACCACTATATCATATAGCGCCTATAAGAACAATCGGTCGAAAATCAAGTTTTAGTATGAAAAACTTTTTGTTTTATGAGATATCTTAACCAAACTAATACAATATGCATAAGATTTAGTTTTATATATCCTGTCCAAAGTTGGTTCAAATCGGACCACTATATCATATAGCTTCTATAGGACCGATCAGCCGAATATCAAGTCTTAGTATGAAAAACTTTTTTGTTTTATGAGATATCTCAACTAATCTAATACAGTATGCAAATAACTTGGTTTTATATATCCTCTCCAAAGTTTGTTTAAATCGGACCACTATATCATATAGCTTTCATAGGACCGATCGGGCGAAAATCAAGTCTTAGTACGAAAAACTTATTGGTTTTATGAGATATCTCAACCAGACTAATAAAATATTCATTTAACTTAGTTTTATATATCTTGACCAAATTTGGTTAAAATCGGACCACTATATCATATAGCTGACGAAGGACCGATCGGGCGAAAATTAGATCTTAAAATGAAACAAGCGGGAAAGGCTATAGTCGAGATCCCGACCATATGATACCCGTTACTTACTTTAATATATTGAAAAGTACTTTAAAGAAAATACTTGTTTTGATCTGAAAACTTTAATTCGCCATAACTGTCTTTCTACATGTCCGATCTTAATGCGATTCAATGGGATGATAGATAACGCTAATAGATAACGCTAATAATCACAAAAAACGTATTATCTCAAAAACTGTGGGTGTGGTGGTTTTTCGCGATTTGCGGGGGCGGAGGGGGGCGTGGATTAAATTTGAAACAAACTTGATCTGCGTGAGGTATATAGAAATCTGTGTACCAAATTTGGTCACTTCATCTCTTTTAGTCTCTGAGATTTCTTTGCTTAGACGGTTTTTCGCTATTTGCGGGGGCGGAGGGGGGCGTGGCTTAAATTTGAAACAAACTTGATCTGCGTGGGGTATATAGAAGTCTTTTAGTGAAAGTTTGGTATCTCTATCTCTTATGGTCTCTGAGATCTAGGCGCTCACACGGACGGACAGACGGACAGACGGACAGTCGGACAGACGGACAGACACACATGGCTATATCGACTCGGCTATTGATGCTGATCAAGAATATGTATACTTTACAGGGTCGGAGATGCCTCCTTCTCCCTGTTACAAACATTCCAACGAACACAATATACCCTTATACTTATTTTTTATAAGTAACGGGTATAAAAACATATTTAGTTTTATACATCTTGACCGAAGTTGGACCGAACGGGAGAAATCCAAGTCTTAGTATGAAAAGTAGACAGTAGTAAAGGTAACAGTAATTATACCCTGAGCCCATTAAAAATGGGCAAAAAAGGGTATAATGCATTTGGCAGAATGTATGTAACAGGCAGAAGGGGGCGTGGCAGACCCCAAAAAGTATATATATTCTTGATCAGGATCAACAGTCGAGTCGATTGAGCCATGTCCGTCTGTCTGTCCGCTTGTCTGTCCGTCTGTCCGTCTGTTTGAACGCGTCGATCTCAGAAACCATAAGAGCTGGAGACTTCAAACTTGGTATGTAGCTTCCTGGATACCGTACGCAGATCAAGTTTGTTTTTATTTTTGGATCGGACAACTATATCATATAGCTGCCATAGGAACGATACATCGAAAATGAAGTTTTTGTATGAAAAGCTTCTTTAATTTTTGAGATATCTCAACCAATCTCACACGATTTATATTTGGGGTGGTATTATACATCCTGACCAAATTTGGTCCAAATCGGCCCACTATATCATATAGCTGTCATACAGTCGCTCTGCCGAAAATCAAGTTTTAATAAGGAAAAGTTTTTTGTTTTTTGAGATATCGTAACCAAACTGATAGAATATGTATCTGGGCTGGTATTATACATCCTGACCAAGTTTGGTCCAAATCGGCCCACTATATCATATAGCTGTCATACAGACGCTCTGCCGAAAATCAAGTTTTAGTATGAAAAAGTTTTTTGTTTTTTGAGATATCTTAACCAAACTGATAAAATATGCATTTTTGTTGGTTTTGTACATTTTGACCAGATTTGGTTCAGATCGGTTCCATATATCATATAGCTGCCATAGGAATAATTGGCCGAAAATCAACATTTATAAAAGAGTACCTGGGCTCAGGGTATCCTACTGTCGAGCGTGCTCGACTGTAGCCGCACCTCACCGCGAGCGAAGCGAGCCGGGGGTAGGCGAGCGAAGCGAGTAGGGGGCGGAGCCCCCTTGTTTAAACTATTCACTAACGATCTACCCACTATTCTATCCCATTCTTATATTTTAATGTATGCAGATGATCTTAAGCTTATTTATTCATACACGGATCCCCTGTATCACAATCGTCTGCAAGACGATCTGAACATTATGCAAATTTGGTGCTCGGCCAATAAGTTGTATGTCAATTGTTCGAAGTGTATGTTTATGACATTTAGTCGTTCTAGGCCCTACTTAGGTTCTTATACGATTGACAATATCCCTTTGCAACGTATAAAAACTGTAAAGGATCTTGGAGTATTATTTGACTGCAGATTATGCTTCAATTTGCACATCTCCACTATAGTTAATGATGCCAAAGGAGTACTTGGTTTCATTAAACGTTGGTCGAAAGAATTTAACGATCCTTTCCCCACTAAGCTTCTTTACGTCTCTTTAGTTCGTCCCACCCTTGAATACTGTTCGTGCATTTGGAGCCCGCAGTATCAAATAAATCAGAATCGAATTGAATCAGTTCAAAAACAATTCTTGCTTTTCGCCTTACGTGGTTTTAACTGGGATCCCAACCTTCGTTTACCACCGTACTCTCATAGGCTGCGTCTTCTTAACCTTACGTTTTTATTTAACCTTAGGAAAACTCTTTGCGTTGTTTTTCTTCATAAATTGATTATTGGCGAGATCGATTCTAGTTCCCTTCTGGGCCGCTTCAGCTTTTCAGTCCCCCGCAGGTTAACTAGGAATTACAGGCCTTTATTCTTACCTACATACACAACTGATTACGCTTCAAACGGTTCGTTACGTGTTCTATGCACTAACTACAATAGCCTCTTTTACGTTTTCTACTCAGAACTCCCTCTCCCTTCCCTAAAATCCGCGCATTTCCAATATTTTTTTCGTTAAATCCCTGACTTGCTAATACTAATAACCTGTTATATTACATTTAAATATCCAAACATTTATTCTATTACTAATACAAACACTAATCTTTATTGATCTGATTGGGTTTTTCTGGTTTTCCCCAATCCTTGCAACAAATGTTGGATCATTTTTAATTTTTGCTTACCCCAGATCTAATTCTAATTCCAATTTTAATATTTTCTTTATTTATACATAATATTAGTTTTATTTTAATTTTTAACTTAATTTTTTACTGATTAATTCTTTCTTTGCCGACTGCTTTTAGTAGTTCATAAATAAATAAATAAATAAATATTTATCTAAAACATCAAATTAGGGAAATAATGCTAGCATTTGGTATGCCCAAGCTAATCGTAATGGACATCGAAAAAGCTTTAAAGTCAGCCGCTATCAAATTTTTTCTGCACAGCTGAACAGCTACAAGCAAAAGTCTACACGACACCGCAAGCAACAGGCAAGTTGAAAGATTTCATTAAACTCTGACTGAGATCATGAGATACCTCAAAATCCCACAAAAAAAACCTCTACACGAGGTAAAAGTCTAGTGACGAAAGCAATTTTTAGATCCAAAATTTCTGATATCCATTTGTGTGACGAGCTAAATTCAGTTTATTATAAAAACTTTAAATAAAAATAAAAATTATTAAAAAAAAAAAAAAACACGAAAATTGGCATTGTGCACTGTGCTTAAAAAGGGAGAGCTTCTTTGTACATAAAAATTACTTTTTGCACAGTGCCGAATACCAATTTTCGTGTTTTTTTTTTTTTTTAATAATTTTTATTTTTATTTAAAGTTTTTATAATAAACTGAATTTAGCTCGTCACACAATTGGATATCAGAAATTTTGGATCTAAAAATTGCTTTCGTCACTAGACTTTTACCCCGTGTAGAGGTTTTTTTTGTGGGATATCAGAAATTTTTGCAAATGCTTTTGCTTTTGACATTTTAACTTAATCATAAATGCAGGGAGATAGTAAAAAATATAGCTAAGAGACTCCGCCCCTGTTTGCTTCGCTCGCGTTACTACTGTCTACTTTTCATACTAAGACTTTTCGCCCGATCGGTCCTATTTTAGCTATATGATATAGTGGTTTGATTACCGGTTACCAATTTCGGTCAGGATGTATAAAACTAACTTAATCATATAATGCATATTCTATTAATTTGGTTAAAATATCTCATAAATCAAAAAAGTTTTTCATACTAAAACCTAATTTTGACCAGATCGGTCCTATGACAGCTATATGATATAGCGGTCCGATATGAACCAATTTCGGTCAGGATGTATAAAACTAACTTAAATGCATATTCTATCAATTTGGTTAAAATATCTCATAAATCAAAAAAGTTGTTCATGCTAAAACCTTATTTTGACCAGATCGGTCCTATGACAGCTATATGATATAGCGGTCCGATATGAACCAATTTCGGTCAGGATGTATAAAACTAACTTAAATGCATATTCTATCAATTTGGTTAAAATATCTCGTAAAACAAAAAAGTTTTTCATACTAAAACCTAATTTTGATCCGATCGGTCCTATGACAGCTATATGATATAGTGGTCCGATTTGAACCAACTTTAGTCAGGATATATAAAACAATGTAAAATGCGTATTTTATCAGTTTGGTTGAGATATCTCATAAAACCAAAAAGTTTTTAGTACTAAAACGTGATTTTCGAACTAAAACGTGATATTCGACCGATGGAAAAATATATATATTCAGTTAACAGGCAATATCTTCCAAACCCCTTAACCAAAATTTATGTGTTATATACCAAAAAACGCAAAATTTTACGTACTAAATTTAATAAAAATCGTTAGAGCCGTTTTGTCAGAAGTCGCCAAAATATAAGCTAAAAAACCTTATTTCACCTGTAAAATGTTACCTTAATTAAAAAGCCCTTAAACTCACCTTTCCAATGATATATAGGACATATCTGTAGCTTCTATGGTGTGCAAACTATTGGGGTTTCAATTTTAGCGGGAAATAGCGTTTTCCCGCTAAACTAGCGGGAAATTCAAAAAGTCGTAGAACAAACATTTCTATATTTTTGAAAAGAAACAAATCCTCATCATTACATCTAAGCTTTTTTAGCGCTTTGATACGCGCAAACGAACCGACAAACAAACTGACTTTTCATCTCATTTTGAGAAGTCCGCTAAAAATTTTAAATTTTATTATCTTTCGAACCAGTTATCGGATTTGGGTGATCGCGTATTTTTGATTAGAATTTTTTAAAAATAAAAAATTTTTCAAAAACTCATCCACTCATTCAACTGTCAACGCCACAATTTCGGGAACTCTACTACTGGCACTCATCGTCATGATCGTCTGGTTATTAAGACAAAAACTAGCCAGCAAGGATCATCAGACACACAAAGGATCCGAACGAGAAGTTAAAACAGAGACGCCTACAGGATCAACCCAAAAACGCTACAATGTCGCGTCCGAGGACGTCCGCGTTTAAAGGGGGAGGAGTTAACACCATATATTACAAAACCAATAACAACAACATGCAGTCAGCCAAGAACCAACCACGACTTTAGTGCATGCAACGTATCCAACACGCGCGTCCAGGCAGCACACCTGACGTAAGCAGCCCAACCAAGAACACCAAATTCATCAACTCCCGAAGTCAAACCAACAAGTTCCAATTACGTCTGCAGCGCATCCGCCACGTGCGCTGAATCAGCATATCTTGCGCAACGGTTAAGTCGTGGGAACACCAAGAGACATCGGACACCAACAGCGACAACGGTTGAACTAAAGCAACGATAACGACTGAGCAACAACGTCGGCAGCGGCAGAGACGACGTCGGCAGCGTCGTTAGCAATTAGACTTCTTCAGAACCCAAATGGTCCACTTTAAGTTAGTTCTAATTTGACATCAAAAAAGGCCAGTTGGTTTATTTAGACCCGGTACTTAAAAAAAGTACAGGGGTCTATTGGGTTTGTTTTAACGAAAATGTGCGTAACAGGCAGAAGAAGGCGTTGCAGACCCTATAAAGAACATATATTCTTGATCAGCATCAATAGCCAAGTCGATATAGCAATGTCCGTCTGTCCGCCTGTCAGTCTGTCTGTCTGTATGAACACCTAGATCTCAGAGACTATAAGAGCTAGAGTCACCAAACTTTGTATGTAGGTTCCTCTATATTGCAAGCAGATCAAGTTTGTTTCAAAATTTGGCCACGGCCCCTTTACCGCCTAAAAATTGACAGAGAAAATTTCATATCCAAAAAAACAAGAGCAATTTAAAAGCTAGAGATTCAAGAATTTGCATCAACGAAGAGAAAAGTGTCCTAGATTTTTGCAGAAAATTTCATTCCGATCGGACAGTAAATAGCCAAGACATTGAAATTATAAATTAAGCTGTTTCAGTGATGGAGCGTTGGCAGTAATTAAAATTTGAGTAACTTGATAACATGAAAATTGAGTTAACATATTATATAGCAAATTGGCGTCCGATCAGCCATGAGCTTCTGTGGCGTAGTGTGCTGAGTCGCAGCACTCAGGATATGGTTGGTCAGCCGGTCGTGAGTTCTCGAACCCTGGCAGGGACGTGTGATTTTTAATTCAATAATTTTCCATTGACATTCAATTTGTATTTATTTATCATATGATAACATATAATATTAACATTTATTGTTAATAAACATTTTTAAAATGTTGAAAAGAGTACTGTAAAAGTAATATGGCAATTTGGCATCTTGTACGCAACACCCTATATGGCTCAATTGGTTGAGCCACCAACTTTTTTTTAAATTAGGTCGTAAGTTCGATTCCCGGCGCCATCATCCCAATCGTCTTTATTTACTTATATATATGATCGTATGTACTCATTAAATGTCGGATGACTTCTTTCTATTGTTCCTAATGTTGGATGATGGTACGCTGTTGAGTTAAGCTTTTCTATTTTAAAACTATTACATAGATCTACTCAGATTGTATTTATATATTCTGTTCCCATATCTGATCCATATCTGTTCTTTTGCATTGGTCCATAGATTATTGCTGTTATTGGTGTTGGAGTGATAACTATTATGTGTTGTATTTTAGAAAATTGACATTTACTGCATGATTTAACGTAACTGGTTACATGTTTTGTCATGTTTTTCCAATAGTAATGTCGTTTTATTATACCCGTTACTTATAAAAAATAAGTATAAGGGTATATTGTGTTCGTTGGAATGTATGTAACAGGGAGAAGGAGGCATCTCCGACCCTATAAAGTATATATATTCTTGATCAGCATCAACAGCCGAGTCGATATAGCCATGTGTGTCTGTCCGTCCGTCCGTCTGCCGTCTGTCCGTATGAACAAAAGGATCTCAGAGACTATAAGAGATAGAGTAACCAAATTTGGCACACAGATTTCTATATACCCAGTGCAGATCAAGTTTGTTTCAAATTTAGGCCACGCCCCCCTCCGCCCTCGCAAATCGCGAAAAACCGTTCGTTCGTCTGTATAAAAATATGGATCTTAAAAACTATAAGTGATAGAGTAACCAAATTTGGCACATATATTTCTATAGACCTCACGGAGATCAAGTATGTTTCAAATTTTAGCCACGCCCCCTTACGCCCCCGCAAATCTCGAAAAACCACCACACTCACAGTTTTTCAGATAATTCACTTTTTATGGTAAATAACGGTATATTTTAATATTATCTATAATCTCACATAACCGCAGCAAGATCGGACAAGTAGAATGGGAGTA
Organism: Drosophila phalerata; assembly: GCA_951394115.2. Lineage (NCBI taxonomy): Eukaryota > Metazoa > Arthropoda > Insecta > Diptera > Drosophilidae > Drosophila > Drosophila phalerata. The sequence goes on along the minus strand of OX596008.2, from coordinate 3,298,366 downwards.
TAAGCTTATTAAAGTTATTAATAAATTTATTATTTTAATACAATCACCTAAAAGTATGCAGTAATTTTGTTAGGTAGTAATTTCTTTAAAGTAGTTTTATATATATTGAAATAAGTAACGGGTATCCTATAGTCGGGATCTCGACTATAGCCTTTCCCGCTTGTTTTTCTTATTGTTTTTGTTGCTCCGCAGTGTCCTCCTATTGTTGGATTATCGTGAAAAAGTTCTAGAATTTTTTTAATTTCATTTTTATCTTTTAGTTTAATTATTTTTGGCAAAAGTGCTATTTTTAATTTCTTTAAATATTTGTTACATATTGTTATAAATTTTTCTATTTGACGTTAATTGACATTTAACAAATGAGGAAAAATTTTTGTTTAATTTCTCCATTATGAGTGGCTTATGTTCATCATGGTTATTCCGAATGTCATAGTTAGATAAACTTTAGCTTCTTAGAGTGGTTTTTCAAAATATGGCATCACTATTGGTAGTGTTTATTATTCTGACGTAGGGACTATTTAGACCCAGTACTTAAAAAAAAGTACATGGGTCTATTGGGTTTGTTTTAGCGAAAATGTGCGTAACAGGCAGGAGGCGTAACAGACCCCATAAAGTATATATATTCTTGATCAGCATCAATAGCCGAGTCGATATAGCAATGTCCGTCTGTCTGTCTGTCCTGACGTCCTGCTGTCCTGACGTCTGTATGAACACCTATATCTCAGAGACTATAAGAGCTAAAGACACCAAATTTGGTATGTAGCTTTGTCTATATTGCAAGCAGATCAATTTTGTTTTGGAAATCGGCCACGCCCCCTTTACCGCCCAAAAATCGCCATAGAAAACTTCATATCCATATTAAAAGAGCAGTTTAAATGCTAGAGACACCAAAATTCTCTATATTGCAAGCAGATCAAGTAATAATAATTAAAATAATTATTTTGTAAAAAGTGCAAAATATAAATATTTTTTTAAAATATTATAAAAAGTTTGCAGCTGGAAAAAAAATTTTTACCGTGTTGCTGATAGTCTCAAGGACTCAAAATAGGTAATCCACACTAAAAATAAGTTTTCGTTAGCTTTCTATTGCTTTTATAAGGTATCCCGTCTAGAGGCGGTCTTGGGACAATTCGGGGAAAAAAAATTATAAGGTAAGTTTGAAAGTGGAACAACCTATGACATATTTAAGTACGAATAATTGCTTTAGTAGATATGGAACGACGACAAGTGAATAAGCTATCAGCTCTTTCCGACGTGGAGATTGAAAAATTTTTAAATTCAATTGATTTTGACATTGATACGGACGGAGATGAAGAATTGGAGGACGATTTGACTGATGATGTTTGCGAGGCAGCGCTTCCTGACAATGAGGAAGATGAAGAAGCGATTGAAAAAGTGCTATATATGTCGGATTCTATGTTGGCTAGAGAGAATTGTGTCACTTCAAGCGGAAATCCTACTCCTTTTCAAAATTGTTGTCACCCTCAAGTTCGATTGCATCCAATTCACATCAAGCACAGAAACGCAAAGCGCCTGCTGAGCAAACGCCAAACGAACCTAGTCATGGATAAATCTGCAATATCCTTTACTGAGCCTGACCTCAGAGTACTTAAAAGTCTGGATACGCCACTCAAGTGTTTTCAATTCTTTTTGAATGATACTATCATTGAGCATATCACTCAGCAAACAAATTTGTATGCTGCCCAAAATGATGTCAATACTTCGTTTTCTACAACCAATTTAGAAATTCGACAATTTATTGGCATTTTATTTTTGATGTCAGTTTTTCGCTACCCAAATGTTCGTTGATATTGGGGGAGTACGCATTTGGAACAATTCAGAACACAATATCAAGAAATCGCTTTGAAAAAATACGAGGTAATTTGCATTTTAATGATAATAGTAAGTTGCCTTCCAAGGATTCTGCCGACCACGATCCTTTATACAAAATACGGCCGCTCGTGAATTACTTCAATGAGCAGTTTCAGTCTGTTCCGATGCGCCAACGCTTATCTGTGGATGAACAAATATGTGCAACAAAGATGAAGACCTTTATTTACAATAGACAATATTTACCAGACAAACCACACAAATGGGGAGTGAAATTCTTCAATTTCTGTGACTCTTCCGGCTTTTACTATAATTTCGAGATATATTGTGGAGCAGGTGACAACGTTGTTCAAACTGGCTCACCAGATCTTGGTGCGGCAGCAAATGTAGTTGTTCGATTGTCACGCAATGTTCCGGATTTCAAAAATAAGATTATCTACTTTGACAATTATTATACTTCTTTGCCGCTTCTTGTATATCTCAAGTCCCGGGGAATATTTTCTTTGGGAACTATTCGCTCGAATCGCATTCCAAATTGTTAGCTGCCATCTGACAGCGACCTCAAGAAACAAGTGCGTGGATATTCTACAGAATTTTGTGGATCTGTATCAGGAGTCGAACTGTCATTGACGATTTGGAAGGACAATAAGGCAGTACGACTTGCTTCGACTTACGCGGGCACAAAGCCTTTCCTGAATGAAACGAATTCAAAAGGTCAGGTTTCACGTTATGTTCGATCCGAAAAAAGGTACGTTGACATAAATTGCCCAAATGTTATCCACGAATACAACAGCCACATGGGTTGACTTAATGGACGGACTTATTGGTCGATATAAAATTCCCGTAAAGAGCAACAAGTATACAGATCGACTATTTACACACATGCTTGATTTAGCCATGGTAAACGCTTACATTTTGTTCCACCGAATAAACCAGCCCGACGCTAATAACACAAAATACCAATTGCCAAACTTCCGATCAGAGGTCGCAAATGTGCTTTGTATGCTGCAAACTCCTTATCTGCCAAAAGGACCCGGGCGCCCGCGACAAGTTTGTGGAAAGGAAAATAAATGCACAGGGAAGAAAACTTTCCTTCCGATTAATGATGTACGTTATGATACCGTCGAGCATTTTCCAATGTTTTTATCACGCGCTGACAAAAAAACCTGTAAGCTTCCTGGTTGTACTTCCGAAACTCAAATTGTCTGCCGTAAATGTAATATAATCCTTTGCCTTACCCAGAAAAAAGACTGTTTCTATGATTTTCATCACAAATAAGTAATCAAACTTTTTGTACACAAATATTTGAAGCTTTGTGAATTTAGGTTAGGTTAGGTTAGAGTGGCTGTCGATTCTACGACTCACTTAGGCCACAGATGGGCCCATTGTGGTACCGCGGATCTAGGGTTCCCTTCAACCTTTGTGGTGACATGTCACTCAGTAGGGCGTCCAGTTTAATAGCTGAATAAATTTAGCGATTTTGCGCGGTGTAATTGAGACAAGTTCACCTAAAGTGGAGAGAAAAGGTTTTCCCAGGGTGTGGAGTCTTCTATTACTCAATGCGGGACAAGAGCAGAAGAAATGTTCGGGTGATTCAATTTCATCTTGTGAATTTAAGTAACTTTATTTTTAATTGTTATTTTATTTGTTATTGGAGCCTTTCTTTATATCATTTATAATAAAACGTGTAAACAGAAGAATTGATTACCTAATTTTTTGTTGGCCTACCTTCCCAAAGCCGCCTCTAGGCGGTCCAAGGATATAGTCCCATTAAACTCGATCCGTACAAAAGTAAAAGTTTTTCTACAATAAACATTCACTTTAGATACATACTGAATCCAAAAATAATTTTTTTTTGAAAAAGAAAATTTGGGCATTAGAGGGTTAAGATTTGAATAACTTGAAAACATGAAAATTGAATAAACATATTATATAACAAATTGGCCTCCTATACTTAATGGGCTTCTGTGGCGTAGTGTGCCGAGTCGCAGCGCTCGTGATATGGTTAGTCTAATTTAGTTTAATTCAATCATTTTGCATTGAAATTCAATTTGTATTTATTAATGTTATGATAACATATAATGTAAACAAACGTTTTTAAAATTATGAAATAGAGTCCTGTAAAACCAATATAGAAATTTGGCGACTTGCACGCAATGCGATGTGTGGCTCAATGGGTTGAGTCACCGAAGTTTTGAACTTTCTTTTAAAAGTAGGTCGTGGGTTCGATTCCCGGCTACAACAACATTCCCGGCTGGGACAATTTTTTTTAAGGTGATTTCTTAGCTATTTTTAATTTTTTTGTATTATTTAATTTTAAAACTTTTTTAAAAATTATTATCTAATAATAATGTTGTATCGACATATTAAGCATCGAATACCTGTTAAATCATTTTAGTTAAATAATGTGATATTGGCTGTTATATAAATGTTGTGTTAGAATTCTGTGTAAATTTAATGTTATTTACATTTACTATGTAAATTCATGTTTTTAATAAATTTATCTTTTTATTTTTTTTTTATACCCGTTACTTATAAAAAATAAGTATAAGGGTATATTGTGTTCGTTGGAATGTATGTAACAGGCAGAAGGAGGCATCTCCGACCACATAAAGTATATATATTCTTGATCAGCATCAACAGCCGAGTCGATATAGCCATGTGTGTCTGTCCGTCTGTCCGTCTGTCCGTCTGTGTGAGCGCCTAGATCTCAGAGACCATAAGAGATAGAGTAACCAAACTTTCACACGTAGATCAGAAATGCGTTGGAGCAGGTCAAGTTTGTTTTAAATTTTGGACCCGCCTCCTTCCACGCCCGTAATTCGGGAAAAGCTGGTCATCCGTCTGTATAAACACAAGGATCTCAGACACTATAAGAGATAGAGTAACCAAATTTGTCACACAGATTTCCATATACCTCACGCAGATCAAGTTTGTTTCAAATTTAAGCCACGCCCACCTCCGCCCCCGCAAATCGCGAAAAACCACCTCACCCACAATTGTTCATATAATACGTATTTTTTGGTAATAACCGATATCTGTTATTATTATCTATTATCCCACTGAATCGCAACAAGATCGGACAAGTAGAACAGCAGTTATTGCGTGTCTAAGTTGTTAAATCAACAGGTTCCCCCTAGAGTATGCAATAGTTTTTGTATTGTTAAACCTTATTAGAATGCTTCAAATTCTCAAGTAATTCTGGCAACGCAAATATGACATTATGATTGAATCGCTAATGTATTGAAATAAGTAACGGGTATCCTATGGTCGGGATCTCGACTATAGCCTTTCCCACTTGTTTTGTTTCAAATATATCATTAAACTAAATGGTAAAATTCTGTTTTACGCCGAAAGGTTCAAAAAAAAAAAAAAAAACTCCAAATAGCGGGTAATTTATCAAGAATTTAGCAAAAAAAAAAAGTTTGGGGACTCAAATAGTTTTTTTTTTTTAAATCTTTGAAAATTCGAATAAAAATGAACTTTTTTGATGTTGCTTTGTGGAACTTTTCACTCTTTTCAGCCGTTTTCCAACACTTTTTATGTAATTTGATTCCTAATCGGAACTGTCCGATTAATTGCATGTTTACCAACACTATTAAGAACGGGAAACTTTCAAAAATTATTTGTCAGCAAAATGTCGTGCATTGGCTGCAGTTTGTCTATGATAAAATTTCATAAATTCAGTGATGACCAATTGTTTGATTTCTTACGAAATCACAATGTCATTTTATCTGAACGGATTTGTCCGAGCAAAATCCACGAGATTTTCATGGCCATAGGAAAACTTTACAACCCATCAAATGTGTCTATAATTAATAAAGATGTAGAGTTCTCGATTTTTTTAAAAAAAAATTTTGCCTGCTGCGCTCTAATTACGATTTTTTTAAAAATATTTTTGCTTTCGCCTCTTTAATCACGCCATTTAAAAAAAATAAATTTACGTACGGCTCTCTAATTCAGGGCCCCAATATTTTTTAAAAGAGATAATTATTTTCATATTAAGGTTTAAAAGCAGTGTTGGTAAACATTCAAAAAATCTTACAGTTCAATTGGTTCCAAATCGGAATCATATCACAAAAGCAGTGTTGGTAAACGAGCTGTTATAGTGACAAGTTGCACAAAGCAGCAACAAAAATTAGCAATTTTCTATGCAAACTTTAAAGATTTTTTAAAATTAAACTATTTGAGTCCCCAAACTTTTTTTTTTTGCTAAATTAATTATAATTTGCTCTTTATTTGGGGTTTTTTTTTTTTTTTTTTTTTGAACCTTTCGGCGTAAAACAGAATTTTACCAACTAAATTTTGAGCTTCAATTATGTTACTATATTATTTAAGTGTTGGTTAATTTATTTATTACAACATTTTGCATGTTAAACGTGTAATTTTAGTTTTATCTCTGTTAATGTTTTACATATGCAGACCAAATAATAATGTTAAGCTAGAAACTTTTTTTGTTTTGTCGCGTGCTTAGATATGTATGTATGTGTGCACTTAACAGATCTTAGAATTGTGTATATGGCTGTCTCGCTCTCCCTAATGCTTTACGCATATGTATGTCTATTTGACTTTACATTGGCTCTTCTTCAATTGTTTTCTGCGCGTTGTCTTTGAGTGATTTTGAAATTGACTTTGCGATTTAACGAGTGTAACTTAATTAGACGGTATCTGCAAAAGATGTCCGATCATGTAATGTACAATTCGTAATTACTTTTATTATAGGTAGCATAAAATTTTAATTTAATCTAGATAAACAATAATTTTATTTTTATCAGGAGCCCCCCTAATGTTTTCTTATGCATTTATCTGTAAAACTCTCTTGAGTGCATTTGCTCACACACACAAACAGAGCAACTGCAAGTGCAGCGAACAAGCGGAAAGCATAGATAGCAATTGATTACAGCTATGCAAAGGGAAGGGTGCCGCTATAGATATAGATAAATACGCGGTTTAGCATAACTTTGCATAGCAACGAAGCGAGTTTCAGCAGTCAAATGATCAAGGCTAATCGACTGGTCAAGAGTGGTCTCAGTGGCAATTTTTTTTATAAAACGTTAAACGTGCCCTTAGAGGTTATATAAAATATAATATATTTTTTTTTATAATATATTATATATATAAATATATATATTGAAGTGAGTGTTAGTGAGCAGAAAATTTAAAGGTATGTTAGAGTGCAGTGATGGTGTTGTATTTTTATACCCGTTACTTATAAAAAATAAGTATAAGGGTATATTGTGTTCGTTGGAATGTATGTAACAGGCAGAAGGAGGCTTCTCCGACCACATAAAGTATATATATTCTTGATCAGCATCAATAGCCGAGTCGATATAGCCATGTGTGTCTGTCCGTCTGTCCGTCCGTGTGAGCGCCTAGATCTCAGAGACCATAAGAGATAGAGATACCAAACTTTCACTAAAAGACTTCTATATACCCCACGCAGATCAAGTTTGTTTCAAATTTAGGCCACGCCCCCCTCCGCCCCCGCAAATAGAGAAAAACCGTCTAAACAAAGAAATCTCAGAGACTATAAGAAATAAAGTAACCAAATTTGGCACACAGATTTATATATACCTCACGCAGATCAAATTTGTTTCAAATTTAAGCCACGCCCCCCTCCGCCCCCACAAATCGCGAAAAGCTACCACACCCACAGTTTTTAATATAATATAGTTTTTCTTGTAGTCACTGATATCTATTATTATTATTTATTATCCCACTGAATCGCAACACGATCGGACAAGTAGAACAGCAGTTATTGTCTGAAAATGATTCTTTCAGCAATACATGGCAATACATGCCCCCTAGAGTATGCAATAGATTTTGTATTGTTAGAAAATTTTCCTTAAAGTACTTTTATATGTAGTGAAATAAGTAACGGGTATCCTATAGTCGGGATCTCGACTATAGCCTTTCCCACTTGTTTTTTATTCTAATTATTAAATTCTCTTTAAAGAATTTAAACCGACTGGCCAAGTAAGCCTTAGAATATTCTAAGTGTCCGACTGGCAGTCGAAGAAATTTGTAAGTCCGACTCTCTTGCAAGAGCCGGCAGATTTGCTTGGACACCAGCATCAACTGGATAAATTGGTTATTAATATCGGCTTGACCTCAGCATCACTTGGCATGCAAACATTTCGTCTCTTGGCTCTTTTAATTCTTCGCACTCGTCATTGGCATCAAACTCGTCATACACCCCTCGTTGTATTTGCTAATGCAACTGAAGCAGCAGCATTCAGCGTCTTCAACTCTTCGGCAGCAGTGTTCGTGAATTTACCAAATTGTGGTTTAAACAAATCAAAGATATGTATACATATAAATACATATAAAATATATACATAGTTCATCAAACATATCGACGCATCAATATCAGCTGTGCAGTGCAAAGAAATATCGTTTTATATATGCCTGTATAAAGACAAATACATACATACGTGCTTATACACTGGCGCTATCAGTTTTGTTTTAATCCGCTCTTCGTTACCGGCTTGCATAAAATCATCGAAAATTTGACAATTCTCCTTTATTAAATATAAATATGGCATCACCATAAAATTTGTATATTTTGGCTCTGAAAAACATATAAAATAATAATATTCTAATTTGCATAATATTGTTAAGTGCTATGTGTGTGCATATGTATATATTAACATATGCTGTTAACAGCCTGTTAATGTTGCTGGCGCTTGTATAGAGTGAAGTTATTTTTGATATGCATATTTACACACATAATGCACATATATTATTAGGGTTCAAGTTTTGCATTAAAAGAGAAAAGTGAAGAAGTTGATTATTATGCGATCGAATGTTCGAGTGTTCAAAAACCTATGTATGCCATGATTTTATTCTTTTCAAACAGCTGCAGTTATCTACGTCATCATTGGGCCCAACGATCATCGTAAGAGTTAACAGCGGAGTGAGTAACAAACAACAACAAACACAAACAACAAAAAGTTATGAATTTTTAAATTGAGATTTGGCTTGAATGGCATTCTTTACATTTTGACGTACATACATACGTTTATATATGCATACATTTTTGATAAGCTTTTCTGGCAATTTAAATTAAAGCTATAAATTTTAAATGCAAGTGCGCAATTATTATTTAAAGATGGCGCTGCAGTGTGACCAACTTTCGTTTAGTTAGTTTTAACATAGATCATATTTATGCAATCGTTAAATAACATAGTAGAGGTATTCCTCAATTTGAAATAATTTGCTTACATTTATATTGCCAAATAATTATGAAATCGATAATTTTAAGATTTAAACATTATTATATTATTTTATTTTAACATATACATATATATAACATATTACGATGCGAATTATATTGTCTACATTGAATATTACTTGAATTATTATGGATTTGAAAACTGAGGTTTTTCTAATTAAATTATGCACAGTCTGAATTTGAAAATGAATTTCTAAATATTTATTATTTTTCCTAGAAGGTAAGGGCAGGGGCAAATAGAGCTGTAATTGACTAAGGGATTTTCTAAATTATATTTTATAGCGCTAACAGAAAATCAAAGGTTGGGAGGGTATAGAAGCGCTGCTACAAGTCCATCATCGTAGCATAAAATATGTAAATAATACTTCCTCTTTCTCTTTAGCTATCCTCTTAAGTTTGGTTTTATTTAAATAAAAGGCATTAAGGACTCGTATAAAATTAAATGCAGTAGGTATCGCGGCGCTGAGTCCAAAGAACCTTCCCAAATACTGTTTGCTAGCTGCTGCCAGCGAGTTCACCCGGACGAATACCGTGACCTAAATAGAGTACACTACTGTCATTACAATCAGAAAAATAAAGTTTTTTTTTTATATGTTGTAATTTGTGTTATAAATGTTGTCGCATACCGACGGCGATCTGCAATAGATACTGGCACGATCACGAAATAATTTATTTTTTTTTTATATGCGAGAGTGTTTCCATATCGGCAGTGATCTTCAATAGATTTCCGCACGATAATTCAAGCTAGGTTTTGCTTGTGTCTTTTTTTTTCTCATGTCTAGGAGATATATTACATATTATTATTTTCATTATTTTTTTTTTACTGTAGGGTTTGTTATTTATTGCATTTTCCTGCCTATGATTGCCACTAAGTGCCCAACTGGTATTATTACAATGTTAAGAATAAGACAAAGTTGACTTCCATTTTTCCAGGGAACGATCCTCGGTTCGTATTCCGGCTGCGCCAAATACCAGATCCTTGTGGGATTCCAGTTGTGTCCGTGGGTGATCCTGGTGATTTTAGGTTCTTGTTGAAATTTTGTTATATGTTCATTTAAATATTTATGTATTGAAATAAAGACTGACCGCCTCTGGCAAGAAGAAAACCAAGTGTGTAGAGTTTATTTCGTTTTAGTTATAAGAAGCCTTTCGCAGAGGCTCTGTGGCTTAGTATATAAGGGAACAAAATATATGAATATAGAGTTATGTTGGGGCTAATGTATTACGAAACCGCTGAATCGGTTTTACGTCGGATATCGAGTCCAAGATTCAATATTATTTACATAGTATCGCAAGTGTGTTTTGTCGGCGGTTTATGCTGTGGTAGACAATGTAGGCACATTGTTGCGACGGACAAAGTAATGTCCGGGTTGAACGACATAGACGTTCAGTAGACTATTGACACTGTTATTCGAGGGGGTTTAGGTGGGAGTGATGTAGGGCGGTTGCCGGTGACTCGCGCGGGTTTCGAACGAAAATCTATCATATCGATTCGGACGGCAGTTCGCGCTAGTGACGAAAGCAGCACGAAGGATGCGAAAGGCGACTAGTAATATATACAGCTAATTTGGAAAACTTTCTACTACTTTCCGATCAGATCGAGTTATAACGATCGAAAGGTTTAGTCCTAACTTACAAAATGGCTTACTAAAAAGTATTCTAGCTCAGCTGGTTCATGAAATATGGGGGTTGTAAGTGGGAGGGTAAAAATTTGATCGATCGCAGCTAATGGGGCATTTTGTCAAAATTTTTGATTGATACCTCGATCACCTAAATCCGATAACTGGTTCAAAAGATGAAAACGGTATTTCCCGGTAGAATTAAAAAAAATATGTACCATATATCGTTGGAAAGGTATTTTTAAAGGCTTTTAGGTGTACTTTTCAATTTTTATACCCTGAGCCCATTGAAAATGGGCAAAAAAGGGTATAATGCATTTGGCAGAATGTATGTAACAGGCAGAAGGGGGCGTGGCAGACCCCCAAAAGTATATATATTCTTGATCAGGATCAACAGTCGAGTCGATTGAGCCATGTCCGTCTGTCTGTCCGTCTGTTTGAACGCGTCGATCTCAGAAACCATAAGAGACTTCAAACTTGGTATGTAGGTTCCTGGATACCGTACGCAGATCAAGTTTGTTTTTATTTTTGGATCGGACAACTATATCATATAGCTGCCATAGGAACGATACATCGAAAATGAAGTTTTTGTATGAAAAGCTTCTTTAATTTTTGATATATCTCAACCAATCTCACACGATATATATTTGGGGTGGTATTATACATCCTGACCAAATTTGGTCCAAATCGGCGCACTATATCATATAGCTGTAATACAGTCGCTCTGCCGAAAATCAAGTTTTAGTATGAAAAAGTTTTTTTGTTTTTTGAGAAACTTAACCAAACTGATAGAAATTGCATTTATGTTGGTTTTGTACATTCTGACCAGATTTGGTTCAAATCGGTTCCATATATCATATAGCTGCCATAGGAATAATTGGTCGAAAAACAACATTTATAAAAGAGTACCTGGGCTCAGGGTATCCTACTGTAGAGTGTGCACGACTGTAGCCGCACCTCACCGCGAGCGAAGCGAGCAGGGGGCGGAGCCCCCTTGTTTTTTTTCAAAATATATTATTAGCTTTTAGCAAAACCAATTTCTCAAAATGGCTGTCCGAAAGATTCTGCCTCATTTGTTCGTTCACCATGCCAGCATAGCTAAATAGTCGTTCAACCGGCGCAGATGACGGAAGTGGCGTATTGTACTTATAAAATACAGATTTTATGGTAGGATACCGGCTTAAGCTTTCGATTGATCCATCCACATCATTTAAGTACCGCGTAAACTCTACACTGATTGGAGTATCTTCCAAATATTTATCTGTTGAATAAAAAAATAAGTATATTTAAAATCAAAGAAATATTTTTTATCAATTGAAATAAATACCTGCAGCACTCTCTCCAAAATCAAAGAAACTAAACACTTTTGCTTCTTTTTGGGCTGAATACGTGCTAGGCGTGTTGTCCGCAAATTCTTCGGCATGCAAAAGAAACATTTCTTTTATTTTGCCCTCTGTCCACTCTGGCGCAGTATCGAGCATGGCTGCCGCAAATTTTAGCTTTATGGCTGGACATGCTATGGCACCACAAAGGCATCGTGACAATTGGCAGACATCTCAAAACATCCTTTGAATCTCCTCATCAGTGCATGCACCATTTGCTTCACCCGCTCGTTTAATGTTTGCATCCTCTGCCACTTCACCTTAATGGTAATAAGGGTAGGATAATAGCCATACAGCATGGTTTTTTCCCCTTGGAGGAAGTCGAACCCTATTGCCAATGGCTCCATTATTTGGCAATACTTCTCCAAGTATTCAAATTCTCGGGATGCCAGCTTTGATACTCCCAAAAGCGTACATAGCATGTTATATCTATTTTCGTCCCTGTCGGCAAGGCGTGATGTCCATTTGCACCATTTGCTTCACCCGCTCGTTTAATGTTTGCATCCTCTGCCACTTCACCTTAATGGTAATAAGGGTAGGATAATAGCCATACAGCATGGTTTTTTCCAGGGAATCAAACCGAAAAAAATATCGGTTCCGGTTTCGGTTACGGTACGTCCCGAATCAACTATTTCGGTAAACGGTTCTATTTCGGTTTTTTCCTTTCGGTTCCGGTATCTGTACCGGTACGTACCGGTACAGCAATTAACTTAAAACAAAAAATAATTAAATGGTAAAAAAGAAAAATATATAAACGGATTTGTACTTACATACGAAGTATATGTTTGTATTTTATCGAGACAAACCTATCTTAAATTTAAAAATCTTTTTTAATAAAAAACAGTATTGTTAAAATAAATATATATGGAAAACAACTACAAAAAATTTAAAAAAGTCTACCGAAAGCGTACCGGTACAAACGTTTCGGTTTTCGGTTCTTATAAAAATATTTATTTCGGTTACGGTTCCGGTACCGGTACTCAAATTGAAACGGTTAATTTCGGTTAACGGTTCCGGTACCGGTTCCGGTATTATTCCCTGGTTTTTTCCCCTTGGAGGAAGTCGAACCCTATTGCCAATGGCTCCATTATTTGGCAATACTTCTCCAAGTATTCAAATTCTCGGGATGCCAGCTTTGATACTCCCAAAAGCGTACATAGCATGTTATATCTATTTTCGTCCCTGTCGGCAAGGCGTGATGTCACATTTGTAGAATTTCGTGAGCGCGATTTTCTCTAATGTTGTCATTAAAAAAAAAGCGACGAATGAAAAAAAATCGTCTTTTGTCCTATACTCTTTTTCCATTTGTATTTGAGAACTGAAGGAAGAACTGTTATGGTCGGCGCTGAGCTATCGATAGTCAACCAGCTGTTGCTAGCGCCACCTATCGGCAAGCAGGGAATCAGCGTCGACCACAACATAAAAGCATTATGCTTTATGATAAGAGATGATGATAAATCTAGGAGGAGGAGGGAAGAAGAGAGAAATAAGAAGGGAGACACGTGATGGCTGCCGGAAGGCAGATTTAAAAAGTGCGCAAAATACAGCCATAAAATCGACAATTTAAAAACAAAAAAAAAGGAAACTATTTAATTAAGAAGAAATACGCGTCGAAACAATACAAATACACACCAGGCACACACAATCCGCATCAGCAGCCTCACACACACACAAGACGCCTTGGCGCCTTAGTCCCATGCAGGGACCTTGGCGCTTTCATGCTCTTTATGTGCGCCAAGTGCCCCAGAGTCTCCAGCCCCTGCCTCAGTGCCCAAGGCAGCCAGAACCTCCGTCATCCTGCGCAGGAGCAGCCGCCCTCATACACATCCGTCTGGTGTAGCCTCCAAGCAGTCCTCCTGTGCCGACACATTAGCATATTTTAGTTGTTTAGTTTCTAAAAATAGTTGTATTGTCAAATAATTGTTTGGTTACACACATACTTACGTGTATCCATTGCTGTGCTGCCCCCCTCTGACCAACAAGAACTCTTCTGGATAGGGAAAGGCCATATTGAAAAGAAACACATATTTAAAAGCTATTATAGTTATTTATTATATTAACACATATATTCGTATTACATATTCTTAAACACTATCACCTAAATATTCTATATTGCTCATTTCATTATTAGCGTTTCGTTTGTTTACATTCGCGCCAACTAAAACGGGGCTGCCACACAGTTGTTTTTTGTTAGCTTGTTTATAAGTTCTGTTAAGGGTATTCCGTTTCTTTTTGTTAAGCGGAGTACTCTCGAGAGAAAAAAGTTGTTCGCGAGGTGCCAACTCCATATAAAAAAAAAGGTATCGAATTTAGGCAGAAGAAAATTCAGCAGCGGTTTAGCTGAGCAGTCCTCAGAAAAAAATTCAGAGTTGCCAGATCTAAGGGGTTGTCGGTTTCCAACACTGTTAGTGAAACAGCTGATTTTCGCTAGGCTGCCTGTAAGAAGAATGAAATTTTCAATCCTCTTATACCACTTGGCAAAAATGGCCGCCATTTATTTGAAAACAAAACAAAATGTTTGGAGTTATTCAACAAGAATACAAAATCTACAATATAGGACACAACTGAAACCATCTTTGCACCCTGAATATACAAATTTTTTTTTATTTTTATTAAAAAAGTGCAGAAATATACAAAATATATATATTGAGCTACCAAGCATATAATATCCTACATTTGCCATTCACCATGCCTCCTCAACGTGTTCTAATCAGTTGTGTGTTTTTTAATTTAAACAATGCGCGCAACTGACGCAACAGAGTTACCATTAAGCTTTAGTTAATTTTTGTGAGTTGCACTGGCAGCACTGGCTTTTTCTAGGGCCTAGCGAATAAGTACTCGCCTTTATTTGTTAAATATCGAGCACGAACGAATATCAAACATAAAATAAAATGTTAGCAAATAATTACACTGTGCAAGTCGAAAAAAAAGACATGACCAAACTCAACGGTTTACCCTGTTTCAGGTCCTAGGAATTGAACTGCATCATTACTTTTTTGAGTTATTATCATCGTTTCATACAAAATTTTTTATTTAAGTTTTTTAGTGAATTAGGCACTTTTAAGAAAATAGGGCAATTGTGTTCGGTCTTTAACTTCCAAAGTATTAATTTTTTGGTAAACCTTTTTCAGAGAAGTTTCTTGGAATGTTACAAACTACAAGTATTACGAACAAGTCGATTCGCAAAAATGTCGTTTTGGAGCTGTTTGAGCTCCATATGTTCAGAAAATCAAATTTTGTCCACCTTTTTTGTAAGTTTTTTTGAATGTGTTACCCAGCTATTGAGTTTTAGTACACGATACATATACCAAAATGTAGATCATGTTATGCCAAGTAACTTCAGCCAAAAAAACTTCTTGAAAAAATGTAAAATTTTGAAATATACAGGTTACCAAAAAACGATTTTTTTAATATTTTTTTTCAAAAATTACACTGAGTAATAACAACATTGTATCTTTTACCAAACTCACTTTTTCCGACATATATGTGATACAGATAAAAAAAAAATACTAGAAAAATTTTTCCAATGTACGATTTTTACAATAAGTACTTTGTTAAATCTAGCATATTTCTTAAGTTCTTTTTTCAGAAGTTAGCTTGCATTTGTGTTCACTACTTATGAAAGTCACAACCGATTTTAAAACCCCTTACTTATTCTGAAAGCTAGTGAATATGTCTATAAATCATTTATACAAATAATTTATATTAAGTCATTAGTTTAATATCTATTTATTTTTGAATGATACGAGTTAAGTTTTTTTATATTTCCTTAAAAATTTTTATTTAAAAAAAAAAAATATTTACTTCACACTTCCACACTTCAGTATTTTAAGATATATTTTTTTTAATTAAAGGGGAGATGACTGAGATTTTACTATAACAGCACAGCTGGTTTATGTCACATTTTCGATATCATTTTTAATGGATTTGATGGATGCTGTCTGAATGGTATTACTGAAAACCTATGTTATCTTAATCTAACGATTTTTATGTAAGGGGAGGATACCGCTTTCGAATTTAATAAACATTTCCTGTTTAAGGTATTGGTCGGCACATAAGTGCACCAGCACACTCATTGAGTTTAAAACTAGGGGGCTCCGCCCCCTGCTCGCTTCGCTCGCCAACCCCCCCTTCGCTTCGCTCGCGGTGCTACAGTCGAGCATACTCGACTGTCGGAGACCCCGTACTTACTATGGTTAAAAATGTTTCACTTACAATACTAAGACTTGATTTTCGCACGATCTGTCCAATGACCGCTATATTATATAGTGTAACGATTTGGTCCAACTTCGGTAAGGATGTATAACACTAACTCAAATGCATATTATATCAGTTTGGTTACGATATCTCATTGAACAAAAAAGTTTTTCATACTAAAATCTGATTTTCGACCGATCGGTCCTATTACAGCTATATGATATAGTGGTCCGATTTAAAAAAACTTCGCTAAGGGTATACAAGACTAATTTAAAAGCATATGGTAAAAGTTTGGTAACGATATCTTCTACAACAAGAAAGTTTTTCATACTTAAACTTTAATTTCGTCCGATTCCTCCTATGGGAGCTCTATGATATAGTTGTCCGATTTGCACCAACTTCGGTCATGAGTTAAAAGAATAACCCAAATGCAAATGCTGTTAGTTTGGTTAAGATACATATCTTATAGACTTGATTTTTTCCAAGCGAAATGTTCATTTCCGAGTTTTTGTTAAGAAAAGACACATGTATATGTATAAAACACATATATGTGTGTTTAAAATGTTAATGTACATGACAAAACAAAATTATCAAAAAAACAAAATAAAACAAAATTTTAACAAATACTACAAAAAAAAAAAAAAAAAAAAAATTGATGGTGGGAGCCGGGAATCGAACCCACGACCTAATTTAAAAGAAAGCTTAAAATTTCGGTGGCTTAACCAATTAAGCCATACATGGTGTTGTGTACAGGATGCCAAATTGTCATATTGGTTACTGTACTCTATTTCATAATTTTAAAAATGTTTAATAACACCAAATGTTAATATTATATGTTATCATAACATTAATAAATACAAATTGAATGTCAAAGCAAAATTATTGAATTAAAAAAACACGTCCCTTGCAGGGTTCGAACCCACGACCGGCTGACCAACCATTTCCTTAGCGCTGCAACTCATCACACTACGCCACAAAAGCCCATGACTGATCAGGCGCCAATTTGTTATATAATATGTTAGCTCAATTTTCATGTTATCATTTTGAGTAACTACTCAAATTTAAATAACTGCCAACACTCCATCATCGAAACAGCAAAATTTATAACTTGAATATCTTGGCTATTTACTGTCCGATCGGAATGAAATTTTCAGCAAAAATCTAGTACACTTTTCTCTTCGTCTATGCAAATTCTTGAATCTGTAGCTTTTAAATTGCTCTTATAATTTGGGTATGAAATTTTCTATGTCAATTTTAAGGCGGTAAAGGGGGCGTGGCCCCTTGAAACAAACTTGATCTGCTTGCAATATAGAGGAACCTACATACCAAGTTTGGTGTCTCTAGCTCTTATAGTCTCTGAGATCTAGGTGTTCATACAGACAGACGGACAGACAGACAGACGGACAGACGGACATTGCTATATCGACTTGGCTATTGATGCTGATCAAGAATATATATAGTTTATAGGGTCTGCCACGCCTCCTTCTGCCTGTTACGCACATTTTCGGTAAAACAAACCCAATAGACCCCTGTACTTTTTTTAAGTACGGGGTCTAAAAAATCAAGGTTGTGGGCTAGTTGATCTTCATAAAACTTTATATAGGTCAATCTTTTTGGTGCAGGCAGTATATATATACTGTGATACTTCGATACATCGAAGCCGGTTAGATCTAATCATTATATCATATAGCTGCATTTGGATAGACCCTATGAAAACCATTCTTTTGTATAAAATATAATTTTGTTTTTTGAGATATCGCAACCATATTAGCTTGCTGAAAATTTTATATTGTTCTATACATCCCAAAACGAATTTGGTTTAAATCGGAGTACTATGTCGTTAAAAACAAGGGGGCTCCGCCCCCTGCTCGCTTCGCTCGCGATGAGGTGTGGTATGTCTACAGTCGAGCGCACTCGACAGTAACTTGCTCGATACCCAAACGTTCACAACCGATTAATTCAATTTCAGTAAAATATGGTCAACATAAAATGCTACAGACTATATGCTATCCTATAGCCTACAGTTAGGGGTGGTAGTCTGTGACAGAACTGGTATTAATACTTACTATAATACAATACGTGAATAATAAAATACAGATTATATTATATATATATATTTAGTTACTCTTTTCACAAAATCAAACAAAATACAAGTTGTTAAAAAAGTACAAATTGTTATAAAGAAAATAGTTGACAAAAAAAAAGGAAATAGTTGACAAAAAAAAAAAAAAAAGTTGCACATGGGCAAGATTGAAATGGGATTCGAACTCTCGACTCACCGCCTCGAAATACACGGCTCTATCATCAGAGCCATCGGAGCATTATATTTGCATGTGGCAATATCAATGTATATCATTTTTTTTCGTTGTACGTTTTGCACGTTTCTTTTGTTTCAATTATGTCTCGCTCGTTAGAAGAGAAGCCCTACATACACACATACATACATGTGCAAATAAAGCTATTTATAGAACCAAATTCGTTTTTCTGCTAATTCATGGTACTGATTGCAAAATGTGCATCACATAAAATTATTGATTAAGTATGTAAAGTATTCATTTAAAAAGTATGTAATTATTAATTAATATGTAATTAAATTAATGCAATGAAAAAAAAAATAAAAAAATAAAAATAATAATAATAATAAATAATTTGGTTCAAAACAAAGAGTTGTTTTGATCCCGAGTCCAATGTACCCACAAATCGCATGCATTGCTGCAAGTTTTGTACCAAAATCTGGCCACTGCACGTAGGCATGAGAAATGTGAAGTTTTGATTTAATATCTTCTGTATTTGTTATCCGATTGCAATGCAGTTTTCAGGATGCATTATCAAAATTGTGTTTAGTGTGTGTGCAGATTTTGACATCTGTACCTATTAAATTGGCCTTGTATTTGGATATTTTAGTTTTTTGTCGATTACAGGATAATTGGGGGGCGTGGCAAAATTCTAAAATAAACTTGATCTGCGTGCGCAACATAGCAGTCTTGTCACCAAATTTGGAATCTCTATCTCTTATAGTCTCTGAGATCCAGGTGATTATATTTTCTCCATATATCATATTTTCTCAAACTACTTCCCTGTTTATAAACCGATCTCAATGAAATTTTCAGCACACCTCAGGACTCGTCCCCCCATCCTGTGTGCCAAGTCTCAATGCTGTAGCTTTAATAGTGCTCTTGTTATTAGATTTTATATCATTTACGTGGGCGGACGTGGGCGGGGTCAAATTTAAATACAAACTTAGTATAGATCAACATCCTAGGAGTACTGTCACCAAATTTGGTTGCTCTTACTTTTATAGTTGAGGAGATATATGTGTTCAAAATTCTGTACCATAATCGACACGAAACTAATAGGCTCTAACCCATTTTTTTTGTATCGAGCTAAAAATCAAACTTTGCAGCTTAGCTATAAAACTAATGCCTTAATTTAAATTCTTTGTATAAATGATTTATCACTGCGAACGGCAGTTCGCTCTAGTGACGAAAGCAGCACGAAGGGTGCGAAAGGCGACTAGCAATATATACAGCTAATTTGGAAAATTTGCTACAACTGTCCGATCAGATCGAGTTATATACCGATCGAAAGGTTTAGACCTAACTTACAAAATGGCGTAGTAAAACTTTTGCTAGCACACCTGGTTTATGAGATAAGGGAAGGAAATTTAGATAATTGCAGCTAATGGTGTCGTTGGGGCTTTTTGTTTAAATATTTTCTCTTATAAAAATTCTTATCAAAATTACGCGTCGATTGATACCCCGATCACCCAAATCCGAAAACTTCAAAAGATAATCAAATTTGAAATTTTTAGTGGACTTCTCAAAATGAGATGAAAAGTCAGTTTGTTTGTCGGTTTGTTTGTTTGCATGAACGCGCTAAAAAAGCGAAAATGTAATGATGGGGATTCATTCTTTTCGAAAATCTAGAAATGTTTGTTCTACGATTTTTTGAATTTCCCGCTAGTTTAGCGGGAAAACGCTATTTCCCGCCAAGATTAACTCTCGCAGTTTCCAAACCGTAAAGGCTACAGATAAGTTCTATATATTGTTGGAAAGGTATTTTTAAAGGCTTTTATGCGTACCTTTTAACTTTTTTTCTTAAGTACTCAGGTAACAATTTACAGGTAAAATAAAGTTTTTTAGCTTACATTTAGGCGATTTATGACAAAACGGCTCAAACGATTTTTATTTATTTTCAATATGTTGTAATACGTAAAATTTCGCGTTTTTTGGTATCTGATACATTTTGACTGAAAGGTTTAGAAGATATAGCCTGTTAACTGAATATATACACTTTAATTAGAATTGAGAGGACAGCAGCAACAAGGCATGCGTAGCAGGCAGAGTTTGAGAGTGTACTTGAAAACTTTTGTTCTGCCTAAAGAATGAGTGTTGCCAGAAAAATTTGTTTTGTGGCAATGTGGACATTCATTAGTTACACTGAATTATAATGTTTAGGTCTTCCTGCAACTACAATATTTTTTCGATGTTTTTATATTTAAAATAACCTTCTAGCAAAATAGCAATATCAAAAGCATATGCATTTTTTTTGCGTTGCAGACATACCCAGTGTTGCCAGACAGTTTTCTTTTGATTTATTAACAATGCGGGCTTAAGCTAGTTTAAATGAATTAAAGTGGTTGTTAACACAACTACATTAACATGTGCAATGCATATTTAATTTATATGTTCTTTTTCTGATTATTAAGTATTTTTAAATCAGAAGAAATTCAACAAATAAATTTACAAATATTAATGAATTAATGATAATAATATGCGAAATTAACTTGAAATCGGTACAAATTAATCAATAAATATTATAGAATAGTTCCCAATTAAATTCAATATTTTTTTTTTAATTTAACATAATACTAAAGAACAAGGGGGCTCCGCCCCCAGCTCGCTTCGCTCGCCTACCCCCTGCTCGCTTCGCTCGCGGTGAGGTGCGGCTACAGTCGTGCACGCTCGACAGTAGGATACCCTGAGCCCAGGTACACTTTTATAAATGTTAATTTTCGACCAATTATTCCTATGGCAGCTATATGATATATGGAACCGATTTGAACCAAATCTGGTCAGAATGTACAAAACCAACATAAATGCAATTTCTATCAGTTTGGTTAAGTTATCTCAAAAAACAAAAAAAATTTTTCATACTTAATCTTGATTTTCGGCAGAGCGTCTTTATGATAGCTATATGATATAGTGGACCGATTTGGACCAAACTTGGTCAGGATGTATAACACCAGCCCAGATACATATTCTATCAGTTTGGTTACGATATCTCAAAAAACTTTTTCATACTAAAACTTGATTTTCGGCAGAGCGACTGTATGACAGCTATATGATATAGTGGGCCGATTTGGTCAGGATGTATAATACCACCCCAAATATATATCGTGTGAGATTGGTTGAGATATCTCAAAAATTAAAGATGCTTTTCATACAAAAACTTCATTTTCGATGTATCGTTCCTATGGCAGCTATATGATATAGTTGTCCGATCCAAAAATAAAAACAAACTTGATCTGCGTACGGTATCCAGGAACCTACATACCAAGTTTGAAGTCTCTAGCTCTTATGGTTTCTGAGATCGACGCGTTCAAACAGACGGACAGACAGACGGATGGACAGATGGCTCAATCGACTCGACTGTTGATCCTGATCAAGAATATATATACTTTTGGGGGTCTGCCACGCCCCCTTCTGCCTGTTACATACATTCTGCCAAATGCATTATACCCTTTTTTGCCCATTTTCAATGGGCTCAGGGAATAAAAATATCATTAAAATGAATTAAATAAGAATAGTCTATCGATATGTGCGTCAGAATTGTATAAAATAACTAATATCGATACATATATCGATGGTCGGCCGGTTCTTGTTTTCCATCTCGAACACTACGATCATTTTGAAAAAGTTACAATGTCAAAAGCTATCGCAAAAATTTCTGATATCACACAAAAAAACCTCTACGCGAGGTGAAAGTCTAGTGACGAAAGCATATTCTAGTCCCAAAATTTCTGATATAAAATTTTGTGACGAACAAATTTAAGTTTTAAACGTTTTCGGTCGAGTCACGGGTCTCTTTGTTTTCGAACGAGTCACTGGTATGATTCGTTTTGCTTTCGGACGAGTCACGGGTATGATTCGTTTTGCTTTCGGACGAGTCACGGGTATGATTCGTTTTGTTTTCGGACAATTCGGGTTGTTTTTGTATTTTTTTTCTGCTTGTACATGCATGTACATACATAAGTATTTATATTTCTGTTTTAGAGCTGCGGTGTGCAAGCCCTTGCTCACGCTGCTCACTCTGCTCAAAACGGTAAATTGGCTTGCCTGCGATTTTTGACAATACAACAACAACTTTTGACGCTGCGCGCAAATTTTTTATGACCCCCAATAAAACAAAGCAACAAACACACAGCAAATTCTCGAGTTTCGGCTGCGACGCGTACCGTCATAAAAGTGTTCATTTCACTTCAGTAGCGTTTTGTACACCGTGTGAAAAGTTTTGATGCGTTTTGATACGTTTTGATCTTAACCACATAATAAGCGATCGACTTACAAAATAAAATTTATTAAAATTTCTTTTAGTGTATAATTGTTTTGGCTCATCAAAACCAACAACAACCACGCAGATCTTTCGTCGCGGATCACAGAGTCATACATTTGTACACACATAAATATATATTACTAGGGGGCTCTGCCCCCTGCTCGCTTCGCTCGCCAGCCCCCGGCTCGCTTCGCTCGCGGTATTGATAAAATTTAACTATGTATTTAGAGTGTAGTCATAAAATTATTGAACAAAATTTATGTTGCAGCCCTGGGCTGATTTCTTTGTAGTGAAAGAATTAGCAGAAGCAAAAACAATACCATACAAAATGTAGCCAAATTAATTTTTTTTTATTAAAAACATAGGCAGATAAAAAAATATACAGAAACATTTTAATTAACTAACAACAAAAATGCTCGATGTCAGACAAAAGTTTATTTTTGATTTAATTACATCAATAAAAAATAAAAAAAAAAACCTTGTTCTGCCTTGGTTCGATCTCTCGACAACGTGCGCGTGAGTCTACGACACCATCCGTTGCACTACCTAAGCATTTCGCCTGCCGGCTGACCAAACGCTGCTATATATAAATCAAAGTAACATTTTTTGAATGATAAACGATTAATTATTTTCACGCTGCCCGCTGCCGCTGAGATAACTGAAGAAACAAAAAAGTTTTTCATACTAAATGTAGCTACACTATATAGTAACCCGACTTTTATTAAGTTGTAAAATATCGTAAAATTAAAAAAAGTATTAAAAAAATTAAATTAAAAATGAAAAGTTAAAAATAAATTCTTGCCGTTGCTGGGGTTTGAACCAGTGCCTGCACGCACCTGGGTCTAACACAATATCTTCTGCACTACCTAACCATTTCGCCTATATATAAATCAAAATAAACGCGAACTTTGACCTCGATTTTGACGCACTTCCACTTACAATTTTACAAAATGGCGTCTTAAACGCCGATGAAATTATCTTAAGTTTATTTTGGCCAAGTTTCAGACTTGTATATTTAGCCATTTGGCCTGTGCAATGCTAAGTCAGTAAATGAATGAATGAATGAATGAGGTCAAGCATTTTATATATATAGATTGTAAGCGCAAACGCCGCTGCGTGCGCTCGATCCGACCGTTTGAAGAAAACGGGTATCGCATCAAATCAAATCAGCCAGCAAGTTCGGTCATGACTCGTGACTCGTACGAAACGAACAAATCACAACGGACACGAGTCAGCGTTCGAGCCTGACCGAAAATCTCTTACCCGTTGCAGTTCTCTGATATATATATTTATCCCGCGG
The DNA here is from genome assembly GCA_951394115.2 of Drosophila phalerata. Lineage (NCBI taxonomy): Eukaryota > Metazoa > Arthropoda > Insecta > Diptera > Drosophilidae > Drosophila > Drosophila phalerata. The sequence continues at coordinate 3,274,249 of OX596008.2, read as the reverse complement.
CGTCTCCGCATCTCCACATCGCCGCGTATGTTCCCAACAACCTTGTTGTTCCTGATCTGTCTTCTTGTTCCTTGTTGCTTATCGTTGCCTTTGTTGAATTCTTGATGATGAAACATATCTGTAAATATAAATTTATAGAATTAATTATCATGTTAAGGCGGTTCATGAATTTAAAATTATGCTTACCTTGAAATGAAGATGATGTCCGGCTAATTTATTTGTAGAGGGGGAGGGGAAACATGAAGTGCCACGCAGGCTGAGATTTTGCCCATTCGGATGGCCAACATATGGGAGGCGAGGAACATATGCCGCCTCAGGAAGGGGGGGTACGCCCGGAGCCTGCAAATGGGTTCTAATTGAACAGGAGATGGATTAGTGTTGTTTTCTTATTGTTTTTGAATTTTTACGTCCCTGTTGTATTTATTGTTGCAGTTTTTGTTGCTGTCGTTCATATTTGCGTCTTTGTTTATTTTTTGTCGATAGTGATGGTAGTTAGAGCTGCAGCTGATTGCAGTTAGCGATGAATTATTGATGGTGTAAATTGCGGGCCAGGGATGGAAACACGCCCGTGAGGAGTTCCGATGAGCTAGTCGGCGCGGCCCCCCGAGTTCATAACAATATGGCGCCCAAATTAAAAATTAAAAAAGATAATGAGTTGCTTTAAATGCAAATTCCCTCGTATCCGGGATTCGCGCCTCCGATGTCCGATGGAACCATTCGCTAACCTATGTTCGCGGTGCTGCGGAATTTGTTTTTATTGTTGCGGCTGGTAACAGTTGACACCTTCGTATGTTGACGAAGTGTTCGCAACTGGCTATCGTAGCCTGGTGTTTTTCGTTTTTTTTTTTTTTTGTTGTTTTCAGTTAGTTCATTCGTTTATTTATTTATTTCGATGCTAAACTATTCGTTCTGTCTCCTTTTGGTTTACGTCGGGAATGTGCTGACGGTAGTTTAACAGATCTTCGGTGACAGGTATCCCAGAGTGATACAGGATCACTTCTGCGTCGCACCTGCCTCACAGCCCACCCCGATCGTGGCCAGAAGTGAGACAGAAGCCGAATAGACTTCAATTAGCGTTTCTGGGATGTCGTTCCTCAATCGTTTGAGAAACCGTGCATCTCACAGATGCTTAAATGTTTATCCAATTGTTCAAATTGTGCGTAGTAAAATGTTGGTTAGCCTGTGTTAGTTGGTTTTCTCTCCCCTTTTCTTGTTATATGTATTTTGAAAAAATTAAAAAAAATTTTCGATATTTACAGTTAAAAAAAATTATTTATTTATTTATTATTTTTGCGTAATTATTTTTGTTCGTAGCTAGGAATCGTAATTAATAATAAATATTTATTTAGGTATATTATATTTTTTGTAATTCTCTAGGGTTGCTTACAATTAGGCAGTATTTATATATTTATTATATTCTTTTCGTTAGTAAATTTTGTTAAGTAAATTAGTTGAGGGCGTTGTCTTCTTTGTTCCGTATATGATGAGCGAAGAATCAGAATAAGAAATTCGTGGAGCGTCGGCTCAACATCAATCACGTCCGTCGGGGGGTTCGCAAAAGACTCCTATGAACTTTCGCGGATTCGAAGAAAGGCATCCTCCAACCACCGAGGAGTTGATGGAGATGGAGAAAGAGGCGGTGAAACAAGATCAATCATACTCAAAGGAACCGCCGAGGGACCCGGTTCTCGAGTCCGCGGTCAACGTCGCGATTGCTACGATGCATCAAACGTATCGAAGCTCGTCGAGATGAGATTAGCCCAGCCTTGCGCGGGGAGATCCGTAGCCAATTTGAGGAGGTGATGAAACTTATCAACGATAAGTTGAGACCTCTGGGTGGTGGCTGGAGGAGCGAAGCCTCGGCAGCGACGCACTCGGACGCGCAAGCACCGGATCCCTGCGCAGAAGGCTCGGCAGCTTCACATTCTCAAGCACAACAACCAGCACTGAATACAGGAGTCATCCCGAGACAGCCGGAAGTTCAGCTCTCTAGTAGTGGTCCACCGCCAATCCCTACAGGGTCGGCAGCCAGAGTTTGGCAGCTCAGCGTTCGCGCCTGATCCACAGGCGACATACTGGAGAAATCCAACCAACCGGAACTATAGGGCAAACGAGAGAAGAGGTGATGAGCAACGTGAAGAAAACGGATATTATCACGTTCGTGATCGCACTCACCTGAAACTGGAGCGATGGAACGTGAAGTTCGATGGCGAGGATCCAATGCACTCGGTCGAAAATTTCGTATTCCGTGTCGAGTTCCTGCAGAGGCAATACCAGTGCCCCTGGAAAGATGTCTTGCGCGGATTTCACCTTCTCCTCTCAGGAGGAGCGCAGGAATGGTATTGGGTGCACGTGAAGCACTCGAGAGCCGACAATTGGTCGCAGCTACGGCCATCAGACGGAGCATGACGTCATGCAGGAGCTAGTGCAGCTGATGAATATATTCACCGCATGCGTCAACTTGCCTCGCGTTTTCAGAAGCCGATGAGGGAACGAGAACTCGTGAAAATAATAAAGCGAGGGTTGAAGGAGAGTCTAGCCAAGTACATTTTCGCTATGGATATAGTCACTGTGGATGAACTGCGTCACGAATGTATCGAAGTAAAAAGAAGTAGTAGGACGCGATCTGGGTACACACAGCAGCCGCGGGATTCCATAGCACTAGGCAAACGGTTCACTAGGTAGAGATTCCACCGCGTCCGCCAGAGCCACCATTAGAGGACGTTGAGGAGGCTGCCATGAGATCGAAGACTGAGTGTTGGAACTGCCGACAACATGGGCACAGGTTTCGAGACTGTCTTTCCAAAGAACGGACAATTTTCTGCTACCTATGCGGAAAACCGGACACACTCTGTCCGGGAAACTTCATAGAGAACGCGATGAGAGCGGAACTAGCGCGTTCGGGAACTGCAACCGCGGAGAGGAAGGAGTGGTGTTCTGGCCAAAGGAGGTAGAGAAGCAGACGGCGACAGGATCTGAAAAGAAAAGAAAAAAGTTACAAGAATATAATATTTATAAGGATACAGATAAGGATACGGATAAGGATACAATTAAGACATCGGATAAGGATAATAAACTCACTAGGGGAAAGACGTTACGGGGTTTACCATACGAAGAACGTGTCCGGGCATACATGTCGGCCCGGAATAGAATTTTTGACGAGCGACAGCTAGAGGGGATGACACTTGCCACTCAACGTGTCTTGAAGGCTAGATCGCGCTTCCGACGACGACGATTGACGAGAAGACAGGTCATCGAAGCTGTACGGCGGGATGAGAACACGGATCCACGTGTGTTTGCAGATGTGGAGATCAAGGGACGTGGGATGAAAGGTCTTCTAGACACGGGAGCTTCAGTCAGTCTACTGGGAAAAGAATGTCGGGAATTGGTTGAGGAGCTAGGATGGACAGTGCAGATGGTGAGGACAGCGGCAGGAGCCAGTCGTCCAATTTTACGTCGCGTTGTGCTGCCAGTAAAATACAATATGAAAACAAAGAAAATCGTATTTTACATGTGTCCTGACCTGCAACAAGAGTTGTATCTGGGAATCGATTTCTGGAGGACGTTTGAAATCGCTCCTGGAGTGCTCGGAGCACCACGCGATGTCGACGTGCGACCTGAGGCATCCGAGGTGACTATGACCAACCCAGACGTCGCCTATCGAGACGAGGATGTTGTCGTGTCTGATCCGGAGATGTGGAACCTGGAAGACGTGGAACCTGGAGTACGTTAAACGCGAATTTCTCCAGCTCGAGAAAAACGGTTTACAGAATTGGATACAGCTGATTGAAGGAACCGAACCCGTGAAGGACCGACATTATCCTCTGTCGCCGGCGAAGCAGGAAATCGTGTGGGCCGAAGTCAATAAGATGCTGCAGTTGGGCATTATCGAGGAAAGCGACAGTCCCTGGAGCAAACGGACTACAGTAGTGATGCGACCTGGAAAATACCGATTCTTTTTAGACGCTCGGAAACTTAAAAGCTTAACAGTGAAGGATGCTTACCCACTACCATGTATTGAAGGCATCTTATCCCGCATGGACGAGACGCACTTCATCTCGAGCGTCGATTTGAAGTTTGCTTTCTGGCAGATTGAGCTGAAGGAGAAGAGCAGATCGTACACTGCATTGTCGGTACCCGGAAGGCCACTGTACCAGTTCCGGCACATGCCATTCGGTCTCTGCAACGCAGCACAGCAGTTATGTAGACTCACGGACAAGGTGATCCCAGCGACATTGAGATCTAACGTCTTCGTCTATCTGGATGATCTCCTCATCATCTCAGCAGATTTTTCAATACACATCAAATATCTCCGACTAGTCGCAGAGTGTTTGAAAAAGGCAAATTTCACGATCGGCATGGCGAAGTCCAAATTTTGTTTCCGCAGCATATCTGGGTTACATTATAGGTGGCGGAACGTTGAGGATGGATCCAGATAGAGTGGAGGCGATCAAAAGCAATGCGGTTCCTTGAAACGTCAAGGAGCTCAGGAGTTTTCTTGGTACGGCGGGATGGTATCGCCGCTTCATCAAAAACTTTGCTGAGATCTCCGTTCCGTTGAATGACGCCCTAAAAAAGAAAAATGTTAGATTCCAGCTTAGTGAAGATGCCGTGGATGCAGTGGAGAGACTCAAGGTTGCACTCACCACAGCTCCAGTACTAGTCCATGCTTACTTCAAACGGCAATTCTTCATCCAGTGCGATGCCTCACACTTTGGCGTTGGAGCTGTACTGTTCCAACTGGATGATGAACAGCAGGAGAGGCCGATCGAGTTTTTCTCGGCGAAGTTGGATAAGCACCAAATAAACTATACGGTGACGGAAGAGGAGTGCCTAGCCGCGAAGCTCGCTATCCATCGATTCCGCCCGTACGTTGAAATGATGCCGTTCACCGTAATGACCGATCACGCTAGCCTACAGTGGCTTATGAGCCTCAAGGACTTGAGCAGGAGATTGGCCAGATGGTCAGTGGAGATGCAATCTTTTCCATTCACGATGCGATACAAGAAAGGTGCCGATAACTTCGTTGCCGACTCGTTGTCCAGGAGTGTGGAGGAGGTGGGGGTGACACCGGAGGAGCTACTGGGTTTCGAAACCCTAAAGTTTGAGTCTGCCGAGTATCAGGAGCTGGTAAACGAGGTGACAAGCAACCAAGACCGATTGCCCGATTTGAAGGTCCAGGACGGATTCATCTTCAAGAGAACGCGAGACGAGACACTGGATGATGAAGTGGAGGGCACGAGTTGGAAGTTGTGGGTCCCGAAATCGCTGACAGCAGGGCTCATCCAAAGAGCACACGCCGAGGAGACCGCAGCTCATGGAGGAATGGGAAAAACTCTCCATGCACTGCGCAGAGAGTTTTACTGGCCCGGGATGACGATTCAAGTACGTGACTTTGTGCGAAAGCGCGAAGCCTGCAAGGAAACGAAGGCCCAGAATTATCGTACGCAAGTAGGAATCGGGAAAGAAGTACTCACCGATCGTCCTTTTCATAAGATTTAAGTTCGGAGTTCCAGAGGAGATACACTCGGATAATTCTTTGAGGAGATGATCGAAGCATTTGGGATAATTCATCTGCGTACGCCCGTGTATTCCCCTCAGAGCAACGCTGCCGAACGCGTGAACAGATCCGTGCTAGCTTCAATAAGAACTTATTTAGAGCAGGATCACAGAGAATGGGACGCTTACTTACCAGAAGTGGAGGTATCGATCAGGAATGCGGTGGATACGGCTACGGGAGTGACTCCGTTCTTTGCTGTTTGGCCAACACATGTATTTGAACGGGTCCTCGTACAAGCTGGCCAGGAAGCTTAGATCCCTTTCCGACCATCGTTTGTGCTAGCGCAGGTAAAATAAAGGGTGGGGGGGGGGGTCACTTATCAAGTCCTCGTTAATAATCCCAATCGATAGTTAATATCGGCCGCTGTAGCGAGTAGAGTGTGGGGGAGTGGCAACTCCAAAACCTTGGCGGACAGGGACAGGTAGAGAGTGTAGAGGGAGACAACGCATATGCGGACACCCTTTCATGTTCCTTCAAATCAATTGAGTGGAATTCGACTCAAACTGCAGCAACGGTGGAATGAATAGGATGAAAAGGGATTAAAAACTTTTCACCAAACCACGTTGCTGCAGAACAGGCGAACGGGAGTTCGACTTTGACAGCGGTCAGCGACGGTGGCGTTGGAAAAATTGTGCGGAGTTGTCGTATTTCCTGCACGCTGTTCGGCGCCAGAAATTCGATGATAAAACAAAAGACCCGTTCCCGCCAATTGAACCGTCCCAGAATCAACCGAGTCGTGCTAGTGAAGGGGTGTCATCTTCGTGACAGTATTGTACTCCTGGCAACATTTGCTGGCGGTGAAGACGCTCAACCAAGCGCAGTGGCCATTTGAGGCAGAGACAGCAGCAGCACCGTGTTGGATCGACGTCACAGGCAGCGTCGGCGCAAAGACCGTTCACCGAGTGAGTTCGCTCCAATTCCCGCCACACGCCTGGCGAATTTTTAACAGCGAAGAGCTGAAAGATAGAGTTCCTTTTCGTCCCCCATGTGCCGCAAAAAAATCAGTCGCTGTTTGCTGTTAAAAAACATCATTATTTATTAACGCTTTGTGCGTAAAAAAATTATAAAAGTTATACATAAAAAAATACAAAGTCGAACAATATAAGAAAGTATAAAAAAAAATTCACAAAATTAAGACTTAAAAGTAATTAAATTAAAATTCAATTAAAATTAAAAGATAATTAAATTAAAAGTTCACAATTTGTTAAAGTAAAATAAATTAAAAAGTAAAAGTAAAGTAAAATATAAATTAAAGTAAATATAATAATTAAATAATATTTGTATAAATTAAAACACACAACAGTTTTGGAACGACACATTAATAACATATAGCAAATTTGGTAAACAAAACAAGAAATCTACACACAAATATATATAAATATATACACATATATGAAACATCATACAACCACATATCGCCCCTTAAACCACCCAGAGATCTCTTTAGGCAGGTTAAGGTAGACAATAAGCGATTTACATTCACACATATTTACATACAAAACATATTCACCTTTACATATTTACTCACCTGAACACTTGCAAACATATATATATATATATATATATATATATATATTTATCCAGCGGCAACCTTGTTGTTCCTGATCTGTCTTGTTCTTCCTTGTTGTTTATCGTTGCCTTTGTTGAATTCTTGATGATGAAACAAATTGAAATTTGAAGAAATAATTATCATGTTAAATCGGTTCATGAATTTAAAATTATACTTACCTTGAAATTAAGATGATGCTCGGCTAATTTATTTGTAGAGGGGGAGGTGAAACATGAAGTGCAACGCAGGCTGAGATTTTGCCCATTCGGATGGCCAACATATGGGAGGCGAGGAACATATGCCGCCTCAGGAAGGGGGGGTACGCCCGGGGCCTGCAAATGGGTCCTAATTGAACAGGAGATGGATTAGTGTTGTTTTAATGTTTAGTACCTAATACAATTTTAAGGGTTGTAAATTTAGATAATCTAGCATTAGTGGGATTCCTGCAGCCGCTTCAGATTTGATTTTGATTTCGTTTAAGCAAATCTGAATCAGTTACAAGAACGACCCTTTTTGCACACTGATTTGATCACTGCGAACGGCAGTTCGCTCTAGTGACGAAAGCAGCAAGAAGGGTGCGAAAGGCTACTAGCAATATATACAGCTAATTTGGAAAATTTGCTACGACTGTCCGATCAGATCGAGTTATATACCGATCGAAAGGTTGAGTCCTAACTTACAAAATGGCATACTAAAACTTTTTGTAACTCACCTGGTTCATGAGATACGGGGGTGTAAGTGGGAGGAAAAATTTAAACGATCGCAGCTAATGGGGCCGTTGGGGCCTTTTTGTAAAATTTTTTATTTTTAAATCCGATAACTGGTTCGAAAGATAATAAAATTTGAAATTTTTAGTGGACTTTTCAAATTAAGATGAAAAGTCAGTTTGTTTGTCGGTTCGTTTGCGCGTATCAAAGCGCTAAAAAAGCTTAGATGTAATGATGAGGATTTGTTTCTTTTCAAAAATATAGAAATGTTTGTTCTACGACTTTTTGAATTTCCCGCTAGTTTAGCGGGAAAACGCTATTTCCCGCTAAAATTGAAACCCCAATAGTTTGCAAACCATAGAAGCTACAGATATGTCCTATATATCATTGGAAAGGTGAGTTTAAGGGCTTTTTGACGTACCTTCAAACTATTTTTCTAAAGTACTCAGGTAGCATTTTACAGGTGAAATAAGGTTTTTTAGCTTATATTTTGGCGATTTCTGACAAAACGGCTCTAACGATTTTTATTTAATTTATGTATGTTTTAGTACGTAAAATTCTGCGTTTTTTGGTATATAACACATAAATTTTGGTTGAGGGGTTTGGAAGATATTGCCTGTTAACTGAATATATATATTTTTCCATCGGTCGAAAATCACGTTTTAGTTCGAAAATCTCGTTTTAGTACTAAAAACTTTTTGGTTTTATGAGATATCTCAACCAAACTGATAAAATACGCATTTTACATTGTTTTATATATCCTGACCAAAGTTGGTTCAAATCGGACCACTATATCATATAGCTGTCATAGGACCGATCGGATCAAAATTAGGTTTTAGTATGAAAAACTTTTTTGTTTTACGAGATATTTTAACCAAATTGATAGAATATGCATTTAAGTTAGTTTTATACATCCTGACCGAAATTGGTTCATATCGGACCGCTATATCATATAGCTGTCATAGGACCGATCTGGTCAAAATAAGGTTTTAGCATGAACAACTTTTTTGATTTATGAGATATTTTAACCAAATTGATAGAATATGCATTTAAGTTAGTTTTATACATCCTGACCGAAATTGGTTCATATCGGACCGCTATATCATATAGCTGTCATAGGACCGATCTGGTCAAAATTAGGTTTTAGTATGAAAAACTTTTTTGATTTATGAGATATTTTAACCAAATTAATAGAATATGCATTATATGATTAAGTTAGTTTTATACATCCTGACCGAAATTGGTAACCGGTAATCAAACCACTATATCATATAGCTAACATAGGACCGATCGGGCGAAAAGTCTTAGTATGAAAAGTAGACAGTAGTAACGCGAGCGAAGCAAACAGGGGCGGAGTCTCTTAGCTATATTTTTTACTATCTCCCTGCATTTATGATAAAGTTAAAATGTCAAAAGCAAAAGCAATTGCAAAAATTTCTGATATCCCACAAAAAAAAACTCTACACGAGGTAAAAGTCTAGTGACGAAAGCAATTTTTAGCTCCAAAATTTCTGTAATCCAATTGTGTGACGAGCAAAATTCACTTTATTATAAAAACTTTAAATAAAAATAAAAATTATAAAAAAAAAAAAAAAAACACGAAAATTGGTATTCGGCACTGTGCAAAAAGTAATTTTTATGTACAAAGAAGCTCGCCCTTTTTGAGCACAGTGCACAATGCCAAATTTCGTGTTTTTTTTTTTTTTTAATAATTTTTATTTTTATTTAAAGTTTTTATAATAAACTGAATTTTGCTCGTCACACAATTGGATTACAGAAATTTTGGAGCTAAAAATTGCATTCGTCACTAGACTTTTACCTCGTGTAGAGGTTTTTTTTGTGGGATTTAGATTTCGAGCATTTAAAAAAAATGGAGGGTAAACACACATTGACAAATGAGAGTGTGAAAAATGTTTTTTTTAGACTTTTTATTAATAACTTGGTTACAGAATAGTATAATTAGAGTAATAGTAAATTTATTTATAATGCTTAACCCGAATCTTCCCAGCGTTACCATATGGTAACAAGCAATAGGCACGTACTAAAACTTCATTTTTAGACAACATATTAACATTAGATTAACTTTTATTTGATATTCTAAGAGTAAATGGTTGTCTCTATCTGATAAAAAGTTGATCAAAAAAATCTCTCGAAGTAAGCTGATCAAAAAATGCGCTCATCAGGTTCTCGATAGTAAGTCCCACCGATAGTTAATATCGGCCACTGCAGCGAGTAGAGTGTGGGGAGGAGTTGGGTAAACATTGCTCTATTAGGTGAACATGCTCACTTGTTCTTTTTTTTGAGCGGAGTCAACTCACTCAGATTGCTATGTGCGTCAAGTTAGCAACGGTTCACTAGCATCGAAAAACGGAACTTGGATCACGGAGTCGGAACCAGCAATGAATTTCCTCATTTGTTAATGTTTTTCGACAATAAATCAATAAAGTAATGATGCAGAATTGTAGAAAATTGTTTTAGTAATAAGTAATAAGTAATATTTTAAAAATTTAAGGCTTTGGATTGGGTGGAACAAGTCAAAATAGATAGTGAAAAATTTCACATTTTCACTAAATTTTAAAAATCTCAGCCCAGGGGCGACGGCCCTGAAAACCGCTAATGCACGATTGAAGCCTACAATTTTATCTTTCTAATGGGACTATTTAAAAAAAGTTTTCAGAAAGTTTTTGAGATATTTTGGAATGAACGTAGCTACCTCAGTAAAATCCCCATACAAAATTACTGCCAAAATAGATGCATGATTCTCAACCCTTAATATCTTTTCTCAGGAAGAACGGCCCAAGAAGTGGCATATACCAAATTGAAGCTACAAGCTTGGAGAAACTTTTTCAATTAAATTTAAAAAAAGTTTTCAGACAGTTTTTGAGAAAATTAATTAATTGTACATTAACCTCAAAAGGTTCATTAGCAAGTCCAATCGAACTACTAGCTCCAACGAGAACTGAACTACTATGCAACAGAAAGCTGGCTGATTTGACTCGGTTTATATGCGAATGTCTACAGCAGAAAGCTGACTGCTAAATGATTTCGTTGCTATCCGCTAACTTTTTTTTAATTATTTAAGTCAAGGCCCCAGTTGCACGGTATTGGAGAATATAGTCCTTCATTTTACTAACAATTTGCTGCAACTTTCATCAATTTCTTTCAGACAGTTTTTGAGAAAATCGCACTTTAGTATATTTGCCATTTTGGCGAAATACACATACACGTGGCAGTTCTTGTACATTCTAATATAAAATATGGTATCGCTTAAGAAATCGTTGCTAACTTTAATTAGCGCGCGGCCCCAGTTGCACGGTATTGCAGAATATAGCCCTTAATATTACTAACATTTTGCTGCAACTTTCATCAATTTCTTTCAGACAGTTTTTGAGAAAATCGCATTTTAGTATATTTGCCATTTTGGCGAAATACACATGCATAAAACAACGTGGCAGCTCTTGTACATTCTAATATAAAATATGCCATCGCTTGGCAGCCCACTTTAACATACGGCGGCATTGCGCCAAAATCTATTATGCTATTTGTTACGACTCGGCTTTTTCTCTGGGGCAACGCTGGCTAGCTCATCACCTCAGGGTAGGGTTGTTTGTCAGTGTCCGCCGAGCGCACAATCACAATCATCGAATCTAACTCACAACAATCACAAACAAAACACGACACAACATATCGATACAAACACAACCGAAACATCGGACCACTTATCGGCGGTTTCGGTCTTATACCGCAGCGTACCCGCCCTTCCTGTGGCGGCAACATTCAAATTCAAATTTTGTACCGCCACCCATCAATGTTTTGCAGCGACTACCCTACTCCATGGCGATGCGATCCCCCTCCCTTAATGAACTATTAAGCACTCATATTTTTTTTTTAAATTTCCCTAAAATTTATTTATAATATTTCCTAGCATTATGATTTTTAGTTTTACAAAATATAAATAATTTTTTGTCTATTTTTTGTTTCAGGCTTTTATTTTTATTTATTTTGAGTTTCCTTCCTGTCTATTTCCTCTCCCTTTTCTTTGATTATTATTTTTAATATTATTTTTTAAACAAAAAGCAAAATAAGACAGGGACTCCTAATATTCCTACAGAGCTCTGGGGGTAAATATATAGGGTCCTGCGAATAAATGTATATAGGTATGATAAATAAAAATCGGGACGGATGGTAGAAAAACAGAGAAATGGATAAACAAAAAAAAAATATAAAAATTTTAAATAAATAAACAAATATAAATAAACAAATAAATATTGGAGTAAATAAACAAAGAAAAAAAGTTTAACAGGGTTTGATAAATTAAACAATACGGCTCACCCAATGCAGCTGGCGCTGTCGTCGCCGATGCTGTGTGCTGGACGCAGCCAGATTCCGTTGCCGTAGGCAGTCAAATGGCTCACCAGCTGATCGCTCGTCTTCGTTGTTGTTTTATATGTTTGTTTAAATGTTGTTGGCGCGACGCACGTTGTATTGTGTATTTGTGTTTAATTATCAATGTTAATTTGTTGTATCGTTGGTGTGGATTGTTAATAACTGTGTGTTTGAGTTATTGTTGTTTAGTTGCCAAATATATGTATATTTTATTGTATGTTTGTGTGTGCGCATTAATGTATGCGTGTATGGGTGGGGATTTTTATATATGTTATATATGTTATATATATGTTAACTTGTTGCTTGTTTGTTTTTTATGTATTGTTGTTGTTGTTGTTGTAGCACTAAACTTTGTTGTTCACTGTTTGTATGTATGTGTGTGTGTATGTATTTATCCCACAAAAAAAACCTCTACACGAGGTAAAAGTCTAGTGACGAAAGCAATTTTAGCCCCAAAATTTCTGATATCCTATTGTGTGACGAGAAAAATTCAGTTTATTATAAAAATTTTAAATAAAAATAAAAAATATTTAAAAAAAAAAACACGAAAATTGGCATTGTTCACTTTGCTCAAAAAGGGCAAGCTTCTTTGTACATAAAAATTACTTTTTGCACATTGCCGAATACCAATTTTCGTGTTTTGTTTTTTAAATATTTTTTATTTTTATTTAAAATTTTTATAATAAACTGAATATTGCTCGTCACACAATTGGATATCAGAAATTTAGGGCTAAAATTGCTTTCGTCACTAGACTTTTACCTCGTGTAGAGGTTTTTTTGTGGGATATCAGAACTTTTTGCAATGGCTTTTGCTTTTGACATTGTATGTTAGGTTAGGTTAGGTTAGAGCGGCTGTCGATTCAACGACTCACTTAGGCTTTCTACCTTTCCTTTCTACCTTTGTAGTGACATGTCAATCAGTAGGTCGTCCAGTTTGATAGCTGAATAAATTTAGCGATTTTGCGCGGTGTAATTGAGCCATGCTCACCTAAAGTGGAGAGAAAAGGTTTTCCCAGGGTGTGGAGTCTTCTATTACTCAATGCGGGACAAGAGCAGAAGAAATGTTCGGGTGATTCAATTTCTTCTTCGACTCTACAGCTCCTGCAGAAATCATTGTATGGGACATTCAGCCGTGTGGCGTGGATGCCTACCAGCCAATGTCCTGTCAGTGCTCTTACTACTGCAGAGCAATCTGTTCTACTTAGTTTGCATAGAATACTAGAACGAGCCTTATTCAGGTGAGGCCAGGTTTGCCTCGCGACACGACAGTGGTGCGTGTTTTGCCATCGGTTTTCGATAACTGTTATGGATTGAGCTAGGAGTAGTAGCTTGCAGATCGCCAGTGGCATACGCGTATCCTCCTTATCAGGAAGGAGGTGTACTGTTGTACCTTTTCTGGCTAGTTCATCAGCTATACAGTTTCCTGTAATGTCCTGATGCCCTGGTACCTATATTAGGGAAATGTCGAAATGCTCAGCCATCTCATGTAGAGATTTACGGCAGTTCGAAACTGAGGTAGAATTTGTGGTGGCCCGAATTGACTCGAGATTCCCTTAGGATTTTTAAGGCTTCGTTTATAGCTAGGATTTCGGCTTGAAAGACGCTGCAATGGTCAGGTAGCCTAAAAGAGACCTGTATATTTAGGTCTTGAGAGTATACTCCTCCACCCACTTGATTGTTCAGCTTTGAACCATCTGTGTAGAAGGATATGGCCCCACTTTGTCCTGGGGTATGTGATGACCATTCCTCCCTGTGCGGAATGGTTGTTTGAAAGGGAGTTTCAATATGCTCTATTGGCATACAGTAGTCGGTTCTGGAAGGAACTATTTGGTTGTTCTTAAGAATAGCGGAGTGCCCTGTTGAGCATTCTGTCAAAGAGTTAGAGTCTCTCAGTCGAATTGCTGTCATGGTGGCAATATTTTTGCTAACTTGCCTGATTGGCTGTATGTTAAGAATGGCGTCTAGAGCTTCGCCAGGTGTTGTGTTGAGAGCACCTGTGATGCAGATTTCGGCCATCCTTTGAATTTTGTTGAGCTGTTTTGTTTATGGACTGCTTTGTTAAGGCAGGCCACCATATTGCTATAACATATAGTAGTATCGGTCTGACTATAGCTATGTATAGCCAGTGGACGATATATGGCGACATGCCCCATTTCAGGCCGATCGCTTTCCTGCAAGTGTAGAGTGCAACTGTTGCCTTTCTACATCTATCTTGCGTGTTAATTTTCCAGTCCAGCTTCTTGTCCAGAATTAAACCCAAGTATCTGGCGCTTTCACTGAAGGAGAGGACGGAGTCTTTTATTTTTGGGGGTATTAGAGTTGGGATTTTGTATTTCTTAGAGAAAAGTACAAGTTCCGTTTTGGCTGAATTTACTCCCAAGCCACACTCATTGGCCCAGGTGACCAGTTTTTGTAGCTTGACTGACATCAAGTCGCATAGTGTTTGAGGGAATTTTCCCGTGAAAATAAGTGCTACGTCGTCCGCGTAGGCAACCACCTGGCAGCCTCCACCCTCTATGTCGCATAACAGCCTGTTGACTGCTAAGTTCCATAGGAGAGGAGATAAAACCCCTCCTGTTGAAGAGCCAAGTGTGGACGTTACGACCCTGCTTGTGAGCAATTGGTCGATGAGTCCCACTAGCCGGCTTTCAATCCCCAAGATTGTCAGTGCTCCAGTGATAGCTTCCGGGACGACGTTGTTAAAAGCTCCCTCGATGTCTAGGAAGGCTATGAGGGAGTATTCAGTGCAAAGCTGTTTCCGTCGATTTGCCTTTCCGATATGCGTGTTGAGAATTGGATATGAGATGGGGGGGAATGGTTGCTCTTAGGTGAAGAGCCAGGAGTCGCTCGAAGGTTTTGAGCATAAATGACGACAGGCTGATTGGTCTAAAATCCTTTGCTTCCGTATGGGATGATTTACCAGCTTTTGGTATGAAGACTATATTTGAGACTCGCCATGTATCAGGTATATGGCCAGTTTTTAAACCTTCTGTGAAGATAGATTGCAGCCAGTTTATGGCAGTGTTCCCTGCTTGTTGTAATTGGGCAGGAAAAATGCCGTCTGGTCCAGGTGACTTGTACGGTTTAAAGCTGTTTATAGCCCTGATATATATAGGCTGATTGGCCCCTCAGTAGGGGTTTGGTGTCTACCTTGATTGGTTGCTTTGCAGCCCGGAAAGTGCTTTTACAAGAATACGTCCAGCGATTCTTCGCTAGATGTAGTCCAGGTGTCATCCTCTTTTTTGAGGTACCCTAGTGTGGGGGCAGATTTCGATAAAATCTTCCTCAGTCTGGCCGCATCCGGTGTTGATTCTATGTCAGAGCAAAAATCTCTCCATGAATTTCTGTTGGCTTGTTGAGTCGCCTTTTTGTATATCAATAGGGCGTGTTTATAGTTTAGCCAAGTTTCTTCTGTGTTAACAGCCTTGGCTTGATTGGAGAGGTTTCTCGAGCTCTTGCGGAGTTCGTTTAGGTTGGGGTTCCACCATGGTGGTTGCTTACCCCTTTTGGGTCTGCTGATGGGACATGCTGCCCTGAAAGCCGAGTTGCAAGCCTCAGTAAAGGTTTTTACTAGGTGGCTTAGTCGCTCTGTAGAGTGAATTCCTTCTGGTGCTATCTCTGTGATAGCCTTTTTAATAAATATTGGCCATTTGGTCTTTCTTGAGTGCCTCGATTTGAGGGAGAATTCAATGTATCTATGATCAGAGAAGGAGTGATCGTCTGCCACTTTCCAGTCTCTGATGAGATCATATAGAGGATAAGATACCAGGGTAAGGTCAATGACCTCCTTCCTGCCCTTAATTATAAAAGAAGGTTCGCAACCTTTGTTGCCTAAAACTAGGTTAGTGTTGAGAAGGTAGTTTAGGAGTGACTCACGCCTTGTGTTTGTATTTGTGCTACCCCACTGGGTATGGTGTGCATTGGCATCGCATCCAATGATGAGGTTGATACTTCGCGTTTCGCTGTCTTTTATTAGACTTCTCGTGACTTCTTCTGGAGGATGGCCCGGTTTGTCATAGGCCATATAACAGGACAGCAACCTGACTGGAGTTCCAGGCTTGCTGCCGTGTTGTCCTCATTGCTGAAATTATGAAGCAAGAAAATACTCAAATGTTTTCTGGCCAGAATAGAGGTACGGGTTTTACCTTGTGTTTCAGCAACTACTAGCTTGTAGTCTGGTGTTCCTAGTCCAGAAAATTTACCACCAATCAACCAGGGTTCCTGGACTAGGACTATGTCGGCTCCGTCTCCAGCCAGACGGAGTAGCAGTGCAGCGGAGGCTGCTTTACAGTGGTGGAGGTTTATCTGCAGAATCTTTACAGACATCTGAAGATGGTCCCTCCACCACTGTCACGTTCCCGTCCTCATCGTCCGACGCTACATCAGAGGTGGCCTCTCCTTCACCCAGTTGGCTATAGATCCCGCGTTATGGTGGACGCATCGGAAGTGTAGCCGCGTTCAGCGTCGCTATGCTCCGGATCCTCTGGCTCTGCCGTTATATCCTCCTCGACTGGCATGTCGGGAGAATCTATCCCGGACGCGGTATCCGACTTGTAAACCCGGATGGAGACCGAGCTGAAACCGAAGTTTAGCTCGTTACCAGAGGCCTTAATTGGGGCGAGCGATTCTTTGTTGAGAATCAGCACGACCTGATTCGTTGGTCCCTTCATCTCCTCTACCTTCACAACTTTCCAGTCGTGAGTGGGGAGACTCGGGTTGCAACGCTGGAGCATCCTTACGATTCGCTCCGGTTCCTTGATGGAGGATGGAATCCACATTCTGGCCCTGGGCCGGACTGGAATGTCGCTCCACTTTACAGCCTCCAACTTGGCTCCTGGATATACCTCGCCGATATTTGAGACTGCCGCTCTGTAGAGCTCTGCAGACCTCTCATCGTCGCAAGCTATTACCTTTACGCTGCCCTGGTACCACCCGACATCTTTGCAGACCGGTGGTGGCCCAGGTTCCAGCTCCAGCATCTCGAAGCATCCGATGGCTAGTGCCGTCTCCACCCACTTCCACTGGTTCCTGGGAATTCTCCCGCCCGAATCACCTCGGTCAACGACCCCAATGAGGATTCGTTCTTTGGCGATTTGGGCGAAGGATTTGCCCACCTGAACCCTCGACATCTTGGCAGATGGGCCAGGAGTCTCTTGAGATCGCTGTCTCTTGGCCTGAGCCATTGCTTGCGCCCTAGGTGCCTGCTCGCTGTAGGCGTGAAGCACACTCTTGGCCCATGCCACCTTCTCCAGCCACTCCGCTGAAGGACTGGCCCCTGCACCCGCGTTTTGACGCTGAAGGATGTTGCCAGCAGTTCTTTTCTCAGCATATGATAACTTCCTTGCGACGCTGGCTGTTGGAGGTTTCCCCATCGCATCTGCACCCGAAAGTGGCACTGCCGCACTAGTGCTCTGCTGTGCCTCTTTGGTGACAGGAGATGGTGGAATCGCTCCATCTACCCCAAGGCCCGGGTGGAATACGGGTTTGCTTGGACCAGCTTTGCAAGGTCCACCGGCTGGCATGGTGACCATCTGCGGCGTCTGTGGTAGGCTTTGGCCAGGCTTTGAAGCCCCTGCCGCTGCCGAAGACGAAGAACCCGCGGTTTCGTCGTCGTTAATGTTTTTATTTTTTTGTGGTTTTTTATTTTTTATGTTTTTGCAGGTAAGGCTATCACGACCGGAGGGCGCCAGGTATCCGGCCGCTCCGTTTACGACTGGGCTATTTTTAGTAAGGGCCCCCAGCCAGGCTGACTATCGGCACGGGTCGCATGACACCTTAGTCCAGCCCTCGTTACCTCAAGACCATGACAGGAGCTTCAGGCATGCGTTAAGTCTTTTGAGGAGCCATTACACATGTCTTCGACAGATGTCTTAGCTAACACCAGTTCCTAAAGGAACAATTGGAGTGTTATTACCAGTCGGCACCCTCGTGGAGGGTTCAGTCGAGGGTTTTCGCCGACCATTGTAACTTTATCATTAATGAAGGAAGATAGTAAAATATATAACTAAGAGACTCCGCCCCTGCTTTTTTCGCTCGCGTTACTACTGTCCACTTTTCATACAAAGACTTGTATTTCGCCCGATCGGTCTTATGTTAGTTATATGATATGGTGGTTTGATTACAGATTACCAACGTCGGGCTAACTTAAATGCAAATACTATCAAATTGGTTAAAATATTTCATAAAACAAAAAAGTTTTTCATACTAAAACCTAATTTTGACCCAATCGACCCTATGACAGCTATATGATATGGTGGTCCGATTTGAACCAACTTTGGCCAGGATTTATAAAACCATGTTAAATGCATATTATATTAGTTTGGTTGAGATTTATCATAAAACAAAAAAGTTTTTCACAGTAAAACTTGATTTTCGCCCGATTTGTCCTATGACAACTATATGATATAGTGGTCCGATATGAACCAATTTCGGTCAGGATGTTTAAAGTTGTATAAGTTAAATGCATATTCTATCAATTTGGTTAAAATGTCTCATAAAACAAAAAAGTTTTTCATACTAAAACCTAATTTTGACCCGATCGGTCCTATGACAGTTATATGATATAGTGGTTCGATTTGAACTAACTTTGGTCAGGATATATTTAAAACCATGTAAAATGTGTATTGTATCAGTTTGGTTGAGATATCTCATAAAATCAAAAAGTTTTTAGTACTAAAACGTGATTTTCGACCGAAAAATGTATATTTTTAGTTAACAGGTAATATCTTCCAAACCCATCAACCAAAATTTATGTGTCATATACCAGAAAACGCTAAATTTTACGTACTACAACATACTCAAATTTAAAAATATAAGCCAAAAAACCTTATTTCACCTGTTACCTGAGTACTTTAGATAAAAAATTTGAAGGTATGCCAAAAAGCCCATAATCTTACCTTTCCAATGATATATAGCACGTATCTGTAGCTTCTATGGCTTGCAAACTATTGGATTTCAATTTTAGCGGGAAATAGCGTTTTCTCGCTAAACTAGCGGGATATTCAAAAAATCGTAGAACAAACATTTCTAGATTTTCGAAAAGAAATGAATCCCCATCATTACATTTTCGCTTCTTTAGCGGGTTCATGCAAACAAACAAACCGACAAAAAAACCGACTTTTCATCTCATTTTGAGAAGTCCACTAAATATTTAAAATTTTATTATCTTTTGAACCAGTTATCGGATTTGGGTGATCGAGGTATCAATCGACGCGTATTTTCTATACAAATTTTCATAAAAGAAAATATTTTAACAAAAAGCCCCAACGACACCATTAGCTGCAATTATTTAAATTTTTTCCCTCCCACTTACACCCCCTTATCTCATGAACCAGGTGTGCTAGCAAAAGTACGCCATTTTGTAAGTTAGGTCTAAACCTTTCGATCGGTATATAACTCGATCTGATCGGACAGTCGTAGCAAATTTTCCAAATTAGCTGTATATATTGCTAGTCGCCTTTCGCAGTGATTTTATATTAATTATATTTATTTTTTTTATTTATAATTATAATTACATCCGCCACTACACTTTTGTATATAGAACTATATATATATTCTGCACAACACTCTAATGGTTCTTTGGTACCTATATATATATTTTTTTCTTCTTCTATATATATATATATAACTTCTCCCGCACACGACTTTAATTTTTGGCCGACCAAACTTCCAGCACATGCGTCTACGCTCGACTTTGCAATCGAACTCTCGATGCCTGCCAAACACATGCTGTTGCTTACCTCGACTTTTCGCATACCCCTTGGCTTTGACCCATATTCGGCTCCATCGGTGCAGTATGTAGCGCAAGCCGCTCACGCATACAAGCAAAGAGCCTCTCTCTCTCTCTGTTCAACTCTTATACTTGCGCTCACCGACGGACCCAAACATCGATAACGCCCTACATGCACGTCGTCTTTGGTCACACTCGGCCGCGCTTGTTTAACTATCGACATATCGATATCAATAAGTAAACATTTATTAATTTGCCAGACCCAGATGCAACACCGGCACAAAGATTTTCGCCCGGCTCGTCGGAAAAGTGGCGCAAATATTTGTATGCATGGGGCTGCTCTTGGTAGAGATGTGTCTGCTCAAGATACCCTCAAGCGTTGCCCACATTTCGCCGCGCCCAACGTAGGCCCACGCCCACTCAACACTAAGCCTTTCAAGCGCACTACTGCTCCTCACTGGCGGATATCCTTCGCATGGAACACGCCTACAGGACGCCCCTGCTCATTCTCCAGCTCATACATATTCGAGCCTACGGACTTCACCACACGTGCCTTCAGGAACTTTCGCGCAAATTTGGCGTTATACGCCTTGCTAAAATTACTCAATGTAAAATTGCGTCTGAAAACTTCCTTGCCTGGAGTTAAGTGCAACTCGCGTGCGCGCTCATTGTAGCGAAGGCTGCTCCGCTCATATGCTGCATGGAGTTGCCTCTGAATCTTCTCCTGGATAAGTCGCTGTCTATCTGCCCTGCCCAATGTCACAAACTCGTGCTCGCAAAGTGATTTGAGTTTGCGCCCCAATGCGTACTGAGCGCAGTTCAACATTAAATGTTGGTCAAACAAAGCGAAGAACGGTGTCACTCCAGTCGCCGAAAGGACACTGTTGCGCAACGCTACCTCGATCTCGGGGAGGTACATATCCCACTCCCGATGGTCAGAGTCTAGATACGCCCCAATCGCCGCCAATACTGAACGGTTTACGCGCTCTGCTGCGTTGCTTTGTGGTGAGTATACAGAGGTTCTCAGATGGTTGATTCCATAAACTTGGATCATCTCCTCGAAGACTTTGCCAGTAAACTGACGACCGTTGTCTGAGTGGATGATTTCAGGGACTCCAAACTTATGGAACACCTCCTGCACCAAAAACTCCACCACGCAGCTCGCAGTCGCATCACGCATGGCCTTCAAGTGAAATGGTCCACCACTATGAAAATCCAAGCGTGACCTCGCTTCGACCTCGGGTATTTTCCTAGGAAGTCGATATAGAGCTTTTGGAATGGCCTCTCCGTGACGACTTCTGCTCCTATCCCAACCTGCATCCTACAAATCACAGCTTTCGTTTCTTTACAGAGCGCGCAATTCCGAACAAAGTCGGACACTTGGACTGCCATCTTTGGCCAGAAGTACTGCCTCCGTAGCACACGCAACGTTTTGGCAACTCCACCATGTGCCGCTGTATGCTCTTCGTGCGCTCTCCTCACCAACTCATGAGTGAGAGGCGCAGGCACCCACAACTTCCATGTCGCTCCATCGAGTTCTTCTTCTATCTTGCTAAACACTCCGCGCTTGAAGATTGCACCACACTCGACTCTCAAATCTGGTAAGCATTCATTGTTCCCCCCAACCTACCGCACTAATTCCCGATACTCCTCAAAATCGAACTCGTTCGTCTGAAGCCCTAACGCTTCGCTCGGATCAAACTCGGCTTCTTCAACATCGGCTACCTCAGCACTGAAGCTTTGCGAGAGCGTGTCTGCTACGATGTTGTCTACACCCTTGCGGTGCTCGATCTCGAAGTCAAGACGCTGAAGCTGCCACGACCATCGACCCAACCTGCCATCAAGGTCTTTCAGAGACATCAGCCACTTCAGGCTGGAGTGATCTGTTATGACCGTAAATGGCATCAGCTCGATATATGGTCGGAACTTTTGGATCGCCATGATAGCAGCGAGACATTCTTTCTCTGTGACCGAGTAATTGACCTGATGTTTGTTAAGCTTCGCCGAGAAGTATGCAATGGGTCTCTCATGCTTAAATTCGTCTAGCTGGAACAGAACCGCTCCGACACCCGCATGTGATGCGTCACATTGGACGTAAAAACGTTTCTTGAAATCGGCATGAACCAGGACAGGAGCAGTCGTCATAGCTTTCTTCAGTTCTTGGACTGACTTGACGGCTTCTCCGCTCAGAACAAATTTCTGACCCCCTCTGGACTTCAGTGCATCCGTGAGCGGTACTGCCAGGGAAGCAAAGTTCCTTATGAAACGTCTGTACCACCCAGTGGTACCTAGGAACGCACGAACTTCGCGCACTGATCGAGGCACTGGAATCTGCTCTATGGCTGTGACTCTCGCAGGATCTGTACGTAATGTATCCCTGCCTATGATAAATCCCAGGTATTTCAGCGACTTGAAGCAGAACTGCGACTTTTTCAACCCTATCGTCAAATTCGCTGCTTTCAGGCACTCGGCGACTCGATTGAGGTACACCATATTTGTCTCAAAATCTGGAGCTATGATCAAAAGGTCGTCAAGATACACGAACACGTTTGATCGTAGCTCGGTCGGGATCACCATGTCCATCAGACGACATATACGCTGTGCCGCATTGCACAACCCGAAAGGCATCATAACGAACTGGTAAAGCGGTCGCCCAGGCACTGTAAAAGCCGTACACGCCTTGCTCTCTTCATCTAGCTCGATCTGCCAGAAGGCGAATTTTAGATCGACGACAGAGATGAAGTGCGTCTGGTCAACTCGCGACAATATCCCTTCAATACTAGGCAATAGATAGGCGTCCTTGATCGTCAAGGTGTTGAGCTGTCGGGCATCGAGACAGAAGCGATTCTTATCCGGCCTTTGCATAACAGTGGTGCGGTTACTCCACGGACTGTTGCTCTTTTCGATGACACCGATTGCCAACATCTTGTCGACCTCATCCCAGACCACTTGCTGCATTGGTGGCGATAGTGGATAGTGCCGGTCTTAAGCAGGCTGAGCTCCCGCCACCAGTTCAATCTTGTGCTTCTCCAAGTGCGTCTTTCCAAGTCCGACCTTCTCAAATGCCAAAAACTTTGCCTTTACCTCCTCCAGCACGATTTTCTGACTTTCCTCAAGGTTCCAAGCCTCTGGCATGCTCTTCCCCGCGTCATCGTCTACATAATAAGCTATTTGCTCGGCCATTCCCTGCCTATCATCTATGGCTTCAACGACGGGCACCTCGTGCCCCACCACTTCTGGTGCTATCCGAAATATTCGCCAAAAATCAATCCCCTGGTAAGCTGTCTGCTCTAAGTACGGATACAAGTACATTACTGAATCCTTTACCTCTCCATTGTACTGTACAGGCACTACCAATCGACCAATAATTGAGCGATCTTCCCCAAAAGCGGTGCGTACTACTGACGTGTATGGCTTCACGGGCAAATTCAACTCCTCCGCGAGTTCGCGACAACCTCGTCCTAATAGGCTCACAGTCGCACCGGAGTCAAGTAAGCCCCGTAGCTGTCGGCCTCCTAGATTAAACTCCGCGAAAACACGAGGGTCAGTCCGAGCGCTTCTAGCCACCGCTGCGACTACTTGTCGCTTGACTTGACGCAATAGCAATAAATCTTTCGCTCCTTGGCCATACAATTTCGGACATCGTGGTCGGCTTGCCCACAGTTCCAACATCCCGTTCGACGCGGTTCTGACACCACTCGAGCCTCTTCAACTTCGAGCTCCGGCATCGTCGGCTGCTCAATCGGTACGTCGATCTCATTAGCCGACATTTCACCCCTCTGTGCTCCAAACCTCGGCACCGGCCTCGCATCAAATGCTGGCTTCGGATTGCGTCTGCTGAACACCTTCTCTACCTCGCTACATTCGTCCCGTAGTTGGTCTAGAGAATACACCTCTAAGGCGTACACGTACCGAGCAAGATCATCACGCAGGCCCTTCTTGATAATCTTGATCAAGCGCGCTTCTGGCAACGGTTCGCGCAATCTGGACGCTAACTTCTGAATCGCGTAAATGAAGTCATCCGCGCTCTCGCCACGCTTCTGCTCGCGCTGCATCAGATCGTGCATCTTATCGTGCTCGGTCTGAGTACCTCTAAAGCTCCCATTCCTCGACTTGGCTCTGGCGAACATGAAGCCAATACCAATCGCGAGCCCTACCATATAACGGTCTCGTCTGGCAAGTCTCATCCTGCTGCCTACCCGAGCCTTCGTCACTCAACCCGTTTGCCCTCCTATCTTCAACCCGAAACGCATTCTGCTGTATCACAGGATTCCGCCAATGACTCGCGCTAGGGTCCATCGGCCTTTGCTCGTTGGGGTGTGTGCTTGGGAAGAGTGTTCGTGCTGGCTTTAGCACAGAATTTGGCTGAGCCCCGAGATTCCCTGCCGCGCCTATAACCTGCTTTCGAATTGCGCCTTGCTGTACACCTACCGCGCCTGGCGGCAACCCTACTACTTGCCCTGCATCATCATCTAATGCTAGCAACTGCTCTTCGGTCGACTCTGCGTTGAAGACTGGTAATTGCGGCCGAACGATATCATTAATCGCTTTCATGATGCCCACAAATCCCTCATGCATCTCATGGCGTTTGTGGCCGATGTCTCTACGGAAGATATTGCCGGTTTCGGGTTCTCCTTTGAAGGTTTAGCTGCCTATTCCGGCGGTGGTGTCCTAATTGTCGTCCCTGCACCATACCCTACCTGCGACTGATCGGTATTCCAGGAGGTATCTTGGCGTGCTTTGTCGGGTATTATAACCGTGTCCCCCTTGACCTCCTTCAGCCATTTCTTCAGAATTTATCAACAAAAAACACGAAAATTATCGGACCGTCGACTATAGCAACAACAACAATATCAGAAAACGCGCAAAAATTAATAATAAATAAATAAGGTAATTAAATAATTGTATATAAATATAATAATTAAATATTTGGGTAAATTTGATAAATATATATATAAATGGCAAAAATCAATCAATAATTCCTAAATTATTAATAATAAATAACTAAATAGCTAACTACATGTAAATATTGCCCAATAAATAATTCAATCAATACCAGCTAATAAATAAATAAATAAATATTGAGCACCGTTTAAATATTAAATAATGATTAAATAAATAAATAATGCTCAATCAATAAATATTAATAGCGATTAATAACTAAATATTAATACCGATTAATATAAATAAATACTAAGCAATAAATAAATAAATAAACACTGAATAATAAATAAACAATTAACAATAAATAAATAAATAAATATTATGTACTAATTGAATAAATAATTATTGGACGACAAAAAAAAAAAATACTTTTAACTTATCAAAATGTCACGACTTAAATTTATTCAGACTATTCCAATCCAAATAATTTGAGGAGGGGATCGCATGCTGCCGGAGATAGTCGCCTAAACACTACGCTAACTTCCAACAGTTCGATAGGTGCCCGATGTAACAGAAAACCACAAGAAAACAAACACGTGAGCATTGTCGACTGCACGGATCATCAATCAAGTTGATGATCGGCAGTCAAGAACACTCCGTCCTTTATCACTTTACTTTATAATTTGTATTTTATTTCAGTGTCGCCTGCCCGCGATGGGATAGAAGTCCATGATGCAGCGCGTTTGAGTATCTTACTCATCACGGGTCACCATGGCCAACTATACCCATCTAGCTGCCCTCCCGATGTCCACGATGCAGCGCGTGCGATGATCTTCCTCATCACGGGTCACCGTTCCATCGATTCTCAGCAGCTGGACAGACGACACCCGAAAACAGGCAAAAACAAGTGGGAAAGGCTATAGTCGAGATCCCGTTACTTATTTCAATACATTAGCGATTCAATCATAATGTCATATTTGCGTTGCCAGAATTACTTGAGAATTTGAAGCATTCAAATAAGGTTTAACAATACAAAAACTATTGCATACTCTAGGGGGAACCTGTTGATTTAACAACTTAGACACGCAATAACTGCTGTTCTACTTGTCCGATCTTGTTGCGATTCAGTGGGATAATAGATAATAATAACAGATATCGGTTATTACCAAAAAATACGTATTATATGAACAATTGTGGGTGAGGTGGTTTTTCGCGATTTGCGGGGGCGGAGGTGGGCGTGGCTTAAATTTGAAACAAACTTGATCTGCGTGAGGTATATGGAAATCTGTGTGACAAATTTGGTTATTCTATCTCTTATAGTGTCTGAGATCCTTGTGTTTATACAGACGGATGACCAGTTTTTCGCGAATTACGGGCGTGGAAGGAGGCGGGTCCAAAATTTGAAACAAACTTGACCTGCTCCAACGCATTTCTGATCTACGTGTGAAAGTTTGGTTACTCTATCTCTTATGGTCTCTGAGATCTAGGCGCTCACACAGACGGACAGACGGACAGACACACATGGCTATATCGACTCGGCTGTTGATGCTGATCAAGAATATATATACTTTATGTGGTCGGAGAAGCCTCCTTCTGCCTGTTACGCACATTCCAACGAACACAATATACCCTTATACTTATTTTTTATAAGTAACGGGTATAAAAAATGAAAGCTACTTTACAACAATTACAATAACATTGTACAATTACAAACATGATTGCTGTACAGGTCGACCACTCCACGTGCAATTGTAGGTGATCGTTAACGCCCCCTACAAGACACCGCTTCGGATCGGCCCATACAGCAAAACATGCATTTCGAGAAATCGTCATCTTATGCTTTATTTTTATTTTTATGGGCAGTTTGCTACGACATCGGCATACCCGATGCCGAGCTCCGTTTCCATTTGGGCGCCATATTGGTTCGAACTCGGCTTTTTCTCTGGGGCAACGCTGGCTAGCTGATCACCTCAGGTAGCGTTGTTAACCAGTGCCCGCCGAGCGCACAATCACAATCATCGAATCTAACTCTCAACAATCACAAACAAAACACGACACAACATATCGATACAACCACAACCAAAACATCGGACACACTTATCGGCGGTTTCGGTCTTATACCGCAGCGTATCCGCCCTTCCTGTGGCGGCAACATTCAAATTCAAATTTTGTACCGCCACCCAACAATGTTTTGCAGAGACTACCCTACTCCATGGCGATGCGATCCCCCTCCCTTAATGAACTATTAAGCACTAATATTTTTTTTTTAATTTTCTTAATATTTATTTATAATATTTCCTAGCATTATGATTTTTAGTTTTACAAAATATAAATAATTATTTGTCTATTTTTTGTTGTTTAGTTGCCAAATATATGTATATTTTATTGTATGTTTGTGTGTGCGCATTAATGTATGCGTGTATGGGTGGGGATTTTTATATATGTTAAACACTTGTTGCTTGTTTGTTTTTTGTGTATTGTTGTTGTTGTTGTTGTAGCACTAAACTTTGTTGTTCACTGTTTGTATGTATGTGTGTGTGTATGAATTTTTCGTGTTTTTTTTTTTTTTTTTTAAATATTTTTTACTTTTATTTAAAATTTTTATAATAAACTGAATTTTGCTCGTCACACAATTGGATATCAGAAATTTTGGGGCTAAAATTGCTTTCGTCACTAGACTTTTACCTCGTGTAGAGGTTTTTTTTGTGGGATATCAGAACTTTTTGCAATGGCTTTTGCTTTTGACATTGTAACTTTATCATTAATCAATGAAGATAGTAAAATATATAACTAAGAGACTCCGCCCCTGCTTCTTTCGCTCGCGTTACTACTGTCTACTTTTCATACAAAGACTTGTATTTCGCCCGATCGGTCTTATGTTAGCTATATGATATGGTGGTTTGATTACAGATTACCAACTTCGGGCTAACTTAAGGCCTGACTCCAGCAACTTAAAATTCCTTGTCAGGAATTTGACAATTATTTTTTGTGTTTGTGGAACATAACTAAAACAGTGAGACCAAGCACCTAATATGAGACGATATGAATTTGTGGATTTCGTTCAAGTTGCTGGATACACACGAAACGAAAACGAAAACTAAAAATTCTTGCCAAAGTTTTTTTTATATTAAGTTTGACAGGAATTTTTAGTTCCTGGCCTGCTGGAGAGAGGCCTTTAAATGCAAATTCTATCAAATTGGTTAAAATATTTCATAAAACAAACAAGGGGGCTCCGCCCCCTGCTCGCTTCGCTCGCCTACCCCCGGCTCGCTTCGCTCGCGATGAGGTGTGGTATGTCTACAGTCGAGCGCACTCGACAGTAACTTGCTCGATACCCAAACGTTCACAACCGATTAATTCAATTTCAGTAAAATATGGTCAACATAAAATTCTACAGACTATATGCTATCCTATAGCCTACAGTTAGGGGTGCTAGTCTGTGACAGAACTGGTATTAATTCTAACTATAATACAATACGTGAATAATAAAATACAGATTATATTATATATATATATTTAGTTACTCTTTTCACAAAATCAAAGAAAATACAAGTTGTTAAAAAAGTACAAATTGTAATAAAGAAAATAGTTGACAAAAAAAAAGGAAATAGTTGACAAAAAAAAAAAAAAAAGTTGCACATGGGCAAGATTGAAACGAGATTCGAACTCTCAACTCATCGCCTCGAAATACACGGCTCTATCATCAGAGCCATCGGAGCATTATATTTGCATGTGGCAATATCAATGTATATCATTTTTTTTCGTTGTACGTTTTGCACGTTTCTTTTGTTTCAATTATGTCTCGCTCGTTAGAAGAGAAGCCCTACATACACACATACATACATATGCAAATAAAGCTATTTATAGAACCAAATTCGTTTTGCTGCTAATTCATGGTACTGATTGCAAAATGTGCATCACATAAAATTATTGATTAAGTATGTAAAGTATTCATTTAAAAAGTATGTAATTATTAATTAATATGTAATTAATTTAAGGCAATGAAAAAAAAAATAAAAAAATAAAAATAATAATAATAATAAATAATTTGGTTCAAAACAAAGAGTTGTTTTGATCCCGAGTCCAATGTACCCACAAATCGCATGCATTGCTGCAAGTTTTGTACCAAAATCTGGCCACTGCACGTAGGCATGAGAAATGTGAAGTTTTGATTTAATATCTTCTGTATTTGTTATCCGATTGCAATGCAGTTTTCAGGATGCATTATCAAAATTGTGTTTAGTGTGTGTGCAGATTTTGACATCTGTACCTATTAAATTGGCCTTGTATTTGGATATTTTAGTTTTTTGTCGATTACAGGATAATTGGGGGGCGTGGCAAAATTCTAAAATAAACTTGATCTGCGTGCGCAACATAGCAGTATTGTCACCAAATTTGGAATCTCTATCTCTTATAGTCTCTGAGATCCAGGTGATTATATTTTCTCCATATATCATATTTTCTCAAACTACTTCCCTGTTTATAACCCGATCTCAATGAAATTTTCAGCACACCTCAGGACTCGTGCCCCCATCCTGTGTGCCAAGTCTCAATGCTGTAGCTTTAATAGTGCTCTTGTTATTAGATTTTATATCATTTACGTGGGCGGACGTGGGCGGGGTCAAATTTAAATACAAACTTAGTATAGATCAACATCCTAGGAGTACTGTCACCAAATTTGGTTGCTCTTACTTTTATAGTTGCGGAGATATATGTGTTCAAAATTCTGTACCATAATCGACACGAATCTAATAGGCTCTATACCCATTTTTTGGGTATCGAGCTAAAAAGTTGTTCATACTAAAACCTAATTTTGACCCGATCGGCAATATGACAGCTTTATGATATGGTGGTCCGATTTGAACCAACTTTGGTCAGGATTTACAAAACCGTGTTAAATGCATATTGTATTAGTTTGGTTGAGATTTATCATAAAACAAAAAAGTTTTTCACAGTAAAACTTGATTTTCGCCCGATTTGTCCTATGACAACTATATGATGTAGTGGTCCGATATGAACCAATTTCGGTCAGGATGTATAAAATCACTAAGCAAATAACCTATAGAGAAGACATCCCATACAACTGAAAGTGTCTCAGCTAACAGCCTGACATTGCGTCCACCAGGAAATTTTTCGGTGGACGTGATGTCTGAGGGAAATTATTTTTGGTTTCGTTTCAGTTGGCTGCCAGAGCTCGTTGCTAGCACAGCAAGCGAGACACAAAACATGCGCGCTATGAAATAATCATATCAGAATATCGTGTGCTGTTTAAGAGTTATTAATTAATTTCATAAAACTGCTTAAAATCCCCATAGTGCTCTGTTATAGCGCGAGCAGCGCGCGTCCAAGTCATACAAAATGCGAACATTCATCTCTCGCCCTCTTTGCACATACATGTTCCTATGTAGCAAGACAGAGACAGATGTAGTCGAGCGCCGGCTGATTTCTATGTATGCGTGCATCTTACAATAAGTGTGTGCATTAGTGTGGAGTGAATTCCACTTTTTTCGATTTTCGAAAACGCTGTATCATTTATGGATGATACGGTATAAATGCAATATCTGTAAAAAAAATCAATTTTTTTGGAGGTCATCCTGAGGTGGCGCATCGACGATGTATTTTGAGAAATCGGTCAAAAAATTCAAAAAATCCAATATAACTCAAATTTAACCCCAAAAGATAATGATTTAAAAAATAAATTCTATTTTTCTTAGTTAGCCCTAACTGTTAGCTTTCTAAACCCATATCAACTTTTAAGATCGGTGGATCGGTATCGAACTTACAGATTTTTTAAGAATAGCAAAATTGTCAAAAAGCCGTTACATTTGGGGCGGAATGTGTAGAATGTGGAATGTGTAGAATGTATGAAGCAGGCACGTAATTTTTGGAAAATTTTTGAATGAATTTTTTGGGTTGCTAAATTTAATAATATGGGCGTGTGAAAACCACAAAAGGGTGTTAAATACCCTAAAACTATACTAGGTACAAGTACTTGTCAAAAAATGGTGTGGTACAATACGATAGCTTAAAAGAGCTAGCTACTTTCATCATGAAAGTATACGCCTGGTTTGATATTAAAACAAGGTCTTCTTGTAAATATGGTCCGTTTTGTCAGAAATCGCCAAAATATAAGCTAATAAACCTTATTTCACCTGTAAAATGTTACTTGAGTACTTTAGAAAAAAAGTTTGAAGGTACGCCAAAAAGCCAATCTTACCTTTCCAATGATATATAGAACGTATCTGTAGCTTCTATGGCTTGCAAACTATTGGATTTCAATTTTAGCGGGAAATAGCGTTTTCTCGCTAAACTAGCGGGATATTCAAAAAATCGTAGAACAAACATTTCTAGATTTTCGAAAAGAAATGAATCCCCATCATTACATTTTCGCTTCTTTAGCTCGTTCATGCAAACAATCAAACCGACAAACAAACTGACTTTTCATCTCATTTTGAGAAGTCCACTAAAAATTTCAAATTTTATTATCTTTTGAACCAGTTATCGGATTTGGGTGATCGAGGTATCAATCGACGCGTATTTTCGATACAAATTTTTATAAAAGAAAATATTTTAACAAAAAGCCCCAACGACACCATTAGCTGCAATTATTTAAATTTTTCCCCTCCCACTTACACCCCCTTATCTCATGAACCAGGTGTGCTAGCAAAAGTTTTAGTACGCCATTTTGTAAGTTAGGTATATAACTCGATCTGATCGGACAGTCGTAGCAAATTTTCCAAATTAGCTGTATATATTGCTAGTCGCCTTTCGCACCCTTCGTGCTGCTTTCGTCACTAGAGCGAACTGCCGTTCGCAGTGATTTTATATTAATTATATTTATTTTTTTAATTTATAATTATAATTACATCTGCCACTACACTTTTGTATATTGAACTATATATATATCTATATATATATATATTCTGCACAACACTCTAATGGTTCTTTGGTACCTATATATATATTTTTTTTTTCTTCTATATATATATATAACTTCTCCCGCACACGACTTTAATTTTTGGCCGACCAAACTTCCAGCGCATGCGTCTACGCTTGACTTTGCAATCGAACCCTCGATGCCTGCCAAACACATGCTGTTGCTAACCTCGACTTTTCGCATACCCCTTGGCTTTGACCCATATTCGGCTCCATCGGTGCAGTATGTAGCGCAAGCCGCTCACGCATACAAGCAAAGAGCCTCTCTCTCTCTCTGTTCAACTCTTATACTTGCGCTCACCGACGGACCCAAACATCGATAACGCCTTACACGCACGTCGCCTTTGGTCACACTCGGCCGCGCTTGTTTAACTATCGACATATCGATATCAATAAGCAAACATTTATTAATTTGGCCAGACCCTGATGCAACACCGGCACAAAGATTTTCGCCCGGCTCGTCGGAAAAGTGGCGCAAATATTTGTATGCATGGGGCTGCTCTTGGTAGAGATGTGTCTGCTCAAGATACCCTCAAGCGTTGCCCACATTTCGCCGCGCCCAACGTAGGCCCACGCCCACTCAACACTAAGCCTTTCAAGCGTACTACTGCCCCTTACTGGCGGATATCCTTCGCATGGAACACGCCTACAGGACGCCCCTGCTCATTCTCCAGCTCGTACATATTCGAGCATACGGACCTCACCACACGCGCCTTCTGGAACTTTCGCGCAAATTTGGCGTTATACGCCTTGCTAAAATTACTCTATGTAAAATTGCGTCTGAAAACTTCCTTGCCTGGAGTTAACTGCAACTCGCGTGCGCGCTCATTGTAGCGAAGGCTGCTCCGCTCATATGCTGCATGGAGTTGCCTCTGAATCTTCTCCTGTATAAGTCGCTGTCTATCTGCCCTGCCCAATGTCACAAACTCGTGCTCGCAAAGTGATTTGAGTTTGCGCCCCAATGCGTACTGAGCGCCGTTCAATATTAAATGTTGGCCAAACAAAGCGAAGAACGGTGTCACTCCAGTCGCCGAAAGGACACTGTTACGCAACGCTACCTCGATCTCGGGAAGGTACATATCCCACTCCCGATGGTCAGAGTCTAGATACGCCCCAATCGCCGCCAATACTGAACGGTTTACGCGCTCTGCTGCGTTGCTTTGTGGTGAGTATACAGAGGTTCTCAGATGGTTGATTCCATAAGCTTGGATCATCTCCTCGAAGACTTTGCCAGTAAACTGACGTCCGTTGTCTGAGTGGATGATTTCAGGGACTCCAAACTTATGGAACACCTCCTGCACCAAAAACTCCACCACGCAGCTCGCAGTCGCATCACGCATGGCCTTCAAGTGAAATGGTCCACCACTATGAAAATCCAAGCGTGACCTCGCTTCGACCTCGGGTATTTTCCTAGGAAGTCGATATAGAGCTTTTGGAATGGCCTCTCCGTGACGACTTCTGCTCCTATCCCAACCTGCATCCTACAAATCACAGCTTTCGTTTCTTTACAACGGCGCGCAATTCCGAAGAAAGTCGGACACTTGGACTGCCATCTTTGGCCAGAAGTACTGCCTCCGTAGCACATGCAACGTTTTGGCAACTCCACCATGTGCCGCTGTATGCTCTTCGTGCGCTCTCCTCACCAACTCATGAGTGAGAGACGCAGGCACCCACAACTTCCATGTCGCTCCATCGAGTTCTTCTTCTATCTTGCTAAACACTCCGCGCTTGAAGATTGCACCACACTCGACTCTCAAATCTGGTAAGCATTCATTGTTCCCCCCAACCTACCGCACTAATTCCCGATACTCCTCAAAATCGAACTCGTTCGTCTGAAGCCCTAACGCTTCGCTCGGATCAAACTCGGCTTCTTCAACATCGGCTACCTCAGCACTGAAGCTTTGCGAGAGCGTGTCTGCTACGATGTTGTCTACACCCTTGCGGTGCTCGATCTCGAAGTCAAGACGCTGAAGCTGCCATGACCATCGACCCAACCTGCCATCAAGGTCTTTCAGAGACATCAGCCACTTCAGGCTGGAGTGATCTGTTATGACCGTAAATGGCATCAGCTCGATATATGGTCGGAACTTTTGGATCGCCATGATAGCAGCGAGACATTCTTTCTCTGTGACCGAGTAATTGACCTGATGTTTGTTAAGCTTCGCCGAGAAGTATGCAATGGGTCTCTCATGCTTAAATTCGTCTAGCTGGAACAGAACCGCTCCGACACCCGCATGTGATGCGTCACATTGGACGTAAAAACGTTTCTTGAAATCGGCATGAACCAGGACAGGAGCAGTCGTCATAGCTTTCTTCAGTTCTTGGACTGACTTGACGGCTTCTCCGCTCAGAACAAATTTCTGACCCCCTCTGGACTTCAGTGCATCCGTGAGCGGTACTGCCAGGGAAGCAAAGTTCCTTATGAAACGTCTGTACCACCCAGTGGTACCTAGGAACGCACGAACTTCGCGCACTGATCGAGGCACTGGAATCTGCTCTATGGCTGTGACTCTCGCAGGATCTGTACGTAATGTATCCCTGCCTATGATAAATCCCAGGTATTTCAGCGACTTGAAGCAGAACTGCGACTTTTTCAACCCTATCGTCAAATTCGCTGCTTTCAGGCACTCGGCGACTCGATTGAGGTACACCATATTTGTCTCAAAATCTGGAGCTATGATCAAAAGGTCGTCGAGATACACGAACACGTTTGATCGTAGCTCGGTCGGGATCACCATGTCCATCAGACGACATATACGCTGTGCCGCATTGCACAACCCGAAAGGCATCATAACGAACTGGTAAAGCGGTCGCCCAGGCACTGTAAAAGCCGTACACGCCTTGCTCTCTTCATCTAGCTCGATCTGCCAGAAGGCGAATTTTAGCATAACAGTGGTGCGGTTACTCCACGGACTGTTGCTCTTTTCGATGACACCGATTGCCAACATCTTGTCGACCTCATCCCAGACCACTTGCTGCATTGGTGGCGATAGTGGATAGTGCCGGTCTTAAGCAGGCTGAGCTCCCGCCACCAGTTCAATCTTGTGCTTCTCCAAGTGCGTCTTTCCAAGTCCGACCTTCCCAAATGCCAAAAACTTTGCCTTTACCTCCTCCAGCACGATTTTCTGACTTTCCTCAAGGTTCCTAGCCTCTGGCATGCTCTTCCCCGCGTCATCGTCTACATAATAAGCTATTTGCTCGGCCATTCCCTGCCTATCATCTATGGCTTCAACGACGGGCACCTCGTGCCCCACCACTTCTGGTGCTATCCGAAAGATTCGCCAAAAATCAATCCCCTGGTAAGCTGTCTGCTCTAAGTACGGATACAAGTACATTACTACATCCATTACCTCTCCATTGTACTGTACAGGCACTACCAATCGACCAATAATTGAGCGATCTTCCCCAAAAGCGGTGCGTACTACTGACGTGTATGGCTTCACGGGCAAATTCAACTCCTCCGCGAGTTCGCGACAACCTCGTCCTAATAGACTCAAAGTCGCACCGGAGTCAAGTAAGCCCCGTAGCTGTCGGCCTCCTAGATTAAACTCCGCGAAAACACGAGGGTCAGTCCAAGCGCTTCTAGCCACCGCTGCGACTACTTGTCGCTTGACTTGACGCCTCCGCTTGAACCTGTCGCGCGCCTTCTTTATCTTACGCGTCACCAATCGCATCCCATCTAACAGCCGCTCATCGAATATTCGGTTCCGAGCCTCCAGATATGCCCTTATACGCTCCTCATAAGGTAAGTGCCGAATGCTATTGAACTTATTCCCTACAATCTTATTATTATTACCCTTCACCAGATCTAAACCTACATCTTCGCGAGATTCATCTACTGGCGCGATTCTCCCGCTTTCATCGCGCCTTTCCGCCCGTTTCCCGCACATTATGGGCACTGTGGACAGAATGTATCGGGTCTGCCACACCAATAGCAGAAAATCTTTCGCTCCTTGGCCATACAATTTCGGACATCGTGGTCGGCTTGCCCACAGTTCCAACATCCCGTTCGACGCGGTTCTGACACCACTCGAGCCTCTTCAACTTCGAGCTCCGGCATCGTCGGCTGCTCAATCGGTACGTCGATCTCATTAGCCGACATTTCACCCCTCTGTGCTCCAAGCCTCGGCACCGGCCTCGCATCAAATGCTGGCTTCGGATTGCGTCTGCTGAACACCTTCTCTACCTCGCGACATTCGTCCCGTAGTTGGTCTAGAGAATACACCTCTAAGGCGTACACGTACCGAGCAAGATCATCACGCAGGCCCTTCTTGATAATCTTGATCAAGCGCGCTTCTGGCAACGGTTCGCGCAATCTGGACGCTAACTTCTGAATCGCGTAAATGAAGTCATCCGCGCTCTCGCCACGCTTCTGCTCGCGCTGCATCAGATCGTGCTCGGTCTGAGTACCTCTTAAGCTCCCATTCCTCGACTTGGCTCTGGCGAACATGAAGCCAATACCAATCGCGAGCCCTACCATTTAACGGTCTCGTCTGCCAAGTCTCATCCTGCTGTCTACCCGACCCTTCGTCACTAAACCCGTTTGCCCTCCTATCTTCAACCCGAAACGCATTCTGCTGTATCACAGGATTCCGCCAATGACTCGCGCTCGGGTCCATCGGCCTTTGCTCGTTGGGGTGTGTGCTTGGGAAGAGTGTTCGTGCTGGCTTTAGCACAGAATTTGGCTGAGCCCCGAGATTCCCTGCCGCGCCTATAACCTGCTTTCGAATTGCGCCTTGCTGTACACCTACCGCGCCTGGCGGCAACCCTACTACTTGCCCTGCATCATCATCTAAGGCTAGCAACTGCTCTTCGGTCGACTCTGCGTTGAAGACTGGTAATTGCGGCCGAACGATATCATTAATCGCTTTCATGATGCCCACAAATCCCTCATGCATCTCATGGCGTTTGTGGCCGATGTCTCTACGGAAGATATTGCCGGTTTCGGGTTCTCCTTTGAAGGTTTAGCTGCCTATTCCGGCGGTGGTGTCCTAATTGTCGTCCCTGCACCATACCCTACCTGCGACTGATCGGTATTCCAGGAGGTATCTTGGCGTGCTTTGTCGGGTATTATAACCGTGTCCCCCTTGACCTCCTTCAGCCATTTCTTCAGAATTTATCAACAAAAAACACGAAAATTATCGGACCGTCGACTATAGCAACAACAACAATATCAGAAAACGCGCAAAAATTAATAATAAATAAATAAGGTAATTAAATAATTGTATATAAATATAATAATTAAATATTTGGGTAAATTTGATAAATATATATATAAATGGCAAAAATCAATCAATAATTCCTAAATTATTAATAATAAATAACTAAATAGCTAACTATATGTAAATATTGCCCAATAAATAATTCAATGAATACCAGCTAATAAATAAATAAATAAATATTGAGCACCGTTTAAATATTAAATAATGATTAAATGAATAAATAATTCTCAATCCATAAATATTAATAGCGATTAATAACTAAATATTAATACCGATTAATATAAATAAATACTAAGCAATAAATAAATAAATAAACACTGAATAATAAATAAACAATTAACAATAAATAAATAAATAAATATTATGTACTAATTGAATAAATAATTATTGGACGACAAAAAAAAAAAATACTTGTAACTTATCAAAATGTCACGACTTAAATTTATTCAGACTATTCCAATCCAAATAATTTGAGGAGGGGATCGCATGCTGCCGGAGATAGTCGCCTAAACACTACGCTAACTTCCAACAGTTCGATAGGTGCCCGATGTAACAGAAAACCACAAGAAAACAAACACGTGAGCATTGTCGATTGCACGGATCATCAATCAAGTTGATGATCGGCAGTCAAGAACACTCCGTCCTTTATCACTTTACTTTATAATTTGTATTTTATTTCAGTGTCGCCTGCCCGCGATGGGATAGAAGTCCATGATGCAGCGCGTGTGAGTATCTTACTCATCACGGGTCACCATGGCCAACTATACCCATCTAGCTGCCCTCCCGATGTCCACGATGCAGCGCGTGCGAGGATCTTCCTCATCACGGGTCACCGTTCCATCGATTCTCAGCAGCTGGACAGACGACACCCGAAAACAGGCAAAAAAAATGAAAGCTACTTTACAACAATTACAATAACATTGTACAATTACAAACATGATTGCTGTACAGGTCGACCACACCACGTGCAATTGTAGGTGATCGTTAACGCCCCCTACAAGACACCGCTTCGGATCGGCCCATACAGCAAAACATGCATTTCGAGAAATCGTCATCTTATGCTTTATTTTTATTTTTATGGGCAGTTTGCTACGACATCGGCATACCCGATGCCGAGCTCCGTTTCCATTTGGGCGCCATATTGGTACGAACTCGGCTTTTTCTCTGGGGCAACGCTGGCTAGCTGATCACTTCAGGTAGCGTTGTTAACCAGTGCCCGCCGAGCGCACAATCACAATCATCGAATCTAACTCTCAACAATCACAAACAAAACACGACACAACATATCGATACAAACACAACCAAAACATCGGACACACTTATCGGCGGTTTCGGTCTTATACCGCAGCGTATCCGCCCTTCCTGTGGCGGCAACATTCAAATTCAAATTTTGTACCGCCACCCAACAATGTTTTGCAGAGACTACCCTACTCCATGGCGATGCGATCCCCCTCCCTTAATGAACTATTAAGCACTAATATTTTTTTTTTAATTTTCTTAATATTTATTTATAATATTTCCTAGCATTATGATTTTTAGTTTTACAAAATATAAATAATTATTTGTCTATTTTTTGTTTCAGGTTTTTATTTCTATTTATTTTGAGTTTCCTTCCTGTCTATTTCCTCTCCCTTTTCTTTGATTATTATTTTTAATATTTTTTTTTAAGCAAAAAGCAAAATAAGACAGGGATTCCTAATATTCCTACAGAGCTCTGGGGGTAAATATATAGGGTCCTGCGAATAAATGTATATAGGTATAATAAATAAAAATCGGGACGGATGGTAGAAAAACAGAGAAAAGGATAAACAAAAAAATATGAAAATTTTAAATAAATAAACAAAAATAAATAAACAAATAAATATTGGAATAAATAAACAAAGAAAAAAAATTTAACAGGGTTTGATAAATTATAAATTGAATTTAAATCAATGATTTTGAGAAAATAATAAATAAATAATAATAAATTAGTTAAACAATAATAAATAAATGACGTTACGTTAACAAAAAAATGAACAAAGAGAACCAAAAATGTAAATTAATAAACAAAACTAAATTGAATAAATAGCAAATAAATAAATAATATTTT
This sequence comes from Drosophila phalerata, assembly GCA_951394115.2. Classification (NCBI taxonomy): domain Eukaryota; kingdom Metazoa; phylum Arthropoda; class Insecta; order Diptera; family Drosophilidae; genus Drosophila; species Drosophila phalerata. Next base: position 3,235,187 of record OX596008.2, on the reverse strand, counting down.
TGTAAATAATAATTCAATCCAATCCATCCAGACACGGGAACAGTGGGGGGGGGACAATACGGCTCACCCAATGCAGCTGGCGCTGACGTCGCCGCTGTTGTGTTGCTGAACGCAGCCAGATTCCTCTGCCATAGGCAGTCAAATGGCTCACCAGCTGATCGCTCGTCTTCGATGTTGTTTTATATGTTTGTTTAAATGTTGTTGGCGCGACGCACGTTGTATTGTGTATTTGTGTTTAATTATCAATGTTTATTTGTTGTATCGTTGGTGTTGATTGTTTATTGTTAATAACTGTGTGTTTGAGTTATTGTTGTTTAGTTGCCAAATATATGTATATTTTATTGTATGTTTGTGTGTGCGCATTAATGTATGCGTGTATGGGTGGGGATTTTTATATATGTTAAACACTTGTTGCTTGTTTGTTTTTTGTGTATTGTTGTTGTTGTTGTTGTAGCACAAAACTTTGTTGTTCACTGTTTGTATGTATGTGTGTGTGTATGTATTTATCCCACAAAAAAAACCTCTACACGAGGTAAAAGTCTAGTGACGAAAGCAATTTTAGCCCCAAAATTTCTGATATCCAATTGTGTGACGAGGAAAATTCAGTTTATTATAAAAATTTTAAATAAAAATAAAATATATTTAAAAAAAAAAACACGAAAATTGGCATTGTTCACTTTGCTCAAAAAGGGCAAGCTTCTTTGTACATAAAAATTACTTTTTGCACATTGCCGAATACCAATTTTCGTGTTTTGTTTTTTAAATATTTTTTATTTTTATTTAAAATTTTTATAATAAACTGAATATTGCTCGTCACACAATTGGATATCAGAAATTTAGGGCTAAAATTGCTTTCGTCACTAGACTTTTACCTCGTGTAGAGGTTTTTTTGTGGGATATCAGAACTTTTTGCAATGGCTTTTGCTTTTGACATTGTATGTTAGGTTAGGTTAGGTTAGAGCGGCTGTCGATTCAACGACTCACTTAGGCTTTCTACCTTTCCTTTCTACCTTTGTGACATGTCAATCAGAAGGGCGTCCAGTTTGATAGCTGAATAAATTTAGCGATTTTGCGCGGTGTGACTGAGGCAAGTTCACCTAGAGTGGAGAGAAAAGGTTTTCCCAGGGTGTGGAGTCTTCTATTACTCAATGCGGGACAGGAGCAGAAGAAATGTTCCGGTGATTCAATTTCTTCTTCGTCTCTACAGCTCCTGCAGAAGTCATTGTATGGGGCATTCAGCCTTGTGGCGTGGCTACCTACCAGCCAATGTCCTGTCAGACGACACCCGAAAACAGGCAAAAAAAATGAAAGCTACTTTACAACAATTACAATAACATTGTACAATTACAAACATGATTGCTGTACAGGTCGACCACACCACGTGCAATTGTAGGTGATCGTTAACGCCCCCTACAAGACACCGCTTCGGATCGGCCCATACAGCAAAACATGCATTTCGAGAAATCGTCATCTTATGCTTTATTTTTATTTTTATGGGCAGTTTGCTACGACATCGGCATACCCGATGCCGAGCTCCGTTTCCATTTGGGCGCCATATTGGTACGAACTCGGCTTTTTCTCTGGGGCAACGCTGGCTAGCTGATCACTTCAGGTAGCGTTGTTAACCAGTGCCCGCCGAGCGCACAATCACAATCATCGAATCTAACTCTCAACAATCACAAACAAAACACGACACAACATATCGATACAAACACAACCAAAACATCGGACACACTTATCGGCGGTTTCGGTCTTATACCGCAGCGTATCCGCCCTTCCTGTGGCGGCAACATTCAAATTCAAATTTTGTACCGCCACCCAACAATGTTTTGCAGAGACTACCCTACTCCATGGCGATGCGATCCCCCTCCCTTAATGAACTATTAAGCACTAATATTTTTTTTTTAATTTTCTTAATATTTATTTATAATATTTCCTAGCATTATGATTTTTAGTTTTACAAAATATAAATAATTATTTGTCTATTTTTTGTTTCAGGTTTTTATTTCTATTTATTTTGAGTTTCCTTCCTGTCTATTTCCTCTCCCTTTTCTTTGATTATTATTTTTAATATTTTTTTTTAAGCAAAAAGCAAAATAAGACAGGGATTCCTAATATTCCTACAGAGCTCTGGGGGTAAATATATAGGGTCCTGCGAATAAATGTATATAGGTATAATAAATAAAAATCGGGACGGATGGTAGAAAAACAGAGAAAAGGATAAACAAAAAAATATGAAAATTTTAAATAAATAAACAAAAATAAATAAACAAATAAATATTGGAATAAATAAACAAAGAAAAAAAATTTAACAGGGTTTGATAAATTATAAATTGAATTTAAATCAATGATTTTGAGAAAATAATAAATAAATAATAATAAATTAGTTAAACAATAATAAATAAATGACGTTACGTTAACAAAACTAGGGGGCTCCGCCCCCTGCTCGCTTCGCTCGCCAACCCCCGGCTCGCTTCGCTCGCGGTGCTACAGTCGAGCATACTCGACTGTCGGAGACCCCGTACTTACTATGGTTAAAAATGTTTCACTTACAATACTAAGACTTGATTTACGCACGATCTGTCCTATGACCGCTATATTATATAGTGTAACGATTTGGTCCAACTTCGGTAAGGATGTATAATACAAACTCAAATGCATATTATATCAGTTTGGTTACGATATCTCATTGAACAAAAAAGTTTTTCATACTTAAACCTCATTTTCGACCGATCGGTCCTATTACAGCTATATGATATAGTGGTCCGATTTAAACCAACTTCGCTAAGGGTATACAAGACTAATTTAAAAGCATATGGTAAAAGTTTGGTAACGATATATTCTACAACAAGAAAGTTTTTCATACTTAAACTTGATTTTCGTCCGATTCCTCCAATGGGAGCTCTATGATATAGTTGTCCGATTTGCATCAACTTCGGCCATGAGTTAAAAGAATAACCCACATGCAAATGCTGTTAGTTTGGTTAAGATACATATCTTATAGACTTGATTTTTTCCAAGCGAAATGTTCATTTCCGAGTTTTTGTTAGGAAAACACACATGCATATTTATAAAACACTTATATGTGTCTTTAAAATGTTAATGTACATGACAAAACAAAATTATCAAAAAAACAAAAAAGACCACATTTTAACAAATACTATAAAAAAAAAAAAAAAAATTAATGGTGCAGCCGGGAATCGAACCCACGACCTAACTTTAATGAAAGCTTAAAACTTCGGTAGCTCAACCAATTGAGCCATACATAGTGTTGCGTACAGGATGCCAAATTGCCATATTGGTTTTACAGTATTCCATTTCATAATATTAAAAATGTTTAATAACACTAAATGTTAATATTATATGTTATCATAACATTAATAAATACAAATTGAATGTCTAAGCAAAATTATTGAATTAAAAAACACACGTCCCTTGCAGGGTTCGAACTCACGACCGACTGACCAACCATATCCTTAGCGCTGCGACTCATCACACTACGCCACAGAAGCTCATGACTGATCAAACGCCAATTTGTTATATAATATGTTAACTCAATTTTCATGTTATCAAGATACTCAAATTTTAATAACTGCCAACACTCCATCATCGAAACAGCACAATTTATAACTTGAATATCTTGGCTATTTACTGTCCGATCGGAATGAAATTTTCAGCAAAAATCTAGTACACTTTTCTCTTCGTCTATGCAAATTCTTGAATCTCTAGCTTTTAAATTGCTCTTATAATTTGGGTATGAAAATTTCTATGTCAATTTGTAGGCGTTAAAGGGGGCGTGGCCAAATTTTGAAACAAACTTGATCTGCTTGCAATATAGAGGAACCTACATACCAAGTTTGGTGTCTCTAGCTCTTATAGTCTCTGAGATCTAGGTGTTCATACAGACAGACAGACAGACAAACAGACAGACAGACAGACAGACGGACAGACGGACATTGCTATATCGACTCGGCTATTGATGCTGATCAAGAATATATATACTTTATAGGGTCTGCCACGCCTCCTTCTGCCTGTTACGCACATTTTCGATAAAACAAACCCAATAGACCCCTGTACTTTTTTTAAGTACGGGGTCTAAAAATGAACAAAGAGAACCAAAAATGTAAATTAATAAACAAAACTAAATTGAATAAATAGCAAATAAATAAATAATATTTTTGTAAATAATAATTCAATCCAATCCATCCAGACACGGGAACAGGGGGGGGGGGGGGGGGGGACAATACGGCTCACCCAATGCAGCTGGCGCTGACGTCGCCGCTGTTGTGTTGCTGAACGCAGCCAGATTCCTCTGCCATAGGCAGTCAAATGGCTCACCAGCTGATCGCTCGTCTTCGATGTTGTTTTATATGTTTGTTTAAATGTTGTTGGCGCGACGCACGTTGTATTGTGTATTTGTGTTTAATTATCAATGTTTATTTGTTGTATCGTTGGTGTTGATTGTTTATTGTTAATAACTGTGTGTTTGAGTTATTGTTGTTTAGTTGCCAAATATATGTATATTTTATTGTATGTTTGTGTGTGCGCATTAATGTATGCGTGTATGGGTGGGGATTTTTATACCCGTTACTTATAAAAAATAAGTATAAGGGTATATTGTGTTCGTTGGAATGTGCGTAACAGGCAGAAGGAGGCATCTCCGACCACATAAAGTATATATATTCTTGATCAGCATCAACAGCCGAGTCGATATAGCCATGTGTGTCTGTCCGTCTGTCCGTCTGTCCGTCTGTCCGTCTGTGTGAGCGCCTAGATCTCAGAGACCATAAGAGATAGAGTAACCAAACTTTCACACGTAGATCAGAAATGCGTTGGAGCAGGTCAAGTTTGTTTCAAATTTTGGACCCGCCTCCTTCCACGCCCGTAATTCGCGAAAAACTGGTCATCCGTCTGTATAAACACAAGGATCTCAGACACTATAAGAGATAGAATAACCAAATTTGTCACACAGATTTCCATATACCTCACGCAGATCAAGTTTGTTTCAAATTTAAGCCACGCCCACCTCCGCCCCCGCAAATCGCGAAAAACCACCTCACCCACAATTGTTCATATAATACGTATTTTTTGGTAATAACCGATATCTGTTATTATTATCTATTATCCCACTGAATCGCAACAAGATCGGACAAGTAGAACAGCAGTTATTGCGTGTCTAAGTTGTTAAATCAACAGGTGCCCCCTAGAGTATGCGATAGTTTTTGTATTGTTAAACCTTTTTAGAACGCTTCAAATTCTCAAATGGTTCTGGCAACGCAAATATGACATTGGGCTTGAATCGCTAGTCGGGACAACTCAAATGGTACTGATGATAGGGAGTGGCATCTCTTGAATCAGCTGTACCATGTCATGCTTCATGCTTTTATGAGAGTGTTGTGTGTTGTTGGTTGAGTCATGTCACCTGTTCCACAGAGGACGACAGGTGGCTTTAGGGAGTATTCAACTAAGTAACAACAACACACGATGGCATCCAAACTTTTTTTCATTATTGAGCCTTATAATTCTTAAATGGTTCTAGGGACAAAAATATGACATTAAGTTTAAATTGCTGGTCAACTAGCAGAAACGGTTCTGAAGATGGAGAATGAACATCTCTTGAAACTGTGCTCCTTGCATTTATGCAAGTGTTGTTGCTTGTTGGAGTGACATAATCGACAATAAACCAACAAAAGACACAATTTTTGTTTTTTCATAATTAATCTCATACAATAAGCCAGAAAGGCTTAAATTGATAAGGGTATATTGTGTTCGTTGGAATGTATGTAACAGGGTGAAGGAGGCATCTCCGACCCCATAAAGTATATATATTCTTGATCAGCATCAATAGCCGAGTCGATATAGTCATGTCCGTCTGTCCGTCTGTCTGTCTGTATAAACAAAAGGATCTCAGAGACCATAAGAGATAGAGATACCAAACTTTCACTAAAAGACTTTTATATACCCCACGCAGATCAAGTTTGTTTCAAATTCAAGCCACGCCCCCCTCCGCCCCCGCAAATAGCGAAAAACATTCTGAACAAAGAAATCTCAGAGACTAAAAGAGATAGAGTAACCAAATTTGGCACACAGATTTATATATACCTCACGCAGATCAAGTTTGTTTCAAATTTAATCCACGCCCCCCTCCGCCCCCGCAAACCACCACACCCACAGTTTTCAAGATAGTACGTTTTTTATGATTATTAGCGTTATCTATTAGCATTATCTATTATCCTACTGAATCGCATCAAGATCGGACATGTAGAACGACAGTTATGGCGAATTAAAGTTTTCAGATCAAAACAAGTATTTTCTTTAAAGTACTTTTCAATATATTAAAGTAAGTAACGGGTATCATATGGTCGGGATCTCGACTATAGCCTTTCCCGCTTGTTATATATGTTAAACACTTGTTGCTTGTTTGTTTTTTGTGTATTGTTGTTGTTGTTGTTGTAGCACAAAACTTTGTTGTTCACTGTTTGTATGTATGTGTGTGTGTATGTATTTATCCCACAAAAAAAACCTCTACACGAGGTAAAAGTCTAGTGACGAAAGCAATTTTAGCCCCAAAATTTCTGATATCCAATTGTGTGACGAGGAAAATTCAGTTTATTATAAAAATTTTAAATAAAAATAAAATATATTTAAAAAAAAAAACACGAAAATTGGCATTGTTCACTTTGCTCAAAAAGGGCAAGCTTCTTTGTACATAAAAATTACTTTTTGCACATTGCCGAATACCAATTTTCGTGTTTTGTTTTTTAAATATTTTTTATTTTTATTTAAAATTTTTATAATAAACTGAATATTGCTCGTCACACAATTGGATATCAGAAATTTAGGGCTAAAATTGTATTCGTCACTAGACTTTTACCTCGTGTAGAGGTTTTTTTGTGGGATATCAGAACTTTTTGCAATGGCTTTTGCTTTTGACATTGTATGTTAGGTTAGGTTAGGTTAGAGCGGCTGTCGATTCAACGACTCACTTAGGCTTTCTACCTTTCCTTTCTACCTTTGTAGTGACATGTCAATCAGAAGGGCGTCCAGTTTGATAGCTGAATAAATTTAGCGATTTTGCGCGGTGTGACTGAGGCAAGTTCACCTAGAGTGGAGAGAAAAGGTTTTCCCAGGGTGTGGAGTCTTCTATTACTCAATGCGGGACAGGAGCAGAAGAAATGTTCCGGTGATTCAATTTCTTCTTCGTCTCTACAGCTCCTGCAGAAGTCATTGTATGGGGCATTCAGCCTTGTGGCGTGGCTACCTACCAGCCAATGTCCTGTCAGTGCTCTTACTACTGCAGAGCAATCTGTTCTACTTAGTTTGCATAGAATACTAGAACGAGCCTTATTCAGGTGAGGCCAGGTTTGCCTCGCGACACGACAGTGGTGCGTGTTTTGCCATCGGTTTTCGATAACTGTTATGGATTGAGCTAGGAGTAGTAGCTTGCAGATCGCCAGTGGCATACGCGTATCCTCCTTATCAGGAAGGAGGTGTACTGTTGTACCTTTTCTGGCTAGTTCATCAGCTATACAGTTTCCTGTAATGTCCTGATGCCCTGGTACCTATATTAGGGAAATGTCGAAATGCTCAGCCATCTCATGTAGAGATTTACAGCAGTTCGAAACTGAGGTAGAATTTGTGGTGGTCGATTCTATAGACTTGATAGCTGCTTGGCTATCACTGTATATGTTAATACGGCCCGAATTGACTCGAGATTCCCTTAGGATTTTTAAGGCTTCGTTTATAGCTAGGATTTCGGCTTGAAAGACGCTGCAATGGTCAGGTAGCCTAAAAGAGACCTGTATATTTAGGTCTTGAGAGTATACTCCTCCACCCACTTGATTGTTCAGCTTTGAACCATCTGTGTAGAAGGATATGGCCCCACTTTGTCCTGGGGTATGTGATGACCATTCCTCCCTGTGCGGAATGGTTGTTTGAAAGGGAGTTTCAATATGCTCTATTGGCATACAGTAGTCGGTTCTGGAAGGAACTATTTGGTTGTTCTTAAGAATAGCGGAGTGCCCTGTTGAGCATTCTGTCAAAGAGTTAGAGTCTCTCAGTCGAATTGCTGTCATGGTGGCAATATTTTTGCTAACTTGCCTGATTGGCTGTATGTTAAGAATGGCGTCTAGAGCTTCGCCAGGTGTTGTGTTGAGAGCACCTGTGATGCAGATTTCGGCCATCCTTTGAATTTTGTTGAGCTGTTTTGTTTATGGACTGCTTTGTTAAGGCAGGCCACCATATTGCTATAACATATAGTAGTATCGGTCTGACTATAGCTATGTATAGCCAGTGGACGATATATGGCGACATGCCCCATTTCAGGCCGATCGCTTTCCTGCAAGTGTAGAGTGCAACTGTTGCCTTTCTACATCTATCTTGCGTGTTAATTTTCCAGTCCAGCTTCTTGTCCAGAATTAAACCCAAGTATCTGGCGCTTTCACTGAAGGAGAGGACGGAGTCTTTTATTTTTGGGGGTATTAGAGTTGGGATTTTGTATTTCCTAGAGAAAAGTACAAGTTCCGTTTTGGCTGAATTTACTCCCAAGCCACACTCATTGGCCCAGGTGACCAGTTTTTGTAGCTTGACTGACATCAAGTCGCATAGTGTTTGAGGGAATTTTCCCGTGAAAATAAGTGCTACGTCGTCCGCGTAGGCAACCACCTGGCAGCCTCCACCCTCTATGTCGCATAACAGCCTGTTGACTGCTAAGTTCCATAGGAGAGGAGATAAAACCCCTCCTTGAGGTGTTCCCCTACTGACGAACCTGGTGAGTGTTGAAGAGCCAAGTGTGGACGTTACGACCCTGCTTGTGAGCAATTGGTCGATGAGTCCCACTAGCCGGCTTTCAATCCCCAAGATTGTCAGTGCTCCAGTGATAGCTTCCGGGACGACGTTGTTAAAAGCTCCCTCGATGTCTAGGAAGGCTATGAGGGAGTATTCAGTGAGCGAAAGGGATTTTTCTATAGTGGCGACTACGGAGTGCAAAGCTGTTTCCGTCGATTTGCCTTTCCGATATGCGTGTTGAGAATTGGATATGAGATGGGGGGGAATGGTTGCTCTTAGGTGAAGAGCCAGGAGTCGCTCGAAGGTTTTGAGCATAAATGACGACAGGCTGATTGGTCTAAAATCCTTTGCTTCCGTATGGGATGATTTACCAGCTTTTGGTATGAAGACTATATTTGAGACTCGCCATGTATCAGGTATATGGCCAGTTTTTAAACCTTCTGTGAAGATAGATTGCAGCCAGTTTATGGCAGTGTTCCCTGCTTGTTGTAATTGGGCAGGAAAAATGCCGTCTGGTCCAGGTGACTTGTACGGTTTAAAGCTGTTTATAGCCCTGATATATATAGGCTGATTGGCCCCTCAGTAGGGGTTTGGTGTCTACCTTGATTGGTTGCTTTGCAGCCCGGAAAGTGCTTTTACAAGAGTACGTCCAGCGATTCTTCGCTAGATGTAGTCCAGGTGTCATCCTCTTTTTTGAGGTACCCTAGTGTGGGGGCAGATTTCGATAAAATCTTCCTCAGTCTGGCCGCATCCGGTGTTGATTCTATGTCAGAGCAAAAATCTCTCCATGAATTTCTGTTGGCTTGTTGAGTCGCCTTTTTGTATATCAATAGGGCGTGTTTATAGTTTAGCCAAGTTTCTTCTGTGCTAACAGCCTTGGCTTGATTGGAGAGGTTTCTCGAGCTCTTGCGAAGTTCGTTTAGGTTGGGGTTCCACCATGGTGGTTGCTTACCCCTTTTGGGTCTGCTGATGGGACATGCTGCCCTGAAAGCCGAGTTGCAAGCCTCAGTAAAGGTTTTTACTAGGTGGCTTAGTCGCTCTGTAGAGTGAATTCCTTCTGGTGCTATCTCTGTGATAGCCTTTTTAATAAATATTGGCCATTTGGTCTTTCTTGAGTGCCTCGATTTGAGGGAGAATTCAATGTATCTATGATCAGAGAAGGAGTGATCGTCTGCCACTTTCCAGTCTCTGATGAGATCATATAGAGGATAAGATACCAGGGTAAGGTCAATGACCTCCTTCCTGCCCTTAATTATAAAAGAAGGTTCGCAACCTTTGTTGCCTAAAACTAGGTTAGTGTTGAGAAGGTAGTTTAGGAGTGACTCACGCCTTGTGTTTGTATTTGTGCTACCCCACTGGGTATGGTGTGCATTGGCATCGCATCCAATGATGAGGTTGATACTTCGCGTTTCGCTGTCTTTTATTAGACTTCTCGTGACTTCTTCTGGAGGATGGCCCGGTTTGTCATAGGCCATATAACAGGACAGCAACCTTATCGGAGCTGACTGGAGTTCCAGGCTTGCTGCCGTGTTGTCCTCATTGCTGAAATTATGAAGCAAGAAAATACTCAAATGTTTTCTGGCCAGAATACGGGTACGGGTTTTACCTTGTGTTTCAGCAACTACTAGCTTGTAGTCTGGTATTCCTAGTCCAGAAAACTTACCACCAATCAACCAGGGTTCCTGGACTAGGACTATGTCGGCTCCGTCTCCAGCCAGACGGAGTAGCAGTGCAGCGGAGGCTGCTTTACAGTGGTGGAGGTTTATCTGCAGAATCTTTACAGACATCTGAAGATGGTCCCTCCACCACTGTCACGTTCGCGCCCTCATCGTCCGACGCTACATCCGAGGTGGCCTCTCTTTCACCCAGTTGGCACATTGCCTATAGATCCCGCGTTATGGTGGACGCATCGGAAGTGTAGCCGCGTTCAGCGTCGCTATGCTCCGGATCCTCTGGCTCTGCCGTTATATCCTCCTCGACTGGCATGTCGGGAGAATCTATCCCGGACGCGGTATCCGACTTGTAAACCCGGATGGAGACCGAGCTGAAACCGAAGTTTAGCTCGTTACCAGAGGCCTCAATTGGGGCGAGCGATTCTTTGTTGAGAATCAGCACGACCTGATTCGTTGGTCCCTTCATCTCCTCTACCTTCACAACTTTCCAGTCGTGAGTGGGGAGACTCGGGTTGCAACGCTGGAGCATCCTTACGATTCGCTCCGGTTCCTTGATGGAGGATGGAATCCACATTCTGGCCCTGGGCCGGACTGGAATGTCGCTCCACTTTACAGCCTCCAACTTGGCTCCTGGATATACCTCGCCGATATTTGAGACTGCCGCTCTGTAGATCTCTGCAGACCTCTCATCGTCGCAAGCTATTACCTTTACGCTGCCCTGGTACCACCCGACATCTTTGCAGACCGGTGGTGGCCCAGGTTCCAGCTCCAGCATCTCGAAGCATCCGATGGCCAGTGCCGTCTCCACCCACTTCCACTGGTTCCTGGGAATTCTCCCGCCCGAATCACGTCGGTCAACGACCCCAATGAGGATTCGTACTTTGGCGATTTGGGCGAAGGATTTGCCCACCTGAACCCTCGACATCTTGGCAGATGGGCCAGGAGTCTCTTGAGATCGCTGTCTCTTGGCCTGAGCCATTGCTTGCGCCCTAGGTGCCTGCTCGCTGTAGGCGTGAAGCACACTCTTGGCCCATGCCACCTTCTCCAGCCACTCCGCTGAAGGACTGGCTCCTGCACCCGCGTTTTGACGCTGAAGGATGTTGCCAGCAGTTCTTTTCTCAGCATATGATAACTTCCTTGCGACGCTGGCTGTTGGAGGTTTCCCCATCGCACCTGCACCCGAAAGTGGCACTGCCGCACTAGTGCTCTGCTGTGCCTCTTTGGTGACAGGAGATGGTGGAATCGCTCCATCTACCCCAAGGCCCGGGTGGAATACGGGTTTGCTTGGACCAGCTTTGCAAGGTCCACCGGCTGGCATGGTGACCATCTGCGGCGTCTGTGGTAGGCTTTGGCCAGGCTTTGAAGCCCCTGCCGCTGCCGAAGACGAAGAACCCGCGGGTTCGTCGTCGTTAATGTTTTTATTTTTTTGTGGTTTTTTATTTTTTATGTTTTTGCAGGTAAGGCTATCACGACCGGAGGGCGCCAGGTATCCGGCCGCTCCGTTTACGACTGGGCTATTTTCAGTAAGGGCCCCCAGCCAGGCTGACTATCGGCACGGGTCGCATGACACCTTAGTCCAGCCCTCGTTACCTCAAGACCATGACAGGAGCTTCAGGCATGCGTTAAGTCTATTGAGGAGCCATTACACATGTCTTCGACAGATGTCTTAGCTAACACCAGTTCCTAAAGGAACAATTGGAGTGTTATTACCAGTCGGCACCCTCGTGGAGGGTTCAGTCGAGGGTTTTCGCCGACCATTGTAACTTTATCATTAATGAAGGAAGATAGTAAAATATATAACTAAGAGACTCCGCTCCTGCTTTTTTCGCTCGCGTTACTACTGTCTACTTTTCATACAAAGACTTGCATTTCGCCCGATCGGTCTTATGTTAGTTATATGATATGGTGGTTTGATTACAGATTACCAACGTCGGGCTAACTTAAATGCAAGTACTATCAAATTGGTTAAAATATTTCATAAAACAAAAAAGTTTTTCATACTAAAACCTAATTTTGACCCAATCGGCCCTATGACAGCTATATGATATGGTGGTCCGATTTGAACCAACTTTGGCCAGGATTTATAAAACCATGTTAAATGCATATTATATTAGTTTGGTTGAGATTTATCATAAAACAAAAAAGTTTTTCACAGTAAAACTTGATTTTCGCCCGATTTGTCCTATGACAACTATATGATATAGTGGTCCGATATGAACCAATTTCGGTCAGGATGTTTAAAGTTGTATAAGTTAAATGCATATTCTATCAATTTGGTTAAAATGTCTCATAAAACAAAAAAGTTTCTCATACTAAAACCTAATTTTGACCCGATCGGTCCTATGACAGTTATATGATATAGTGGTTCGATTTGAACCAACTTTGGTCAGGATATATTTAAAACCATGTAAAATGTGTATTGTATCAGTTTGGTTGAGATATCTCATAAAATCAAAAAGTTTTTAGTACTAAAACGTGATTTTCGACCGATAGAAAAATGTATATTTTTAGTTAACAGGTAATATCTTCCAAACCCATCAACCAAAATTTATGTGTCATATACCAAAAAACGCTAAATTTTACGTACTACAACATACTCAAAAAGCCAAAAAACCTTATTTCACCTGTTACCTGAGTACTTTAGATAAAAAATTTGAAGGTATGCCAAAAAGCCCATAATCTTACCTTTCCAATGATATATAGCACGTATCTGTAGCTTCTATGGCTTGCAAACTATTGGATTTCAATTTTAGCGGGAAATAGCGTTTTCTCGCTAAACTAGCGGGATATTCAAAAAATCGTAGAACAAACATTTCTAGATTTTCGAAAAGAAATGAATCCCAATCATTACATTTTCGCTTCTTTAGCGCGTTCATGCAAACAAACAAACCGACAAAAAAACTGACTTTTCATCTCATTTTGAGAAGTCCACTAAAAATTTAAAATTTTATTATCTTTTGAACCAGTTATTGGATTTGGGTGATCGAGGTATCAATCGACGCGTATTTTCTATACAAATTTTCATAAAAGAAAATATTTTAACAAAAAGCCCCAACGATCTGATCGGACAGTCGTAATTTAAAATTAGCTGTATATATTGCTAGTCGCCTTTCGCACAACACTCTAATGGTTCTTTGGTACCTATAAATTTTTTTTTTTTTTTTCTTCTATATATATATATATATAACTTCTCCCGCACACGACTTTAATTTTTGGCCGACCAAACTCCCAGCGCATGCGTCTACGCTTGACTTTGCAATCGAACTCTCGATGCCTGCCAAACACATGCTGTTGCTAACCTCGACTTTTCGCATACCCCTTGGCTTTGACCCATATTCGGCTCCATCGGTGCAGTATGTAGCGCAAGCCGCTCACGCATACAAGCAAAGAGCCTCTCTCTCTCTCTGTTCAACTCTTATACTTGCGCTCACCGACGGACCCAAACATCGATAACGCCCTACATGCACGTCGTCTTTGGTCACACTCGGCCGCGCTTGTTTAACTATCGACATATCGATATCAATAAGTAAACATTTATTAATTTGCCAGACCCAGATGCAACACCGGCACAAAGATTTTCGCCCGGCTCGTCGGAAAAGTGGCGCAAATATTTGTATGCATACGCCTTGCTAAAATTACTCAATGTAAAATTGCGTCTGAAAACTTCCTTGCCTGGAGTTAACTGCAACTCGCGTGCCCGCTCATTGTAGCGAAGGCTGCTTCGCTCATATGCTGCATGGAGCTGCCTCTGAATCTTCTCCTGGATAAGTCGCTGTCTATCTGCCCTGCCCAATGTCACAAACTCGTGCTCGCAAAGTGATTTGAGTTTGCGCCCCAATGCGTACTGAGCGCCGTTCAACATTAAATGTTGGCCAAACAAAGGGAAGAACGGTGTCACTCCAGTCGCCGAAAGGACACTGTTACGCAACGCTACCTCGATCTCGGGGAGGTACATATCCCACTCCCGATGGTCAGAGTCTAGATACGTCCTAATCGCCGCCAATACTGAACGGTTTACGCGCTCTGCTGCGTTGCTTTGTGGTGAGTATACAGCGGTTCTCAGATAGTTGATTCCATAAACTTGGATCATCTCCTCGAAGACTTTGCCAGTAAACTGACGTCCGTTGTCTGAGTGGATGATTTTAGGGACTCCAAACTTATGGAACACCTCCTGCACCAAAAACTCCACCACGCAGCTCGCAGTCGCGTCACGCATGGCCTTCAAGTGAAATGGTCCACCACTATGAAAATCCAAGCGTGACCTCGCTTCGACCTCGGGTATTTTCCTAGGAAGTCGATATAGAGCTTTTGGAATGGCCTCTCCGTGACGACTTCTGCTCCTATCCCAACCTGCATCCTACAAATCACAGCTTTCGTTTCTTTACAGAGCGCGCAATTCCGAACAAAGTCGGACACTTGGACTGCCATCTTTGGCCAGAAGTACTGCCTCCGTAGCACATGCAACGTTTTGGCAACTCCACCATGTGCCGCTGTATGCTCTTCGTGCGCTCTCCTCACCAACTCATGAGTGAGAGACGCAGGCACCCACAACTTCCATGTCGCTCCATCGAGTTCTTCTTCTATCTTGCTAAACACTCCGCGCTTGAAGATTGCACCACACTCGACTCTCAAATCTTGGTAAGCATTCCTTGTTCGCCTCAACTTCCCGAACTAATTCTCGATACTCCTCAGATTCGAACTCGTTCGTCTGAAGCCCTAACGCTTCGCTCGGATCAAACTCGGCTTCTTCAACATCGGCTACCTCAGCACTGAAGCTTTGCGAGAGCGTGTCTGCTACGATGTTGTCTACACCCTTGCGGTGCTCGATCTCGAAGTCAAGACGCTGAAGCTGCCACGACCATCGACCCAACCTGCCATCAAGGTCTTTCAGAGACATCAGCCACTTCAGGCTGGAGTGATCTGTTATGGCCGTAAATGGCATCAGCTCGATATATGGTCGGAACTTTTGGATCGCCATGATAGCAGCGAGACATTCTTTCTCTGTGACCGAGTAATTGACCTGATGTTTGTTAAGCTTCGCCGAGAAGTATGCAATGGGTCTCTCATGCTCAGATTCGTCTAGCTGGAACAGAACAGCTCCGACACCCGCATGTGATGCGTCACATTGAATATAAAAACGTTTCTTGAAATCGGCATAAACCAGGACAGGAGCAGTCGTCATAGCTTTCTTCAGTTCTTGGACTGACTTGACGGCTTCTCCGCTCAGAAAAAATTTCTGACCCCCTCTGGACTTCAGTGCATCCGTGAGCGGTACTGCCAGGGAAGCAAAGTTCCTTATGAAACGTCTGTACCACCCAGTGGTACCTAGGAACGCACGAACTTCGCGCACTGATCAAGGCACTGGAATCTGCTCTATGGCTGTGACTTTTGCAGGATCTGTACGTAATGTACCCCCGCCTATGATAAATCCCAGATATTTCAGCGACTTGAAGCAGAACTGCGACTTTTTCAACCCTATCGTCAAATTCGCTGCTTTCAGGCACTCGGCGACTCGATTGAGGTACACCATATTTGTCTCAAAATCTGGAGCTATGATCAAAAGGTCGTCGAGATACACGAACACGTTTGATCGTAGCTCGGTCAGCATCACCTTGTCCATCAGACCACATATACGCTGTGCCGCATTGCACAACCCGAAAGGCATCATAACGAACTGGTAAAGCGGTCGCCCAGGCACTGTAAAAGCCGTACACGCCTTGCTCTCTTCATCTAGCTCGATCTGCCAGAAGGCGAATTTTAGATCGACGACAGAGATGAAGTGCGTCTGGTCAACTCGCGACAATATCCCTTCAATGCTAGGCAATAGATAGGCGTCCTTGATCGTCAAGGTGTTGAGCTTTCGGGCATCGAGACAGAAGCGATTCTTATCCGGCCTTTGCATAACAGTGGTGCGGTTACTCCACGGACTGTTGCTCTTTTCGATGACACCGATTGCCAACATCTTGTCGACCTCATCCCAGACCACTTGCTGCATTGGTGGCGATAGTGGATAGTGCCGGTCTTAAGCAGGCTGAGCTCCCGCCACCAGTTCAATCTTGTGCTTCTCCAAGTGCGTCTTTCCAAGTCCGACCTTCTCAAATGCCAAGAACTTTGCCTTTACCTCCTCCAGCGCGATTTTCTGACTTTTCTCAAGGTCCCAAGCCTCCGGCATGCTCTTTCCCGCGTCATCGTCTACATAATAAGCTATTTGCTCGGCCATTCCCTGCCTATCATCTATGGCTTCAACGACGGGCACCTCGTGCCCCACCACTTCTGGTGCTATCCGAAAGATTCGCCAAAAATCAATCCCCTGGTAAGCTGTCTGCTCTAAGTACGGATACAAGTACATTACTACATCCTTTACCTCTCCATTGTACTGTACAGGCACTACCAATCGACCAATAATTGAGCGATCTTCCCCAAAAGCGGTGCGTACTACTGACGTGTATGGCTTCACGGGCAAATTCAACTCCTCCGCGAGTTCGCGACAACCTCGTCCTAATAGGCTCACAGTCGCACCGGAGTCAAGTAAGCCCCGTAGCTGTCGGCCTCCTAGATTAAACTCCGCGAAAACACGAGGGTCAGTCCGAGCGCTTCTAGCCACCGCTGCGACTACTTGTCGCTTGACTTGACGCCTCCGCTTGAACCTTTCGCGCGCCTTCTTCATCTTACGCGTCACCAATCGCATCCCATCTAACAGCCGCTCATCGAATATTCGGTTCCGAGCCTCCAGATATGCCCTTATATGCTCCCCATAAGGTAAGTGCCGAATGCTATTGAACTTATTCCCTACAATCTTATTATTATTACCCTTCACCAGATCTAAACCTACATCTTCGCGAGATTCATCTACTGGCGCGATTCTCCCGCTTTCATCGCGCCTTTCCGCCCGTTTCCCGCACATTATGGGCACTGTGGACAGAATGTATCGGGTCTGCCACACCAATAGCAGAAAATCTTTCGCTCCTTGGCCATACAATTTCGGACATCGTGGTCGGCTTGCCCACAGTTCCAACATCCCGTTCGACGCGGTTCTGACACCACTCGAGCCTCTTCAACTTCGAGCTCCGGCATCGTCGGCTGCTCAATCGGTACGTCGATCTCATTAGCCGACATTTCACCCCTCTGTGCTCCAAACCTCGGCACCGGCCTCGCATCAAATGCTGGCTTCGGATTGCGTCTGCTGAACACCTTCTCTACCTCGCTACATTCGACCCGTAGTTGGTCTAGAGAATACACCTCTAAGGCGTACACGTACCGAGCAAGTTCATCAGGCCCTTCTTGATAATCTTGATCAAGCGCGCTTCTGGCAACGGTTCGCTCAATCTGGACGCTAGCTTCTGAATCGCGTATATGAAGTCATCCGCGCTCTCGCCACGCTTCTGCTCACGCTGCATCAGGTCGTGCATCTTGTCGTGCTCGGCCTGAGTCCCTCTAAAACTGGCAATCAGTGCTCGCTTCAGTTGCTCCCATTCCTCGACTTGGTTCTGGCGAACGTGAAGCCAATACCAAACGCGAGCCCTACCATTTAACAACAAGTGGAAGCAGCGGAGCACTTCGTGCCAGGGACATCTGGATTGGTGCTGAATGAACTCCACCCGAAAGATGAAGAACTCTACCGAAGACTTGCTGCAGTCGCCATCGAATGATACGTCCCACTTTTCGACTCTGACCCAAGACGGTCTCGTCTGCCTAATCTCATCCTGCTGCCTACCCGAGCCTTCGTCACTAAACCCGTTTGCCCTCCTATCCTCAACCCGAAACGCATTCTGCTGTATCACAGGATTCCGCCAATGACTCGCGCTCGGGTCTATCGGCCTTTGCTCGTTGGGGTGTGTGCTTGGGAAGAGTGTTCGTGCTGGCTTTAGCACAGAATTTGGCTGAGCCCCGAGATTCCCTGCCGCGCCTATAACCTGCTTTCGAATTGCGCCTTGCTGTACACCTACCGCGCCTGGCGGCAACCCTACTACTTGCCCTGCATCATCATCTAAGGCTAGCAGCTGCTCTTCGGTCGACTATGCGTTGAAGACTGGTAATTGCGGCCGAACGATATCATTAATCGCTTTCATGATGCCCACGAATCCCTCACGCATCTCCTCACGGATTGCCTGACAGATCCCCTCTCCTTGGGCCTTCAAGTACGACATGTGCGCTTGCGCTAACATGGCGTTTATGGCCGATGCCTCTACTGAAGATATTGCCGGCTTTGGGTTCTCCGTTGAAGGTTTAGCTACCTCTTCAGGCGGTGCTGTCCTAACCATCGCCCCTGCACCATATCCTGCCTGCGACTGATCGGTATTCCAGGAGGTATCTTGACCTTGCGTGTTTTGTCGGGTATTATACCCGTGTCCCCCTTGACCTCCTTCAGCCATTTCTTCAGAACTTAACAACAAAAAACACGAAAGCTATCGGACTGTCGACTATCGCAACAACAAAAATACCAGAAAACGTGCAAAAATTAATAATAAATAAATAAGGTAAGTAAATTAATGTATATAAATATAAAAATAAATATTCGGGTAAATTTTATAAATATATATATAATTGGCAAAAATCAATCAATAATTCCTAATTGATTGATAACACTAGGCAACAGCCCAATTCTGAATTGGACCAAACCGACTTTTTTGGATAGATTTGGGGCCCCAAACACCGAAAAACATTTTTTTTTTTTTTCTATGGCAGAATTTTTTGAAATTTGGCTGTTTTTTTAATGTTTTTTTTTAGAGGTACGCCCACTTTTGTCATCATTACACCCGAATGCCAAAACCGATATTCAAAAGCTTTACTTTTCCTGAAAGCTAATGAATATACTAATAGTACATCGTCGATGCGCTACCTCAGGATGACCTCCAAAAATTTTGATTTTTTTTTACAGATATTGCATTTATACCGTATCATCCATAAATGATACAGCGTTTTCGAAAATCGAAAAAAAGTGGAATTCACTCCACACTACTGTACAGGACGACCACTCCATGTGCAATTGTAGGTGAGCGTTAACGCCCCCTACAAGACACCGTTTCGGATCGGCCCATACAGCAAAACATGCATTTCGAGAAATCTTCATCTTATATTTTATTTTTATTTTTTTTATGGGCAGTTTGCTACGACATCGGCATACCCGATGCCCAGCTCCGTTTCCATTTGGGCGCCATATTGTTACGAACTCGGCTTTTTCTCTGGGGCAACGCTGGATAGCTCATCACCTCAGGGTAGGGTTGTTAACCAGTGCCCGCCGAGCTCACAATCACAATCATCGAATCTAACTCTCAACAATCACAAACAAAGCACGACACAACATATCGTTACAAACACAATCAAAACATCGAACACACTTATCGGCGGTTTCGGTCTTATACCGCAGCGAACCCGCCCTTCCTGTGGCGGCAACATTCAAATTCAAATTTTGTACCGCCACCCAACAATGTTTTGCAGAGACTACCCTACTCCATGGCGATGCGATCCCCCTCCCTTAATGAACTATTAAGCACTCATATTTTTTTTTAAATTTCCTTAATATTTATTTATAATATTTCCTAGCATTACGATTTTTAGTTTTACAAAATATAAATAATTATTTGTCTATTTCCTCTTTCATGTTTTATTTCTATTTATTTTGAGTATCCGTCTATTTCCTCTCCCTTTTCTTTGATTATAATTTTTAATATTTTTAAGCAAAAATAAGACAGGGACTCCTAATATTCCTACAGGATAAACAAAAAAAATGAAAATTATAAATAAAATAAATAAATAAATTATTAAAAATGCACAAAATTTTTGAAATTATAAATTGAATTTAAATAAAAATAAAATAATAGATAAATAATAATAAATTAATTGAACAATAATAAGTAAATAATGTTACGTTAACAAAATGAACAAAAGAAAATCAAAAATTTACATCAAGCAATAAATAACAATTAAATAAATATTAATTTAAATAAATAATAAGTCAAATGAATATTTGCCAATCCAGTCCGGAACAGGGGAGGATGAAAACAATACGGCTCACCCAATGCAGCTGGCGCTGACGTCGCCGCTGCTGTCTGCTGGATGCAGCCAGATTCCTCTGCCATAGGCAGTCAAATGGCTCACCAGCTGATCGCTCGTCTTCGTTGTTGTTGTATATGTTTGTTTAAATGTTGTTGGCGCGACGCACGTTGTATTGTGTATTTGTGTTTAATTACACTAGGCGACAGCCCAATTCTGAATTGGACCAAACCGACTTTTTTGGATAGATTTGGGGCCCCAAACACCGAAAAACATTTTTTTTTTCTATGGCAGAATTTTTTTTTTAAATTTTTTGAAATTTGGCTGTTTTTTTAATGCTTTTTTTTAGAGGTACGCCCACTTTTGTCATCATTACAGCCGAATGCCAAAACCGATATTCAAAAGCTTCAAAGGCTACTTTTCCTGAAAGCTAATGAATATACCTATAATTCATGTATACACAGTCTAAGATTAAAGTTAGTAGCTTAAGAGCTATTAATTTTTGAATTAAGAAAATGTTGTTTAGCTTTTTTTTGTTTTTAAATTCAAGGAAAACTCAAAAAAAAATCTGAACGGGGTTCAGATTTTTTTTTTCAAAACTGCGTTCTTTGAGCGTCGTTAGGATATGTCTTATGAAAACCTGTGGAGAGGCGGCGATATAATATTTTTTTGTGTCTAGGCATGTTTTTGTCGACTTTTTTGACTTCCTTGTAGAGTGGCATAACCTTTTGTATGAAAATTTTTTGTGATTTTTGAGATATCTTAACCAATCTTACACAATAACAATTTGTTATTATTTTACATATTCTGACCTTATTTGGTTCAAATCGGTCGACTATATCTTATAGCTGCCATAAAATTAAAACCTTTTTTGTTATTTGAGATATTTTAACTAAACTGACTGAATATGCAATTAAGATGGTCATCTGAACTATTAAATTTGTTTCTATATAGAAAGCTATATTAATTACCCATCGTTTGGTATGTTTATCGTTAAAATCTATGGAAGAACGACTAAGTTATTAGCATATAAACAATGAAAGAATTTTGACGCAAAGGTTTATTTTCGACTGAACGGTCCCATGGCAGCTATATGTTATAGTGGTCTGATTCCAACCAAATTTGGAGAGGTTGTACAAGACTATACAATTTACATACATTCTAAATTTGTAAGTTTGGTACAGATAACTTAAAAAAAAAAAAAGTTTTTCATACTAAAGCTAGTTTATCGACCGTTCGTATCGATCGTTCCTATGGCAGCCGATTTCCGATTTCCGATTTCAACCAAATTTGGTAAGAATTTAAGGGGCAATCAAAAAAACACATTTCGTGAGTTTGATTGAGATATCTCCAAAAATAAAAAAGTTTTTTATACTAAAACTTGATTTTGTACCGATCGGTCCTATGGCAGCTATCTGATATAGTGGACCGATTTGAACCAATTTTGGTAAAAATGTATAAGACAACAAAGCAAACGCATTTTGTGATTTTGGTTGAAATTTGTTAAAAAATAAGAAATTTTTCCGTACTAAAGGCGGATTTTCAACCGATCGTTCCTATGGCAGCTATATTGAATAGTGAACCGATTTGAAACAAATTTTGTAGGGATATAAAACACATTATAAGATACACAACCTGTAAGACTGGTTGATATATCTCAAGAAAAAACAGAACTTTTCTTACTAGCACTTGATTTTCGACCGATCGTTCCTATGTCAGCTATATGATATAGTCGACCGATTTGAACCAACTTTGGTCACTATGCGTAAAACCACATCAAATTGATTTCCTGTGAGTTTGGTTAGGATATCTCAAAAAACACAAAAAATTTTCATACAAATGGTTATGCCACTCTACAAGGAAGTCAAAAAAGTCGACAAAAACATGCCTAGACACAAAAATAATATTATATCGCCGTCTCTTCACAGATTTTTATAAGACTTATCTTTAAAGACGCGTAGTTAATGCAGCTATGCAAATAAAATTAAAGACAAAATGTAATAAATTTTTTTCGACTTTTCCTCGAATTTTAAAGTAAAAAAAGCTTTAAAAAAATCATAATTTTCTTAATTCAAAAATTAATGTCTCTTTAACTCCTGGCTTAAATCTAAAACTTTGTATTAATGAATTATAGATATATTCATTGACTTTCAGAAATAGTAAAGCTTTTAAAAATCGGTTGTGTCATTCTCGAGTAATGATGAAATAAGTCGGCGCACCTCTGAAAAAAGTACGAAAAAAAAGGAAGATTTTTAAAAAATTCTAAAAAAAAAAATTTCACCATATAAAAAAAAAAAAAAAAGTTTTTCGGTGTTTGGGGCCCCAAATCTATCCAAAAAAAGTCGGTTTGGTCCAATTCAGAAGAAAAAAGTTGCAATTTGATGCCTAGTGTTATCAATGTTTATTTGTTGTATTTTATGTTTGTTAAACACTTGTTGCTTGTTTGTTTTTTGTGTATTGTTGTTGTTGCTGTTGCTAACCTCGACTTTTCGCAACTGAGTCGGGATCTCGACTATAGCCTTTCCCGCTTGTTGTTTTTAAAGTTATCATTATTTATTAACGCATTGCGCGTAATAAAAAGGAAATTTAAAAAAAAAAAAAAGGAAGCTCCGCCCCCTGCTCGCTTCGCTCGCCTACCCCAGGCTCGCTTCGCTCGCGGTGAGGTGCGGCTACAGTCGAGCACGCTCGACAGTTGAATACCCTGAGCCCAGGTACTCTTTTATAAAAGTTGATTTTCGACCAATTCTTCCTGTGGCAGCTATATGATATATGGAACCGATTTAAACCAAATCTGGTCAGAATGTACAAAACTAACCTAAATGTATATTCTATCAGTTTGGTTAAGATATCTCAAAAAACCAAAACATTTTTCATACTAACACTTACTTTTCGATTGAACGTCTCTATTGCAGCTATATGATATAGTTGTCCGATTTGGACCAAATTCGGTGAGGATGTATAATACCAGCCCAGATGCAAATTCTATCAGTTTGGTTACGATATCTCAAAAAACAAAAAACTATTTCATACATATGCTTGATTTTCGGCAGAGCGTCTCTATGACAGCTATATCATATAGTGGGCCGACTTTAACCAAATTTGGTCAGGATGTATAATACCACCCCAAATATATATCGTGTGAGATTGGTTGAGATATTTCAAAAATTGAAGAAGCTTTTCCTACTAAAACTTCATTTTCGATGTATCGTTTCTATGGCAGCTATATGATATAGTTGTCCGATCCAAAAATAAAACCAAACTTGATCTGCGTACGGTATCCAGGAACCTACATTCCAAGTTTGAAGTCTCTAGCTCTTATGGTTTCTGAGATCGACGCGTTCAAACAGACGGACAGACAGACGGAAAGACAGACGGACATGCCTCAATCGACTCGGCTGTTGTTCCTGATCAAGAATATATATACTTTTGGGGGTCTTCCACGCCCTCTTCTGCCTGTTACATACATTCTGCCAAATGCATTATACCCTTTTTTGCCCATTTTTAATGGGCTCAGGGTATAATTATACAAAGAAATTGAAATAAATATGAAAATCGAAAAAAGATTGAAATTAGAAACTAAATACTTAAAGTATTTAAACTAAAACCTAATTAAAACAAGGGGGCTCTGCCCGCTGCTCGCTTCGGTCGCCTACCCCCGGCTAGCTTCGCTCGCGATGAGGTGTGGAATGTCTACAGTTGAGCGCACTCGACAGTAACTTGCTCGGTACCCAAACGTTCACAACCGATTAATTCAATTTCAATGAAATAAGGTCAACATAAAATGATACAGACTATATGCTATACTATAGCCTACAGTTAGGAGTGCTAGTCTGTGACAGAACTGGTACTAATACTAGGTTAGGTTAGGTTAGGTTAGGGCGGCTGTCGATTCAACGACTCACTTAGGCCACAGTTGGGCCCATTGTGGTACCGCGGATCTAAAGTTCCTTTCTACCTTTGTAGTGACATGTCAATCAGAAGGGCGTCCAGTTTGATAGCTGAATAAATTTTGCGATTTTGCGCGGTGTGACTGAGGCAAGTTCACCTAGAGTGGAGAGAAAAGGTTTTCCCAGGGTGTGGAGTCTTCTATTACTCAATGCGGGACAGGAGCAGAAGAAATGTTCCGGTGATTCAATTTCTTCTTCGTCTCTACAGCTCCTGCAGAAGTCATTGTATGGGGCATTTAAACTTGTGGCGTGGCTACCTACCAGCCAATGTCCTGTCAGTGCTCTTACTACTGCAGAGCAATCTGTTCTACTTAGTTTGCACAGAATACTAGAACGAGCCTTATTCAGGTGAGGCCAGGTTTGCCTCGCGACACGACAGTGGTGCGTGTTTTGCCATCGGTTTTCGATAACTGTTATGGATTGAGCTAGGAGTAGTAGCTTGCAGATCGCCAGTGGCATACGCGTATCCTCCTTATCAGGAAGGAGGTGTACTGTTGTACCTTCTCTGGCTAGTTCATCAGCTATACAGTTTCCTGTAATGTCCTGATGCCCTGGTACCTATATTAGGGAAATGTCGAAATGCTCAGCCATCTCATGTAGAGATTTACGGCAGTTCGAAACTGAGGTAGAATTTGTGGTGGTCGATTCTATAGACTTGATAGCTGCTTGGCTATCACTGTATATGTTAATACGGCCCGAATTGACTCGAGATTCCCTTAGGATTTTTAAGGCTTCGTTTATAGCTAGGATTTCGGCTTGAAAGACGCTGCAATGGTCAGGTAGCCTAAAAGAGACCTGTATATTTAGGTCTTGAGAGTATACTCCTCCACCCACTTGATTGTTCAGCTTTGAACCATCTGTGTAGAAGGATATGGCCCCACTTTGTCCTGGGGTATGTGATGACCATTCCTCCCTGTGCGGAATGGTTGTTTGAAAGGGAGTTTCAATATGCTCTATTGGCATACAGTAGTCGGTTCTGGAAGGAACTATTTGGTTGTTCTTAAGAATAGCGGAGTGCCCTGTTGAGCATTCTGTCAAAGAGTTAGAGTCTCTCAGTCGAATTGCTGTCATGGTGGCAATATTTTTGCTAACTTGCCTGATTGGCTGTATGTTAAGAATGGCATCTAAAGCTTCGCCAGGTGTTGTGTTGAGAGCACCTGTGATGCAGATTTCGGCCATTCTTTGAATTTTGTTTAGCTGTTTGTTTATGGACTGCTTTGCTAAGGCAGGCCACCATATTGCTATTCCATATAGAAGTATTGGTCTGACTATAGCTATGTATAGCCAGTGGACAATATATGGCGACATGCCCCATTTCAGGCCGATCGTTTTCCTGCAAGTGTAGAGTGCAACTGTTGCCTTTCTACATCTATCTTGCGTGTTAATTTTCCAGTCCAGATTCTTGTCCAGAATTAAACCCAAGTATCTGGCGCTTTCACTGAAGGAGAGGACGGAGTCTTTTATTTTTGGGGGTATTAGGTTTGGGATTTTGTATTTCCTAGAGAAGAGTACAAGTTCCGTTTTGGCTGAATTTACTCCCAGGCCACACTCATTGGCCCAGGTGACCAGTATTTGTAGCTTGACTGACATCAAGTCGCATAGTGAATAGGGAATTTTCCCGTGAAAATAAGTGCTACGTCGTCCGCGTAGGCAACCACCTGGCAGCCTCCACCCTCTATGTCGCATAACAGCCTGTTGACTGCTAGGTTCCATAGGAGAGGAGATAAAACCCCTCCTTGAGGTGTTCCCCTACTGACGAACCTGGTGAGTGTTGAAGAGCCAAGTGTGGACGTTACGACCCTGCTTGTGAGCAATTGGTCGATGAGTCCCACTAGCCGGCTTTCAATCCCCAAGTTTGTCAGTGCTCCAGTGATAGCTTCCGGGACGACGTTGTTAAAACCCCCCTCGATGTCTAGGAAGGCTATGAGGGAGTATTCAGTGAGCGAAAGGGATTTTTCTATAGTGACGACTACGGAGTGCAAAGCTGTTTCCGTCGATTTGCCTTTCCGATATGCGTGTTGAGAATTGGATATGAGATGGGGGGGAATGGTTGCTCTTAGGTGAAGAGCCTGGACTCGCTCGAAGGTTTTGAGCATAAATGACGACAGGCTGATTGGTCTAAAGTCCTTTGCTGTCGTATGGGATGATTTCCCAGCTTTTGGTATGAAAACTATTTTTGAGACTCGCCATGTATCAGGGATATGACCAGTTTTTAGAACTTCTGTGAAGATAGATTGCAGCCAGTTTATGGCAGTGTTCCCTGCTTGTTGTAATTGAGCAGGAAAAATGCCGTCTGGTCCAGGTGACTTGTACGGTTTAAAGCTGTTTATAGCCCAGGTTATATTACGTCTGCTTAGAAGAGAGGGGCTGATTGGCACCTCAGTAGGGGTTTGGTGTCTACCTTGATTGGTTGCTTTGCAGCCCGGAAAGTGCTTTTTCAAGAGTACGTCCAGCGATTCTTCGCTAGATGTAGTCCAGGTGTCATCCTCTTTTTTGAGGTACCCTAGTGTGGGGGCAGATTTCGATAAAATCTTCCTCAGTCTGGCCGCATCCGGTGTTGATTCTATGTCAGAGCAAAAATCTCTCCATGAATCTCTTTTGGGTTTGTCGAGTCGCCTTTTTGTATATTAATAGGGCGTGTTTATAGTCTAGCCAAGTTTCTTCTGTGCTAACAGCCTTGGCTTGATTGAAGAGGTTTCTCGAGCTCTTGCGGAGTTCGTTTAGGCTGGGGTTCCACCATGGTGGTTGCTTACCCCTTTTGGGTCTGCTGATGGGACATGCCCTGAAAGCCGAGTTGCAAGCCTCAGTAAAGGTTTTATTAAGTAGCTCAGTCGCTCTGTAGAGTAAGTTCCTTCTGGTGCTATCTCTGGGATAGCCTTTTTAAGGATATCAATAAATATTGGCCATTTGGTCTTTCTTGGGTTGGTAAACGGGGCTGGTTTAGAGTGCCTCGATTTGAGGGAGAATTCAATGTACCTATGATCAGAGAAGGAGTGATCGTCTGCCACTTTCCAGTCTCTGATGAGATCATATATAGGATAAGATACAAGGGTAATGTAATAATTGAAAACTTAGTTCATTTCTTATGGAGCGTCTGCTCCTCTTTGTGTCTTTATTTAGAATCCTCTTTATATCTTCATGTTGGGCTTTGCTAACCCGAAACATGCAATACTTATATATATGTCTTATATTTATGTGTTAGTTTACTGGTGTATACATATGTATGCAGAGGGCATACATATGCTGTATATATCTTGACCACTTGAGCTGCAAAGTGCATGCTCAGCATTCCCACGCGCCGCGATCGGCTTATGTATAAGCGATAGATCGTATTTCTTGTGCGCTGGAATGTGTATGTGTATAAGTGTGGTCTTTTGGGTATTTGTATATTTATTATCATTATGACAGAGTGTCACATTGTATGTAATTATTGTTATACCCTTTGATTTGAATTGCTGGCAGGGTAGGTATACTACACCTCCCTTTTTAAAGAAATGACGTAATACATGTAGTCATTTGGAGATTGTTAGTTTAGTGTAAAAATATAATTAATAGTAAAAATAATAATTATTTTAATAATTTTTGTTTTATATTATAAGTGTATTGAAATGTGTTATCTCTGTTTTAAAATATTTGTGTTTGTTGATAAAAATATTTTTTTTTTTTTTTTACTTTACTTTAACTCCATTCAAATTTAAATTTTCATTCGATTTTCATAAAAGAACTTAAATTTACTTTATTTTATTCCCATTTGTTTTTCATTATATCATTATACTATATTTTTTTTTGTTAGGTTGATCAGACCTGTTTTTATACCCGTTACTTATAAAAAATAAGTATAAGGGTATATTGTGTTCGTTGGAATGTGCGTAACAGGCAGAAGGAGGCATCTCCGACCACATAAAGTATATATATTCTTGATCAGCATCAACAGCCGAGTCGATATAGCCATGTGTGTCTGTCCGTCTGTCCGTCTGTCCGTCTGTGTGAGCGCCTAGATCTCAGAGACCATAAGAGATAGAGTAACCAAACTTTCACACGTAGATCAGAAATGCGTTGGAGCAGGTCAAGTTTGTTTCAAATTTTGGACCCGCCTCCTTCCACGCCCGTAATTCGCGAAAAACTGGTCATCCGTCTGTATAAACACAAGGATCTCAGACACTATAAGAGATAGAATAACCAAATTTGTCACACAGATTTCCATATACCTCACGCAGATCAAGTTTGTTTCAAATTTAAGCCACGCCCACCTCCGCCCCCGCAAATCGCGAAAAACCACCTCACCCACAATTGTTCATATAATACGTATTTTTTGGTAATAACCGATATCTGTTATTATTATCTATTATCCCACTGAATCGCAACAAGATCGGACAAGTAGAACAGCAGTTATTGCGTGTCTAAGTTGTTAAATCAACAGGTGCCCCCTAGAGTATGCGATAGTTTTTGTATTGTTAAACCTTTTTAGAACGCTTCAAATTCTCAAATGGTTCTGGCAACGCAAATATGACATTGGGCTTGAATCGCTAGTCGGGACAACTCAAATGGTACTGATGATAGGGAGTGGCATCTCTTGAATCAGCTGTACCATGTCATGCTTCATGCTTTTATGAGAGTGTTGTGTGTTGTTGGTTGAGTCATGTCACCTGTTCCACAGAGGACGACAGGTGGCTTTAGGGAGTATTCAACTAAGTAACAACAACACACGATGGCATCCAAACTTTTTTTCATTATTGAGCCTTATAATTCTTAAATGGTTCTAGGGACAAAAATATGACATTAAGTTTAAATTGCTGGTCAACTAGCAGAAACGGTTCTGAAGAT
The DNA here is from genome assembly GCA_951394115.2 of Drosophila phalerata. Classification (NCBI taxonomy): domain Eukaryota; kingdom Metazoa; phylum Arthropoda; class Insecta; order Diptera; family Drosophilidae; genus Drosophila; species Drosophila phalerata. The sequence goes on along the minus strand of OX596008.2, from coordinate 3,205,963 downwards.
GGAGAATGAACATCTCTTGAAACTGTGCTCCTTGCATTTATGCAAGTGTTGTTGCTTGTTGGAGTGACATAATCGACAATAAACCAACAAAAGACACAATTTTTGTTTTTTCATAATTAATCTCATACAATAAGCCAGAAAGGCTTAAATTGATAAGGGTATATTGTGTTCGTTGGAATGTATGTAACAGGGTGAAGGAGGCATCTCCGACCCCATAAAGTATATATATTCTTGATCAGCATCAATAGCCGAGTCGATATAGTCATGTCCGTCTGTCCGTCTGTCTGTCTGTATAAACAAAAGGATCTCAGAGACCATAAGAGATAGAGATACCAAACTTTCACTAAAAGACTTTTATATACCCCACGCAGATCAAGTTTGTTTCAAATTCAAGCCACGCCCCCCTCCGCCCCCGCAAATAGCGAAAAACATTCTGAACAAAGAAATCTCAGAGACTAAAAGAGATAGAGTAACCAAATTTGGCACACAGATTTATATATACCTCACGCAGATCAAGTTTGTTTCAAATTTAATCCACGCCCCCCTCCGCCCCCGCAAACCACCACACCCACAGTTTTCAAGATAGTACGTTTTTTATGATTATTAGCGTTATCTATTAGCATTATCTATTATCCTACTGAATCGCATCAAGATCGGACATGTAGAACGACAGTTATGGCGAATTAAAGTTTTCAGATCAAAACAAGTATTTTCTTTAAAGTACTTTTCAATATATTAAAGTAAGTAACGGGTATCATATGGTCGGGATCTCGACTATAGCCTTTCCCGCTTGTTTTTTTTATTGAAACGTTTCATTGAATATATATTTTTAACCTATCCTTATGTACTTTTTGTATCTTATTCTTACTATCTTTAATGTAAATGTTATTATTATCTTCTATTTTTTATACTATATATGGTCCTAAATATACTGGCTCTAATTTGTGGCCTGCTTCATTTCTTAAAAGTACCTTATCTCCTACTTTTAATTCAAAATTTTTTGTTTTCATATCGTATGCTAATTTCCTATAAGCCTTGGCTTTTTCTAACATAATTCTAGCTCGTTTGTATGCTATTTCTAATCTAAACTTTATTTCCTTAGAGTAGTCATCTAGATTATAAATCGGATCTATGTAATTAGTTTTATTTAAATCTATGAACTGTTTTGGTAATCTGCCAAATACTAGTTCGTATGGACAATACTCATGCGTTGCTGATGGTGTCGTGTTGAAACAATAAGTGAAATATTGAATCCAGACATCCCAATCAGTTTTGTCTGCAGAGATGTATGAACGAATGTATTCATTGAATGTTCGATGACTTCGTTCTATTGTCCCTAATGTTTGGTGATGATATGCAGTAGAGGTGAGATTCTCGATCTTCAAATACTTGCATAAATCGGTTAAAATCTGGTTTTTATACTCTGTTCCCATGTCCGAAATGAACGTCTTCATTGGACCGAACTTGAGTATGAAATTTTCAAATATAGCCTTTGCGACATTATTTGCGCTTTTGCTTTTAATTGGAATGGCTACTAAATATTTTGTAAGGTCACAGATTAATGTGACTATATATTCATTGCCATTTTCTGATTTAGGTAGTGGACCGTTCTTGTTATGCCACTGTGGCCTCCTTGAATTGGGTCGTCATGGTAAGTAGACAATATTTGTTGTATCTCTTTTTCATCTGTTATTTGGGTCACCGGCTGGAGTAGCGCTACTCTTAATGATTTTAATATTTCATTGCCCATTTTATAAAAGAATCTATCGAAACTGATTCAAAGATCTTTTCGCTCGGTGCCAATTTGAGTTTGCTGATTTTCAATAGACCGGCATTATAGGCAATACTCCTTTGTCAGTGCATTTGTGACCTAAGAATGTCACTTCATGCATAAAAAATGAACATTTTTCTGGATGCAACTTAAGGTTATATTTCCTACATACATTAAAAACATCAGTTAAGTTTTTAAGCATGTGTTTTTCGGAACATCCTATCACCATTAAGTCATCCATATAAAAGAATGCCTGAGAGGGTTCTAAGCCCGAGAATGCTATTGTCATCATTCTCTGAAATGAATTTGGTGCTATTTTAAGACCAAATGGTAATCGCGTGAAACGATATGAGCCATTGCTCGTTGAAAAAGATGTTATGTTTCTTGAATTTTCTTCAAGTTCAATTTGATGAAAGCCTGACATTAAGTCAAGGCATGAAAAATATTTAGCTCTACCCAGTTGGTCTAGAATATCATCAATTCTGGGGAGCGGGAATTTATCAGAAAGTAATTTTTTGTTGATTTGACGATAGTCAATTACTAATCGCCATTTCTTTTCTTCCGAATTTGGTAAAGATTTTTTCGGAACTAACAAGAGTGGGCTGTTATATTCGAACACAGACGGTTCTACGATTTTATCATTTATTAATTTTCCTACTTGTTTTTGGATTTCCTCAACATGGCTATGCGGGCTTCTGTAGTTTTTGATATAAATGGGTTCATCATCTTTCAGTCTTAATGTTTGTTTATAGAAATTATTTGTCGCTATTGGTTCGGTTTCCAGTCCGAATACATCACTATACTTGGTGCATAATTTTGTTAATTGATTTCTGAATTGTTTTGGAAAATTTTTCTTTAACTTTGAAAGTACTTGTTCGGACCTGTTTATTGGATTAGTTATATGAATATCGTAATCTGTTAGATTTTCATATTCAATTTTGTTTACTTTGACCAATTGGTCGAAATTAGTTGTGTTTAGAAGGCGAATGTATACATGTTTGGATGCTGCTATTGTATTTGCAACATAAATTCCATTATGTATTTCTTAATTTGGAACAAATATATAATCGTTTACTGAATTAATCTCTATTTTTCGAATTACTTGGGATCTGGCTGGCAGAAGAACTGTATTGTTGCCAGCACTATATGTTATTGGAACATAAATAGGATAATTTAAGTTTTGAGGTCTAATTATAAACCAGTCTTCGTTTGGTTTGAAGTCTAATCGGCAATTGAATTTTTTAATAAAATCAATGCCTATTATTCCATCACATGGTATTGAAAAATCTGAGTCTACTAAATGAAAGTCGTGTGGAATAATATATTTTGTGGATTGAAGTTCTATCGAAGTTGTTCCTTGAGATTTTATTACACCCTGGCCTATGCCTTGGATGTTTATAATTTTATCTTTTTGAATTTGAATTTATCTGAATTTATTTTTAGTAGTGAGATATCTGCACCAGTATCTATTAAGAATGTGAGTTTATTATGAGTTAAGTGATTACAAAAGGTGACAAATATATTAAGACTATAATTGATTGAATGAACTTTTACATTTATTGATTGTTTCCTAAAGGGTTCTGAGGGTTTTCCGACGCATTTTGCGCCACTCTCACGTTGTTATTATTATAACCTTGGTTGGAGTTACCTCGGCCTCTTCCCCGATTTTGGCCTCGTCTTCCTCCACGGTTATTGTAACTATTGTTGTTGTTGTTACCGCCTCGGTTGTAACTGTTGTGCCACGATTATAACCTCGGCCTCCTCGATTATTGTGGTTTGCACCTCGTCGATAATACAGGACAGTGTTACTTTGACCTGTTATCTCCGTGCAACTATTGACGAATTTGGAGACGGCATCATTCATATTTGTGAATGTGCCTGCCTGCATGATAAGTTTTACCTTATCAATCGAACAATTTTGTGTCATAGCTTTTACAGCTGTTGTAGTGCTGTATTTGTTAGCAAGTGATTGGCTTAGACCTTCACTGACATAGGCTCCTTCAAGGCCCTTTGTCAGTTTTTCCACCTCTTGGGTGTATTGGTTAGCCGTTTTGTTTTTCTGTTGCAGATTAAGTAGCTTGGCAGATACGACTTCTACCGATTCTCCTTTTACTGCAGTTGACAGTTGCGTAATGATAGCAGCAATTGTCTGCTCATTACTTATTAGATTTCTTGCATGGCCTTTTAGTTTTGTTTTAATAAGGCTTATGGCTGTTGGCTCATGTGTGCCTTTTAAAGTATCCAATAGATTCAGAGAATCTAGAAAACTTTGCAGATTTTCCGGCTTACCATCAAACTCTGGTAGTAGAGATGTGGCTAGCTTGAGAAAATTCTGTAACTGTTTGTGCCATTTCTGAAATTGTTGTCGTTTCCGGTTTTGTTTCGATTGGATCGCTTTCTTTTAGTGTTTCGATGTCTCTATCAGATTCAGAGCTAACTTGATCTGATAATTCGGGTATTTTTGATACCTCTGAGGTCATCGGATCTTTGAAATCAATACTTTCTAGTTCGGTATCTGGTTCTAGTAGAACCGATTCATCGAACTCGGCTGGAAAATTTAGAGTATTGGGCACTAAAATGTGTAAGTTGTGCCGTTCTGCGACATAAAGGAGATTTTCCTTAAGCCTTTTTATTACGTCCTTTAATTGTATGGACTGTAACGAATCACATTTCCCCAAATTGTCAATTACGATTTGGCGTACTGTATTGAATGAATTCACCAGTACTCGAAAATGTTTGAGTTTCGTATTATTGGAGACAGGTGCAGTTTTATTTAGGCATTTAAATGACTTTTGAAATTCTGCTCGTTGCTCGGTAATGGTGGCACTTACTTTTCGCCAATCCATTAATATTTATACGCAACGTAATCTACTAGGATCATCGACCTGTAATTTTTGTATAAGGCCTTTAATGCTTGAATGCATTTTGAATTTATCTCGATTTTTAAAGATGTGTAAAGATATATATATATATATTCTTTAGCCTTGATAGAGAAACTATGATGTATTTGAAGTACTTTGAATTTTTAATTTTCTGTGCTATTTATACACTATTCAGGTTAATTGCTCTGCTCATGTATCTTTTCTTGATAATTTTGTTATGCTTAACATAGAGTGTAAGCAGAAATTGCAAAACCAATACTATCGTGATAATTAATAATAGGATCCACAATGCGTTTATGTCATCCGTATGATCAATTATCTTTACGTTGTTTACAACGTTTGCAGTATTGTCCTTTGCTTCGCTGGAATCACTAAACCACCCCATTATGTAGTTCTAATTGTCTTTGTATATATATTCAATGAAAAGAATTTTTTTTATTTTTGATCTAACGTTCATGAAAGAATAATGAATTTTATCTTCAAAATCTTAGTATAGTTTTCATTTAACCTTTTTTTTTTTTTTATTTGGGATTTATAAAGAAAGAAGAAATATATTCCTCGCTTTGAAAATCAATAATAAAGATTGGAGTGATATTTTTATTGCAGTGAACTTGTTGCAATATTTATCAATTACACAAAGATTCTAAACGCAGCTAAGTATAAATACGCAGCGCCAGAGACGTGGAAAAGTTAGTTGTTTAGTTTATGTGGTTGGCTCACAAGTCAAATTACATTTCATATATATAAAAAAAAATTCTCCAACCACATATGTTAGTAAAAAGCCTAACAGAGTTTAGTATTTTTCAAGCAGCGGTTCCCCGCATAGGCTTGAGATTAGAGCTTATATTTAAGGCAAATTGGGGCATTGGCAATTATGCAGCCTGTTTGCGTTGTTTCGCACCAATGCGAAGCTGGTCATCTAATTTATGAAGACGCTCTGTGTAGCGTTGTCGGTCTGACTCGGTTTTGGCCAACTTAATCAAGTCCTTGATTAGTCGCCGTTGTTGTAAAATTTTTACTCTGTTTCCGCTTCTCTTGGGTTTCGGGGCTGCCTTTTTTTCTTGTCGAGCCCGGTACTCAGCTATTGTGAGTGGGCGTGGTCCATCGGCTGGATTTGCCTGCAAAGCCTCTTGCAACGTCGGCAAATCCCTTTGTTCGGTAGGAACAGCGTTGATAAACTGTGGCTCCTCTGCCATGTGTATTAAATTAACTGTCCCACGTCGGTGTAAGCGGCGGACTGCCTCTCACACTTGAATACTGTTGCTGCTGTCCGGGGCCTATGGGCTCAGGGGGTGCCGGTGCTGGTCATCGCACAGGCAGGTGGTTCAGTTGTTTGACGTGTTGTAAATATTAATGTACTTTTGATATCGTATTGTTTATTGTACTGTCATTTTCTAATTCCGATAGCGTTGTACTTCACAGCAGTTCACTCGAAAATTTCATGTACATGTATTTGCCTTTTTTTTTTTAGACCCCGTACTTAAAAAAAGTACAGGGGTCTATTGGGTTTGTTTTAACGAAAATGTGCGTAACAGGCAGAAGGAGGCGTGGCAGACCCCATAAAGTATATATATTCTTGATCAGCATCAATAGCCGAGTCGATATAGCAATGTCCGTCTGTCCGTCTGTCTGTCCGTCTGTATGAACACCTAGATCTCAGAGACTATAAGAGCTAGAGCCACCAAACTTGGTATGTAGGTTCGCCTATATTGCAAGCAGATCAAGTTTGTTTCAAAATTTGGCCACGCCCCCTTTATCGCCCACAAATCAAAAACAAAAATTTAAAATCCAAATTATAAGAACAACTTAAAAGCTAGTGACACCAAACTTAGTATGCAGGTTCCTCTACATTGCAGGCATACTAAGTCCATTTCTTTTTTGGATCGGACCACTATATCATATAGTTTTTAATGCATTTATACATTACTACACAACACAGTGTTTTTTTTTTTTTCAATGCAGTTTTTTTTTTTTCATTTCATTCATTGTCATTATAATCATATCATTGTTTATCCATTAAATGTAAGTATTATATTTTTTTTTTCAATACGTTTATACAGTTGTTATCGTTATTGTTGTTATTTTAGACTTTAACGGGCACTTTTAAGGTTTTAACATTTTGTCTTAATATATGTCAACATGTTTTGACACAATTTATTTGCACGTTCGAGACACTTGTCACGGTCGCCATGTAATAATTGAAAACTTAGTTCATTTCTTATGGAGCGTCTGCTCCTCTTTGTGTCTTTATTTAGAATCCTCTTTATATCTTCATGTTGGGCTTTGCTAACCCGAAACATGCAATACTTATATATATGTCTTATATTTATGTGTTAGTTTACTGGTGTATACATATGTATGCAGAGGGCATACATATGCTGTATATATCTTGACCACTTGAGCTGCAAAGTGAATGCTCAGCATTCCCACGCGCCGCGATCGGCTTATGTATAAGCGATAGATCGTATTTCTTGTGCGCTGGAATGTGTATGTGTATAAGTGTGGTCTTTTGGGTATTTGTATATTTATTATCATTATGACAGAGTGTCACATTGTATGTAATTATTGTTATACCCTTTGATTTGAATTGCTGGCAGGGTAGGTCACTGACCTCCTTCCTGCCCTTAATTATAAAAGTAGGTTCGCAACCTTTGTTGCCTAAAACTAGGTTAGTGTTGAGAAGGTAGTTTAGGAGTGACTCACCCCTTGTGTTTGTATCTGTGCTGCCCCACTGGGTGTGGTGTGCATTGGCATCGCATCCAATGATGAGGTTGATACCTCGCGTCTCGCAGTCTTTTATTAGACCTCTCGTGACTTCTTCTGGTCATAGGCCATAGGCCATATAACAGGACAGCAACCTTATCGGAGCTGACTGGAGTTCCAGGCTTGCTGCCGTGTTGTCCTCATTGCTGAAATTATGAAGCAAGAAAATACTCAAATGTTTTCTGGCCAGAATACAGGTACGGGTTTTAGCTTGTGTTTCAGCAACTACTAGCTTGTAGTCTGGTGTTCCTAGTCCAGAAACCTTACCACCAATCAACCAGGGTTCCTGGACTAGGACTATGTCGGCTCCGTCTCCAGCCAGACGGAGTAGTAGTGCAGCGGAGGCTGCTTTACAGTGGTGGAGGTTTATCTGCAGAATCTTTACAGACATCTGAAGATGGTCACTCCACCACTGTCACGTTCGCGTCCTCATCGTCCGACGCTACATCCGAGGTGGCCTCTCCTTCACCCAGTTGGCACATTGCCTTCAGATCCCGCGTTATGGTGGACGCATCGGAAATATAGCCGCGTTCAGCGTCGCTATGCTCCGGATCCTCTGGCTCTGCCGTTATGTCCTCCTCGACTGGCATGTCGGGAGAAACTATACCGGCCGCGGTGTCCTATACACCCGAATGGAAACAGAGCTGAAACCGAAGTTCACCTCGTTACCAGCGGCCTCAATTGGGGCGAGCGATTCTTTGTTGAGAATCAACACGACCTGGTTCGTTGGACCCTTCATCTCCTCTTCTTTCACAACTTTCCAGTCGTGAGTGGGGAGACTCGGGCTGCATCGTTGGAGCATCTTAACGATTCGCTCCGGTTCCTTGATGGAGGATGGAATCCACATTCTGGCCCTGGGCCGGACCGGAATGTCGCTCCACTTTACAGCCTCCAGCTTGGCTCCAGGATACACCACGCCGATATTGGAGACTGCCGCTCTGTAGAGCTCTGCAGACCTCTCATCGTCGCAAGCTATAACCTTCACGCTACCCTGATACCACCCGACATCTATGCAGACCGGTGGTGGTCCAGGTTCCTGCTCCAGCATCTCGAAGCAGCGGATGGCCAGTGCCGTCTCCACCCACTTCCACTGGTTTCTGGGAATCCTCCCGCCCGAATCACCTCGGTCAACGACTCCAATGAGGATCCGTTCCTTGGCGATTTGGGCGAAGGATTTGCCCACCTGAACCCTTGACTTCTTGGCGGATAGGCCAGGAGTCTCTTGAGATCGCTGTCTCTTTGCCTGAGCCATTGCTTGCGCCCTGGGTGCCTGCTCGCTGTAAGCGGGTAGCACACTCTTGGCCCATGCCACCTTTTCCAGCCACTCCGCTGAAGGACTGGCCCCTGCACCCGCGTTTTGACGCTGAAGGATGTTGCCAGCAGTTCTTTTCTCAGCATATGATAACTTCCTTGCGACGCTGGCTGTTGGAGGTTTCCCCATCGCACCTGCACCCGAAAGTGGCACTGCCGCACTAGTGCTCTGCTGTGCCTCTTTGGTGACAGGAGATGGTGGAATCGCTCCATCTACCCCAAGGCCCGGGTGGAATACGGGTTTGCTTGGACCAGCTTTGCAAGGTCCACCGGCTGGCATGGTGACCATCTGCGGCGTCTGTGGTAGGCTTTGGCCAGGCTTTGAAGCCCCTGCCGCTGCCGACGACAAGGAACCTGCGGTTCCATCGTCGTTGTTGTTTTTAGTTTTTTGTGGCTTTTTATTTTTTATATTTTTGTTGTTATTTATGTTTGTGTTTTAATTGTTGATTGTATTCATGTTTGAGTTCCACGAGTTGCGGAGAAAGGGTGGTCCGCCCGCACAGAGATCCGCACTATGCAGGTAAGGCTATCACGACTGGAGGGCGCCAGGTATCCGGCCGCTCCGTTTACGACTGGGCTATTTTTTGTAAGGGCCCCCAGCCAGGCTGTCTATCGGCACGCATGACACCTTAGTCCAGCCCTCGTTACCTCAAGACCATGACAGGAGCTTCAGGCATGCGTTAAGTCTATTAAGGAGCCATTACACATGTCTTCGACAAATGTCTTAGCTAACACCAGTTCCTAAGGAAACAATTGGAGTGTTATTACCAGTCGGCACCCTCGTGGAGGGTTCAGTCGAGTCAGTAATTAATTAGAAGTACAAATAAAATAGTTAATTAAATACATCGCCTCTCGAATTAGCTGCCGATTAAATTAATTTAATATCGTGGCGGTGGCTGAGATGGATGATCTTTTGCTTTGTAACGAAATTGTGGCGGTTCGATTCCCGGTGTGGTCAATTCCTTTTGTTCATTTATATCAAATTTGGCTTTGAGGCGTTGATTTTGTGTTTCCATAAATTTAGTTACTCTTTTCACAAAATTAAAGAAAAATACAAGTTATTAAAAAAGTACAAATTGTAAAAAATTTACAAATTGTAAAAGAGAAAATAGTTGACAAAAAAGAAAAAAAAAAATGTTGCACATGGGCAAGATTGAAACGGGAATCGAACCCTCAACTCATCGCCTCAAAATACACGGCTCTACCATCAGAGCCATCGCAGCATCATATTTTCGGGTGGCAATATCAATGTATATTTTTTTTTTTATTTTGTCCGTTTTGCACGTTTTTTATGTATCAATTATTTCTCGCTCGTTAGAAGAAAAGCGAAATACAAATAAGTATGATATTGATATGCGAACACATATACATACATGTGCAAATAAAGCTATTTATAGAACCAAATTCGTTTTGCTGCTAATTCATGGTACTGATTGCAAAATGTGCATCACATAAAATTATTGATTAAGTATGTAAAGTATTCATTTAAAAAGTATGTAATTATTAATTAATATGTAATTAATTTAATGCAATGAACAGAAAAAAAAAAAATAATAAAAATTTTGTTCAAAACAAAGAGCCGTTTTGATACCGAGTCCAATGTACTCACAAATCGCATGCATTGCAGCAAGTTTTGTACCAAAATCTGGCCACTGTACGTACGCATGAGAAATGGGAAGTTTTTAATTAATATCTTCTGTATTTGTTATCCGATTGCAATGCACTTTTCAGGATGCATTATCAAAATTGTGTTTAGTGTGTGTGCAGATTTTGACATCTGTACCAATTAAATTGGCCTTGTATTTCAATATTTTAGTTGTAGTTTAATTGGGGGGCGTGAAAAAATTCTAAAACAAACTTGATCTGCGTGCGCAACATAGCAGTATTGTCACCAAATTAGGTGATTATTTTTTCTCCATATATCATATTTTCTCATACTACTTCTCTGTTTATTAACCGATCTCGATGGAATTTTCAGCACACATCAGGACTCGTCCCCCCATCCTGTGTGCTCAAGGCTGTAGCTTTAGTGTGCTCTTGTTATTAGATTTTATATCATTTACGTGGGCGGGCGTGGGCGGTGCCAAATTTAAAAACGAACTTGGTATAGATCAACATCCCAGGAGTATTGTAACCAAATTTGGTTGGTCTTACTTTTATAGTCGCGGAGATATATGTGTTCAAAATTCTGTACCATAATTGACACGAATCTAATAGGCTATAGTACCCTTTTTTGGGTACCGAGCCAAAAATATTAAAAGAGATGAATTTAAAGTTATTAAATAGTAAAGTAAAGTAAAACCTAAATTAAATTAATAGAAAATATAAAGAATATCTGTATAAATTAAAACACATAACAGTTTGGGAACGACACAATAATAACATATAGCAAACTTATTAAACAAAACAAGATAAATATACATACACTAGGGGGCTCCGCCCCCTGCCCGCTTCGCTCGCGGTATTGATAAAATTTAACTATGTATTTAGAGTGTAGTCATAAAATTGTTGTTTATGATTTTGCATCCAATATGGCAAATTATAATTTGGATAATAATCCAATAATTATTGGAGCTCATTTCATTTCATACGGCTTACAACATTTTTATACCCGTTACTTATAAAAAATAAGTATAAGGGTATATTGTGTTCGTTGGAATGTATGTAACAGGCAGAAGGAGGCATCTCCGACCACATAAAGTATATATATTCTTGATCAGCATCAACAGCCGAGTCAATATAGCCATGTGTGTCTGTCCGTCCGTCCGTCTGTCCGTCTGTGTGAGCGCCTAGATCTCAGAGACCATAAGAGATAGGGTAACCAAACTTTCACACGCAGATCACAAAAGCGTTGGAGCAGGTCAAGTTTGTTTTAAATTTTTGACCCGCCTCCTTCCACGCCCGTAATTCGCGAAAAACTGGTCGTCCGTCTGTATAAACACACGGATCTCAGATACTATAAAAGATAGAGTAACCAAATTTGGCACACAGATTTCCATATACCTCACGCAGATCAAGATTGTTTCAAATTTAAGCCACGCCACCCTCCGCCCCCGCAAATCGCGAAAAACCACCTCACTCACAATTTTTCGAATAATACGTATTTTTTGGTAATAACCGATATATGTTATTATTATCTATTATCCCACTGAATCGCAACAAGATCGGACAAGTAGATCAGCAGTTATTGCGTGCCTAAGTTGTTGAATCAACAGGTGCCCCTAGAGTATGCAATAGTTTTTGTATTGTTAAACCTTATTAGAATGCTTAAGATTCTCAACTAGTTCTGGCAACGCAACTATGACATTAGGATTGAATCGATAATGTATAGATATAAGTAACGGGTATCCTATGGTCGGGATCTCGACTATAGCCTTTCCCGCTTGTTTTATTTGTATTACTGTTTTCTATTTAAATCTATTAATACAAAACCATTTAATTTAAATCAAACTGTTCTATGCGATTATCATTATGATCGTAACAGTAGCATTGACATCTGTTGAACAAAATTTATGTTGCAGCCCTGGGCTGATTTCTTTGTAGTGAAAGAATTAGCAGAAGCAAAAACAACAACATACAAAATGTAGCCAAATTAATTTTTTTTTTATTAAAAACATAGGCAGATAAAAAAATATACAGAAACATTTTAATTAAATAATGCGATTAAAACACTGTTAACAGCATTTTGGACATCTACTGAACATTAAATTTGTTCGGTAGATGCTGCAGCCCTTGGATTTTGTATTGTGCTAGGTTAACAAAAGAATAAATTATATCAGGAAACATAACTAACAACAAAAATGCTCGATGTCAGACAAAAGTTTATTTTTGATTTAATTACATCAATAAAAAATAAAAAAAAAACCTTGTTCTGCCTTGGTTCGATCTCTCGACAATGTGCGCGTGAGTCTACGACACCATCCGTTGCACTACCTAAACATTTCGACTGCCGGCTGACCAAACGCTGCTATATATAAATCAAAGTAACATTTTTTGAATGAAAAACGATTAATTATTTCCACGCTGCCCACTGCCGCTGAGATAACTGAAGACATACTAAAGACTAATGTGAACCCGATGTAGCTACACTATATAGTAACCCGACTTTTATTAAGTTGTAAAATATCGTAAAATTAAAAAAAGTATTAAAAAATTAAATTAACAAGATTGAACATAGAACAAAACAAGGGGGCTTCGCCCCCTGCTCGCTTCGCTCGCCTACCCCCGGCTTGCTTCGCTCGCGGTGAGGTGCGGCTACAGTCGAGCACGCTCGACAGTAGAATACCCTGAGCACAGGTACTCTTTTATAGAAGTTGATTTTCGAAAAATTTTCCCTATGGCAGCTATATGATATATGGAACCGATTTGAACCAAATCTGGTCAGAATGTACAAAACTAACATATATGCATATTCTATAAGTTTGGTTACGATATCTCAAAAACAAAAAACTTTTTCATACTAAAACTTGATTTTCGGTAGAGCGTCTCTATGACAGCTATATGATATATTGGGGCCGACTTGGACCAAATTTGGTCAGGATGTATAATACCACCCCAAATTTGTTTCGTGTGAGATTGGTTGAGATATCTCAAAAATCAAAGAAGCTTTTCATACTAAAACTTCATAGTTGTCCGATCCAAAAATAAAAACAAGTGGGAAAGGCTATAGTCGAGATCCCGACCATAGGATACCCGTTACTTATTTCAATACATTAGCGATTCAATCCTAATGTCATATTTGCGTTGCCAGAACTAGTTGAGAATTTGAAGTATTCTAATAAGGTTTAACAATACAAAAACTATTGCATACTCTAGGGGGCACCTGTTGATTCAACAACTTAGGCACGCAATAACTGCTGTTCTACTTGTCCGATCTTGTTGCGATTCAGTGAGATAATAGATAATAATAACAGATATCGGTTATTACCAAAAAATACGTATTATATGAAAAATTGTGGGTGAGGTGGCTTTTCGCGATTTGCGGGGGCGGAGGGGGGCGTGGCTTAAATTTGAAACAAACTTGATCTGCGCGAGGTATATAGAAATCTGTGTGCCAAATTTGGTTATTCTATCTCTTATAGTCTCTGAGATCCGTGTGTTTATACAGACGGATGACCAGTTTTTCGCGAATTACGGGCGTCGAAGGAGGCGGGTCCAAAATTTGAAACAAACTTGACCTGCTCCAACGCATTTGTGATCTACGTGTGAAAGTTTGGTTACTCTATCTCTTATGGTCTCTGAGATCTAGGCGCTCACACGGAAAGACAGACGGACAGACGGACAGACACACATGGCTATATCGACTCGGCTATTGATGCTGATCAAGAATATATATGCTTTATGGGGTCGGAGATGCCTCCTTCTGCCTGTTACGCACATTCCAACGAACACAATATACCCTTATACTTATTTTTTATAAGTAACGGGTATAAAAACTTGATCTGCGTACGGTATCCAGGAACCTACATACCAAGTTTGCAGTCTCTAGCTCTTATGGTTTCTGAGATCGACGCGTTCAAACAGACGGACAGACAGACGGACATGGCTCAATCGACTCGGCTGTTGATCCTGATCAAGAATATATATACTTTTGGGTGTCTGCCAAGCCTTCATTCACTTTAACACATGCATTGCCGGGGTATTTCCATACTACCCATTCCTTAAATAAAAGGTTCGGTTCGAAAAAAAAATAATTAAAAACAAGGGGCTCCGCCCCCTGCTCGCTTCGCTCGCGGTGGGGTGCGGCTACAGTCGAGCGCACTCGACAGTAGAATACCCTGTGCCCATTCTCTATTAAAAATGTATTGCTTACAATAAAATTGATTATATATATATACAAATGTATATTTAAAAATTTCGCCGCTCGAATTTGCTTCCGATTGAAAAAATCGGTTCCCAGGGAACACCACGTGGAGGCCATTACAATGGTAATGGGGTCACTTTCCAAATAATAATTTGGTGACCTACGAGTCGACTTGAGCTGCCTTAAAGCTCCTAAGTTCCCCAAATTAAAAACTTAAAATTTTCTGCAAATTCATCAGCAGTTAATATAATAAATATAATAATATATTGAACTGATAATATAAGGAAGACATAATAAATAAACTCTGCAAAATCCAAAAGCAGATATAATATTACTAGAAATACGTAAGAATAATATGAAATATTTAAATAATGTATAAATACAAATCTGCAAAATTCAATAGCAGTTGTAATAATAATACTTATGGAATAAGGAATAAAATGTTACATACATAAAGTAATGGATAAATAAATAATAATAACATAAATGTATATCTGTACATGAATGTATACTATTTAATAGTACATCCCAACTTAGTAAATTTAATCTATACTCTCCTCAACACTAACAGAAAGACCACTGTGGTAACTATAAACCGTCTCAAAAGTCCTGGCGCTTATAATGTCTGCAGAGATATTTGAAAACGCCCAATCAATATGTGTGTCCAAATTGGTAGTGGACGTATTCAAATCTAGTAAGCTTCTAAATCCCCTCCTCTGCAAATTATTAAATATTTCCACTGTGGAACCTTCTAACATTTTCAAACATAAATTAAAATCTCCTAAAATTATTGTTTTCCCATTTAAAAATTCATATTGCAGAAATAGATTCTCAAGATCTGTTCTAAATACTGATGGCGGATAGGTAGGATTTTTATATAAAATAAGAAAAGCTATGGATTTGTATCTGAATATAATATACTCAAAGAAACTCGAATCAGTTATATTATTTCTACCGCTTACTGAAAAAGAAATTTCATTCACTATTTCATTTTTGGCATAAACTAAAATACCCGTTGAACGTCGTACAGACTCAAGATGGGCAGCAACACTGAACCCAGGAATTTCTATATTTTCTGTAAAAGTAGTGGCTTCCACAAAACACAGAATAGACGATAGAAGCATAAGTCTATCTGATCGAATATCTGCAATATGCAGATTAAGACTTTGAGTGTTGTGAAAGAAAATGTCTAAGGCGGAACTGTTAAGCAAGTGATCATAATCTGTTCGAAGAAGTTTAGCAGTCCGCAAATTCTCTAATTGATTTTTGACCTTATCATTGATTTGGGGAGGTTTAGGAGGATTAAAATTACCTATTATAAACAATCCTGAAGCTGTGGTTGCCCTACTACAAGCTACATATATGGAAGCACGGTCCATTCTTGAACTGGTGTGAACTACCACCATGCCATAAGTAGCGCCCTGACTTTTGTGAATAGTTATACCTTCTGCAGGTACAACTGGAAACTGCTTACGGTCAATGGTAACTTGCTCATTGTTCTTATAATGAAAGCTTCTTACTATTTTCCGAATAGGGGTCCATAAAGGTTCGGATTGGTGTGCACGTTTTGAGCGCGCAATTTCTCCTACGGTTTCCTCTGAAAATTTAATCCATAAAATAGTTGGAGTGTTGGATATATCAAAATCTATTTGCATCAATATGCCGGATGCTCCATTAACTAACCCATCCCCTGTATCTACATTGACCGTCATCATATATTTGGCAGTGGTTTTTAAAAGAAGAGACATACAAAGTCCCTGCGTTTCGGAAGTTTTAAAGCTCCTAACACCTACTAAAACATTATTTCTTTGTGCCGCACTTAAATGGGCAGCTTTTATGAAATCTTCAGCGGTAGAATAAAACTGTTCTGTTGGAATCAAATTAAGTTTTGTTGTGTTAAAATTATCCACCTCCATATTGCTAGTAAACAGATGAATTGCGTCATCAGGCACATCGGATGGTTGACAGATGCGTGATCGGATAAGTTGAATATCATCAGCAGTCATGCATCCCGATGCCATATTATTAAGGGCAGACGCGAATTGTTGGTCATCCCGTTGTCGCATGATTTCTGTGAGCTCAAAATACTTAAACAGGTCCCACAAAGAAGAGCCAAAAATAGCAAAATAAGGATCAGTGGTATTGGATTAAAAAATCCAACGACCACCTACTGGCCGTAATTGTCTTAGATCACCGAAAACAATGACAGAAATATTTCCAAAGGGAGCGGAATTTTTGAAAATTTGTTTTAATCGGGAATCCAAGTGTGAAAACATTAACGAACTGACCATTGAAATTTCATCAATAATAATTAATTTAAGGTCTATTAAGTTTGAATGCAATGTGTTAACTAAATCATGACTTAATGGTCTCAAATGAGAGCGAGACTGGTTGACTGGAAGAGAAAACATGGAATGCAGAGTTGACCCACTGATTCCGAATGCGGCTTTTCCGGTCGGGGTCACAAAAGAATATATTTATTATTATCATTATTAGGCCCATGAACGGCTCCTGCCTTCCGATTGTACATATCAGATAGGGATTGGAAAATTGCTGAAATAAGTCGGCTCTTACCAACACCAGCACCGCCTCCAACAAATTCGTGGTACACAGATTTTATTTTGGCATTGTGCATTACATGGGTTAAATAGGTTTTCTGTTTTAAATTGAGAGACCCAACAATATTAGATAAAGTTTCCTCTGAAACTAAGGGTGGAAGCTTAATCAAGCGAACGTTATTGTCGCCTACATTGTTATCATCCCCATTGACGTTTAAGACATTTAGTTGAGGATCTATCTCAGGAAATCCTAGGACTCTAAACTCATTATCTTCAGGGTTTTCTACATTATCCTCATCTTCTGCCTGGACTGCATTTTCCACTGCATTCTCAAGCTCACTAGCATCTAATGCATTATATTTCCTACGATTGTTTTCTATTAAATCTTTGTTAACGTTACAAAATGCCTCGCAATCCCTGGTTAGTAACTGAACTTGCTCATCCCTTCATGGTGCATAAAGCATAACTAATTCCCTAAAGTAGTCGCTTCTCTCAGTATTAATATTAAATCTTCTATATCTAATGATCCTTGGACTGAGTCTTTTTCTAATAAACCCGCTACCATCGCGAAGGGGATATATCACAGATTCGGTAGCCCTTGGCTCTTCGTTATCGCCTTCTGGGTCATTCCGTGGATGGCGTTTGCTAAAAACATAAAAAGCAGCAAAATCGGCTAGGCATAAGCTCTCAAGAACGTCTGGACGTTGAATGTAATGCTCTGTAAGTCCAATTTCGAAAATGTCTTCACAATCTTCGGGAAGATTTTGAAGCTGTTCTCTTGATTTCAGAATTCTAACCCGTTTTTCTGGATGTGCAGTATTTATAAATACTACATTAGTACTGCTACTAGACAAAGGCATCCCTAAACAGCAATAAACGGCTTCCTGAGCAGAAATCTCAGTGCCACTAATAAATTTGTTTACTATGTGTTGTAACTTTTGCTTGATTGTTACATTACCTCGGCTAATTTCACTAACTGCTTCTCGCATTAATTGTGAAATTCCTCGTTGGGACTTGTTAATATAATTAACAACATAGGAGCAGCAAGCATAGGGATCCAAAATGAACTGAATATCTATATTTGCTCGCTGCATCAAGAGAAGATGCTTATTATAGCTGTTTATCTTAATAGCACTAAAAGATCGCTTTAAGAAAATTTTGGGTTACTTTAGACTCGATCTCAGTGCATTAAAATACTTCTCATAGGTTAGGTTAGGATGCACGTGAGACAGGAAGTTATTAAAATCTTCAAATAGCTCCAAGTATTCATTATTAAATGGATATTCTAACACTGTTTGAATTTTTTCAAAATTTCTTCTATGTTCCTCTACATTTTGAGTGTTCTCTCCAAACGGGAACAAAATTTCTGTTTGAGGCATAGGAGGGTATGGAATACCGAATCGACAAATTTTGTTTCCTCTTACTTCTCGCTTGCAAGAATGTCCGTGATTGTGAGTTTGATACTCCAGAAATGGACGAACTTCTTGGCAAGTAGTATCAGTTGTGATAAACTGATCAATAAATGACTTGATAGCTTGAATACTAGATTCATCATTTAAGTCGAGCTTTGGGGCATCTTTCAGCCAAAATATGCCATGTACATGTGGAGAGCCTCTTTGCTGAAACTCCACTCGCCAATAAAACTGAATGACCCTATGGCTACCAAAAACACCGCCATCTTGCTTCATTGTTTTTAAAAGCTCCCTATATCTATGCTCAAAATACCTAGCACATGTTACAGGATCCGCTCTAATAAGACGGGCTTTTGTATCAAAACTTAAATTTGATGCAGCTTCTTCTGTTATAGTTTGCTTATCTACATTATAAGATAGCAAGACTAAAAGCTCCGTCCACTTAGTCTCTGCTGCTGAAAATGTTATGAAAAAGGTAGGCAGACCAATCTGTCTGATCATAACCATAACTTTTTTCTTTTCAGCTTCCCAATGGGCAGGAGAAGTGCGAATACCCTTTAACATTCTAAAGCCATCATCGTGTCTAATTAAAGAATCTATGTGATCCTCACTAAGGGCGTTTGCAGCCGAAATGCCATGAGTAGCGCTATGCTTTCGTAAGCAAATAGAAGTATTATTCCTAATTTTAATCATTTCTAACTTTTTATAGTTAAGAAATAATTTGTCAGCTCTACAACCTCTCCTATCACTATTCCTGAGTTCTGATCTTACTATGGTTGTAAAACTTTCCTGACACTTTCTTTTATTGCCAGCAAATATAGTTGGAAACGCCAACTCCTCAAAATCGTCATCCTGAATCATATCTAATGGACGCTGACCTTCTCCAGGGGCAATAATAATTCTTTGCATGGCAACATTTTCTGTAGGGACATTTTCTAACAGGGTTTCCTCACCTCCTGGGTTAATATTTTCCTCCTCTATATTATTTTGCTCATTTAAATTAGATCGTGCAGATCGTTCTAATAATTCTGTAACTAAATTCCTATCATCAGCTGATGCTACAAAAGGAACAGCCGTATCATTATTTGGAAACGTGGCCAACCACTGTTCATCAACAGTGACATGGTGTTTATATACAGCTCTGTGTTCACTAGAAACCGAATTGCTTCAGCAATTTTGAATGGTCTAATGGTTTCAGCCATAAAATCATGGTTGTATTCCAATTTCCATTTCAAGTGTAGTTGAATTACATCAGTTTGATCAAACGCTCTTGGAAGTAACGTTACAACATTGGCCACTGGAATTGGCACATTTACCACTGCTCCTTTAATAGCATTTTGGCGACCATATCCCAGAGTTTTAATTGTCATGAAAGGAAGACGAGGAGAAATAAGCCTTTCTTCTAACGGCGTTAAGCCTATCAAACTTTCATGAAGGTTTGGGAAATCAAGGCCTTTTGCTATTGAAGCTCTTGGTTTTTTGCCTTTTTGAATGTCTGTAGTGCAAGTCTTGCAAAAACTATATTTATTATCCGTTGGGGATACAGATGCAAAATTTAAGAAATTTGAACTACTTGGAAGCTCAAATTTGCTTTCAATAGTTGCACGTGAGAGCTTTGTAATACTTTTCTTAAACCATAAACCCTTGCAGCAAAAGCAGACGTGAGTGGGCCCTTCCTTGACGTTTTTGTTAAATTCGGCTATCATTTTAATTAAACTATTGTTTCTACGCTGAGATTCTCTATCTTCCGGAAGGATATTCACTCGGTTTTGAATATTTCGTGTCGCATTTCTCCTATTCTCTGCTGCTCTATTTGGACTATTGCTTCTATACTGACTAACTCTTTGCGACACATTCAAATTAGCTTCAATGGCCCGCTGCCTTGCTAGTATTCGAGCACTTCGCCTAGCATTTGTATTGCTTGCTTGCTCTATAATCCTGCGAATGCGATTACCTCTAATCACAGCCCTTTGACTTCTATCCCTTTCATTTTCTAAAATTCTTCTATTCAAATCTTGACGCTGTGAAGCCCGCCGAGCTCTGTCTTCTTCTCGTTCTCTTTCCCTAAATTCTGGGACTTGTCTGTGCACCTGGTGTTGCAAGGTATTAGCTGCTTGCTCCAATTCTCTAACTGGAGTATCAGCCCTTCGAGAAGCATGGGCTAAATTGTCGCTAAGCCTTTCTCTGTCTCGAAATTCAAGATCTTGTCTGTGAATAGCGTGCTCTAAGCTGTCTCTTTGTCGTTCTCTGTCCCGAAATTCTGGATTTTGTCTGTGCAACTCGTGTTGCAAGGTATTAGCTGCTTGCTCCAATTCTCTAACTGGAGTATCAGCCCTTCGAGAAGCATGAGCTAAATTGTCGCTTAGCCTTTCTCTTTCTCGAAATTCTGGATCTTGTCTGTGCAACTGGTGTTGCAAGGTATTGACTGCTTGCTTCAATTCTCTAACTGGAGTATCAGCCCTTCGAGAAGCATGGGCTAAATTGTCGCTTAGCCTTTCTCTTTCTCGAAATTCTGAATCTTGTCTGTGCAACTGGTGTTGCAAGGTATTGACTGCTTGCTCCAATTCTCTAACTGGAGTATCTGCCCTTCGAGAAGCATGGGCTAAATTGTCGCTTAGCCTTTCTCTTTCTCGAAATTCTGAATCTTGTCTGTGCAACTGGTGTTGCAAGGTATTGAATGCTTGCTCCAATTCTCTAACTGGAGTATCAGCCCTTCGAGAAGCATGGGCTAAATTGTCGCTTAGCCTTTCTCTTTCTCGAAATTCTGAATCTTGTCTGTGCAACTGGTGTTGCAAGGTATTGACTGCTTGCTCCAATTATCTAACTGGAGTATCAGCCCTTCGAGAAGCATGGGCTAAATTGTCGTTTAGCCTTTCTCTTTCTCGAAATTCTGGATCTTGTCTGTGCACCTGGTGTTGCAAAGAATTAGCTGCCTGATCAGTAATCCTGAGTATTCTACTACTTCTTCTAAGTTGATGTCTTATATTATCCCTAACCCTTTGAACTTGACTATATTCTTCATTTTCCCTACGCTCTCTTTGAGATAAAGCATTATCTTGTCTGTCACGTTCAGCGTATTCGGAATCTGACCTATTCAAATTGTTCCTATTTTGTTGTCTCCTAGACCTAGCGGAAGCTGACAATCTTTTCTGCCTTGGCATTTTAATAAAATATGAAAATATTTAAATAAAATATAGAAATATATATGTAAAATAAAATAAAATATGAAAATATATAAAATATTAAAGTCAATAAAATGTAATAAATAATAATAACAATAATAATTGTTATTATATTTGGAAAATAATAATATTTGATATTATATTTTAAAAATATAATAATAATTAATAAAGTTTATTAATACTATTTATAATAAAATAAAGAAAATATAAAATTTGGAAATAATAAAAATATATAGAAATAAATCAAATGTAATAATTAAATAAATTTAAGTAATAATAATAATAATTACTATTATATTTTAAAAATATAATAATAATTATTAATAAAATAATATATAATTATTATAATAATAATAATTTAAATTCAAACTGTAGAAAATATAAATAGTCGATATAGTAAATTATTAATTAGATTTATAACTTGCGATTAATATCAGCTCAATGTTCACAGCTCAAGGAAACACAACCGATACCGATACCGATAGTTGCACTCAAGCGCTCTCACTCAATATACACGGAATGCGTAACGGACAAAAGCAAATTCGCGCGCGCACTCTACATATATGTATATACATACATACGTACATACATATATACATGTATTGCACAAAAATGACACACGCGAAACTATGATCACCACACTGCTTTCTTAAATCACTCAAACTATGTTATTAATGCACCATTGAATTAATAAATCACTCGCTCTTTTAAATAAATAACTGGCGATTATTATTAGTTCAATGGTCACAGCACAAGAGAATCACAACCGATACCGATACCGATACCGACACCGACCCCGTTACACTCAAGCGCTCACTCAAATTCGCGCGCGCATTCACATATACATATATATATATATGTATTGCAGAAAAAATACACACGCGAAACTATGAATAATTCTCGGCTTTCTTGAATCACTGTATTTATCACTGCAGTCTATGTTTTTAATGTATCACTGAACTAATATATTACTCGGTATTGTATTAAAAGAAGATTAAATTAATTAAAAATTGATAAATTGATAAATTGCAAATCGTAATCGTAATCGCTCGGAATCGATGTAGAGTGTGTCAAGAGTAGCCACAAACTACAACTTTTCTCAGTCTGCATTCTGGCAGCTCCCATTTTCCTCTCTCACTCTCTCGCTCTCACACAATAAATTCAAGCCTGCCAGAGGCTGCTGCATTGCGCGCGGAATTTGAAATAAAAGGCAAAGTCTTAATTTATACAATTTTTAAGGCGGAAAATGTTAAACATATTAATAAAATGATAAAAAGCAGAAACTTATTAGATATATATGTGAGAAAACGGAAATATTAATGATTATAATTATTAATTTGCAACTTTCAGTGCTCGGTAACGATGCAAAAGTAGTGCTGCAAATGATCGCTTGTCCTCTTATGCAATTTCATTCATAGCAATCAGCTTTTGTACGACTTTTTTGAGAAATGTGACGTCATACCGAATATTGCAATGCAAAAATATATAGTTAAATATGAACCCAATTATATTTTAATCTACTTGTACATTTGCATGTACATACATTAAACATCAACATTCGATTTTTAGTTCGTTAATGTTTACTAATTTAAAACTGTTTACTAATTTCTGCTCGGTACCCAAAAAAATGGGTACTAATCGAACACTCTTTGTGCGCTTTCTTTGCACGCGGCTTGCATATAAACGTTTATATGCTGTCCCGCTCGCACGTTCATTTTGTTTTGCATGTGTAATTATTGAATTAAAAGTAACTCTTAAATATCTCCTTTATTATGGATCAATCGCTTTAAAATTTTCAGGGTAGTTTAATGGGCTTATTTCTCAACTGGTTGTTCAGTTAGGGAGTGCTACCTTTAAAAATGTGCCTGTAAATGCTTTTGTGCGATTTTTGGGCGAAGGGGGAGTGGCATCCAAAATTAAAAACAAACTTGATCTGCGTACGGTATTCAGGAATCTACATACCAAGTTTGAAGTCTCTAGCTCTTATAGTCTCTGAGATCGACGCGTTCAAACAGACGGACAGACGGACAGACAGACGGACATGGCTAAATCGACTCGACTGTTGATCCTGATCAAGAATATATATACTTTATGGGGTCTGCCACGCCCCCTTCTGCCTGTTACATACATTCTGCCAAATGCATTATACCCTTTTTTGCCCATTTTTAATGGGCACAGGGTATAATAATAATTACCTTCTTTTTACTACTGATGTGAAAATACATCGAAATATCGATAGCTCAATGTATCGAGTTGATTGAATCGATTTCTATGAAAACATCGACAACTCACTAGAGTTTGTTCATCGTAGTTTATTTTCAGCACTAAATAATCTACAATCGAAACTTTTCTTGGAATTTAGTGCTTATCGAGAAATGAAGTGAATTCGATCGCGTGAAAACAAAACAAGCTCACTTAAATTATATCATAACATAAAAATCATAAAATAATAGGTAATTTTAAAATAAATTTATAATATATAAAAAATATATATTTATTTAAATTTGATTCGATATAAAAATCAAAAAAATTTCTTTACAAAAAAATATTTTTTTTTGCACATAATTAAACCAAGGTTCGACCTTGGGTTTAGAAGGAATATAAACCGGTTCGCGAACCGAACCTACGTGTTGCTGTTTGGTTTGAACCATCGAACCTAACCTTTGCCAAAATTTTGATGGTTTGCAGCCTTGATATTACTTTTATTTTTTCATTTATTGTTAGTCGTATTTTATTAAATTGTGAGGCAGCATTCCGCTGACCCCACAAATTTGATTTTTTGCAATGGCACGAAGCCACCCATTATTTTTATGGCATGAAGCCAATTATACTTTTTAATTACGGCACGGAGCCAATAGTTCGCAGGAAACGAACTATAATCGAGAACTAGTCATTCGGCATGGAGCCGATAGTTCATTGCGATCTTTAGGTCATCGTCCACCTTTAGGACGATGATCCACATTTCGCTCATTTCGCAAGGGTGGCAACCTTGCATAGCATTATCGATATCAGGAGGGTTGATATCGGCGATCGGCGGCCATCATGCGGGGGGAGCGTCACTTTTCGGGCGGACTCGCCAAGTGCAGACGCATCGTTCTGAAAATTTCAAAGTGACAGTGAAAACAAAACCGACAAGTGGTGCAAGTGCATGAAGCAGACAGCGACAACGAGGGAAAACAACGTACAAGTGTGCGGTGGCAGTGCAAACAACAGGGTCAACGAGGGAAAACAACGTACAAGTGTGCGGTGACAAGGGCAAAAACGACTGCGGCGAGGGACAAAAAAAAGTGCATGTGCAAGTGTGTGTGAGTGGCTGTGCGTTTTGGGAGAGACGCCGTTGTCCGGCAAAACAGCACGCCGTCTCGGCACGTAAGTGCGTGTGTGTTTGCTTGGTGTCAGCCGCCGCTGCCGCTACACCGACAGCAACAGGAACCACCACCGCACCACAACCACCCTGTGCGTGTGTTTGCAGAGACGGTATCAGGAGAGGCACAGTGGCTGGTGCTGCCACGAGGGAGAAAATTTAAGTAATTTGATCTGCGGTAAGCGTTTGTAAATTCGTAGTCAACCTGGCCTTTTCGCATCGGGAGCACCAAAAGAAAAACCCCCATGCGCTGCGATTCCCCTGCCTTACTTTTCTAGAAAGAATAAAATTTATAACGATGCGTGCAAATATTTTCTATTCTTGGGTTTAGGGGATTTCAGGTGGCAGAACAATGGAGCACGACCTGGCCGGGATCGGGCAGGGTGGTCGCGGCATCATGGCGAGATTATAAAGGGCATTGCCCCTACGTCTCCCGTGATAGTCCTACCACCCTGCAGGATCTTGGCCAGTACTCGGAGGCGTCAGGTCCAGAGCTCAGTCTGACGCGGCGCCAGGGGTGTCGTGGTCGGGACAATAAAGGGCGTTGCCCCTACGTCCCTCCACGGTCGCCTCCTGGTACCGGTCGGACTGGGACCTGGCCCGGATGCAACGGGTGTGTGCCTTGCCGGGAGGTTCAATGGGGTGTCTCCACGGACTCGAGTCTGGGGGATCCTCCCTTGCGCCCGACGGTAGGCTTCGGTAGGACCACTGGGCTAGCCTTCGGAGGAGTCCGGTCCGGAGCCCGGCCTGACACGGCGCTGAGGGTGTCGTGGTCGGGACAATAAAGGGCGTTGCCCCTACGTCCCTCCACGGTCATCCTTGGTACCGGTCGGAACGGGACTTGGATCGGATGCAGCGTGCGTGGCCTGCCGGGAGGCTCAATGGGGTGTCTCCACGGACTCAAGTCTGGGGGATCCTCCCTTGCGCCCGACGGTAGGGTACCGCGACCATCTGGGCCAACCAGTGGCGATAGGGCAAAAACAAATAGGGAAGAATGCCGATCCTTACGAGAGCGCACGCATACCCTCTTGCGCTCCCGTAGCTCCTCTAGTTGTTCCAGAAATTTAAAAATTTTTCTGTAAATGGCCCTGGACAGACTGAGACGTCGACCTCGGCTGGAAAAGCTTCGTTACAGATGGCGCCCGAGCAGGGACTCTGGAGACAGAATTATCCATCATGAGCATAAAGATCGGCATTTCTTATTTTATTTTTTTTTGCTATAGACCAGAGATACTAAAGCCACGCCCCGCACGCATCGTTAATATTTCTTTCTTAGCTCAGATTCATTTAGTTATATGGCTACTTATATATATATATATATTATAATTTTCGATTGTGATTGCATATATATTCCCACCTACGCATAGGAAAATACCTATATATATATATTTTTTCCCCAAGTCGGTATTTTTTTACTAACAAAATTTGGAGCATAGATAGGGAGCCGCCAGAAAAGTCAGAACCACACCGATCTCGTCCAGAAAGACCCAGAAAAGGTCCAAGACGCAGCACGACGCCAACAAAAGAAATTTCCTATGTAGCTACGGGGAAACATTAAATCCCGTAGAGATCTCATCCGAGCACGCAAACAGAATTTTTATTGACCAAATAGGTATATTTTTTATATAGCGTTTTCGATTTGGGATCGCATCTTGGGGCATATATTTTTTTGTTGTTTCCATCGAAAACGAAGGAGCAGAGCGACAAATACAACGGCAGGAGAGAAGCAGCAAGTATAACGCGGCTACAAAGCTACATCGCGGGCTATAAACGCGAGCAGAGCTACAAGCGAACTCTGTCGCTACAAGGACGGGCAGAGCTAAAAACGCGAGCTCTGGCGTCACAAGAGCGAGCAGAGCTACAAGCGAACTCTGTCGCTACAAGGACGGGCAGAGCTACAAACGCGAGCTCTGGCGTCACAAGAGCGAGCAGAGCTACAAGCGAGCTCTGTCGCTACAAGGGCGGGCAGAACTACATACGCGAGTTCTGGCGCCAGAAAAACCCGCGAGCAGAATTTTTCATAGAGAATTCTGCCGCTACACGTCGGGCAGCGCAGCCAACAACCTCTGCCGACGTCGACGCTTGCGAGCATAGGCATAAAAGCGTCACGCGAGGACAACGAGAAGACAGTTAAGCATAGACCTTCAACGCGATCGGATCGACATAGCTAAGTCAAAGGACAATTAAGCATAGACCTTCAACGCGATCGGATCGAGATAGCTAAGCCAAAGTGACAGTGACTCATAGACCTTCAACGCTATCAGAACCTACATAGCTAAGCTAAAGTGACACTCCGGTACAGACCTTCAACGATCCGTCCTACAGAGTTAAACCAAAGTGACAACAAAAGTTCGAACCTTCGACGCGATCAGACGTACACCTCGAGAAAGTGAACATTCCAATTCGGTGCTTCAACGCGAACAGTCTTACACAACCAAGCCACGTGTTCAAGAAAAATTCAGACCTTCAAAGTAAACAGACATACGCAGCTAGCCACGTGAACAATCGTACAGATAAATCTTCCGAAGTCCTCGTACCGAACAAAAGAATTTTTGGCGTGATTTTTAAGAACGGGTGCTACGCTGACTACTCTTCGATATTTTTGCGCGTATTCTTGGATAACGTCTGCTAAGCCACGCGGCAATTAGAAAAAAAAAAAAAAAAAAAAAAGGTTTCCAAGTACAGTTTTCACATCGAAGAACAATCCTCGCGCACATTTTTCTTTTTGAATACACACCTCCTTTTTCGCTGCGACAGTTTCCGCCCAAATAGTTATCGAGCAAGTTCGAGTTGGATTGTCTTAGAGATTTGACGAGACCGAGATTTTCAATAACAACATGGTTGGGGTCAGTTGGGTCTACTACCGGAAGAAGGAGGAGTTGTTGCCCATACTCGGCGAGTTTGGCCTCGACACCGACGGCACGGTAGTACAGCTTCGGAGCCGCTTGGCGTCTTTCGTTTCGCAGAGCGCGCATGCTGATCATATCATGGAAAAGTTGGTCGAGTTGGAGCAACAATTCGCCGATGGTTCCGGGTCCGAACAAGGCGACCGAGAGACGAAACCACGTTCGCGTAGCGCTTCACCGAAAACCGGGGTCAACCCACGCGTAGTCGTTACAGCCCCGGGAGAGAAGCCGCCAGACACTTCGGCAGTTACCCGAGACTCACGGGGAATCGTAGCCCGTCCCCCACCGCTAACGTCACGGTCCGCACAGAAGCACCCTATCGTACCATCGCGGAGAAAGTGCATCGTTGGGGAATTCTTTTTGACGGCGAGTCTGACCCCTTAAGTTTTATTGAGCGCGTGGAGGAGAGAGCAGCTGCCCATGTAATCGACTTGGCCCACCTGTCAAAAGCTATTCCAGAACTACTCACAGGGAGTGCTAGTGACTGGTTCCGGGTTAGTCGACTGCAAGGGGCGAGTTAGGCCAAATTTAAAAGGGAATTCTTCGATTTCTATTTACCCCCTCGATATTTCCAACGGCTAGAAGACCAAATACGAGCAAGACAACAGAGACCCGGCGAGCCATTCAAGACTTACATCGTGGAGCTGCGCTTGCTTATGAAGCGAGCAGAATACACAGGAGCACAGGAACTGGACCGAGCCTACGAAAACTTGTTGCCAGAATACCAGCTGTATATTCGCCGACACGAGGCGATTTCTCTAAACCAGTTGATGCAGTTCGCCACGAGTTTCGAGTTCGTACGGGATCGGGAGCGTCAAAGCCTTCAACCTAAATCCGCGGCGCCAGCTTTCACAGCAACCTCGCCAGGGACTATGGCAGCCAATGCGCAGTCGACGACCAGGCCGCGTAACCCCTTCCGGGACCAACCGACCGGCCCCCGCTCTGGTGAAGCACCTGCAGTCAACCGAATGATGCAAGAAACCGGACCTCCGATCGACGTGCAACGGGCTTGCAGGCGGTGTGCTGAGATCGGTCATATGATGCGGGAGTGTCGGAACAGACAGGTTTATTTCTGCTGGCGTTGTGGTAAGAGAGACGTGAGGACAATCCAGTGTTGCGGTCTGCCATCGGGAAACGGACAGCGGCCCCACTTGCCCCAGGACCAGGTGGGAGCAGCCGGCAACCAGTCCCGGGAATAGGCCCTGCTATGAGAGTGGAGCGGGCACGCATCGTGGCAAGCGTCGTAATCGAGGCACAGGAGAGACTAGCTACCATCGACACTGGAGCGACTAGGAGTTTCATCAGCGAGGGGGTAGTTGGTCAGCTCGGCGATTCATGCCTTCGGGATGTGCGCGCTAGAGTCAGGATGGCGGATGGAAGTCACACTACGGTCTGCAAGTCGCTTATCGCGGCGGTGCAATTGGGTGAGAAGGTCGCGTGTATACCTTTCCTAGTATTGCCTACCGTCGTCGATGACGTGATTTTGGGTATCGACTTCTTGTGTGCCATCCAAGCCGCCCTACACAGCGGCACTGACTTTTTGCAATTGTCCCCATCTTCTTTAACCAGTCCCACAGGTCGTCGATCCACCATCCGCGCCACAACGGCGGGGCAGGATGCATTTCCCGGATGTAGGACAGCGACTAGCGAGTTGGACAACGTTAATACTCCACGAGCGATGACGAGGACCGCGGCCACGGGCGGTTCAGGAGAGGTCGGCGTTCCCCCGACCGCGACCACGGGCGGTGCCGACGAGGCACGCGTCTCATCAGCAATGACCCCAGGCGATGCCGACGAGGCATGCGCTAAGCATACGAAGACCCAGCAGAGATCCACAGGCGGTGCCGACGAGGCACGCGTCTCATCAGCAATGACCCCAGGCGATGCCGACGAGGCATGCGCTAAGCATACGAAGACCCAGCAGAGATCCACAGGCGGTGCCGACGAGGCACGCGTCTCATCAGCAATGACCCCAGGCGATGCCGACGAGGCATGCGCTAAGCATACGAAGACCCAGCAGAGATCCACAGGCGGTGCCGACGAGGCACGCGTCTCATCAGCAATGACCCCAGGCGATGCCGACGAGGCATGCGCTAAGCATACGAAGACCCAGCAGAGATCCACAGGCGGTGCCGACGAGGCACGCGTCTCATCAGCAATGACCCCAGGCGATGCCGACGAGGCATGCGTCAACGACAGGACGAAGACTGCGACCACGGGCGGTTCCGGAGAAGTCGGCGTCTTCCCGACCGCGACCACGGGCAGTGCTACGGAGCAAAAGGCCAACGAAACCCAGGAAGATGTCCAGCGATGTTCATGGGGGCCACTTGAAGATGGCGTGCCATCTCAACGTCCCCACCCCTTCGGGGAAAACATCCTAATGATCAACCAGACCAATTCTGCGACCACGGGCAGTACACAGGAGACGGAGCGAGCTAACCGGACGATCAAGACGATGCTGGCACAGGGAATCCAAGGAAATCAAAACACTTGGGATGAGTTGCTGCCTGAGATGATGCTCGCCATAAACACCAGCATCTCAGACACAACAGGATTCAGCCCGGCATTCCTCGTCCAAGGCCGAGAACCTCGGTTACCAGGAGCACTCTACGACGAAGTCACCCCGAGCATCGGAAGAGAACCCGCAGCGCCCGACGATAAGGCGGAACAGCTACTGGATATCTTCAAGATCGTCAAAGATTATACTCAACGTGCCACGATCGACCAAGCTCGGCATTACAACCTCCGACGGCGCGAGTGGCGCCCGGAGTTACAAAGCCTCGTCCTCGTCAAAAACCACGTTCTGTCCAATGCTGCTGAGGGTTTCGCCGCGAAACTAGCGCCGAAGTATGAAGGCCCCTACGTTGTTCGGAAATTCATCTCTCCGAACGTGGTACGACTACAACGCCTGGACTCAACTCGACGGCGGGTTGCCAACCTCGCAGACCTCAAAGCTTTCCATGCGGAGTCTGAGAGCGAAGACCCCAGGGAAGAGAAAGCCCGAAACTAACGAGCATTCCCTTGATCCGTCTCCGTCCGAAACCATTACGTCTCCAGATACTAAAACCTAAGTATCCGCAAGCGGTGCGTAAGCTCGACGATTAAACCATCGTTCCTTTTGTTTCCTTACTTTTTCCACAGACGAACCACGATGAACAAAGGCGATTATTCTTCCCGCAGCCGAGAGACCGGATCGACCCGCTACAACCCCGCCATTCGGAAGTTTATGACCCCTCCGAGGCAGAAGGCATCATCTTGGGGGACCGCGCTGGCCATAGCCAAAAATATCCTCGGCGTCCCCGGAATGCGCGTTACGTGGTGCACAGCCCGTACAACTCTGACGACAGCAACGCAACGGACCCACGAGGCGACATCGACGAGGACGCACCTTCCTCGAGCGGCATCCGCGCCATTTTGAACGACGCGTTGGACGTCGAGGTTTGGGATGAGGTGCTCTCAATGGCGAGCGAAGTCGACGTCGAGGAGGACGAGCTGCCCCTTTACCAAATTGATTGGGTGGAGGCACCAGCTCACTGGACATTACGCGGGTTGTCCGGGAGATTGCCCCAGGCGGTGATAGACGCGGTGAATTGGAGCCCGTCTATCGTACAGACAACAACGAAGTTTCTCGTGGAGGCCGACAACAAACGTTTCCACGTTAAAATTTCCCGGGCGGGGAACATCCGGGTCTCTTTTTCTCCCCCGAAGTAAGAGGGGGATGTGAGGCAGCATTCCGCTGACCCCACAAATTTGATTTTTTGCAATGGCACGAAGCCACCCATTATTTTTATGGCATGAAGCCAATTATACTTTTTAATTACGGCACGGAGCCAATAGTTCGTAGGAAACGAACTATAATCGAGAACTAGTCATTCGGCATGGAGCCGATAGTTCATTGCGATCTTTAGGTCATCGTCCACCTTTAGGACGATGATCCACATTTCGCTCATTTTGCAAGGGTGGCAACCTTGCATAGCATTATCGATATCAGGAGGGTTGATATCGGCGATCGGCGGCCATCATGCGGGGGGAGCGTCACTTTTCGGGCGGACTCGCCAAGTGCAGACGCATCGTTCTGAAAATTTCAAAGTGACAGTGAAAACAAAACCGACAAGTGGTGCAAGTGCATGAAGCAGACAGCGAACAGCGACAACGAGGGAAAACAACGTACAAGTGTGCGGTGGCAGTGCAAACAACAGGGTCAACGAGGGAAAACAACGTACAAGTGTGCGGTGACAAGGGCAACAACGACTGCGGCGAGGGACAAAAAAAAGTGCAAGTGCAAGTGTGTGTGAGTGGCTGTGCGTTTTGGGAGAGACGCCGTTGTCCGGCAAAACAGCACGCCGTCTCGGCACGTAAGTGCGTGTGTGTTTGCCTGGTGTCAGCCGCCGCTGCCGCTACACCGACAGCAACAGGAACCACCACCGCACCACAACCACCCTGTGCGTGTGTTTGCAGAGACGGTATCAGGAGAGGCACAGTGGCTGGTGCTGCCACGAGAAAATTTAAGTAATTTGATCTGCGGTAAGCGTTTGTAAATTCGTAGTCAACCTGGCCTTTTCGCATCGGGAGCACCAAAAGAAAAACCCCCATGCGCTGCGATTCCCCTGCCTTACTTTTCTAGAAAGAATAAAATTTATAACGATGCGTGCAGGCTACTAACTCTACGCGGTCCGATCTATGAGTGCTCAGTGTGGTCAAGACGGACCACAAGAGGAGTGTGCTCGGTCCTCTGTTTTAGCTGCAATGATTGGGTGCATTTCCGCTGTTCGGGCCTCAACACCACAGCCCAACACAATAACAGCTATGAATGCCCAACATGAGTCAGTAGCCAAACAACAACGGCACCTACAAATCCCGACCCTTCTACTAACCCTCGCAGCCGATTTTTAAGCACGCCAACATCCAGTGCTCAATCCACTACTCCCAACACAAGCCGGATGTGCAATCGCACCTTCACCAGGGCAGCATGCCCGGTGAAATGCTCCTCATGCGGACTGAGATGCCATGTGCGATGTTCTGGTCTTCGCAATGCCAGCCAATATCATCCAGGCTTCCTCGGCCCTTGTTGCCGACGCATAGCACAGACCCAGAGCGCCCACAACAATACTCGAAGTCCATTCACTCCACACTCCCACCTTTGTGCCCTCCATTGCACACATCCAGCCAACACCAGTGGCCCTTTAAACCCTCGAGGCATGAAGATTCTGCAGTGCAATTGCAATGGACGCACACGCAAGATCTCAGAGGTAACGGACTACATGGACCGAAAACGCATTCACATCGCGGCCCTCAAGAAGACCAAGATGACCAGCCGCAACACCCTGGCGCAGTCATCCAACTACTCTATCCTGCGCCAAGACCGCGAGAGGAACACCGGAGGAGGGATTGCGTTTATTATCCACAACTCCATTACCTACAGACCGCTCACTATCACCAACAATGATACACACATGGAAGTGCAGGGCATTGCCGTGTTCATTGCAGATGGTGATGTGGAAATAATAAACATCTACATTCCACCTACAGCCGCCTGTAGATCTGGCTAAAAACCTAAAATCACGGGACTCCTAGCCAACGAAGACTGATCCTTGGTGACCTCAATGCCCATCATGAGAACTGGTTCTCAGAACTGGGCAACGATACTTGGGGAGATCTCATAAACGAGCAGATTGAGGATTCCGATTTCTGCCGCATAAATGAGGACCACCCCACAAGGATCACTCCAACATGCCGTAGCTCACCTGACACCTCCATCGTCAGCATTGATCTTATAGAACTTATAGGGAAAAGCTATTTCGGGAAATACTCGTCGACGCGGGGAAGAAATGCATCCCCTCAGGGCGCATTCCAACCCCTCGTCCGCATTTTCCATCAGAAGCAGCTTCACTTGCAAAGCAGAGAGACGACATCCGAAGAGTGGACCCCACGGAAACCCGCATCAGGGAACTTGATGGGATGATATCCAAACTTGTCAATGAACACGGCAGGAACAAATGGCTGCAGCACTTGCAGATGTCGGATAATGGAAATAATCAAAAACCTCACAAATCCCCGTAGAAGCGAGAAACCAACTATCTCCTTTGGAGATAGGACGCCGCTTGACACTGTCAAATGTGCTGCAGCATTTAACCGCCAGTTCGTTGAACATCCCACCAAGCCCGACAAAACACGCAGGAAGCTCAGGCAAAAAATAAGAGAGTTGCCCAGCGGACACCACGTACTCCAGTTCAGTGGTGAACGCGTCCAAGATGTGCTTAAGAACGCCAAAAATTCCACTGCTATTGGTCCTGACGGGCTAGCAGCAGTGATGATTAAGCACATTGGAAGTAAAGGAGCAACGTACTTAGCGAGCACCTTTCAATCTTCCAGACAACTGGAAGCTAGGTAAGATTATTCCAGTTCCAAAACCTGGTAAACCTAACCATCTTGGGAGCTCGTATCGTCCAATCACCCTCTTGTCACCTGTGGTGAAGATACTTGAAGCTCTCCTCCTTCCACACCTAGCTGAGCACATCCCACTAGCCGACCACCAACATGGCTTCCGTGCTGGGAGAAGTACCACAACAGCACTCTGCGAGATTACTTCCGAGATCGCAAACGGACTAAACAGCAAGCGCCCCCATCACAGGACAGTTGCAGTTGCCCTGGACCTGTCAAAAGCTTTTGACATGGTCCAACACTCCATCTTGCTGAAAGACCTTTTGAACACCACGCTTCCCGCATTCATCATCCGCTGGCTTGCTATTTACATGGCAGGTCGGCAAGCGTACGTCGAGTTCAGAGGGATAACATCTGGAAGACGCCGCTGCAAACATGGAGTGCCCCAAGGAGGTGTGCTATCGCCACTCCTTTTCAACTTATATGTTGCTAGCATCCCGCAGCCACCACCAGAAGTTAAACTAAGTATTTATGCAGATGACTGTTCCATAACATCCACAGGAAGAGACATCCACATTCTTGAGTCCAGGCTTAACACCTGCCTGCCTACAATCAAGAACTACTTCCACCAACGTAATCTAGCGCTCTCTGCTCCTAAATCCACAGCCACCCTGTTTACCACATGGACCAAGGAGGTGACCCGGACGCTTGACATCCACATAAATGGCCAGAGCATCCCTAGGACAACGACTAGGAATCCCAAAATCCTGGGAGTCACCTTCGACAGTCTGATTATGTTTGCAAAACATGCCGAAGGCGTGGTTAACAAAGTCCGTGGTAGGAACAGGGTGCTGAAGGCCCTTACAGGCAGCTCCTGGGGAAAGGACAAGGAGACGATTATGACGACGTATAAATCCATAAGTAGGCCAATACTCGACTATGCCGCTCCAGCCTGGACCCCAAACATCAGCGAGTCTCAATGGAAAAAGCTCCAGACAGTCCAAAATGCTGCCCTCCGAACAGTCACTGGATGTCACTTGATGACACCCAGTGACCACCTCCATCAGGATACCGAGCTGACCACTGCAACATGCTTTGCAAACAACACCTTGTGAAGTGTGCAGTTCCAGGCCACGCTAACCACATCAGCTCGCACGGGCCGACAACACCCGCAGCCAGGACCTTACGCTATGATTTCCGCAAGAGCCAGGAAGAAACCACGCACGTTACCTTGGATGTCTCGGCAGACAACCTGTCTGCTAAGCTCCAAATCATTCACACAGAGGCGGTATCTGAGACGATCCGGGCCATGGAGCCCAACGTCTTGCTGGGCGGAAGACCACCCCCCATCCATCCTTCCGAGAAATCACTGCCAAGGCAAACCAGGACAACCCTATCTCAGCTGAGATCCGGGTACTCCAGGTTCCTTAACACCTACCTTGCCAGGATTAACCCAGAGGTGGACCCAGCCTGCCCAATCTGCAACACAGCCCCACACACGACCGAACACCTCTTCACGTGCCCGTCCAGACCCACTGAATTAACACTCACGGCACTGTGGACCAGCCCAGTCGAAGCAGCCCGCTTCCTGGAGCTTGAAACGGAGCTCTAAACCAATATCACCATTCTTTTATTTTCTTCTATCCCTTTTTTTTCTTCTTCTCTATAAATATGAACCTGATGATCCCAGAACTGGCTACAACAACAACAGCAGCCTCAACAGTTGCAGCCTCAACAACTACAGCGTCAACAACTACAGCCTCAATAACTACAGCCTAAACAACAATGCCAACAACAAAAATACCAGGAACTTCAATATCCAATTCAACCAAATTAACATATCCAAAAACAACAGGCAGATCAACAGCTACAACAACAACAGCCGCCGCAACATAATTTAAAAATAATGTTGAAAAGCCTTAGTAATTTAAACAAGTGGGAAAGGTTATAGTCGAGATCCCGACCATAGGATACCCGTTTTTTATATCTATCCATTAGCGATTAAATTTTAATGTCATATTTGCGTTGCCAGAACAAGTTGAGAATTTTAAGCATTCTAATAAGGTTTAACAATACAAAAACTATTGCAGTATCTTGAGGGCATCTGTTGCTTCAACAACTTACGCACGCAATAACTGCTGTTCTACTTGTCCGATCTTGTTGCGATTCAGTGGGATAATAGATAATAATAACAGATATCGGTTATTACCAAAAAATACGTATTTTATGAAAAATTGTGGGTGAGGTGGTTTTTCGCGATTTGTGGGGTCGGAGGGGGCGTGGCTTAAATTTAAAACAAACTTGATCTGCGTGAGGTATTTGGAAATCTGTGTGCCAAATTTGGTTACTCTATCTCTTATAGTCTCTGAGATCCGTGTGTTTATACAGACGGACGACCGGTTTTTCGCGAATTACGGGCGTGGAAGGAGGCGGGTCAGAAATTTAAAACAAACTTGACCTGCTCCAACGCCTTTATGATCTACGTGTGAAAGTTTGGTTACTCTATCTCTTATGGTCTCTGAGATCTAGGCGCTCACACAGACGGACTGACGGACGGACATACAGACACACATGGCTATATCGACTCGGCTGTTGATGCTGATCAAGAATATATATACTTTATGTGGTCGGAGATGCCTCCGTCTGCCTGTTACGCTATATTGATATAGATATAGAGAAACTATATTGCAAGCAGATCAAGTTTGTTTCAGAATTCGGCCACGCCTCCTTTACCCCCCTAAAATTGACATAGAAAATCATATCATATCCAAATTATAAGGGCAATTTAAAAGCTAGAGATTCAAGACAACTGGAAGCTAGGTAAGATTATTTCAGTTCCAAAACCTGGTAAACCTAACCATCTTGGGAGCTCGTATCGTCCAATCACCCTCTTGTCACCTGTGTTGAAAAAACTTGAAGCTCTCCTCCTTCCACACCTAGCTGAGCACATCCCACTAGCCGACCACCAACATGGCTTCCGTGCTGGGAGAAGTACCACAACAGCACTCTGCGAGATTACCTCCGAGATCGCAAACGGACTAAACAGCAAGCGCCCCCATCACAGGACAATTGCAGTTGCCCTGGACCTGTCAAAAGCTTTTGACATGGTCCAACACTCCATCTTGCTGAAAGACCTTTTGAACACCACGCTTCCCGCATTCATCATCCGCTGGCTTGCTATTTACATGGCAGGTCGGCAAGCGTACGTCGAGTTCAGAGGGATAACATCTGGAAGACGCCGCTGCAAACAGGGAGTGCCCCAAGGAGGTGTGCTGTCGCCACTCCTTTTCAACTTATATGTTGCTAGCATCCCGCAGCCACCACCAGAAGTTAAACTAAGTACTTATGCAGATGACTGTTCCATAACATCCACAGGAAGAGACATCCACATTCTTGAGTCCAGGCTTAACACCTGCCTGCCTACAATCAAGAACTACTTCCACCAACGTAATCTAGCGCTCTCTGCTCCTAAATCCACAGCCACCCTGTTTACCACATGGACCAAGGAGGTGACCCGGACGCTTGACATCCACATCAATGGCCACATTCACATCCACATCAATGTTCTACTTGTCCGATCTTGTTGCGATTCAGTGGGATAATAGATAATAATAACAGATATCGGTTATTACCAAAAAATACGTATTATATGAAAAATTGTGGGTGAGGAGGTTTTCGCGATATGTGGGGTCGGAGGGGGGCGTGGCTTAAATTTAAAACAAACTTGATCTGCGTGAGGTATTTGGAAATCTGTGTGCCAAATTTGGTTACTCTATCTCTTATAGTCTCTGAGATCCGTGTGTTTATACAGACGGACGACCGGTTTTTCGCGAATTACGGGCGTGGAAGGAGGCGGGTCAGAAATTTAAAACAAACTTGACCTGCTCCAACGCCTTTGTGATCTACGTGTGAAAGTTTGGTTACTCTATCTCTTATGGTTTCTGAGATCTAGGCGCTCACACAGACGGACTGACGGACGGACATACAGACACACATGGCTATATCGACTCGGCTGTTGATGCTGATCAAGAATATATATACTTTATGTGGTCGGAGATGCCTCCTTCTGCCTGTTACGCTATATTGATATAGATATAGAGAAACTATATTGCAAGCAGATCAAGTTTGTTTCAGAATTCGGCCACGCCTCCTTTACCCCCCTAAAATTGACATAGAAAATCATATCATATCCAAATTATAAGGGCAATTTAAAAGCTAGAGATTCAAGATTTTGCACAGACGAAGAGAAAAGTGTCATCGATTTTTGATGAAAATTTCATTCCGGTCGGACAGTAAATAACCCAGATATTCAAATAATAAATGTAGCTGTTTCGATGATGGAGCGTTGGCAGTAATTAAGATTTGAATAACTTGAAAACATAAAAATTGAATAAACATATTATATAGCAAATTGGCCTCCTATACATAATGGGCTTCTCTGGCGTAGTGTGCCGAGTCGCAGCGCTCGTGATATGGTTAGTCATCCGATCGTGAGTTCAAATCCTGGCAGTGACTTTTTTTTTTTAATTCAATCGTTTTGCATTGAAATTCAATTTGTATTTTTTAGTGTTATGATAACAATATTAACATTTAATGTTAACAAACGTTTTTAAAATTATGAAATAGACTCCTCTAAAACCAATATAGAAATTTGGCGACTTGCACGCAATGCGATTTGTGGGTTGAGCCACCAAAGTTTTAAATTTTCTTTTAAAACTAGGTCGTGGGTTCGATTCCCGGCTCCAACAACATTTTTTTTTTTGCGGGTTCGACTTCCGGCTGGGACAATTTTTTTTTAGGTGACTTTTTAGCTATTTTTAATTGTTTTGTATTATTTAATTTTACAACTTTTTTTTTTAAATTATTATCTAATAATGTTCTATTGACATATTAAGCATCGAATCGTGTAAGAATTATATGTAAATTTAATGTTATTTACATTTACTATGTAAATTCATGTTTTTAATAAATTTATCTTTTAATTTTTTTTGATTCAAATATATTATTAAACAAAATTTTGAGCTTCAATTATGTTACTAATTAAGTGTTGGTTAATTTATTTATTACAACATTTTGCATGTTAAACGTGTAGTTTTAGTTTTAGCTCTGTTAATGTTTTACATATGCTTCACAAGACCAAATAATAATGTTAAGCCAGATACTTCTTTTGTTTTGTCGCGTGCTTAAATATGTATTTATTTGTGCACTTAACAGATCTTAGAATTGTGTATATGGCTGTCTCGCTCTCCCTAATGCTTTACGCATATGTATGTCTATTTGGTTTTACATTGGCTCTTCTTCAATTCTTTTTTGCGCGTTGTCTTCGAGTGTTTTTGAAATTGACTTTGCGATACAACGAGTGTAACTTAATTAGATAAATGGTGCGACTAGTGTTCATAGATAATGTTTAACAGAAGACCCAAGGAAGGCATATATAAGTTATTTTAAGTTTATTTTAAATATTATTTAATTTTTAGCAGTGGCTGCTTTTGGATAGTAAGTACGGGGTCTCCGACAGTTGAGTATGCTCGACTGTATCACCGTCCGACTAGTTATACCCTGTGTCCATTAAAAATGGGCAAAATAGGGTATAATGCATTTGGCAGAATGTATGTAACAGGCAAAAGGAAGCGCGTCAGCCCCATAAAGTATATATATTCTTGATCAGGATCAACAGCCGAGTCGATTTAGCCATGTCCGTCTGTCTGTCCGTCTGTTTGAACGCGTCGATCTCAGAGACTATAAGAGCTAGAGACTTCAAACTTGGTATGTAGATTTCTGGATTCCGTACGCAGATCAAGTTTGTTTTCAATTTTGGATGCCACGCCCCCTTCGCCCACAAATCGCACGAAGGGATTTACAGGCGCATTTTAAAGGTAGCACTCCCAAACTGAACAATCAGTTGAGAAATAAGCCTATTAAACGACCCTGAAAGCGACCTTCCAATCGATTGATCCATAAATAAAGAAGATATTTAAGAATTACTTTTAATTCAATAATTACTCATGCAAAACAAAACAAAATGAACGTGCGAGCGGGACAGCATATAAACGTTTATATGCAAGCCGCGTGCAAAGAAAGCGCACAAAGAGTGTTCAAATAGTACCCATTTTTTTGGGTACCGAGCAGAAATTAGTAAACAGTTTTAAATTAGTAAACAATAACGAATTAAAATCGAATGTTGATGTTTAATTTATGTACATGCAAATGTAGAAGTAGATTAAAATATAATTGGGTTCATATTTAACTATGTATTTTTGCATTGCAATATTCGGTATGACATTTTTCAAAAAAGTCGTACAAAAGCTGATTGCTATGCATGAAATTGCGTAAGAGGACAAGCGATCATTTGCAGCACTACTTTTGCATCGTTACCGAGCACTGAAAGCTGCAAATTAATAATTATAAAAATTAATATTTCCGTTTTCTCACATATATATCTAATAAGTTTCTGCTTTTTATGATTTTATAAAAATACTTAACATTTTCCACCTTAAAAGTCGTATAAATTAAGGCTTTGCCTTTTATTTCAAATTCCGCGCGCAGTGCAGCAGCCTCAGGCAGGCTTGAATTTGTTGCGTGAGAGCGAGAGAGGAAAATGGGAGCTGCCAGAATGCAGACTGAGAAAAGTTGTAGTTTGTGGCTACTCTTGACACACTCTACATCGATTCCGAGCGATTACGATTACGATTTGCAATTTATCAATTTATCAATTTTTAATTAATTTAATCTTCTTTTAATACAATACCGAGTGATATATTAGTTCAGTGGTACATTAAAAACATAGACTGCACTGATAAATACAGTGATTTAAGAAAGCCGAGAATTATTCATAGTTTCGCGTGTGTATTTTTTCTGCAATATATATATATATGTATGTGAATGCGCGCGCGAATTTGAGTGAGCGCTTGAGTGTAACGGGGTCGATGTCTGTATCGGTATCGGTATCGGTTGTGATTCTCTTGTGCTGTGACCATTGAACTAATAATAGTCGCCAGTTATTTATTTAAAAGAGCGAGTGATTTATTAATTTAATGGTGCATTAATAACATAGTTTGAGTGATTTAAGAAAGCAGTGTGGTGATCATAGTGTCGCGTGTGTCATTTTTGTGCAATACATGTATATATGTATGTATAATATACATTGTATATATATATATGTCCGTTACGCATTCCGTGTATATTGAGTGAGAGCGCTTGAGTGCAACTATCGGTATCGGTATCGGTTGTGTTTCCTTGAGCTGTGAACATTGAGCTGATAATAATCGCAAGTTATAAATTTAATTAATAATTTACTATATCGACTATTTATATTTTCTACTTTTTGAATTTAAATTATTATTATTATAAAAATTATATATTATTTTATTAATAATTATTATTATATTTTTAAAATATAATAGTAATTATTATTATTATTATTATTACTTAAATTTATTTAATTATTACATTTGATTTATTTCTATATATTATTATTATTTTTAAATTTTATATTTTCTATATTTTATTATAAATAATATTAATAAACTTTAATAATTATTATTATATTTTTAAAATATAATATCAAATATTATTTTTTTTTTTTAAATATAATAACAATTTGTTTTAATATTATTACTTACATTTATTGATTTTTACATTTTATTTCTTTTTTTCTTTTTATACCCTGAGCCCATTAAAAATTGGCAAAAAAGGGTATAATGCATTTGGTAGAATGTATGTAACAGGCAGAAGGGGGCGTGGCAGATTATCTAATAATGTTCCCCATGACCCCCAAAAGTATATATATTCTTGATCAGGATCAACAGTCGAGTCGATTGAGCCATGTCCGTCTGTCTGTCCGTCTGTTTGAACGCGTCGATCTCAGAAACCATAAGAGCTAGAGACTCAAACTTGGTATGTAGGTTCCTGGATACCGTACGCAGATCAAGTTTGTTTTTATTTTTCTATCGGACAACTATATCATATAGCTGCCATAGGAACGATACATCGAAAATGAAGTTTCTGTATGAAAAGCTTCTTTAACTTTCGAGATATCTTAACCAATCTCACGCGATATATATTTGAGGTGGTATTATACATCCTGACCAAATTTGGTCCAAATCGGCCCACTATATCATATAGCTGTCATACAGTCGCTCTGCCGAAAATCAAGTTTTAGTATGAAAAAGTTTTTTGTTTTTTGAGATATCGTAACCAAACTAATAAAATATGTATCTGGGCTGGAATTATGCATCCTGACCAAGTTTGGTCCAAATCGGCCCACTATATCATATAGCTGTCATACAGACGCTCTGCCAAAAATCAAGCTTTAGTATGAAAAAGTTTTTTGTTTTTTGAGATATCTTAACCAAACTGATAGAATATGCATTTATGTTGGTTTTGTACATTCTAACCAGATTTGGTTCAGATCGGTTCCATATATCATATAGCTGCCATTGGAATAATTGGTCGAAAATCAACATTTATAAAAGAGTACTTGGGCTCAGGGTATCCTACTGTCGAGCGTGCTCGACTGTAGCCGCACCTCACCGCGAGCGAAGCGAGCCGGGGGTAGGCGAGCGAAGCGAGTAGGGGGCGGAGCCCCCTTGTTGGAGTTGTAGTTGGTAAGTTCGGAGAGCAAGAACGCGCTCTCGTATCTTCTACGGCTAAGAGGTTCTGCTTTGATTTTTCGGTTATTTGTGCTGTTGTGTCGGAGACATAGCTAAAGTAAGCGTTATTTTTGGCCAATGAGAGTCGTCGCTCATCTTGCTCTCGCTGACGTTGGGCACGGGTATCGTAGTGACTCATCGTAGTTAGCACTTGTTAATAATAATATTATTGTTATTAATTTATTAATTATTATAATAATAATAATTATTATTATATTTTAATATTAAAAGCAATTAATATTTATTACATTTTATTTATTTGAATATTTTTTTAAATTTTCTATATTTTCATATTTAATATTTATATTTTCAATATTGTATATTTAATAATAATAATTATATTTTTATTATTATTTATTTAATTTTATTTACTTTAATATTTTTAGTATTTTCATATTTTATACATTTTAACATAAGTTTTATACTATTTTATAAAAATGCCAAGACAGAAAAGATTGTCAGCTTCCGCTAGGTCTAGAAGACAACAAAATAGAAACAATTTAAATAGGTCAGATTCCGAATACGCTGAACGTGAGAGACAGGTTAATGTTTTATCTCAAAGAGAGCGAAGGGAAAATGAAGAATATAGTCAAGTTC
Source organism: Drosophila phalerata (assembly GCA_951394115.2). Classification (NCBI taxonomy): domain Eukaryota; kingdom Metazoa; phylum Arthropoda; class Insecta; order Diptera; family Drosophilidae; genus Drosophila; species Drosophila phalerata. The sequence goes on along the minus strand of OX596008.2, from coordinate 3,162,382 downwards.
AGAGGGTTAGGGATAATATAAGACATCAACTTAGAAGAAGTAGTAGAATACTCAGGATTACTGATCAGGCAGCTAATTCTTTGCAACACCAGGTGCACAGACATGATCCAGAATTTCGAGAAAGAGAACGACTAAGAGACAGCTTAGAGCACGCTATTCACAGACAAGATCTAGAATTTCGAGACAGAGAAAGGCTAAGCGACAATTTAGCCCATGCTTCTCGAAGGGCTGATACTCCAGTTAGAGAATTGGAGCAAGCAGCTAATACCTTGCAACACCAGGTGCACAGCCAAGATTCAGAATTTCGAGAAAGAGAACGACAAAGAGACAGCTTAGAACACGCTATCCACAGATAAGATCTAGAATTTCGAGACAGAGAAAGGCTAAGCGACAATTTAGCCCATGCTTCTCGAAGGGCAGATACTCCAGTTAGAAAATTGGAGCAAGCAGCTAATACTTTGCAACACCAGTTGCACAGACAAGATCTAGAATTTCGAGAAAGAGAAAGGCTAAACGACAATTTAGCCCATGCTTCTCGAAGGGCTGATACTCCAGTTAGAGAATTGGAGCAAGCAGCTAATACTTTGCAACACCAGTTGCACAGACAAGATCCAGAATTTCGAGAAAGAGAAAGGCTAAGCGACAATTTAGCCCATGCTTCTCGAAGGGCTGATACTCCAGTTAGAGAATTGGAGCAAGCAGCTAATACCTTGCAACACCAGGTGAACAGACAAAATCCAGAATTTCGGGACAGAGAACGACAAAGAGACTGCTTAGAGCACGCTATTCACAGACAAGATCTTGAATTTCGAGACAAAGAAAGGCCTAGCGACAATTTGGCCCATGCTTCTCGGAGGACTGATACTCCAGTTAGAGAGTTGGAGCAAGCAGCTAATACCTTGCAACACCAGGTGCACAGCCAAGATCCAGAATTTCGAGAAAGAGAACGACAAAGAGACAGCTTAGAACACGCTATCCACAGATAAGATCTAGAATTTCGAGACAGAGAAAGGCTAAGCGACAATTTAGCCCATGCTTCTCGAAGGGCAGATACTCCAGTTAGAAAATTGGAGCAAGCAGCTAATACTTTGCAACACCAGTTGCACAGACAAGATCTAGAATTTCGAGAAAGAGAAAGGCTAAACGACAATTTAGCCCATGCTTCTCGAAGGGCTGATACTCCAGTTAGAGAATTGGAGCAAGCAGCTAATACTTTGCAACACCAGTTGCACAGACAAGATCCAGAATTTCGAGAAAGAGAAAGGCTAAGCGACAATTTAGCCCATGCTTCTCGAAGGGCTGATACTCCAGTTAGAGAATTGGAGCAAGCAGCTAATACTTTGCAACACCAGTTGCACAGACAAGATCCAGAATTTCGAGAAAGAGAAAGGCTAAGCGACAATTTAGCCCATGCTTCTCGAAGGGCTGATACTCCAGTTAGAGAATTGGAGCAAGCAGCTAATACTTTGCAACACCAGGTGCACAGCCAAGATCCAGAATTTCGAGAAAGAGAACGACAAAGAGACAGCTTAGAACACGCTATCCACAGATAAGATCTAGAATTTCGAGACAGAGAAAGGCTAAGCGACAATTTAGCCCATGCTTCTCGAAGGGCAGATACTCCAGTTAGAAAATTGGAGCAAGCAGCTAATACTTTGCAACACCAGTTGCACAGACAAGATCTAGAATTTCGAGAAAGAGAAAGGCTAAACGACAATTTAGCCCATGCTTCTCGAAGGGCTGATACTCCAGTTAGAGAATTGGAGCAAGCAGCTAATACTTTGCAACACCAGTTGCACAGACAAGATCCAGAATTTCGAGAAAGAGAAAGGCTAAGCGACAATTTAGCCCATGCTTCTCGAAGGGCTGATACTCCAGTTAGAGAATTGGAGCAAGCAGCTAATACCTTGCAACACCAGGTGAACAGACAAAATCCAGAATTTCGGGACAGAGAACGACAAAGAGACTGCTTAGAGCACGCTATTCACAGACAAGATCTTGAATTTCGAGACAAAGAAAGGCCTAGCGACAATTTGGCCCATGCTTCTCGGAGGACTGATACTCCAGTTAGAGAGTTGGAGCAAGCAGCTAATACCTTGCAACACCAGTTGCACAGACAAGTACCAGAATTTCGGGAAAGAGAACGAGAAGAAGACAAAGCTCGGCGGGCTTCACAGCGTCAAGATTTGAATAGAAGAATTTTAGAAAATGAAAGGGATAGAAGTCAAAGGGCTGTGATTCGAGGTAATCGCATTCGCAGGATTATAGAGCAAGCAAGTAATACAAATGCTAGGCGAAGTGCTCGAATACTAGCAAGACAGCCGGCCATTGAAGCTAATTTGAATGTGTCGCAAAGAGTTAGTCAGTATAGAAGCAATAGTCCAAATAGAGCAGCAGAGAATAGGAGAAATGCGACACGAAATATTCAAAACCGAGTGAATATCCTTCCGGAAGATAGAGAATCTCAGCGTAGAAACAATAGTTTAATTAAAATGATAGCCGAATTTAACAAAAACGTCAAGGAAGGGCCCACTCACGTCTGCTTTTGCTGCAAGGGTTTATGGTTTAAGAAAAGTATTACAAAGCTCTCACGTGCAACTATTGAAAGCAAATTTGAGCTTCCAAGTAGTTCAAATTTCTTAAATTTTGCATCTGTATCCCCAACGGATAATAAATATAGTTTTTGCAAGACTTGCACTACAGACATTCAAAAAGGCAAAAAACCAAGAGCTTCAATAGCAAAAGGCCTTGATTTCCCAAACCTTCATGAAAGTTTGATAGGCTTAACGCCGTTAGAAGAAAGGCTTATTTCTCCTCGTCTTCCTTTCATGACAATTAAAACTCTGGGATATGGTCGCCAAAATGCTATTAAAGGAGCAGTGGTAAATGTGCCAATTCCAGTGGCCAATGTTGTAACGTTACTTCCAAGAGCGTTTGATCAAACTGATGTAATTCAACTACACTTGAAATGGAAATTGGAATACAACCATGATTTTATGGCTGAAACCATTAGACCATTCAAAATTGCTGAAGCAATTCGGTTTCTAGTGAACACAGAGCTGTATATAAACACCATGTCACTGTTGATGAACAGTGGTTGGCCACGTTTCCAAATAATGATACGGCTGTTCCTTTTGTAGCATCAGCTGATGATAGGAATTTAGTTACAGAATTATTAGAACGATCTGCACGATCTAATTTAAATGAGCAAAATAATATAGAGGAGGAAAATATTAACCCAGGAGGTGAGGAAACCCTGTTAGAAAATGTCCCTACAGAAAATGTTGCCATGCAAAGAATTATTATTGCCCCTGGAGAAGGTCAGCGTCCATTAGATATGATTCAGGATGACGATTTTGAGGAGTTGGCGTTTCCAACTATATTTGCTGGCAATAAAAGAAAGTGTCAGGAAAGTTTTACAACCATTGTGAGAAACATATTTGTTTCTCACAAAATACATGTTCTTATTTCCACAACAACGGGTTGACCCACGGTTTGAACCCCCTTCAGCGGCGCCCATGGAACATGTTACCGTTAGTTTTCGGCTCGCAAACGATTGACTGGTGAGAGCATGTGCCGTTAGATTTGGGCTCGCAAACTATAAAAGGGCATGCAGTCACAGATGCGAGTCAGTCTTTGAGAAGTGGCGAAGGTTGAAGGTAAAGATCTAATTGTCCTCGCGCTGTCAGGACCCAGCTTAGAATATCCTCGCGTTGCCAGGATCCCCAGCCAATTGTCCTCGCGCTGTCAGGACCCAGCTTAGAATATCCTCGCGTTGCCAGGATCCCCAGCCAATTGTCCTCGCGCTGTCAGGACCCAGTTTAGAATATCCTCACGTTGCCAGGATCCCCAGTCAATTGTCTCCGCGCTGTCAGGACCCAGTTTAGAATATCCTCGCGTTGCCAGGATCCTCAGCCAATTGTCCTCGCGCTGTCAGGACCCAGTTTAGAATATCCTCGCGTTGCCAGGATCCCCAGTCAATTGCCCTCGCGCTGTCAGGACCCAGTTTAGAATATCCCCGCGTTGCCAGGATCCCCAGCCAATTGTCCTCGCGCTGTCAGGACCCAGTTTAGAATATCCTCGCGTTGCCAGGATCCCCAGTCAATTGTCCTCGCGCTGTCAGGACCCAGCTTAGAATATCCTCGCGTTGCCAGGATCCCCAGCCAATTGTCCTCGCGCTGTCAGGACCCAGTTTAGAATATCCTCGCGATGCCAGGATCCCCAGCCAATTGTCCTCGCGCTGTCAGGACCCAGCTTAGAATATCCTCGCGTTGCCAGGATTCCCTGTATTTGTCCTCGCGTTGCCAGGACCCACGTCCAGATATCCTCGCGTTGCCAGGATCCCCTGTATTTGTCCTCGCGCTGCCAGGACCCACGTCCAGATATCCTCGCGTTGCCAGGATCCCCGTTAGTTGTCCTCGCGCTGCCAGGACCCCGTCAAGACATTCCCGCGTTATATTACCAGGATTTTCCCCCCCAGGGCCGGCGGAACCACGCCGCACTACAGCCGACGACCAAGGATCGACTCGACAGGACGACGACCGGACCAAACAGGATATACCTGCATAATCGATTTACATAACCATTTCCTTTGTACAATTACGAGTCGGCGTTGAAGTCGCAAATAAACCACCTCATTGAAATATTGAAAACATATCTGAGTTCTTATTTATTCGCAAGTGCTGCAAAATATAAATTTGTTGCACGAAACCCACAACGCCGACCGAGTTAGCCCGGTGAAGCTTTAAGAATCGTTACAACTGGCGCCCAATTTGCAGGGTCTTGCGAATAATAGAACAGATAGATTTCAAGATGGTACGAGCATGGGCTTACAACCTGAAAAAGGAAGAACTGCTGCAATATGGCACCGAGTTCGGGATTCCATTGACCGGAAATGTAGATGCGATGCGAAGGGACTTCGGCGAATGGGTCCAAACACAAGAAGGACAGATGCCTCACGCCGTACGGTTAGATACATTGGCCAAGAAACACGCCAGCGCATCTCCATTTAGGGAGACTACCACTACAAGGGAAAAGACAGAAAAAAACACAATGGTGGCAGATTTGGAGAGCATGGATGTCGCTTCAATAAGCGCGGAGGCACAGCGACGGGAACAACAACAGAGACGAGAATAACAAGAATCGCAACGACAGAACACATCAACCATGAACCACGATTACCGGCAATACACAGAAAGGAATCCAACACGGGATTATGCAGCAGTAGCCAAACAAGTGAGGGAATGGAGCTTCAAATTTGATGGCACCTCAAAGCCCTTAGAATTTCTGGTGCAAGTGGAATGGTCGGCGGAAACCTATGGTTTAGAACTGGACCAGATACCACAAGCAATGCCAGAACTCCTGAAAGGCACGGCTCTCAAATGGTACATAGCGAATAACGAGCACTGGAGGACCTGGACATCGTTCGCTATAAGCTTCCAGGAATTTTTCCTGCCGAGAGATTACTTTTCAAAGCTGGCGGAGGAGGTTGCTCAGAGAAAGCAGGGCATGGATGAACCGTTCAAGAAGTTCATGGTAGAGATGCAGACTTTGATGAGGCCTTTAAGGCTTTCAAAGGAGAGGGAACGGGAAAAGATCTACAACAGCAGCCTTCCCGACTTCAGAGCATTCGCAAGACTATATCAGAACGGCAGTTTGATCGAGCTAATGCAACTAGCAGAAGAGTTTGAAGAGCTGGAGCGAGACAGGGAGAAATTGCGGCAACAAACTCGTGGAAACCGCCCCAGACTAATGGCCATAGAAGACACCAGGCCAACAGAAACCAGAGGCCCATGTCCTCGTTGTACAGACAACGCAAGGTCACAACCACAACCAACACCAAGATCATTTGCGGGACAGCCAACGCATATTCCAAACCCAACACAGGCATGTAGAAGATGTGGAAATAAAGGACATTGGGCGAGAGAATGTCAAAACCCGAGTCTTCTATTCTGTTGGATATGTGGACGAATAGGGGTTCGCACAGTTCAGTGTTGCCGACAGGGAAACGATCGACGGTATCCAGCTTCCAGGAGCGAGCGGATGCCGATAGAAGCGGCTCCACACAATTAATCGGCATGTTGAAGGACGAGGGCCAACGCCTGTCGGCAACAGTTCAAATCGGCAAAAACCTCTACAACGCTACCATCGACACGGGGGCAACGAGCAGTTTCATAAGCGAGCAGTTAGCAGTGACGTTGTGCGAAGAAGGATTTGAATTGGGAGCAACACAAAAACAAGTGCGATTGGCAGATGGCCGAACTGGTGTCGTGACGGAACAAGGGGAGGTGCAGATCAAACTAGGAAACAAAAAGGTGGAGATCCCGCTATTAGTCCTACCAGGAGTCATCGACGAATTGGTGCTGGGATGTGATTTTCTGTCAAATATAGGAGCAATCTTTGAATGCGCCGGCATCGAAGTCAGAATCCCGACTCGTCGACAAATCAACAAAGAACGAGAGGAGAGACTCTCGGTGGTCACCACGGCACACGTACAAGAACAAGTAACACAAGAGCAAGTAACACAAGAACAAGTAACACAAGAGCAAGTAACACAAGAGCAAGTAACACAAGAACAAGTAACACAGGAGCAAGCAACACAAAAACAAGTAACACAAGAAGAAGAACCAATCGAGAAGGAGACAACAAGCATCTACAGGGAACGTGGCGAACCCTTACATCCAGATGCAGCTGTGGATGAATTTCTTCGGCAGGAATTAGCCGCATTCACGGTCATGAACGGCACATCTCCAATTACGGAACATCGAATTGTGATGAACGATGACCGACCGATTAAGCAACGGTACTTCCCGAAGAATCCAAGAATGCAGGAGGAGATCAACAAGCAGAACTGCTCGCCAAAGGATGTATCGAGGCTTCTAACAGTCCACACAGCGCACCGATAGTGATGGTCAAGAAAAAGACGGGCAAATGGAGACTGTGTGTCGACTTCCGGCAATTAAACAGTCGATCGGTCAAGGACGCATATCCTTTACCCAGAGTACACCACATTTTGGATCAACTGAGGGAAGCTCACTACATAACGAGCCTCGATTTGAAAGACGGCTATTGGCAAATCCCAATGGAAAAATCAAGTCGACCATTGACCGCATTCACCGTCCCAGGCAGAGGATTATTCCATTGGAAAGTCATGCCATTCGGACTTCATTCAGCGCCGGCGACGTTCCAGCGTGCGTTGGATCGGGTGATTGGACCGGAAATGTTGCCCCATACTTTCGCATACCTGGACGACATCATTGTCATGGGGAAAACGTTGGAGGACCACATGGCCAATTTAAAAGAGGTGTTTTGACGACTGCGGGCAGCGAATTTGAAGATCAACGTCGACAAGTGCGACTTCTTCAAAAAAGAATTAAAATATCTGGGTCACTTGGTAACCGACCATGGAATATCCACCGACCCGGATAAAGTGGCTGCAATTTCGCAATTAAAACCACCCACGAATGTCAAGGAGCTGCGACAATATCTTGGAGTGGCATCTTGGTATAGGCGATTTGTTCCTGATTTTTCGAACACGGTACATCCCCTCAACGGATTATTGAAGAAAGGCGTAAAGTGGGTATGGAGCGAACAGCATCAGCAGGCGTTCGAGATGGTGAAGGAGAAGCTGACAAAGGCACCAGTCTTGGCGTGTCCCGATTTCAACCAGCAGTTCACATTGCAAACTGATGCTAGCAACTATGCATTAGGAGCCATACTCACGCAGGAATCCAGCGAGGGAGAGCGGGTGATCGCATATGCCAATAGAACACTCCACGGCCCCGAGATAAACTATTCAGCAACCGAGAAAGAATGCTTGGCAATAGTCTGGGCAATTCAAAAGATGAGACCATACCTAGAGGGTTACCATTTCGCGGTCGTGACAGACCACATGGCGTTAAAATGGTTAAATTCTATCAACAGCCCCACCGGTCGTATCGCCAGATGGGCGTTTGAGTTACAACAGTACGATTACGAAGTGGCTTATCGGAAAGGAAAGCTGAATGTAGTGGCAGACGCGCTATCCAGGCAACCACTGGAACAGGTGATCTGCGCACGAGTCGATGCTCAAAATGAAACAGCAAATATCGGCGGCACGGACTGCAAATGGGTACAGAAGATGCTACATAAGATTGGCAATGACCCAAGAAAATTCCCAGACTACTTGGGGGAGTCTGGTAATCTATATAGACACATCCCTCAGCGAGCCGGGCATGAGGATGTGCCATCATGGAAATTGTGCGTACCAACGATGAAGAGGCAGCGGGTATTGCACGAAAATCATGATGCAGTAGCAGCAGGACACACAGGGACAAGAAAAACAATAGCTCGAGTGGCGGCATGATATTATTGGCCAGGGTTACACCGGGATGTCCGCAACTATGTGCAACGGTGCGAGGTCTGTCAACGATACAAACCGAACCAGTTACAGGCAGCCGGCCAGATGCTAACCCAGATTCCAGCGGAACCATGGGTAACGGTGTGCGCAGATTTCGTAGGTCCATTACCACGGTCAAAACACGGAAATACGACATTGTTAGTATTTATAGACCGATTTTCGAAGTGGACCGAACTGATACCGTTACGGAGTGCAACGGCGGCAGCCCTACAGAAGGCGTTCAGGGAGAGAATACTGGGAAGGTTTGGTGTACCGAAAGACCTCATCACCGACAACGGCGCACAGTTTACGAGCAAGGCTTTCAAGGACTTCCTGCAGGATTTGGGTGTGAAACATCAATATACGGCACCATACACACCACAGGAAAATCCAACAGAACGAGCAAATCGCACCGTAAAAACGATGATAGCGCAATATGCAGGGACAAATCAACGGTGTTGGGATGAAGCATTGCCGGAGATGACCTTGGCAGTCAACACCAGAGTATCGGCATCTACAGGCTACACCCCTGCTTTTATAACACAGGGACGAGAACCTCGACTGCCACAGGCATTGTACGATGAGGTAGCCATCGGCACTGGTCAAACATCCCAAGACCCCGGAGCAAACGCTGGAAAACTCAAGGAAATTTTCGAGATAGTACGCAGAAGCCTGGAGAAAGTTGCACAGGACCAGGCCAGATATTATAATCTACGCAGGAGACCATGGAAACCCATCGTGGGGGAGCAGGTGTGGTTGAAGGAACACCATTTGTCCAACGCGGCGGACGGATTCGCGGCAAAATTGGCACCCAGGTTTGGAGGACCATATCAGATCGTGGACTTCGTATCACCGGTAATTTGTAAATTACAATCCCAGGTGGACAAGAAAGTACGAAGAGCACACGTTGGAGACCTGAAACCACACGCTGCAGGTCAGAGTAGCAACTAAATTTTTTTTTGGGTGGCAACCCTACCACACCCAAAATTTTTTTTACACGGCGGGCTCATTTAAGGATTTGTATTAAAAAAAAAAAATTTTTTTTTATGGGTGGCAACTCTATCACACCCAAATTTGTTTTCACCACACACGGCGAACACACTCGAAGGGACAAAAAAAAAATACAAGGAATTTTTTTTTTTTTTTAAATCAAAATTTTTTTAAGGGTGGCAACTCTACCACACCCACACAATTTTTTTTCCCCGAAGAAGAAGGGGAATATATATATTTATATGAGCATATATATAAATATATATAAAAACAAGACAAACAAGTGAATTCAGCAACGGAACATAGGAGTCGGCCCACTGTACACATGTGTCGTGACGTCAGCAGACAGAGCAACTGCATTATGTTTGCCATTACCAATACAGCAAGAGACCGTCTGTCGTGGCGCTGCGCAGAGAGCAGCCGGTCAACCGAAATTGCAAACCGTAGGCCGCGGTTCGATTCCCCGCGCTGTCGGACAAATGCAATTTTTCTTTGATGCATTTCGTCAGTGAATTTGCCCTTCTTACCCTTACCCCCTTCCACCGTTTATGACGTGTATACTTGCGCGGGCATTCACTTTCATTCGCTTCCCGAAGAAAGAGGGGAGTGTGAGAAACATATTTGTTTCTCACAAAATACATGTTCTTATTTCCACAACAACGGGTTGACCCACGGTTTGAACCCCCTTCAGCGGCGCCCATGGAACATATTACCGTTAGTTTTGGGCTCGCAAACTATAAAAGGGCATGCAGTCACAGATGCGAGTCAGTCTTTGCGAAGTGGCGAAGTTCGAAGGTAAAGATCTAATTGTCCTCGCGCTGTCAGGACCCAGCTTAGAATATCCTCGCGTTGCCAGGATCCCCAGCCAATTGTCCTCGCGCTGTCAGGACCCAGTTTAGAATATCCTCGCGTTGCCAGGATCCCCAGTCAATTGTTCTCGCGCTGTCAGGACCCAGTTTAGAATATCCTCGCGTTGCCGGGGTCCCCAGCCAATTGTCCTCGCGCTGTCAGGACCCAGTTTAGAATATCCTCGCGTTGCCAGGATCCCCAGCCAATTGTCCTCGCGCTGTCAGGACCCAGCTTAGAATATCCTCGCGTTGCCAGGACTCCCTGTATTTGACCTCGCGTTGCCAGGACCCACGTCCAGATATCCTCGCGTTGCCAGGATCCCCTGTATTTGTCCTCGCGCTGCCAGGACCCACGTCCAGATATCCTCGCGTTGCCAGGATCCCCGTTAGTTGTCCTCGCGCTGCCAGGACCCCGTCAAGACATTCCCGCATTGTATTACCAGGATTTTCCCCCCCAGGGCCGGCGGAACCACGCCGCACTACAGCCGACGACCAAGGATCGACTCGGCAGGACGACGACCGGACCAAACAGGATATACCAGCATAATCGATTTACATAACCATTTCCTTTGTACAATTACGAGTCGGCGTTGAAGTCGCAAATAAACCACCTCATTGAAATATTGAAAATATATCTGAGTTCTTATTTATTCGCAATGCTGCAAAATATAAATTTGTTGCACGAAACCCATAACGCCGACCGAGTTAGCCCGGTGAAGCTATTAGGATCGTTACACCATAGTAAGATCAGAACTCAGGAATAGTGATAGGAGAGGTTGTAGAGCTGACAAATTATTTCTTAACAATAAAAAGTTAGAAATGATTAAAATTAGGAATAATACTTCTATTTGCTTACGAAAGCATAGCGCTACTCATGGCATTTCGGCTGCAAACGCCCTTAGTGAGGATCACATAGAATCTTTAATTACACACGATGATGGCTTTAGGATGTTCAAGGGTATTCGCACTTCTCATGCCCATTGGGAAGCTGAAAAGAAAAAAGTTATGGCTATGATCAGACAGATTGGTCTGCCTACCTTTTTCATAACATTTTCGGCAGCAGAGACTAAGTGGACGGAGCTTTTAGTCTTGTTATGTTATAATGTAGATAAGCAAACTATAACAGAAGAAGCTGCTTCAAATTTAAGTTTTGATACAAAAGCCCGTCTTATTAGAGCGTATCCTGTAACATGTGCTAGGTATTTTGAGCATAGATATAGGGAGCTTTTAAAATCAATGAAGCAAGATGGCGGTGTTTTTGGTAGCCATAGGGTAATTCAGTTTTATTGGCGAGTTGAGTTTCAGCAAAGAGGCTCTCCACATGTACATGGCATATTTTGGCTGAAAGATGCCCCAAAGCTCGACTTAAATGATGAATCTAGTATTCAAGCTATCAAGTCATTTATTGATCAGTTTATCACAACTGATACTACTTGCCAAGAAGTTCGTCCATTTCTGGAGTATCAAACTCACAATCACGGACATTCTTGCAAGCGAGAAGTAAGAGGAAACAAAATTTGTCGATTCGGTATTCCATACCCTCCTATGCCTCAAACAGAAATTTTGTTCCCGTTTGGAGAGAACACTCAAAATGTAGAGGAACATAGAAGAAATTTTGAAAAAATTCAAACAGTGTTAGAATATCCATTTAATAATGAATACTTGGAGCTATTTGAAGATTTTAATAACTTCCTGTCTCACGTGCATCCTAACCTAACCTATGAGAAGTATTTTAATGCACTGAGATCGAGTCTAAAGTAACCCAAAATTTTCTTAAAGCGATCTTTTAGTGCTATTAAGATAAACAGCTATAATAAGCATCTTCTCTTGATGCAGCGAGCAAATATAGATATTCAGTTCATTTTGGATCCCTATGCTTGCTGCTCCTATGTTGTTAATTATATTAACAAGTCCCAACGAGGAATTTCACAATTAATGCGAGAAGCAGTTAGTGAAATTAGCCGAGGTAATGTAACAATCAAGCAAAAGTTACAACACATAGTAAACAAATTTATTAGTGGCACTGAGATTTCTGCTCAGGAAGCCGTTTATTGCTGTTTAGGGATGCCTTTGTCTAGTAGCAGTACTAATGTAGTATTTATAAATACTGCACATCCAGAAAAACGGGTTAGAATTCTGAAATCAAGAGAACAGCTTCAAAATCTTCCCGAAGATTGTGAAGACATTTTCGAAATTGGACTTACAGAGCATTACATTCAACGTCCAGACGTTCTTGAGAGCTTATGCCTAGCCGATTTTGCTGCTTTTTATGTTTTTAGCAAACGCCATCCACGGAATGACCCAGAAGGCGATAACGAAGAGCCAAGGGCTACCGAATCTGTGATATATCCCCTTCGCGATGGTAGCGGGTTTATTAGAAAAAGACTCAGTCCAAGGATCATTAGATATAGAAGATTTAATATTAATACTGAGAGAAACTACTATTTTATGGAATTAGTGATGCTTTATGCACCATGGAGGGATGAGCAAGTTCAGTTACTAACCAGGGATTGCGAGGCATTTTGTAACGTTAACAAAGATTTAATAGAAAACAATCGTAGGAAATATAATGTATTAGATGCTAGTGAGCTTGAGAATGCAGTGGAAAATGCAGTCCAGGCAGAAGATGAGGATAATGTAGAAAACCCTGAAGATAATGAGTTTAGAGTCCTAGGATTTCCTGAGATAGATCCTCAACTAAATGTCTTAAACGTCAATGGGGATGATAACAATGTAGGCGACAATAACGTTCGCTTGATTAAGCTGCCACCCTTAGTTTAAGAGGAAACTTTATCTAATATTGTTGGGTCCCTCAATTTAAAACAGAAAACCTATTTAACCCATGTAATGCACAATGCCAAAATAAAATCTGTGTACCACGAATTTGTTGGAGGCGGTGCTGGTGTTGGTAAGAGCCGACTTATTTTAGCAATTTACCAATCCCTATCTGATATGTACAATCGGAAGGCAGGAGCCGTTCATGGGCCTAATAATGATAATAATAAATACATTCTTTTGTGTGCCCCGACCGGAAAAGCCGCATTCGGAATCAGTGGGTCAACTCTGCATTCCATGTTTTCTCTTCCAGACAGCCAGTTTCGCTCTCATTTGAGACCATTAAGTCATGATTTAGTTAACACATTGCATTTAAACTTAATAGACCTTAAATTAATTATTATTGATGAAATTTCATTGGTTAGTTCATTAATGTTTTCAGACTTGGATTCCCGATTAAAACAAATTTTCAAAAATTCCGCTCCCTTTGAAAATATTTCTGTCATTGTTTTCGGTGATCTAAGACAATTACGTCCAGTAGGTGGTCGTTGGATTTTTGAATCCAATACCACTGATCCTTATTTTGCTATTTTTGGCTCTTCTTTGTGGGACCTGTTTAAGTATTTTGAGCTCACAGAAATCATGCGACAACGGGATGACCAACAATTCGCGTCTGCCCTTAATAATATGGCATCGGGTTGCATGACTGCTGATGATATTCAACTTATCCGATCACGCATCTGTCAACCATCCGATGTGCCTGATGACGCAATTCATCTGTTTACTAGCAATATGGAGGTGGATAATTTTAACACAACAAAACTTAATTTGATTCCAACAAAACAGTTTTATTCTACCGCTGAAGATTTCATATAAGCTGCCCATTTAAGTGCGGCACAAAGAAATAATGTTTTAGTAGGTGTTAGGAGCTTTAAAACTTCCGAAACGTAGGGACTTTGTATGTCTCTTCTTTTAAAAACCACTGCCAAGTAAATGATGACGGTCAATGTAGATACAGGGGATGGGTTAGTTAATGGAGCATCCGGCATATTGATGCAAATAGATTTTCATATATCCAACACTCCAACTATTTTATGGATTAAATTTTCAGAGGAAACCGTAGGAGAAATTGCGCGCTCAAAACGTGCACACCAATCCGAACCATTATGGACCCCTATTCGGAAAATAATAAGAAGCTTTCATTATAAGAACAATGAGCAAGTTACCATTGACAGTAAGCAGATTCCAGTTGTACCTTCAGAAGGTATTACTATTCACAAAAGTCAGGGCGCTACTTATGGCAAGGTGGTAGTCCACACCAGTTCAAGTATGGACCGTGCTTCCATATATGTAGCTTGTAGTAGGGCAACCACAGCTTCAGGATTGTTTATAATAGGTAATTTCAATCCTCCTAAACCTCCCTAAATCAATGATAAGGTCAAAAATCAATTAGAGAATATGCGGACTGCTAAACTTCTTCGAACACATTATGATCACTTGCTTAACAGTTCCGCCTTGACATTTTCTTTCACAACACTCAAAGTCTTAATCTGCATATTGCAGATATTCGATCAGATAGACTTATGCTTCTATAGTCTATTCTGTGTTTTGTGGAAGCCACTACTTTTACAGAAAATATAGAAATTCCTGGGTTCAGTGTTGCTGCCCATCTTGAGCCTGTACGACGTTCATCGGGTATTTTAGTTTATGCCAAAAATGAAATAGTGAATGAAATTTCTTTTTCAGTAAGCGGTAGAAATAATATAACTGATTCGAGTTTCTTTGAGTATATTATATTCAGATACAAATCCATAGCTTTTCTTATTTTATATAAAAATCCTACCTATCCGACATCAGTATTTAGAACAGAACTTGAGAATCTATTTTTGCAATATGAATTTTTAAATGGGAAAACAATAATTTTAGGAGATTTTAATTTATGTTTGAAAATGTTAGAAGGTTCCACAGTGGAAATATTTAATAATTTGAAGAGGAGGGGATTTAGAAGCTTACTAGATTTGAATACGTCCACTACCAATTTGGACACACATATTGATTGGGCGTTTTCAAATATCTCTGCAGACATTATAAGCGCCAGGACTTTTGAGACGGTTTATAGTTACCACAGTGGTCTTTCTGTTAGTGTTGAGGAGAGTATAGATTAACATTACTAAGTTGGTATGTACTATTAAATAGTATACATTCATGTACAGATATACATTTATGTTATTATTATTTATTTATCCATTACTTTATGTATGTAACATTTTATTCCTTATTCCATAAGTATTATTATTATATCTGCTATTGAATTTTGCAGATTTGTATTTATACATTATTTATATATTTCATATTATTCTTACGTATTTCTAGTAATATTATATCTGCTTTTGGATTTTGCAGAGTTTATTTATTATGTCTTCCTTTTATTATCAGTTCAATATTTTATTATATTATTATATTTAATTATCTGCTGATGAATTTGCAGAACCGATTTTTTCAATCGGAAGCAAATTCGAGCGTGGAAATTTTTAAATATACATTTGTATATATATATAATCAAATTTATTGTAAGCAATATATTTTTAATAGAGAATGGGCACAGGGTATTCTACTGTCGAGTGCGCTCGACTGTAGCCGCACACCACCGCGAGCGAAGCGAGCAGGGGGCGGAGCCCCCTTGTTTTTTTTAAGTAACGGGTATGAATATGACTTCGGTAATTTGCATACATTTAGAAAACTTTTATGCCTACAAAAAGTTGCAAAAATGGCAGCACTGTTCGTCACATTTGCTTGACCGGTTTTGCGCCAAAAGTTGCTCCTTTTTGGTTTAAACAAAAGTTTTTTGAAAACTATTATGGTGCATTTACACTAGTTGACAAATATGTCAATTTTGATGCCAACGTGGTCAATCCTAGTGTAAACAGCGGGCAACTCAGTCAACTTTTGCGTTGACTACAAATTGACAATACGAAAAACGCCAGTTGACATTGTGAGTGTAAACGCTTGATGTCAACAGTTGAAGTCAATAAGGCCACGTTGACAATGACAATTCAAATTGACTTCAAGTTCGTTCTTTTTTTATGCGTTGACAAACATTGTGTATATATTATATTATTATTTGTTTAGCAGTTTCTTTGATTTTAACTTAAATAAAACTTATAATAGTTTTGAATAAAATCAATTCACAAGTACATTATTAATTGACTACCGACTTTTTTGGATAGATTTGGGGCCTCAAACACCGAAAAACATTTATTTTTTTTTTTCTATGGCAGAATTTTTTTTTTTTGAATTTTTTGAAATTTGGCTGTTTTTTTAATGCTTTTTTTTAGAGGTACGCCCACTTTTGTCATCATTACACCCGATGCCAAAACCGATATTCAAAAGCTTTACTTTTCCTGAAAGCTAATGAATATACCTATAATTCATCTATACACAGTCTAAGATTAAACTTAGTAGTTTAAGAGCTATTAATTTTTGAATTAAGAAAATGTGTTTTTTTTTAAGCTTTTTTTTTATTTTAAATTCAAGGAAAACTCGAAAAAAAATCTTAACGGGGGTTCATTATTTGAGCGTCGTTTAAGATATGTCTTATAAAAAACTGTGGAGAGACGGCGATATAATATTTTTTTGTGTCTAGGCATGTTTTGTATGAAAATTGTTTGTGTTTTTTTTGAGATATCCTAACCAAACTCACAGGAAATCAATTTGATGTGGTTTTACGCATAGTGACTAAAGTTGGTTCAAATCGGTCGACTATATCTTATATACACTGAAAAAAAAGACCAACTTCTAAAATCAAGAACATGCATCTTAAAAATTTTAATCTTAAAATAAGATTATTTTAAGACCAAATTACTAAACCTAAGATTATTAATCTAAAAAATCTTAAAATCTTAAAATAAGAATAAAAGTCTTAAAATGTAAGAAAAATATGTATCTGTAAATATGTCTAAGACTAAAGAAAAATTATTTAACAAAAGGAGGTTGAGAGGCAGCAATATACACATAATAATGCATATGAATATTTGTACATGCATTTACATATATATACATATGTATGTTTGTAAGTAGCACAAAATAATATTCAATGTAGTTATTTATTGTAAAGCTGTAAAACATCGATTGTAGAATCTATACATACTAGTACAATGACATATTAGTAAATATAAAATAATAAAATTATACGTTTTTTGTTTAGTGGTAAAAGCCAATAATTTTTAAGGCAAAATATGTACTTACATACATACATACATATGTAAATTCAAACATATGTACATAACTACATTGCATATTATTTTGTGATGTGTATGTAGATATATACATTATTTTATATATATAGATATGTATAACATATGTTTACAATTTATTTGTGCAAAACCCGATTAATTGGTTTGTAATGTCTTATAAAAATGTGCATATATTCGTACATACATAAAGATATTACATTTTAAAATTATCGATTTTTAAATCGAATTTCCTACGTTACTACTTTATTGTCATATTCAAGCGTCATCTTTTGCGTCGGTAGATGACAATTCTTAGAGAAAGCCCATAGCGAAATTTTAGAGTCACGTTCAATCACGACTGGTTGGTAGTAAATTATTTTGTTTAAACTCGTGCTCACACGCTCTTGTACTCGTGACACGCATTTCTGTATCACGATACACGCGGTATCGGTTCACCACTAAGACGAAAAACCGTTGCTTTTCATGTATGCTTTGCGCGTAGTTTCTTGCCAGTAACGAAAAGAACAGTCGTAGCTGAATTTGCGCAAAATAGAGTGATCGAGCATCAGTGCTATTTGTTTTATATTGAGTGCAAGTGTTTGGGAGTGTTAAAACATGGAAGCTGAAGAAGAAAAAATAGTGGCTCTGCTTAAAACATTCGGGATGGAGAACGTATATGATTATTTGAAGGGTGAGTGTTAATAAGAATTGTTTTCAACTTTTGCAAAATTAATTCAATAAAAATGCAAACAGACTTTTCGGTGGTCGTTTTTTTTTTTGTTGTCTATTCTAAAAAGGGTAAAATTCTGTTTTACGCCGAAAGTTTCAAAAAAAAAAAAAAAAAACTCCAAATAGCGGGTAATTTATAAAGAATTTAGCAAAAAAAAAAAGTTTGGGGACTCAAATAGTTTTTTTTTTAAAAATCTTTGAAAATTCGAAAAAAAAATGAACTTTTTTGATGTTGCTTTGTGGAACTTTTCACTCTTTTCAGCCGTTTTCCAACACTTTTTATGTAATTTGATTCCGAATCGGAACTGTCCGATTAATTGCATGTTTACCAACACCATTTAGAACGGGAAACTTTCAAAAATTATTTGTCGGCAAAATGTCGTGCACTGGCTGCAGTTTGTCTATGATAAAATTTCATAAATTCAGTGATGACCAATTGTTTGATTTCTTACGAAATCACAATGTCATTTTATCTGAACGGATTTGTCCGAGCAAAATCCACGAGATTTTCATGGCCATAGGAAAACTTTACAACCCATCAAATGTGTCTATAATTAATAAAGATGTAGAGTTCTCGGAGGTATGTTGAAGAAATTAGAGAAATGCGCCGCAGTCAAAAATTTTTTTAAAAAAAATCCCGCGATAATTCAGGGCCCCAATATTTTTTAAAAGAGATAATTATTTTCATATTAAGGTTTAAAAGCAGTGTTGGTAAACATTCAAAAAATCTTACAGTTCAATTGGTTCCAAATCGGAATCATATCACAAAAGCAGTGTTGGTAAACGAGCTGTTATAGTGACAAGTTGCACAAAGCAGCAACAAAAATTAGCAATTTTCTATGCAAACTTTAAAGATTTTTTAAAATTAAACTATTTGAGTCCCCAAACTTTTTTTTTTTGCTAAATTAATTATAATTTGCTCTTTATTTGGGGTTTTTTTTTTTTTTTTTTTTGAACCTTTCGGCGTAAAACAGAATTTTACCAACTAAATTTTGAGCTTCAATTATGTTACTATATTATTTAAGTGTTGGTTAATTTATTTATTACAACATTTTGCATGTTAAACGTGTAATTTTAGTTTTATCTCTGTTAATGTTTTACATATGCAGACCAAATAATAATGTTAAGCTAGAAACTTCTTTTGTTTTGTCGCGTGCTTAGATATGTATGTATGTGTGCACTTAACAGATCTTAGAATTGTGTATATGGCTGTCTCGCTCTCCCTAATGCTTTACGCATATGTATGTCTATTTGACTTTACATTGGCTCTTCTTCAATTGTTTTCTGCGCGTTGTCTTTGAGTGATTTTGAAATTGACTTTGCGATTTAACGAGTGTAACTTAATTAGACGGTATCTGCAAAAGATGTCCGATCATGTAATGTACAATTCGTAATTACTTTTATTATAGGTAGCATAAAATTTTAATTTAATCTAGATAAACAATAATTTTATTTTTATCAGGAGCCCCCCTAATGTTTTCGTATGCATTTATCTGTAAAACTCTCTTGAGTGCATTTGCTCACACACACAAACAGAGCAACTGCAAGTGCAGCGAACAAGCGGAAAGCATAGATAGCAATTGATTACAGCTATGCAAAGGGAAGGGTGCCGCTATAGATATAGATAAATACGCGGTTTAGCATAACTTTGCATAGCAACGAAGCGAGTTTCAGCAGTCAAATGATCAAGGCTAATCGACTGGTCAAGAGTGGTCTCAGTGGCAATTTTTTTTATAAAACGTTAAACGTGCCCTTAGAGGTTATATAAAATATAATATATTTTTTTTTATAATATATTATATATATAAATATATATATTGAAGTGAGTGTTAGTGAGCAGAAAATTTAAAGGTATGTTAGAGTGCAGTGATGGTGTTGTATTTTTATACCCGTTACTTATAAAAAATAAGTATAAGGGTATATTGTGTTCGTTGGAATGTATGTAACAGGCAGAAGGAGGCTTCTCCGACCACATAAAGTATATATATTCTTGATCAGCATCAATAGCCGAGTCGATATAGCCATGTGTGTCTGTCCGTCTGTCCGTCCGTGTGAGCGCCTAGATCTCAGAGACCATAAGAGATAGAGATACCAAAATTTCACTAAAAGACTTCTATATACCCCACGCAGATCAAGTTTGTTTCAAATTTAGGCCACGCCCCCCTCCGCCCCCGCAAATAGAGAAAAACCGTCTAAACAAAGAAATCTCAGAGACTATAAGAAATAAAGTAACCAAATTTGGCACACAGATTTATATATACCTCACGCAGATCAAATTTGTTTCAAATTTAAGCCACGCCCCCCTCCGCCCCCACAAATCGCGAAAAGCTACCACACCCACAGTTTTTAATATAATATAGTTTTTCTTGTAGTCACTGATATCTATTATTATTATTTATTATCCCACTGAATCGCAACACGATCGGACAAGTAGAACAGCAGTTATTGTCTGAAAATGATTCTTTCAGCAATACATGGCAATACATGCCCCCTAGAGTATGCAATAGATTTTGTATTGTTAGAAAATTTTCCTTAAAGTACTTTTATATGTAGTGAAATAAGTAACGGGTATCCTATAGTCGGGATCTCGACTATAGCCCTTCCCACTTGTTTTTTATTCTAATTATTAAATTCTCTTTAAAGAATTTAAACCGACTGGCCAAGTAAGCCTTAGAATATTCTAAGTGTCCGACTGGCAGTCGAAGAAATTTGTAAGTCCGACTCTCTTGCAAGAGCCGGCAGATTTGCTTGGACACCAGCATCAACTGGATAAATTGGTTATTAATATCGGCTTGACCTCAGCATCACTTGGCATGCAAACATTTCGTCTCTTGGCTCTTTTAATTCTTCGCACTCGTCATTGGCATCAAACTCGTCATACACCCCTCGTTGTATTTGCTAATGCAACTGAAGCAGCAGCATTCAGCGTCTTCAACTCATCGGCAGCAGTGTTCGTGAATTTACCAAATTGTGGTTTAAACAAATCAAAGATATGTATACATATAAATACATATAAAACATATACATAGTTCATCAAACATATCGACGCATCAATATCAGCTGTGCAGTGCAAAGAAATATCGTTTTATATATGCCTGTATAAAGACAAATACATACATACGTGCTTATACACTGGCGCTATCAGTTTTGTTTTAATCCGCTCTTCGTTACCGGCTTGCATAAAATCATCGAAAATTTGACAATTCTCCTTTATTAAATATAAATATGGCATCACCATAAAATTTGTATATTTTGGCTCTGAAAAACATATAAAATAATAATATTCTAATTTGCATAATATTGTTAAGTGCTATGTGTGTGCATATGTATATATTAACATATGCTGTTAACAGCCTGTTAATGTTGCTGGCGCTTGTATAGAGCAGCGGTGGGCAAGCCCTTGCTCGCGAGTACCGCGTTGCTCGCAACGGTAAATTGGCTTGCTCGCGATTTTTGACAATACAACAACCACTTTTTATTACCCCCAATAAAACAAAACAACAAACACACAGCAAATGCTCGAGTTTCGGCTGCGACGCTGACCGTCATAAAAGTGTTCATTTTGCTAAGATTTATGACTTCAGTACCGTTATGTACACTGTGTGAAAAGTTTTGATGCTTTTTGATCTGTAGCACATAATAAGAGTTCGACTTACAAAATAAGATTAATAAAAACTTCTTTTAGTGTATAATTGTTTTGGCTCATCAAAACCAACAACAACCACACAGATCTTTCGTCGCGGCGCACAGAGTCATAAAAGTGTTCATTTTGCTTTAATTTATGACTTTAGAAGTTGTGTTTGTTGTAAATGTTGTTGTAGTGCTCGCGACTGCAAATTCTGTGCCCACCGCTGGTATAGAGTGAAGTTATTTTTGATATGCATATTTACACACATAATGCACATATATTATTAGGGTTCAAGTTTTGCATTAAAAGAGAAAAGTGAAGAAGTTGATTATTATGCGATCGAATGTTCGAGTGTTCAAAAACCTATGTATGCCATGATTTTATTCTTTTCAAACAGCTGCAGTTATCTACGTCATCATTGGGCCCAACGATCATCGTAAGAGTTAACAGCGGAGTGAGTAACAAACAACAACAAACACAAACAACAAAAAGTTATGAATTTTTAAATTGAGATTTGGCTTGAATGGCATTCTTTACATTTTGACGTACATACATTCGTTTATATATGCATACATTTTTGATAAGCTTTTCTGGCAATTTAAATTAAAGCTATAAATTTTAAATGCAAGTGCGCAATTATTATTTAAAGATGGCGCTGCAGTGTGACCAACTTTCGTTTAGTTAGTTTTAACATAGATCATATTTATGCAAACGTTAAATAACATAGTAGAGGTATTCCTCAATTTGAAATAATTTGCTTACATTTATATTGCCAAATAATTATGAAATCGATAATTTTAAGATTTAAACATTATTATATTATTTTATTTTAACATATACATATATATAACATATTACGATGCGAATTATATTGTCTACATTGAATATTACTTGAATTATTATGGATTTGAAAACTGAGGTTTTTCTAATTAAATTATGCACAGTCTGAATTTGAAAATGAATTTCTAAATATTTATTATTTTTCCTAGAAGGTAAGGGCAGGGGCAAATAGAGCTGTAATTGACTAAGGGATTTTCTAAATTATATTTTATAGCGCTAACAGAAAATCAAAGGTTGGGAGGGTATAGAAGCGCTGCTACAAGTCCATCATCGTAGCATAAAATATGTAAATAATACTTCCTCTTTCTCTTTAGCTATCCTCTTAAGTTTGGTTTTATTTAAATAAAAGGCATTAAGGACTCGTATAAAATTAAATGCAGTAGGTATCGCGGCGCTGAGTCCAAAGAACCTTCCCAAATACTGTTTGCTAGCTGCTGCCAGCGAGTTCACCCGGACGAATACCGTGACCTAAATAGAGTACACTACTGTCATTACAATCAGAAAAATAAAGTTTTTTTTTTATATGTTGTAATTTGTGTTATAAATGTTGTCGCATACCGACGGCGATCTGCAATAGATACTGGCACGATCACGAAATAATTTATTTTTTTTTTATATGCGAGAGTGTTTCCATATCGGCAGTGATCTTCAATAGATTTCCGCACGATAATTCAAGCTAGGTTTTGCTTGTGTCTTTTTTTTTCTCATGTCTAGGAAATATATTACATATTATTATTTTCATTATTTTTTTTTTACTGTAGGGTTTGTTATTTATTGCACTTTTCCTGCCTATGATTGCCACTAAGTGCCCAACTGGTATTATTACAATGTTAAGAATAAGACAAAGTTGACTTCCATTTTTCCAGGGAACGATCCTCGGTTCGTATTCCGGCTGCGCCAAATACCAGATCCTTGTGGGATTCCAGTTGTGTCCGTGGGTGATCCTGGTGATTTTAGGTTCTTGTTGAAATTTTGTTATATGTTCATTTAAATATTTATGTATTGAAATAAAGACTGACCGCCTCTGGCAAGAAGAAAACCAAGTGTGTAGAGTTTATTTCGTTTTAGTTATAAGAAGCCTTTCGCAGAGGCTCTGTGGCTTAGTATATAAGGGAACAAAATATATGAATATAGAGTTATGTTGGGGCTAATGTATTACGAAACCGCTGAATCGGTTTTACGTCGGATATCGAGTCCAAGATTCAATATTATTTACATAGTATCGCAAGTGTGTTTTGTCGGCGGTTTATGCTGTGGTAGACAATGTAGGCACATTGTTGCGACGGACAAAGTAATGTCCGGGTTGAACGACATAGACGTTCAGTAGACTATTGACACTGTTATTCGAGGGGGTTTAGGTGGGAGTGATGTAGGGCGGTTGCCGGTGACTCGCGCGGGTTTCGAACGAAAATCTATCATATCGATTCGGACGGCAGTTCGCGCTAGTGACGAAAGCAGCACGAAGGATGCGAAAGGCGACTAGTAATATATACAGCTAATTTGGAAAACTTTCTACTACTTTCCGATCAGATCGAGTTATAACGATCGAAAGGTTTAGTCCTAACTTACAAAATGGCTTACTAAAAAGTATTCTAGCTCAGCTGGTTCATGAGATATGGGGGTTGTAAGTGGGAGGGTAAAAATTTGATCGATCGCAGCTAATGGGGCCTTTTGTCAAAATTTTTGATTGATACCTCGATCACCTAAATCCGATAACTGGTTCAAAAGATAAAAACGCTATTTCCCGGTAGAATTAAAAAAAATATGTACCATATATCGTTGGAAAGGTATTTTTAAAGGCTTTTAGGTGTACTTTTCAATTTTTATACCCTGAGCCCATTGAAAATGGGCAAAAAAGGGTATAATGCATTTGGCAGAATGTATGTAACAGGCAGAAGGGGGCGTGGCAGACCCCCAAAAGTATATATATTCTTGATCAGGATCAACAGTCGAGTCGATTGAGCCATGTCCGTCTGTCTGTCCGTCTGTTTGAACGCGTCGATCTCAGAAACCATAAGAGACTTCAAACTTGGTATGTAGGTTCCTGGATACCGTACGCAGATCAAGTTTGTTTTTATTTTTGGATCGGACAACTATATCATATAGCTGCCATAGAACCGATCGTGCGAAAATTTAGTCTTAGTATGAAAAACTTTTTTGTTTTATGAGATATCTTAACCAAACTATTACAATATGCATATAAATTGGTTTTATATATCCTGTCCAAAGTTGGTTCAAATCGGACCACTATATCATATGGCTGCCATTGGACCGATCGGGCGAAAATCAAGTCTTAGTATGAAAAACTTTTTTGTTTTATGAGATATCTCAACCAAACTAATACAGTATGCAAATAACTTGGTTTTATATATTCTGTTCAAAGTTGGTTGAAATCGGACCACTATATCATATAGCGCCCATAGGAAAAATCGGTCGAAAATCAAGTTTTAGTATGAAACAAGTGGGAAAGGCTATAGTCGAGATCCCGACCATAGGATACCCGTTACTTATTTCAATACATTAGCGATTCAATCATAATGTCATATTTGATTTGCCAGAATTACTTGAGAATTTGAAGCATTCTAATAAGGTTTAACAATACAAAAACTATTGCATACTCTAGGGGGAACCTGTTGATTCAACAACTTAGACACGCAATAACTGCTGTTCTACTTGTCCGATCTTTTTGCGATTCATTTGGATAATAGATAATAATAACAGATATCGGTTATTACCAAAAAAATATGTATTATATGAACAATTGTGGGTGAGGTGGTTTTTCGCGATTTGCGGGGGCGGAGGGGGGCGTGGCTTAAATTTGAAACAAACTTGATCTGCGTGAGGTATATGGAAATCAGTGTGACAAATTTGGTTATTCTGTCTCTTATAGTCTCTGAGATCCTTGTGTTTATACAGACGGATGACCAGTTTTTCGCAAATTACGGGCGTGGAAGGAGGCGGGTCCAAAATTTAAAACAAACTTGACCTGCTCCAACGCATTTGTGATCTACGTGTGAAAGTTTGGTTACTCTATCTCTTATGGTCTCTGAGATCTAGGCGCTCACACAGACGGACAGACGGACAGACACACATGGCTATATCGACTCGGCTGTTGATGCTGATCAAGAATATATATACTTTATGTGGTCGGAGATGCCTCCTTCTGCCTGTTACATACATTCCAACGAACACAATATACCCTTATACTTATTTTTTATAAGTAACGGGTATAAAAATTGTATGTTTTATGAGATATCTCAACAAAACTTATGGAATATGTTATTAAGTTAGTCTTATATATTCTGACAGAAGTTGGTTTAAATCGGTGTAATATTTCATATAGCTGTCATTAAAAAAAGTAGTCGGAAATGTATTACAACGCTCTGCAACAGCATCTAGCGAGCAAAATATTCTTAAATTATTGTAGTCTTTTCTATTTCTATAGTAAGTACGGGGTCTCCGACAGTCGAGTATGGTCGACTATAGAACCGCGAGCGAAGCGAGCGTGGGGTTGGCGAGCGAAGCGAGCAGGGGGCGGAGCCCCCTAGTTAAATCATATTTTATTGACGAAGATTTATGTCGTTTAAATTTTTTGGTAAAAAAACATCATAGAAAATACACTGAACTATATGGTGCATTAAAACCGAAACACCATTTTATGGTGCATTATAAAACTGCCATAGAAAAGTGTGGACCACTAAAATATTTATGGACGATGAGGTTTGAGGCAGAGCATAAGGAATCAAAACTATATTTTAATAATATTACTTCTAGAAAAAATCCGCCATACACAGCTGCATTAAAAGTAAGCATTAAGTTTTCAAAATTGTTGTTTGATAATGAAAATGGTATTGAACCTATGTATAAAGTCTTAAGTGTTGAAAGTCTAAATGTAATCGAAAAAGCTCATATTACTTTATTTGCAAATCAAAGCATGAATTTAGAAAGTTGTGTATTTGCTAATGACATTATTTATAAGGGAACACAGTATAAAAATCGTTATTACCTAGCTATAAGAAGCATAAATTTTGAATTATATAAAATTAATTATTTTATAATTCATAACGAAAGAATTTATGTTATTTGCAACTTAATTAATGTAAAAGGGTTCGATCATCATTTTCAATCATATGAAGTTGGCGCCAAATGTACGGAAATATGCCTTAAACCAATAAATGATTTTACAAGTCCACATTTACATTTATATAGATTGATCAATTCTAAAACATATTTTCGAGAAAAGCATTTATAATCAAAAATATAATTTAATTTTGTAATTGAAGAAATATAAATAAACGGAAATACCACCTAAAAATGAATAAAACGCTTAAATCTTATTTAAATATTTTGGGTCTTACAAATAAGAATTAATCTTCTTAAAATTTTAAGAATTTTGGTCTCATTTTTAGAATTGTTGTCTTGGGAATTTAATACTTTTTGGTCTATAAATAAGAATAATTCTTCTTATAATTTTAAGAAGTTTAATCTTATTTTAAGAGTTTTTATCTAGAATATTCAAAACTCTTTTGACTATAAAAAAGAATAATACTTCTTAAAATTTTAAGAAGTTTAATCTTATTTTAAGGATTTTTATCTTGAATATTCAAAACTCTTTTGACTATAAATAAGAATAATTCTTCTTAAAATTTTAAGAAGTTTATTCTTATTATAAGATTTGTTGTCTTGAGTATTTAAAACTGTTTTGTCTATAAATAACAACATATATTCTTAAAAAATTAATTCGTTTTAATCTTATACTTATACTTCTGGTCTTAAAAATATAAGATTTTTTTATCTTATTAATAAGAACTTGGTCTTGTTTTTAATGTTCTTAAAATCAAGATGTGTTCTCTTAATTTAAGAATTTTATGTTCTTGACGCATTTTTTAGACCAAAAATCTTAGTTCTGAGACCAAAATCTTGATTTTAGAACATTTTTTTTATCAGTGTATATGATATAGTCGACCAATTTGAACCAACTTTGGTCACTATGCGTAAAACCACATCAAATTGATTTCCTGTGAGTTTGGTTAGGATATCTCAAAAAACACAAAAAATTTTCATACAAAAGGTTATGCCACTCTACAAGAAAGTCAAAAAAGTCGACAAAAACATGCCAAGACACAAAAAAATATTATATCGCCGTCTCTCCACAGGTTTTCATAAGACATATCTTAAATGACGCTCAAATAATGCAGCTTTTCAAAAAAAAATCGGAACCCCCGTTCGAGTTTTCGAGTTTTCCTTGAATTTAAAAACAACAAAAAGCTAAAAAAAAAAGCTTAAAAAAAACAACATTTTCTTAATTCAAAAATTAATAGCTCTTAAACTACTAACTTTAATTTTAGACTGTGTATAGATGAATTATAGGTATATTCATTGGTTTTCAGGAAAAGTAAAGCTTTTGAATATCGGTTTTGGCATTCGGATGTAAAAATGACAAAAGTGGGCGTACCTCTAAAAAAAAGCATTACAAAAACAGCCAAATTTCAAAAAATTCTAAAAACAAATTCTGCCATATATCTATCCAAAAAAGTGGGTGAAATTTCATTTCACTAGCATTGAAAAAAAGTAGTGCTAATGAAAAATTATTTAATTGGCATTAAATGAAAAATTTTTCGTTGGCATTAAGTAATGCCAATGAAAACCCATTTTAATTAGCATTGAAAATAATTTTTTGAATATATTTATGTGTATTATATATTTATTTTGGGAAAATTTTCTAAATTTGAAAAACAATATAACATAAAAGTATGCATGCCGAAGAATTTGCGGACATTACGCCTAGCACGTCTTCAGCCCAAAAAGAAGCAAAAGTGTTTAGTTTCTTTGATTTTGGAGAGAGTGCTGCAGGTATTTATTTCAATTGATAAAAAATATTTCTTTGATTTTAAATATACTTATTTTTTTATTCAACAGATAAATATTTGGAAGATACTCCGATCAGTGTAGAGTTTACGCGGTACTTAAATGATGTGGATGGATCAATCGAAAGCTTAAACCGGTATCCTACCATAAAATCTCCTTTTTTCAATGCTAGTGAAATGAAATTTCATTAGCACTACTTTTTTTCAATGCTAGTGAAATGAAATTTCATTAGCACTACATTTTTCAATGCTAGTGAAATTAAATTTCATTAGCATTACTTTTTTTAATGCTAATTAAAAAGTAATGATAATGCTTATAGACCCAACTCTGATAAGTATGTAAACGAAGCAATTTTCGTGATTTAAAACTGAAGCCGATCACTACCGAAAGCTATCGATGGCCCATCGATAACTGGCAACATAAAATTTCAAATTAAATTGCTGCAATATTCAATTGTAGAAAATAAAAAATTAGTTATTGAGTTTGCATTGCGAGCTCCTGATTTTCATCCTCATCAAGACATAAAATAAAATAATTACGCCTGTCACTATTGAAAACAACTAGCGAATTTAGTACAATGTATTGTACTTATTAAATAATTAATAATTATTCTTTTATTTTGAGTATACATCGAAATTTGTATGTGCTTTCAACATTTTTAATTTCAAACATTTAAGTACGGTTGATACATACACAATATCGATGTCAACTCTACAGCATTGGCAACTTGAACGGCAACGAATATTGTTGTCAACTAGTTGAAACAGCTGTCAAAAATAAGCTTAACATCATCTGCATACATTAATATATAAGAATGGGACAGAATAGTGGGTAGATCTTTAATGAACAGTGTAAAAAATAAAGGTCCTAAGTGACTACCTTGAGGTACACCAGAAGTTACATGAACCGAACTCGAAATGGTTGGAAGTGGAGATAGGAGAGTAGGTGGATTGATAAAAGTTAGCAAATAGTTCAGCGGCTGCAGAGTCGTTGCCAGCAATATCTGTCCCAAGAAAAAAGAGGAAGGTAAACTGGAGGATTTACACTTCAAGTTAACAAATTTATAAAATTGTTTAGGGTCACGGGAAAATTGTCTTTTGCAACGAGTTAGATTGTTCTCGTTGCATAGCGAGCTTAAATTGGCAAAGTCCGACTTGGCCACTGTATACTTAGACCAGTCGAGACTTGAACCTGACTTCTTATATTTTTGAAAATATTTAGATTTAATATTCTTTAAATAAGAAAGTCTAGGTGTAAACCAAGGAGACAAGACAAGACAAGGAGAACTAGACAATGGAATATAATTTGCAATGCACACATCTAAGAGTGCATTTAGGGTCTCATAGAAAGAACTAAGAGCAATATCGATGTCAGTCGCTTTTTCTAAAAAGCACCAGTCGGTAGCAAGGATAAGTTCATTAAGCAATGAATAATATCCCTTGCGAAAACAACGACGAGGTGATTGCTGACATAATAAAGGTTGACTAAAAGGTTTCGAGATTGAGATAAAAATTTCTATAGTAGGATGATGTAAGTCTTCAGGGATACTTAATTGGGATGACCTAGAGACGACAGTACTTGCGAAGTCATTAATAAAAACTAGATCAAGAATTCGATCGACTTCATTTGATACAATGAGAGATCAAACATGTTATTTAAAAAGAAATTTTAGGCAAATTAAATTCACCCAGCACAATAAATAAATCGTTATCTTTTACTTGATGACTAATTTCTTCAATACAAGAAAAATGCTGCCAGTAAACTGACGGAATAGTTTTATTTTTAGGGATATAAGAGCAGGTGATAAAAATTGATCGAGTTAAAATAGTTACTTTGACAGCAACAATTTCAATATCAGTAATCACATTAAAAGAAATGCGTTCTGACTGAAGAGTCGAATTAGTAGCAATAATTACGCCACCACTTCGAGTCGGTCGATATTATCTATATAAAAGGTAGTTACTTGACATAACTTCAGAATCAGACACTGTAGGAGTTAACCAAGTTTCTGACAATGCAATTAAATCAGAATCAAAGGACATACTACTCAAATATAGATTTTTGAGCTTAGTAAGGAGGCCTCTAACATTTTGATCACTGCGAACGGCAGTTCGCTCTAGTGACGAAAGCAGCACGAAGGGTGCGAAAGGCGACTAGCAATATATACAGCTAATTAGGAAAATTTGCTACGACTGTCCGATCAGATCGAGTTATATACCAATCAAAAGGTTGAGTCCTAACTTAAAAAAAAAAACACGAAAATTGGTATTCGGCACTGTACAAAAAGTAATTTTTATGTACAAAGAAGCTTGCCCTTTTTGAGCACAGTGCACAATGCCAATTTTCGTGTTTTTAGACCCCGTACTTAAAAAAAGTACAGGGGTCTATTGGGTTTGTTTTAACGAAAATGTGCGTAACAGGCAGAAGGAGGCGTGGCAGACCCTATAAACTATATATATTCTTGATCAGCATCAATAGCCAAGTCGATATAGCAATGTCCGTCTGTCCGTCTGTCTGTCTGTCTGTCTGTCCGTCCGTCTGTATGAACACCTAGATCTCAGAGACTATAAGAGCTAGAGACACCAAACTTGGTATGTAGGTTCGTCTATATTGCAAGCAGATCAAGTTTGTTTCAGAATTTGGCCACGCCCCCTTTGTCGCCCACAAATCGAAAAACAAAATTTCATATCCAAATTATAAGAACAATTTCAAAGCTAATGACACCAAACTTAGTATGTAGATTCTCTATATTGCAGGCATATCAAGTTTGATTCATTTTTGGATCGGACCACTATATCATATAGCTGCCTTAGGACCGATCGGGCGAAAATCAAGTCTTAGTATGAAAAACTTTTTTGTTTTATTAGATATCTTAACCAAACTTATACAATATGCATTTAAATTGGTTTTATATATCCTGTCCTAAGTTGGTTCAAATCGGACAACTATATCATATAGCTGTCATTGAAAAAAGTAGTCGAAAATGCGAGCAGGGGGCGGAGCCCCCTAGTTGTAAATAATTTTTATTTTTATTTAAAATTTTTATAATAAACTGAATTTTGACCGTCACACAAATGGATATCAAAAATTTTGGGTCTAAAAATTGCTTTCGTCACTAGACTTTTACCTCGTGTAGAGGTTTTTTTTGTGGGATAATGAATACAGGCGAAATCGGGCCGCAGTTCTAGTTTTTTGAAGCCGAACTGGCGGGGTCCTGTACGTTGGAGGTGCCAGCAGTAAGATAAACAGGCAAGGGTTCACTACGCCTTTTGGGCTTAAACTCATGAACAATCATGTGTTGTGGCCAAAATTTTGGATCACAAATGACAGAAAATGAGTCATGAGTGACACTTATTTTAAAAGATGCTATTTCGCGAGCAGTGGCAAAATTAAATTTAGTGATTGAGACACTAGCAGAAATTTTGCTAGAAATGTATGCCGCTACAGATTCACAAGTAGTGTCCGAGGATAACCTGGACACAAATACTTGCTTACGAGGAGCAACAACATTTAATATAGGGACCTCAGATGTAGAGGCAGCTACGTTATCAGTAGTATTGTATACAGATAATTTAGAAAATTTGCTACGACAGTATGATCAGATCGAATTATATACCGACCGAAAGGGTTACTTAAGAAATGGCGTACTAAAACTTTTGCTAATTTATCTGGTTCATGAGAAAAGTGGATGTAAATGGGAGGGAAAAAATTTAAATGATTGCAGCTAATAGGGCCGTTGGAGTCTTTTGGTAAAATTTTTTATTTTTTTTAATTTTTAATTAAAAATACTCGTCGATTGATAGCTCGATCACCCAAATCCGATAACTGGTTCAAAATATAATTAAATTTGAAGTTTTTAGTGGACTTCTCAGGTTTTGTTTTTTTTTATATTTATTTAATTTTTTTATATTAAACTTAATTTCGTTCGTCATTTTGTGAATTTTGGGGCTAGGTTTTATTAAGTTGCAACCACGGCTTTTAGATTACATAAGTAATTACTTCATATTTTTATATATAAATAATATAAATGATATGGGATTCAGCTCTATTTTAATTAGTTCTCTTTGGAATACGCCTATTGTCTTATTTTCGAATATTATATTATTCCAAAAAAGTCTGCATGTCGTCACAACATCTGCTTGGCCGATCTGGCAGCACCAAATCTTTGCTGTTAGATTACATAAGAAATTTAACTTTTTTAACTATAAAATTAAATATTCAATACATAATCCTAATGATCACATATATTTCAATTAGTTCTATATGGTATATGCTTATTGTCAAATTTTTGCATATTGTGTTTTTCCTTATAAGTTTGGATTTCTTCACATAGGCGTTTAGCAGATTTGTCAACACCACAATATGTCCATAACGGCACTTAAGCCAAGTTTCAGTGAATTTTCGCGTCGAGTGGTTTGAGAAAAACTATCGTACAAGTGAATCGAAAACAATTACATGCATTTTCTGATGCTCGGTTTTGATCTTTGCATATCCCCCACTTTTGTGTTATTATCAAATTCGCACGGAAATTGACAAAAAAATATTGGGGAGCAAAGTTTAAAAACAAACAAATTTTGTATGTAAGTATTTGTGTTTATATATATAAAGTTGTTTGTCCAACTGATTCACTGACTGATTTAGCATTGTACAGGTTTAACGGTTTAACGTGTGAGGCGCTCACATATGGGGCGTCATCGGCGATGCTAGGCCCGGTCATTTTGTTATTAATTTTTGTATATCTTTCATTTTGATTTTTATTACTTTCTATTACTTTTTATTTTTCGTTATTATTTCAATTTAATTTTGTCATTTCTTATTACTTTTTATTTTGAATAAGCAGCCACGAAAGAGCGCTTAAGAGAGGGTCGCTGGATCGATTTCCCTCCATAGTGTTAAGAGTAGTTAAGTAAGAGAAGGAAGACAAAGAAAATAAAAGCAAGGAAGAGAGAAATAAGGAAGAGAGCGCCCAGTTCGTTCGTCGCTTAACGTGGTGAATTCGGGAGCGAAGGGTTCCGACGTTAAGCGGCGAACGAATTGCGGATTAATTAGAGAGAGGCAACCGACGAGAGAAGTCGAAAAGTTTGTGAAAAGTGAAGTTAAGTTGTTTAAATAAAAAGAAACCCTTTTGATTTTGAAGAGGCGATCGGCGTGTTTATTTTTTATATCAACAGAAGTGTTTTGCGTAACAAGTGAGTATTGATTGCAATTTATATTGGCGATTTGGTTAGTGACGGCAAACGGCGGTTGCTGCGCATATAACTGTAGTTGATCTTCGTTTTGTCGAAATCGTGGAATGGCCAATGCGAGAGTTTCGCGTGCGCCGACGACAAAATACCCTGTTGCGTGGAAAATTAACTTCGTTTGGTAGAAGTGAATGTACAATGTGTTTAATTTATGGTCTGTTTGCGAGATTCGTGAGTGAGTTTGAGCGTAAAAAGTGAGGTTTGCAGAGCTTCCCACTTTTCGCTGTTGAGGCGGGTCAGGGGCATGTTAGAGGGAAGTGGATCTCTTGTTCCCTGGTATGAAATACCCTAACTTTGGCGGCGTAGTGAAAATATCTCGTTTTGCAAGCGGCAGGTCTCTAAAAATAGAAATTTCTTGTGGAGAAACCTTGGTTACGGCTGAGTATATTACCCCGGCTGGTAATTTACTTCTTTACAAGTGGCGCCCGAGCAGGGACCCTGTCGTTTGCAAATGTCACGCGGACGGACTTAAAACCCCAAAAACGTGAAGCTAGAGGTTAGGGTGAATACTCGTCGAATATACCCCGACACGCGGTAAAAGAAAAAAAAAGGAGAAGTGCAAAGCGGCAGCCGAAAAGGCTGATCGTCTTGGCAGCGAAAGGGAGAGCGAGAGAGAAGACAAGTGCAGTTAGTGTTCGTTTTCGTGTTTCTCAGTTTCTTCCGTTTGTTCTTTTGCGGGCACGTGTTCGAATTGTTGAAATCGACACTTGCGAGAAAGGGAGTCAGAAAAGGGCTGGCAATGTGTGGAGGCGCGACACACTGAGAACAATCGGGTCGACTGACTGGAGTTATGCCTCGCAATTTTATAAAATAAAATAAAATATAATAAAGTAATATAAAATATAATAAATAAAATATAATAAAATAAAATAAAATATCATAAATAACATATAATAAAATAAAATAAAATATAATAAAGTAATATAAAATATAATAAATAAAATATAATAAAATAAAATAAAATATAATAAATAAAATATAATAAAATAAAATAAAATATAATAAAATAATATAAAATATAATAAATGAAATATAATAAAATGAAGTGATATAATATAATATAAAAATATAATAAGATATAGAGAAAAAATTTTTAATTAAAATAAAAATTATATAACATAAAACTAAATAAAATAAAAATTATATAACATAAAACTAAATAAAATAAAAAAAAAAAAAAAAAAAAAATTTAATATAAAATTAAAATAAACTGAATAAAATAAAATAAATTGAAACGAAATTAAAGTTAATAATAATAATAAGAAATATATAAAATAAATAAGGATAAATAATAATAAATTAAAATAGCGAGCGGTATGGCATCGTCAGATAATGAATCCGACACCACTCCGTTGGAAATAGTGAACCCCGGAGTCGGAGTGAAGTGGATTTACCACTTACGAAAGGAAGAGTTGGAAGTCGTTGCTCGGGAGCTGGGGTTGGGTACGGGGATCAAGGTTGAAGATCTCCGACCCCAAGTGCCAGCAGCAATAAAGGGAGGTCGCTATTCGTCCGGGACGTGGGCTCGTTTGGCAGATATGGAGGGGTATTCCGCCAAATCAAAGGGAGTGACGGTCGCTAAGACTACATCAGAAGGTTTGGGGAGGAGGTGGCGGAAATCAGAATCGGATGTCCACAAAGCAGCGGAAATGGCGGGATCGGCCGAGGGCTTCGCGAAAACGGACAGAAAGGAGGACGTGATTCCGCCCTTGGATCGGGCAGGCAGGACAGAAAAGTTGCCGAGTGGGCATACATCTACACCCGAGCGCGCGGTGGCGACCCGACCCTATTACATGGAGGAAAGATGTCGAACGCCTATTCCGGAACGGGTCAGGAAGTGGGGTATACGTTTTGACGGGACAGGGGATCCTTTGTCGTTCCTCGAAAGTATTGAAGAACGAGCAATGTCACACGATATCGATAAGGATCGTTTGGCGCGAGTCATGGGTGAAGTGCTAACGGATAAGGCTTCACGCTGGCTAATGACTAGTCGGTTACGGGATGTGCCGTGGGCGACGTTTCGGGCAGAGTTTTTAGAGTTTTTCTTGCCGCCACGATATTTCGAGAGGTTGGAGGATGAGATCAGAGTTCGACGTCAAAAGGTAGGGGAGGAATTTCAGGACTACCTGATCGAGCTGCGGAGCATGATGTACCATGCGAGCTATAGCCCTGCTCAAGAGTTGCATAGGATTTATGAAAACTGTGCTCCTGAATACCACCTATACATTCGCAGGACGGACTTTTCGACCCTCTCACAACTCACGCAAATGGCAGTCGAGTTTGAAAGTGTTCGCAAACAGAGTCGCGAATATTCCGCGACAAGTACAAGTTTTCCCGCGAATGTGAGGTCAAGCGTTGAAACGTCCAGACAGACCCAGAATCCCTTCAGGACAGTGACCACCACGGACAATGAAAGGCGGGAGCAAACGTTCGGACAGTGCGACAGTAGCGGGGGTACGACCCGAGTTCTAGTGCCCGATAGACCCCAGAGCTCGCGGAATATTTGTTTCCGGTGCGCTCAGGAAGGTCACTACGCTCGCGAGTGCCCGAACCCAAAAGTTTTGTTTTGCAGGCGGTGTGGGACTCGAGGGGTGAGAACCGAGCAGTGTTGTCAGCTGCCGGAGGCGGGAAACGAGCAGCAGCGGCCCCTGGGACGGGATCAGGCAGCCGCGCAGGGGACCGAAGCCCGTCAGTAGAAAGATGTCCTCTGTTTCTCGTCGATGGGCGCGTTGGCGCTCGTGTGACGGTAGGCACTCACGAAGTGATCGCCACCGTAGACACCGGTGCCACGCGAAGCTTTGTCAGGGAGGATTGTACGAAGAGGATTGCAAGAGGGGACAGGGTAAGAGTAGACACGACGGTCAGGCTGGCTGATGGGACAAAGCAGCTGGTCAGTCAGAAGGTGCGAGTCGAGGTACAGTTGGCTGGGAAAAGGGTGACGACGGAGATGCTCGTCATGCCGATAATGCTCGACGAAATGGTATTGGGGATGGATTTCCTAAAAGCGATCGGGACCACTATACAGTGTGGAGTTGCTAATTTGCAATTGCGGGACAACATGATTCCAGAAACGACGGTGCCTGAGGGCGATCCCATGCCATCCGCGGATGACACGCATGAGGAAATAAAGTTGGGAGGAGTGGTCGATACGGTGTTCAAGGATGAGGTCGTATCAGCCCATTCGCAGGATGGAGGAGTCACAAAGAAAATTACGGCAGGCGAATCGGTGTGCCCAGAGGATTTGGCGGACGATTTACGAATCTTCCTGGAGGAAGAATTGGCCAAGTTTGATGGTCTCAAAGGTGTGACGCACATAGCGGAGCATAGTATCGTTATGAGGGACGATAAACCTCTCAAGCAACGATACTATCCAAAGAATCCGGCTATGCAAAAGATCATTAATGACCAGGTGGAAGAGTAGCTCGATCAAGGGGCCATAGAGCCATCGAAGAGTCCACACAGTGCCCCGATCGTGTTGGTAAAAAAAAAGACGGGCGATTGGCGAATGTGCGTTGACTACAGGCAACTGAACGCGCATTCCGTACCCGACGCTTATCCGGTGCCAAGGATAAACCATATTTTGGAACGTCTCCGACAGGCTCGTTTCATATCAACACTGGATTTGAAACACGGGTATTGGCAGATACCCATGGCTGAAGCTAGTCGAGAATGCACAGCATTTACAGTTCCCGGACGTGGCTTATTCCAATGGCGTGTGATGCCGTTCGGCTTGCATTCTGCTGGTGCGACCTTTCAGAGGGCACTCGATACGGTGATCGGCCCGGAAATGGAACCGCATGCATTTGCGTATCTAGACGATATCATCGTGATTGGCAGAACCAAGGAGGAACATCTGAGAAATTTGAGAGAAGTGTTCCGACGGTTGAGAGCCGCTAACTTGAGACTGAACAAGGATAAATGTTCGTTCTTCAAGAAGAGCCTCGTGTATCTGGGGCATCTAGTGAGCGAGAAGGGAATTCAACCAGACCCAGCGAAGGTGGAGGCCATCCAACTGCTGAAGCCGCCGACCAACCTGAGGGAGCTGCGACAATGCTTGGGAATGGCGTCTTGGTACAGGCGTTTCGTCCCCAACTTCGCAACGTTGGTGGCACCGATGACACTACTTCTCAAGAAGGCCCGTAAGTGGTGCTGGGGTGATGAACAGCAGGCAGCGTTTGACGAAATTAAACGTCATTTGACGACGGCACCTATATTGGCGTGCCCGGATTTCTCGTCGAAGTTCCTAGTGCAAACTGACGCAAGTGATTGCGGGCTCGGAGCGGTGTTGACACAAAGTATTAACGACCAGGAGGTGGTGATCGCGTATGCGAGCCGGAAACTTTTACAAGCGGAGGTGAATTATTCTGCCACGGAAAAGGAGTGCCTGGCAATCGTATGGGCGATACGCAAGTTCCGATGCTACCTCGAGGGATATAGTTTTGGAGTAATCACGGATCACTTGGCGCTCAAATGGCTGAACTCTATCGAGAGCCCGTCCGGGAGGATCGCTCGATGGGCTTTAGAACTTCAACAATACCGATTCGACGTGCAATATCGGCGAGGCAAACTCAACGTGGTGGCGGACGCGCTTTCGAGACAACCAGCGGAAATATTGCGCCGGATGGTGGAAGAAATACCCGAGTGCAAATGGCTTGCTAGCATGCGGAGGAAAATAATCCAGGAGCCTGAGAAATTCCCCGATTATACCGAGGAAAATAATCAGCTTTATCGTCATTTGGGGTACCGAGCCGATGACGAAGATTATATACCCTGGAAGTTGTGCGTGGGAGCATCAATGCGAAGACGGGTGCTAGAAGAGTGCCACGATATGCCCACTGCAGGACACCAGGGGGTGAGGAAGACGATAGCTAGGCTGGCACAGCGTTATTATTGGCCCGGCATGTATAGAGACGCCGCAAGACATGTGAGGTGCTGTGAAGTGTGCCAGAAGTTCAAAGTAGAACAAAGGAGGCCCGCAGGACAGATGTTGACCCGTCAGGTGGCAGAGCCGATGACAGTGCTATGTGCCGATTTCGTGGGACCCTTGCCCCGGTCGAAACATGGCAACACGATGTTGTTGGTGTTCCACGACGCCTTCTCAAAGTGGGTGGAGCTGGTGCCTCTAAGGAAAGCGACGGCAGCATATCTACTTAAAGCATTTAGACAACTTATATTGTGCCGTTACGGGATCCCCAAGAAGTTTGTATGCGACAACGGGGCACAGTTCACAAGTCGGAGCTTCAAGACGTTCATGAAGAATTTGGGCGTTGAGGTGGAATATACAGCCCCATACTGCCCCCAAGAGAACCCAACGGAGAGGACAAATCGGACTGTGAAGATGATGATAGCCCAGTTCATTTCAGGCAAGCAGGATTCGTGGGACGAATTGTTGCCGGAAATAATGCTCGCCGTCAATTCTAGTGTTTCGGATTCGACAGGTTTCTCCCCAGCTTTCTTATTACAGGGCCGAGAGCCGCGTTTGCCGTCGGCGTTATACGATGAAGTTACCCCAGGAACAGCAACGGTAACGCAAAGCCCTCAGGAGAAGGCCAGCCGTTTGAAGGAGATATTCGATATCGTGCGAGGGAATCTACAAAAGGCATCCAGCGATCAAGGGCGACACTACAATTTGCGGCGGAGAGAATGGCGACCCACAATGGACATGCTCGTATTGTTGCGACAGCACCAGTTGTCTAAGGCTGGAGACGGATTTGCGGCGAAGTTAGCACCGAAGTTTGAGGGACCATACCGGGTGGTCAAGTTTATATCCCCCAACATTGTTAGGTTGGCGAAGGAAGGCGAAAAGAAACGTCGGGTAGCTAACATAGCTCAGCTAAAACCTTTCCATCGGGATAGTTCGATCGACAGTCGAGTAGAAGTCGATCACGCCGAACCAACCGCCAAACATTAATGATCGCTGATACTCTGAGGATGTTTAATACTTAGAATTACGAAATTTTACTTTTATAATTATAGATACGAGATGAATTCGAAGATGGAGGGACATGTTTGCGAGGAGAAACCGGCCCCGTCTGACGCTGCAGCCCGAGCATGCGTGCGTTGTTCCGGAGCCCTGAGAGGAGCTTTCCGCGGCCGTCGGTTCATCGGGTATACATCCCGCCCTCTCGTGCAGGAAAAGATGCGGGCAGAGGAGGACGAGGACGACGTGCTGTACGGCTGGGAGGAAGGCCTCGACGAAGTGCTGGAGGAGGCTGACGCGTTGCCGCCCCCGAGCAAAGTCGAGGACCCTTCCTCAAAACCAAGTGAAGCCGAAAATATCGAGTCGTCGATGGACCCGGAGGACATCCAGGCGGATGAGATTTATGCGGCGCGCCGTCCGAACTGGACAATCAGGCCCAAGGGGCAACGGTTCACCCCGACCGCGTTGGAGGCCATTGAGAGGGAGGTGCGCATCATGGGCTCGGGGCGACGCCGCTCGAGGGCACGCGTAAATGTGGGGTATCGCGTCTATAATGTGACGGTCCACGAGGATGGATCCGTGGTCGTCACGCTCCCGAAGGAGAGGGGAGATGTGAGGCGCTCACATATGGGGCGTCATCGGCGATGCTAGGCCCGGTCATTTTGTTATTAATTTTTGTATATTTTTCATTTTGATTTTTATTACTTTCTATTACTTTTTATTTTTCGTTATTATTTCAATTTAATTTTGTCATTTCTTATTACTTTTTATTTTGAATAAGCAGCCACGAAAGAGCGCTTAAGAGAGGGTCGCTGGATCGATTTCCCTCCATAGTGTTAAGAGTAGTTAAGTAAGAGAAGGAAGACAAAGAAAATAAAAGCAAGGAAGAGAGAAATAAGGAAGAGAGCGCCCAGTTCGTTCGTCGCTTAACGTGGTGAATTCGGGAGCGAAGGGTTCCGACGTTAAGCGGCGAACGAATTGCGGATTAATTAGAGAGAGGCAACCGACGAGAGAAGTCGAAAAGTTTGTGAAAAGTGAAGTTAAGTTGTTTAAATAAAAAGAAACCCTTTTGATTTTGAAGAGGCGATCGGCGTGTTTATTTTTTATATCAACAGAAGTGTTTTGCGTAACAAGTGAGTATTGATTGCAATTTATATTGGCGATTTGGTTAGTGACGGCAAACGGCGGTTGCTGCGCATATAACTGTAGTTGATCTTCGTTTTGTCGAAATCGTGGAATGGCCAATGCGAGAGTTTCGCGTGCGCCGACGACAAAATACCCTGTTGCGTGGAAAATTAACTTCGTTTGGTAGAAGTGAATGTACAATGTGTTTAATTTATGGTCTGTTTGCGAGATTCGTGAGTGAGTTTGAGCGTAAAAAGTGAGGTTTGCAGAGCTTCCCACTTTTCGCTGTTGAGGCGGGTCAGGGGCATGTTAGAGGGAAGTGGATCTCTTGTTCCCTGGTATGAAATACCCTAACTTTGGCGGCGTAGTGAAAATATCTCGTTTTGCAAGCGGCAGGTCTCTAAAAATAGAAATTTCTTGTGGAGAAACCTTGGTTACGGCTGAGTATATTACCCCGGCTGGTAATTTACTTCTTTACAAGTGGCGCCCGAGCAGGGACCCTGTCGTTTGCAAATGTCACGCGGACGGACTTAAAACCCCAAAAACGTGAAGCTAGAGGTTAGGGTGAATACTCGTCGAATATACCCCGACACGCGGTAAAAGAAAAAAAAAGGAGAAGTGCAAAGCGGCAGCCGAAAAGGCTGATCGTCTTGGCAGCGAAAGGGAGAGCGAGAGAGAAGACAAGTGCAGTTAGTGTTCGTTTTCGTGTTTCTCAGTTTCTTCCGTTTGTTCTTTTGCGGGCACGTGTTCGAATTGTTGAAATCGACACTTGCGAGAAAGGGAGTCAGAAAAGGGCTGGCAATGTGTGGAGGCGCGACACACTGAGAACAATCGGGTCGACTGACTGGAGTTATGCCTCGCAATTTTATAAAATAAAATAAAATATAATAAAGTAATATAAAATATAATAAATAAAATATAATAAAATAAAATAAAATATCATAAATAACATATAATAAAATAAAATAAAATATAATAAAGTAATATAAAATATAATAAATAAAATATAATAAAATAAAATAAAATATAATAAATAAAATATAATAAAATAAAATAAAATATAATAAAATAATATAAAATATAATAAATGAAATATAATAAAATGAAGTGATATAATATAATATAAAAATATAATAAGATATAGAGAAAAAATTTTTAATTAAAATAAAAATTATATAACATAAAACTAAATAAAATAAAAATTATATAACATAAAACTAAATAAAATAAAAAAAAAAAAAAAAAAAAAATTTAATATAAAATTAAAATAAACTGAATAAAATAAAATAAATTGAAACGAAATTAAAGTTAATAATAATAATAAGAAATATATAAAATAAATAAGGATAAATAATAATAAATTAAAATAGCGAGCGGTATGGCATCGTCAGATAATGAATCCGACACCACTCCGTTGGAAATAGTGAACCCCGGAGTCGGAGTGAAGTGGATTTACCACTTACGAAAGGAAGAGTTGGAAGTCGTTGCTCGGGAGCTGGGGTTGGGTACGGGGATCAAGGTTGAAGATCTCCGACCCCAAGTGTCAGCAGCAATAAAGGGAGGTCGCTATTCGTCCGGGACGTGGGCTCGTTTGGCAGATATGGAGGGGTATTCCGCCAAATCAAAGGGAGTGACGGTCGCTAAGACTACATCAGAAGGTTTGGGGAGGAGGTGGCGGAAATCAGAATCGGATGTCCACAAAGCAGCGGAAATGGCGGGATCGGCCGAGGGCTTCGCGAAAACGGACAGAAAGGAGGACGTGATTCCGCCCTTGGATCGGGCAGGCAGGACAGAAAAGTTGCCGAGTGGGCATACATCTACACCCGAGCGCGCGGTGGCGACCCGACCCTATTACATGGAGGAAAGATGTCGAACGCCTATTCCGGAACGGGTCAGGAAGTGGGGTATACGTTTTGACGGGACAGGGGATCCTTTGTCGTTCCTCGAAAGTATTGAAGAACGAGCAATGTCACACGATATCGATAAGGATCGTTTGGCGCGAGTCATGGGTGAAGTGCTAACGGATAAGGCTTCACGCTGGCTAATGACTAGTCGGTTACGGGATGTGCCGTGGGCGACGTTTCGGGCAGAGTTTTTAGAGTTTTTCTTGCCGCCACGATATTTCGAGAGGTTGGAGGATGAGATCAGAGTTCGACGTCAAAAGGTAGGGGAGGAATTTCAGGACTACCTGATCGAGCTGCGGAGCATGATGTACCATGCGAGCTATAGCCCTGCTCAAGAGTTGCATAGGATTTATGAAAACTGTGCTCCTGAATACCGCCTATACATTCGCAGGACGGACTTTTCGACCCTCTCACAACTCACGCAAATGGCAGTCGAGTTTGAAAGTGTTCGCAAACAGAGTCGCGAATATTCCGCGACAAGTACAAGTTTTCCCGCGAATGTGAGGTCAAGCGTTGAAACGTCCAGACAGACCCAGAATCCCTTCAGGACAGTGACCACCACGGACAATGAAAGGCGGGAGCAAACGTTCGGACAGTGCGACAGTAGCGGGGGTACGACCCGAGTTCTAGTGCCCGATAGACCCCAGAGCTCGCGGAATATTTGTTTCCGGTGCGCTCAGGAAGGTCACTACGCTCGCGAGTGCCCGAACCCAAAAGTTTTGTTTTGCAGGCGGTGTGGGACTCGAGGGGTGAGAACCGAGCAGTGTTGTCAGCTGCCGGAGGCGGGAAACGAGCAGCAGCGGCCCCTGGGACGGGATCAGGCAGCCGCGCAGGGGACCAAAGCCCGTCAGTAGAAAGATGTCCTCTGTTTCTCGTCGATGGGCGCGTTGGCGCTCGTGTGACGGTAGGCACTCACGAAGTGATCGCCACCGTAGACACCGGTGCCACGCGAAGCTTTGTCAGGGAGGATTGTACGAAGAGGATTGCAAGAGGGGACAGGGTAAGAGTAGACACGACGGTCAGGCTGGCTGATGGGACAAAGCAGCTGGTCAGTCAGAAGGTGCGAGTCGAGGTACAGTTGGCTGGGAAAAGGGTGACGACGGAGATGCTCGTCATGCCGATAATGCTCGACGAAATGGTATTGGGGATGGATTTCCTAAAAGCGATCGGGACCACTATACAGTGTGGAGTTGCTAATTTGCAATTGCGGGACAACATGATTCCAGAAACGACGGTGCCTGAGGGCGATCCCATGCCATCCGCGGATGACACGCATGAGGAAATAAAGTTGGGAGGAGTGGTCGATACGGTGTTCAAGGATGAGGTCGTATCAGCCCATTCGCAGGATGGAGGAGTCACAAAGAAAATTACGGCAGGCGAATCGGTGTGCCCAGAGGATTTGGCGGACGATTTACGAATCTTCCTGGAGGAAGAATTGGCCAAGTTTGATGGTCTCAAAGGTGTGACGCACATAGCGGAGCATAGTATCGTTATGAGGGACGATAAACCTCTCAAGCAACGATACT
Organism: Drosophila phalerata; assembly: GCA_951394115.2. Lineage (NCBI taxonomy): Eukaryota > Metazoa > Arthropoda > Insecta > Diptera > Drosophilidae > Drosophila > Drosophila phalerata. The sequence continues at coordinate 3,118,377 of OX596008.2, read as the reverse complement.
ATCCAAAGAATCCGGCTATGCAAAAGATCATTAATGACCAGGTGGAAGAGTTGCTCGATCAAGGGGCCATAGAGCCATCGAAGAGTCCACACAGTGCCCCGATCGTGTTGGTAAAAAAAAAGACGGGCGATTGGCGAATGTGCGTTGACTACAGGCAACTGAACGCGCATTCCGTACCCGACGCTTATCCGGTGCCAAGGATAAACCATATTTTGGAACGTCTCCGACAGGCTCGTTTCATATCAACACTGGATTTGAAACACGGGTATTGGCAGATACCCATGGCTGAAGCTAGTCGAGAATGCACAGCATTTACAGTTCCCGGACGTGGCTTATTCCAATGGCGTGTGATGCCGTTCGGCTTGCATTCTGCTGGTGCGACCTTTCAGAGGGCACTCGATACGGTGATCGGCCCGGAAATGGAACCGCATGCATTTGCGTATCTAGACGATATCATCGTGATTGGCAGAACCAAGGAGGAACATCTGAGAAATTTGAGAGAAGTGTTCCGACGGTTGAGAGCCGCTAACTTGAGACTGAACAAGGATAAATGTTCGTTCTTCAAGAAGAGCCTCGTGTATCTGGGGCATCTAGTGAGCGAGAAGGGAATTCAACCAGACCCAGCCAAGGTGGAGGCCATCCAACTGCTGAAGCCGCCGACCAACCTGAGGGAGCTGCGACAATGCTTGGGAATGGCGTCTTGGTACAGGCGTTTCGTCCCCAACTTCGCAACGTTGGTGGCACCGATGACACTACTTCTCAAGAAGGCCCGTAAGTGGTGCTGGGGTGATGAACAGCAGGCAGCGTTTGACGAAATTAAACGTCATTTGACGACGGCACCTATATTGGCGTGCCCGGATTTCTCGTCGAAGTTCCTAGTGCAAACTGACGCAAGTGATTGCGGGCTCGGAGCGGTGTTGACACAAAGTATTAACGACCAGGAGGTGGTGATCGCGTATGCGAGCCGGAAACTTTTACAAGCGGAGGTGAATTATTCTGCCACGGAAAAGGAGTGCCTGGCAATCGTATGGGCGATACGCAAGTTCCGATGCTACCTCGAGGGATATAGTTTTGGAGTAATCACGGATCACTTGGCGCTCAAATGGCTGAACTCTATCGAGAGCCCGTCCGGGAGGATCGCTCGATGGGCTTTAGAACTTCAACAATACCGATTCGACGTGCAATATCGGCGAGGCAAACTCAACGTGGTGGCGGACGCGCTTTCGAGACAACCAGCGGAAATATTGCGCCGGATGGTGGAAGAAATACCCGAGTGCAAATGGCTTGCTAGCATGCGGAGGAAAATAATCCAGGAGCCTGAGAAATTCCCCGATTATACCGAGGAAAATAATCAGCTTTATCGTCATTTGGGGTACCGAGCCGATGACGAAGATTATATACCCTGGAAGTTGTGCGTGGGAGCATCAATGCGAAGACGGGTGCTAGAAGAGTGCCACGATATGCCCACTGCAGGACACCAGGGGGTGAGGAAGACGATAGCTAGGCTGGCACAGCGTTATTATTGGCCCGGCATGTATAGAGACGCCGCAAGACATGTGAGGTGCTGTGAAGTGTGCCAGAAGTTCAAAGTAGAACAAAGGAGGCCCGCAGGACAGATGTTGACCCGTCAGGTGGCAGAGCCGATGACAGTGCTATGTGCCGATTTCGTGCGACCCTTGCCCCGGTCGAAACATGGCAACACGATGTTGTTGGTGTTCCACGACGCCTTCTCAAAGTGGGTGGAGCTGGTGCCTCTAAGGAAAGGGACGGCAGCATATCTACTTAAAGCATTTAGACAACTTATATTGTGCCGTTACGGGATCCCCAAGAAGTTTGTATGCGACAACGGGGCACAGTTCACAAGTCGGAGCTTCAAGACGTTCATGAAGAATTTGGGCGTTGAGGTGGAATATACAGCCCCATACTGCCCCCAAGAGAACCCAACGGAGAGGACAAATCGGACTGTGAAGATGATGATAGCCCAGTTCATTTCAGGCAAGCAGGATTCGTGGGACGAATTGTTGCCGGAAATAATGCTCGCCGTCAATTCTAGTGTTTCGGATTCGACAGGTTTCTCCCCAGCTTTCTTATTACAGGGCCGAGAGCCGCGTTTGCCGTCGGCGTTATACGATGAAGTTACCCCAGGAACAGCAACGGTAACGCAAAGCCCTCAGGAGAAGGCCAGCCGTTTGAAGGAGATATTCGATATCGTGCGAGGGAATCTACAAAAGGCATCCAGCGATCAAGGGCGACACTACAATTTGCGGCGGAGAGAATGGCGACCCACAATGGACATGCTCGTATTGTTGCGACAGCACCAGTTGTCTAAGGCTGGAGACGGATTTGCGGCGAAGTTAGCACCGAAGTTTGAGGGACCATACCGGGTGGTCAAGTTTATATCCCCCAACATTGTTAGGTTGGCGAAGGAAGGCGAAAAGAAACGTCGGGTAGCTAACATAGCTCAGCTAAAACCTTTCCATCGGGATAGTTCGATCGACAGTCGAGTAGAAGTCGATCACGCCGAACCAACCGCCAAACATTAATGATCGCTGATACTCTGAGGATGTTTAATACTTAGAATTACGAAATTTTACTTTTATAATTATAGATACGAGATGAATTCGAAGATGGAGGGACATGTTTGCGAGGAGAAACCGGCCCCGTCTGACGCTGCAGCCCGAGCATGCGTGCGTTGTTCCGGAGCCCTGAGAGGAGCTTTCCGCGGCCGTCGGTTCATCGGGTATACATCCCGCCCTCTCGTGCAGGAAAAGATGCGGGCAGAGGAGGACGAGGACGACGTGCTGTACGGCTGGGAGGAAGGCCTCGACGAAGTGCTGGAGGAGGCTGACGCGTTGCCGCCCCCGAGCAAAGTCGAGGACCCTTCCTCAAAACCAAGTGAAGCCGAAAATATCGAGTCGTCGATGGACCCGGAGGACATCCAGGCGGATGAGATTTATGCGGCGCGCCGTCCGAACTGGACAATCAGGCCCAAGGGGCAACGGTTCACCCCGACCGCGTTGGAGGCCATTGAGAGGGAGGTGCGCATCATGGGCTCGGGGCGACGCCGCTCGAGGGCACGCGTAAATGTGGGGTATCGCGTCTATAATGTGACGGTCCACGAGGATGGATCCGTGGTCGTCACGCTCCCGAAGGAGAGGGGAGATGTGAGGCGCTCACATATGGGGCGTCATCGGCGATGCTAGGCCCGGTCATTTTGTTATTAATTTTTGTATATTTTTCATTTTGATTTTTATTACTTTCTATTACTTTTTATTTTTCGTTATTATTTCAATTTAATTTTGTCATTTCTTATTACTTTTTATTTTGAATAAGCAGCCACGAAAGAGCGCTTAAGAGAGGGTCGCTGGATCGATTTCCCTCCATAGTGTTAAGAGTAGTTAAGTAAGAGAAGGAAGACAAAGAAAATAAAAGCAAGGAAGAGAGAAATAAGGAAGAGAGCGCCCAGTTCGTTCGTCGCTTAACGTGGTGAATTCGGGAGCGAAGGGTTCCGACGTTAAGCGGCGAACGAATTGCGGATTAATTAGAGAGAGGCAACCGACGAGAGAAGTCGAAAAGTTTGTGAAAAGTGAAGTTAAGTTGTTTAAATAAAAAGAAACCCTTTTGATTTTGAAGAGGCGATCGGCGTGTTTATTTTTTATATCAACAGAAGTGTTTTGCGTAACAAGTGAGTATTGATTGCAATTTATATTGGCGATTTGGTTAGTGACGGCAAACGGCGGTTGCTGCGCATATAACTGTAGTTGATCTTCGTTTTGTCGAAATCGTGGAATGGCCAATGCGAGAGTTTCGCGTGCGCCGACGACAAAATACCCTGTTGCGTGGAAAATTAACTTCGTTTGGTAGAAGTGAATGTACAATGTGTTTAATTTATGGTCTGTTTGCGAGATTCGTGAGTGAGTTTGAGCGTAAAAAGTGAGGTTTGCAGAGCTTCCCACTTTTCGCTGTTGAGGCGGGTCAGGGGCATGTTAGAGGGAAGTGGATCTCTTGTTCCCTGGTATGAAATACCCTAACTTTGGCGGCGTAGTGATAATATCTCGTTTTGCAAGCGGCAGGTCTCTAAAAATAGAAATTTCTTGTGGAGAAACCTTGGTTACGGCGCTCATTGATATCGCCAGCTTTAAAAAACGCCATACAAGCCGCGGCCAGGCTAATGTGCACACAAACATATGAAAATTTAGCGAAATAAATACATATGCAAATTCACAAAAAATATTGACGCGCGCTTTTTTAATTGGTGCTGTACATTTTTTTCGACGCCCGTTTTGTTTTGTGACTTCTGGTCATTTTTGCTTGAAAATGTTTGTTTGTATACATATATGTAAAGTGTACTTAAATATATATTAATCAATCAATCATACAAAATTTTTAAGTTCTAAAAAAACATTAAAACGGTGATGCCCACAGTGTCGCAAAATATCTTTGTGAATTTGACCAATTTTGATTTGATTTGATTGTGTTTGTGTCATTGCCTCTTTTTTTTCTTTTAATATATGTATGTTGCCTCTTTTATTCATAAAATACTAATTTATCAAAAATAAATTTTTTAATTTTAAAATAGCTGCCAAGATAACTTTTGAAAGCTTAAAGCATTGTGACAAGGACGATTTGCGCGAGGCCATACCGCCGTTGGGTCTTCGGATAGAATTTCGTGAAATATTATTTCATTGGCGAAAGACTGAAGTAAGTTCAACTCTAATTTAAATAGTTTGCTTAGATGCCTGCCTACTTTTGCTTAAATTCGATTAAAAAACAAACTAAAATTTTGTTAAGTCGGTCTAATTCAGTGTTGTCCAAAGTAGACTATGAAATACTTTTTCCAATCACATTTGCTACGAAAAGTATTTTATACCCTAAATTTGGAAAATACTTATCTTAGCGTATGTGCTCACTAAGTCTTTTATAATTTTGTCTATTTTTTCATTAGTTCGGAATAGATGACGAAACATTGTCAACTCCCTCAAGGATAATTGACTGGGTTGTTCACAAATGTCCCTCGTCGGTATCGGGAATATCCGACTTCACCTCAAGAGTGCTACAACGAGTAAGTATAATATTTTTTTTGTAGGTTAAATTTTCTAAAATTATAATATTTTTTTTATCTTTATTATCAAGGACGTTGCTTGAATATGCTCAACAGAAGAACGACTTGACAAGTTTTCTGAGAAATTCTTTAGTCAAGCTGATTATTGAAGACGCTGTGCGCCATAATATATCCATAGGAACAAATGACTTTCCAAAATTAGTTGACGAAATCTGCACCATATTTCCAAGTGAAAATTCCATGAAGGTAAATTATGAACAGCTTAACTAGTGAAGTAGATAACTTGATTGAAATTAATTTTATTAACACATTAGCGCAGTTAATTTTTTAATTATATACCCCAAATTCTATCTTAAAATTCAGTACCGATTATAATTATTTATTATAATATATTTTTATATCATTCACAGGAATATTATTTTATTCCTAGAAAAGGAAGAACCAATTCAGGAGGAAAACTGATAGCCAGATATCGCAATCAGCGGAGCAAAAAGGCAAAATATGAGTCATCTGTTTGCTCAACTGTTGTAGAGGAGTCTGAGGCTGAAAAAACCCCAAGCGTCGAGGTGGACTCATCAATGGGAGTTTTTTTAAAAAGCTTTCTACAGAGAGACTGTTCCGATTGGGAAGAAGTAAAAGAGAAGTGGGGCGCTACTTTTCATATGCGTCAAAGTGATTTGGACTCAATGGATTCCCTTGAATTTCTTAACAACTGGCCAAAGCTTAAAGATTCAAAGGCTTCAGATCTGGTAAGTAAATGACAAATCGAAATTTTCACATGTTTTCAAATACAAAATTTCAGATAAATATTGACTTCGACAAATTGTACCCCGCAAAGCAAGATTTTCTGCTTATAAAATGGGAAGAGTTTAAAACAAATATTGCCAACTATTACGAAGAAAATCTAACTAGTGCGCGCTGCAAAGAACAATTTGCCGATGCCAAGAAGACACAAAATAAAGGTGAGTGTTTGAGCTTTTATACACACTGTATACTATACTATACTACACTGTAGATGTTGTTTAATCATCGTTTAAATATGTAAATTAATAATTACTACCTCTTTTATTTTATTCAGAAGAATCTGTACAACTCAAGAACTTAATTTTTTCATTTCAACTAAATATTATGATTTTTTAATTTCTTTAAAAGATGCAAAAGACTATTTGTTCGCCATTTTTGTTGAATGGGATTCTACCGTCAAGTGCTCGGTTCAAGGACAGCACAGGAGCAAAAAATCGCAAGAAGGCAACATTAATCGAATCGCAAGAAAGCTTAATTCTCCGATTAATAAATATTAATGACTATACCAACAAGGTATCTATGGTCATTAACAAATCATATGCCGATGGTATGACCGTGCAGCCCTTCATAATTGTTGAAGGATACACTGATATAGATTTAAAGACTTTTTATATATATTTTGATAAAAACTTGATAAAACTTCCTACTTTGCTAGATTGTATAGACGTTTGCTTTAAATTGTTTCAAGTGCTTAAACTAGATTACCCTTTAGCTTGCCGTGATTCTTGGCTTTTCATTCAACAATATTTTTACAATATTAATACAAAGTTTGATATTAAATCTCCAAATATTACTTCCTTGATTAACTTTTTAAGCACTGCAAAATAAAGCAATCGTCAACATGGAGAAATACACATGTTTTCTGTGTAAAAATCAAGTAATTAAACCCGAAGTACTTATAAAACATTTTAAAGAAGATCACCTTCTCACTAAGAAAAATCTTAAGTTATGTTGCGTAGAAAGTAACTGCAATCAAATTTTTTGTGATTTCAGAAATTTTCGAATTCACTTGGAAAGAATACACAAGTGTACTACAAATGAAAATACTATTAATTTTGAAAAATCAAACTCTAAAAATATTTTGAATAATTCTACTGTAAGTAAAATGTCTATTGATAAGGAAAGATCTATTCTAAATGAATCTATAAATAATGACTGTTTAGCAAATGAAAATGTAAATAATGAGCAAAATGACAGTAATATACGCTGTATAGAAGATACGATGAAAAGAGAGGCTTTAAAATTAGCTTTAAGTTTGTATAATGAAAATTTTATGCCGCGAAATCAAGTAATAGAAATTCAAAAGAAGATAAAATCCTTACTTTTGACAGTCTCAATGGCATTTTTAAGTTGTATTAATGATCAAAAAAGTAAAGAAGACTTTGACTGTATTATACGTTTTTGCGAAAATCCTTTCATAGATATCCAAACTGAGCACAGAATGTTAAAGGTATTGCAAAGTTTACATTTGTTCGAATATCCAAAAAAATTTATTATAAGCAATAACATAACTGAAATTATCTGCAACGGTAATCCCACATTGGGGCCTAGTCCTGCTAGCATTTATATAATGCCACTAGAATTTACTTTTAAATCCATTTTTCAGTTGCCTATACTACGGAAAACTTATTCAAAGAAAACATTTTAAATAATTTTGTAAGTGGGCAAATATTTAAGCTTAAAATGAATTTTTATAAGTTTGATTTAGTTCTTCCATACGTTTTGTACTTCGACGATTTTCAAATCAATAATGCGCTTGGCACCCACACTTTTTCAATATGCGGATGTTATTTGAATTTTCCATCCATGCCACAACATCTTTTATCTAAACTAAATTATATTTTTCCAGTTTTATTTGTATCTTCAAAAAATTTAAAAGATGTTGGTAACGTTAACGCACTTTATCACCTTGTACGTGAATTGAAACAATTGGAAAATGGCATTGAAATCGTAACTGATGGAAAAGCTCGCAAGATAAGATTTATTCTTGGATTAGTTGTTGGAGACAATTTAGCCGTTAATAGCATAATGGGCTTTGTTCAGTCGTTTAATTCAAAACGTTATTGTCGAGCATGCTCAAGAACAAAAACGGAAATGCAAAAAGATGTGTGTGAGGTTGTTGAATCATTAAGAAACAAAGTTAGTTATGAATTGGATTTACGCAAAAATGATTTTCAAGAAACTGGTGTAAAAGACGTGTGTATATTTGAAAATTTAACAAACTTTCATGTTACTGAAAACTTTTGCTTTGACATAATGCATGACATTTTTGAGGGTGTATGTGCCTATGATGTTTGTAATATATTAACATCGTTAATTAATGATAAAATTGTAACTTTAGACGACATAAATGGAAGAAAGCAACTCTTTAACTTTGGCGAAATCGAAATCGGAAACATTTCGAATCCATTAACAATTGCAAACTTAAAAAAATTTAATTTAAACTAGGGGGCTCCGCCCCCTGCTCGCTTCGCTCGCCAACCCCACGCTCGCTTCGCTCGCGGTTCTATAGTCGACCATACTCGACTGTCGGAGACCCCGTACTTACTATAGAAATAGAAAAGACTACAATAATTTAAGAATATTTTGCTCGCTAGATGCTGTTGCAGAGCGTTGTAATACATTTCCGACTACTTTTTTTAATGACAGCTATATGATATATTACACCGATTTAAACCAACTTCTGTCAGAATATATAAGACTAACTTAATAACATATTCCATAAGTTTTGTTGAGATATCTCATAAAACATACAATTTTTTCATACTAAAACTTGATTTTCGACCGATTTTTCCTATGGGCGCTATATGATATAGTTGTCCGATTTCAACCAACTTTGAACAGAATATATAAAACCAAGTTATTTGCATACTGTATTAGTTTGGTTGAGATATCTCATAAAACATACTAAGACTTGATTTTCGCCCGATCGGTCCCATGGCAGCTATATGATATAGTGGTCCGATTTGAACCAACTTTGGACAGGATATATAAAACTAAATCTTATGAAAATTGTATCAGTTTGGTTGAGATATCTCACAATACAAAAAAGTTTTTCATACTAAAGGCCTGACTCCAGCAACTTAAAATTCCTTGTCAGGAATTTGACAATTATTTTTTGTGTTTGTGGAACATAACTAAAACAGTGAGACCAAGCACCTTATATGCATAAAATATTTACCTAAAACTGGCATATTTTTGACCATTCACCAAAAACGTACATGGTCACTCTGACAAATCAGGTTGGCTTGTAAGCAGCGCCAAATTTGAAAGGTCAACTAAAATTAAAAAAGAAAGCAAATAAATTTGGATGATGAAGTGATTGTGTTGGTTGCGCCAGTTATTATTCAATTATTTTTCCAGCAACACTTTTTCATGCACTTTTCACATATATTTTATCAAAATGATTCTAATTTGCGATTCGTCAAATACATGGTCGACCCTCCACTGCTTTAATTAAAGTTATCTTTCCTCGCGTTGAAAATTCAAATCTCTTTTTTTTGTTTTGCGCACAGCACATTGAGTCTCCATGTTTGACATTTGTATGAGTCCACCAGGAAAAATTGATATATATATTTGCTTGATAGACTCATCAGCTGTTCTCTCAATCCACACATGCTATCGATATGGGAAATATCGATATGAATTTGTGGATTTCGTTCAAGTTGCTGGATACACACGAAACGAAAACGAAAACTAAAAATTCTTGCCAAAGTTTTTTTTATATAAAGTTTGACAGGAATTTTTAGTTCCTGGCCTGCTGGAGAGAGGCCTTAAGACTTGATTTTCGCCCGATCGGTCCTATGGCAGCTATATGATATAGTGGTCCGATTTAAACCAACTTTAGACAGGATATAGAAGACTAACTTAAATGCATATTATATTACTTTGGTTGAGATATCTCACAAAACAAAAAAGTTTTTCATACTAAGACTTGATTTTCGACCGATCGGTCCCATGGCAGCTATATGATATAGTGGTCCGATTTGAACCAGCTTTGGACAGGATATATAAAACTCAATCTTATGCATATTGTATCAGTTTGGTTGAGATTTCTTATAAAACAAAAAAGTTTTTCATACTAACACTTGATTTTCGACCGATTGTTCCTATGGACGCTATATGATATAGTGGTCCGATCCAAAAAAGAAATGGACTTAGTATGCCTGCAATATAGAGGAACCTACATACTAAGTTTGGTGTCACTAGCTTTTAAATTGTTCTTATAATTTGGATATGAAATTTTTGTTTTCGATTTGTGGGCGATAAAGGGGGCGTGGCCAAATTTTAAAACAAACTTGATCTGCTTGCAATATAGGCGAACCTACATACCAAGTTTGGTGGCTCTAGCTCTTATAGTCTCTGAGATCTAGGTGTTCATACAGACGTCAGGACAGACGGACAGACGGACATTGCTATATCGACTCGGCTATTGATGCTGATCAAGAATATATATACTTTATGGGGTCTGCCACGCCTCCTTCTGCCTGTTACGCACATTTTCGTTAAAACAAACCCAATAGACCCCTGTACTTTCTTTAAGTACGGGGTCTAAAAAAGTTTTTCATACTAAGACTTGATTTTCGCCCGATCGGTACTATGGAAGCTATATGATATAGTGGTCCGATGTAAGCCAACTTCGGACAGGATATATAAAACCAAGTTATATGCATACTGTATTAGTTTTGTAGAGATATCTCATAAAACAAAAAAGTTTTTCATACTAAGACTTGATTTTCGCCCGATCGGTCCAATGGCAGCTATATGATATAGTGTTCCGATTTGAACCAACTTTGGACAGGATATATAAAACCAATTTATATGCATATTGTAATAGTTTGGTTAAGATATCTCATAAAACAAAAAAGTTTTTCATACTAAGACTAAATTTTCGCACGATCGGTCCTATGGCAGCTATATGATATAGTGGTCCGATCCAAAAAAGAATCAAACTTGATATGCCTGCAATATAGAGGAATCTACATACTAAGTTTGGTGTCATTAGCTTTGAAATTGTTCTTATAATTTGGATATGAAATTTTGTTTTTCGATTTGTGGGCGACAAAGGGGGAGTGGCCAAATTTAG